>CM060436.1:19651139-22051139 GCA_030545235.1 Helianthus tuberosus | reverse complement strand
GATGATTCGCTTCTCGCTCGCTAATGGTGATCAGTTGTGTGTTTACGGTGAAGTCGTGTCGAAGAAACTCCAACTCATGTCGTGTGTCCAGGCTAGCAAGTATCTCCGCAAGGAATACTAAGCTTTCTTGGCGCACATTGTAGTAGCGGAGAAAAAGGAAGTTAAGGGGGTAGACCAGGTACCCGTGGTATATGAATTCCCCAATATGTTTCCTGATGATCTCCTAGGATTTCCCCCGAGTCGTGATATCAACTTTCGCATCGACCTCATTCCTGGAGCAAATCCTGTTGCTAGAGTCCCTTTTCGACTCGCTTCGTCCGAAATGCGCGAACTCTCAAGTCAACTCCAGGAATTGCTTGACAAAGGCTTCATTCGCCCTAGCACCTCCCCATGGGGTGCACCAGTCCTTTTCGTCAAAAAGAAGGATGGGTCATTTCGGATGTGCATCGACTACAGGGAACTGAATAAGCTAACCATCAAGAATCGCTATCCTTTGCCCCGAATCGATGATTTGTTTGATCAGCTACAAGGTGCTACGTGTTTTTCAAAGATCGATCTACGCTCAGGCTATCACCAACTACGCATTCAAGAGGAGGATATACCCAAAATTGCTTTTCGCACTCGTTACGTCCACTATGAGTTCGTTGTTATGCCTTTTGGTTTAACCAACGCACCCGCGGTATTCATGGATCTGATGAATCGCGTGTGTAGACCTTTTCTCGACCGCTTCGTCATCGTGTTCATTGATGATATCCTGATCTATTCCAAGTAAAAAACCGAACACGCGCAACATCTACGTTTGGTTCTCGAATTGCTCCAAGGGAGTCGACTCCATGCCAAGTTCTCCAAGTGCGAATTTTGGCTGGAGGAGGTTCAATTCCTCGGTCATATTGTGAACAATCAAGGAATTCACGTCGATCCCGCGAAGATTGAAACTGTTAAGAGTTGGCTCACACCTAAGAACCCATCTGAAGTCCATTCTTTTCTCGTAGTAGTGGGCTATTATCTCTGATTTATCGAAGGATTCTCTAAAATCCCCGTGCCGCTTACTTATCTGACACACAAAGACAAGCCTTTTGTTTGGGGAACTGAACAAGAGACTGCCTTTTGAACTCTCAAGCATATGCTCTGCAATGCTACCGTACTCGCTTTACCCGACGGAAAAGACAATTTCGTTGTCTATTGCGATGCCTCGAACCTTGGTCTTGGTTGTGTTCTCATGCAACGGGACAAGGTTATCGCCTACCCATCTCGTCAGCTCAAGATCCACGAGAAGAACTATACAAACCACGACCTCGAGCTAGGCGCAGTTGTTTTTGCGTTGAAGATTTGGCGACACTACCTTTATGGTACCAAGTGTACAATCTTCACAAATCATAAGAGCCTGCAACACATCCTCAACCAAAAAGAACTGAACATGCGCCAACACCGATGGGTAGAACTTCTCAACGATTACGACAGTGAGATTTGTTATCATCCTGGCAAAGCAAATGTCGTTGTGGACGCCCTCAGCAGACGAAGCTATTTGCATAGCGCTCATAATGTTCAAGCCCAGCACCATCTCGAGACCCTTATTCGCGAAGCCCAACATGCTTGTTTTAATGAGTGAACCCTGAAGAAGGAAAGGATTCATCACGATGGAGCTCAGCTAGTGAATAAATCGAATGGGATATTCCATTATCTGGACCGAATTTGGATCCCTAAGCGGACCAACTTACGACAGATTCTGATGGACGAAGCCCATAAATCTCGGTATTCTATTCATCCCGGTGCCGATAAAATGTACCAGGACCTTCACTACAGGTACTGGTGGCCGGGCATGAAGAAAGATATCGCTATCTATGTTTTGAAGTGCCTGACTTACTCGAAAGTCAAGTCCGAGCACCAAAGACCCCCTGGCTTGCTTGTACAACCCGAGATCCCTATGTGGAAATGGGAAAGCATAGCTATGGATTTTATCACGAAACTCCCGCGCATGCCATCAAGTCATGATAGTATTTGGGTTGTCGTTGACCGTTTGACTAAATCTGCTCATTTTCTGCCGATACGAGAAGACTTTAAGGTAGAAAGATTAGCCTGAGTCTACACCAACGAGGTTATTTGTCGACATGGAACGCCTCATGACATCATCTCTGACCGTGATGGTCGGTTTACTTCGCGTCTTTGGGAAACGTTTCAATCTGCTCTTGGTACTACGCTTAATCTAAGTACCGCTTTCCATCCCCAAATCGACGGTCAGACTGAAAGAACGATACGCACCCTTGAAGACATGCTTTGATCGTGTGTCATAGATTTCGGAGGTAATTGGGACGCATACTTACCTTTGGTCGAATTCTCGTACAATAACAGTTATCATTCCAGCATTCAAATGACACTTTTTGAGGCATTATACGGAAGAAGATGTCGATCGCCTATTGTATGGCACGAGATCGGAGACTCGCAAATAACCGGTCCTGAGCTATTGCAAGAAACGACTGACAAAATCTTCCAAATTCGAGACAATCTGCTGAAAGCTCGGAGTCGTCAGAAAAGTTACGCCGATAGACGACGCAAGCCCCTTGAATTTGACGTTGGCGACCACATACTCCTAAAGGTATCACCTTGGAAGGGTGTGGTCAGATTCGACAAGAAAGGAAAGCTCACGCCTCGATATGTTGGACCCTTTAAGATTCTGGAAAGAATTGGAAAAGTGGCCTACAGACTCGAACTACCGGAGGAAATTAGCAACGTCCACCCGACTCTCCACGTTTCGAACCTCAGAAAGTGTCTGGCTGAGCATGATTTACACGTTCCACTCGAGGATCTTATAGTAGACGAAACATTACACTTCATGGAGAAGCCTATCGAGATCATGGACCGAGAGACCAAGCAGCTCAGGCGCTCACGCATTCCCATTGTGAAGGTTCGTTGGGAAGGCAAACGCGGCGCAGAGTTCACCTAGGAACTCGAAAGCGACATGAAGGCGAAGTACCCACAGTTGTTTGTTACGGCCAAGGCCTAATTTCGGGACGAAATTCCCTAGGTGGGGGAGGCTGTAACACCCCGTGTTACGAAAGTCAAAGCCAAAGTCAAGATTGAAGTCAAAGGAAGAAAAGATTGCTAATTGCGATCTGTCACTCTTTGCTTAACTACTATTTTGACTTCTTTGACTTGTAGATAATCTAATTATTTTATCGCATTTGTTGTATTATGTGGAGTACTTGTTAACAATCGAGGTTTAATCGATGGTATCACATCGCAATCGCAATCGCAACTCGAATCATGTGTTCTGGATATTGTTTTACGTGTGTGTGCTACTTATGTGTTACTTGTGCATGTTTATTTATTGTTGTGGTGATGATTAATCGAAACGCAATCGCGACTCTACCGCAATCGCAACCAAATCGCAAACACTAAAAGCTAGTTAACAATGATGATTGTATGTTAGATATAGTAGTTAAGTTATTTGTGTAACTAATGGGTTATTCTATCGCGTCGCTCACTCGAAACGCATCGCAAAATCCAACGCACAAATCGAAACGCCGAAACTCGAATCGTCGGAGCCACTCGATCGAGTGACTACTCGATCGGATGGTCAACCGATCGGATTGCCATCTGATCGGACATTCATCCAATCGGTGACCCACTCGATCCCATGCACTTTCCTTTTAGGAAACCCTATAAATACCTCCCTGACACATCATTTGTGATGTGACAGCTCCTCCACTCGACCAGCTCACTCAAGCACACTTTTCTCTCGATTTCTCGCGATTCTTGTAAGTTTTCAACCTAAATCTTGTACTTCTATGATCTACACACACTTCTACACCTTTTTCACCTTTGAATCCTAACTTTTAACCATGAAATCAACGGATTTGAGGTGTTCTAGGATGATGTCATCTTGGAGTTCTTATGAACTTCAAGCTTTGGTCTCATTCCACCAAGAACAACTTAGATCTGGAGGATTTCCACATGATTAATCAATGTTTTCGCATAGATCTACACATATTCATGGTAAAAAGGATTGAAAGATGGTTTTCCAACCTTCTTTCAACTCTTTTACACTCAATGCACTCAAAACCGATAGAATCGGAGCTCGTTCTGACCTTCTACTCTTTCTTAGTGATGTGTTGGTTCAAGATCTGGTTTCTATCAAAGAGACCATCGATTTCGGGTTAAACATGAACCACCGTCATGAATCAGTAAACTGATCGGACTAGGGTGATTCCTGTTTGGTCGGGTCGCTGGAGTCATGATGGGGTTTCTATTGTTTAGCATGTTGTCATACCGTCTCGATAAAACGCAAAACTTAACAAATTTCGACACTTGGTCACTCTGCACGATCAGGTTGCAGGACGGACTGCCGTCCGATCGGATTGCCATCCGATCGGATTACCATCCGGTCAAAGTGCAATATGATCGGATTGCATTTGAAATCCCACACTTATCAATTTTCATCATGTACCTCGCACCCCCAGTACCAACGGGTTGTCACCCGATCGGTAGACTATCCGATTGGATGACAACACTGCTGTGAACTTGTTCTCTGAGAAATGCCTCACCGGACGGATCGTCATCCGATCGAACCGTCGTTCGATCGTACGACCTGAAGGGTATAGATACTTCTCTATTTTCAAAATGCTACAACGAAAACTTCAAAAGACAAACCATCTTACACAAACACATCTCCACCAAACGAATGTCAATCCGACCGAATGGCCATCCGATCGGGTTGCTGTTCGACACTTGGTCACTCTGCACCATTTTACGCGTCGTTCCTAGCTTATGCTCTCGTTAACTGTTCAGGCTAATCTTTTCCAATGCTCCCTTCAATCCAAGACAATGTTTATTAAGTTAAACGCTATCTGTGAGTATACTCGATCCGTTTTTGCATTACGCACTTTTGGGTGTTACATGCGTTACTTATTCAAATCACAATCGACACACAACGCAAAAACTATTTATACGCTGATCAATATTGCATGTTACGTGTTATTCGATGAAGGCTTGTATGTTATGTTAACACAGTGATTGTTGCCTGACACCTTAGCAACGATAGTACTATAGTTTGGACTCAGCACCAGTCGTGCACAAGGGTTGTTAACGGCTTTACTTCACTTGTCCCTGTGGGGATATGTGTTGCGCATTCTACAACTCGCAGTCACGTCTGTGCATATTTCTCTGTCGATAACCTACTAACTTTCACTTGCTACATGTTACATGCTGGTTATGCGTAAACTGTTTCGAACCCTATATGCTATTATCAAACTTGTATGCTTACATTTACACTATGTGTATTGACCTTTACTTTTACGTATGTGACAGGTGTTTAGTCTTGATTTTGTCTGTAATAACTTTGCTACTTGTTATGTCATGGTATGGGACGTGATGCTTTAAATAATTGGTAATCGTAGTTGTTATGGAAACTTCTGGACAATCTGTTTCGCTCAGTGCCGCCCCCCGATGTTTCCGCTATCGGTTGGGGTGTGACATGTCATCATCTTCATCAGCAGCCTGATTAATACATACATGAGCATGAAATCACATTTTATTGACGACCAAAAACAGAGATAAATGCAACACTGCATAAGAGATCATCAAACAATAAGAAAGACAAATTAAAAGAAAGAAATGATAAAAGGTAAGATCACTTCCTTCAGCCTCTCCTGGGAGATAAGTAGATCCCTCTGCCGTAACACCAATTCCTTCAGTTGAGAGTCGGTGACACCACTGCAAGCAATTTAAAAATACGTATGACCTAACTTGCACAGCCTATAGGGCTAAAAAATTCATTAAGAAGTGTAAATTCAACAAAGATTCAAATTAAAGAACTTATGAAAGTGTGACAACTCGAGTTTTCAAGGCCTTTCCTCGACACGTTACTTGTTTCACAGCTGTGTTTTCATAATTCGTTGCGTTGTAACATGTGCATGTTTGTAATTTGAGTATTGAATATGATTGATGAATTTTTATTTTATTGTTAGTGGAAATTTATGACAGAAACTAGGTTTCACAAGTTCGTTACAAAGTTTCCCGACGAAACTAGGTTCATGACGAAAGATTGGTCTTTCGTCACATAAGGCTCACGACAAAAGATTGGTTCTTCGTTGTCATCAGCCAAACGACGAAAAGTGGTTTTTCGTCGGGAGTGTTATTCGCTGAAATGGGCTTTGGCCCAAATGAAACCCTGACACGCTGATCTTCCTAGTTAAACGTAAACCTGCCTAACCCTAAACCCTTCTCCTCAATTGTGAATGACGGCAGCGCTATTCATCCCTCTCGAAGCCCTTCTTGCATTCTCGTGACTATCTCGTCGATCGGTTAGCACTTAACCACACATAATGTTATGTAATGTTTGTATTGTAGATGATTGTTTGAGATGCATTAGGGTTTTGTCTGTGTCATTGTGCAGTTAGAATGAATGAATAATCTAGGGTTTGTTCGTGTTAATTCTAGTGGTTAGAAGCTCTGTGATTGATAATTGTTTATACGAAATTCTGGGTTCGTATCCAACTGATGAGTTGCTTGATTAGTATGATGATTCACATGATAAACTACTAAGTTATGATTTGTATGTCGAATAGAAACTGTTATATTATGCATGGGTTTGAATAGTTGATGATTGATCATGGTTGGGGTTCATATTCATGGCTAAAAGTATCGTTTGATTTGATTGATGAAACTGTCAAAGTGTTAGCAACAATTACGGCTGAAAATATGGGAACTGTAACTGTCTGTGAAGGCAGCGACGAAAGACTGACCCCACGAAAAACATGGCTTGGCGAGAAACCTGGTTTTTCGTTGACTGGATGTTGATGAAACACTAGGGTCTTTCGTCATGTGTAATCTCGACGAAACATAGTCTTTCGCCATAGGGTCTTTCGCCGTAGGGTCTTTCGCCGAAGGATATCTGTTTGGGATTGGGCTTGGTTAAGTAGCCCAGTTAACTGTTGTGAAACATTTGTGCATCATACATGGGATATGAACTGAATATGTGCTAGGTGTTGTACGGTGATACTTGTGACTTAATTGATAAACCTTGAAACTGATTGTTACTGATAATCACAGTAGGGTTGGTTGACTAACTGGAAGGGTAATTAAACATACCAAGCAAATCAAAGGTGAGTTCACTGCTCTTTTTCCAAGCATACGTCCCGGGGAGGGACATCTGGTAAACGTTTCGGGGAGGAATGTCGGGTTGTTGGGATGTTGGTTAATACACTCATTTCTATCATTAAGTGCCATCATATACCGATTGGTTGCCGGGGAGGCAACGGGGTTATTAGTCAATAGCGCTATTAGGTTTGGCACTCTCACACCGTACCGGGGAGGACGGTTGTGAACTAATTACCTTAACCACTTGACCAATGTGTGATAGAGCATTGGGGTTTGGGCAAATAATCTGGAGCCATCTGCGGTAATCGAGTTATTAACAACATCAAATTATTGAAAGGTGTTATACTCATACCTGGTAACTAAAACATGTTAACAAACTTTGAACTCACCAGCGTCGTCTGACACAGTTGTCTGCATACTTGCAGGTCGTTAGATTCTTGGTTATGGACTTGCTATCTAGGAGTGCTGGAGTGGTCATGGGTCGAGACTCTTGGATACATGTTTCGTTGGTCTTGAACACTTGTTTTGAAACAGTTGATTAACCTTTTACAGTATGCTTCCGCTGAACGTTTACTTTGGTTTTAACTTATGACTTGGTATTATATTATGAAATGAATGGAGTATTTTATTTAAATATTTATAATAGTTCAATGTGATTAGTGGCTGTATCCTGGTACGTCACCTGCCTCGCGGCGTGTGGTATTTTGGGGGTGTGACAGTTTGGTATCAGAGCCCCTGGTTATAGTGAACTAGGTTTTAAAACGTTTTTATAAAACCAGACTATAACCGAATCGCTTCGAAATCGACCATGACACTCAGCTCCAGATTGCAAGGTTCGCCTCTCGTTTACTTATTGCA
This sequence comes from Helianthus tuberosus, assembly GCA_030545235.1. NCBI lineage: Eukaryota > Viridiplantae > Streptophyta > Magnoliopsida > Asterales > Asteraceae > Helianthus > Helianthus tuberosus. The sequence goes on along the minus strand of CM060436.1, from coordinate 22,043,186 downwards.
TAGCATATCTAGAGTACACTATTGTATGATGTTACACGTAATTGCACACTTTGCACAACAGGCTAAACTCATGTGTATTTGCCTAAGTTATGTGGTTGATGGAGTCCCAGTGTGATATCCCGTTAGATTTTTGTGGTTTACGTTTTGTGGTGTTTTCTGTTCTGCTACTCGAAATTGAGGAACCTTTTCGCATAAGTTGAGAGGAACTGAGATAAACATGCAACTCACATTGCTATTATGGGTGCACACATAATAATAATGTGGGGTGCATGTGAGTCCCAGTGAGCCTTAACGAGTATGAAAGGGGTTCCGCTCTGTTGATTGGTGTAAATTTAGTATTCTGTAGAAGTTTTCGTGAGCTTGACTCCTACCTTATCTCGACTCTTAACCTGACCTCTTTTCTTATATAGAATCATGAGCGAATGAGGCCATGGACGTGGTCAGATCGCGATGACTCAGGCCGAGTTGACAAACTTGATTAACACCCGTGTGGCTGAAGCTTTGGCAGCCTATCAAGCTGGTACGATATGTGCCAAATACCCTTTATTATTGTGTCGCGTGCTCAACTCTTACCCGTGTGCTGTATTTCCTTTTGTCCTTAGGTCAACAAGTGCACCAGAATCAAAACAATCCGCCTGCTTGCACGTTTAAGACGTTCATGGATTGTAAGCCACAGACGTTCAGTGGGACTGAAGGGGCTGTGGGGTTACAACGTTGGTTTGAGAAGGCTGAGTCAGTGTTCGCTATGTGTAACTGTCCCGAGGGGGACTGTGTGAAGTATGCTATAGGCACTTTGGAGGATGGTGCCTTAACTTGGTGGAATGCCCACCTGCAAATGTTGGGCATCGAGATGGCTAACGCCACTACTTGGGATGATTTCTAGGAGTTGATGCGGGAGGAGTACTGTCCTCGTGACGAAATCCAGAAGCTCGAGAACGAGTACTACAATTTGAAGATGGAGGGGTCTGAGATCGAGGCTTTCACGAAACGATCTCACGAACTAGCTAACATGTGCCCTAACTTATCTTGACCCCCACCGCGAAGAATTGAGATGTATATCAAGGGCCTAGCACCATCAGTGAAGAGTTTGGTCACTGCTGCAAATCTCAATAATCTGCCTTAGATCATCCGCTTAGCACACAAGATTACCGACCAGGAGGTGGAGCGTGGTTCGCTACCACCACGTGTTTCAGCTACTACCCCTACTGCTACAGCTACCACACCTGCTAGTGATAACAAGCGCAAATGGAATGATGCTGACAAAGCAACCAGTGCAAGCCAATCGCCGAAAAGGCCTGACAACAGCAATAACCGTAGTTTCAGTCAGTCGTCCTCAGTTAACCAAGGCCAGGGCAGCAATCAGAGTCAAGGCACCTACGTTGGTAAGAAGCCAAAGTGCAACAAGTGTGGTTATCTTCATCATGGACCGTGTGTCCGGGCTTGCCATAGGTGCGATAAGGTGGTCCATGTGGCAAAAGACAGTAGAGCTCCGTTTCCAAAGCAACAGCAGCAGCAGAATTAGCAGCATCAGCAACAGCAAAGGCAGCAGCCCCATCAGAACCAAGGTAATAAAAAGGGGTGTTTCCAGTGTGGGGACGAGGGCCACATTAAACGGGACTGCCCTCAGCTGAACCAGAATGCCAACGACAACAACAATGCTGGGAACAACAACAATGGCAACAATGGGGGTAATGTAGCTCGTGGAAGGGTATTTACGATCGGTGCTGGTGATGCTAGGAACGACGGCATTATCGTGATTGGTACGTTTTCTGTGAACAATCTCTTTGCTTTTGTGTTATTTGATTCCGGTTCCGATTGGAGTTATGTGTCCTTAGAGTTCAGTCGACGATTAGGGTTAACCCCAACCCCTCTAGAAACTAAGCATGTAGTAGAATTAGCTGACGGTAAGACGATTGAAGCCTCACATGTTATTATGGGATGTAAACTTGATCTTGTTGGTCAAATGTTTGACATTGACCTCCTTCCTGTTACCCTTGGTAGTTTTGACGTAGTGGTTGGTATGTACTGGCTGTCCAAGCACCGTGCTGATATCCTTTGTAAAGAGAAGATCGCACGTATTCCCCTCCCCAGTGGAGAATCTTTATCGGTTCAAGGGCTTCGCAGTGGTGCGATGGTTGGTATCATCTCAGCTATGCAAGCACAGAAGTGTCTACGAAAGGGGTATCCTGCTATTCTAGCACTTGTTACAGATACTCCGACTAAAGAAAGAAAGATCGAAGACCTGCCAGTTGTTCGTGAATTTCCTGATGTATTTCCTGAGGAACTACCTGGGTTACCTCCTCACCGTCCAGTGGAATTTCAGATCAATCTTGCACCAGGAGCAGCTCCGGTTGCTCATGCTCCTTATCGTCTTGCACCTGGGGAGTTGCAAGAGTTATCTAATCAACTTCAAGAGCTGTTGGATAGAGGTTTTATCCGACCCAGTTCTTCGCCTTGGGGAGCCCCAGTTCTGTTTGTGAAGAAGAAGGACGGGTCCTTTCGTATGTGTATTAATTATCGGGAACTCAATAAGGTGACTGTCAAGAACCGCTATCCTTTGCCACGCATCGATGACTTGTTTGACCAGTTGCAGGGGTCAAGTTTTTACTCGAAGATCGATTTAAGATCGGGCTATCGTCAGATGAGAGTCCGAGAGGAGGATGTCCCTAAGACGGCTTTTCGAACGCGGTATGGCCATTATGAGTTTTTGGTTATGCCGTTTGGGTTGACAAATGCACCAGCGGTCTTCATGGACCTCATGAACAGTATGTGCAAACTGTATCTTGACGATTTTGTTATTGTGTTTATTGACGACATTCTGATCTACTCGAAGAGCAAGGAGGATCACGAGCGACACTTGCGACTTATCCTGGAGCTCCTGAGGAAGGAGCAACTCTACATGAAATTCTCTAAGTGTGACTTCTGGATTCGAGAGGTACACTTCCTTGGCCACATCGTGAATGAATCAGGGATACACATAGATCCTGTCAAGATTGATGCTGTCAAAATTGGGCTGCACCGAAGAATCCTTCGGAGGTGCGATAATTTCTTGGTCTCGCTGGGTACTATCGCAGATTCATCAAAGACTTCTCGAGGATCGCTCAACCTCTTACCTCGTTGACACAGAAAGGCATTATATACTCTTGGGGAACGAAGCAGGAAGAGGCTTTCCAGCTGTTAAAACAAAAACTCCGCAGTGCACCGATTTTGTCTCTACCTGAAGGTACAGAAGATTTTGTGGTATATTGTGATGCTTCGATTCTGGGTCTTGGTTGCGTGCTGATGCAACGCAACAATGTGATAGCTTATGCTTCTCGACAACTGAAGGTTCATGAGAAGAATTACATGACTCACGACTTAGAGTTGGGGGCAGTGGTTTTTGCTTTGAAAATCTGGTGGCACTATCTGTACGGTACCAAATGCACTATCTACACCGATCAGAGAAGCCTCCAGCATATTTTCGACCAGAAAGAATTGAATATGCGACAGCGTCGCTGGGTAGAACTCCTAAACGATTACGATTGTGCCATCAAGTATCATCCAGGAAAGGCTAACGTTGTAGCAGATGCCCTTAGTCGGAAGGAAACGAAACCCAAACGTGTCCGAGCATTACAGTTCACAATTCACTCGAATCTACCTGATCAGATCCGTGCTGCTCAAACTGAAGCATTGAAGGAAGAAAACTATAAAGCTGAGTATTTACAGGGCATGGAAAAACGACTGGTATAAAGATCTGATGGTATACTCTACTTCATGGAACGGATATGGATTCCCTTGTTTGGTAACCTTAGAGAGCTTGTGATGGACGAAGCACACAAGTCTCGATACTCTGTTCACCCGGGTTCGGATAAGATGTATCAGGACCTCAAAGTCTTGTATTGGTGGCCGAAGATGAAGGCTCACATCGCGAATTATGTGAGTAAGTGTTTGACATGCTCGAATGTCAAGGTAGAATATCAGAAACCCTCCGGCTTACTTCAGCAACCAGAGATACCCATGTGGAAATGGGAGCAAATTGCAATGGATTTCGTCACAGGGTTGCCAAGAACTCAAAACGGAAACGATACAATTTGGGTGATCGTTGATCGTCTCACGAAGTCAGCGCACTTTCTAGCAATCAAGGAAACGGATAAGTTCTCGCACCTAGCTGCTGTTTATCTAAGGGAAGTGGTTTCTAGGCACGGGGTGCAACCTCTATTATCTCTGATCATGACCCACGTTTCATTTCGGATTTGTGGCAGTCGGTGCACAAATCGTTCGGTTCGCGTATCGAAATGAGCACTGCTTATCACCCACAAATGGATGGTCAAAGTGAACGAACCATCCAGACACTTGAAGACATGCTGCGAGCGTGTGTGATTGATTTTGGTAAGGGTTGGGAGAAACACTTGCCTTTGATAGAGTTTTCCTACAACAATAACTACCATACCAGTATCCAGGCAGCTCCATTCGAAGCACTGTATGGACGGAAATGTCGTTCACCTCTTTGTTGGGCTGAGGTGGGTGACAGTCAGATCACAGGCCTGGAACTCGTACTCGAAACTTCAGAAAAGATAGTTCAGATCAGAAATTGTATGGCGGCAGCGCGAGACCGTCAGAAAAGCTATGCCGACAAGCGTAGGAACCTTTGGAGTTCGCAGTTGGCGATCGTGTCATGTTAAAAGTCTCACCCTGGAAGGGTGTCGTGCGGTTTAGGAAACGCGGCAAGCTTAATCCGCGTTATATCGGGCCATTCAAAATTCTGGAGCGAATCGGAAAAGTGGCCTACAAGCTTGAGTTACCTGCTGAATTGGGTAACGTTCTTGATGTTTTCCACGTGTTGCAACTAAAGAAGTGCACTTGTCTGATGAAACACTTGTGGTACCATTACAAGAGCTGAAAATCGACGACAAGTTGCAGTTTGTCGAGGAACCTATCGAAATTATGGATCGGGAAGTCATGGTCCGTAAGTACAGTCGAATCCCCATCGTGAGAGTTCGCTGGAACTCAAGACGTGGACCGGAGTTCACATGGGAACACGAGGATCAGATGAAGCACAAGTACCCTCACTTATTCCCAGCTGACACATCTAAATCTGATGCAACTAGTGAATTTCAGGACGAAATTCCCATTCAAGTTGGGGATGATGTGGTACCCACGGAAAATATACAGTCATCTTGATCTAACGCCATGCTATTTTTGGATTGCTTATCAAATTTCGGGACGAAATTTCTTTCAAGTTGGGGATGATGTGACAACTCGAGTTTTCAAAGTCTTTCCACGACACGTTACTTGTTTCACAGCTGTGTTTTCATAATTCGTTGCATTGTAACATGTGCACGTTTGCTATTTGAGTATTGAATATGATTGATGAATTGTTATTTTATTGTTAGTGGAAATTTAAGACAAGAACTAGGTTTCACAACTTCGTTACAAAGGTTCACGGCGAAAGATTGGTCTTTCATCACATAAGGTTCACGACGAAAGATTGGATCTTCGTCGTCATCAACCAAACGAAGAAAAGTGGTTTTTCTTCGGGAGTGTTATTCGCCGAAATGGGCTTTGGCCCAAATGAAACCCTGACACGCTGATCTTCCTATTTAAACGTAAACCTGCCTAACCCTAAACCCTTCTCCTCAATTGTGAACGACGGCAGCGCTATTCATCCCTCTCGAAGCCCTTCTTGCATTCTAGTGACTATCTCGTCGATCGGTTAGCACTTCCCCACACATAATGTTATGTAATGTTTGTTTTGTAGATGATTGTTTGAGATGCATTAGGGTTTCGTCTGTGTCATTGAGCAGTTAGAATGAATGAATAATCTAGGGTTTGTTCGTGTTGATTCTAGTGATTAGAAGCTCTGTGATTGATAATTGTTTATACGAAATTATGGGTTCGTATCCAACTGATGAGTTGCTTGATTAGTATGATGATTCACATGATAAACTACTAAGTTATGATTTGTATGTCGAATATAAACTGTTATATTATGCATGGGTTTGAATAGTTGATGATTGATCATGGTTGGGGTTCATATTCATGGCTAAAAGTATCGTTTGATTTGATTGATGAAACTGTCAAAGTGTTAGCAACAATTACGGCTGAAAATATGGGAACTGTAACTGTCTGTGAAGGCAGCGATGAAAGACTGACCCCACGAAAAACATGGCTTGGCGAGAAACCTGGTTTTTCGTTGACTGGATGTTGACGAAACACTAGGGTCTTTCGTCATGTGTAACCTCGACGAAACATAGTCTTTCGCCATAGGGTCTTTCGCCGTAGGGTCTTTCGCCGAAGGGAAATCTGTTTGGGCTTGGGCTTGGTTAAGTAGCCCAGTTAACTGTTGTGAAACATTTGTGTGTCATACATGGGATATGAACTGAATATGTGCTAGGTGTTGTATGGTGATACTTATGACTTAATTGATAAACCTTGAAACTGATTGTTTGATAACCACGGTAGGGTTGGTTGACTAACTGGAAGGGTAATTAAACATACCGAGCAAATCAAAGGTGAGTTCATTGCTCTTTTTCCAAGCATGCGTCCCGGGGAGAGACATCTAGTAAATGTTCCGGGGAGGAATGTCGGGTTGTTGGGATGTTGGTTAATACACTCATTTCTATCATTAAGTCCCATCATATACCGATTGGTTGTCGGGGAGGCAACGGGGTTATTAGTTAATAGCTCTATTAGGTTTGGCACCCTCACACCGTACCGGAGTGGACGGTCATGAACTAATTACCTTAACCACTTGACCAATGTGTGATAGAGCATTGGGGTTTGGGCAAATAATCTGGAGCCATCTGCGGTAATCGAGTTATTAACAACATCAAATCATTGAAATGTGTTATACTCATATCTGGTTACTAAAACGTGTTAACAAACTTTGAACTCACTAGCGTCGTCTGACACACTTGTCTGCATGCTTGCAGGTCGTTAGATTCTTGGTTATGGACTTGCTATCTGGGAGTGCTGGAGTGGTCATGGGCCGAGACTCTTGGATAAATGTTTCGTTGGTCTTGAACACTTGTTTTGTAACAGTTGATTAACCTTTTACAATATGCTTCCACTGAACGTTTACTTTGGTTTTAACTTATGACTTGGTATTATATTATGAAATGAATGGAATGTTTTATTTAAATATTTATAATAGTTCAATGTGATTACTGGCTGGATCCTGGAACGTCACACGCTGTGACAACCCGAACTTTCACGGTTAGTGACGTATTATATTGTAATCTTAACATCGTTAATTTTATACACTTATGTAATGGACCGCATCTATTGCAATGCTACTGGGTCGCCACCGCGAGTAAATATCACTTGGCCCAATCCCTTAATTAATTAACTAGGCCCAATCTTCCTTAATTATTTTCGGATCTATTGAGTTAGTTAAAAGCTCAATTGAATTATTTAGTCCATTGAATTATTTAGTGGCAGTGGCCCAACCGGCCACATTCAATTGGATTGAGCCCACCGCCCCAACTATCAGATTATATGTTCATGTTCACGTGATTTGTATACATTGAAGACTTTAGCAAACCCTAAACAAACCCTACCCGTCTCTCTCAAGTTCTCGCACAACAGGAGGCACCCCCCCCCACCGTAGTGATCAGCATTTATCATATTTTTTTTCCTAGCCTTTCGGTTAGTATTTTCTGATGTATATTGAACTAGTTGGTTGTTTTGATTATGGTGTTATCTAGGTGAAACCATGTGCTAATAATATGAATATAGTGTGTTAGAGGTAGGGTAATATAGGACAATGATACCTGTTTTGAAACAAGTGCTCGTGATTAATGATTTTGTGTGACAACTTGTTTATGAGATGGATTAATATGAAGTATGGTTATGTGTTGATTGTAACAGAGATTAGTAACATATGTTAATATGTATGTTGGTGGAGGCTATGTCATAACAAAATACATAATCGATCAGTAAATGTAATGATGATATTGATGATAGGAACCTGTGAATAATGATTAGGGTTTTTACTGTAATATGTAACTGATGCTGTTGATGATGATGGACCAGACGAAAACACCTAGTGTTTTCGTCAAACACTAAGCCCGACGAAATCACTTGGGATTTCGTCGCCTGAAGTGATTTCGCCAACAAGTGTTTTCGCTGTATATGTGATTTCGTCCATTATCTTGCACAGTGGTTCTGTTAGTTCTTTAACGTTGTTGAACATGTCAATTATGTTAATATGTTAACCGGGTTAGGTTAACTAAGTTATGTATGTTAAGCTCATTGTATGTGATAACTCTGTTAATTTTGATCTAACTCAGTTATGGCACAGTAACTATGTTAAGTGAGTTAACCTTGTTAGGTATATTAACTACGTTAAGTGTGTAACTTTATTATGTATGTTAAATCTGTTAATCCTGATTAACGCTGTTAACGCTGTTAAACTTTCCATGACTGTTAATGAACAATCTTGTTAGAATAAACTGTGAAAAACATATAGGTGAAACATGAACTATATCAATGCGATTAACTGTTGTGTGATGCATGATGTTAACTGCCAAACACACCTGTGATATTGATTCTATGTGAAACTTTACGAACTTGAACTGATTGGATACGCGTGCATAACTATAGGATTTGACTGATTACTTGTGAGCACATAGCTTAGCATACCGAGCAAACCAAGGTGAGTTTACACTCTTTCCAAGGCATGGGATTCCCAAGGGTTGGGAATGGGTTAAAGAACAGAACGGTAACTACAAACTTGCGTATTCCCCATACAACAGGATATGTATGACCATAAGACCATCACTCTATCATTTGAAGTCCCTCATTTATCGACTTAATCATCGAGGCCTATGGCGAGCGGGTCATTAGTAGATAGCGCTATTAGGTTTAACAAACCTCACACCGTGTCGTCCGAACGGGCATGTACTAATGGACTATGGGCAAAGGGTCAATGCTGATATACATTGACTTAGGGCACCTCTTACATTTTCGTAGCAGTCGATACGCGTGGTCTAGTAACACATGGGAAGCCCCCACTATCTTCGCAAACATGTCTGGGAGACCGCGATACGAATTAATACGATACATGGTTTACAAAACGAACATTCGATTTACGAAACGAATGCTATAACTAAACAACCAACTGTGAACTCGCTCAACTTTGTTGTTGACTCGTTGTTACATGCCTTGCAGGTCGTTAGGTACTCATGGAGCTTGCACAGGGAGGCGTGGTCGTTGTGGGACATGGCAGTGTGTGCCATGCTAAAAACATTACTTTATTTCGTACTTAATACTTTCTTTGGGTTTTACAATTATGCTTCCGCTAAACACTTAACTACGTTTTTGGTTTGAACCACCTTTCATATTGTGTGGTTGAATTTTACTTATTACTTGTTATGTTCAATTTGATTGGTGGCTTGATAATGGTCATGTCACGCCTCCAAGCGGTGATACTCCGCGTGTGGATTTTGGGGGTGTGACAGATTGGTATCAGAGCCATTGGTTATAGTGAACTTGGTTTTAATAAGGGAAAATTTTTTGTTAAAACCAGACTATAACCTGAACAGTGCTCCACGATCCACAACGACGCTTCGCTCCACGTGCAAGACTCGACATTCTAGGTGATATGATTTATATTTACATTGCCTACTTGCTAGATTACGTAGAACTTTGCTCATGGTATGCTTAGATAAACGTAACCACTACTGTTTGAAAACACGTGTGTGCTTACTCTCTTCTGTCATCACATTTTCGCGAACCCCTCTCACCCATGTTTTCCCTTGATATGAAGATCATGGCTGGACGCGTTAACATGACTCAAGCCCAGTTGACGGCTCTGATTAACCAACAAGTCCCTGTGGCACTTGCAGCCGCCCATGCAGGAGGTATATCCTGCAGTTGCAACCCACTCTAGGATCTTTAGATCCTACACTCCTAACCCAACTCTTGTGTTTAACTTTGTCCTATTCTCGTTTATACAACAGGCCAGCATGCTCAGCTGCCTGCGTGCACATTCAAAACTTTCATGGACTGTCGTCCTAGTACTTTCAGTGGCACTGAAGGGGCCGTGGGACTCCTCCACTGGTTCGAGAAGCTTGAGTCAGTCTTCGAAATGTGTGAATGCCCTGAGGCTCGTAGGGTGAAGTATGCCACTGGTACTCTCGAAGGCGTTGCGTTGACTTGGTGGAACGCACAAGTCCAAATGTTGGGGCTGGTAGCTGCCAATGCCACCCCATGGAACGACTTTAAGGAACTGATCAAGCGGGAATACTGTAGTCGTGATGACATCCACAAGTTGGAAGTGGAGTTCTTTAACCTGAAGATGACAGGGTCAGAGATAGAGGCGTATACGAAAAGGTCAAACGAGCTGGCCATCTTGTGTCCAACTATGGTGGATCCTCCCATCAAACGTATCGAGCTGTACCTCAAAGGCTTAGTACCAGAGATTCAAAGCCATGTGACTGCTGCTAACCTTGCCACTATCCAGGATGTTACTCGTCTTGCTCATCGTCTCACCGACCAGGCAGTGGAACAGAACAGGCTGCCTAAGCGTATCTGTGCTACTACTACTACAACTCCTGCTACTCCCAGTGATAACAAGCGAAAATGGGATGGAGCTTCCAGCAAGGGTTCGACTTTAGTTCAGTCCCAGGCACAACAACGAAGGACTGATGACTATCAGAGCCCTGGTCAGCAATCTTCTGGTAGTCAAGGGCAGGGTGGATATCGAGGAAACCTTCCAAAGTGCAACAAATGTAACAGACACCATAATGGTCAGTGCAACAAGGGTCGTTGTCAGCGGTGTCTCAAGATGGGTCATGAAGCTAAGGATTGCAGGAGCTCACGACCTGCGAATCAGAACCAATAACAACAACCACCAGCTCCACAGAACTAGCAGCGACAGCGAGGTAACAGTGGATGCTTTCAGTGTGGTGCTGAAGGCCACTTCAAGCGGGACTGCCCCCAGTTAAATCAAAATCCGAACAACAACAACAACAATAATCAGGGCAATGGGAACAACAATGGGGGAAACAATGATGGAAACAATGGTGCCAGGGGTCGAGTGTTCGTGCTGGGTCAGGGTGACGCAAGGAATGATCCTAACGTAGTGATGGGTAAGTTCTTTCTCGACGACTTTTATGTTACTGTTTTATTTGATTCGGGTGCCGATACCAGTTATGTGTCTCTAAAAGTTAGTCAAATGCTCAAGCGCACACCAACACTTTTGAACACCAAGCATGCTGTAGAGTTAGCAAATGGTAAAAGTCTAGAAGCCACACACATAGTTAAGGGTTGTAATCTCGTCTTAGCTGGTCAGACTTTCTCTATCGATCTCATTCCTATAGTTCTGGGTAGTTTCGACATCGTCATTGGGATGGATTGGTTATCCCAACAGCAAGCAGAGATCCTTTGCAAAGAGAAGATTGTTCGTATTCCCCGTTCTGGTAAAGAACCTCTCGTGATCCAAGGCGACAAGAGTGGTGCTGTTGTGGGCATCATCTCCTTTCTTAAGGCCCAGAAGTGTTTGCGAAAGGGCCACACTGCTATTTTAGCACTCGTTACTGACACATCAACGAAAGAGAAGAGAATAGAGGATATTCCAGTAGTACGCGACTTTCCTCAAGTGTTTCCTGAAGATTTACCTAGGCTACCGCCTCATCGCCAGGTCGAATTTCAGATCGAGCTAGCTCCTGGAGCAGCACCCATAGCTCGAGCACCTTATCGCTTAGCTCCAACCGAACTGGAAGAACTGTCTAAGCAATTGCAAGAACTCTTGGAAAAGGGTTTCATTCGTCCTAGCTTTTCGCCTTGGGGAGCTCCCGTGTTGTTTGTGAATAAGAAAGACGGTACCTTCCGTATGTGCATAGATTACCGCGAACTAAACAAGGTGACCGTAAAGAATCGCTATCCTCTTCTACGCATTGATGACTTGTTCGACCAGCTACAAGGGTCGAGCTACTATTCAAAGATTGATCTGAGGTCAGGCTACCATCAACTGAGAGTCCGGGACGAGGACGTCTCCAAAACAGCATTCAGAACACGCTACGACCATTACGAGTTTTTGGTCATGCCATTCGGGTTAACAAACGCGCCTGCAGTCTTCATGGATCTTATGAACAGAGAGTGTAAGCCTTACTTGGACAAGTTTGTTATTGTATTCATCGACGACATTTTGATCTACTCCAAGAGTCAAGAGGAACACGAGCAGCATTTGCGACTTATCTTGGAACTTCTACGTACAGAGCAACTCTATGCTAAGTTTTCGAAATGCGATTTCTGGCTTCGTGAAGTCCACTTTCTAGGCCACGTGGTAAACAGGGATGGGATTCATGTTGATCCATCCAAGGTAGACTCGATTAAGAACTGGCATGCGCCCCGTACACCAACAGAAATCCGTCAATTCTTGGGTTTGGCGGGCTACTATAGAAGGTTCATCAAGGACTTCTCCAAGATTGCACAGCCCCTCACTTCACTAACTCAGAAAGGCGTTGTCTATCGTTGGGGTACTACACAGGAATCAGCATTTCAGCACTTAAAGGATAGACTTTGTAGTGCACCTATTCTTTCATTGCCAGAGGGCACAGACGATTTTGTGGTTTATTGTGACGCATCCATCCGGGGACTTGGTTACGTGTTGATGCAACGGGATAAAGTCATTGCATATGCGTCACGTCAACTTAAATTTCACGAAAGAAACTACACTACACACGATCTGGAGCTGGGAGCTGTTATCTTCGCACTTAAGATATGGAGACATCACCTGTACGGTACCAAGTGCACTATCTACACCAATCACATGAGTCTTGAGCATATCTTCAAGCAAAAGGAGTTGAACATGCGACAACGTCGATGGGTCGAGCTACTGAATGATTACGAATGTGCCATCAAGTACCATCCGGGCAAGGCAAATGTTGTGGCTGACGCCCTCAGTCGAAAAGATGCCACACCTAGGCGTGTGCGAGCACTACAACTCACCATCCAATCTAGTCTTCCTTCACAGATTCGAGATGCTCAGGTAGAAGCATTGAAACCAGAAAACGTCAGGGTTGAAGCCCTACGCGGCTCAAGGCAACGGTTAGAACAAAAGGAAGACAGCGCCTACTACGTAACAGGACGCATTTGGGTCCCACTCTATGGCAACTTACGAGAACTTGTAATGGATGAAGCACATAAGTCTCGTTACTCGGTACATCCTGGTTCGGATAAGATGTACCACAATCTCAGAACTACGTATTGGTGGCCTAGCATGAAAGCTTATATAGCAACTTACGTTAGCAAATGTTTGACTTGTGCGAGAGTCAAGACTGAATATCAGAAACCATCAGACCTACTTCAACAACCAGAGATACCACAATGGAAATGGGAGCAAATTTCCATGGATTTTGTTACTGGTCTGCCTAGATCTCAACGTGGGAATGATACCATTTGGGTGATCGTGGATCGACTCACAAAGTCTGCACACTTCTTGCCTATCAAGGAAACGGATAAGTTCTCCACTTTAGCAGACGTTTATCTTAAGGAAGTTGTCTCGAGGCACGGGGTGCCAATCTCTATTATTTCCGATCGTGATACACGTTTTACTTCTGAACTGTGGCAAGCAATGCACAAGTCCTTTGGCTCACGATTAGATATGAGCACAGCTTATCACCCGCAAACGGATGGGCAGTCTGAACGCACCATCCAAACCCTAGAAGACATGCTGCGGGCATGTGTAATCGATTTCGGCAACGGCTGGGAAAAACATCTCCCGTTAGTAGAGTTTTCGTATAACAACAGTTACCACACCAGCATTCAAGCCGCTCCATTTGAGGCATTGTACGGGCGTAAATGCCGATCACCTCTTTGTTGGGCAGAAGTTGGCGACAGCCAAATCACTGGCCCAGAACTCGTAGTTGATACTACTGAAAGGATTGCTCAGATACGACAACGCATGGCGGCAGCTCGCGACCGTTAGAAAGCCTATGCGGACAAGCGCAGGAAACCACTCGAGTTCCAAGTTGGGGATCGAGTGCTACTCAAAGTTTCACCCTGGAAGGGTGTGGTTCGCTTTGAAAAAAGGGGCAAACTTAATCCGCGTTATGTCGGACCGTTCGAAATCATTGAGAAAATAGGCAAGGTGGCCTACAAACTAAACCTACCAGCAGAACTCAGTGCAGTTCACAACGTTTTCCACATGTCAAATCTGAAGAAGTGTCTGTCAGATGAGACCCTCATAGTTCCTTTGAAGGAGCTCACTATCGACGATCAGTTGCAATTCGTCGAGGAACCAGTTGAAATCACGGACCGAGATGTTAAGGTCCTCAAGCACACCAGAATACCTCTTGTTCGAGTTCGTTGGAACTCACGTCATGGCCCAGAGTTCACCTGGGAACGAGAAGATCAAATGAAACTCAAGTATCCCCAGTTGTTCGGGACGAAATTCCAAACCAACGGGGGGATGATGTGACTCCCCATGAAAAACCAGGAAACAACACAACACAACTAGCTTCCTCAGTAGCCACGTGCTAAATATCGGGACGGAATTTCTTTCAAGTTGGGGATGATGTGACAACCCGAACTTTCACGGTTAGTGACGTATTATATTGTAATCTTAACACCGTTAATTTTATACACTTATGTAATGGGCCGCATCTATTGCAATGCTACTGGGCCGCCACCGCGAGTAAATATCACTTGGCCCAATCCCTTAATTAATTAACTAGGCCCAATCTTCCTTAATTATTTTCGGATCTATTGAGTTAGTTAAAAGCTCAATTGAATTATTTAGTCCATTGAATTATTTAGTGGCAGTGGCCCAACCGGCCACATTCAATTGGATTGAGCCCACCGCCCCAACTATCAAATTATATGTTCATGTTCACGTGATTTGTATACATTGAAGACTTTAGCAAACCCTAAACAAACCGTACCCGTCTCTCTCAAGTTCTCGCATAACAGGAGGCACCCCCCCACCGTAGTGATCAACATTTATCATATTTTTTTTCCCAGCCCTTCGGTTAGTATTTTCTGATGTTTATTGAACTAGTTGGTTGTTTTGATTATGGTGTTATCTAGGTGAAACCATGTGCTAATAACATGAATATAGTGTGTTAGAGGTAGGGTAATATAGGACAATGATACCTGTTTTGAAACAAGTGCTCGTGATTAATGATTTTGTGTGACAACTTGTTCATGAGATGGATTAATATGAAGTATGGTTATGTGTTGATTGTAACAGAGATTAGTAACATATGTTAATATGTATGTTGGTGGAGGCTATGTCATAACAAAATACATAATCGATCAGTAAGTGTAATGATGATATTGATGATAGGAACATGTGAATAATGATTAGGGTTTTTACTGTAATATGTAACTGATGCTGTTGATGATGATGGACCAGACGAAAACACCCACTGTTTTTGTCAAACACTAAGCCCGACGAAATCACTTGGGATTTCGTCGCCTGAAGTGATTTTGCCAACAAGTGTTTTCGCTGTATATGTGATTTCGTCCATTATCTTGCACAGTGGTTCTGTTAGTTCTTTAACGTTGTTGAACATGTCAATTATGTTAATATGTTAACCGGGTTAGGTTAACTAAGTTATGTATGTTAAGCTCATTGTATGTGATAACTCTGTTAATTTTGATCTAACTCAGTTATGGCACAGTAACTATGTTAAGTGAGTTAACCTTGTTAGGTATATTAACTACGTTAAGTGTGTAACTTTATTATGTATGTTAAATCTGTTAATCCTGATTAACGCTGTTAACGCTGTTAAACTTTCCATGACTGTTAATGAACAATCTTGTTAGAATAAACTGTGAAAAACATATAGGTGAAACATGAACTATATCAATGCGATTAACTGTTGTGTGATGCATGATGTTAACTGCCAAACACACCTGTGATATTGATTCTATGTGAAACTTTACGAACTTGAACTGATTGGATACGCGTGCATAACTATAGGATTTGACTGATTACTTGTGAGCACATAGCTTAGCATACCGAGCAAACCAAGGTGAGTTTACACTCTTTCCAAGGCATGGGATTCCCAAGGGTTGGGAATGGGTTAAAGAACTGAACGGTAACTACAAACTTGTGTATTCCCCATACAACAGGATATGTATGACCATAAGACCATCACTCTATCATTTGAAGTCCCTCATTTATCGACTTAATCATCGAGGCCTATGGCGAGCGGGTCATTAGTAGATAGCGCTATTAGGTTTAACAAACCTCACACCGTGTCGTCCGAACGGGCATGTACTAATGGACTATGGGCAAAGGGTCAATGCTGATAGACATTGACTTAGGGCACCTCTTACATTTTCGTAGCAGTCGATACGCGTGGTCTAGTAACACATGGGAAGCCCCCACTATCTTCGCAAACATGTCTGGGAGACCGCGATACGAATTAATACGATACATGGTTTACAAAACTAACATTCGATTTACGAAACGAATGCTATAACTAAACAACCAACTGTGAACTCGCTCAACTTTGTTGTTGACTCGTTGTTACATGCCTTGCAGGTCGTTAGGTACTCATGGAGCTTGCACAGGGAGGCGTGGTCGTTGTGGGACATGGCAGTGTGTGCCATGCTAAAAACATTACTTTATTTCGTACTTAATACTTTCTTTGGGTTTTACAATTATGCTTCCGCTAAACACTTAACTACGTTTTTGGTTTGAACCACCTTTCATATTGTGTGGTTGAATTTTACTTATTACTTGTTATGTTCAATTTGATTGGTGGCTTGATAATGGTCATGTCACGCCTCCAAGCGGTGATACTCCGCGTGTGGATTTTGGGGGTGTGACAGATTGGTATCAGAGCCATTGGTTATAGTGAACTTGGTTTTAATAAGGGAAAAGTTTTTGTTAAAACCAGACTATAACCTGAACAGTGCTCCACGATCCACAACGACGCTTCGCTCCACGTGCAAGACTCGACATTCTAGGTGATATGATTTATATTTACATTGCCTACTTGCTAGATTACGTAGAACTTTGCTCATGGTATGCTTAGATAAACGTAACCACTACTGTTTGAAAACACGTGTGTGCTTACTCTCTTCTGTCATCACATTTTCGCGAACCCCTCTCACCCATGTTTTCCCTTGATATGAAGATCATGGCTGGACGCGTTAACATGACTCAAGCCCAGTTGACGGCTCTGATTAACCAACAAGTCCCTGCGGCGCTTGCAGCCGCCCATGCAGGAGGTATATCCTGCAGTTGCAACCCACTCTAGGATCTTTAGATCCTACACTCCTAACCCAACTCTTGTGTTTAACTTTGTCCTATTCTCGTTTATACAACAGGCCAGCATGCTCAGCTGCCTGTGTGCACATTCAAAACTTTCATGGACTCTCGTCCTAGTACTTTCAGTGGCACTGAAGGGGCCGTGGGACTCCTCCACTGGTTCGAGAAGCTTGAGTCAGTCTTCGAAATGTGTGAATGCCCTGAGGCTCGTAGGGTGAAGTATGCCACTGGTACTCTCGAAGGCGTTGCGTTGACTTGGTGGAACGCACAAGTCCAAATGTTGGGGCTGGTAGCTGCCAATGCCACCCCATGGAACGACTTTAAGGAACTGATCAAGCGGGAATACTGTAGTCGTGATGACATCCACAAGTTGGAAGTGGAGTTCTTTAACCTGAAGATGACAGGGTCAGAGATAGAGGCGTATACGAAAAGGTCAAACGAGCTGGCCATCTTGTGTCCAACTATGGTGGATCCTCCCATCAAACGTATCGAGCTGTACCTCAAAGGCTTAGTACCAGAGATTCAAAGCCATGTGACTGCTGCTAACCTTGCCACTATCCAGGATGTTACTCGTCTTGCTCATCGTCTCACCGACCAGGCAGTGGAACAGAACAGGCTGCCTAAGCGTATCTGTGCTACTACTACTACAAATCCTGCTACTCCCAGTGATAACAAGCGAAAATGGGATGGAGCTTCCAGCAAGGGTTCGACTTTAGTTCAGTCCCAGGCACAATAACGAAGGACTGATGACTATCAGAGCCCTGGTCAGCAATCTTCTGGTAGTCAAGGGCAGGGTGGATATCGAGGAAACCTTCCAAAGTGCAACAAATGTAACAGACACCATAATGGTCAGTGCAACAAGGGTCGTTGTCAGCGGTGTCTCAAGATGGGTCATGAAGCTAAGGATTGCAGGAGCTCACAACCTGCGAATCAGAACCAATAACAACAACCACCAGCTCCACAGAACCAGCAGCGACAGCGAGGTAACAGGGGATGCTTTCAGTGTGGTGCTGAAGGCCACTTCAAGCGGGACTGCCCCCAGTTAAATCAAAATCCGAACAACAACAACAACAATAATCAGGGCAATGGGAACAACAATGGGGGAAACAATGATGGAAACAATGGTGCCAGGGGTCGAGTGTTCGTGCTGGGTCAGGGTGACGCAAGGAATGATCCTAACGTAGTGCTGGGTCACGGTGTTTCATGGTAACTTTATTATGTATGTTAAATCTGTTAATCCTGATTAACGCTGTTAACGCTGTTAAACTTACCATGACTGTTAATGAACAATCTTGTTAGAATAAACTGTGAAAAACATGTAGGTGAAACATGAACTATATGAATGTGATTAACTGTTGTGTGATGCATGATGTTAACTGCCAAACACACCTGTGATATTGATTCTATGTGAAACTTTACGAACTTGAACTGATTGGATACGCGTGCATAACTATAGGATTTGACTGATTACTTGTGAGCACATAGCTTAGCATACCGAGCAAACCAAGGTGAGTTCACACTCTTTCCAAGACATTGACTTAGGGCACCTCTTACATTTTCGTAGCAGTCGATACGTGTGGTCTAGTAACACATGGGAAGCCCCCACTATCTTCGCAAACATGTCTGGGAGACCGCGATACGAATTAATACGATACATGGTTTACAAAACGAACTTACGATTTACGAAACGAATGCTATAACTAAACAACCAACTGTGAACTCGCTCAACTTTGTTGTTGACTCGTTGTTACATGCCTTGCAGGTCGTTAGGTACTCATGGAGCTTGCACAGGGAGGCGTGGTAGTTGTGGGACATGGCAGTGTGTGCCATGCTAAAAACATTACTTTATTTCGTACTTAATACTTGCTTTGGGTTTTACAATTATGCTTCCGCTAAACACTTAACTACGTTTTTGGTTTGAACCACCTTTCATATTGTGTGGTTGAATTTTACTTATTACTTGTTATGTTCAATATGATTGGTGGCTTGATAATGGTCATGTCACGCCTCCAAGCGGTGATACTCCGCGTGTGGATTTTTGGGGTGTGACACACGCCTCGCGGGGGTTCCCGCGTGTGGTATTTTGGGGGTGTGACAGAAAGGCTGTTGGTCATCTTCATCACTCGGGTAACCACAGAAGCCGCGTTGGAAATAAAAGCATCATTAGTCATATTCGTAACCAAATCTCCTCAGATGCATGAACAAATGACGAAACCTCTAAAAAATTAGCAATAATATCAGTAATAATGACGAATTTCTATATGAATATGTAAATTAGGGTTTTGGTACGTAAAGATTACGAACCTACGACTTGCTTTTCTTTTTGTGACCTGTATATATAAATAGAGAAAACTTTACAAAAAATTAGCATTTAAACCTTTTTCTTTGGCCATAATATACATGTTTACCATATGGGTCATAGTTTTAACCTGAACTAATGTTTTATTTGAGGGTTGACTTGTGTTAAACAATAAACATCAGTGTGTAAGCTAATATTTCCATTGGTAAACGCACCAACTTTTGCTGATGTGTACATTCATACAGATGATATGTGAAACGCGGCCAATGCATAAGATAGGTAATCATGTATGTTCAAAGTAAACTGTAACACCCCGTGTTTCGAAAGTCAAAGTCAAAATCAAGATTGAAGTCAAAGAAAGAAAAGATTGCTAATTGCGATCTGTAACTCCTTGCTCAATTCCTGTTTTGACTTCTTTGACTTGCAGATAGTCTTTTATTTATTTGCTTTAGTTGTAATATGTGGTGTACTTGCTAACAATCGAGGTTTAATCGATGTTTATCGTTGTTTTATCACTTATTCGCTTATCGCAATCGCACTCGCAACTCGAATTATGTGTTTGGATATGGTTTTTATGTGTGTGTGCCTTTTATATGTTACTTGTGCATGTTTAATTATGTTATATTGTGGTGATCAATCGAAACGCAATCGCAATCGAATCGCCAACGCTAAACGCAAGGTATTTATGATGATTGTATGTTAGATATAGTAGTTGGGATTAAAAGTAATTTAATGAGAAACTATTTCGCATCGCAAAACCCTACACGCGAATCGAAACCGCAAAACTCATCGCGCCGAACACTCGAATCGAGTGGCCGACCGATCGAGTGGCCAACCGATCGGACAGCCATCCGATCGAGTTGCCACACGATCGACCAGCCTTCTTACCCATTTTCCTTTTATGGAAATCCTACAAATACCCCTCATATGTCAACATCACTTGATGTTGACAGCCCTCACTCGACCAGCTCACTCCAGCCTAGTTTTCTTCCGATTTCTTGTGATTCTTGTAAGTTTCCAACCTAAATCTTGTACTTTCTTGATCTACACGCAATTCTACACCTTTCTATCTTTTGAATCTTAAATTTTAACCATGAAATCACAAGATTTGAGGTGTTCTAGGATGATGTCATCATGGAGTCCTTAAGAACTTCATGTTTTGGCCTCATTCCACCAAGAACAACTCGGATCTGAATGATTTCCACATGAATAAACAAAGATCTTGCATAGATCTGAACATATTCATGGTGAAAAAGGATTGAGATATGGTTTCTAATTTTCTTTCAACTCTTTTACACTCAACGCACTCAAAACCGATAAAATCGGAGCTTGTTCAGACCTTCTATTCTTTCATAGTGTTGTGTTTGTTCAAGATCTGGATTCTATCCAAGAGATTACTGATCTCGGGTTAAACATGAAACACCGTCTCGAACAGTTAAACTGATCGGACTAGGGTGATTCCTGTCTGATCTGGTCACTAAGTCTTAACGGGGTTTCTGTTGTTTGGCAGGTTATCAAACTATCTCAAGAAAATCGCAAAACCATCAAGACAACCAAGTGAAGAAGACGATCAGGTCGACTAGGATGGATTGCCGTCCGATCGGATTGCCACCCAACTGGACAGCCACCCGATCGGCTTGCACCTTGGGTCCCACACTTAACTTCTATTTTCAACTTGAAGGTTTTGAACATCGAACGGATTGCCGTCCGATCGGATTGCCATTCTATCGGGTTACCACCCGACCATGTGATGTTCAGACTTCAACACTTAAACAATTTTCAACATGTTCAATGCACTACTAGTTCCAATGGATTGCCACCCAATCGGCATACTATCCGATCGAGTGACAACGCTGTTGTGAACTTGTTCTCTGAGAATGACTCACCGAACGGGTCGTCGTCCGATCGAACCGCCGTCCGATCAACCAACCTGAAGGGTAGAGATACTTCTCTGTTTTCAAAATGCTACAATGAAAACTTCAAAAGTCAAACCATTATACACAAACACATTTTCACCAGACGAGGTGACAATCCAATCGAATGGCCATCCGATCGGATGACCATCCGAACGGATTGCCACCCGATCGGATTGCCATCCGATCGGATTGCCGTCCGATCCTTGGTTCACTTGTATCGTTTTACGCGCCGCTTATCGTTTTTACTATCGTTCTGTTCAGGCTAAACTCGCTCTAAGCGCTCCCTCAATCCATCATCACTGTGAGTATACTCGAACTTTGTTTTGCGCACTTTTGGGTGTTACATACGTTACTTATTCTAAATCACATCGAACACACTACTCAATACTTTAACGCTAACCGATACCGCAAGCTATACGTGACTAAATTATTGCATGTTTGTTATGTTTACACATGGATTGCTGTCTACCTGCCTTAGCAACGATAGAACTATAGTTTGGACTCAGCACCTGTTCACTCAGGGGTTGTTAAGGACAATTAATTACATGGCTCACAGTCATTGGTATTGATAGGATCATGTCGATAACTTACGTGCTTCATTTCACACTGTGTACGTGCTGGTTATGCGTAAACGATTTCGAACTCTATTATATCTATTAAACTTGTATGCTCACCTTTACACTATGTGTATTGACTTTTATTTTAACGTATGTGACAGGTGCTTAAGATGTTTAAATGTTCGGCTTGCTGTGAAATCGAGGCTAGGAAAGGTCTAGAAACGAATAAACGAATTGTCTGTAATTAAAATCTGAGTTGTCGGATCAGAACAATTTGTCTTGAATTTACCTGTAATAATTATGCTACCTTTTATGTCATGGTATGGGACGTGAAGTTTTAAAAAATTGGTAATCGTAGTTGTTATGGAAACTTCTAGACAATCTATTTCGCTCAGTGTCACGCCCCGATTTTTCCGCCATCGGTTGGGGTGTGACATAAACATAATCAGCTAACAAATATAAACAATAAACATTAGTGTTTAAGCTAATATTTCCACTGGTAATCATGTATAGTGTATACAGATAATAGATTATGCAAGTTAAACAATATAGATGGATCTGGTGGGTTGGGTAGCAGGTGGATAAGCTTAATCTATAGGATGTACACCTACAATTATGCATTTACAATAAAGGAGATACAAACTACCAATGATAGAAACGATAATTATGGAGATTGATTGTAGATAGAATAACTAAAATTAATTTGAATTATTCTTGTTCGCTAATAGTTTATGAGTACAGATGTGCAATTATACAAAATCATCATCATCATCATCATCATCATCATCATCATCATCATCATCATCATCATCATACTCGGTAAATCCCACCAATAGCAAAGCTAAGGTAGGGTCTGAGGAGGTTAAGATGTAGACAGACAACCTTACCTCTACTCCATAGGAATAGAGAGGCTGCTTCCAGTGAGTCCCCTGGTTCGATAGTAGTTTTGCATCAAGCGGGGGGCGTAACAAAGGATGCAGCAAAAAAGTGCAAAAATACAAAGTATGCAGCAAAAATGCAGGATTGCAGCCATTTAGATGGCTAAGATCGCTCCAAAAAGTAGTTGAGTGTAATGGGAACATTAGTATATATAATTGGGATTATGCATAATTTTAGTTGCAATTATTTATGGTTTTAATTTAGATTCTGCACAGTTGATTTTTAATGATTCTACACAGATTTAGAAAAAATGAAAACTTAAAATTCCAATCCAAACCGCCAAAACTAAACCATTTTGGCCAACCATACCAATCCAACCGGTTTGGGTTGGATTATCTAGCCGACTGAACCGGACCATAAACATCCGTACCACAGACGACACAGAACATGTTTTGCTATCTTCTTTAAGCTACTTAATATCAACAAAGGAAAATTTCCCACAAGACATTAATGCCAGAATAATCATTCATAAAGTAACATAATTTTACATGCCTGTAGATTCACCAATAATCGCCACAAGAGCAAACCTCATCTTCAAAGTGATGAAACCGATTTATATCTCTAACAACAATTTCCTGCTTCACAATCTTCGATATAAACTTGAAGACAACATGGCAGTCCAAACATATTCTAAGATTTTTCATAATACGAATCGGGCATCCTGACAGTGTACTAACTAACCCGAACGCTAAAGCTAACCTCTCACTATGCACCCACAATAACTGTGCTTTCTCATCATCTTCTACTACTAACATAACCAAATGTACACCTTAAATATGCACAAAAAACAAATTAAGCCATAGGTACAACTACCTGTTTAAATATTTTTCTCCGACTATTGGTTGTCCTCAACACCTTCACGATCTGGTTTTAAAACCCCTAAACTGAAACCCTAGCCGCCATCGCTGCCAATCGGGTTGAGGTGACCGGCTTCCTCTCCCTTTTATCGGTCTCTCTCTATCCTGCTTCTCTCTCTCTCTCTGATGCGACGCCCGGTCGGTCTCTCTCTCTCTCTCTCTAGATGTGTATGTATGAGTTTGGGGGAT
Source organism: Helianthus tuberosus (assembly GCA_030545235.1). Lineage (NCBI taxonomy): Eukaryota > Viridiplantae > Streptophyta > Magnoliopsida > Asterales > Asteraceae > Helianthus > Helianthus tuberosus. Next base: position 22,019,220 of record CM060436.1, on the reverse strand, counting down.
GAGTAAAGAAAGCAATGTGTGTATAAGAAACACCAATTAAACAGAAGGTATAACCTTTATTTGCACAAAAAAGAAACAAAGCTAATGGTACAACATCTATTGCATAGAAATGTTGAAAATTAGAGTATTATATAATTAATAGCCATCCTGATTTATGAGAGGGAGCATCAAATAGAAAATTTGGTTTTGATAGAAAGTGTAAGAAACAATAATATGAGGACATATGGCAAATAATAAAAAAAAATATAGGGAGTAACATTTTAGTCAATCTCATCTCCTCTTTTTTTTTCCTACATCTTCAAAACCCACTATTTTTAAAATTCATCATCTTCAACCTTTTCTTCATTTTCTCTTTCTATAATTACTATATCATATTACGATTTTCTTCATTAATCAATGATTCAAACACTTAATTAACGTGTTCTTAAACTTTTTTTTAAAGAAATCAAGTTTAATTTTATATAATTTCTCCTTTTTTTTCTCAAGAAATCAAGTTTAATTTTATATATTTTCTCATTTTTTTTCTCGTGATTTGAAGCGAATCACTCGATTCGTTAGATTCGATCGTTGATCAGTGTTTCTAGCATTCAAATTTCGTCAATCGTTGAAGAAATCGACTTTGATCTGTGTAAGAAATCTAAATAATTCTGTCAATCATTGCATTTTACAATCTGGGTTTTCGAATTGCGTTTTAGAAAAACTCATTTTTTGTATTTTTAGCGTGTTGTGTTTTAGAAAAAACACTTTTATTTTGTGTTTTTAGTCTATTGTATTTTATAAAGAACATTTTTTTTGTGTTTTTAGTCCAGTGTGTGTTCAAAAAAACACTTTCTTTTGTGTTTTAGAAAAAAACAATTTTCTTTGTGTTTTTAGTTTATTGCGTTTTAGAAAGAACACTTTTGTTTTGTGCTTTTTGTCCATTGTATATTGGAAAGAACACTTTTTTTTCTATTTTTATTCCATTGCGTTTTAGAAAGAACACTTTGTTTTATGTTTTAGTTCATTGCGTTTTAGAAAAAAAAAACACTTTCTTTTGTGTTTTTATTCCATTGCGTTTTAGAAATAACACTTTCATTTGTATTTTTTGTCCATTGCATTTTAGAAAAAGAAATCTTTTTTTTTACGTTTTTTGTTCATTGCGTTTTACGCATCTGGATTTTCGATTAGTATAGTCGTTTTAAAGATCAAAAACGCTCGTTTTTATAGTGCAATTTAAAAAATAATAATGTCGTATGAAATAGTTATTAACGTTTTAAAAAATCTAACGGATAGGATTCCTTTCTGACCTTTCTTCCAAAACGACACTACAGTAAAGTAATGTTTGTTTTTAAGAGGTAAAATGTCTGTAGTTTGTGGACCACATCTGCAGACATCTGTAGAAGAAAATGTGGACCAAACCTCTGTAGTCTGGAAGAAAAATGCTGTTTGTTTTTAACGTATGTAGACTTCTAAAATAAACTGGTGGTAGTGTACGGACGGTGGTGGTGGTGCTGGACGGTGGTGGACGGTGGTGGTAGACGGTGGTGGTGGTGATGATGGTGGTGGACGATGGTGGTGGTGGTGATGGGTGGTGGACGGTGGTGGTGGTGATGGGTGGTGGACGGTGGTGTTTAACTTTCTGCAGACCTTAGAAGATCTTAGAAGTAGTTGAGCCAAGTATGCACTAAGAAGAGCTCGAATATACGTTTTTTAATGAAACGTTTTCGAAAAAACAGTTTGCAGATAACAACGTATGTGCGTGGTCTGCACAGTGCAGACAGAAAAGCCTGCGCAAATGTTTTTCAGAAAAACAAACGCCACCTTAATGATAACCGAAATATACATTTTCAAAATGTTACAAACCTTTTCATAAATAATAATAATAATAATAATAATAATAATAATAATAATAATAATAATAATAATAATAATAATAATAATGAAAATATACATTTTAAAAGTGTTACAAACCTTTTCATAGAGTTAGGGACACGATAAAAGGCGTTGCCATTTAATTAACCCCATATCAAACAATTTAAATTGGCCGCTAGTGAAACGAAAATAAAACGTTTTCTTTAGAGGGTCATAGATATAAAAATTGGCCCTAGATATAAAAATTATAAATAAAAAGACCCTGTATATAAATTGGCCCTAGATATAAAATAAAAATTAATATTCAAAGTACTTGTTCTTTTTATGATGTATGACTTTATATATTCATTTTTATTAGGTCAAAATTAGTAAAATAAGTCCAGGTATCAGATGACATGGTCAACAGGTTGGATATCTATATTTTGATCAGGGAAATCTAGTGAACCAATGTTTTTTTTTTTTTTTGAACGCCCAAAACTCTATATATGTAAATATATAGGCCCAATAAGAAGCTGGAAAAAGCACAATACAACCCCATACAGACCAAAAAAACAGCCCCAAAACAACAACTAACACGTTACAAAAGATCAACTACATTGAACATAATCCATTTATCCCAATTCAACGGGGACAATTTCGACCGTTGTTTGAGCCAGATGAAAGCGTCTTCTTTTGCAAGAGCAACAGATTTTGCAACTGGAATAAAGGTACATTCGAACAGATTTTTCATTTAAAACACCACAAATAAAATAGTTTTGATTATATAAGTTATTTTTATTTAGATGTTGAAACTTTTATTTAAATATAATTAAGGTAAATAAAAAATAGGTTTAATTGGGCTATTACAAGTCAATATATTCATGTTTTTATCTAACAATGTGCCTGTGTGGTTAAGAAGTTGAATGATTTAGGGGATTTCTATAATTTCGGATGAATAGCTCTATTTTCACGTCAAAACAAATAATATCTAAGGTGTTGTGAAACAACGGTCTATTAGCAATCTATATACGACTATACTAAACATGAGAGAACAAGACTATAGAGAATAAGTGAATAGGAATTCTTGTTCATTAAGATGTATACAACATATACAAATGCCACTATATAGGCACACACATTAATACAAAGAAATCAAAGGGATAGGAGTTATGTATGTGAAAAGTCACCATTAACACTCCCCCTTGACTGTCCACATACCTTTAATACGCTTGGTGATGCTGGCTCGTTAAAAACCTTGCTAGGAAAACCCAATGGGACAAAACCATAGCTAAGGAAAAAAGAGTGCAGCGCGTATCGTCTAACCCTAGTACTTCTGGATTATGTATGTTGCCTCATTAAAAACCTTACTAAGAAAACCTAATGGGATAAAACTTAGTCAAGGGAAAAAGAGTGCAACTTGAATAAGTCTCCCCCTCATTTTAACATGTATCCTTTAAGTGACGTGTGTCCATCTTCCTTAAAAGTCGAACAAAGCTTTTGTAGCCAATGATTTGTCACTTGATCCCTTAATGTGCACGATTGTGTTTTGTTACATTCCTGCATCTACAAGACTAACCAAACTTGTTTTGATAGGTTAGTAAAATATAATCAAATATCGTTTATACCTGAAATATTTCTTTGAACTCATTCCAATGTCTCTTCGCTTGACAAGGTTATATCATGACAATAAGTTCAAGTGAAATATATTATAACCATACATACATAGCTAGCAAAACATATTAATGCATTTATGCATTTAACGATTGTACTTCTAGAATGAGAATCTCTACTTTGGTAGGAGATGATAATAGGCATTTCTTATAACAAATGACTTAACAACCTTTAACATACTTTAAGGTTCAACTGTGTTTATACTAAAATATCCAAACATCATCTTCTAGATGTACTTGAGGGATTAGTAAAATATAATTACATATATACTCGAACTGCAGTTCGAGTAATAATTAGACCGTGTCAAGGTCATTCAAAAATTCTTCCTCTAAAAGCTCGACAATTTCTCTCAATGATGCCTAGACATCATTACTGTCAATTGCGATTATAGTGAACTTTTAAAAGTAGAATGTTCATAGAACATGGCTAATTTAATCAAACTTATATCCCTCTTTATGCGAATATCTCGAATTGTACAACACTCGACCCAACTATTTTAGCCCATACGTATTTTGTCAACTTCATATAGTACGTTCTTGAGGTTTTTATATCAATGCTTCTGGCATTATCAATCCATGAGGGAATTCTGCTCATCTTATCCATATATACATGTGCATTCACTCTTCATGAGTTTTGCAACATAAACTTACCCATATAACACATAGATATCTATATCATATGCAAAAGTATCATGAACATTTGCTTTTATCTTCAAAATCCATATTGTACCATGCGTGTATACTATTTATTGAGATATCACAATCATTGGGTACTAGTTTCTATGTACGTTTCTTGGTGCACAAGTATTACATCGTTAAGATGTTTCAATTAACCTTTAAGCACCAATTGCTTTAGAAACTCATCAGGAGTTTCAATTATATCCAACATGAAAAAAATCACAACCCATTCAAAATTCGAATATGTATACAATGATCACATTGTTCTCGAGAACTTACTTTACATGACCTACATAATTTAATCATTCGGGACTTTCATGTAAACTCTCAGTATCAAATGATACATAACATTCATAAGACAAATATCAATTCTCTCTTTATATTACCAGACTAATAAAATATTGGAAAGTCAATGCATCCACCACTGGAGAATACGTTTTCTCATAATCAATCATAGGTTTTTGTGAAAATTCTTGTGCCACTAATTTTGACTTATATCACTTAATTTGATTTTCACATGATTCGCGTAAAGGACACTTTTGTATCCAACATATTTTACAACTTCAGTTGTATGGACTGTTGGTCCAAAAACTTTCCATTTCATTAGAGAACTAAACTCTGCCTTATTTGCATCTTTCTATTTTGGCAAATCATTTCTTAATATTCATTCATAGGCAGATCTTAAATCTTGATCCTCATCATTTAATCATTTTAAGCGCTACATTATATACAAAAGTATAACGACGTCGATTTTTATTTCGATTCCATACATATCTTAGACATGATACAACTTATCGAGATCTCTTTATTTTCAGGTACCTGAGGTTCTTCTTGAACCATCATGTTTATTATCTCTTCAGGAGATCTTATTACTATAACCTCGACTTGACCAGCTTAATTACTTGCTCCAATTTTCGAGGAATTTTATTATTGGAATCAACTAGTCTACCACGCTTTAGGCGTGCAATAGACTCATTACAAAAATATGTGGTTGTCCTATTGGGACACAAATATAACTGGAGCATAAGCAGTTGATTATGTGACTTACTTAGTCACTCTATTTAGGTCAGTGAACTTGTCTGGAAATTTGTTCTTTAATATTGGTAAATGACTTACTTTAAACTTCTAGTTCATAGTTTATAGTCTGAGGATCAAGATGACATGATAATTCATTTCACTTTCCAACTGCTTGTTATCTCCCCCTAATGTTGGGAACATTCATTCACTAAAGTGAAAACCAATGAGCCATAAACAAATTTCTCACTAATGGCTTTAAGTATTCAATCATAGACGATTATTTATACCCAACATATTCTCAAACTTTTTAGAAGTCCCATCTTTGTGCGGTGTGGTGGATGAGTTTCAATATATGTCGCAAAACCAAAATATTTGATGAGACATCTTTGGTTTCTGACCAAAAACCAACTGTATGGGGAGAACTATAACTTATTGGCTTGATGTGAATTGATGGTACTATATATAAAATTATATGTACCTAAATGAATTTGTTTTTGCTCCTCTCATGTGTCACACCCCTAATTCCACGTGTCACCGGTGGGGGAGTATCGTGACGTCATGGTTGGCAACGTAATAGTCAAACAACACAATATCAATATGCACAGCGGAAGCAAATTTAAAAGATATAATACAACCGAATAAATTATTGTAATATCAAGTATCACAACGTTCGGATGTTTATCCACAGAACGGATCAAAATAAAAATATGAAAACAATAGTTCAACAGACTTCAGGCATCCTAAGCTTGCGAGACTTTTTATTGATGCTAAGGAGACAAATCCAGCCAATTTCGTTTAGTACCTGCATTCAGTCTTTTTGGGAAAATACGTCAGTTTACACTGGTAAATACATTCAACTGACTCATTTTGTAAAATGATTGAAAATTGGTTTGGATGCACATGGCATAAACATTTTTTATAACTTGGGAGAATTATTTAATACTATAATCTTGTGAACGAATTACATATTACTTGTGCGTTCAGTAGCCCGGATCTTGTCCGGGTTAAAGATCAATAGACACACCACAATAATGAGTTATACACTGACAGGTGTACGCCTACACCCCGTGCTCAGGTCGTGGCCATCTCGTAAGATGATGCCAAGGATATCCGGGACATGGTCATTAACCCCCCAAAGACTTTACGTAACAAGACTGTTTAAACGAGCCGATCAAATTATTCAACTACCCACTTAATTGTGGAGATTTGATGCCCGATCAAGCGGTATGCTATATACCGTAACCCAAGCCCGTATAGGGAAAATAAGTTAAAAGTATTTACCTGAGCAAGTATTAATCACAATAAGCAAAATGCACGTAGCTTTTACTGGTTCTCCTAATCTGGAACGAATGTTTAATATAACCTATTAGAATCCTAAGGGGTCTTTAATTAAGCTTAAGCTTAGACCGGCTAGTTTTCAAGATACGGTTCGTACGCACGATTAAGCGAAGACCGGATAGAATGTGATTCAGACCCGACAAGTTTGAAGACTTGTTTAATATGGGTTTATTATTCACATTCTGGATTTTGAGATAAAACCGTTAAGGTTTGACCCGTTTCGGCTAATTTATGTAAACTTGTTACATAAACCGAACCGAACGCGTAATATGCGTAACGGGTATCCGTAAGATCCATATACAGGTTTTCTAAGTTAATATGCTTCAAATATGTTGAGACATCAGTAAGATGTCTTTTATTATGCCCGAAACGAATTTAAACACAAACTATGCCCCGTAGGGGTAGTTTGGTCATTTTAAAGGTTGTAAAGGAGTCTAGATGTTTAACTGAGTTACAGGTCTGATGTAAACAGCAAACATACTCAATTTGATAAGTTATATCAGTAGGTTAAAGCATATATGTGAAATTTGTCAATTTTAACCAAACTATGCACCGTAGGGGCATTTTGGTAATTTCACATAAGCCGAAAAGCTCAAAACTGAAGTCTGAGTTAATCAACCTTTGCTTACTTTTAAAATATTCTAATTTTCCTAAAATATCAGTAGGTATCAACCCGGGTATGTTCAATATGATTTTAATACATACTATGCGTTAAAAACGCTAAATAAGGCGATTAAAGGCCATTTCCGGGTTCGATACTTAAATATGATATTTTTATATTTCCAGAAGGCTTAAAATAATTTATTTATCATATGTGATCAGTAGCAAAAGGTTTGGAGTCGTTTAGATATGTAAAACTCATTTTATGGCCCGTAAGGGCAAAACCGACAATTACCGGATTAAGCCTACGACTATGAGTTATGCTCAGCCTAAAATTAATTAAAAATATTTAAAAATCCCAAAATAATATATTACATCAGTGGGTATTAAGTTTGATACCAAAAAGTGGGCTTAACTAGGCTATATGCTAATTACGCCGTTTTATTAACATAAAGTATTAATTTTGCGACAATGAGCATAACTCTTAATCTACAAGTCAAACTGATGTCAAACTTTGCATAAAAGTTTATATATCAGTATTTAAGGTTTATACACTTTTACATTTTCATAAATCACGTTTTAAAGTAATAAGGGCATAACGGTCAACATATGAGCAATTAACGGAAACATGCATATTAATTGGATAACTAATGAACCAAGGTGTATAATCACAGAGGGTTGTTCTAACATGTAACCTAGTCCAATTAAAGCTCTGAGGCATTTCTAAAACATGTCTTAACGGGTCAGAACTGAAAGTCAAAGTGAAAGTCAAACTATGCGACTTTCGGTTCCGAACCGGGTCTAAACAGGAAATTGTCGGGTTGAACATGTTTAGACATGTTCTTAAACTTATTACTAAGTTATAACAATGATCAAACAGGTTGTATATGGTCTATAATGTTAATTATGCATAAATGACATTTTAAGCTTCCTGTTGACTTTTTCTAAACTAGTTTGACCCGACTTTTGACCTGGTTAGAGTTGTGATCAGGGGAAACCCTTTTGAGGTTTTATTACCCACATAAATACCAAGCTATAACTACTTTTAATTCGAGATATGACTGAGCCATTGCTGACTAATCTCGAAGTCAAACCGTAATTACGACGGTTTGACTTTTAGCTAATTAAACAAGCTAAACTTAATTAAAGAAGGACTAGCAGACTTACAAGAGTCCTATGCACGACTTATGATCAGTTGGACCTGCTTGAGAGCTCCAGAATTGATCAGATTGCAAGAAGGAAGTGTGAAGAACTTGTTTGCATAGCAAGGCCTTTTATAGTGAATCAACCCACCACAATTCCTTGACACATAGCTCTATGATCGACCACAACCATCCAACATGTGTCTCTAGTGCCCTAGTACAGTTTAGGGGTCGCCCACCATGTAAAAATGTCGTTTAAGATCGAAATTCCGCGTTTCCAGGAGTCTGTCCCGCTTTTCTACATCTGGCGGCCTGACGCGGCCCGCCTCCCATTTAGCATATCCTCAAGCGGGCCGCCTGGCCTTAAAAATCAGAATTTTTCATTTTCTTTGTTTTGCAGCTTGACCTTTGGCTTCACGAAGGGGCAACTAAGATTATTTCTTGCATTTTGACCCCCTTATATTTACCAACAAGGGCTTTAGGACTTATACCCACTTTGCCAAGTCCCTGAACACTTCCGGTTAACCCGAAAAGTCTTAACTTTCAACGTTTGCACTTTAACCCCTCGCACACGAATTTGATCATAACTTTCTCATACGATAATGAAACTTTATGAAATTTATATCGTGCATTCTAGTGAGCATAATTAACATTTACAAAGCTTCGGGTTTGTCAAAAGGTCACTCAGAGGTATAATTTAAACATGTTGACACATTTAGCCCCTGTAGTTTGTAATCTCTCACTTTTTGCTTCGTATGATCCATGATTTATTCGTTTGATGTTATAAACATCATGTAGGGTTACTATGAAGTATATTTATTCACTGTTGACATTTAGAACTCGTATAATCACATACTTTCCATGTTTGTCAACTTTAGTCCTTTTATAACATTCTTTCACACGTTCAAATTTTATGACACGTGTCAACACATTATAGGACGTGAATTTTCGAGGTGTTACATCCTCACCCCTTAAAATAAATCTCGACCCAAGATTTACTGAAATAAATAAGGGTACTTTTCTTTCATCGTGGATTCAACCTCCCACGTGTATTCGGGACCTCTACGGGCATCCCATTTGACCTTTACAATAGGTACATGCTTCCTTCGAAGCTTCTTCACCTGTCGATCTTCAATCGACAAAGGTTTTTCCACAAACTTCAAGCTCTCATCTATATGCACATTTGTATGCGGTATAACCAGTGATTCATCATCGAAGCACTTCTTCAGATTGCAGATGTGGAACACATTGTGAATTCCACTGAGCTCTTCTGGTAAGTTTAACTTATAGGCAACTGACCTGACAAGTTCGATAACCTCGAAAGGTCCTATGTATCTCGGGCTTAGCTTGCCTTTCTTACCAAACCGCATCACTCCTTTCCAGGGTGACACTTTAAGTAGGACTTTGTCACCTACTTCGAAGTGAAAATCTTTACGCTTAGGATCAGCGTAACTCTTCTGCCTATCTCGGGCAGCTTTGAGACGGTCACGAATCTGGACAATCTTGTCCGTCGTTTCGAACACTATCTCTGGTCCTGACAATTGGACGTCTCCAACTTCTGCCCAACAAATGGGCGATCTACACTTTCTACCGTATAATGCCTCAAAAGGCGCAGCCTTAATGCTGGTATGGTAGCTATTGTTGTAGGAGAATTCGATTAATGGTAGGTTCTTATCCCAACTACCACCCAAATCGATCGCACATGCACGTAGCATGTCTTCCAATGTTTGGATAGTACGCTCACTCTGACCGTCAGTCTGAGGATGGTAAGCCGTACTAAAGTTCAAACGTGTGCCCAAAGATTGTTGGAAACTCTTCCAAAAATGCGACGTGTACCTAGTATCTCTATCAGAGATAATAGCCACAGGTATGCCATGTAAGGCTACAATCTTATCAATGTATAGCTGGACTAACATATCGGAGCTATAAGTCTCCTTGATGGGTAAGAAATGAGCTGACTTTGTCAGTCTGTCAACTATAACCCATATTGTATCATTGCCTTTCCTTGTCTTTGGCAACTTGGTGATGAAATCCATCGTCACCATTTCCCACTTCCACGTAGGAAGTTCAGGCTGTTGTAGCAAACCTGACGGTTTCTGATGCTCGGCTTTGACTTGCGCACATGTCAAGCATTTAGCTACATGGGTGGCTACAGACTTTTTCAAGCCTATCCACCAATAATTTGCCTTTAGATCCTGGTACATCTTATCAGCTCCAGGATGAACGGAGTATTTGGAACTATGGGCTTCCTGGAGGATAACATCTCGAAGACCTCCATAAATTGGAACCCATATCCGTCCATTTAATCTTAAAATTCCGTCCTTGCTAAGAGTCAACTGCTCCTCAGTTACTCCTAGCTTTTCATTAGGATAGTTAGCTTCCAACACAGCTTCCTTCTGTGCAGCTAACAACCTTTCAATCAAATTATTCTTTATCTCCATGTGCTTGGCATTGATTCGGATGGGTTTCACCCTTTCTTTCCGACTCAAGGCATCGGCGACTACATTCGCCTTGCCGGGATGGTATTTGATTTCACAATCATAATCATTTAAAGTTTCCATCCAACGGCGTTGCCTCATGTTTAGTTCCTTCTGATTAAACAGATGTTGGAGGCTCTTGTGATCAGAATAAATCACACATTTGATTCCATAAAGATAATGCCTCCACAGTTTTAGTGCGAACACAACGGCACCTGACTCCAATTCGTGGGTGGTGTAATTCTTTTCATGCACCTTTAACTGTCGTGATGCATAGGCAATAACCTTGCCTTTTTTGCATAAGCACACACCCCATGCCAGTGTGTGAAGCATCGCAGTAAACCACAAAATCTTCTATTCCATCTGGCAATGTCAGTACTGGGGCGTTGCTCAACTTCTGCTTCAAGATATCAAAGGATTCTTGCTGCTTAGGGCCCCAAATAAACTTAACCTTCTTCTTAGTTAAGGAGGTTAGGGGCGCAGCAATCCTTGAAAAATTTTCGATGAAACGCCTGTAATATCCTGCCAATCCCAGAAAGCTACGAATCTCTGTAGGCGTCTTCGGCTCTTGCCAGTTCATTACGGCTTCAACCTTAGCGGGATCCACCTGGATACCACGCTCACTGACCACGTGTCCAAGGAATTGGACTTCTCGTAGCCAAAATTCACACTTAGAGAATTTGGCATAGAGTTTCTCCTGATGTAGGAGTTTGAGAATACAACGAAGGTGTTTCTCATGATCAGCTTGATTCTTAGAATAAATGAGAATGTCGTCGATGAAAACGATGACAAATTTATCCAGGTAAGGCTTGCAGACGCGATTCATGAGATCCATGAATGCGGCTGGTGCATTAGTGAGCCCAAAAGGCATCACTAGGAACTCGTAGTGACCGTAACGAGTCCTAAATGCAGTCTTGTGAACGTCTTCATCTTTAACCTTCAACTGATGGTATCCTGACCTCAAATCGATCTTCGAAAAATAACTTGCCCCTTGAAGCTGATCGAACAAATCGTCGATCCTGGGCAAAGGATACCTATTCTTGATCGTGAGTTTATTAAGCTCGCGATAGTCGATGCACAGACGCATCGACCCATCCTTCTTCTTGACAAACAAGATTGGCGCTCCCCATGGAGATGAACTAGGTCTAATGAAACCTTTAGCCAGCAATTCATCTAGCTGCATCCTCAACTCCTTCATTTCTGTGGGTGCCAATCTGTATGGTGCTCTAGCAACAGGTGCGGCTCCGGGGATGATATCACTCCTGAATTCTACTTGTCTATCTGGTGGTAAACCAGGTAGATCTTCAGGAAACACTTCTGGGTATTCTGAAATGACAGGGATGTCTTCTAACTTTGGTTTAGGCTCATCAATAATCACTTGCGCCATGTAGATGACACACCCCTTCTTCAAACACTTGGAAGCCTTGAGCATAGTCACCTGCTCAGGCAGCCCGTACTGGGTATCTCCCCGAATGGTAAGTGATTCACCAGACGGAGTCTTTATTACCACTTGTTTCTTGTTACAGACTATTTGGGCCTGGTTATGAGATAACCAGTCCATACCCAGAATTATGTCAAAACCAGCCAACTTAAAGGGAAGTAGAGACAGAGGAAAAGAATGGTTCTTAATGGATATAACACATCCATCTAACACAGTAGAGACGGTTTCTATGGTACCATCTGCTAACTCTACTTCATAGTTTACGCTTAAGGTTTTGACAGGTAAATTCAACAATTTACAAAACTTATGATCTACGAAAGACTTATCTGCGCCTGAATCAAAAAGTACTCTTGCAAAGACATCATTTACAAGGAAAGTACCTGTTATGACATTATCGTCTTGCACAGCCTCTTTCGCGTCCATTCTGAAGACTCTGGCATTAGTCTTCTTAGCCTCCTCAGGCTTCTTGTTGTATTTCGGGCAGTTAGTCTTAATGCGCCCCTTTTCATTGCAACGGTAGCACGTTGCGTGTTTTATCTTCTTGCAATCCAGGGTTTTGTGATCCGTGGACTTGCAAATACCACAAGCAAAGGGTTTTCACTGAGTCTGAGAGTTCGACTCGAGTCTGCACTTTCCATAGTGCTGCTTCTTGCAAATTTTGCATTTGGGCTTCTCGCCAGAGTGATGCCCTTCTTTCCTCGACTCTGATCCTTTCTTGTTATCACTGTTCCCACGGTGTTTCTTGTTCGATCGTCGTGAACCATCATCTTCACGCTTCCTCTTCTCAGCCTCCTTATTCCTCAGCGATCTCTGCCTGACCGCATCCAGAGTGAGGGATAAGGAAATGTCAGCTACAGACCTAAAGGTAGCTGGCCGAGAAGCTTTTACGCTTGCCTTGATCTCGGGGGCTAGACCACCGATAAAACGAGCGATTCTCTTTGGTTCCGGGGTTACCAGGTAAGGAACCAACCGTGACATCGTATTAAAGCTCGTCAGGTAAGCTTGACAGTCAAGATTCGTCATCACCAACGATAGAAAGTCAGATTCTATCTTCTCCACCTCATGCTGAGGGCAGTAATTTTCCCTGATAAGGGCAACAAATTGATCCCACGACATATTATACAATGGGATTTTTCCGGTGGCCTCAATCAGAGATCTCCACCATGCTAACGCTTCACCCTTAAAAGACTGCGACACAAACTTGACCACGTCTCTCTCTACACATCCGCTGATGTCTACAACCGTATCCATCTCATCCAGCCATGTCATACAGTCAATGGCTCCCTTCTCCCCAGTGAAATCCCGGGGCTTGCAAGAAACAAAATATTTATACGTGAAACCCTTGTCACGGGGCCCTTGATTACGTATAACCTGCTGAGATGGAGCACTGTGGTTCGAGGAGCGTCGATCATCATTTTTCTTCGGGTCGTCTTTCTTGGGCGGTGGCTTTGAAGGCTGTGTAGATTGGGTCCTACTACGAGTCCCACTGTACTCTTCATACTGCCTTTCCAAAGCCTGTGTAACAGCGCCGTTTATGATTGCTTTTAATTCAGCACCCGTTAACATAATCTGGGCATTCTCATTTTGCTCCACTGGATGGCTATTTATTTCATTTGAGTCAACCATTTGAATTGAACTGTTGCAGAAAACAAGGACAATATTTTATTTGGGAGTTTATTATGGAATTACCCCTTAGGGTAATTCGTTAACCATGGTAAACAGAGACCATATTTGGTTAACTTATTAATCGTATTAATTTAGGATTTCAATTAAAATTTATCCTAATTATAAACAATAACAATATATATTAGCACATAAGGCTTAGTCACATGGACAATTTATTTTATAAGCTATGATTTCAGAGAATCAAGACTTTTAAGGTTTGAACCTAGTTCATTACCCTTATCAGACAGGGAGTCATAGCTACCACTGTCTTTTGGCTCATATGGAAGTGAGCAGGGCCCGTAGGCATCATATTACCACGTATGGTAAAATATGATCATCTTAATTGATGATTTAACCCATGATTCAGAGATCATTAATTTGGGTTTGGAATCTTTAGAAAGATCCTTACATAATAATAATGCGTGTGATTTTAAATGCATCACATCTGCCGGGAGCGTTAACATGTTTTCAGATGTTAACAGGGATTTGAATCTTTTAAACAGGTCTTACCATCATGGTCAGATCTTTATAAGGACACTCAGACTAGGTTTCACACTTTAAGATTCTTATTTAAAAATTTACATAGGCAAATTATTTTCAAAAGGAATGATTTTGATTTATTTATTTCATATATAAATTATTTATGCACATAAGGCAAACATGAAATTTATAAAACCAACATTCCATTAATTATACATAATATTACACGCTGCCCTAAACGGGTCTTTTCAAATAATAACCTTACCCACGCAGGGGTTAAACAAGTACTTACCCACGCAGGGGCTTAACCACACACATGCCCACGCAGGGGCTTAATAACATAATTGTCCACGCAGGGACTTATACAAATAACACACCCACGCAGGGGTTTACAGAAAGATAGACCCACGCAGGGGTCAATACAAACAATCATACCCACGTAGGGGCTAATACAGCAATTACAAGGAAAAACAATCAGTGGAAGGATTCAATGATCCTTCTTACTCTTCCCTTTGATCAAACTTGCTAATCCTTGGAAGAAAGTCTGCCTCTCCCTACGGTCCCTGTGCACTTCCCGTTCAACCTGATCCAGCCTCTGAAGGAGTTCTTCATGCTCAGGTGGGGAGAACCTAGGTGGCTGCGATTGAGTCCGCATGATAGGCCTAGGTGGTATTTGGTACCCTTGTGTTGGGTACCCAACTCCCCATGGAGCTCCGTATGGTCCTTCTGGGTGCAGGGCATTGTAGTTGGCTGCCACCATGTAAGGGTCGGCCTCTGCATACCCATAGTTGTTGTGGACTGGCGGTTCGAACGGGTTGTATGCCATGGAACCCGTATAAGCTGGGATTGGATTGTCAAAACCCATTGGCGGCGGCTGTAGCATCGCGGGGTTGGAAGGTCCACCCATTTGTGGGTCCTCCTGATGTGGCGGGTAGTGGCTGGCACTTGACTGACGTGGGGAGCTGAAATGAAAATCACCCGCACATGATGACATACGTGCACCTGACCTCCTACGCCTCGGTGGTGGCGGAGGCACCTGATTAACTGGTGGTGGTGGAGGCGGTGGCGTAACTGCCACAAATCGGGGGTCCCCAGAGGAATCTTGATGATGCTGCTGCTGCTGCGGCTGCTGCTGCTGCTGCTCATGAGGCGACGAGTGGTGAGAAGGTGTATAGTACCACTCGTGCTGAGTGAACAAGGCTTGGAAGCTATCCGGACAAACATAGGGTGATCCATGGAATGAAGATCCATCAGAGATCTCGATGGGGTGGTTCGGAGTACCACTGGCAGGTTCGACGGGGTCCGTATCCTCGTCCATGTCATCTGCGTTATCTCCCGATAAATGGTCATCTGGACCCAGTGGGTTAAAACCCACGGGTTCTGGTAAGTAGTTGGTCGGGTTAAACCGGCCCCTGAACACTGGTGTAGGGTCTCCATAGGAATGATGGGACAAAGACCTCTGCAGCGGTATGAAGGAAGGCAGAGGGTTGTTGGGTTCGTCTTCCGAATGCGGTCCGTATGAATTTTGGACCGGAGGTGTAGAGCTGTGCGAAACGGATCGTCTCGCCGGCTCGAACAGGTTCCTCCTGTTCTGACGTGGATCGTCGCTCTCCGTAGCAGATGGAGCTCATACATTGGACGGTCCCGCTTCATTGTCGTTGGGGGCGGTGATCGGCCCCTTTCCTCGTCCTCTCCTACGGAAGAATCTCGGAGGCATTTTGATATTCCTGTCAATAAAGCATAAGATAACAATAACAAAATATAAAATTTAAAGGACAAAACAAAACCCGAATAAGGTGGAATTTGTCCTATGTTATAAGTCTAGACTCGAAGGTTTAGATATGTGCAATTGTGTAACTGAGATTAAACACAAAAGGCTAGTGTTTAATTCACTCAGTGTTGGCTCTGATACCAACCTGTCACACCCCTAGTTCCACGTGTCACCGGTGGGCCCGGTGGGGGAGTATCGTGACGTCATGGTTGGCAACGTAATAGTCATACAACACAATATCAATATGCACAGCGGAAGCAAATTTAAAAGATATAATACAACTGAATAAATTATTGTAATATCAAGTATCACAACGTTCGGATGTTTATCCACAGAACGGATCGAAATAAAAATATGAAAACAATAGTTCAACAGACTTCAGGCATCCTAAGCTTGCGAGACTTTTTATTGATGCTAAGGAGACAAATCCAGCAAATTTCGTTTAGTACCTGCATTCAGTCTTTTTGGGAAAATACGTCAGTTTACACTGGTAAATACATTTAACTGACTCATTTTGTAAAATGATTGAAAATTGGTTTGGATGCACATGGCATAAACATTTTTTATAACTTGGGAGAATTATTTAATATTATAATCTTGTGAACGAATTACATATTACTTGTGCGTTCAGTAGCCCGGATCTTGACCGGGTTAAAGATCAATAGACACACCACAATAATGAGTTATACACTGACAGGTGTACGCCTACACCCCGTGCTCAGGTCGTGGCCATCTCGTAAGATGATGCCAAGGATATCCAGGACATGGTCATTAACCCCCCAAAGGCTTTACGTAACAAGACTGTTTAAACGAGCTGATCAAATTATTCAACTACCCACTTAATTGTGGAGATTTGATGCCCGATCAAGCGGTATGCTATATACCGTAACCCAAGCCCGTATAGGGAAAATAAGTTAAAAGTATTTACCTGAGCAAGTATTAATCACAATAATCAAAATGCACGTAGCTTTTACTGGTTCTCCTAATCTGGAACGAAGGTTTAATATAACCTATTAGAATCCTAAGGGGTCTTTAATTAAGCTTAAGCTTAGACCGGCTAGTTTTCAAGATACGGTTCGTACGCACGATTAAGCGAAGACCGGATAGAATGTGATTCAGACCCGACAAGTTTGAAGACTTGTTTAATATGGGTTTATTATTCACATTCTGGATTTTGAGATAAAACCGTTAAGGTTTGACCCGTTTCGGCTAATTTATGTAAACTTGTTACATAAACCGAACCGAACGCGTAATATGCGTAACGGGTATCCGTAAGAGCCATATACAGGTTTCCTAAGTTAATATGCTTCAAATATGTTGAGACATCAGTAAGATGTCTTTTATTATGCCCGAAACGAATTTAAACACAAACTATGCCCCGTAGGGGTAGTTTGGTCATTTTAAAGGTTGTAAAGGAGTCTAGATGTTTAACTGAGTTACAGGTCTGATGTAAACAGCAAACATACTCAATTTGATAAGTTATATCAGTAGGTTAAAGCATATATGTGAAATTTGTCAATTTTAACCAAACTATGCACCGTAGGGGCATTTTGGTAATTTCACATAAGCCGAAAAGCTCAAAACTGAAGTATGAGTTAATCAACCTTTGCTTACTGTTAAAATATTCTAATTTTCCTAAAATATCAGTAGGTATCAACCCGGGTATGTTCAATATGATTTTAATACATACTATGCGTTAAAAACGCTAAATAAGGCGATTAAAGGCCATTTCCGGGTTCGATACTTAAATATGATATTTTTATATTTCCAGAAGGCTTAAAATAATTTATTTATCATATGTGATCAGTAGCAAAAGGTTTGGAGTCGTTTAGATATGTAAAACTCATTTTATGGCCCGTAAGGGCAAAACCGACAATTACCGGATTAAGCCTACGATTATGAGTTATGCTCAACCTAAAATTAATTAAAAATCTTTAAAAATCCCAAAATAATATATTACATCAGTGGGTATTAAGTTTGATACCAAAAAGTGGGCTTAACTAGGCTATATGCTAATTACGCCGTTTTATTAACATAAAGTATTAATTTTGCGATAATGAGCATAACTCTTAATCTACAAGTCAAACTGATGTCAAACTTTGCATATAAGTTTATATATCAGTATTTAAGGTTTCTACACTTTTACATTTTCATAAATCACGTTTTAAAGTAATAAGGGCATAACGGTCAACATCTGAGCAATTAACGGAAACATGCATATTAATTGGATAACTAATGAACCAAGGTGTATAATCACAGAGGGTTGTTCTAACATGTAACCTAGTCCAATTAAAGCTCTGAGGCATTTCTAAAACATGTCTTAACGGGTCAGACCTGAAAGTCAAAGTGAAAGTCAAACTATGCGACTTTCGGTTCCGAACCGGGTCTAAACAGGAAATTGTCGGGTTGAACATGTTTAGACATGTTCTTAAACTTATTACTAAGTTATAACAATGATCAAACAGGTTGTATATGGTCTATAATGTTAATTATGCATAAATGACATTTTAAGCTTCCTGTTGACTTTTTCTAAACTAGTTTGACCCGACTTTTGACCTGGTTAGAGTGGTGATCAGGGGAAACCCTTTTGAGGTTTTATTACCCACATAAATACCAAGCTATAACTACTTTTAATTCGAGATATGACTGAGCCATTGCTGACTAATCTCGAAGTCAAACCGTAATTACGACGGTTTGACTTTTAGCTAATTAAACAAGCTAAACTTAATTAAAGAAGGACTAGCAGACTTACAAGAGTCCTATGCACGACTTATGATCAGTTGGACCTGCTTGAGAGCTCCAGAATTGATCAGATTGCAAGAAGGAAGTGTGAAGAACTTGTTTGCATAGCAAGGCCTTTTATAGTGAATCAACCCACCACAATTCCTTGACACATAGCTCTATGATCGACCACAACCATCCAACATGTGTCTCTAGTGCCCTAGTACAGTTTAGGGGTCGCCCACCATGTAAAAATGTCGTTTAAGATCGAAATTCCGCGTTTCCAGGAGTCTGTCCCGCTTTTCTGCATCTGGCGGCCTGACGCGGCCCGCCTCCCATTTAGCATATCCTCAAGCGGGCCGCCTGGCCTTAAAAATCAGAATTTTTCATTTTCTTTGTTTTGCAGCTTGACCTTTGGCTTCACGAAGGGGCAACTAAGATTATTTCTTGCATTTTGACCCCCTTATATTTACCAACAAGGGCTTTTGGACTTATACCCACTTTGCCAAGTCCCTGAACACTTCCGGTTAACCCGAAAAGTCTTAACTTTCAACGTTTGCACTTTAAC
Organism: Helianthus tuberosus; assembly: GCA_030545235.1. NCBI lineage: Eukaryota > Viridiplantae > Streptophyta > Magnoliopsida > Asterales > Asteraceae > Helianthus > Helianthus tuberosus. The sequence goes on along the minus strand of CM060436.1, from coordinate 21,999,822 downwards.
CCCTCGCACACGAATTTGATCATAACTTTCTCATACGATAATGAAACTTTATGAAATTTATATCGTGCATTCTAGTGAGCATAATTAACATTTACAAAGCTTCAGGTTTGTCAAAAGGTCACTCAGAGGTATAATTTAAACATATTGACACATTTAGCCCCTGTAGTTTGTAATCTCTCACTTTTTGCTTCGTATGATCCATGATTTATTCGTTTGATGTTATAAACATCATGTAGGGTTATTATGAAGTATATTTATTCACTGTTGACATTTAGAACTCGTATAATCACATACTTTCCATGTTTGTCAACTTTAGTCCTTTTATAACATTCTTTCACACGTTCAAAATTTATGACACGTGTCAACACATTATAGGACGTGAATTTTCGAGGTGTTACATCATGATCATTGGCTTTGTAACCAAAAGTAGATGTTTAGTGATCATCTCAACAATAACACTTATTCCAATGATCATTAATAACTTGGGAATCAAATTCGCTATTATCCAATAAATATACTAATCTGGATTAATATGCTTGTTATCACATTAGCTAAGCCACAATCACACAAGCTTCAGGTTGGATTTGATAACCATTTAGACGATGCATCGATTTTAAAACACTAAATGGTATCATGTATGTATAATTATTTTCATTATCATTTCCAGAATATTTGGGGATTCACACCCTACTTTTGTTGATCAATACTTAACTTCACTTGAGAGCAAATATGACATGTATAATTATCAAGACAAATCTTCTGGTTCTTCAATACTTTTCACATCATCATTAATGACTCGGTATGGTCTGGCCAGTCATGCCAATCATTAAATAATTATGATCATATATACTTTACTTGCACTCATGTTTGTTTAATACACGATACTAAATACTAGAGGATAATGCATTATTATGTTTTACATCTTTTCCCATTTCATTTATTCTCGTATATTCAATCTCACAGTGCGCTACTTCTTGCTATCAATTTCATTATTAGCATGCTTAATCTCATTATCAACATGGGCATCACTAAACTTTTTTTATGTACATGATCATGACCTTTAAATTGATATTTTCTTCATCACATTCTCTTCAGGGAATGGATTATAACTTTCATGGTCGCATCATTACAATTTCTTCACTATGTACATAATCACGACCATTATACTAATCAGTATATCATCACATTCACTTCAAGGAATGGATTAGAGTCACAAAACTTTCACGGTGACTGTTTCAAACCTTATATATATAGAGCGCATTTGAGGTTTGACAAGTGGAATTTTTTTTTCAACCTTCTTATATTTCTCATTAGATGATGTAAATCAAGAAATAGTTATATGACTGAGACAACAAAATTTATCGATCGAAAATCTTACGAGCTTCCATAAATTTATAATGAGCTTACGTGAGACCCACACTTCATATGTCATGTCTTTACTTCAATTTATTTCAAATAAACGGGTCTTTTAAGCATGCTTATAAACTTTCATGTGAATGACAATAATACACAAATTTGGTCTTTATTAGCCTTATTCAATAATATCTATGTAAATGATAATCTCCAAATGAAAATCATTAGACATCATTAGGCAGCGTCATATATGTTTTTCAATATAATGTTTTTACCATAAAGGAGATAATGGATATAAAATGAAAGGCATCATGAATCATAAATTGCAATTATATATGCATGCATATAGATTTCATACTGAAATCTCAATTAATTCCTTTTATTCATATCAAACTACCACGAATAGAATTGTTCTTTAATGAATCAGAGAACCATAAAAAGCAAATATTATAACTCCAACGTACAATTCTTTACGTCCGATGGTTCTATTTCTTTTCATAATTATATATTCCATAATATCGTAAGAAAAGAATATGGTGAAACCTTGATGACTAAGTGTTCCCTATGAAATGTGACAATTTTCTAAAATTATATGTTTTATCTAAACATATGATAGAAACTAATATATGTATAAGAATACAACTCCATGTTTATCTAAGCAAAGACCTTTAAAATAATATACTGATTTAATTTTGTATACAATAAATAAATACATTGCTTAGCTAGATAGCGAGTTCCTATCCCACAATTAAAAGTATAAAGTAATTAAGCTGAAGATAAAGTATATATTGAAAACAAAATACCAAATTATATCCCATACATAAATAACTTAATTATATAGACATAAAACAAGATTCATTCATATTAATAATATAATAAAATTCAATAATTGAAACCTTTAATCGAAACTTTTCATACTAATACTACAATTAAATAAAAAAACTAAGATAATGAATATTCATTTATATGTTGTGATAAATCCAATTTAATAAATACTAATGGTAACGTTTCATCTTCTTCATTTATATGTTGTGATAAATCCAATTTAATAAATATTAATGGTAACTTTTCATCTTCCATATTTTAGATCAAAAGACAACCACCTAAGATAACCAAAAATCGATTGCCTAGCCCCACAAGATTTCCCAATGAGAAAACTTAAAAGAAATTTGAGTGGGTTTTAAACCGATCGAACAATAAATATTCATGGTTGTAAAGAAACCCACATCATATCACTGAACAAAATAACACAAAAATAAAGACAATGCAAAGTGATATAGATATGCAATTAACCTTAATCTAACTCTAGAAACACAAAAAACAATGCAAAGGTATGCATATAATTATAAGTTTATCATCAATATACAAACTATTTCCTTCTTTGACAATTCTTATTTGCACAATTTTTTTTTACTTCAACAACCTGTAGCATTGTCTACACATATTTGATCTGGTACACATACTACATAATTAATAAGTACAATTATTAAAACATTATAAACGAGTCAACATCATTACAAAATAAAACTACATACCTATGAATAAAACAACATCATTACAAAATAAAACTACAACCTGTAGCATTGTCTACACATACTTGATCTGGTACACATACTACATAATTATTAAGTATCATTTTGATTATTATCACATTTTTCGAGCATTTTCAACAAACTGTTACTCACAAAGTCTTCAAATCATTGCATCACAACCAAATTCTAGCAAATATTTTTATGATCACAAATTATCATATAATACAAACCATAGTTCACCATCATTAACAATTTAATTTCATCACCTCATTATACAAAACATACAATACATTATTTTATAGCCGTTAAAACACAGTTTAACACTTTCATCAGAATATTATTATATATATATAACAAAATTCAGTTATGCACTTGTCAATTATTTTGGTATTATTTAATTTTTAAGAAAGAGTACCAAGAAATCACAGCATTTTTTTTAATCAAAATTGCTAAAATTCACTCATAACCAACTTAATACAACTAATACTTTAGAGCAATCACACTTAAGAATAAGAATGTGTACAATCGTTTCATACTTTAATCGAAAAAATAAACAACATACGCACACACAATCAGATAAATATCATAATATTAATAGACTATACTGTAACATTCCTAAATTTATCATATAAATTATAGGTTTGGTTAAATTTATTAACCACTAGTAACTAGTTATTTTTATTCAACCCAAATAGTTTTAAACACTATTTTATATAGTTGGTTGAAATATTTAATTGGCCTGTATATGGGTTGACCTTTCTATTAAAATAAAAGTATATAAAAACTTATATTATTAGACGGGTAGATTACGGGTAAGTTAACTGTAAGAAATATGAAGTACCTAAACGGGCCTAGTGACCGTATAATAATTAAATTATAAAATACATTGTATTTTGAACCTATTTTGTTTTTAATGAAACTTAGACCCAAATGTAGATAAAAATATTCTGGTTCTAATGACATATTCATTATTTTCTAGAACATCATATTTTAGGAGTTATACATGCCATATAAGTAAAGCAATTAAATTAATTATAATATATAAACTAATAAAAATAATAATAATAATAATAAAACTTAAATTACAATTTATTGTTGAAATTGTCTGCATGAGATAATATGGAATCGAAAATCAAAATATAAAAATTCAATATTTGCATTAATTTGAAATAGTGCTACGTGTGTGTATTTAAGCAGTACAAGAAAACAAATGGCAAATATGTAATACATGTATGCACACAAATAAACAGCTTTCTCTCCAAGTAATGTGGATACTATAAATAGGAGATGCCCTCAGCCATTTAAATGGTCTTGTCTTCTTTTCATTTCTTACACCCACTCTTTCGATATTATATATATATTTTCTTATTTTTATTATTTATTTACACTATAATAATAATAAGGCTTTGTCCCGTTTTAAGTATTGTAGCTCCAGATCACCGCTACCCTTTCTGATTGATCTGAGCCCATAACGCATGTCAGGGTCCTGCCTGACTAAGTTCGTTGGAGTTCTGTCTCGGGACATCGGGATAAGGTTGAATTAGGGGTACTATACTTAAATTACAAATATATATTTTTATTTCTACCAAACACACACTAGCTCGAATTCTGCTACGATACAGGGTATTAACTCGATCGCTATTACGATTCATTTTCCGACTGATCAATATATCCAATGGATGTTTAAGTGCCGCCCACATTCGGGTTATACTTTGTCATTCGTCGTGATTTCGACGGGATGTTGAGTGCTGTCCGAAATCGGACTATACTCTGTCCTTAGTTGTGAATCCGCTGGATGTTTAAGTATCGTACTTTGTCGTTCGTCGTTAATTCGATGGATGTTTAAGTATCGCACTTTGTCGTTCGTTGTGAGAATTTGATCTCGTGAGTTATCGTAAATGTTGTATTAAGTTACCTACCTAGTTCGTATGCATTAGGCTACAAGGCTAAATCAATAGGCTAAGCTCTGCCTATATAAATCTGCAATATATCAAGGCTTATCTGTAGACTAAACTTTGGCCGTATGAATCCGCATAATTATAATGTGAGTCATTCTCTCTTTTTATCAAATCTATTTACAAAATCATGTTTATTTTCAAAGTTATAATTACGGGGATTAAGTCTTTGTAATCACCCAGTTACAGCCGGTATGTGGGGTTTTGTATACATTACTTGATAATCGTCACCATTGGGGCAGCCAATTGGGGGATATGACCATAGTCACAGATTCGGTCGAGTGACAAATACCGTGGGTAGTTGGTTTGATATCAGAAACATTGTAATCGCTCTTAATAATGTAAATTATAACAAATGAGTCGTTTTAGTAAAATGAATGAACTCACTCAGTATTTCCCGCTGACAAAACCTTTTTCAAACATGTTTCAGGTAATTACAGTAGAGATGGATATGGCACTGAAAGACTTCAAGAAGTGGCTTATTTTATTAATTAAATCAAATTAAGAAATATTATTTTATGTAATCAAATTTATTATTTATTAAAGCTACCATTATAAAACATGGGTTTATCCCATCTATTTAATAAATAAAATCCGGTGTTTTCTAAACTCTGATATTTTTCCTAACTCACGGTCCTGATGAAATTTCCGCTGCAACGTTTTCAAAATAAAAAAATTAATCACCGGTACCACTGGGCTGTTCGCGACTCCCGATTCCGTCCAGGGTGGGTCGGGGGTCGTGACAGAAGGTGGTATCAGAGCCACTGATTTAAGCCTTTAGGTGTTGTGACAATAATACCTAAGTTTGTATAAAAGAGTTAGGAGATTGCTATTTACTGGTAGCACACATGATAGCATTTAGACTTGAACTTAAGAAAAGATGCCTTAGTATAAGCTTTGAGATAAGCTATTTACTTTTTGTAAATAAAGTATGATGGGTTTTGATATACCATGAGAATGGTAATTAGAATATTACAAGATATGATAAATAAGCAAGAATTAATAGTAATTATTGCTTATTGATATTAATTATGTTACGGGAAATACAATTTTCCTTGGTTATGGATAAAAGCCCTAATAAAAGAGGCACTTTTGAAAAGATACTATTTATGGGAAATAGAAAATTTTCTCTGGCAAAACTGGGTATGGTGTAGTAGACTCTCCAGTTTGTCCAGATATACTGAGGTTACCGCTCCGGCGCGAATCGGATAAGACGGGATAAATAATATGTCAAACGAGTGACAAGATTTCCCTAAATAGTATCATGACCAGATATTTGACTGGTTTTTGGAAATATAAATCCGTTAAATACATTGACCTGATAAATGGTATGTTTATTTCAGTATGTGAAATATATGATTATATAGATATATATATTTATAAGGAATTCCAAAAGCCAAATAGGAATAAAGCACAGGCATATGTGTCTAGATTTTTATCAGGAATCTCTTTTCCGATTTCGTTTGATCATCTGTCTCGTAGCTCGTGTGATAAAATAAACAATGGAAAACCTTTAAGTTAAAACGTCATCAAAATAATTTCTAACGCGTTACCATAAACTATTAACGCAAGTAAGAAGCATGTAAAGATATAATAATGTAACACATGAAAATTTAATTATCAGTCCACAGAAGTTGAAGTATATCACACAAAACTTTCAAGTCAAGACCTTTGGAAAATATAAATTAAGCACGATAACACCAATAGAAGAACTAAAAATAGCACTTTGCCACATGATCCTACAAGCAACATGAAATTTCGCTGAGATATGTTTTAACGAGATTTCACAACCATCAGTGCACAGTCTAATCGGAGTTATAGGTATTAGCACTGAAAAATGAGTCATATACTTTTGCAAATTCCCTATTTCATTTTATTCGACATTTCCTGGTAATGTCACTTAACAACGATTATCACTCGAAATTCCAGATAGAAGTTCTTATATTTCTTTTGTTGAAAATTCTGACTTCTGCATATAATAAGTTGACTTTCGCATTTCTACTTTTCCTAAACAGTCATCATACCAGGAGGATTTATTTCATAGTAACGAATATTGATTCATTTCATTTCTTGGTAAATCCACACGTTACACATGCACCGTTTGTTGCGCATGTGGTTCGTTTAATTTATGAAGACCACTGAAGGGTTTCATTCCAATTTGTTATTTTATCAAAACTCAAATATCATTTCGCTATACTTGATTTTTGGTACTGTAAACCGCATTATTACAAAACGATAATTCTTTGATATCGAGTCAATGAATTTCTTGAAAAAAAAACTCAAATTTCTTTACATGGTTTTTGTTGTGACCATGTCCGAACTTATTAAAACTCATTTTGTTTAAACCGAGTTCAATTATTTGAATGTGCTCGCATTACGTATTCAATTCAAAATCCCATATGATGGATTGAAGACATCATATTCTAAATAGTCCCAACAAGCACTTTATCTGTTTTAAACCATAATAGGCTTGTTTAAAATCTTCGACTCCATTAAATCATTTCTTTGATCACGATCACCTTGTACTAACGTTTTCATAAAATTTAAAGCTTGCACTAATCTCATTTATATATATCATATACGGATAATTATAAAAGCTATCTTAACACAAATCGTGTGATAAGATAATGATACACAAATTCTTGTCATATTTTAATATATCTCTTAAATGATTTTTACAACATCAATCTAGCCTTTCGTGATAATTATTACTTTAACATCTTCAATCGAAAAACATTATATAAAATTTATTTTATATATGGAAACTTACATAAGTGATTACCTAATAGTATTACTATATTCTTATTAGTCACCATAAGGAGGATAAGTAAATACTTAGTCAATATAAGTAGGTGACTTATAATAAGAAGTACAGAATTTATTGTACATGTGCTTATATTTAACCAAAATGGAAATTTCATAAACTAGGCACCTAGCTCGGTTGGTTAGGCGCGCGAAAGGGTGTGGCCTAGACCCGGGTTCGATCCTGGGGACGGCTGGTTTCACCATTTTTATTAGAAATTTTTCCATTTAAGTGTATGTTTAGTTATGTAATACTAATATCAGTTTTATTATTAGTAAAAAAAATATTAAATAATAATAGTGTTAGTATTATTTTAAAATACTAGGGTTATTGTCAAGGGCAAATATTGGGTAACCTAGCCTTAGTTAGGCATGGACTGGCCACCTATGCTTAAACAAGGCAGCACTAACCAATATCTAACCATGATAATGACTAGTAAAAAAAAAAAATTTCTTATGAAACGTAGACTCCATATCTATATGGAATTTTATCACATAAATATATCTTCATATATTCATAAAAAATAAATATATATAATCCTATATAAATTTTCTTTATAAAAATATTTGATATAAAGTAAATTTTCTCTATATATAAATATATATATATTTTTATATATAAGAAAGATTATTTATAACTGCTAAATTATACTGTGATAACTATATATATATATAAGAAAAATCGAATATACAGTATAAATCATGTATATGTATATCATATCAAAATTTATACATAAAGGTGACCGGAAATTTAAAATACTAAATAAGAGTTTAACATATCTAAATATAGTTATAACAATATTATAGGATTTCGCGATCATCTAGACGTAATCTATTATCTCACGATCATCACTTAAGATACGAACTCTAAAATAAAGATACAATAACTTTATTGTCTTTTGGTGTATCCCTGCAATTCACTCATCTCAACACTTTAATTTTCTCATAAATATTTGACAAATCATTTTTCATACTTCTATTTCATTCAAGCTTGTCAATTCTAAGTCTTCCTCAGTTGCCTATCAAAGTAAGTTTTCTTTTGACAAAGAATTTTCTGATTCTAAAAGTCCTTCACATTTATATCTATTGATCATATATCTTTTTGCTTAAATCTAGTCCCTTTGAAAATTATATCATTTCATCTCATTCGTTTGTCATCAATTTCTTGAAATAATTCAATCAAACCATTGAGTCCTACTTAGAGTACAACTCGTATTCACAAAATTTGATATTTTAAATCTGTGTCATCTACCCTAATGTTGTTTTATTAACTAAAATATGACATAAGTCTAAAAGAAATATCGTAACCCAAATCTCGAGGACGAGATTTAAAACAAGGTGGGGAGAATGTAACATTCCTAAATTTATCATATAAATTATAGGTTTGGTTAAATTTATTAACCACTAGTAACTAGTTATTTTTATTCAACCCAAATAGTTTTAAACACTATTTTATATAGTTGGTTGAAATATTTAATTGGCCTGTATATGGGTTGACCTTTCTATTAAAATAAAAGTATATAAAAACTTATATTATTAGACGGGTAGATTACGGGTAAGTTAACTGTAAGAAATATGAAGTACCTAAACGGGCCTAGTGACCGTATAATAATTAAATTATAAAATACATTGTATTTTGAACCTATTTCGTTTTTAATGAAACTTAGACCCAAATGTAGATAAAAATATTCTGGTTCTAATGACATATTCATTATTTTCTAGAACATCATATTTTAGGAGTTATACATGCCATATAAGTAAAGCAATTAAATTAATTATAATATATAAACTAATAAAAATAATAATAATAATAATAATAATAATAATAATAATAATAATAATAAAACTTAAATTACAATTTATTGTTGAAATTGTCTGCATGAGATAATATGGAATCGAAAATCAAAATATAAAAATTCAATATTTGCATTAATTTGAAATAGTGCTACGTGTGTGTATTTAAGCAGTACAAGAAAACAAATGGCAAATATGTAATACGTGTATGCACACAAATAAACAGCTTTCTCTCCAAGTAATGTGGATACTATAAATAGGAGATGCCCTCAGCCATTTAAATGGTCTTGTCTTCTTTTCATTTCTTACACCCACTCTTTCGATATTATATATATATTTTCTTATTTTTATTATTTATTTACACTATAATAATAATAAGGCTTTGTCCCGTTTTAAGTATTGTAGCTCCAGATCACCGCTACCCTTTCTGATTGATCTGAGCCCATAACGCATGTCAGGGTCCTGCCCGACTAAGTTCGTTGAGGTTCTGTCTCGGGACATCGGGATAAGGTTGAATTAGGGGTACTATACTTAAATTACAAATATATATTTTTATTTCTACCAAACACACACTAGCTCGAATTCTGCTACGATACAGGGTATTAACTCGATCGCTATTACGATTCATTTTCCGACTGATCAATATATCCAATGGATGTTTAAGTGCCGCCCACATTCGGGTTATACTTTGTCATTCGTCGTGATTTCGACGGGATGTTGAGTGCTGTCCGAAATCGGACTATACTCTGTCCTTAGTTGTGAATCCGCTGGATGTTTAAGTATCGTACTTTGTCGTTCGTCGTTAATTCGATGGATGTTTAAGTATCGCACTTTGTCGTTCGTTGTGAGAATTTGATCTCGTGAGTTATCGTAAATGCTGTATTAAGTTACCTACCTAGTTCGTATGCATTAGGCTACAAGGCTAAATCAATAGGCTAAGCTCTGCCTATATAAATCTGCAATATATCAAGGCTTATCTGTAGACTAAACTTTGGCCGTATGAATCCGCATAATTATAATGTGAGTCATTCTCTCTTTTTATCAAATCTATTTACAAAATCATGTTTATTTTCAAAGTTATAATTACGGGGATTAAGTCTTTGTAATCACCCAGTTACAGCCGGTATGTGGGGTTTTGTATACATTACTTGATAATCGTCACCATTGGGGCAGCCAATTGGGGGATATGACCATAGTCACAGATTCGGTCGAGTGACAAATACCGTGGGTAGTTGGTTTGATATCAGAAACATTGTAATCGATCTTAATACTGTAAATTATAACAAATGAGTCGTTTTAGTAAAATGAATGAACTCACTCAGGTAATTACAGTAGAGATGGATATGGCACTGAAAGACTTCAAGAAGTGGCTTATTTTATTAATTAAATCAAATTAAGAAATATTATTTTATGTAATCAAATTTATTATTTATTAAAGCTACCATTATAAAACATGGGTTTATCCCATCTATTTAATAAATAAAATCCGGTGTTTTCTAAACTCTGATATTTTTCCTAACTCACGGTCCTGATGAAATTTCCGCTGCAAAGTTTTAAAAATAAAAAAATTAATCACCGGTACCACTGGGCTGTTCGCGACTCCCGATTCCGTCCAGGGTGGGTCGGGGGTCGTGACTTATACAAAGATTGGTAATTAACCTACATTTTCAGCCTATACCTAAACAATGAATATCCTACACCATTATATAAATCAATTGGTCGGTCGACTCATATGAAGTAGTTTCTATATTCTAAATCTCAATCTATCTAAAATTGTATGAATTATAATATGGATTCTTTTGAAGATGATAACAATAACAAGTTAATCACATACCTCATGATAATGTGATCCATCATCAAAACTAACTCGTGCTAAAGCAACTCGTGCCTGGGTAATCGTTAGAACCATGATTAAAAATAATACCAAAATCGATTTGGTATTGGACCGTGGTGATGGATGGTGGGTCTCATGCCATTCTTAAAATCGTTTCGTTGAACTCAAGATTTGAAGATTTTTACTTAGCGCAACCTTGAAGAACGTTAAAGGATGTTCAAGACTTGTAAGTTACTTTGACCCGGCAATACGTTCAGCGGGTACATGAAATCGATTGGTGGTCCCAAGAGACTCATTGACAATAACCATAACATAGATTGTCGGTTTTTATAAAGCACTCTCGTGCTGATAACGTGTTGTGAAACAACGGTCTATTAGCAATCCATATACGACTATACTAAACATGAGAGAACAAAACTATAGAGAATAAGTGAATATGAATTCTTGTTCATTAAGATGTATACAACATATACAAATGCCACTATATAGGCACACACATTGATACAAAGAAATCAAAGGGATAGGAGTTATGTATGTGAAGAGTCACCATTAACATAAGGACATATTTACATTTGCATTATAAGAAAATGAAGGTATATACGTTTTCAACCCCCGGTTTTATAATTTTTTTTTACTTATATAGAATTTTTAGGTTCGGTGACTTCCGACCTGTTAGGATCGGAGGCTCTCATGATAGTGTTTGTTTGTTTAAAATGAATGATCAACGAATATGAAAACATGTTAGGTGCAGCGGAAATGAAAACAAACTTTGTAAACACAATCAAAGGAGAAAATAGTTTGATAAACAATTGCTTCACATAGAGTCAAAAGATTACAAATCAAAGCAAAAGATTACAGACATGCTTACAAACTATACTCCCCCTCAGCCTGATGCCCCAAGGTTGGTTGCACACAAGATGAAAGGATTAGACATGAGGAGAAGAACTCGCTCAGTCAATCAAATGTAACAGTACAGGGTACTGATACATTTATAGGCAAGCCAAACCACTGAGGTATCTCAGCTGACGTCACCATGAAAGCGACGTCTAACAGCCTAACAACCTGTATCTACTGTCCTTACACAAACACTGCTAACCTAACCACTGACTATACATAAAACAGATATTTCACTAAACAGCTGCTCTCCCTTAGTGTCAGTGCTTTACTCAAGGTTGATCAGTCCTTGACTGGGCAGTGCTTTATCATAAGTAGATAGGACCAGCAGTGTTGGATACTTCAGGGTTTTCATCAGCAGTTGAAAGGGCAGCAGCAGTTGTATATGGGCAGTGGATAGAGACCATCAGTTGTTATAAATCACTTTCAAGGGGAGAGCAAAGTGTAAACTGCTGCTTATTGTGAATCCTCTGTTGTGACCTGGTTTTAGCTTTACATTATCTGTTCCTCTGGTAGGGTTCAATCCCAACAATCTCCCCCTGGAACAGATAATGCCAAAACCTTTCATTATTCAGGACCTTTATTACTCATCAAGAGTGCCTTAGCTTGTTCTTTGAATTCAGCTTCAAATTCCTTTGCACTCTGGTCATCCTCATCCCTACACAGTGAAAGTTCAAGGAGATCCTGCAAATCTTGAACACTAAGGCCTAGTGCTTCTTTCCTTGATATGTACTTCACATCGCCATTGGCTCTGACCAGGGTCAATACGTGAGTCTTTTGATCAGACATCCACTTTAGTATTTTTAAGCCAAGTGGGTTTCTTGGGAGAGACTTATTTGTAGATGAGTTGAGGGATAATGGCCTTGAAAACATCTGCAGACTTTCAGACATTCTTTTGAAAGTTTCTTCAATGACTTTGTCTGCTGCAGCTATATCTTTTGCAGTTTCTTGTTCAATAAGTTCTTGTCATTCAGCTTCTGTCTTGTCTTTAGCAGTGTTTGGAGATGCGGGTTTGTTTAATGCCTTAAAAAGGCTTTGAAGCTTTGTTGAAGTTTCTTCTTTTAGACCCATTTTCGTGATGGTATCTTTGAAGTACTCTGCTTCCTTTTCTATTACCACTTCTTCAGTCAGCTGTTCTCCCTCTTCTTGATTTGTTACAAAAGTAGACCGGAACAGTGTGTCGAGGTTTCCCATCTTCTGTTCAAGCTTCATCATTTGTTCTTTCTTCTTAGAAGTGCCTGAAACAGTTATCTTTCTTTTCTTTAGCCTTTCATAGGCTTCATCGGTCTGCTGTTTTGACCATTTTGATATGGCTTCAGCAGTATCCATTTTCGCATCCACCAGCTCCCTTTTCTTTCTCTTATATTCAGCAGTTAAATCAGCAATGAGCTTTTCATATTTTCTCCAGTTAGGAGCATTCTTCTTCTTCGTAGGATTATTCTTAATCTTTTCAATCCTTTCTGCCTCACGCTTAAGAGCTACTACTGGCCATTCTTTGAACTGTTGTTCTTCAGCAGGATAGAATTTCTCTTTCATGATGTAGGCTAGATATTGTTTTCTTAGCTCTTTCTTTTGATCAGCCTTTTCTTTGTTTAGGTCTTGTGCAAACCCTTCTATCTGCTTTACTTTTGTGAAGTAGAACTCCAGTCTTTTAGCTATGCCATCTTCGCTTAACTTATCTTTTTCACTGTCAACCTTGGCTTTTACTTTAGCCTGCCTTGCCTTGAGTTTGAGGTAGTCATCCATATCATCTGGTGGCATGTAGCCTATGAGTGAGGAGAATCTCCTTTTTGAAGGATCTTCTTCTGTATAGAATTGCCTCATCTCATTTTTTATGGCTTCAAGTTCCAGTGGATATTGTGCAGCATTAGGATCATGTATACCCTCATCGGCAGGTATTGGCTTTCTTTTTCTGTTGAAGAGCTTTGGCTGTGAAGTAGGAGAAGTGAGAGCAGTGGTGGATGACTGACTAACAGCTGTTGAAACAACTGGTGTCTCAACATCTGCTGTCATTACAACTGCTGATATGTCAGCAGTTGTCTTCTGCTTTTGAGCAGGGGATGGAAGTGGTGAGGTAGTTTTTGATGGTGGTGATGGTGGTGGTGAATCATCATCTGATATGAGATTCCTTCTCCTTTTTAACGAAGAAAGAGCAGATGATGTTTTGGGTGGATCAGTGGTGGTAGATTGGATAGCAGTGATTTGTGACAGTGATTGACTGACAGTGGTTGAAACAACTGGTGTTTCAATCACTGTTGTCATTACAACAGATGTTGTAACATCTGTTGTCTTCTGTTTTATAACAGGAGGCAGTGGTAATGGTGTGATTGTAGATGATGGTGGTAGAGCAGTAGTTGTAGTGGTGTGTGGTAGAGTGGTGTGTGTTGATGACATGGCAGCTGTTTGGCTACTGACAGCAGTTTTTGTAACTACTGCTGTATCAGCTGTTTGGCTAACAGGTTTTGAGACCTGTTTTTCTTTTTCTTTTTCTTTTTCTTTTTCAGGCTCAACATGAAGGCCATGTTCTATTCCCATCCTATTCATTTTTCCCAACAACTTGTTATTCTCCCCCTTTTTGGGATTATCTGAAGGGGGTTTACAAGAAATGGTATGGAAGAAGGAACTTTGCCAGATGCATTTTGAATGCTAGCCTTTATAGCCTTGATATCTGCTTGAGTGTCTTTAAATCTTGATTCAACCATGTTGGTCAGCATTTGTACTTGAATAGCATGCTTTTTGTCAGCCATAAGTTGCTGTGCTTCAAGCATGGGTTGAAAAGTATTCCAAAGCACATTTTCAGCAAATGCATGTTGTACAGGTGCTTGAGCAGGAACAGCAGTGGCTTGTGCTTTCTGAGCTTTTAAAATCTCTTGCACCATCTCCTTTATTTCAGCAACTGATTCTTCAAGTTTGTCAACTCTGCCCGTCAATTCCTGATATCTTGAATCATCACCTACTTTAGTAGGATCATCTGAATCCCCACCAGCAGTGGTTATATCAATGTTTGACTTAGGAACTGAGTCCCAAAAGTCACCCATTGATGCCCCTTGTTCTTGGTACTGGGGACTTCTTTCTTCAGCACTTGATAAACCTTTGATGGTGCCAGTGGTTAGATCCAACTCACTGGTGGTTATCGAAGTTGCCATGGAAGAAATTGCCTTCAAGGGAGTCTGATTTATGAAACAACTGGCCAACTGGAGACCTGTTGGTCCACCAGTTGTAGTTGCTGCTCCACTTGAACTACCACCGAGAGTTACTTGTAACTCAGGGGGTGTAACCTCCTCAATTGTTGCTGGGATAGCAGGAGTAGTAGCATCAGACCCAGTCACTTGTGGATGTATGCTCTCAGTGATAGGTGATAGAGAGGAACTGGTTTGTGTCTGAGCTATAGCAGCTGCATGCAACAAGGGTAGCATGGATTGTGGCATTATGATTGGTGAGGGGATGGGAGTTGAAAGAGACATGTCCTTGGGATCAGGACTGAGGAAGATGGATCCAAGTGGATTCAGAGCTTCATATTGAGGTGTCCCTGTGCTTACAACCTGATCCTTTTGTGAGGATGCAGGAGGAGTTTTAGGCATGGGTTGAGATCTTTCTTCCAACTGCTGTGAGGAAGTAGCAGCAGTGGTTTGTGGTGACTTTTGTGTTGTCACAGGCATTTCCTCTGGGATCTCATCTTCTAGAGTTGCCTTTGTTTTGGGTTTGGTGGGTTTTCTGGATGTTTTTCTTTTGGTCTTTTTGGTTATGTCAGGTGTGGGTTTCAAAGCAGTGGTTGTGCTGCTATGATCACCTGGAGCAGTGGGCTCAGCAGCTGATACCTGAGGAGCAGTTGTAACCGCTAAAATCTGCTCAGGTACCCCTGCTTTTGTTTTTATTGGTGCCATCATCCTTGAAAATGTTTCTTTTGTTAAGCTTTTTATTTGACAATGAACACCTTGTTTTGGCAAATTTTCATTTTCCTTTACAAATTTTTGTTTAAAGTAATAGCTCAAAAATCTTGGAAAAAGTAAAAATGCTTTATTGTCAACATTTTTCACTAAGTCATTGAAGATTTCCTGGGAATAGTTGTAATCTTTGTTATTCAAAATGGCATACCCCAGGCATTGAATCTTCAATGGTATTTCGTTAAAAGATGTTGTTTTATTCGAAGCACACATCAGAAGTGTGTGAAATAAAAATCCGGGTGCAGATGGAAAATAACCCTTTTGTAGGGTATCTACCTTTGCCTGTTCTGCATAGCCCCTTTTCAGAAAATCAGTTTTTAACTCGTTTTTGTCAAAGGAGAGTTTACCTTCCTGATCGTTGAGATTAAAGACTTCAGAGATCGACTGTGGGGTTATTTGAACTGCTTTACCCTGTATTGAGGAGTTAATGGCTATGACTTTTCCGTCTTGTTTTTCAAGCGACGCCTTTTTCCAAAACTCTCTCTGGGTTTGCAGATAGATGGGAGCATTTGCTGTCAACAAAGTTTTGTACTTTGATGCAGATAATGTATCAATGATGGTGTCAAAGGTGTGATTATCAGTAGGTTTTGTGAGTAAACCCAGATAGTTGTGAGATTGTTTGAATGGTATTTCGATGGGTTCTTCGGCCGTTTGAGCGACCTCTTTGGAAGGTGATGGTGATTTAGGTTTTGATTTTGATTTTGTCATTTTTGCGGAGAAGAACGAAAGAGGATTTTGGAGATTTTGAGAAGAAGGGTTGAAAACTGCTATGAGAAGAGAATTTTGGAATTCAATTCGACAGTGTAAAACCCTGTTTGGGGGTTTAGGGCAGGGTTTTATTTAAAAAAAAATGATCGCTGATGTGGCAGCGGTTATTACGATCTGAGGGCTAAAAACTGACCACGTGTCAAACACTGATGAAGTAGATGAAGTATGGAGAACAGTTGTTTTAAAGGCCACTGACGTATCAAGCATCAGTGGTTACAACGGTAAAAATTATGGGCACTGGATGATTTTCACTATCAGTGGATAGCATATCAGTGAATAAGACACTGATTTTGAGCATCGGTGCTTTTCAAGAAAATGAGGGATCAGTGGTTAACTTTCAGCAGTGGACAGTGTTTAGAGATCAGACGTTGGAATAAAACAGTGGTTAGGGTAAATAGTACAACTCTGAAGAACAGTTGTTCCATCAACAGTTTTGAAGGTTTTCATTCAAGGTTTTGCCACATGTCAATTTTGAGAGACAGTAGTTTAGTACCCCAGATGATGAAAACTTTTTACTAAAGCAACTCATTCTCGTTTAATATTCAATCAAAGCATGAGTACCCTAGTAATTCAAGCACCGTTTGCAATCAATCTTTGATAAAGATTTAGGAACAAAACTGAGTAAGACATGACCCTGACATATATATATATACCATTTCCTTTTGACCCATTTAACAGGACAGTGATACCAACAAAAATAAGGTATTACATCCTGACAGGAACTGAAACTATTGCTAAACAAAAACAAGCAGAAGTTCCAAATATATTATTCCAAAAAAAATGAACAATATATCTTGGTTATTCGAGAAGATCCTTTTCAAAAAAAATGGTTAAAGGATTTTCTGAGGACAACATCAAAAGGATCTGGTATACATCCAATAAACTACAAATCAAATCATTCTCAAGTTTTTGAAAATGGTCAGTGGTTTTGACAATAGTGGAAAAACAAACTTTGAACACATTTTTACCACTGTTTGGTACCATTTTCTTTGTCAGTTGATTGCAAACATGATCCTTTTTGTAATTCATTCACTGGAATAAAAAACCCTTTTCTGAACAGGTGAATGCACATAGTTGCTTAATGGCCATTATTACCCTACACTTTGACTCATAAGTGTTTTATGTTTATACTCTTTTCTTTTGAATTCAAAAGTTTTGAGATAAACACACTTTAGAGTTTTTGTGAATATTTGTCCAAAATCATTTTGCAGTAATGTTTTGAGAGACTTGGTCAGGTTTTCACAAGTTTTTCACCCAATCTCACATTACATATGATACGGACTATGTTGACCCCTGTTTTCTTAATGTATTTGAACATAGTTGATTTTGTCCTTTTTAGGAACTCAACCTGTTTTCAACACATAAGATCTAAATAACTAAAGTTTTAATTTCCCTCTTTTTGTGTTAACAAAACAACAATGCTTTTATGAGAATAGGTTTTGTTAATCTGAGGTTTGTGCTTTAGTATTTAATGAAAACATCACATATTTCACATCAACAGTTTAAATCAATTTAGAAAATAAAAATAATCTCATGGTTTAACAGATATTGCTTTCAGATCTAGAAACCATGAGTGTCTTGTGCATGAATTTACTTGTTGTGTGAAATTTGTGTGTCATATGACATCTTGGTTGATTTACAGAGTTTTTGAATAACCATTTTGAACATGATTTACACAGTACTCTGTTTTTCAACTAAATACAACCAACCTTAGTATCAATGAATTTTGAGCCGAACTGTTATGTCAAATTGATTGTTAGATCGAATTTGACTGTCCAGGCTCTGATACCAATTGTTAGGATCGGAGGCTCTCATGATAGTGTTTGTTTGTTTAAAATGAATGATCAACGAATATGAAAACATGTTAGGTGCAGCGGAAATGAAAACAAACTTTGTAAACACAATCAAAGGAGAAAATAGTTTGATAAACAATTGCTTCACATAGAGTCAAAAGATTACAAATCAAAGCAAAAGATTACAGACATGCTTACAAACTATACTCCCCCTCAGCCTGATGCCCCAAGGTTGGTTGCACACAAGATGAAAGGATTAGACATGAGGGGAAGAACTCGCTCAGTCAATCAAATGTAACAGTACAGGGTACTGATACATTTATAGGCAAGCCAAACCACTGAGGTATCTCAGCTGACGTCACCATGAAAGCGACGTCTAACAGCCTAACAACCTGTATCTACTGTCCTTACACAAACACTGCTAACTTAACCACTGACTATACATAAAACATATATTTCACTAAACAGCTGCTCTCCCTTAGTGTCAGTGCTTTACTCAAGGTTGATCAGTCCTTGACTGGGCAGTGCTTTATCATCAGTAGATAGGACCAGCAGTGTTGGATACTTCAGGGTTTTCATCAGCAGTTGAAAGGGCAGCAGCAGTTGTATATGGGCAGTGGATAGAGACCATCAGTTGTTATAAATCACTTTCAAGGGGAGAGCAAAGTGTAAACTGCTGCTTATTGTGAATCCTCTGTTGTGACCTGGTTTTGGCTTTACATTATCTGTTCCTCTGGTAGGGTTCAATCCCAACACGACCCCCCGATGAAAATTTTCAAGCTTCGTCACTAGGTATAAATATGCTTTGTATATAGGTTTTTTATTTCTTTTTATTTACCTAAACTAAATTACATCCTCCAAGGTTTGAACCTTATTCTCTTTACAAAGGATAATTTCCCTTAACCACTAGGCAAAAGCTTAAGCGGCTACAATAAATGACAAGAATTTTCTCTGAGGTTGTTCTACTCAAAGGACTTCAAAAAAACAATAAATCTATTAACATCTAGGGAATTTGGGTTTTACATAACAATAAATATTTGGATGGATAATAACATATCTTGATTGTATGACATTAGCTTTCCGTATTAGACATTAGTGACACCTTATTCTTTGTATGGTAGATGTGGACCATTAGCTTTCCGTATTAGACATTAGTGACACCTTATTCTTTGTGACATCGTTGGTGAGAGGCACTAGAGCCATCACTATGTAATATTTTGTAATAAGACTGAAAGGGTATGATGTCGGGGAAGACATCAGGGTACACCATCTCCGAGGGGAACACTGCTCCTGCCATTCAATCTTCGGGGCCACGTTTACGAATACATGACTATAACATTATAAAAAACAAATATTCATGACTATAACATTATAAAAAACAAATATTTATGACTATAACATTATAAAAAACAAATATTCATATCTAATTCGAGTATTAGCATAATTTAACCAAAAATTATAGTTCTAAAATTTTATCTCTTGTTTTATAAAAACTCTTCACATCCCATTCATCATTTTTATCTTTATATTTACCTATAAACACTTATTTTATTATATTTCTTGTTTTTATATACTCACAATAATCTGATAGATGATGAATAGTAATTTTTAATATATAAAAATTTATTGTAGCACATTTTCAAAAAGAATAGGGATGGGTGAATGGATGAGATGTGAATAGGGATGCAATGTGTCGGTTTGGGACGGATTTAGGTAATCCCAACCTAAACTCGAGTTGATAAGTCTGTCTCAAACCCGTACTAAAATTCGTTGGGTTTCTATGGGGCAATTACCCGTCAGGTATCAAGTATGCCTGTGGGTTTCGGGTAAACCCGTTCATTTAAAAAAAATACCCATTGGCTACACCTGACCAAAACCAATTGGGTATCTATGTGATAACTACTAATCAATTAAATTTAATAGTATCACTACAAAGATATATCAAATAACTTACGATGTGTATAAAAATACCAGAATGTATATAAAAAATTACTAAAATGTATAGATGACAAAAATAGTCTATGCCAATAATTAATGTCATATATACATATACTTGAAAAAAGTTAAAAAAAATTATATTGGGTATACAATCAGATAAATAGGTACACTTTATCGTGTAACCTGGTAGGGTAAATGGGTATATCACCAAATTCCAAACCCGTAAAAAAAGCTAATCCAAACCTTGTTTCATACCCGATTACTCATCTCAAATGTTTCGAGTTTATCCATTCGGTTCGGGTTTATTTGTCATCCCTACATGTGAATGCTCTAAGAATCTATTATCTTAGTATCAAATACATATAAGAAATTGTTTCGAAACAAATGTAATTACACTTTGTAAAATATGAAAACACAAGTTATTAAAAAAAATCTTACAATCATATGCTACTCAAGAAAAATCTCTATTATTACACAACAAAACAACATTTACATAATTACATCGATTATTCCGAACTAACGAACCAAATCAAAGAAAGGGTACCCATATTTTCCAAGCTTTTACATCACAATCCAAACTCCCACTATACACAAGATAAGAGGTACCACTAGATTCAGCAGAAATACAACTATCAACAGCAGCAGCCAAACACTTGATTGGACCATTATGCCCCTCCAACACACACACACGACTATATTTTTTTCCACCAATACCCCTCCAAATTCTAACTGTTTTATCAGCTGACCCACTAATAACCAAATCCCCCACCACCACAATACACAACACTGCCATACCATGCCCCCTAAGAGCACCAGCCACCACCATATGCCGCCAATCGCCGCCACTCTCTGCTCCATTCCCCTTTTCCCACACGAGTATCGACCGATCGCAAGCACCGGAATATAAAACGGACCCATCCGGGCTTAAAGCCAATGCGTTCACCGCGGATTTATGTTTTTCTAATGTGTCTACTAGTGTATGTTTTTTCTCTCCGGGGTGTTTTCTCCATACTTTGATTTTTCGGTCAGCGGATCCGATGTAGATGTATCCGTCATGTGACACCACGATGGCGTTGATTGCGTCATCGTGTGCATCATAAACGGATTCCAAACACTTGAAATCCGAGGTCCGCCACACCTTAAACGTCCTGTCCCATGACGCCGAGTAGAGAAGAGAGCCGTCGTGTGACAAGGCAAAAGCAGCAACCGCGTCTATGTGATTTACCTGAAAGAATTTAAAGAGAGATTGAAACAAAACATAATGATATTTTCTGTGTATTGAATAACTAAAATCCTAGCCCACTGCTAGTTTTTAAAAGACTTGATTTTGTTATTCAAGAAGAGACAGGAACGATTTTGCTTTTTAATATATTATATGTTCTTTAACCTAAAAAAAATAATAACATATGTGAACAAGTATGATAAAAAACACTACTACTAATAATAAAATATCTCAACAACTATACTGATGTTCAAACAAAAATAAAATAATAACTCATTAATAAAAAAGTAAATAATAATAAATGAAATCAAATAATAACAAATACAATAGATAAATAAACTTACCCATGTACACTTCTTATTCCGCGGTATCTTTATATAATTCTTAGCTAAAAACATCTTTGTAACACGATCATTGATCGTAGGTAACGTCGCCAGGTATGTCGACGTTACCATTTTCCGCTTATTAACCTCGTCATCATCGTGTTCAATTTTCCAAACACGAATTTTATGATCCTGGTGACCGGTAAACAACTTTTCACCGCAAACCACCATCGACTTCACCGCACTCTCGCCATACGCCATCAAATTCTGGGCCGTTGGTAAAGCGTCCCGAGGCCAGACCCGAACTTGGTTGTCGGAGGATCCGGAGAGGAGGTGTTTTCCGGCGAGAGTAAGAGAGGTTATGGGTGCTGTATGGGCTTTAAAGGTGGTGAGGTAGTGGTGTTTTTGGGTGGTTGATGGTTGTTTGGATGTCGTTAAGGATGAAACCGAAGCTAAACTGTGTTCGGAAGAGGACGAGTCGGATTCCGGTAGGATTTCTTGATCGGTTGACCACCGGTGGTGATGTTGAAGAATTCCCATTTTGGTGGATTGGATATTATGAAAATGGAGGTGTGAGTGTGAATATCATTGGGTTAGATTTACGTGTATATATAAATAGGATGGATGACGTGGCGTACGGCGTATGTTAGTGAAGGTACGGGTGGATAGAGTAGAAAGACGCAATTTCAGGAATGGCAATGGGCCGGGCTTGGGCCGGGTATTGGTAATCCCAAACCCGTACCCGGTTGTAATTCTTTGTCCCATACCCGGCCCGTTACCCATTGGGTATTTTTCGGGTAATTACCCATCGGGTATCGGGCATACCCGCGGGTATCGGGTATACCCGTTAATTTCTTAAAAATACCCATTGGGACAAATGTGCAATTTTTACTTTGATGTTTATATAATTTACTATTTTAATGACTATAACAAATGAATATATGATTAATAACTTACATATTATATTCAGAGCATAAATACTAAACTAAATTAAAACGATTACTTAATTAAGTAATTGTATCAGGACCACCTGATTACATAAAACATCCACATAATAAAAGGTGAGAGATAGCTTCCATAACCAATATACATGCTAAAAAATAAGTTATATGTTCACTAAACACTTGCCAAATACATATCCACATATGACTATAGAGAAGATAATAAGTACATGTACTAAGTTTATATATATGGAAATCTATAATGTGATACTTTCGGGTAAATGGGCCGGGTATCGGGCGGGTATTACTAAATCCCATACCCGTACCCATACCCGAATTTTTTCTATTTTTAAGCCCGTACCCGGCCCATACCCATTGGGCTTCGGGTATACCCGGCCCATATGTTTCGGGTTTCGGGTATACCCGTCGGGCTTGGGCTTTTTTGCCATCCCTACGCAATTTGGCGTGCAAGTTGCATTGTTGTGGGGAGCTACTTCATGTCTTCTTTCGCATATATTATACTACATATACAATCATAAGTTGAGGGCATACCCATTGGGCTTCGGGTATACCCGGCCCATATGTTTCGGGTTTCGGGTATACCCGTCGGGCTTGGGCTTTTTTGCCATCCCTACGCAATTTGGCGTGCAAGTTGCATTGTTGTGGGGAGCTACTTCATGTCTTCTTTCGCATATATTATACTACATATACAATCATAAGTTGAGGGCATACCCATTGGGCTTCGGGTATACCCGGCCCATATGTTTCGGGTTTCGGGTATACCCGTCGGGCTTGGGCTTTTTTGCCATCCCTACGCAATTTGGCGTGCAAGTTGCATTGTTGTGGGGAGCTACTTCATGTCTTCTTTCGCATATATTATACTACATATACAATCATAAGTTGAGGGGAATAGTGCCAGGCAGCTGTCTGGCACTCCCCCATTGGACCAACCTTTTTTTAATTTAATTTTATTTCCAGTTTAAAATTACGCTTTCGTACTTCGTTTAAAAATACGTTTTTGCTCCCAGCTCACAATAAAATTATAATTTTGCCCCTAACTCAAAATTACGCTTTTGCCCTCTGTTCAAAAACTCATTTTTAATTTTGTTCTCAGTTTAAAATTACGGTTTCACCCTTCGTTTAAAATTACGGTTTTGCCCCCAGTTCAAAATAAAATTTTGGTTTTCCCTCTACTTTAAAATTACGATTCTGCCCTCAGTTCAAAATTACGTTTTTGCCCACAGTTCAAAATAAAATTATGATTCCCCCCCCCCCCCCCCAGCTCAAAATTATGATTTTTCTCTCAGTTTAAAATTATGATTTCGCCTCCAGCTAAAATTATAATTACGATTTTGCCCTCTATACAGACATACATGTTATGAGAGAGAAATATTCGGTTTATTGCCCCGCAACGCGGGCGGGGCAAAAACTAGTTGACAACAACTGCTATTCATGAGTCAACTTGAACAATATTTTAGAATGATGGCTAATAATTTTTTTTTTAAATGAAGAATTCAATCAATAGCACTTTGCACTATTCGAGCTTTAAGATAGGCTGTTGATGTGACTTTTTTCAACTCCACTTAATTATTTAAAATCGTTCAAATGTGGTTAACCTTCGTCAGAATCGGATCTAGTAGGTCAACTCAAATCGAGTTTGACTTTAAAAAAAATAAAACATAATTTCTCTGCCTACCATATTAAAAAATAAATATCATTTTTACGTATTTTATTATAATCGTTAGTAAATTTACGTTATTTCACATATATTTAATTCGGAAAACTAATTTCTTTATAGTTTAGCATGTACAAGTACTCTCCGCCTAAATCGAGTAGTATTTAGAGAGCACCTAACAACTTTTGCAACCATGACACTTTGGTCTAGTAGTATTGAGATACGTAAGATTTTATTTTCTTAGATTTGTAAATAAACAGAATGTGTAGTGAACCCTTCGTAAACTGTTCCACATAGAGTGTTTTTTTAATAAACAATCACATAATTTTATATTTGGTTAAATGAATAAACATGAGCACATGTTTTTATCGTTCATTTATGTTTTTTATGTTTGTTCGTTTATTTGCTATCGTTCATGCTCGTTATCAGTGGCGCAGCTTAAGAGGGGCCGGGAGGGGCGCTCGACCTCCCGAACTTTTCGCTCAGTAGTGTTATTTATGTAGTTTTCGTATAGAAATTTTTGGGTATATACGTTTTCGACCCCCCGGTTCTATAGAAAATTTTGGGTATATACGTTTTCGACCCCCCTCCCCCCATCTTCATTGTCTAGCTTCGCCACTGCTCGTTATTTACTTTCATTAGTTTATGTTTGTTTAAGTTCGTTCATTGATATTCGTTTAGACCCATTATTAGTTTTATGAAATTTAAAATATATCTCTTACAATTTGGCATATTTTTGTTGGTGTTAGCCTAAAATATTGATTTTAACGTTTACTTTTTATTGATGTTCGCTCCGTTACGTTCATTCATCTATGTGTAATTATGTTCGTTCGATTGTGTTTGTTTACGCCGTGACATGTGCGTTTATCCAGTTAACGGATAAACATAAACGGATATGAACACAATCATTCTCTAAATGAAAGAAAACGAACAAGAAAACTCCATTCGTTTAATTGCTTGTATTCGATTGTTGTTCAGCTAAAGTAAATGAACAAATACGAACGTGCCCCATTATTTCTCGAACTGTAATAAAAAGAATCTCTAATGAGTTACTTTCTACAATAACTCCCCGGTTGGCTAGAACAACTATTGTGATAATCGTCGTTTTAACAACTATTTCCCCTATATTAATTTGTAATTTTACTTTGTGAGAGACTTTTACTGTTCAATTTTTTACAAGTATATAAAGCAATATGTATAACTCATTAAAGCACAACATCGTCAGTGCTTTTCACTTTATCCCTCCCATTCGTTTCCATCATCTCATAACCCCCCATTTATCTTTCTCTACTCTCTTCACACATTCTCTCATGGCCAAAACTGTCGCCAAAAGGCCAAAGATGACGATGGTGATGGTGGCAACCAAGGATGAAAGTGTTGTTGCTGGTTGTTGAAACAGAGATGATGACGGTTGGTGGTGGTGTTGTGGTGGTGGCGGTCAAGTGGTTGTGATGTTGTGGCGGCGGCTAGGTGGTGGTGATGCACTGTTGTGATGAAGGTGGTTGTGGGGGGTTTGGTGCTAATGGGGTTGGCAGTCGGCCAGTGGTGGGGGCGGAGGATGGAGGCGAGGCATTTTCTGGCAGGTGGTGGTGATTGAGTTTGGTGGCGGTGATGACGGTGGTGTCTTTCAATGACTAACCGTGGTGTGGTGGTGATTGGTGGTTTGTGATGGTGTGGTGGTGGTGTGGTAGTGGTCTGTGATGGTGTGGTGGTGATAGACTATAGAAAGAGAAATTGTAGCGAGAGAGAGGGGGAAGACAAAGGGTAGGTGTCAGTTACCATTTCAGAAAATAATACTTCTCGCTATTTAGGTTTCAATTATATTTTATTCAACTAAACATTACTACGCTTTCCATTTTATTGTATTCAACATTCACAATCGAATTTTAAATAACTTCTGTATGACTGTATCTCACTACTAAATTGGAACAACTATTTAGAATAAAAAAGGTAAAACATTTAATGTTCATGGAGCTCAAACCCTTAACCTCAATGGGAGTAACATTTTATCTTTAACTAGTTGTTAACCATGCGCGCGCGTTGCGGCGCGGACCCGGGGTGGTGAATTGGGCGTTTGTACCCAACCCACGCCACAACCTCCGCCCCATATTCTAATATTTCCTAGATCTTTTTTTTAAACACATAGCCGTTGGCAAACGCCATGTCATCTTGATAGCCCCGCCCAACGCCCGGGCTGAAACACCCGCCCAAGGGGCGACGCCGAAACCCAAGCCCACCCGGGGTGGTGACTTGGGCGTTTGTACCCAACCCACGACACAACCCCCGCCCCATACCCCATATTCTAATATTTCCTAGATCTTTTTTTTCAAACACATAGCCGTTGGCAAACGGCTAGCCCAAACAGCTACTTGTCTTGGCCAATGAGATCCTGCCATGTCATCTTTATAGCCCCGCCCAACGCCCTGGCTGAAACCCCCGCCTAAGGGGCCACGCCGAAACCCAAGCCCACCCGGGGCGGTGACTTAGGCGTTTGTACCTAACCCACGCCACAACCCCCGCCCCATACCCCATATTCTAATATTTCCTAGATCTTTTTTTTTAAACACATAGCCGTTGGCCAACGGCTAGCCCAAACAGCTACTTGTCTTGGCCAATGAGATCCCGCCATGTCATCTTGATAGCCCCGCCCAACGCCCGGGCTGAAACCCCCGCCCAAGGGGCCACGCCGAAACCCAAGCACACCCGGGGTGGTGACTTGGGCGTTTGTACCCAACCCACGCCACAACCTCCGCCCCATACCCCATATTCTAATATTTCTTAAATACTTTTTTTAAACACATAGCCGTTGGCCAACGGCTAGCCCAAACAGCTACTTGTCTTGGCCAATGAGATCCCGCCATGTCATCTTGATAGCCCTGCCCAACGCCCGGGCTGAAACCCCCGCCCAAGGGGCCACGCCGAAACCCAAGCCCACCCGGGGTGGTGACTTGGGCGTTTGTACCCAACCCACGCCACAACCCCCGCTCCATACCCCATATTCTAATATTTCCTAGATTTTTTTAAACACATAGCCGTGCCCAAGGGACCACGCCGAAACCCAAGCCCACCCGGGGTGGTGACTTGGGCGTTTGTACCTAACCCACGTCACAACCCCCGCCCCATACCCTATATTCTTATATTTTCTAGATCACTATGTTTTAATTTAAAAAACAAAAAATAAATCACTTTTAAAAAACAAATAATAAACCAATTCTAGATCTTTTTAAAGAGTTAAGGGGTGGTAAGAGTCAATATTGAAAGTTAAAGGTTAAAGGTTAAAAGTAAAAAGAAAGAAAAAAAAAACAATGGCAATATGGTAAATAAATCAACTATTCATTCACTTCAACTTTTATTAGTATATAATATAATATAATAGTTTCATCAATTAAACCCAACCCCCTGTCTTTAAATTTACTATTCAACAATCAAACATAGAAAGTGAAAACTTGATCTTATACTAATAAGGTTTAAAAAATTACATAACATCTACATATGTAACAAGTAGGAAGATGATTTTTAACAATTTGACTTAGTTTTTCATTTTTCCCGATAATGTTTTACGTTTTAGTATAAATTTTATTGTTCAATGTTTTTACTTTTACTTATTGTTTGGTCTAAGAGTTCTGCCGCAATGCGCGGGTCCCGTATACTCGTTGTAATATAATGGTCAACTAGCTTGCAATCCTGTGTGTTACACGAATTGATAAATATAATATTATAGAAATAAAAACCAAAAATTATATTAAAAAAAACATATGCATTGCCCAGTTGAATAATAATTTTAAAAAGCATATTACCCATTTACTTGCCATTGTTATGTAACTTTCCTAAGTTCCTTTATTTTGGTTATTGAAACAATTTTCTTTCGTTAAAATATATATTTAAGAAAACAAACATTAATGTGATAGTTATTAATTTTGTTAAATTATTTTTTTAACATTATTTAATTCACTCAGGTATTAACTTTGATTTTTAAGGTCACCTATTTTTTTTTATTACTAACTTATTTTAATTTTATAATTTTTACCATCTAACCACATCAAATATTTGATTTTTTTAGAAATTGTTTGATTAAGATATAATAACTACCTTTAATTCAACATGTAATAACCATATGCAAATTATAATTTATGGAGAGATTGCCGGTACTTACATTGCAAGGAAGACGGACAAGGAAGGTAACAGGTTTGGCTTTGTCTCTTTTAGAAACGTGAAAGACGCGAAAGAATTGGAACACAGAATGAACGGAGTCAAGATGGGTA
This sequence comes from Helianthus tuberosus, assembly GCA_030545235.1. NCBI lineage: Eukaryota > Viridiplantae > Streptophyta > Magnoliopsida > Asterales > Asteraceae > Helianthus > Helianthus tuberosus. The sequence goes on along the minus strand of CM060436.1, from coordinate 21,970,792 downwards.
AATTCATCCTCAAGATAAATATAGCTAAGTTTGCTGTTGAGAATGCTGGTATCTTAGAGGATTACGCTCAGAACAAGAAAGCCTTGGGGATAGAAAAGAGTCGGAAGGAGCATGTAAATCCGGAGGCTCAGCCTCTGAATCAAAAGAATAGTAATCTCAAATTCATGCAGAACGGTGGTCTTTCTTTTGCGGACTTATTTTCTGGGAACAAAGTTGTGCATGGTGAATCGTCGTCCAGTTCAATGTCAAGCACAGAGAAAGTTCTTTTCATTCCGGATAATATCAAAGCCTTTCATTATCTCCATGGCAGTACCCTTATTGGAAGATCGGTTGATCTTAATTCGCTTATTAAAATGGACAAATTTCTGGGGGAGGATGGCTTTGCTGGGGTTGAAATTCATTACGTGGGTGGTTTATCTTTACTACTGAAGTTCAAAAATCATGAAGAGTCGTCGGAGTTCCTTTTGAATCAAGATAAGTGGAGGAAGTGGTTCTCGGTGTTGGATAAGTGGGAAGGTCAAACTCTCCCTTTTGAAAGAGTGGCGTGGTTAAACCTGCTTGGGGTCCCTCTTCACTTAGCGGACAATGAAGTGTTCAACGATATTGCGAGGCAATTCGGGTCCCGCGTCCATCCAGCCCAACTGTCCATTCATGACGGAGATCTTTCTTCAGTTTGTGTAGGGGTTTTGGTCGGTGACGGTAAAGATATCAAAGACAAGGTGATAGTTAAATGGAAGAACAGAAGCTTCCAGGTGTGGGTGTCAGAGGTTAATAATATCTGGGTGCCGGACTGTTTGGGAGTCGTTGGTTTGAAAAAAAACAGTGTCATCGGAGGAATCTTGTCCCAGTCTTCGGAATTTCCTCCGGTCGGTGGCGTTCAGTCATCGGGTATCGAAAAGTCTCTGGAATCCGAACCGGCGGTGAACCAGGCGGAGCTGCATGGGGAGTTGAATTGCCCTTCGGCTTCTCAGAGTATGGATGTGGGGCCCGAGGCAAGAGTTATTCAGGGGAGAGAATTTGGGGGCAACGTGTTCATTGTTGATGTAATCCCATCTAAACCAAAAAGAAGGCCTAAGTTCAGAAGCCCAGTTAATCATAGACCCAATAGTTCTCAGACTAGTCCATCTGAGAAGGAAAGAGCTAAGAAAAGACCCAGACCTTCATCGAGTGATCCTTTTGACTTGGACAGGTTCATTAACAACTGGAAATCTCTCTCGGCGGCTAGTAATAAAGCTCATGGAATTCAATCTCAGCCAGTCAGTGGAGGTATTGATCTTAATCAAAGGGCCTGCTCCTCAAATTCATCTTTGAGGTCTGATCAGGTAGAAATTCCGAGTATGGAAGCTACTTCCAAGGTTTCGGATGCCAAACAGGGGTGTGTCTCTTCAGACGATCTGCCGGATTTTATTGACAAGGAATTGGAAGCCACTTTAGATTTGGGTAATATGGTAGGCGTTCAACTCAATCAGTTCAGCGGGATGGTTCGAAATTCGATTTTGGTTGAAGGTAACAATGAGGTTCAATTATGAAATTGCTTTCTCTTAATGTCCGTGGTTTAGGGGGAGCTGAAAAAATCCCCTGGGTTAGTGAGTTGAAAAAGAAAAACAATTTTGCTTTGATGGCACTTCAGGAAACTAAAATGGGGGATTTCCCTATGTTGGTTGCTTCTAAGATTTGGGGTAGTAAGGGATTCGGTTTCGATTTTGTTCCGTCGGCTGGCAATCGGGTGGTCTTGTTTGGTTGTGGGATTCTCAAGTTTTCGATTGGGCTTGCTCAGTGAAGAATCTGAATTTTATTGTGATTAAAGGCAAGCTTTTAGGAAGTGGATAGGAGATATGTTTATGTAATGTTTATGCCCCCCAAAGAGTGGAAGATAAAAGAAGGTTATGGGCTGATATCGAGCAGGAGATGGCTAGATTTCTAGGTCTATGGCTGGTGGCTGGGGATTTCAACGCCGTCAGATCCGCTGATGAAAGAAAATCTTCTAAATTTAAACCGGCCTGTGCTAAAGCTTTTAATGATTTTATTAACAACGCAGGGCTTATGGAATACCAAATGCAGGGGAGGAAGTTCACCTGTGTGCGTGATAACGGGAAAAGGCTCATCAAACTTGTCCGAGTGCTGGTGAACCTTGATCTGTTCAATAAATGGCCCCAGGCTTGTCTCCGGGTTCTTAACAGTCTTCACTCTGATCACTACCCTTTATCGTTCAGCTCTGCTCCGACGGGTTTTGGCCCTAAGCCTTTCCGGGTCTACAATTCGTGGTTCGAGCTTAAAGGTTCCAAGTAGGCTGTTAATTCTGCTGTTGATGATTTTCAAGGGTCCGGGCCTGCAGCTTCTTGTTTTTTTGAAAAAGCTGAATCATATTCGGAACTCGATTAAGGCCTGGCGTGATGATATGTTAGCTCGTGAAAGGGAGGAGGAGGATCTCGCTAAATCAGACTTGGAATCTATGGAAGAGATTATGGAACTTCGGGAGCTTACCGAAGAGGAAGAATGGGTGTATTGTGAGAGTAAACAAACGGTGCTGGGGATTGAGGCTCGTAAGACTGCTGACCTGAAGCAAAGGTAGAGATTGAGATGGGCGAAAGACGGTGATGAAAATTCGATACTTTTCCACTCTTTCATAAATTGTCGAAAGGCTTCAAACCAGATCTCAGGTCTAAACGCTAATGGTTCCTGGATCTCTAGTCCGAATAGGATCAAAAAAGAGGTGTTTTCTTTTTTCCGAAACCGTTTCAAAGAAGAGTTCCCCATTCGGCCCAGTCTAGTTTGTGATAATTTTAAGCGGCTGTCGGAAGGTGACAAGGAGTACCTGTCGGCTGAATTTTCGGTCTCCGAAGTTAAAGAGGCGGTGTTTGGGTGCGGGAGTGACCGGGCGCCGGGCCCTGACGGATTTAATTTCAAGTTCTTCAAGCGCCTCTGGCCTTTGTTCGAGCAGGATTTTATGAACATCATGTCGGAGTTCTTTCAAGACGGGGTTATTCAGCGAGGTTGTGGATCTTCTTTCATAACGCTTATTCTGAAATGTAAAGACCCGGTGGTTCTCGGTAATTTCAGACCAATATCTCTGGTCGGTGCCATCAGTAAGGTGATCTCCAAAGTTTTAGCCAATCGGTTGAGGAAGGTGATAGGCAATGTCGTTTCGGAGTTCCAATCGGCGTTTCTATCTGGGAAACATATTTTGGATGGGCCTCTTATCATTAACGAGTTAATTTCTTGGATAAAAAAAAGGAAGGCCAAATCCTTTTTTCTGAAAATAGATTTCGAAAAAGCCTATGACAACGTCAATTGGGATTTTCTGATCTCCATCTTGGTTCAAATGGGGTTCCCATCGTGTTGGCAAAGATGGATTAGAGGGGTTTTGGTCTCGGGTAGGGCCTCGGTTTTGGTAAACGGGTCCCCGAAGTTCGAGTTCCAATGAGAAAAAGGTTTGAGGCAAGGCGATCCCCAATCCCCTTTCCTCTTTTTGCTTGTTATGGAGGCTTTGTCTTGCATGGTTGAGAAAGAGAAAGAAGGGGGTGGGATTCAAGGTATTCAAACTCCGAACGGGGGTCCGGTTATGTCCCATCTTCTCTACCCGGACGATGCCATCCTCATGGGAGTTTGGGCTCGAGAGGAAGTCCAAAATTTCGTTAGAATTCTCCGTTGCTTTCATTTATGCTCCGGGCTCAAGATAAACTTCGCTAAGTCCAATCTCTTCGGTTTAGGGGTTGACACCGACGAGGTTAAGTCCATGGCGTTGTTAGTTGGTTGTCAAGAGGGGTCAACTCCTTTCAAGTACTTGGGGCTTGTGGTTGGAGCTTTCATAAATCGTATATGTAATTGGAAACCGGTCTATGATGTATTCAAAAAAAGGCTCGCTCTTTGGAAGTCTAATATTTTGTCTATAGGGGGCCGTTCAACGCTTATCAAATCGGTGCTCGAGGGTCTTCCGTGCTATTACTTTTCTCTCTATAAAGCACCCTCTAAAGTCATTAAAGATTTAGAGTCGATTATGAGGAAGTTTTTGTGGGGAGGTTCTTCGGATGCTAACAAAATGTGTTGGGTCGCTTGGGACAGTGTGGCGTTTTCCTAAATTCGTTGGGGGTCTCGGCTTCGGAAAATTGAGTGATTCGAATATAGCGTTACTGTGACAACTGTGTTCTGTAATCGATGTACGATGTAAAACAATGATGTTTATTAATAAAACAATGTGCTTTGGTGTTATTATATGTGTTTTGGTGTTTCTATGTGTATATTTGTGTTTGGTGACTTTTTCAATACGATTCGATTCCGATTGCAAGCTTTAAATCGCGTTCTGGAATGTTATACGCAAACTGGTGCGTAAACGCAGTCAGTATAACGCGACAAACACTCCGGAATAGTGACATAGGCTTAACATACCTTAAATAACCTCCACATAACTTAAAAATAAGTTTTGGATGGTTTGGTGTGTCGAAAACAAGTTTGTTCGATCGCAGGGACTATTTGTGTCAAACTGCGAAACTATACCGATTCGTATAGTAACGAACATTCCGGAACTTGATCATAAGTTAAACATACCCTAAATAACCTTTACATATCTTAGAAATAGGCTTTGATGGGTTAGGTATGCTAAAATAAACTTTATTGATCAATAGGGACTAAAAGCGTCAAAAAGTGCACAAGTTTGCATTTTCGCGCATATCTTACGTTCTGAATATATCCGAACCTCCAAAAATTTATGTAAGCATTAAAATATTTTATTTTAGTGTTTGGCATGATAAAATTCCATTTGTCGCTTAATTTGGATCGTTTTTGCGTTCGTTACGACTTCCGTCGTAATTAAGCGAATAACGCAACCGTACGACCAAACGAACCGACATCCGAGATGTTTTTGAGCATATTTTAAGTTCCCTATACTTTAAATTTATTTTAGAGCCTTGAAATGGGGTTAACGGGGCTTAAAAGTGCCAAAAAAATCAAGTTTTACAAGTGCAAGGACCATTTTTGAAATTTCTGGCAGATTCAATGAACCTAGTCCATTTTGAAGTGTGATGGTTTTCACCCATGGTTTTACAAAACCATGGGCTGGTATTCAATGAACATAGTCCATATTAGGGGCTCCCATGGTTTTAGAAAACCATGGGCACACATGTAAGGTCCAGATCAAAGCTCAGTTTTCGAGGAACGATCTTAACGGTTCTAGAAATCCTATATATACCCCATCCATTTCACTTCAAAACCCACAATTTGAAATTTGATTTATGCTCTCTAAGTGGAAGTATATGCTTCCTACCTGAGAGAAAAATCGGAATCAAATCTTGCGGGGACCTTCTCTAAGTGTTCTTTCGTTCTTTTCATTCGTTTTAGCGTTAAAGTCAAACTGCGTTTGACTTTCTGCATTGACCAGTTTATGGTCAATGTGAAGTTCATTTGAACTTCATAACGTGAGCGTAATCACGATGGTTATAGTCCCTAGTGACTATACCTACTGATTACCACGTTATCTAGGCTCAGTGACGAGTCGTAGTTTCGGCCAAAATGCGTATTCTTGCGTATTTTGTAAGCAAACTACTCTTAGGTATCAAAACCGTTTGTTTTGATAGCAAACTTGTTTTCTAACTTAGTTAATCATGTTTTAACATGCTTAGCTGTAACACCCTAGTTACTAATTAACGATTTGTGTATGTAATTACCAACAATTAGATGTGTAGTTAAGACTACACATATTATAAAAATACGGGTTTATTAAAACTTTTACAAATTATAATTTATTCCACATAACGTGATCGAAAATCGTTGTTTAAAATTTACAACGTGGCAAAGTGCGGAAGCATGTAACTGTATCGTGTTCGGTTCTTCGTTGAGCTTGATCGTCTTCCGGCATCCAAAGTGTACCTACATTTCATAAACATGGAATGCTTTAGCCTTACGGGGTTTAAAACGTGACCGGGACACAATTGATTCCATAAACAAAAATTCGAAAATGTCCTCCACCGTAACTTACGGTGGCACCGTAAGTTACGGTGGCCCTTGAATTGATATTTCCTACCGTACAACAGTAGACAATCACCGTAACCAAAATAGCTCCACCGTAACTTACGGTGGCACCGTAAGTTACGGTGGCCCCTGCTTTCAGCCTTTCAATTTTTGCCGTTATTCGACACGAAAACTTTCGTATCTTTCAAACCGCTTATCCGTTTGACCTACCGTTTCTTCCTACATGATTGTAATTTAATCTTCCATCATATGGAGTTAAAATCCAACATCCGGATTAATAAAATTTAAGACTTTTAAGTCTTCGGCTTATTACTCTTTTACCAAAATTTTGACCCGTTTACACATTTATCAAACAAACATACTTGTTTGACCTTTATATCACGTACACTACTTCAAATTAAGGTTATTTACCATATTAGGTTATAATCACAGGTTTATTACACAATTTAAACCCGTTTTCACTCGTATGCTTATTTTGACCCGTAATCCCTCTTTTAACCTATGATTTTGTTTGAAAAGTCATTAAGCTTTCCAAATACAATGTTCCTTACCTAAAACATTTGGTTTACTTATCAGGTAACCAAATGTTCACTTTGACTACTTTTAACACTCTTTGAACCACATGTTCTAAATGAGGGTTACCCTTTTTCACATACCTGTCGCAGATCAATATATTGACCCGTTTTTAATACCTTGCTTTTATAACCGCTAATTCATAGCGTTGCTAATACCCATTTGACATTTACACCTGAAATAATATAACTCGACAAAAATCATTAGTCGTTATTGTCAAAGGGTGATATCTTCACCTTTTGGCCCATTTGGTCTAAGTGACCGATTATGTTGACGAGATGATATTTATTACCATCTCATCTACATGACTCGCTCCAGTTTACATCGTGCGGTCATTTCACTTATTAATCATTTCTTAACACTTTTTAGCCTATCATGGTTTATGTTTTACTGTGTCTTTCAAAACCAATAATTATGGTCAACGCATGACCAATTTACCGATTTAACTCCTTTTAACCATCCACATGGTTTCTTGTCATGCTCGACTACTTTGTTCCGTACGTTTACACGCCGGAACATCATACCTCAATTATGTATTTATCTCATTCATAACTAATACGATAAGAGAATATTCTAACATATAAGACTAGTGTAAGCTATACTTACCTTGCATCCATGCCACGCCTTTCTTTCTGTACGCGCTCCGTTTGACCCGCTTCATCCACAAGCTTCCACCTAGCTTGTTAGGCGTCAAACTATCATCATTCACAAGGTGGTTAGATTAGTCATTAACAAATACGACTATTCCACCTTGCGTATTTTCTATGTCGAAATCATTATTCGACTTCGTCATTAGTAAATTTTAATTTTCTACTAGTTAACTACCTCTAATCATATGATACGTGAAATTAACTAAAATCTACATTATGATTAGATTCCATATTATCACGTATCACCCCTAATTAAATAAATTAGGAAATTACGTGTTTCATTCATAGTTTCAACATATGAACTTTGTGGGCATAATTTATAACATCAACAATCAAGTTTCGTACCACTGAAAATAGGCTGTTTTTGGTGACCTGTTTAACCTGTTTACAAGTCTTCAAAAATTATGATTTTTTTATGTGGTGTACCACTCGAAGGGTTAGACCTTGTGTTAAAATTTCAAGATCTAACTCTTTACCAAAAACTCGTAAAAATTCATTTACTAAGCTGCAATCAGATTCGTCACTTCTGACTGCAGCTTACGGAAAAATTCATATAAAATTCCTCGTTTATCCGATTGACGAAATTCCAATTGGAGATTTTTGGAATCACTTAATACTTTCTACAGTAAGAATTTGAGATCATAACTCAATTCCTAAATTGAGTTATGACATTCGTAATAGGCTGCAGATTCTGCCAGAAAACGCAGCTTGAACCTTTGATACGGAAAAATTCATAAAACGCTCAATTTTCGTCGAAAAAATGCGATTCCAGTGGGGTTTTAAAGATATTTCCTGGAACTACATTTTAGGCTCAAGAAACACATGTTTTTACCACGTTTTATCCAGGTTACAGCCAATACAAGTTGGCTGTAAATTCTGATCAAGAACCGTTTGAATTCAGCTTTCAAATTAAGCATGTTCTTGACATCATAACACTATTTCTTTAGCGATCAAAACCCTAAGAACATCTTATACCTCAATTTAGCATCAACAAAATCTGAATTTACTTGAGCTAAGCATGATTTCAATCTATACTTGTCTAGGGTTTACTCCTAGGCATTTAAATGTTCCTATTTCATCTACATATCATACATGCATCATCAAATTTCAGATTTCCCAATTTCATGAGAATTTCAAACAGAGAATTAACATCAAATTTTACATACCTTACAACCCTCTTGCAATGGGGATCACTAATCCGATCTCAGATTTCGATTTGGAGTAGATTTGCCCCTTCAATTTGATGAATTTGTGAGTGTTAGGGTTTTGAAGAGTGGGGGTCGCCCTTTTCCTTGCTCCTGATCGAACCAGACATCCCAAATGGGGTGTTTGGTTTGTTTGTTTTTTTTATTAAATCTAATAATACAAGTTTCGATTTTAACAACATTGGCCCCTCTAATTTGGTTAGTTAATTAAGTAGGGCACAACCTACTTATTTCTAACAATATTCCCCACTTTTTAACTAGGTTAAACATTCCTAATTTAATTAGTGGGTTTTGGGAATCTATGACTAAGTTTAGTTTTAAGACCCGTTAACTCGGGCCTTCTACAAACTTTGTTTCCTCAAAGTATTTATCCTCCTTAAATCTTTTATTCATTTTTTTTAATATTAGGATTATTTATTTAAATCCTAATATTTACCGGGTTACTTTTACCGCTAACGGTATTTTACCCATCATCTAGTATTAATGTGGTTTGATTACCAAACCCGTTTTCGGGGTGTTACAAGTCTACCCCACTTAGAGAGGTTTCGTCCTCGAAACCTTTTCTTACATAATTTATTGAGTTTAAACTCAATGTATTTGCTCTCGATAATCAATTGAGCATTGCTCATATCTTAACCAATTGTTAGTATTACCAGAAAAGTATGGTAATATCTTTTTGGTTATTAATCATCTACGTATCTTTTATGACATAATGCAACTTGGAATAACGTAATCTCGTTATTTCCACTAGTTTAATTAACTTAACAATATTCATCACTTGGTTCTAATATTCGTCACTCGGCTCTAATGTGATTATACTTCACATTACATTTCTTGACCGTGATCATGTCACGTCATGCCAAATTTTACATCAACTTTCTATCTTCAGAATTATCACTTTTCGAACATTTCGTCTTGCACCTATCAGTGTCAAGACTTATATCTTTCATGTTTACTGTTTATACGTCTATCATAATTCATTCATTTTCATCATCTTTCTTTTTTCGTAGAAATGTCATTTCTTATCAAAACCGAAGTTTTAGTTTAGCGTCTTCTCTTCAACCTTTGTCAATTATCCATACCGGGATATTGACAGTCTAAAATTTATCCTTTTTTTTTTAGTCTTTGTCTTATGCGAGGATTCTCCATTTATTCCCTCACTTTGTCTTATTAACCCCTAGGTTTTATCACTTAGTCTATGGGCTATTTTATTAGACCTTCACCTTTTTAAGGCGAGGTCCTTATAATCTATTTCTTTCTAATCATGACCCGTGGGTCGTTTTAGTCCCGTAGATCTTTCATTTGTTTATAACCATAAAGGTTATGTTGATCCCGTAGATCACTCCTTACTCATGTCATTCTTAAAATACATGTTTGGTGTCAAGGCACCCTGTTTTTGTTCGAAGAATCGTTTGGTTTCAAGCTTAGGTCCCGCTAACCTTAATTGTAGTTTCATGGCTATAATTGTTTTCTTTCGGAAAATTTTCCGATTTTTATGACTTCTCACCCTTATCCAGTTCACATACATTCGAATTTGATTATGTCCCCTTACCGGGCTCATTATTCTTTTGCTTTTAACACTACTATTATCCCGCTTGCGTTTACTCATGTCGTCCGGCATGATATTATATTCGACCCGTTCAACTTTAAAATAGCTGAACATAATTTATTCAAAATTTCTATTTACATCATCTTGTCGTCTTTTAGTCATGACTTAAAATCCAAGTCTTTTAGTTTTCTACCCGAGTTCCCGTTTCTCGGTCTATGCATGTGTTTAAATCCTTACCCACCAACCGGGTGTTTTACCGAAGTCGTTATTATTGCACCCCTCCCGGTATGCATTAAGACTTCGCTTCACTTTTATATTCCGTCTTTGCCCTCAAGTTTGACGTTTTACAAAAACGGTCTGTTAAGAGGCATATTTGCGTTTTCCAGGTTCGAATGTAAGTACACTCCCTCCCAATACTTGTCTAAATCATTTTACATGCTTGCGTTTTCTGGGTTCGAGTGTAAGTACACTCCCTCCCAATACTTGTCTAAATCATTTTACATGCTTGCGTTTTCTGGGTTCGAGTGTAAGTACACTCCCTCCCAATACTTGTCTAAATCATTTTACATGCTTGCGTTTTCTGGGTTCGAGTGTAAGTACACTCCCTCCCAATACTTGTCTAAATCATTTTACATGCTTCTTCGTCCCTTCACTCGGGCTCATTATCCTAATGTAATACGCTTCCGTCACTCGGTTGTGCGTTTACATTATTATCAAACATCTTACTCATTTGATTCATTTGGGTACTTTTAAACTAGTCCCATATACCCCGCCCTTACTACATCGGATGTAAATGTGTCCGCTATAAGAAACTCGTGGTATCATATGCCACTACTTACTTGGCCAGAGTAAGCGATTAACACATGACATACACGACCTTCCTATAGTTTTCACATCACGCCCTATGTAAGTACTCTATTTAGTTTTCTTGGAAATGATATCCTGGATATGTATTTCTATTCAGGTTTTCCAAGTTTCTAATTTACCTATGCAACAATCATTCTCTACTTTGTTTATTGCATTTTACTATTTGTGTGATTATATTTAAAAGCGTGCACCTGGTATTGCTTGCCTTAACGGGCTTTCTTGCCATTACTTATTTGCAATCATTACGCGATTTAGGTCCTTGATGATTATGCTCTCCTTGCCATATCTTGGACCGTTCCATCATCATATCCACAATTCGTTTGACTCTCGTCGTCTTCAAACGCGAGTGTCCTTCAATTAAAACATTCACAAAAGTTAGTAACGTCAACTTCAATAATCGCCCGTATTATAATACAAGGCATTTTCTACAATAAGCGTCAACGCGCGTATTTTAATCAACTATATCAATCATTTTAATTGGGGTAACGTGTATCACACGATAGCCCTATGTGTTGTTTACAACACTTTAGTATACCAAACTATTAACATACATGTACTTACCGGAATTGCGATCAAGCCTCGAACCGAACACTATTCTTTATTAAGAGCATAAGGTTTAAGTCCAAGCATGGTCCTCCCCACCATACTTGAATCTCTTAAACCAAGGCTCTGATACCAACTTGTAACACCCTAGTTACTAATTAACGATTTGTGTATGTAATTACCAACAATTAGATGTGTAGTTAAGACTACACATATTATAAAAATACGGGTTTATTAAAACTTTTACAAATTATAATTTATTCCACATAACGTGATCGAAAATCGTTGTTTAAAATTTACAACGTGGCAAAGTGCGGAAGCACGTAACTGTATCGTGTTCGGTTCTTCGTTGAGCTTGATCGTCTTCCGGCATCCAAAGTGTACCTACATTTCATAAACATGGAATGCTTTAGCCTTACGGGGTTTAAAACGTGACCGGGACACAATTGATTCCATAAACAAAAATTCGAAAATGTCCTCCACCGTAACTTACGGTGGCACCGTAAGTTACGGTGGCCCTTGAATTGATATTTCCTACCGTACAATAGTAGACAATCACCGTAACCAAAATAGCTCCACCGTAACTTACGGTGGCACCGTAAGTTACGGTGGCCCCTGCTTTCAGCCTTTCAATTTTTGCCGTTATTCGACACGAAAACTTTCGTATCTTTCAAACCGCTTATCCGTTTGACCTACCGTTTCTTCCTACATGATTGTAATTTAATCTTCCATCATATGGAGTTAAAATCCAACATCCGGATTAATAAAATTTAAGACTTTTAAGTCTTCGGCTTATTACTCTTTTACCAAAATTTTGACCCGTTTACACATTTATCAAACAAACATACTTGTTTGACCTTTATATCACGTACACTACTTCAAATTAAGGTTATTTACCATATTAGGTTATAATCACAGGTTTATTACACAATTTAAACCCGTTTTCACTCGTATGCTTATTTTGACCCGTAATCCCTCTTTTAACCTATGATTTTGTTTGAAAAGTCATTAAGCTTTCCAAATACAATGTTCCTTACCTAAAACATTTGGTTTACTTATCAGGTAACCAAATGTTCACTTTGACTACTTTTAACACTCTTTGAACCACATGTTCTAAATGAGGGTTACCCTTTTTCACATACCTGTCGCAGATCAATATATTGACCCGTTTTTAATACCTTGCTTTTATAACCGCTAATTCATAGCGTTGCTAATACCCATTTGACATTTACACCTGAAATAATATAACTCGACAAAAATCATTAGTCGTTATTGTCAAAGGGTGATATCTTCACCTTTTGGCCCATTTGGTCTAAGTGACCGATTATGTTGACGAGATGATATTTATTACCATCTCATCTACATGACTCGCTCCAGTTTACATCGTGCGGTCATTTCACTTATTAATCATTTCTTAACACTTTTTAGCCTATCATGGTTTATGTTTTACTGTGTCTTTCAAAACCAATAATTATGGTCAACGCATGACCAATTTACCGATTTAACTCCTTTTAACCATCCACATGGTTTCTTGTCATGCTCGACTACTTTGTTCCGTACGTTTACACGCCGGAACATCATACCTCAATTATGTATTTATCTCATTCATAACTAATACGATAAGAGAATATTCTAACATATAAGACTAGTGTAAGCTATACTTACCTTGCATCCATGCCACGCCTTTCTTTCCGTACGCGCTCCGTTTGACCCGCTTCATCCACAAGCTTCCACCTAGCTTGTTAGGCGTCAAACTATCATCATTCACAAGGTGGTTAGATTAGTCATTAACAAATACGACTATTCCACCTTACGTATTTTCTATGTCGAAATCATTATTCGACTTCGTCATTAGTAAATTTTAATTTTCTACTAGTTAACTACCTCTAATCATATGATACGTGAAATTAACTAAAATCTACATTATGATTAGATTCCATATTATCACGTATCACCCCTAATTAAATAAATTAGGAAATTACGTGTTTCATTCATAGTTTCAACATATGAACTTTGTGGGCATAATTTATAACATCAACAATCAAGTTTCGTACCACTGAAAATAGGCTGTTTTTGGTGACCTGTTTAACCTGTTTACAAGTCTTCAAAAATTATGATTTTTTTATGTGGTGTACCACTCGAAGGGTTAGACCTTGTGTTAAAATTTCAAGATCTAACTCTTTACCAAAAACTCGTAAAAATTCATTTACTAAGCTGCAATCAGATTCGTCACTTCTGACTGCAGCTTACGGAAAAATTCATATAAAATTCCTCGTTTATCCGATTGACGAAATTCCAATTGGAGATTTTTGGAATCACTTAATACTTTCTACAGTAAGAATTTGAGATCATAACTCAATTCCTAAATTGAGTTATGACATTCGTAATGGGCTGCAGATTCTGCCAGAAAACGCAGCTTGAACCTTTGATACGGAAAAATTCATAAAACGCTCAATTTTCGTCGAAAAAATGCGATTCCAGTGGGGTTTTAAAGATATTTCCTGGAACTACATTTTAGGCTCAAGAAACACATGTTTTTACCACGTTTTATCCAGGTTACAGCCAATACAAGTTGGCTGTAAATTCTGATCAAGAACCGTTTGAATTCAGCTTTCAAATTAAGCATGTTCTTAACATCATAACACTATTTCTTTAGCGATCAAAACCCTAAGAACATCTTATACCTCAATTTAGCATCAACAAAATCTGAATTTACTTGAGCTAAGCATGATTTCAATCTATACTTGTCTAGGGTTTACTCCTAGGCATTTAAATGTTCCTATTTCATCTACATATCATACATGCATCATCAAATTTCAGATTTCCCAATTTCATGAGAATTTCAAACAGAGAATTAACATCAAATTTTACATACCTTACAACCCTCTTGCAATGGGGATCACTAATCCGATCTCAGATTTCGATTTGGAGTAGATTTGCCCCTTCAATTTGATGAATTTGTGCGTGTTAGGGTTTTGAAGAGTGGGGGTCGCCCTTTTCCTTGCTCCTGATCGAACCAGACATCCCAAATGGGGTGTTTGGTTTGTTTGTTTTTTTATTAAATCTAATAATACAAGTTTCGATTTTAACAACATTGGCCCCTCTAATTTGGTTAGTTAATTAAGTAGGGCACAACCTACTTATTTCTAACAATATTCCCCACTTTTTAACTAGGTTAAACATTCCTAATTTAATTAGTGGGTTTTGGGAATCTATGACTAAGTTTAGTTTTAAGTCCCGTTAACTCGGGCCTTCTACAAACTTTGTTTCCTCAAAGTATTTATCCTCCTTAAATCTTTTATTCATTTTTTTTAATATTAGGATTATTTATTTAAATCCTAATATTTACCGGGTTACTTTTACCGCTAACGGTATTTTACCCATCATCTAGTATTAATGTGGTTTGATTACCAAACCCGTTTTCGGGGTGTTACATTAGCTCGTCACTTTTTAGTTTAGTGCTTGTGTAGAGTCGTAAGTCAAGCGGACTAAACACCCGCTTAGACTTTCGAACACGACCCGTTTGGTCGATCATTAGGATCCAACCAAACATGGTTAGTGACCATAGTTGCATAGGGAATAACCTTCCGAGGTTATACCTTATGGTCACCTAGTTTAGGTAGCTGTATGATAAGTAGATTATATGCCTTAGGTAAATTACCAAAATACCCTTTTCATGTATAATTGGTAATTAAGCTTATGTAACCTAAACTTTTGTCACATAACTGATTATACATCATGATTAAACTTGTATAGGCATATAATACTTGTTATAGGACTAGTTAGACGTTCCGAACGCGTTTCACGCGAACGACGCGTTAAAGTAGCATAAGCTACCTTAATGGGTCGCGATGGGTCGAAGGCACTTAGGTTATGTTTCATTTAGGATGTAGGCCTTGTTAAACCATATCACATGAGTTCCAACACTCATTTGGTTTACAAGACCTCATTCTGTCTGATCTTCCGATTTAGGCGTCTATTGTTTGACTAGTGAATCAATTACTAGGTGCTACTTGATTTCTCTGGTTTACTCGAGTTTGTTGAAGTACTATTGATTGAGGATACCTTGCACTACATGTGAGTACATAGTTCCCCTATTTTACTGTTTTCAATTGTTTTGGGGTGATTCATATGTACAAAATGTTTTCAAGGTTTAAACGATGATTTCAAAAACGAATAGAACGATTTATACTAAACTATTAACGATTTCGATAATGTGAACGAACTTGTTGGTTGTAGTTACATAACGAACGACATTCATTAGCATTGATCAAGCCGACCAGTATTAGGTTATGGTACCATAGGATCCGACAAATCCCGTTATTGCACTATACCCATGGTTATGTGTGGGTGTTGTGGGTAACGACTGAATCTGATGATTGTTAACTTACCCTTTGGAGGTTTGTTAATGCAAGAACGAGTTGAACGATGAACGAGTCACAAAGGTTTGAATGTTATTAACGAGACAACCATATATAAGTTTTCACAATTAAAACGAGGACGATTTAAACGAGTAAACGATTTGGGAACGATTTGGAAACGATGTTAAACGATAAACGATTTGGGAACGATTTGGAAATGATGTTAAACGATAAACGATTTGGGAACGATTTGGAAACGATGTTAAAACGATTTGGGTAAACGATTGGCTTTTGGATAAGTGTTTAGATAATGGGACGGGTGTAATATGGTGAAAACATGGTAGATACGCCGCTGGTACTTCTTATATATAAGTGTTTTTAACATATTACATACCGTGGCGTTATTTAGTTCACTTGGGTAAACGATATTGAAACGATGTCACACAACGATGTTTTCGAAATGATATACGAGTTTTATTAACGAGTTTATACGAGATGTTTTACAAGATGGTTTTCTAAAACAAAAAGCTTTTGGGTTAAGTATCATGGCTACGAAATTTTATAAATTATAACCATCTTGATTTGAGTTGGTTAATCATGTTGCAATATTATACATTTTTAAAAACAAGGTTTTCGAGGTATTGCAATATATGTAAACAAGCCATGATTTCGATACTCTTATAAAACCTATGTACTCGCCAGCATTTCTTTGCTGACTTTGTTTTTACATATGTTTCAGGTGTTGTTGCTTGATTGACGTTCTAGGAAGCATGCGTCACATAGGATCTGGACGAGGCCTTAGTGACATAATATCTATGATAGACGATATAAAACTTGTTTGTTATGTGTTAAAACAATGTTAATGCTTAATATTATCAATAAAACGAAACACTTTTTGTATCCATGGTTATGAAACGATAATTCTGTTACAACACCCCCGATGTTTCCGCCATGCTTTGTTGTTTTACGTGGTCGGGGTGTGACAGTTACTAGCCAAGTGGGGATGGAGGTTGACTCTAATAGTCTGTGGAGGAAAGTGGTGGCCGCTATCCATTACAATCGTCGGTGTTGGGAGTTCCTTCCGATCAAAAAGGGTCAAGGGGGAGTGTGGGCTAACATAGTCAAGGTCTTGTCTAGATCTTTGATTGGAGGTACTCCGCTACAATATTTCTTTAAAGGGATCGTCGGCAACGGCCTTGATATCAGATTTTGGCTCGACCCCTGGCTTACAAATGAACCTCTCCGGTTTAAATTTCCCGTGTTGTTCAACTTGGAGTCCGAAAAGCGATGCCTTATTGCTGAGAGATTCGGTCCTGCTGGTGTGGTCTCATGGGCCTGGATCAGGGAGCCCAGCTCCAGAGTTGAATTGGCTGATCTATCGAAAATTGTTCGGTTGCTTCTCGGGTCGTCGTTGTCCAACGCCAGGGATAAATGGTCCTGGTCGGGTGACTCGTCAGGAGTGTTCTCGGTGAAGGGAGCGAAAAAGCTGTTGTATTATGGCATCGACTACAGTGATAGGTACGTCCCGGATTGGTGTAAGTGGGTTCCGAGAAAGTGTACCATTTTTGCATGGCGGTCGGAATTGGGTCGTATTCCTACGTTGGTCGCTCTTAGGAACAGGAATATTCCTGTTTCTAACGTCGATTGCGTTCTGTGCTCGGAAGGGGGGGACTCGGTTGATCATCTTTTCACGGCTTGCCGGGTCGCCACTCTTCTTTGGCAACATATCAGCAAATGGTGTAAAGCTTCGAGTATTTTCGCGTTTTCTGTTCGAGACCTTCTCGAGGTACATAACGGGGTCGGTCTGACTGGGAACGCTAAAGTCGCATTTCAAGGTATAATTATAGTTGGATGCTGGTGCATTTGGAGGGCCAGAAACGAAGCTAAGTTTTCGAATAAATCGGTTCAGGTGGAAGAGGTTATCAGTAATGTCAAAGCTCTGGGTTTTCTTTGGTTCAAGAATAGACACAAGTGTGTAGATATGTCTTGGGATAAGTGGCGTGATTTTGTAATTATGTAAGTTGTCGTTTGTGTTGGTCGTTGTTTGGCCGTCCCGGTTTTGGGTCGGTTTTTTTCTAATGAAGTTCATCGTTTCAAAAAAAAAAACCATTTTGAACAACAAATAATAAACAACAATTAATCCCAGTTAATGCAGATTAAATGTTGATAGATTAGTAGTAATATTATGAACCGTGTAATACAATTTTATTATAATATTATATAAAAAAATTATTGATATAATATTATAAAGCTAAATCAATTAATGCTAATAGTTATTGATATAATATTATAAGATAAGTTAGTTAACCTTAATAGTTATTGATATAATATATAATATTAAAATTGAAGGAAGATATATAGATATAATATTAAATTGGGGAAGGTTCATTTGAGAAGAAAATTTTATTGAGAAGAAAAAGAATAAAAGGGTATAATTGTAAAATATTAAATAGTTTTTTTTCTCATCTCATTTATTATTATGTTTGACTAATTAATTAGTCATTAAGACTATAATCCTCCACACTAAATATTTTTGCCTACACACATCAAAAGTTATCCTACACATTTCGAAATTTATCCTACACATATTGAAATTTATCCTACACAACTCGTAATTTATCCTACACACCTCGTATTTATCCTACACTTTAAATGAATTTTTATTTTTATTTTTTATGAAAAATATATATCTTAAAAATAAGTTACAAATTTAATATAGTTAGTTATTAAAGATGAAACTACCAATTAATGATGTATGTAAGTTTACTAATATACCCTTATAGTTACATTAAATACAAATATTAAATGAAGTCTAATGAAGCATTTCTATTGGTTGAAATTTCTTCTTTTTTCTTCTTACAAAGAATTTCTTCTCATTTGAACCCTCCACATATTAAATTATTAAACTATCACCCTCCAACCCTCTTAGACTACATGTTATGGGGCGGCATGTGAGGGCGGTATGCCCCATCGCGCCGGTATAACGCCGGGAACACCAAAACGATCGGCGCCATGTTTCAGAAATTTGGGGGAGGCGCCATTATTATCGCGGCGTGATGGTTTGTAACATTTTTGGGTTATACAAACTTGGCCCCTACAAATCGGAGAAGAAGATAAATTGGTCCCTGCAAGTCCGCCGGAAAATCGGCCGGAAACCTGCCGGAGAATTGGAGAAGAAGACACAGGCGATTTGATTTTGAAATTTTTTTGGGTTTAACACATTTGGTCCCTGCATTTTACACTTTGGTCCCTGCATTTTACACTTTGGTCCTGCAAATCGGACCTGAAGAACGAGAAGAAGGCCGGAGAAGAAGGCCGGAGAAGAAGAAGGCGCGTTTGGTCCCTGCATTTTACACTTTGCTCCCTGCATTTTAATAAATTAATAATTGAGTAATGATTAGGCGGGGGCTTTATGACTACGGGCTTAAAAGGCATAACGCCCACCCGCACACATGGCACGCCACGTGTCGCATAACGCCCACAAAGGGGCGTTATGACTACACATGACCTTAGCCTACACGTATTACATATCAAATAATAATAATAATAATAATAATAATAATAATAATAATAATAATAATAATAATAATAATAATAATAATAAATTCAAATTTCTCAAACAATAAACATTAACTGTATCGCATTTAATCAGTTAATATTATATATTCAATAACTATTAAAGAAGGGTAAATTAATAATAATATTTAATCATATTTAATCGATTATTAGAATAAAGATAAGGATAACTAATATCCCTATATTAATTATTAAAAAGGTTAAGTTAAATTAAATATAAATATAAATATAAATATAAATATAAAAATAAAGATAAAGATAAGTGATATTTGTATATTGGTTATTAATAATAATAATATTAAAAGAAATATATTAAACAATCTATCTATACTATAAAAGGAGCTTAAAGCATGACCTCACTTTGCTTATGTGTCATCTTCTTAGATATGCCACATTGGATGCCACATAGACTCCGCTGATGTCATAACGCTGATGTCATAATTTCAATCTCCACCTTTAAAATATAATCTATCTATCTATATATTTCAAAATTGAAAATAAGGTCAGAGTTTTTAGGAGGGAATTTCAAAAATCAAATTCAAATGGTAATTTTAATCTTTTATTCTCTCTCAATCAAATATAGTCCAGCTCATTTTCAAAATTGAAAACATAATCTTCACACCTCTCTCTCTCTTCAACTCAGAAACATCTTCGATCCGGTTGTCTGCAAGTAACATAAACACAACTTCATCTCCACATATCTCTAATTTACTCAACAGGTTTGTGTACGTGTGTGTATGTAGTTTCTATTAATTCTTTTCTTCAATATCAACTCGGTAAATTGATGATGATGATTTCAGTTGAGTTTGTTGGAAAAATAGGGTTAAATCGTGATGATGATGAAGTAAAGAAGAAGATTTCAGCAGCATCAGCTAGGTCTCACACCAGACATTCCAAACCCAAATCTTCTTCTACTTTCTCTTCAGGTTTGCATCAATAGCCCCATCAATTTCATTCCATTCGTTGTTGATTTCATTCTGATTTTGCTTCTAGGGTTTGTGTTCTTGATCATAACATATGTTTGTAGAAATTTAGGAATTTGGAGTTTCTGTGATATGGGTTTTGCTTGAATTTGAGTTAAGATTGTGGGGTATTCAGTCAAACCTAAAAAAGATTTGATCTTGGCTGTTTCTTTGATTAGGTCAATATTTTGTTCATGATTATTATTTTGATGGTGTATGATATTATTTGAAGATGAACGAATTGTTTATAGTATCAATTTAAGGTTACGAGAGTTACTGCAGTATATTAGTTGATATGATTTTGTTTTATAATTTGAAGATTCAGTTTCTTAATGTAAAATTTAGGAATCTCGATTGATTGATGCTGAATTTAGTGTGAGGTGTGAATTATACAGTTTAGTAGTCCGATTCGGTTTTGTTTCATGAGGTTATGGGAAGTATGTTGTTTTTCGGATTTTGTTTCTTAGAAATTGTAGCTTTGAAACAAGTGAATTGTTTTCTTAATGTTGAAAGCTACTACAATTATGCTGTGATGAGATTTGTTGTATTCTAGGCGTCTAACTGGTTAATTTTTCAGTAGTAGAAATGTGTTCCAAATGTACACCAAGACAGAGATAGGTCCAAGAATAAAAAAGCATGTGCCGAGAAGGCATAGGGGTAGAAATTTTGATCTCAACCATAGAAGATATGTTAAGCCGAACAGTGAAAGTGCAAGGGATTCAAGGCGTGAACTTCTTTCATGGTACTTACGTAGATCCCAAAGTTTTATTTATGTTGCTCATACTGTCATATATCTGTCTTAAAGGTGGCAAATTTGACCTGTTTGCTTATGAATTAGTCCATTTGGGTTGGATTTTATCTTTATAGGTGAATGAGTCCCGACCCGCTTATTTTGTCACCTCTAAGTTGTTTATTTGATGTAAATTAAAATATGTAAAAGCAATTGTATGATGTTTCAATTTGATTGCTTGTATAGGGTGGAAACCGAGTCTTCGGGGTGGTTATCAGCCAAATATTGTTCAGTAAGGTTGGAAATAAAATTTGAAAAGAGCATTTAACTTTTTCTAATAAAAAAGGATTTAGGAGGTTTTAAAAAAGAGCATTTACAAGTCTTCTAAATGTAAATACTACTGTTATGACAGTTAATTTAGGAGCTTTCAACTTTGATACAAGCTAATTTAATCCAAATTTGTTGTTTTCGACTGCATATTACTGAACAAATCTATACCAAGAAAAAGTGGAGAAGGTATGACAGTTGTACGTATCATCTCATTTTAGCAGATTTAATCAATTGTTATATTTAAACCAACCTCACACTCTACTCTATTTGTCTTATATTGATTTTAGGTTGAATGAATGAGTCTAGGGGTGAGCTTTTTGTGGTTCCAACCTGCGAGAACCTTTGATTTAGTGATGAAAGGGGCAGAATTGAAAATGCTGGTGGGGTTGTCATGTGGGCAGGTAATTTTGGTTTTCTGTAAATGAATTGTGCCTTTTGTTATGTTCTTTTTATTGACTGAAAAGATAGAAAAAATTAAACCTTTTGTTCTTTTTATGATAAATCTTGGTGTTTGACCATCGTGTTAATAGAATTGGTGATTTTAGATCTTCTTATCATAAATTGCTAAATCAATCATAAGTTTATTGATTTTCCATCGTGTTTTGGATGTTTTTCGATTTGGGGTTAAAAAAGATTTGATTTTTAATATGCCCATGGATTATTGTTTAGGTAAAGCTATGGTAATTGTTGTGCAGCCTAAAGATCCGAGAACGAAGAAGAAAGAAGTGACGATGAAACGAACATTGATGATTGGGCTGTCAATACTTTCCTACGGTAAATATTATATAGATTGCTGCAATTGTTATTAAAACTGTTATTAATTGTTTTAAAACTCGCGTGTGCTATTAATTCTATTAAAACTGTTAAGAGGAGTTGTTTAATCGTCAGATTGGTTTATTTCTGGATGATGAAAATTGTTGATAATTTAAATTGTGTAGAGTTTAGGTCATGAAATTAGGTATTTAGGTAATTTAAATGAGTTTTTCTATTTGCTCAAACTAATTGATGTCTCTTGCGTAGGTACATTGCATCTGATGTAAGACTGTTCACCAACTTCGATTTCATCTTAAAGGTATGAACCATCACATTCAAAACATTAAATATTATGAATCTTGTGTTTGTTGATTTTGACCATATTTGCCCTTTGAATCTAGCGATGGAGGTAGAAGACAGCTGTGTCATTACTCATGTTCAAGATAAGCTCTTTCGTGTTCATGTGAGCAAGAAGAGAGGAAGACACAAAGGAGGTGTGAAACATAGTTCAGATGATACAGGTTCAGGTGTCAAATCCGTATCATGTGAACTGTGTTTGAGACATCGTTGGTGTCTTTCTCTCTTCTTGCTCACATGAACACGAAAGAGGTTATCTTGAACATGATGTTATCTATTAAGGGAGCTTAGATAATGACATAGAATTGGCTACGTGTCAACTTCTCAGGTATGCTATGTAGTCCTCGCTGATGTCATAATTACGAAACGGTATCCTTTAGTGTTGTTTTCGCTAAAGTTTGAAACGGTATTGTTTAGTGTTACTCTACCTTCAAGGAAAGTCCTAAACCCTAAGGTATAATTTTAAATTTTGCCTTCAAATTCTTTCTAACAAAACAATAGAAACGTTGTTGATTATTTGATTTTTTTTTCATTTTTTGTAGCTATGACAAGGTTTAAAGCTATTGAATGGCTTGAAAGTGTAGTTAGGCCATTGGAGATACCAAAACAACCATCAAACTTTTTGATAGGTCAAAGCTTCATGTTTCCAACAACTAATGGTTGTTCTATCGTAAAGA
Organism: Helianthus tuberosus; assembly: GCA_030545235.1. NCBI lineage: Eukaryota > Viridiplantae > Streptophyta > Magnoliopsida > Asterales > Asteraceae > Helianthus > Helianthus tuberosus. The sequence goes on along the minus strand of CM060436.1, from coordinate 21,947,695 downwards.
CTTCTGGTATGTATCAAACGCGTGTACTTTATATTGTCATTCATGGTGTAAAACAATGTGATTAGAGTAGAAGTTCAACATTGCTATGTTGTAACTTAGTTTCAGTTTGAATCTTTTTGTGTGTTTCCGAGGGCTTTTTTAAGCAAGCTGCATAGTATAAACTCTAACTTTTGGGTGTTGTAGACTGTTTTAGGTTGATTTCTAGGATTATTTAGGTTGAAGGTAGCCTTCATTAGGGTTTTTATTGTCACCCGTGTGCTGTAAATTAGGACGAAAATCATCTTAAATGACTACACGGTTGTTTTTCTCATTTTACCTCAACATGGTTTCATAAAATTACTTTCTTGCCTGTTATACGTCTTTTTCTAATCTCAGGGCTATAAAATTATTTTCGTGTTCAACTTCGTTTGTTATCAAAATATGTTGTTAAATAAACGAACATATATTAAAAGATATAAACTTGAGTCTATAAGACTAGCATATTGATTGCTGCTCCCACCAATGGACCTTTCGACTTTAGCCCTAGAATATATACAACTACCAAACAATCTTGTATAAATTAACTGTCATGTAAGTAGTTAATCTTGTATAATGTGCACATCATGCTCAGATACAGGACAAGGCAGAATTGTTCTTTGAATTGTGTTCATCAAGTTTTTAATTAAATACCTAATTAAGTTTTGATTCTGCAGGAGAGCTGGGAACGACCGGAAGTTGTGGTGGCTGTGTGACCGAGATATAATCGAATTGAAGTTTGTAGAAGTATTTTAATACATCAGCTTGAAAAGGTACTTAACTTTCGTTGAATTGAAGTTTTTCATAGATCTTAACTATTCATATGATCACCATCAAATGTAACTAACAAAGAATCAATAAAATGCTAATAAAACATTAGAATCAATTGATCAAACAACTACACTTGAGTCTGTAAGAGTACCATATTGAGTGCTGTTGTCCCTAATGTAGCTTTTGACTTTAGCCCCAGAATATCTACAAGTACCAAATAATCTTAATTTAATTAAAATTAAGGAAAAAGTTACCCGTGTTTGTTGAAAGTATTTCGCTTCCAAAATTGTTAAAGTCAGCACATAAATGAACATTAAACAGATCATCCATGGTACCAAACAACAATGTTAAGAAAAAAAAATTAGATGAAATATTTTCTAATTTATCGAAAATGGAAGACCGTCTCTTTATCTTCAAACTCATGAAAAGATGTAAAACTAAAATGTGATAAAAAAAACAATACTTAATAAATACTTCCTGTATTAAGAAAGTAGCAATTACATATAAAAAAGAAAACTAATCAGAGACATCTAACTCTAATTGCAAGAATCAAGGAACTTTAACTTCAACTCCATGGAGCACTGAACCTCTCTGTGTATCTCATTGATCTTTCTCATGAACTCCAGATCTCTTTCTCCACATTCTATATTACTCGCAACACACAGGTCACGAACGGAAGTAGTCGGCATTGCCCTCAAGTCCCTCGAAACTTGGTCTCTTGTCAGCAGACCAAGTTCCAGTCCGTTAAAACACCTCTTTAACTCTTGAAGAGTAGATCTATCAGCCAAGACTTGGTCTTCGATTTGTTTAATAAAGCGTTGCTTGAAATCGTCAGATTTTGCAGAAGTATATGACTCCATTCTAATATATTTATAAGAACAAAGGCAAAACAATAATAGTTGCACTTTTGTTTCACTGAATGAATCTGTTTTGATGAAAAAAAAAATTTATTGGCAATGCTATTATATACTATATGTAACAGCCCAAAGGTCAGCTTTAAAGGCAAACTTTAAATTAACATTTATACTTAAAAACCATGTACATTTAATGATTTAAGAGTAAAAAACGTGTATATGGGAATTGCCTGTTCAGTTATCCTATTAAGCATTTTAATGCAAAACCTTTGAAAAATGAGTTTTCATGGGAAAACAAGTAAAATTAAATATGTAGAAAACCAAGGAACAAAATTGAAACCTTCAAAAAAAGGTTATCATAATTAGGAGATGTCTCTTCATTTTCTCTATCAAAGATTTTAAACACTATAAAGCATCATTATTATTTTACTTGAAAACATCAACACTTCAGTTTAAAAAAAAACATTCATCCTAAAACAAATTGTCCAAAAACACTTACATTCTTCCTAAATGGCAAGGAAAACCTTCTACCACTGGTCCGATACCACTGATCTTAAAATCGAATTTTCAACCTGGTCACTCCAAGAACAAAGAAACGCTGAAGAACTCAACCAAAAGGTTGCTATTGTTAGTGATAAATATTATAAGCAAACCTGGAGTAGCATTGCACTGCTAGATGAAGTTGCCTCTTCTACTCCAACAGAGTTTAAACAAAAAGCAGAAGAGTTTATTACAAATTTGCTGAAACAGGATCAGAAGACCTGTGATATGCTAGCAGATCTACAAATTAAAACAAAAAACGAAATTGCATGGAAGAAGGCGAGAGAACGAGATATTCTATTAAGTGTTAATTGTAATGTTTAATTTTTAATTTTTATTATTTTTCTAAATCATAATTTTGTAATACTATGGTTTATTATTGAATATTCAAAGTTTCACTGCTTTCATAATTTTGCAATTTTAGTTTTACCAGTTTCTTTTATCCAAGATTGCTACTGGTTGGTTAAAATTTTGGGTTTATGACGTGTTGTTTCGTTAAAATTTGGTTAAAATTTTGGGTTTATGACGTGTTGTTTCCTGTTGTAGGCTTACCTCAAGTTATTGTTGAAGGGGAACCGATGGTCCGAGCCTTAAATACCATTGAGTATCCTCTGTTATGGTTGCTTCCATATCAACTGAGACCTACACAGTAATTGGAGTACAAGCATTCTAAGTTTGTTAATCTGATTATTGAAGGGAACCCATGGTCCGACCATTAGGTCGCTTTAGTTTTATTTGTGGGTGATTTTGTAAATGAATATTGAAATAAGTAACCCTATAATCTGAAAACAAGATTTGTAATGTGTACAGAATGTGCAAGGCGTTACTTCCAGTAAATGAAGAACATTTGACTGATGAAGCCATATGGGAGTCACTTCCTGTAAGTCACACTGCTTTTCTTATCACATTCAATTATTACATTTAATGTGCTAAAGAAGAAAATAGTAAAAAATAGAATAAAACAATTGTGTAGTTTTCTTGTGTTGGAAACTTAGTTTAAAAAAGCGCGCTTTAAGCTCGCTTAAAGTGTTAACCGTTTGGCAAAACGTTTTATTTGCTTTGAAGCGTCAAAACACGTGAAGCGTTTTGAGGCGACGCCTCGGCCCAATCAGGTGCAAAAAACAACACTTCAGCATAGGGTTTTAGGTTTTAACGTTGTTTCAACATTAAAAAAATGAACAGGGCGTGCAAAAAACGAACAAGGTCTTTATTAAAGGGTATAAGTGACATTTGATCAAGTTGAAAAACCTTGAGCTTAACTTGGTGCATTTGTTCTCAGGTAAAGCATGATCACACAGTCATCACTAATGACCTTTCAGCATCGAAAAACATTAAATCCAAAAATCTAATGTTTTTCTTTGCTTTTTAAGGGGAACATAGGTGCTTCTCTCCTAGGGCATACAAAACACAGGTTATTGGCGGCAACCCGCCATATTTAACATATAAAAAAACTTTATATGTTAAATGTGGCGGGCTTCCGCCAACAATCTGTGCTTTGTATGCCCTATGGAGAGAACCACCCATCTTCCCCCTAAAAAGCAAAGAAAACATTAGGAAAAAGTATTATGAAGGTTAAGGTGGCCTGAATCTACGTAAGTGGCAGGTTTATTATATTTTACCGATTTCAAATTTTATTTCCAACCTTTCTGATTTAGGTTTTTTGCAGACATTGACAATGCAAGAAAGGCTGCACCAAAGCCAGAAACACTGTTTGGGTTTTCCTACGATATTGTACGAAAGGTTGCTGCTAAGTATCCCAAACATCCCTGGATCTTGGCATGAAAGTCATTAGGTTCAAGGTAATGGTTAGATTTTAAAACTGTTATTAATCATGAGTTAATTATAATTGTGATAAAGTTAAACCTTTTAGTTATGTTCGTTCTAAAATGAAATTCATCCTAATTGGTCGCTAAGAGTTTGTAGAATATAAACTGATAAGTTATAGAGATAATGAATCTCTATCATAGGGTACATGCTGAGATTATTGAATTTTGACTGACATACCCCATATATAGCTTTAACATCGTTTATTATTATTATAAACATAGTTTAACATTAAGAATTGATTGGAGTATTAAGTGTATTATTTTGAACTTTTTGAACGAAATTTTATTCATTCATGTGCTAAACTTAGACTTTATTTGATGATGTTGATGTTGATGCAGATGTGTTTTTACATTCAACTGGACTTAAAAATCAAGTGCATAAAAATGCTCATTGTGGAATGGATTTGATATTGCTTGGTGCTTATTTGGACAAAAAAAATCAACGTATTTAAACAGGTAAATTTACACAAGGCTTATTTATGATAGTCTCTGGTAACTTGATTCGTATTAACGATTAGATACTTCCTATTGAGTTTACTCTATAGGTAATGGTGTAGTAAAAAGAGATTTAATTATAATTGAAAAACTAACATAAGGACTTTGTTATAAAAGTGCAGCGAACCAGACCACATTGTCATGCGTCCTACGGTTTCTGGAGCAAATCCTTGTGTTGGGGCAGCAGCGATTTGGGTTGTTTATGGCTGCGTGGGTGGTGCCTCGATGCTGTAAACAGTGGTCAAATAACATTGGATAGTAGGGGTAACGAGTACCATAACAAAACAAGAAAAGGAATACCAACAACATGCAATTAGGTACAGTTTTGGGACTGGTAATGCTGTCTAAACAACCGTTATAAGCGATGGTTGCGGCTGCCAAAACAGTGAGCAAAGAGGAAGCCATGCTTAAATGATTCTGGGTCGGTTTTCGGGTTGAATCATAGTTTACAAATTGTGAGTTCGTAAGGTATTTTTAGGGTATGTTAAAGGTTATCTCTATTCCATGTTTTGTATGTAGAGTCTAATTTGATATGTAATAGAAAAAAATATGCAAGTTTATAAACATGGAAGTGAAAACACCATGATCAATATTTCTCTTTTGTATGTGTTCGACTTCTTGACTTATTATTTAAGAGTTTGTTTTGACCTTAAAAATAAATAATCATTGTTTAGGTGCTGATGTTAAAAATGGTTAGAAAACATTTAGAAATGATTAATAATCGGATTCATTCATACAATCTGATTTTTAGATACAAATGGTTAGAAAACATTTAGAAATGATTAATAATCGGATTTGTAGACAACATATTATCAATTACTTAGATTATTTCTATATCAAACCTGAACAAATAATTTTTTGAGAAAAATTAAAGCTTAAATTGTATATTAAATCTAATAAATGCAATCTAATAATCAAATTTTTTTTAAATAAATGCAATCTAATAATTATGTGTATACTATATATAACAAATTATTAAAGCCTAAATTGTATATTAAATGTAAAGTTTTAATACATACAATATAGAGAAAACACGTCATACCAACTTCGTAGACTTGACAGGACTTACAGACTCGATAACAAAAGACCGTAACATACAATACAGAGACAAAATGTCGTATCACCACAAGCAATTGTGGATCCTTGCTGATGGGTGCACTTCGGAATGTAGCAGATATGAATGAATATAATCCCAGTGTAGGTAATTACATATCTACCACTTGGGTTATATTCATTCATATATGAATGAATATAACCCCAGTGTAGCTCTTCGATTTTCCTTGAAATTCCAGAGCTCGCTAATTACATATCTGCCACTGGGGTTATATTCATTCATATACAATTGATCGTTCTGATCAATTACTTCCTTATGTGCACCGCACCATCTTCTAGGAGGTTGTCAAGTGTTCTCGCCTTCGTGCTTGGTTTTTTGCATATCTTTACATCCGCAGCCATTCTGTACAATAAAACACATTCAAATGACCAATATAAACACATTCAAATGACCAATATGAGAAACCATATCATCGAATCAAACCAAAAATCAATATGAGGAACACATCAATCCGAAACTGATCCGATCAGTTCATTTGTATAAAATTTAATTCTGATTTAGTTCATCTTATTAAACAATTCTCAAATGACCAATATAAACACATTCAAATGACCAATATGAGGAACACATATCATCGAATCAAACCAAAAATCAATATGATGAACACATCAATCCGAAACTGATCCGATCAGTTCATTTGTATAAAATTTAATTCTGATTTAGTTCATCTTTTTAAACAATTCTCAAATAACCAAAAATCAATTTTCACATTTCAAGTATCAATATTGATGTGTTCAAATAACTACACACTGATGCGCTTTATCAATTTCCATCATTTGTTTCTTCGCATTTGATTCAGAAATTAAAACCCACAAGTATCATAGTTTCAATAAACAACCTAGATCTGTGCTCTAATTGTTTTTAGAGAAAAACACACAAGAATCAGCCAAATAATCACATGAGATCTGAAACTATAGAAATCAATGATACATTTTGAACAATATACTCAGTTGATACCCGAGACAAAAACCCACAAGAATCAAAACCAAAACACAGTTGATCTCAATGAGGAACCGAAAACACATTCAAACCCTCTGTTTTGCTACCCGAGACAAAAACCCACAAGAATCAAACAAAACCTCTGTTTTGATACCCGAGACAAAAACCCACAAGAATCAAACAATATTTTCATATAAAACCTGAAACAAACCTTCATAATAAACAAAACCCAAACCTCTGTTTTGATACCCGAGACAAAAACCCACAAGAATCAAACAATATTTTCACACAAAAACTGTTACATTCTAGCATATAAAAAACATAGTGTCAATCATGTTTTAGGTATGTGATATTACCTTCGATTGTTATAGAAGATGAAGATAATGAAGATGAAGATGAAGCTGATGATCGGTGGAGATTACAGAAGAGGAAGATGATTCCGATGAAGATGATTTCGATGAAGATGAAGATGATCCGATGAAGATGATTGAAGATGAAGATGAAGTTCTGTGTTTTGGGACTTGAGAGAAGATGAAAATGATTTTATTGAGAAGTGTGAATGTTCTAATCATATATGTTTATCATTAAGATTTGAGGGTATAAAAAAGACATTTTATAAAGATATGTATTCATTTTAAACAACATATTAGTTCATGTTTTCATTTTAGACAACATATTACCAAGTACTTAGCTTATTTGTATATCAACCATGTACACTAACACATAATTTCATTAACATTGTTTTATAAAGATATGTAACTAAATGCAAAGAATTTAAATCATATATTATAATCTGTTTTTAGTATTATCGAATTATACAATAACAATGGACCTTTACTGAATTTTACACTAACAATGTGTCAAAAAAAATTAACATCATATATAAGAAGTTATTAGACAACATAAAATTAGGTCATGCTTTCATTTTCTACAAAATATTATCAATTATTTACCTTATTTCTATATCAAACATGTACACTAAAACAAATTGTCTTTAACATTGTTTTATAAAGATATGTAACTAAACATAAAGAATTGATTTAATATATTATAATATGTTTTTTAGTATTTGCTTCCGATCGTTATTAAAACAAACCCATGTGTTCACACGGGTGTACACCTAGTTAAACAAATATAAATAAAATTTATGATGTTGAATGAAGGAGAGAATGACATGTGGCATTATATAGAGTCTTTTATTATAAGTTAGATGTGTTTTTTACGAACAAACACTACTACAAAACAGAGCTTTAGACGGGTGATATGAGTTTTAAGATGGAGTTTTCAACACCGTCTTAAACTACTCTGGTTTAAAATCAAGTATTATTAGACGGTGTTCAATTTGAACACCGGCTTAAACTTGGTAAACCCCGTCTTTTAATATCAACAAATTTATTAAAACAAATATTTTTAACACCGTCTTATAAACTTAGTGAACCCCGTCTTTTAATATCAAAACATTTATTAAAACAAGTATTTTTAACACCGTCTTATAAACTGCTGGAAAAAAACATTTACAATGGAATACATGTTTTCCAGAAATACATTTGCTAAAAAAAACCATTTAAAAGGTTTTCCAGAAATACATCAAGTTTATATACACCAATGGAACATTTTCAAATCAAACCAAAACAATACACATTCAAATCGAAAATAAACCCGAAGACATCCAATTCGGAAATAAACTCGTCAAATTACAATCAGTTGTGAATGCATAACAAACTACGTTAAATTGTATAAATAAACTACATAAGTTAATCTAATGAAATACCTAACTCGCTAAAAAACTTTGGCATCAACGTCATCAACAAAACATCTATTTCATTATCCATAGCCCCTCTCGTGTCGTGCCACATCTAAAATAAAAGTAGATAGAAAGAGTTATTACAAATATTATAGAATAAATCTGAAGACAAAGAGAAAAATCGATAACAACATCGGCTATGAAGCTATGTATATATTTACATGTTATATACATCTAAACCTTCTAAGTTTAAAAAAAAATAAACAGTTAAGTAATAAATTGACAAACAAGTATATTTTACTTACTTCATCGGGAAATTGGTTTTGATATAAATTGACAAAGTCAAACATATGTTGGAGAACCATGTAGCCGCATTTCCATCCACCCTTTTGTTGCTTACACCGTAATAAATTAACAAATTATTATTTGTCACACCCTCAAAATACCACATGCGGAAACCTCCGTGAGGCGTGTGACGTACCAGGATCTAGCCACCAATCACATTGAACTCATAACAAGATTTCAAATAAAAACTTTCATTCATTATCATAAAGCGTTACAAAACATTAAATGTAATTCATCGAGTTCAGTGGAAGCATAAATCACTTGTTAAGTGTTTCATAAACCGTACGTATGAAAACTATTAGACTTGTCTCGCGATTCCATGTATTTCGACCCATGACCACTCCAGCATCCCAATGATATGTACCTATAAACCTGCAAGCATGCAGAAAAGTGTATCAGACAACGCTGGTGAGTTCACAGTTTTGTTTACCGAGAATCGTGTTACATGTTTTACTGTCGAAAGTTTAGTTCAGTTCAAAAGCATTTCCAAAAACAACAATGTTACCCTTGATCTGATTTCTCTAAGTTGAAGTTGTTAAACTTCATACCTGAGATATTAAGATCAAGTTCTCCCTAGCAAGGACCCTTTTGAGATACAAGTTGATGGGAGCTAAGCTGAAGAACACTGATAGGGTGCGAAAGCTGCTGGGAGATTGGGGGGTTACAAACGAAAGTAAAGATGATGGAGGCTGAATAGTTTGTAGTTTGTTTTGTCTAGATGTTTGTCTAGGTGTTCTTTCTTGGTTGTTTTTGTACGTTTCTTGTTTTGTTTTGGTTTACTTTCATGGGGCATGTCTCATGTTTGAACTAGTGTAGTCTCTCTACACTACTTGTTTTATTTGGTTGTGAATATATAGAATAACCGGGGTAACCCATTACCAAACAAAAAAAAAACAACAATGTTGATAATAACTTGATACTGTACAAGATGGCTCCAGATTATTTGCCCGTCCCCAATGCCCCTATCAAAGCATTGGTCATGATTTAAGGTAATTAGTTCACGCCCGTCCTTCCTGGTACGGTGTGAGGGTGCCAAACTTAATAGCGCTATCAACTAATAACCTCATTGCCTCCCCGGCAACCTTTTCGGTAGATGATGGGACTTAAGGTGATAGGAGTGAGTGTATTATCTAACATTCTGGTTTAACATTCCAGTCAAACCCATTACCTAATATTCCTCCCCGGAATATTTACCAGATGTCCCTCCCCGGGATGCATGCTTGAAAAAGAGCAGTGAACTCACCTTAGATTTGCTCGGTATGTTATGTCACATTACCCGTTCCAAGTTGGTCAACCAAGTGGTTACCAGAGATAATCAGTTTCGTAAACACATATCCAAATCTCATATTCAACATGTCACATGTAATACCATTGTCACGTAACACATAGTAATGTTTAGATTTCATACACGTTTATAACACAAGTTCATGTTCCAGCAGTTGTTACCAATAACACCCGTTTCATAATAACTAAAACACGTATTTTCACAGATTGCATTCACCGCCAAGATTACCGTATAACACTTAGCAAGTACCTAATTCTCGTATAAGTCCACATAAAAACATTAAACAGGCAAATTGTTTTGACCCGTTTGGATGCCGAATGGGGTTCACCATTGCGAGACACATCCAAACTCTATTTCTAACACATGTTTTGACCTGTTTCACTTGTCTAAGGCACATTGTGTCTTCCGTGACTTAACGGGTTTTCTTGTTTGGCTAATTTCCAAGACAACTAACTACATTAAACATATAACATAATGTAACGAAACCATATGTCGCGTACCTTTAAAGCGCACCCTTCAAGCGTGTATCACCTTCGGCTTGTCCACTTGACGATCCAGAATCTTTACCTAAAGAGTTCCATTCATAACCGATTTAGAACTCTTTTATAACAATAACGGATAATTCATTATGATATTCAAATCTGCGTTTTTGTCCGATCTTTAACATTTTATTCCTCACTTAGGCGTTTTAACAAACACCTAGCGGGTCAGATTTTTTACATAATCATTACTAGGTTCTTGACATGTTATTTTCAACTTCGATCACTGCAATTAGGCCATTTACACAAATTTTTAACATCAAAATTTATGAATTTAACACATAAATTCAGTTTTCACTAGAATAGTAATTCATAATCCTAGTGTTTGTCTAATTTCTACAATTTCATTAATCACTTTCAATGGTGATCACAAACCCTACAAGTATGATGCAAGGTTTTCACAAGAATCATCTAGGGTTTATCCCTAGACATCATATTACTTCTAATTTCTGTAACACCCGTTCTTATAAATCAAGGTTTAGCGTATTATTTACGAAAACACTCATGTAATTAAGATTACATATACATCGGAAAAACGGGTTTACTAAAACATTTTACAATTTAAAAGTTTAGAACATAATGTAATTAAGTTCGTCACTTAAAAGAAACAACGAAACGACATGCGGAAGCTTTAATCACGTGTGTTCGGTTCTTCGAAGCAGCTTGATCGTCATCCGTAGCATGCCCAATGTCACCTAAGATCAAAACCAACTTAAAAGTTAGTTTTGATAGTCAACTAATAAGTTTAAACAAGTACCATAGTCAAACAAACAACAAAACAATTTATTTCCGGATTAGAGGGCGTCGCGTGACGCCAAGGGGCGTTGCGTGACGCGAGGCCCTCTTTTCCACAGACTCTTGCTTAATCAGTTGCTGGACATACACAGCTCAACCCGAATTCACGGAAACGGCCATAACTTCTTCGTTATAGCTCCGTTTTACGCGATTCTTTTTCCTACGCGTCTGTAATTTAATTCTCCATCTAATGGAGTTAAATCCAACATACGACATAATAAAAATTCGGACTTTTAGCTCTTCGGCTTAATGCCCTTTTTACCAACTTTTGACCCGTTCATGATTTCATCTAGCAAACTTGTTTACGGTCCTAGTTTCTTTTGTAAACCTATTATTATGATTATTTCCTATTGTTCAAGGCTCAAGTCACTGGTTATTATACATTCTAAACCCGCTTATGCTTAAGTGCTTATTTTGACCCGTTAAGGACATTTATGTCCTTTTAAGCCTAATTTCGCTCACATCTACTATGCCTCATAATCCCACTCGTTCATTTAGATTAATTTTCCCACCACAACCATGAATGTGGTGGGTTTAATATAATAGACTATTCTATTCCGAGTTTACCCCTCAAATATGCTATTTTGCGACAATACGCATTTTAAGGCATTCAACCCTTGATAGTTTATGCCTACTATTTTCATACGCGTCTAAAGGTTACAATATCGTAATATAAGTTCCTAAGCAACCTTTATGGGTTGTTTACCCGATTTACCCATCAAGGGCATTTTAGTCAACATTAGCCCCTCGTTTACTACGAAGGGCTCTCGCTACTAAAATGGTCATAAGGTATATTGTCCACAATTATATTTATACGTACCTGGCTCGGGTCAACAGATAGACCCGATTTATACTTCGTATTTATTATCACAGTTTCTATGGCGACGGGAGTATCCGAATCGCTAATCGCTCCTGTTAACACAAGACTTGATAGCCACATCAGTCGATATTGTCAAATGATGCTATCACACCATTTGACCCGTTTGGCCTATATGACCAAGCATCTTCATAAGTGGCGAAACATGGTTATTAATTACCAATTTGCCCATCCGACCCATTTCGGATTTTTGCCACTAGACCCCTTTTTAAATACAATTTACTTTAGTCGGTATTTGACTAAACTTCCATCTCTACTTATTTTCTCGTTATTAGTTACATTCTAAAGTGACCTTAACGAATCTCATTAGTTATTAGTCATTACATGACCAATTTACCATTATGCCTTTTTTTCACCATTAATCATGGTTTTAAAACATTTTTATTGGTTCCGACTCTTTTCGTTTCGTGTCGGAACCCATGATTCGAACCTAATCCTTTATTGTATTCCTCGCTTATCAAATAAATACATATACTACAAGTAGGCGTAAGTTCTACTTACCTTGCATTCGAACTACGCTTTTCCTTTCCTTCTTGATTCGTTTGACCCGCTCCCTCATCAAGCTTCCACCTAGCTTGTTACGCGTCAAACTATCATCATAATTCATGAGACGGTTAGATTAGTCATTATCAATTATGACTACTCCATCTAACGGGTCTTATGTCGACTTTATCACTTGACTAAATCATTGGTTAGTTTGACTTCCTAGAAGTCAATTGATCTATCAACATACTAAAATGCACACTTCACATGGAATTTCAACATTTTAGCTTTGTTTAGGCATTTTAACAAACACCTAGCGGGCATAATTTTACATATTTACTAACTAGTTCATAACTAGTTATTTTTACCAAGATTTACACCACAATTCAAACCTCCATGTCTAGTGTTCATGAACTACGCATCATATTTTCAGAAATCAGTTTCTATACATCAATTTACACTAGATTAGCATTCTACATCCTAGTGTTCATCAAATTACACATAACCCACTAATCACCTACAAAGGTGTTCATAGGTTTCACCAAAATTTCTTATGATTTCGACTTCTATTGGTCTAGGGTTTGTCCCTAAACACTATAGTTGCTCCTTAATCATCATAACATACACATGCAACCCTAATTTTCAGATTTTTCCCAATTCATGAAAATTTCAAGTTGAGAGTTTTCCTTAATTTTTACATACCTTGTAATCCTCTTGTGATGAGGATCACGATTCTATGCTCGGATTTTCGTTTGGACCAGATTTGCACCTCCAATTTGAGAGTTCAAGCAGAATTTTGAGAGATTGAAAGTGGGGTGTCGCCCTGCTTGTTCTAATCGACCAGACATCCCATTTAGGGGTGTTTGGTTTGTTTTTATTTGTCTTAATTAAACTCAAGTTTCATTTCTTACAACTTAAGTCCCTCAACTTTTCCTTAATTCTTAAATTAAGTCTTTTAACCCACTCATAAGTCACTATTTAACTAGGTTAGATTTATTCCTAGTTAACTTGGTAGGTTCGGGAGGTCGTAACCCGTTTTACTTTAAGTCCCGTTAAATCGACCTTTTATCTTTCTATTTTATTTTCTTGAAAGTTCTTATTCACTTTAAGTAAATATTAGGATTATTTAAATAAATTCCTAATATTTACCAATTTACTTTTACCACTAACGGTATTTTCCCCGTCTTTAGTATTAACGGGGTTTAATTACCAAACCTGTTTTCGGGGTGTTACAAGTCTACCCCCCCTTAAAGAGGTTTCGTCCTCGAAACCTTTTCTTACGTAATTCATTGAGTTTAAACTCAATGTATTCGATCCGAGAAATATTTTAAACATTTCTCATACTTTTTAACCATTCGTTAGTATTACCTGAAAAGTGCGGTAACATCTCTTTTGGTTACTAATGTCTACATGTCTCATGTGACATAGTGTAACTTCGAAATAACACAATCTCGTTATTTCCACTAGTTTAGTTAGCTTAACGATATTCATCGCTTTCATATACTATCGAATTTCCTTATGAATCCGTTACTTTGACCCGTTTAAAGGTCTTTAGTGAAATCTTTCACTTTTAGCAACAATTTCTTTTGTTTTCAAATTCATTTATTCAGTTTAGTTATACCGAATCTACCGTTTACAAGCAACCAACTTACTTAAGTGACCTCAACCGGTCTCACTAGCTAGACTTATTAGTCCAGTTGCTTTTTTTTTTTTTTTTTGAAAATATCACTTTTCGAATATATCATCTTGCGCCTATCAGTGTCAAGACTTGTATCGTTCATGCTTACTATTTAAATTCCTATCAGAATTTATGTTTGTAAAAACATTATTTCTTACTAAAACCGAAGTTTTAGTTTTAGGATCTTTTCTTTAACTAGTGTCAATCATCCATACCGGGATATTGACAGTCCGTAATTTAATCCTTTACAGTCTTAGTTTTATGCGGGGATTCTTAACTGATTTCCTCGCTTTATTCAATTAACCCGTAGGTTTTATCACTTAGCCTTATGGGCTATTTTGATTAGACTTTCACCTCTTTAGGGCGAAGTCCTCATAACTTCTTTCTAATCATGACCCGTGGGTCGTTTTAGTCCCGTAGATCATTCATTTGTTTATAACCCTAAAGGTTATGTTGATCCCGTAGATCACTCCTTACTCATGTCATTCTTAAAATACATGTTTGGTGTCAAGGCACCCTGTTTTTTTTTTTTTTTTTTTTTTGTTCGAAGAATCGTTTGGTTTCAAGCTTAGGTCCCGTTAACCTTAATTGTAGTTTCATGGCTATAATTGTTTTCTTTCGGGCAATTTTCCGATTTTATGACTTCTCACGTCATTTATGCGTCAGTTCTTCTTATGCTTACTGTTATTTGATTTGCATATATTCTTATTTGGTTATATCCCATTACCGGGCTCATTATTCTCTTGCATTTGACGCTACCTTTATCTGGCTAGCGCTCATTTGTGCCATTCAGCATTATATTATATTCAACCTGTTTGACCTATTAATGTGAAATCCATCACTTATAAACAATCAACTTTATTCTTTATTCAACCCATTCGACTTCGAATAGTTGAACATATTTACTCATAATTTCTATATACGAGATTTTATGGTCATAATTCGTAATCCAAGTCCTTTGATTTTTCAACCCGCGTTCACGTCTCTTGGTTTACGCATGTGTTTAATTCTTACCCATCAACTGGGTGTTTTACCGAAGTCGTTATTATTGCAACTCTCCCGGTATGCATTAAGACCTCACTTCATTTTTTTTTAATATTCCGACTTTGTCCTTAAGTTTGACGTTTTACAAAAATGACTCGTTAAAGGACATATTTGCATTTTCCGGGTTCGAGTGTAAGTACACTCCCTCCCACTACTTGTCTAAATCATTTTACATGCTTGCGTTTTCTGGGTTCGAGTGTAAGTACACTCCCTCCCAATACTTGTCTAAATCATTTTACATGCTTGTGTTTTCTGGGTTCGAGTGTAAGTACACTCCCTCCCATTACTTGTCTGAATCATTTTACATGCTTGTGTTTTCTGGGTTCGAGTGTAAGTACACTCCCTCCCATTACTTGTCTGAATCATTTTACATGCTTGTGTTTTCTGGGTTCGAGTGTAAGTACACTCCCTCCCAATACTTGTCTGAATCATTTTACATGCTTCTTTGTCCCTTTACTCGGGCTCATTATCCTAATGTAATACGCTTCCGTCACTCGGTTGTGCGTTTACATTATTATCAAATATTTTGCTTATCTGATTCATTTGGGTACTTTTTAATTAGTCCCGTTCACCCCGTCCTTACTACATCGGATGTAAATGTGTCCGCTATAAGAAACTCGTGGTATCATATGTCACTACTTACTTGGCCAGAGTAAGCGGTTAACACATGACATACACGACCTTTTTATAGTTTTCACACCACGCCCTATGTAAGTAACGCCTCTATTTGGTTTCTCTTGGAAACAATATCCCGGATAGATTTTCTATTCGGGCTTTTCCAAGTTTATAATCTACATAAGCAACTTTCAACCTCTACGTATTTGTTGCATATTACTTTTCACGTAATAACTTAAAATGCGCACCTGTAAGTGCTTGCCCTAACAGGCCTTTTATGTCGTTAACCTTGTTCGCGATTGTCACATAATTTAGGTCCTTGATGAGTATGCTCCACTTGTCATACTTCGGACCGCTCCTCTATCATGTCCTTAATTTGTTCAACTCTTGTCATCCTTGAATGCAAGTGTCCTTCAATCAAGACATTCACAAAAGTTAGTAATGTCAACTTTACTAAATGTCCGTATCGTAATACTAGGCTTTTCTATTATACACGTCAACGCGCGCGATTTCGTCAACTATATTCACCATTTAATTTAGGTATCGTGTGTCATACGATAACCTTATGTGTTGTTTACAACACTTTAGCGTGCTTAAACTTATTAACATACATGTACTTACCGGATTTGCGATCAAGCCTCGAACCGAACACCAATCTTTATTAAGAGCATAAGGTTTAAGTCCAAGCATAGTTTTCCCCAGCATACTTGAATCTCTTAAACCAAGGCTCTGATACCAACTTGTAACACCCGTTCTTATAAATCAAGGTTTAGCGTATTATATACGAAAACACTCATGTAATTAAGATTACATATACATCGGAAAAACGGGTTTACTAAAACATTTTACAATTTAAAAGTTTAGAACATAATGTAATTAAGTTCGTCACTTAAAAGAAACAACGAAACGACATGCGGAAGCTTTAATCACGTGTGTTCGGTTCTTCGAAGCTGCTTGATCGTCATCCGTAGCATGCCCAATGTCACCTAAGATCAAAACCAACTTAAAAGTTAGTTTTGATAGTCAACTAATAAGTTTAAACAAGTACCATAGTCAAACAAACAACAAAACAATTTATTTCCGGATTAGAGGGCGTCGCGTGACGCCAAGGGGCGTCGCGTGACGCGAGGCCCTCTTTTCCACAGACTCTTGCTTAATCAGTTGCTGGACATACACAGCTCAACCCGAATTCACGGAAACGGCCATAACTTCTTCGTTATAGCTCCGTTTTACGCGATTCTTTTTCCTATGCGTCTGTAATTTAATTCTCCATCTAATGGAGTTAAATCCAACATACGACATAATAAAAATTCGGACTTTTAGCTCTTCGGCTTAATGCCCTTTTTACCAACTTTTGACCCGTTCATGATTTCATCTAGCAAACTTGTTTACGGTCCTAGTTTCTTTTGTAAACCTATTATTATGATTATTTCCTATTGTTCAAGGCTCAAGTCACTGGTTATTATACATTCTAAACCCGCTTATGCTTAAGTGCTTATTTTGACCCGTTAAGGACATTTATGTCCTTTTAAGCCTAATTTCGCTCACATCTACTATGCCTCATAATCCCACTCGTTCATTTAGATTAATTTTCCCACCACAACCATGAATGTGGTGGGTTTAATATAATAGACTATTCTATTCCGAGTTTACCCCTCAAATATGCTATTTTGCGACAATACGCATTTTAAGGCATTCAACCCTTGATAGTTTATGCCTACTATTTTCATACGCGTCTAAAGGTTACAATATCGTAATATAAGTTCCTAAGCAACCTTTATGGGTTGTTTACCCGATTTACCCATCAAGGGCATTTTAGTCAACATTAGCCCCTCGTTTACTACGAAGGGCTCTCGCTACTAAAATGGTCATAAGGTATATTGTCCACAATTATATTTATACGTACCTGGCTCGGGTCAACAGATAGACCCGATTTATACTTCGTATTTATTATCACAGTTTCTATGGCGACGGGAGTATCCGAATCGCTAATCGCTCCTGTTAACACAAGACTTGATAGCCACATCAGTCGATATTGTCAAATGATGCTATCACACCATTTGACCCGTTTGGCCTATATGACCAAGCATCTTCATAAGTGGCGAAACATGGTTATTAATTACCAATTTGCCCATCCGACCCATTTCGGATTTTTGCCACTAGACCCCTTTTTAAATACAATTTACTTTAGTCGGTATTTGACTAAACTTTCATCTCTACTTATTTTCTCGTTATTAGTTACATTCTAAAGTGACCTTAACGAATCTCATTAGTTATTAGTCATTACATGACCAATTTACCATTATGCCTTTTTTTCACCATTAATCATGGTTTTAAAACATTTTTATTGGTTCCGACTCTTTTCGTTTCGTGTCGGAACCCATGATTCGAACCTAATCCTTTATTGTATTCCTCGCTTATCAAATAAATACATATACTACAAGTAGGCGTAAGTTCTACTTACCTTGCATTCGAACTACGCTTTTCCTTTCCTTCTTGATTCGTTTGACCCGCTCCCTCATCAAGCTTCCACCTAGCTTGTTACGCGTCAAACTATCATCATAATTCATGAGACGGTTAGATTAGTCATTATCAATTATGACTACTCCATCTAACGGGTCTTATGTCGACTTTATCACTTGACTAAATCATTGGTTAGTTTGACTTCCTAGAAGTCAATTGATCTATCAACATACTAAAATGCACACTTCACATGGAATTTCAACATTTTAGCTTTGTTTAGGCATTTTAACAAACACCTAGCGGGCATAATTTTACATATTTACTAACTAGTTCATAACTAGTTATTTTTACCAAGATTTACACCACAATTCAAACCTCCATGTCTAGTGTTCATGAACTACGCATCATATTTTCAGAAATCAGTTTCTATACATCAATTTACACTAGATTAGCATTCTACATCCTAGTGTTCATCAAATTACACATAACCCACTAATCACCTACAAAGGTGTTCATAGGTTTCACCAAAATTTCTTATGATTTCGACTTCTATTGGTCTAGGGTTTGTCCCTAAACACTATAGTTGCTCCTTAATCATCATAACATACACATGCAACCCTAATTTTCAGATTTTTCCCAATTCATGAAAATTTCAAGTTGAGAGTTTTCCTTAATTTTTACATACCTTGTAATCCTCTTGTGATGAGGATCACGATTCTATGCTCGGATTTTCGTTTGGACCAGATTTGCACCTCCAATTTGAGAGTTCAAGCAGAATTTTGAGAGATTGAAAGTGGGGTGTCGCCCTGCTTGTTCTAATCGACCAGACATCCCATTTAGGGGTGTTTGGTTTGTTTTTATTTGTCTTAATTAAACTCAAGTTTCATTTCTTACAACTTAAGTCCCTCAACTTTTCCTTAATTCTTAAATTAAGTCTTTTAACCCACTCATAAGTCACTATTTAACTAGGTTAGA
Source organism: Helianthus tuberosus (assembly GCA_030545235.1). NCBI lineage: Eukaryota > Viridiplantae > Streptophyta > Magnoliopsida > Asterales > Asteraceae > Helianthus > Helianthus tuberosus. The sequence continues at coordinate 21,928,298 of CM060436.1, read as the reverse complement.
TTTATTCCTAGTTAACTTGGTAGGTTCGGGAGGTCGTAACCCGTTTTACTTTAAGTCCCGTTAAATCGACCTTTTATCTTTCTATTTTATTTTCTTGAAAGTTCTTATTCACTTTAAGTAAATATTAGGATTATTTAAATAAATTCCTAATATTTACCAATTTACTTTTACCACTAACGGTATTTTCCCCGTCTTTAGTATTAACGGGGTTTAATTACCAAACCTGTTTTCGGGGTGTTACAAGTCTACCCCCCCTTAAAGAGGTTTCGTCCTCGAAACCTTTTCTTACGTAATTCATTGAGTTTAAACTCAATGTATTCGATCCGAGAAATATTTTAAACATTTCTCATACTTTTTAACCATTCGTTAGTATTACCTGAAAAGTGCGGTAACATCTCTTTTGGTTACTAATGTCTACATGTCTCATGTGACATAGTGTAACTTCGAAATAACACAATCTCGTTATTTCCACTAGTTTAGTTAGCTTAACGATATTCATCGCTTTCATATACTATCGAATTTCCTTATGAATCCGTTACTTTGACCCGTTTAAAGGTCTTTAGTGAAATCTTTCACTTTTAGCAACAATTTCTTTTGTTTTCAAATTCATTTATTCGGTTTAGTTATACCGAATCTACCGTTTACAAGCAACCAACTTACTTAAGTGACCTCAACCGGTCTCACTAGCTAGACTTATTAGTCCAGTTGCTTTTTTTTTTTTTTTTTGAAAATATCACTTTTCGAATATATCATCTTGCGCCTATCAGTGTCAAGACTTGTATCGTTCATGCTTACTATTTAAATTCCTATCAGAATTTATGTTTGTAAAAACATTATTTCTTACTAAAACCGAAGTTTTAGTTTTAGGATCTTTTCTTTAACTAGTGTCAATCATCCATACCGGGATATTGACAGTCCGTAATTTAATCCTTTACAGTCTTAGTTTTATGCGGGGATTCTTAACTGATTTCCTCGCTTTATTCAATTAACCCGTAGGTTTTATCACTTAGCCTTATGGGCTATTTTGATTAGACTTTCACCTCTTTAGGGCGAAGTCCTCATAACTTCTTTCTAATCATGACCCGTGGGTCGTTTTAGTCCCGTAGATCATTCATTTGTTTATAACCCTAAAGGTTATGTTGATCCCGTAGATCACTCCTTACTCATGTCATTCTTAAAATACATGTTTGGTGTCAAGGCACCCTGTTTTTTTTTTTTTTTTTTTTTTTTGTTCGAAGAATCGTTTGGTTTCAAGCTTAGGTCCCGTTAACCTTAATTGTAGTTTCATGGCTATAATTGTTTTCTTTCGGGCAATTTTCCGATTTTATGACTTCTCACGTCATTTATGCGTCAGTTCTTCTTATGCTTACTGTTATTTGATTTGCATATATTCTTATTTGGTTATATCCCATTACCGGGCTCATTATTCTCTTGCATTTGACGCTACCTTTATCTGGCTAGCGCTCATTTGTGCCATTCAGCATTATATTATATTCAACCTGTTTGACCTATTAATGTGAAATCCATCACTTATAAACAATCAACTTTATTCTTTATTCAACCCATTCGACTTCGAATAGTTGAACATATTTACTCATAATTTCTATATACGAGATTTTATGGTCATAATTCGTAATCCAAGTCCTTTGATTTTTCAACCCGCGTTCACGTCTCTTGGTTTACGCATGTGTTTAATTCTTACCCATCAACTGGGTGTTTTACCGAAGTCGTTATTATTGCAACTCTCCCGGTATGCATTAAGACCTCACTTCATTTTTTTTTAATATTCCGACTTTGTCCTTAAGTTTGACGTTTTACAAAAATGACTCGTTAAAGGACATATTTGCATTTTCCGGGTTCGAGTGTAAGTACACTCCCTCCCACTACTTGTCTAAATCATTTTACATGCTTGCGTTTTCTGGGTTCGAGTGTAAGTACACTCCCTCCCAATACTTGTCTAAATCATTTTACATGCTTGTGTTTTCTGGGTTCGAGTGTAAGTACACTCCCTCCCATTACTTGTCTGAATCATTTTACATGCTTGTGTTTTCTGGGTTCGAGTGTAAGTACACTCCCTCCCATTACTTGTCTGAATCATTTTACATGCTTGTGTTTTCTGGGTTCGAGTGTAAGTACACTCCCTCCCAATACTTGTCTGAATCATTTTACATGCTTCTTTGTCCCTTTACTCGGGCTCATTATCCTAATGTAATACGCTTCCGTCACTCGGTTGTGCGTTTACATTATTATCAAATATTTTGCTTATCTGATTCATTTGGGTACTTTTTAATTAGTCCCGTTCACCCCGTCCTTACTACATCGGATGTAAATGTGTCCGCTATAAGAAACTCGTGGTATCATATGTCACTACTTACTTGGCCAGAGTAAGCGGTTAACACATGACATACACGACCTTTTTATAGTTTTCACACCACGCCCTATGTAAGTAACGCCTCTATTTGGTTTCTCTTGGAAACAATATCCCGGATAGATTTTCTATTCGGGCTTTTCCAAGTTTATAATCTACATAAGCAACTTTCAACCTCTACGTATTTGTTGCATATTACTTTTCACGTAATAACTTAAAATGCGCACCTGTAAGTGCTTGCCCTAACAGGCCTTTTATGTCGTTAACCTTGTTCGCGATTGTCACATAATTTAGGTCCTTGATGAGTATGCTCCACTTGTCATACTTCGGACCGCTCCTCTATCATGTCCTTAATTTGTTCAACTCTTGTCATCCTTGAATGCAAGTGTCCTTCAATCAAGACATTCACAAAAGTTAGTAATGTCAACTTTACTAAATGTCCGTATCGTAATACTAGGCTTTTCTATTATACACGTCAACGCGCGCGATTTCGTCAACTATATTCACCATTTAATTTAGGTATCGTGTGTCATACGATAACCTTATGTGTTGTTTACAACACTTTAGCGTGCTTAAACTTATTAACATACATGTACTTACCGGATTTGCGATCAAGCCTCGAACCGAACACCAATCTTTATTAAGAGCATAAGGTTTAAGTCCAAGCATAGTTTTCCCCAGCATACTTGAATCTCTTAAACCAAGGCTCTGATACCAACTTGTAACACCCGTTCTTATAAATCAAGGTTTAGCGTATTATATACGAAAACACTCATGTAATTAAGATTACATATACATCGGAAAAACGGGTTTACTAAAACATTTTACAATTTAAAAGTTTAGAACATAATGTAATTAAGTTCGTCACTTAAAAGAAACAACGAAACGACATGCGGAAGCTTTAATCACGTGTGTTCGGTTCTTCGAAGCTGCTTGATCGTCATCCGTAGCATGCCCAATGTCACCTAAGATCAAAACCAACTTAAAAGTTAGTTTTGATAGTCAACTAATAAGTTTAAACAAGTACCATAGTCAAACAAACAACAAAACAATTTATTTCCGGATTAGAGGGCGTCGCGTGACGCCAAGGGGCGTCGCGTGACGCGAGGCCCTCTTTTCCACAGACTCTTGCTTAATCAGTTGCTGGACATACACAGCTCAACCCGAATTCACGGAAACGGCCATAACTTCTTCGTTATAGCTCCGTTTTACGCGATTCTTTTTCCTATGCGTCTGTAATTTAATTCTCCATCTAATGGAGTTAAATCCAACATACGACATAATAAAAATTCGGACTTTTAGCTCTTCGGCTTAATGCCCTTTTTACCAACTTTTGACCCGTTCATGATTTCATCTAGCAAACTTGTTTACGGTCCTAGTTTCTTTTGTAAACCTATTATTATGATTATTTCCTATTGTTCAAGGCTCAAGTCACTGGTTATTATACATTCTAAACCCGCTTATGCTTAAGTGCTTATTTTGACCCGTTAAGGACATTTATGTCCTTTTAAGCCTAATTTCGCTCACATCTACTATGCCTCATAATCCCACTCGTTCATTTAGATTAATTTTCCCACCACAACCATGAATGTGGTGGGTTTAATATAATAGACTATTCTATTCCGAGTTTACCCCTCAAATATGCTATTTTGCGACAATACGCATTTTAAGGCATTCAACCCTTGATAGTTTATGCCTACTATTTTCATACGCGTCTAAAGGTTACAATATCGTAATATAAGTTCCTAAGCAACCTTTATGGGTTGTTTACCCGATTTACCCATCAAGGGCATTTTAGTCAACATTAGCCCCTCGTTTACTACGAAGGGCTCTCGCTACTAAAATGGTCATAAGGTATATTGTCCACAATTATATTTATACGTACCTGGCTCGGGTCAACAGATAGACCCGATTTATACTTCGTATTTATTATCACAGTTTCTATGGCGACGGGAGTATCCGAATCGCTAATCGCTCCTGTTAACACAAGACTTGATAGCCACATCAGTCGATATTGTCAAATGATGCTATCACACCATTTGACCCGTTTGGCCTATATGACCAAGCATCTTCATAAGTGGCGAAACATGGTTATTAATTACCAATTTGCCCATCCGACCCATTTCGGATTTTTGCCACTAGACCCCTTTTTAAATACAATTTACTTTAGTCGGTATTTGACTAAACTTCCATCTCTACTTATTTTCTCGTTATTAGTTACATTCTAAAGTGACCTTAACGAATCTCATTAGTTATTAGTCATTACATGACCAATTTACCATTATGCCTTTTTTTCACCATTAATCATGGTTTTAAAACATTTTTATTGGTTCCGACTCTTTTCGTTTCGTGTCGGAACCCATGATTCGAACCTAATCCTTTATTGTATTCCTCGCTTATCAAATAAATACATATACTACAAGTAGGCGTAAGTTCTACTTACCTTGCATTCGAACTACGCTTTTCCTTTCCTTCTTGATTCGTTTGACCCGCTCCCTCATCAAGCTTCCACCTAGCTTGTTACGCGTCAAACTATCATCATAATTCATGAGACGGTTAGATTAGTCATTATCAATTATGACTACTCCATCTAACGGGTCTTATGTCGACTTTATCACTTGACTAAATCATTGGTTAGTTTGACTTCCTAGAAGTCAATTGATCTATCAACATACTAAAATGCACACTTCACATGGAATTTCAACATTTTAGCTTTGTTTAGGCATTTTAACAAACACCTAGCGGGCATAATTTTACATATTTACTAACTAGTTCATAACTAGTTATTTTTACCAAGATTTACACCACAATTCAAACCTCCATGTCTAGTGTTCATGAACTACGCATCATATTTTCAGAAATCAGTTTCTATACATCAATTTACACTAGATTAGCATTCTACATCCTAGTGTTCATCAAATTACACATAACCCACTAATCACCTACAAAGGTGTTCATAGGTTTCACCAAAATTTCTTATGATTTCGACTTCTATTGGTCTAGGGTTTGTCCCTAAACACTATAGTTGCTCCTTAATCATCATAACATACACATGCAACCCTAATTTTCAGATTTTTCCCAATTCATGAAAATTTCAAGTTGAGAGTTTTCCTTAATTTTTACATACCTTGTAATCCTCTTGTGATGAGGATCACGATTCTATGCTCGGATTTTCGTTTGGACCAGATTTGCACCTCCAATTTGAGAGTTCAAGCAGAATTTTGAGAGATTGAAAGTGGGGTGTCGCCCTGCTTGTTCTAATCGACCAGACATCCCATTTAGGGGTGTTTGGTTTGTTTTTATTTGTCTTAATTAAACTCAAGTTTCATTTCTTACAACTTAAGTCCCTCAACTTTTCCTTAATTCTTAAATTAAGTCTTTTAACCCACTCATAAGTCACTATTTAACTAGGTTAGATTTATTCCTAGTTAACTTGGTAGGTTCGGGAGGTCGTAACCCGTTTTACTTTGAGTCCCGTTAAATCGACCTTTTATCTTTCTATTTTATTTTCTTGAAAGTTCTTATTCACTTTAAGTAAATATTAGGATTATTTAAATAAATTCCTAATATTTACCAATTTACTTTTACCACTAACGGTATTTTCCCCGTCTTTAGTATTAACGGGGTTTAATTACCAAACCTGTTTTCGGGGTGTTACAAGTCTACCCCCCCTTAAAGAGGTTTCGTCCTCGAAACCTTTTCTTACGTAATTCATTGAGTTTAAACTCAATGTATTCGATCCGAGAAATATTTTAAACATTTCTCATACTTTTTAACCATTCGTTAGTATTACCTGAAAAGTGCGGTAACATCTCTTTTGGTTACTAATGTCTACATGTCTCATGTGACATAGTGTAACTTCGAAATAACACAATCTCGTTATTTCCACTAGTTTAGTTAACTTAACGATATTCATCGCTTTCATATACTATCGAATTTCCTTATGAATCCGTTACTTTGACCCGTTTAAAGGTCTTTAGTGAAATCTTTCACTTTTAGCAACAATTTCTTTTGTTTTCAAATTCATTTATTCGGTTTAGTTATACCGAATCTACCGTTTACAAGCAACCAACTTACTTAAGTGACCTCAACCGGTCTCACTAGCTAGACTTATTAGTCCAGTTGCTTTTTTTTTTTTTTTTTTTGAAAATATCACTTTTCGAATATATCATCTTGCGCCTATCAGTGTCAAGACTTGTATCGTTCATGCTTACTATTTAAATTCCTATCAGAATTTATGTTTGTAAAAACATTATTTCTTACTAAAACCGAAGTTTTAGTTTTAGGATCTTTTCTTTAACTAGTGTCAATCATCCATACCGGGATATTGACAGTCCGTAATTTAATCCTTTACAGTCTTAGTTTTATGCGAGGATTCTTAACTGATTTCCTCGCTTTATTCAATTAACCCGTAGGTTTTATCACTTAGCCTTATGGGCTATTTTGATTAGACTTTCACCTCTTTAGGGCGAAGTCCTCATAACTTCTTTCTAATCATGACCCGTGGGTCGTTTTAGTCCCGTAGATCATTCATTTGTTTATAACCCTAAAGGTTATGTTGATCCCGTAGATCACTCCTTACTCATGTCATTCTTAAAATACATGTTTGGTGTCAAGGCACCCTATTTTTTTTTTTTTTTTTTGTTCGAAGAATCGTTTGGTTTCAAGCTTAGGTCCCGTTAACCTTAATTGTAGTTTCATGGCTATAATTGTTTTCTTTCGGGCAATTTTCCGATTTTATGACTTCTCACGTCATTTATGCGTCAGTTCTTCTTATGCTTACTGTTATTTGATTTGCATATATTCTTATTTGGTTATATCCCATTACCGGGCTCATTATTCTCTTGCATTTGACGCTACCTTTATCTGGCTAGCGCTCATTTGTGCCATTCGGCATTATATTGTATTCAACCTGTTTGACCTATTAATGTGAAATCCATCACTTATAAACAATCAACTTTATTCTTTATTCAACCCATTCGACTTCGAATAGTTGAACATATTTACTCATAATTTCTATATACGAGATTTTATGGTCATAATTCGTAATCCAAGTCCTTTGATTTTTCAACCCGCGTTCACGTCTCTTGGTTTACGCATGTGTTTAATTCTTACCCATCAACTGGGTGTTTTACCGAAGTCGTTATTATCCTGATTTTAAGTTTTATAAATTTCGGGGTGTTACATCAAGGCAGCTAGATCACCAACCATAGAAGAAGCCGTAGAACTAGCAAATACCTTGACCGATCAATTGGTACGTACACAAGAAGAAAACCAGAGGAAGAACTTAGTCCAGAAACTTACCCAGGAATTTCGTTATGGTAATTCCAACCGTGGGAAGAACGAAGGTTCTACTTCTCCACCTTACTGCAAAGCCTGCAAGAAGAAGCATTTAGGAAGATGCTCCACCTACTGCAACTTCTGCAAGATACCAGGACATAAGGAAAAAGATTGTAGGAAGAAACCCAGTAATGGAGTGTGTTTCAACTGTGGAGAAAAAGGGTATATCAAGCCAAATTGTCCGAAACTAGCTCTAGCCATGAACAGCAAGACTACTAAGAATGCTAGGGCATTTATTCTGACAGCCGAAGAAGCAAAGATGATTCTGGACGTGATCGCCGGTACGTTTTTAGTTAATGATGTATTTGCTAAAGTATTATTTGACTCTGGTGCAAACCAAAGTTTTATTAATACTTCATTTTGCAAACTTCTCAATCAACCATTAACTAAACTTCAACAAGAATGTCTAGTAGAGACAGCAAATGGAGAAACCATTAAGATTGCTGAACTCTTGCATGGAGCAAAAATATAAAATTTAAACCAAAATTTTATTGCTAATCTTTACCCGATGAATCTGGCTGGATTTGATACTGTATTAGGAATGGATTGGTTAGTAGCCAATAAAGCCAATATTCTATGTGATCAAAAGTCAATCCAAGTAAATTCACCAAAGGGTGAAAAGATCACAATTAAAGGAGATAAGCCATCTTGATCCACGAAATTCATCTCTGTGATGAAAACAGCAAGTTATGCTAGGAAAGGATCAATAGTGTATATGATTTCCATAATCATTAACACTAAAGGAAAAAAATTGAAAGATATCCCAGTAGTATCCCAATTCTCAGATACATTTCCAGAAGAATTACCAAGACTACCGCCAGACAGAGAAGTCGAATTCAGAATCCATCTGCTACCAGAAACAGCACCAATTGCCAAGGCACCTTACCGTATAGCACCAGCGGAGATGCAAGAACTAAAGAAACAACTAGACGAACTTTTGGAAAAAAAGATTCATACAGCCAAGTTCATCGCCTTGGGGAGCACCGATCTTGTTTGTCAAAAAGAAAAACGGATCAATGCGTATGTGCATTGATTACCGAGAATTGAACAAGGTCACGATTAAAAATCGGTACCCACTACCGAGAATCGATGATCTGTTTGATCAATTGCATGGAGCTCGATTCTTTTCTAAGATCGATTTACGCTCGGGATACCATCAATTAAAGGTACAGGAAGAGGACATTCCTAAGACTGCTTTCAGGACAAGGTATGGCCATTATGAATTTACTGTCATGCCATTTGGTTTAACCAATGCCCCAGCCGCATTTATGGATATGATGAACCGAATATGTAAGCCATATTTGGATAAATTCATAATTGTCTTTATAGATGATATTCTCATTTATTCTAAGAGTAAAGAGGAACATGCAACGCATCTGCATGCACTCCTAAATTTGCTGAGAAAAGAAAAGCTTTACGCTAAATTTTTAAAATGTGAATTTTGGTTAGAAGAAGTGCAGTTTCTTGGACATTTAGTTAATCATGAAGGAATTCATGTAGATCCCACAAAGATTGAAGCGATTACTAAATGGAAAGTCCCTGAATCACCAACGGAGGTTAGAAGCTTTCTAGGATTGGCCGGTTATTATAGACGATTTATTCGAGATTTTTCTAGAATAGCCATTCCCTTAACCAAACTAACCTGTAAGTCTGTTAAGTTTGAATGGGGAACAAAATAGGAGGAAGCCTTTAGAATTCTTAAGCAAAGATTAACTAACGCACCCATACTAGCGTTACCAGAAGGAACTGAAGACTTTGTAGCCTATTGTGACGCTTCTAAGTTAGATTATGGATATGTATTGATGCAACGACAAAAGGTTATAGCCTATGCATCTAGAACTTAAGAATCATGAAGAAAATTATTCAACCCATGATTTAGAGTTAGGAGCCATAATTTTTGCCCTGAAAATTTGGAGACATTACCTTTATGGTAGTAAGTTTAACATTTTCACCGATCATAAGAGTTTAAAATATGTTTTCGGGCAAAAAGAGTTAAACATGAGACAAAGACGTTGGATGGAAATTCTTAGTGATTATGATTATAGTATCCAGTATTATGCAGGAAAGGCTAATGTAGTAGCCGATGCTTTAAGTCGAAAGTATCACGAAAAGCCAAAAAGAGTACGTTCTCTTAAATTAAATCTACAGATAGATTTAAACGAGCAAATTAGAAAAGTACAAGAATTAGTAATCAAGGATGATACTGAAAAACTGAAAGGAATGATTAAGGAATTAGAACAAGGAACATATGGAATTTGGAGATTCCATAAGAAAAGAATTTGGATACCTAAACTAGGAAACCTACGTTACCGAATATTAGAAGAAGCCCAAAAGTCTAAGTATACGATACATCCTGGAAGTGATAAAATGTATCAAGACTTAAGAAAGAATTTCTGGTAGATAGGAATGAAAAAGGATATAGGAGCTTATGTAGCCAAGTGTCTAACCTGTTCACAGGTTAAAGCTGAATATCAGAAACCCTCGGGTTTATTGCAACAATTGGAAATGCCTGTATGGAAATGAGAATCGATAACAATGGACTTTGTTACCAAATTACCCAAGACAAGAAAAGGTAATGATACAATCTGAGTGATTGTAGATAGGTTAACTAAGTCTGCTCATTTCTTACCGATGAAGGAAACTTTCAGTATGGAGCAATTAGCCAAGTTGTATGTAAATGAAATAGTTTCATTACATGGAATTCTTTTATCTATTGTGTCTGATAGAGATAGCAGTTTTACTTCTCATTTTTTGACAAGTTTCCAAAAAGCAATGGGAACCAAGCTAAATCTAAGCACTTCTTATCATCCTCAAACGGACGGACAAAGTGAAAGGACGATTCAGACAATGGAAGATATGCTTAGAGCTTGTGTAATTGATTTCGGAGGAAATTGGGACGATAACTTACCATTAATAGAATTTTCCTACAATAACAGTTATCATACCAGTATTAATGCTGCACCATTCGAAGCACTTTATGGATGAAAGTGCCGAACTCCAGTCTGTTGGGAAGAAATTGGAGAAAAGCAATTATCTGGACCAGAGATAGTGCAAGAAACAACATACAAGATTATCCAAGTCAAGGAAAGACTAAAAGCAGCACGCGATCGACCAAAGAGTTATGCTGATAACAGGCGAAAGCCATTGGAATTTCAGGTAGGAGACAAGGTATTATTAAAAGTTTCTCCTTGGAAAGGAGTGGTAAGATTCATAAAAGAGGAAAGCTAAACCCCAGGTATATTGGACCTTTTGAGATTATTAGAAGAATAGGACCAGTAGCTTATCAGCTACGACTGCCAGAGGAAATGGCAGGATTACATGATGTATTTCATATATGTAATCTCAAAAAGTGCTTAGCCGATGAATCATTAGTGGTACCTCTTAAGGATACAAAGGTAAATGAGAAGCTCAAGTTCGTAGAAAAGCCACTACAAATTGAAGACATGAAAGTCAGGAATCTCAAACACAAGAGATTAGTTCTAGTCAAAGTGAAATGGGATTCCAAGAGAGGACCAGAGTACACTTGGGAGCTTGAATCAGAGATGCAGAGGAAATATCCACACCTATTCCAGTAGACCTCAAGGACAAGTTCTAAAATAAGGTAGGGATGATATAACAACCCTCCTAAAATATTTCCTACACTCCTAAAATATTTAGAACATCCCTATACATTCTAAAATACACCCCGTATACATAAAATGGCCCTAAATACCTTTAATTTTATAAAAATTAAATAAAAACAAATTTTATTGGTCTCTCGCGGGGCGCGACCTAGTGCCACAAGGCTCAACCCGGTTACGACATGTGGCCTATGACTCGACGTGGCTAGGGTTTTGACTCAACCAAGCTACGCCCTACACACCCTATGTCGCGGGCCGCGAAGACCTTTGTGGTCTCTTTCGTGCAGTGCGGGGAAGCCGAGATCAGCTCCTATAAATTGGGAGCATCGGCAATTCATTTCCGATGTTCAAAACTCGTGATTCTCTCTCAATTTTTGAAGTGTAGACATAATACCCGGGCATTATACCTTCTAATTAGCGAAGCTCTGCCTCCTTGTACGTATTATAACCCCCGGTTACATATTAGATATGTTGCCCGATTGATCTAGTGCTCCGTATCGGCTGTCGAGGCTCTGCCCGACGTAGTTGTTGGAGTTCTGTCTCGGGGATGGTATAACTAATGTAAATATTGGGTTATTATACTAACGCGTGTGCGTTGTTTAATTTATTAGATTATAACCAGGAAACCACAGGGCAAAATCTTAAATAACAATGTGAGTAATCCCTTTTTTTGTAAACCTTTTTGTAAACTGTTTTTACAAAACCTCAAATGTTTTAAGTTATATTTCACAGTGATTGAGTATTTGTAATTCTACAATTATCGTCGGTATGTTGGGGTTTTGTATACAAAATTTGTTACTACACTGAGAGTAGCAACATGACCACAAGTCGGGTTGACAGTACCGTGGGTGGTAATTAAAGTAGAAAATATAAATAAATGTAATTGCTGGATTGCCCTCAATACTGTACAATGATAAAACCTGTTTTGATTAAATTGGGATTCACTCACCAGTATTTCCCACTGACAAATGTTTTTAAAACGCGTTTCAGGTAACAAAATGTGAAAGCCAAATAGAAGCTAGCTAGAGAGCACTGAAGGCTTGGAAAAATGTGGCTATAAAAGTTACCTAAATAAAGAAAGATGTTTTATTCAATAAATTAGGGTTTATCCCTAGAAACATGATTGTAATGGAAACTTGGGAATTTCCCATGTGTTTATTATTATAAAAATGTGGTATTTTACTCTGATAAAATATTTCCTAACTACGGTCCTCATGTAAATTCCGCTGCCAAAACTATAAACACCGATACCACTGAATCTGAGCTCGCGGTCGCCCGTTCCCAAGTGATTAGGGGCCAGGGGTTGCGACAGTCTTTCTTTCTCTCTCCTCCAGGCGAATTAGGGTTCATCTGTAAAGGCTTTGATTCTCGTTGAATCAAAGTTTATAGAATAGATCTGTGTAATTCGTAAGAGAGGTTATCGCTTTGATAATTTCTGAGTGTTGAGAGCTTGTTTGTTAGATTGTTTGTCGTCTTCTTGATTCAACAAATTTGTAAACTGGGCATCTTTTTTATTCTTAAACTCAGTGGTTGATATTCTGTGCAGATTGTTTGTGATACATGTTGTTTTTACATGGTATCAGAGCTCATCTGGTGAGCTCTTGGGTGAAAGTAGTTCCGCTGCTCATCTACAATCAAATCGGTGATCTGTGATATTCACTCGTCTTCAAGATCTGGTTGTTTCCTTGGAGATCTGAGTCACTGACTTTAGATCGGAGTTTTTTGCAAGTTTACAAAGTGAAACCCTAACCTAGGGTTTGGGGATTTTCATGAAGAGCCTTCTGTGTGTAAAGATCTGTGTTGGTCTTTGAGATTCTCAAGGTCTCAAAACAAACCAACCAATTATTGGTGCTGTGCAAAGGAACTCAAGAAAAGGAAGTTGCCGTTCTGTTTTAAGTTCAACCCTAAGTGAAGGTTGTAAAACTTAGAACACGAACAGAAGAAACCCTTGCTAGGGTTTGCTATTTGGTGAGATCGTTTCTTGCTTTCCTTCTTTGTTCTTTAATTTTCTGCATTTAGGCATTATTGTTGTCGGGGTAGTGTGGACCGGTTTGATTGATTAGGACACAGGAAGGGTACATCCTGTTGCATTTTAGGCATTCTTATTGAACTTAGGCATTCTTTTGTGCTGTTGTGTTGTTATTCTCTTTGTATATGTTCTTGCTGTTTATTTCTGGTTGTGTTGATTGGTTTTAGGTCTAAAGGCTCCCTTGATAAGACTTGCAGAGGCACCTTTGAGTGATGAACCTCTGATCTGGTCCCTGTCAAGGTTTCGCCATAGTTGCTAACCGGTGTTTGGTTGTAACAGATTTGTGCCTCTGTTGATACTTCGTGTTTTTTTATTCTTGTTTGCTACTGTTTTGTGTTTACAATGGTTGACGGTCCTGTTGTCGCAAGTGGTGGTCCTAGTGATCCGCCACCTGAGACACGTGTGAGTAAACTTGATGCAAGTGATCCTTTGTACTTACATCCGTTTGACTCTAGTAATTTGATAATTGTGTCTGTGAAATTAAAAGGATCTGAAAATTACACGGTTTGGTCTAATGCAATGCAGTTAGCATTGCAAGTTAAAAATAAATGGGGTTTTATTGATAAGACTTGTATAAAATCTGAAAAATGATATATTGGCCAGACAATGGGGCAGATGTAACTCTATAGTTCTTACTTGGATATTAAATTCTATTAGTGAGGAATTGTATATGGGTCAAGTTTTTTCTAAGCTTGCTAGTGATGTGTGGACAGATCTAAAAGAAACTTATAATAAAATAGATGGGTCTGTTGTGTATGATTTGTATCAGAAAATTAATAGTTTTACTCAGGATGGTTTAAGTGTCTCTGAATACTATCATAAACTGAATGTTATGTGGAGACAACTAGATCAAATCTTGCAACTGCCTACTTGCTTTTGTGATGCTGCAAAGGATTTCAATAATTCTAATCATATGATTAAGCTAATGCAGTTTTTAATGGGCCTTGATGGAATATATCAAAGTGTTAGAAAAAATTTGTTAATGAAAGAAACTTTGCCCTCTGTTAAAGAGGCGTTTGCTATTGTTTCTAGGGAGGAATCTCATAGAAACTCTAGCAATGGTGCTAAAAAGGACAAACACTGGCTTTTGTTTCTAAAGTGAATCAACATGCTGAGTTTAAGAAAACTAATAAGGTTTCAAATCAGAATATGAAGTGTTCTCACTGTAATAAAATAGGTCATTCTGTAGATAAATGTTTTGAAATTATTGGTTATCCGTCTTGGATGAGACCTCCAAGAAACAATCAAGGCAGGAAAGCAGCTGCAAGTAATAGTAGTTCCGTTGAGTCATCTAACAATTCTGTTAATTCTCTGACTAGTGATCAAATAGCAAGGCTTCTTAGTTTGTTAGGAGATAAGCCTAGTGGGCCCCCTCAGAGTTGTAATGTTTCAGGTAGTCCGTTTTGTGCTAGTTTGTTCTCTAAACATGTGTTCTATTTTAATAGTAAGTCCAAGTGTGAACTGAATATGGGTTGGATTGTTGATTCAGGTGCAAACCAACATATGATTAAAGATGAAAGTTATTTAATTGATTTTATAGATGTTTCTGAGTTCAAAATTACTGTAAAACATCCTAATGGCACATATGCTTTGGTGACTAAAATTGGTTTTGTTAAGCTTGTTAATGATGTTATTTTAAAGGATGTTTTTGTTGTTCCTGAGTATAACATAAATCTTATTTCATTTCACAAACTGGCTAGAGATAACAAAATGTTAGTTGTGTTTGATGAAAGAAAATGTTATATTCAGGATTTGTCAACCAAGAGAGTCCTGGTGACTGGTAGCCAGTTAGATGGGTTGTATTTTTGTGGAAGTTCTTTCATGGTTGATAAGGTGTGTTGTAGTTCTAGTAGTTATACTAGTTTGTGGCATGCTAGATTAGGGCATCCTTCTGATCATGCTATTAAAGTGTTTAAAAACAAATTGAATTTAGGAAGTTCTGATCCTACTCTTCCCTGTGAAGTTTGTCAAAGGGCAAAACAACACAGGGAACCTTTCCCTTTGAGTAATCATAGAACTAGTGAGTTAGGGGATCTTGTACATTTGGATGTATGGGGTCCTTATAAAATTGCTAGTAGAGAAGGACATAAGTTCTTCTTGACCATAGTAGATGATTACTCAAGGGCTGTGTGGGTGTGTTTAATGAAAACTAAACATGAAGTTTATGAAAATATTATTGGCTTTGTAAGTTTGATTAAAACTTAGTTTAAAAGAAATATAAAGTGTTTCCGAAACGATAATGGAACTGAATTTGTTAATAATCAAATGAGTTCGTTTTGTAAACAAAATGGTATAGTTCATCAAACGTCTTGTACATACACCCCACAACATAATGGGATAGTTGAGAGGAAGCATAGACATTTATTGAATGTTGCTAGGGCATTGTTATTTCAAAGTTGTTTACCTATTAGGTTTTGGTCAGAATGTGTATTAACTGCGGCTTATTTGATCAATAGGACTCCTTCTTCGGTGTTAGGCGGTAGAACTCCGTATGAGTTGGTTTATGGGTTTGAACCTTTCCTAAATCACTTAAAGTTGTTTGGGTGTTTGTGTTTTTCTACTGTGTTAAGTGAAACTGATAAACTCAGCAGTCATGCTGAGAAATGTGTTTTTATTGGGTATTCCAACGAAAAGAAAGGTTATAAATTGTACAGTTTAGATAGTAAAACTGTGTTTTTTCTAGAGATGTTAAATTTTTTGAAATTGTATTTCCTTTTAAAGATAAAAACAGTTCACAACAAGTTAACGATAATTTGTTGAGTGATGTAAATAATTTGAATTTTTTTTGACACATATGAAAACACAGAAACACAACAACTTAATAAACCCGATGATGAAGGAAAGGAACTGAGAGACATAGGGACACAGGAGTCACCCAGTTTAGATGATAAGGATACTGATATTGAGGACAGGGCTTCAGGTGAGCAGTCCAGTATGAGGGAACATGTCACTAGTAGGGTTGAACCTGTGATACCTATTTCTGAAGAACAAAACATTTCTGAGGGTAATCGTAGTGAAGAGATAGGTGACCAAAGCCAACTCAGGAGGTCTACTAGAAGTTCTACGCTGCCTAGGAGTCTTAGTGATTTTATAGTAGAAGGTAAGGTTAAGTACGGATTAGAACGAGTTGTAAATTACTCAAACTTGTATTTGGAACATAGGGGTTTTACTTCTGTGTTAGATAAAAGCTATGAACCAAAAACCTTCTTTGAGGCTTCTAAGGATCCTAACTGGGTGTCTGCGATGAATAAAGAAATTGAAGCTCTTCATCGAAATGACACTTGGGATCTGGTTGAATTGCCTTCGGGTAGAAGTGTTGTTGGATGTAAGTGGGTTTATAAAATAAAGTACAAATCAGCAGGAGAAGTCGAAAGATTTAAGGCTAGGTTAGTAGCTAAAGGCAATAGTAAAAAACATGGTATTGATTTTGATGAAACGTTTTCTCCTGTTGTTAAACTTGTTACTGTGAGATGTATACTTGCTATTGCTGTTGAGAATAATTGGAATTTATATCAGTTAGATGTAAATAATGCATTCTTATATGGTAACTTGTATGAAGATGTATACATGTCTTTACCTGATGGTTATTATTCCAAATATGAGAATAGAGTGTGTGAATTAAAGAAATCGTTATATGGCCTTAAACAGGCTCCTAAAATGTGGAATGAGAAATTAGTAAATGTATTGTTTGATTTAGGTTTTAGTCAAAGTAAGTGTGACTACTCGTTGTTTTATAAGAAAACTGAAAGTGTAACAGTTTATTTTCTTGTGTTTCTGGGAAATAGTTTAGTCTCCAGGAAAAGTAAGAAACAGGCCACTGTTTCAAGATCGTCTCCCGAGACAGAATATAGGTCAATGTGTGCATGTGCGTGTGAAATAAAATGGTTGAAAAACATGTTGAATGAATTTGGTGTTGTTGCAGATGTGCCGATATCGTTGCATTGTGATAGTTCTGCTGCTATCTCGATTGCTGCTAATCCTGTCTTTCATGACAGGACTAAACATTTCGAGATTGACCTTTTCTTTTTAAGAGACTTAATCTCAAAAGGTGTTTTGAAGACGGTTGGAGTTGAATCAAAAAATCTTTGATCCTTTTGGATATTAAACTGAGGGGGGGGGGTGTTAAAAAATTACATTTAAATCATTTATGTCAGTTTAATATCGAAACTAACGTATTTAACGTGTTCGTATTGTTGCATGTATATTGAAAATGGACCGGGACAAATGGGCTTGTAGCTGATCACTGGATAAATATAGGCTTGTAGCTGTTCAATGGACAAATGGGCTTGTAGCTGTTATAACAATCCGGATTACTCGTGCCACTCGTGGATATTATAAAAAGGGAGTGGTCAAGATATTTCAACACATTCGAGAGTATTCGTTCACAGTCTTTCTTTCTCTCTCTTCCAGACGAATTAGGGTTCATCTGTAAAGGCTTTGATTCTCGTTGAATCAAAGTTTATAGAATAGATCTGTGTAATTCGTAAGAGAGATTATCGCTTTGATAATTTCTAAGTGCTGAGAGCTTGTTTGTTAGATTGTTTGTCGTCTTCTTGATTCTACAAATCTGTAAACTGGGTATCTTTTGTGTTCATAAACTCAGTGGTTGATATTCTGTGCAGATTGTTTGTGATACTTGTTGTTTTTACACCATATGTATGTAAAATTCTACAAGGATAGAAATACTACAAATATATCGGTTCGCATAATGGCGTCGGTTAGTATAACTAGATCGAATATAAAGCACATACACGCTTACACTTGTTTATAGCATACATCACTTGACCGGAAATTGGGGCGTGAGAAGCCGATTAAAACCAAGGGGTGGGGCGACACCACGACATGAAGGCAATGGTTTGTGGGCCCCAAGACTCTCTCAACCAATCAAACTAACCCTTTTCTTTTTATGTTTTTTTTTAATTAAGTATATATGACCAGCGTTTTGCAGCGGGACTGTTAAGTCAGACAAAAAGTAAACGTAAGAATGATGAATCACTCACACACGTTACGGTGTGTTAACATGCAAATGTTAGATCGAAAAAGTAAAATATAGAAAACAATAACTAAGTCAGCGTAGTACCCGCGAGTTTCGAGGGAGTAGTTAAACCTTAAAAAAAATAGACGTAAAAAGTTGAACCACACGCGTGCGTTGCAGCGTGTTAACTCGTAAAATCTAGAACGAATCATAAAATGACGAATTTGTAAAAGATTTAAAGTATAGGGGAACAAAATTGAAAGTGGAAAAAAATTGGGGTTAAACATAACAAATGGTTTTGACAAATATATAAAAGATGAAAACTATAGGGTTAAAAGTGTAAAATATAAAAACTATGGGGGTTATTAAAAGATGAAAAAGGTTAAAAGTGATTATTGTGAAACCATTACTCACAAAAGTTAAAAGAACTTAATTATAGCTCATGTCTATGTGGTACTTATTTGATGGTTTCTTTTTGATGTTGTAGAGAAAAATTTTAAAACCAGAACACATAGCCTAATTAATAAGTGAATTTGAAACTGCTATTTTATATTTTACGTGTAAAGTTTATTACAAAAGTTAATTTAATTTTATATTTTACACGTAAAGTTTATTTCAAAAGTTAATTTCGTTGGATTAGAGCTTTAAAAGAAATTGTTTGATCTTTTATCATGATAATGATAGATCCACTATAGACCTAAGATGCAAGTAATGAAAAGTAGGGTTATTAAAAGGAGTTAACTTTAAAGTAACATTTAGAAAAGATTGAAGTGTAAGTAACGTTTTGTTTGATTCGAAAAGTTCATAGAGCGAAAAAGACGAGTTTGCCATCATATTCGTCCCTACAAATTGTAATTTGTTTCTATTCATGTTATTCGTAACCTTAGCTAGTTTCACATCTCTAATTGACGGACCCTATCTATACCCACCATTAACGACTTTATCAAAGACTATGTCACCCATCGGGACCACCCGCATTTGTCACGTTCATTGGAGTCTTTAACATAACACGATAACTCATTATCCGTTCAAGCATGGACAGGGGCGCAGCTTTCAAAGGGCCGGGGGGTGGGGGGGGGGGGGGGAGCCTGACCTCCCGAACTTTTCGCTCGGTAGGTTATGTATGTACGTTTCGTATAGAATTTTTTAGGTATATATGTTTTCGACCCCCCAGTTTTATAAAAAAATTTTAGTTATATAGAATTTTTAGGTCCGGTGACTTCCGACCCCCGGTGGAAATTTTTAAGCTTCGCTACTGAGAATGGATGTATAATACCTAATAGATACATACAATGCTTGTACACCAAGATTTACACCTTAGACTTATGTACTTGGTCATCTTTTCAAGAGTTTTGTTTAGGGATATCTAAATCATTATTAATAATAAAATAAAATTGTTGTTAAGCATTAAATTTTCAAAAGTTTTAAAGAATCTCTTTTAAGAGTTGTTAATAATTGATGATATCTCAAATAAAAATTTACAAACGTGTACTTACACTTTTCAAAATTAACTAGTATTTTTACCCATCGCGTGTTGAAACGTAGAATAACGTGAATTTAACCAGCTGGGGTAGCCCAGTTGGCCAGCCTCACCCACCCTCTCCCTAGAGGTCCCGGGTTCGAATCTTGGTGTCTGCATCCCACAGCCAAGCTCTTCGCTCTCGGTTGGGTATTCACCCCCAGACAGCTATGTGGCTAAGCTAGCTTGTGGAGTGTGATCACTCCAGCGGTTGGGAGGACCGTGGAATATCCCCCCTATATTTGAGTAGACTTGTTTCCGGACAAAATGTACATCAAAACTAGAACAAATGAAAACGTATATAAAATATGTATGAAACATATTATATTTGATCTGATTCGTTTCTGAAAAAAATTATGTCAAAACATAAACCAAGTTAAATTTATCTGACACGCACATAAAAATAAGCATGTAAAAATTAGTGTTTTTTAAGTTAGGAAATGAAAGTATAGATCAAGACGGGGGTAAACTTAAAGCTTTAAAAACTCAACAGAGATCAAAATGGTATTTTACAAAGTTTTTAAAAAATTAAGAAGATATAAATGTCAATATTAAAAATTAAAATGTTAAAGTTACTAGTCATAAACTTATACTTTTTAATATATACTTAATTAAAAAGTTAAACTTACTAGTAATTAATATATACTTAATTTAAAAGTTAAACTTACTAGTGATAAGCTTACACTTTTTTATATGTACTTAATTAATAAATAGTTACCTTGAGTGGGTAAGGATAGTGTAAAAATGGCCTAAAGTGTGAGAAGTGTATTATAACACTATATAATAATACTATATAACACTATATAAACACCGTGGGTGAGAGTTGGCTACAAAGTCTATTTTTCCTACAAAGTGTAAAAAGTCATAAAACACCACAATTTCAGCCATAAAATACACTCAAAACCCACAAATAACAAAATGAAGATTACTAAAACACCATATTTGTGGATTTTGTGTTGTTTTTTGGATGATAAGGCTTTGATTACCGAGTGACTAACATTAGTGTGTTTTATGTTGATTATCACGTTTTGTTTTATATTCATAGTTCTACAATGATGTGTTTGAAGTTTTTATGGAATGTTAGGGTTTGGATATTGTGTTTTAGTGATCTTCACTCTCTTATTTGTGGGTTTTGAGTGTGTTTTATGGCTGGAATTGTTGTGTTTTATGACTTTGTACACTTTGTAGGAAAAATGGACTTTGTAGCCGAACCCCACCCTAAACACCGTATAACAATATGTAACACCATATAATACCATATAACACTATATAACACTATATATCATTATATAACAAATATAACACTATACATCTATCATAGACATGCTATCAGACATGCTATCAGACAACCTATAGTGTTATATTTGTTATATAATGATATATTGTGTTACATAGTGTTATATGGTATTATATGGTGTTACATATTGTTATACGGTGTATATATGGTGTTATATAGTATTATATATAGTGTTATAATACACTTCTCACACTTCTCACACTTTGAGCACTTTTTTATAGGATCCTCTACCTACCTTGAGTTATGATACCTTATAAAAATCCAAGAAGACGCTAAAGTTAATAATAATCAAAACTACTATTATACCCGTTCACTCGAACGGGCTCCTAAAACTTATTGCATTCAAACTATGTCTACATTAAAGATTTTGATAACGTCTTATACAACTGGGATGTGATAAGTAAACACAGAAGTCGGTAACACAATTTAACATCTTTGCTTCATTATGTATAATTCGAAATTTGTAAGAAAATAAAACAAACAATAACAAATAACTTCAAACATATAATGGAATATTTGAATTACAAATGAATGAAACAAAACAGCAACAAACTGTAAAACAAATGCAATATACAACTTCACATTACAAAACACTTGGTGACAACATATAGAAAACATATTAGTATTTAAAATATATCACTAACACGATATATTCCATACGGGTCTGTTTGTATATAGTGACCGACTTACATTTTAAACATACAAAATTCCATACTCAAAATATACATTTTAAAAATGCTACAAACCGTTTCATAAAGAGTAATCATAGAGGGCCATATCATTCTTAGGCGTTGCCACTTAATTAACCCCATATCAAATAATTTAAATTGGCCGCTAGTGAAACGAAAATAAAACGTTTTCTTTAATGTAATCATAGAGGGCCATATCATTCATAGACTCATTTAATAAATAAAAAGACTGTATATAAATTGGCCCTTGATATAAAAATTAATATTCAAAGTACCATGTCCTTTTATTTGATGTATGACTTATATATTAATTTTTATTAGGTCAAAATTAGTAAAATAAGTCCACGTATCAGATGACCAGGTCAACAGCCACTTTGATATCTATATTTGGATCTGGGAAATCTAGTGAACCAATATAATCTGACTTTTTTTACTGAAATGCTGCTATGTTGAAAAAGTTGATCACAACTAATTTTTTTTAACAGCAACAAACTATATATAAATATAGCGTCAGCCAGAGGCTGAAAGGGAACGACAAAAAGAAATTACAACGTGACCACAATATCAAAAACTACCCACGACTCCCAAACAATATTTTTAAACCCTGCTCTACTCTTGAGCCAAACATACGAATCTTCCTTAATTAAATCAACAAGCTTCTGGCAAGTCATTGACTTCCCTTTGAACTCGAGATCGTTGAGCTAACCAGAGTCTCCAACAGGAGGCAAAAATCACGGTGCGCACAATCTTCTTCCATTTTTTCGATCCAATTTGATCATCCACCATATCGATAATTTCAGCCACTGACTTAGGCTCCATAATAGGTAATCTGATCCACCTACAAATATGCCACCAAATTGCTCTCGAGAATAGGCAATTTGCGAAGAGGTGGTCGGTGGTCTCATCAGACATCCCACACCTGCCGCACACCAAATTCGGGATCGGGACTCCTCTTTTGGCCAACTCGACTTTTGACGCCAGCTTATCCATCTCCGCCCGCCAGACCAGAAAGTTCGCCTTTAAAGGGGCCCAGTTCACCCATTTAAAACTTCCAGCATCGCTATGAACCGTAGTTTTAGAGCCCATCTCTAAACGCAGCGCTTTAGTGGAGAATGCCTCCCCCTTGTCATTTGCCCATCTCCATCTATCATCGCCCCCTTTGAACCTGACCTGCTGGAGCAGAGCCATAAGCATGCCCAATTGAGCCCACTCCGAGTCTGAGTTGGGCTCTTTAGCCCAGCCCCACCGCCACAGGGCCGTGTTCCCAGCGAACTCGACGCAACCCGACAAGGCATCATTTTTATTAGCCGCTAATTTGAATAACTGGGGGAATCGCTCATTGAAAGATCCTTCCCCCGTCCAGTTATCTTTCCAGAACAAAATCTTTTCGTCGTTACCCACTTCTACTTTTAGGATGTCTTTAGTGTTAATGCCAATTTTAGCTAGGCTGCCATCTATAGAACCAATGTCTTTCCACCATCCGGATATTGACACATTGAGGGGAATAATATTCTCCCCTTTTGGAGACCCATGAATCGACTGCACTACCCGAGCCCAAAGCTGCCCCGATTCCTCTTTAATGCGCCACCACCATTTAGCGATCATGGCGAGGTTAAATTCTTCCAAGCTACCAACCCCAAGGCCCCCCAACCGCTTTGGCCTAGACAATTTAGCCCACCGAACCCAACGAATCTTGTTTTTCAGTCCCGTTCTACCCCAAACAAACGAGCGTCTTATACCTTCTAAAGTGTTTAAAACCAATTTGGGGCTTTAAAAACACCTAGAAAGTACGAAGGAAGACTTCCCAAAACCGCTTTGGCTAACGTGACCCTTCCAGCGAAAGAGAGTGTTTTCGCTTTCCATGCGGATAACTTTCTATGGAATTTGTCAATCACCGGCTGCCAAAACTTTACCCGCTTCATTCTCGCACCAATCGGAAGCCCGAGATAAACAAACGGGAAGGTACCTACCGAGCAATTAATGACATTGGCGAGGTGAGATATCTCCTCATCGTTCACCCCAACTCCGAATAAATGACTTTAAAGAAGGTTGATTTTCAGACCTGTTAGAAGGTGAAAACACCTTAAAAACCTGCTTAGACCAATAGCATTATTATCCGTCCATTCCCCTAGAAAGATAACGTCATCTGCATAGCATAAGTGAGTCAAGAGAGGCCCGTTGTTAAGGAGACGCAAGCCCGTAAACAGCCCCATCTCAACAGCCTTCTTCATAAACATTTCTAACACTTCCATAGCAAGAATAAAGAGAGAGGGAGAAAGCGGGTCCCCCTGCCTTAAACCCCGTTTGAACGGTAACTCCTCCGTAGGAGAGCCATTCACCAAAACAGAGCCTTTACCTGATCTGAGACATCCCAAAATCCAACTGATCCATTTATCATCGAAGCCCATCTCCCCCAGAACCCGAAATAAAAACTTCCAGTTGAGGGAATCGTATGCCTTTTCGAAGTCCACTTTAAGAATCATAATACGTTTTTTGTATTTCTTAGCCCACGATACTACTTCACTAACGACCAGCGGCCCATCCAAAATATTCCCCCCCCCTACAAAAGCCGACTGGGTACGGGAAACAAGAGAATTTAGGACAATCTTCAGTCTATTAGACAAGATTTTGGCGATGACTTTATACAATAACCCGATCAAGGATATAGGCCTGAAATCGCTTATCTCCTGAGGGTCATTTGTTTTGGGTAATAAAGCTACAAAAGACGAATTGCAGCCTGGGCTGATGACACCGTTAGCGTGGAAGTCCTCCAACATGCCCATTATAAATGGTTTTAGTTTCTCCCAGAATGTCTTCAGAAACTTAAATGAAAAACCATCCGAACCCGGCGCCTTCCCGCTGCCACAGTCCCAAACGACAGCCTTCGTTTCGGCTTCGGAGAAAACTGAAATGAGAGATAGAGCCTGTTCATTCGAAAGGGTCTTAAGACCGCTATTCACGAAGCTCGAGCGCCTTCTCATAGGTTCAGCAAATTTACTTTTGAGGGCCTTTAAAATTCCTTTTTTAATCTCGCAAGGATTCGACACCCAAACCCCATCAAACACGAGCCCGTTAATCTGATTTTTAGCCTTTCTCGAGTTGATTATCCCGTGATAGAACGAAGAGTTTTCGTCTCCGAACTTAAGCCATTTGACACGGGCTTTTTGGTGCAGGTCCAATGCTTTTTTCTTCCCCAAATCCCTCCACTGAGCCCTAAGGGAAGCTCTGGATTGTTTTTCAGCTCCTGTAAGATCCCTTTGTTCAGCAATCAGCTCCAGTTTATCTATCTCTTTAGTTAGGGATTCCACCAGAGCATTCTCCTGACTGCGGGTGTTAACCCTCCAACCTTTGATATTTTTTTTCAAGGTTTTCAGCAATGTAGCGAACTTCTGAACCCCTGACCCGGAGCCAAAATATGAGGCTAAGGCCCCATCCACTCACTCAGCCAACCCCGGAGCACCAATCCAACTATTATAAAATCTGAATGGACACGGCCCGGCCCAAAATCAACCATATCACACTGTAGAACCAGAGGGGAATGGTCCGAAGACCCTTTATTCAAAGCTACTAAAGACACCGATGGCCACTTTAGCATAAAGTCGATGTTCACTAAAATACGGTCCAATTTGCTTAATTTCTCCCCATCGTCCGACATGTAAGTAAACCTTCTGCCCGACATACGATATTCCAAAAACCCCGCATCACTGATGAACCTATTGAAAACCGCTGCTTGGTTGTGGTGAAAAAGTGAATTCAACCGTTCCTCCTCAGACCGCACCTCATTGAAATCTCCTAGAGCCACCCATAAACCTTCCATGCTACAGACCAAGCTTATAATATCCTCCCACAGACTTCTCCTTTTACCAAAATCATTCGGAGCATACACATTTAGAACGTTCATCTTATCGTTCGACCCCACTAGAAGCCCCGAAACAAGAATATAATGCTGACCTTTAACAACCGACTCTGCTGTGAAAACGTCTGGGCACCTGTAACACCCCAAAACCCGAATGTTAAATTTTGAGCATGTTTCGTTTTACACGATGTGACATAGTAACTAAGTTAGTTAACTTAGTTATAGTTACAAGTTAAATATTAGGAATGGAATTTTTGTGACTAACAATTAACCAATTTCAAGGGTTAAAAGAGGATAAAGGGAAAGTGTTTTATTTAAAGGAATGAAGTTGTGGCAAGTATGGGAATATGGTGAATCTTGAGGGACTTAGGGTGCCAAAATGGAAAATAAAATTTATTAAACAAAATATCACACACACACAAGATGTGTGTGCGCGACTTCGATCAGGAGAAAGAGCAGAAGGATGAACCCTAGCTCTCAAGAACATCAACACAAATTCAGCCCAATCAAAGCTAAAATCGAATGGAAAATCATGCATGAATGAAGAATTAGCATCACTCAACATTAACAAACATGTGCTAAGTTGTAGATTGTTATTTGGTGAACTTTTAAGAAATGGGTTATGAGCAAATCCGTGAAATTGTATGAAATTAAGCATGAATGAGTGTTAGAATCATTAAATAGAACATGTGTTATGCAAGATTTTTAGTAATTGTATGTTTTGGGGTGAAACCCACTTGTAGTAGTAGAGATGATGATATGAATGATTATACATGTTCAATACTTGTGTGATGTTGATATTTGATGTTGTATGTAATGAGTAATTGTTAGATAATGGTATAAAAGTTATATGATTCTAGTTGAAATTGATGATCCATGTTATGAACTAGGAAGAGTATGCATAAAATACTTGTACTATAGGCTTAAATGATGGCATGCACACCAAGTGTATGATGAAATGCTTAAGTGAAGTTAGGATGCAAAATGTTATGAAAAAGCTTGGTGTATATAAGAACGAAATACGAAAATGATGGCATGATCATGTTAAATTACTAATTTGAATATGGTTGTAAGCACATTTGCATCGAGAGTAGGTAATGTATATGGTGCCTTTCGTATAGCCTACTTTGATATTACGAGTAGATGGGAATAAGTCGAAAGTTCACATGATGAATTGTTGACTTCTGAAAGTCAACTAAGTATAAGAAACATGATTTGACTCGTTGTCGTAAAGGTAGGACTGTAGGAAGTAGTATGGTACATGTTATAGCAATACGTGTTAAATGTACTGACATGATGAATTACATGAGCTTAAACGGATATGGACATGATTATATGAGTTATGTTTGTTAGAAATGACTAATGAAAGTTTAGTGTGAAATATGCGATTTATATGATAGTTAACATGTACAAATGAGTATGCTAATAAGGGCGTGATTTTGATGAAATGGAAGTAAAGGAATCACGTCGAGACGGACTCAAGCACGAGGTGTTAACGGGTCAAGAAGAAGCAAGGAAGCGGATACGAGCATGGACGCATAAGGTAAGTGATTTCCGAAATCACTTCTTAGTTTATTTAAGCAAAGTTGTGTACTAGTTATTTATGCATGATAATTGAAGTCTAATAAGGTTTGATTATATAAGTGAGGATTTTCGTTAAGTAGACCATACGGGTCAAAATAATGATTTATTGTAATACGGAATGGTGGCATAAGTAATGACGACGGTATGATAACCGGGTAATGGATAAAATTGTACGTAAGCATGCTAATCGAGTAACGGTGATGCGGGTTAATGTGCAAGTGGTTCGGTAGGAAATTACGAGTAAAGGAATAAATAATTTCATAGATGGAAATTGTACTATCTAATGTTCAGTTACGTAATAATGAATGAGTTTAATGCATACCGGGTATCGGGTGTGTAAATCACAAGTACGAAACTCCGGATAACGTAAAAGTATTATGGTTATAAGGTTCTTGTAAGTTTTGGGCTAAAAGGAATGATGTCACACCCCGACCACGTATAACATACAAAACGTGGCGGAAAACGTCGGGGAGTGTTGTAACAGAATTAATTGTTTCATAACCATGGCATACAAAGTTGTATTTTATTTATTAAACAAGAGTGTTACATTGTCTTAAACAGGAAACAAAGAGTTCATAACATAATTAAACTAGTCTATCTTCATTTTTAGTCTCTAAGGCACAGGTCCGCCCTAGTGTCACGATCATCATCCTATGGAAAAGCTCCTGAAAACACATGTGAAAATAGGTACGTCAGCATAAAAATGCCTGTGAGATACATAGGTTTTGTAAAAATATGATTCACGACTTGTGTTTAAGAAAATGTTTAGTCATGAACCTTGTAATTTGCTTTGTCTTATAAATCATTTGAAAAACGATAAGATCAGATGATATGTATAAATAAATGTAAGGTTAAATGAATAACCATGAAAAAATGAGTTTGTGTAAGATAAGTTGTTTGTAAACAGTGTCTTGTAAAAAGTATGTTATTTGTATAAAATGTCATGTGTCATAAATTGAAATGATTTAAATAACGCTACGATATGTAATACCATACAAACACTTATATATAGGAAGTACCAGCGGCGTATCCACCATGATTGTATCGTATTACACACGCCTCGTTACTTAAATCAATTACTCAAACCAAACCACCAATGTAAATTGTTTATGTATAATCAAATGTCAAAATGTTATTGTGTAAACCATATCAAATGTCCGTGTTTAATGTAAATCATGAATTGTGTATATCAATGTCAAAATGTTTATGTCTAATGTAAATCATGTAATGTATATCCAAAAATGTCATGTATGGTATGTGAATTATATCAACTAAACCATATGTAAAATGCACAAAAACAAGGTATTGAAGTAAAACATGGTTTAAATCAAAGTTATGTTTTTGTGGAACAAAAGCATGCTATACTGATATAAACATTTATGCGGTATTGTGAAAATGCATACATCCAAGCCTTGAGACTGTGGCGATAAACCCTTAAACAAATTAAAGGTTTATCTAAGTTATGTATATCGAATTCGGTCATTCCTTTCATCCAAACCAACCTAGGATGTCCGGAACGGGAGTTGTCAATTCCTATGGTACCACTACCTACTAACGAACGGCGTAGCTAATGTTAATGAATGTATTGTTCCATGTTAAACAAACCAAATATCATACCAAAATGAAAGCATGTGATGTAAACAATTGTACTAAGTATGCACACAATGGGCATACATAGCATGAGATGTAATGTAAAACAATGTACTAAGTATGCACACAATGGGCATATATAGCATGAAATGTAATGTAAAACAATGTACTAAGTACGCACACAATGGGCATACATAGCATGAAATGTAATGAAATCATGTACTATAATGTACTAACGAACATAGCAGGCATATGATATGAAAGCATGAAAACATGAAAGTAACAAGTAGGCACATGTGTTTCACCCCAAAACAGTTTGGAAAACAGTAAAAGAGGGGTCTATGTACTCACTTGAGATTGCTCAGAAGTCCTAAGATAACCACCAAGCAATGCTAGAGATCACGGAATCAAACGGCACCTAATATAGGTAACTATGTTAATATACCGGACCTAAATCGGAAGATCGGATAGAATGCGGGTTCGTAAACCAAACGAGTATGGAGACTCGTGTAATATGGTTTAACAAATCCTACATACTAAATGAAACCTAACATAAGTGCTTACGACCCATTACGACCCGTTTAGGTAGCTTATGCTACTTTAACGCGTCGCTCGCGTGAAACGCGTTCGGACCGCCTAACTAGTCCTATGACAAGTAAAATATGCCTTAACATATCTAATATTGTTACCAAAACAGTTTAGATACCAAAATTTATGTTGCATATGCTTAAAATGAATTTTGGCGTCAAAAGGGCATTTTGGTAATTTACCTAAGGCATATAAACTACCTATCATACAACTACCTAAACGAAGCGACCATAAGGTATAACCTCGGAAGGTTATTCCCTATATACTATGGTCACCTAATGTGTTTGGTCGGATCCTAATGATCGACCAAATGGGTCGGGTTCGAAGGTATAAGCGATTTATCAGATCGCTTACCCTTACGACCCTAGACAACGTGGTAATCAGTAGGCATAGTCACAAGGGACTATAACCATCGTGATTACAATCACGTTGCGAAGTTCAAACGAACTTCGCATTGACCATAAACTGGTCAATGCAGAAAGTCAAACAAAGTTTGACTTTCGGACTCGAAAAGAAATAAAAGAACGAAGGAACACTTACGAAGGGTCCCCGAATGCTAATCTAGATCAAAATAGCTCAGGTATGAAACAAAGGTTTCAACTTAGAGCACATTAGATCAGATTCTTGTGGGGAAAAGTGAAGGGTGGAGGTGGGTATTTATAGTTTTCGGTTCACCGTTAGGATCATTTCTTGGAAAAGGGGGCACGATCTAAGCCGTACACTTGTTGGAAAGTTGTGGTAACTCATTTGCCATCCACCATATGAGTTTGACACTTGGCACTTGGCCTTTGGAGAGTGTTAAGGGCTGTTAACAGCTGAAAAAAAATGTTTTGCTGCATCTGGCCCCTACTTACGGACCTAGTTTGGCAGATTTACAGTTTCAGTCCCTGCAACCTCAAAACTTGGTTTTCGATGAGTTTTTTTTTTGACACGTTTAAGCCCCGTTAACCCCATTTCAAAGCTCTAAAATGAAGTTAAAGTATAGGGAACTTAAAATGTATTCAAAAATATCTCGGGTGTCAGTTCGTTTAGCCGTACGGTTACGTTGTTCGGTTAATTACGACGGAATGCGCATAAGCGCGAAAAATGATCCAAATGGCGTGACGAATGGATTTTTCTTATGCCAAACACTAAAATAAAATATTTTAGTGCTTACATAAATTTTTGGATGTCCGGATGTATTCAGAACGTAAGTTATGCGCGAAAATGCAAACTTGTGCACTTTTTGACGCTTTTAGTCCCTGAATGACCCCAAAAGTTTATTTTAGCATACCGAACCCCTCAAAGCTTATTTCTAAGCTATGTAAAGGATATTTATGGTATGTTTAACTTATGGTCATGTTCCAGAATGTTCGTTACAGTTCAAATTGGCATACTTTCGCAGTTTGTCAAGTTTAGTCCCTGTAAGCGAATTAACTTGTTTTTGCCATACCAAAGCCTTCAAAACTTATTTCTAAGTTATGTAAGGGTTATTTAAGGTATGTAAAGTATATGTTGATGTTCTGGAGTATTTTTCGCATTAAACTGGCTACGTTTACGCACCAGTTTGCGTATAACTCTCTAGAAAGTGATATAGAGTTTGAAATTGAGCAAAAGTCAAAACATGAAAAATGTAAAACACAACCAAAAAAACATTGGGATCAAATAACATTGTTTTATTGATAACCGAACTGTTCACAATGATTACAAGCACAGATGTTACAGTCTCCCCTACTTGTGGAAATTTCGTCCCGAAATTTATTTAGAGGAAACTCGTGGGAAAGTTGGCGGATACTTCGCCTTCATTTGATCTTCGCGTTCCCAAGTAAACTCGGGTCCACATTTAGCTTCCCAGCGAACTTTGACCAAAGGAATGCGCTTGCGTTTGAGCCACTTGACTTCACGTTCCATGATTTCCACAGGTTTCTCAACAAATTTCAGTGTTTTACCAACACGAATTTCGTCAAGTGGTATGTGGAGGTTCTCATCAGCTAAACACCTCTTGAGATTGGACACGTGAAAGGTTGGATGAACATTTCCCAGTTCAGGAGGTAACTCAAGTCTGTAGTCTACCTTTCCGATTCTTTCGACGATCTTGAATGGTCTAACGTATCTAGGTGCAAGTTTTCTGTAACAATTCTCATCAAAAGTCTTAATTATTATTTTAATTTGGCCAATAGGAAACCCTAATTGAGAAACCCAATTGATTCTGAACAAACCCTAAAATTTTCAGAACAATCGGAATCAAGATCAGGGCCCCTAAAACTCAAGGGGGGTATACCCTAGTTAATAATTATCTGAAATTACTTGCTGTCAAAATTCGAAAATTAGAAACTGTCAAGTCAGCAAGGCTAGTCCCAACCGTGGCTACTCTATGAAATATAGGTAACCCTTACGGACCGTAAGGGTTATTTGTTACGGTCCGTAAGGGGTGGCAAAATTCGGGTATAAATAGCAGACATTGGTACTTGAAATTTGGCGTATGTTCGACGAAGAAATTCGTTTCAGGCATCGAATTACTTTCTGTTTACCACAATTAACACACACTAATCACGAAGTGCTGCCGCAATCAGGGTAATAACTCGATCGCTATTACGATTCAACGTCCGATCGATTATAACTATCCAACGATTGTTTAAGTGCCGCTCAAATTGAGTTTATACTTTGTTATTCATCGTGATTTCGACTTGAATGTTTGAGTGCTGTTCGAATTCGGACTATACTCTGTCATTCGTTGTGAATCCGCTGAATTGTTAAGTATTGCACTAATAAATCGTTGTGAGGGTTTAATCTCGTGAATTGTCGTAATTGCTGTATTAGTTACTAACCTATTTGTGTGTACATTATTATTTAAATTAGGTTAATCAAGGCTAATCAGTAGGCTTATACTCTGCTCGTTAAATCTACAATGTGAGTCATTCTCTTTTTAACAAATTTGATTTCAAAAGCATGTTTATTTTCAAAGGTTATAATCACAGTGATTAAGTTTATGTAATCACCAAATTACAGCCGGTATATGGGGTATTGTGCACATTACTATAGTTGTTATCACTTTAGGTGGGCGAACCTAAAATTAGTGATATTCGTCATTCATTGGGGCAGCCAATGGTGATATGACCACAGTCACCGAAATGAGTCGAGTGACAAATACTGTGGGTAGTTGGTTTGATATCAGAAACATTGTAATATCTCTTAATACTGTAAATTATAACAAACGAGTCATTTTAGTAAAACTGAATGATTCACTCAGTATTTCCCTGCTGACAAAACCCTTTTCAAACATGTTTCAGGTGATCTGTTGTGAGCACAGGAAAAGTGTCGTGGAGCACTACATGCTTAGAAAAGTGGCTCAATGTAAATAAATAAAGAAACATGTTTTAAGAAATAAAGGATTTCCCAGTGAAATCACTTATTTGTAAAATATGGGATTTATCCCTATAGTATATATAAACGAGCAGTTTTAATATTAATCGATCCTGTTTAAAAAGACTTCCGCTGTCACTAAATTAGATACCATCGGATTTCCTGCCTCGTGGCTCTGGACCGGGTCAAACCGGGGCCACGGGCCGTGACAGGAAAAGGTGGTATCAGAGCCACTGATTTAAGCTTACTATTGATTTTAGCCTATTAAAATAATTGAATGATACTTATGAAATCTAATTGCCATTCTGTGAAAATATATTTTATTAACTGATTAATTGTTGAGTTACAGTATGGGTAAGCAAAAGATTTCTGCTATCTACCACAAATTAGATACTACACCTACAGAAAAAGGAACCTCTTCCTCCAAACACCCAACAGATCTGGAAGAAGGGATTTTTGTCCGTAAATCAAATTATGAAAATCCTCCCACCCAAGATAAAAGAAATTTGATTCTTAGAAAGGGACAGGAGAAAACAAAGAAACCCCAAGTCAAGAAAGTGAGATTTAATCCAGAAATCCAGGAATTAGGCAATAAGTCACCTTGGGAAGACACATTAGATGAAAAATGGGCAAATCTTTATATGCTAGCTACCGTAGCAGAAAATGCAAACCTTTAAAATATCAATAAGCCTGGTCTAGTAGAAAATTTAATACCCAGTAAATAAATAAATTATAATGTGTTCACTTTCCTGTAGTCTTTTGTACAAATCAATATGCAATAAACTTTAATGTTTATTTGTAAAACTTTGTTCCAAAGTTTTAACTTAGCATTTTTGTGCATTTTGCATATATGCTATCCAGCATGAGTGAGATATCGGAAGCATTTCAGAATCTCAATCTCTACCCAGTACCAATTGAAGTCTCCCACGACTTTACTGGTTATATTGCTGACATAGAGGAACCCCTGGAATTCCAAGCTCCACCGCTGGAAAAAGCAAAACTTAAAAAGAGAAGAAGATATGTAGGATGGAGGAAAGTGCGCAGGAGAAAGCCAGTTACTAGGAAACTCCCCAAAATAGAAAACCCTATAGAAAAAGGAAAAGGAATCGAAATCGGAGAAAGTTCTAAACTAGCAGAGATAGAAATCAGGAAAGATTATAAACAAAAAGGAATAAAAATTGGAGAGAGTTCTAGACAAACTGAAGATATCACATTTCAAGACGAAATAGACCGTCTACTGGCAAATTGTGATGTTATTAGCCCTATCCATAATAATCTATATCCTTACCGAGCTGAAACCCAACTTCCTGTAAATCTGGAACCAGCTATTCCAGACCCACTAATCCACACTCGACCTTTAGGTCAAATGGAAGAATGGTGGACAAATGACTGGCAATTCGAAAATATCATCAACAGTCCTTATTCTTTCCTTCCACAGTGGGATCCAGAACCTATCCCCAATCCTCCAATGAGCAACGAAAACTTAGCTGAACTCCGTCAGTTCGGTGAAGAGCTAATAGGTACAGGGAATAGGATCCGGGAAATGGGGAACAAATTTCCTGGAAGTACGACGAAAGGGAGCGTCGCTACTAAACTGCCAGTTGACCAAAGAATAGTGGGGTTGGGAAGGATGTCTGTATAATAATAATAATAATAATAATAATAATAATAATAATAATAATAATAATAATAATAGTAAAATATAACTTTGTAAAATGGGAAATAAAACATTGTAAGATAAACAGTGTGTATGGATGCCTATATAATATATAAAGCAAAATAGAAGTCGAAACATCGACAATTTTGGATATATATCTGTGTTGTAAGATTTTATGTGCTTCTGTGTAATTGTTTTATTTACAATCAATTGATACTAATAGTTATATTTATAATAATTATCAGATGGAAAACGCTAGTAATGAACCAGTTAATGAAGAGAATCAATCTGAACAAAATCAGGAAAACCAGTATATGACTAGACAAGATATTGAAAACATTATCACTCAAGGGATAGCTAATGCTATTCCAGCAATCATGGATGCTGCTCAGAAACCTGTTGAACCACAACAAATCATTCCTAGTAAACGTACTCAGGAAGACAATGTTAGTCATAGTGTAAATGGAGGAGGAAATCATGACGATAATAATCCACTACAGGCTCCACCTCCTAAGAAAATGAAAGCCGCAACACCTGGTTGCACTTTCAAAGAATTTCTTGCTTGCAAACCTGTTGAATTTGCAGGTAACGAAGGAGCAACTGCAGTACTGCGTTGGTTAGAGAAAACCGAAGCAGTAATTGCAATAAGTAAGTGTTCCGAAGAAGATCAGGTTATGTATGCGTCAAATTTGTTCAAAGAAGGGGCACTAGAATGGTGGAACACGGTGCTACAAGCAAAAGGAAGAAGGATGGCTTATGCTATGAACTGGGAAGAATTTAAAATTCTTGTAGAAAGAAAATACTGTCCTGAATATGAAAAGGAACAAATGGCAAATAAATTCCTAAACCATCGTATGGTAGGCGTAGAGTGTCGCGGTTATACTTCGACATTCTTTGAATATGCTAGAGTGGTACCAACACTGGCTTCGCCAGAACCGGTACTCATTTCTCGCTACATTTGGGGATTGATTAGTGAAATCCGCAATATCGTTAAAGCTGCGAGACCTCGCACTATTGACGATGCTGTGGAACTAGCTAATACCCAAACTGATGAACTAGTGCGCACAAGAGAAGAAGATCGAAAGAAGGAATTGGCTCAAAAGATTACCCAAGGATTTCGTATGGGTAATGATAATAATAGGTTCAAGAAAAGAGGAAGGAGACAATCTGCACAACCGCCTTTTTGCAGAAATTGCAAAAAGAATCATTTTGGAAAATGCAATGTAATTTGCAACTTCTGCAAAATGACAGGACATCGTGAAGAAAATTGCAAAAAGAAAACCATAGTCTGCTATAACTGTGGAGAAACAGGACATTACAAAACAGAATGTCCTAAATTGATTAAAGCCGCAGACAATAAAGGCAAACCAGCTGATGGAACAACAAAGAAGAATGCCCGAGCATTCCAGCTAACCACTCAAGAAGCTGAACTAATCCCTGACGTCATAGCTGGTACGTTCTTGGTCCACGACGTTTATGCAAAAGTATTATTTGACTCTGGTGCAAACCAAAGTTTTATCAATACTTCATTTTTCCAAGCCCTTAAATTACCCTTAACCACCCTTAGACAAATTTTTACAGTCGAAACGGCAGATGGGAATTCTGTTAACATAAATAAGGTTTTGCAAGAAGGAAAGATAGAACTGTTAGGCCATAAGTTTTCTGCAAACTTGTTACCTATGAAGTTAGCCGGATTCGATGTAGTATTAGGAATGGATTGGTTAATAGCCAACCATGCTCGAATCCTTTGTGATAAGAATTCCATAGAAATTCAATCACCGACCGGAGAAGTGATTAGGATCATAGGAGATAAACCACGTAAGCCCATGAAGTTCATATCAGTAATGAAAGTTGCTAATTATGAACGAAAACAAGGAATAGTATATATAATTTCAGTAATCATTAGTACTAAGGGTAAAGAACTTAAGGAAATTCCTATAGTCTCTTAGTATCCGGATGTATTCCCAGAAGATTTACCAGGATTACCTCCAGACAGGAAAGTAGAATTTAGGATTCATCTAATTCCAGGAACTACACCGATAGCCAAGGCACCTTATCGGTTAGCACCTACAGAAATGTTAGAACTGAAAAAGCAATTAGATGAATTACTAAGTAAAGGATTCATACAACCTAGTTCATCCCCTTGGGGAGCACCAGTGTTGTTTGTGAAAAAGAAAGATGGATCGATGAGAATATGTATCGATTATAGAGAATTGAATAAGGTTACAATTAAGAATCGATACCCATTACCTAGGATTGACGATCTTTTTGATCAACTTCAAGGCGCTAGGTATTTTTCTAAGATAGACTTAAGATCCGGATATCATCAGTTAAAAGTACAAGAAGAAGACATACCTAAAACTGTTTTCAGAACTAGGTATGGCCATTATGAGTTTACAGTCATGCCCTTTGGACTAACAAATGCCCCAGCAGCATTTATGGACATGATGAATCGGATCTGTAAACCATACTTGGATAAATTTGTAATCGTATTCATCGACGATATACTTATTTATTCCAAAAGTCAGGAAGAACATTGCGAACACTTGCATGCACTCTTAACTTTGTTAAGAAAGGAAAAGCTTTATGCAAAATTCTCGAAGTGTGAATTTTGGTTAAAGGAAGTGCAATTCCTAGGACATATGGTGAATCACGAAGGAATTCACGTAGATCCTGCTAAAGTAGAAGCAATTACCAAATGGAAGGTCCCACAAACAGCTATGGAAATTAGAAGTTTTCTAGGCTTAGCTGGATACTACAGACGATTTATTAAGGATTTCTCTAAGATAGCTGTACCTTTGACTAAGTTAACCTGTAAAGCCACGAAGTTTGAATGGGGACATAGGCAAGAAGAAGCTTTTAAGATTTTAAAGCATCGATTGACAAATGCTCCAATTTTAGCATTACCCGAAGGAACAGAAGATTTTGAAGTATATTGTGATGCTTCAAAATTAGGATTCGGATGTGTATTGATGCAACGCAAAAAGGTAATTGTGTATGCCTCCCGGCAGTTGAGAAAGCACGAGGAGAATTATACAACTCATGACTTAGAATTAGGAGCCGTAATTTTTTCCTTGAAAATTTGGAGACATTATCTGTACGGAAGTAAGTTTACTGTCTATACAGATCATAAAAGTTTAAGGTATATATTTGGGCAGAAAGAATTAAATATGAGGCAAAGAAGATGGATGGAAGTTCTAAGCGATTACGACTGTGATATTCAATATCACGAAGGAAAGGCAAACGTAGTTGCAGATGCCTTAAGTCGTAAGTATCAGGAAAAACAAAAGCGAGTCCGTGCTCTTAGATTAAATCTACAGATAGATTTAATGGAACAATTAAAGAAAGTTCAGGAAACAGCAATCAAGGACGATGCTGAAGGAATGAAAGGTTATATAAAGGAACTAGAGCAAGGAAATGATGGAATTTGGAGATTCCACAAGAAACGAATTTGGGTACCTAAGCAAGGAGAATTAAGAAATAAGATTTTAGAAGAAGCCCATAAATCTAGGTATACTATGCATCCAGGAAACAATAAGATGTACCAAGATTTAAGAAAGAACTTCTGGTGGATAGGAATGAAGAAAGATATAGCAAGATATGTTTCTAAGTGTCTTACTTGTTCACAAGTAAAGGCTGAACATCAGAAACCTTCAGGACTACTACAACAATTGGAAATGCCGGTATGGAAATGGGAACTTATAACAATGGATTTTGTTACTAAGTTGCCTAAAACAAGAAAAGGTAATGATGCGATTTGGGTAATTGTGGATCGATTAACCAAATCAGCTCATTTTCTACCAATGAAGGAAACCTTTAGCATGGAAAGGTTAGCCAAGTTGTACGTAGACGAAGTGGTATCTTTACATGGAGTCCCACTCTCCATTGTATCAGACAGGGATAGTCGTTTCACTTCTCATTTTTGGAAAAGTTTCCAGCAAGCTATGGGAACTCGACTAAATCTGAGTACGGCATATCATCCTCAAACAGACGGGCAAAGTGAAAGAACCATCCAAACTCTAGAAGACATGCTTCGAGCATGTGTAATAGATTTTGGTGGAAACTGGGATGATCATTTACCATTAATTGAATTCTCCTATAATAATAGTTATCATTTAAGTATTGAAACTGCTCCATTCGAGGCACTATATGGAAGAAAGTGCAGAACTCCAGTTTGTTGGGCAGAAATAGGAGAAAGTCAATTGTCAGGTCCAGAAATTGTGCACGAAACTACTGACAAAATAACTCAGATCAAGGAAAGACTGAAAACAGCTCGAGCTCGTCAGAAGAGTTATGCAGATAATCGCCGCAAGCCGTTAGAATTTCAAGTCGGAGATGAAGTACTATTAAAAGTTTCTCCTTAGAAAGGAGTAGTTAGATTCGGAAAGAAAGGAAAGCTAAGTCCAAGGTACGTAGGACCATTTTCAGTGATCCAACGTATAGGACCAGTTGCTTATCGTTTACAACTACCAGAAGAGTTAGCTGGAGTACATGATGTATTTCATGTATCCAATCTCAAGAAATGTCTAGCAGACGAATCACTGGTAGTACCTCTTCAAGATATAGAGGTAAACGAAAAACTAAAATTTGTTGAGAAACCTCTTCAAATTGAGGATCGAAAGATTAAGTTTCTCAAACATAAACGACTAGTTTTAGTCAAAGTCAGATGGGATTCAAAAAGAGGAGCTGAATACACTTGGGAGCTGGAATCAGAATTGAAGAGAAAGTATCCTCATTTATTCCAGTAAATCTCGAGGATGATATTTTTATTAAGGTAGGGAGAATGTAACAATTCTCATCAAAAGTCTTAATTATTATTTTAATTTGGCCAATAGGAAACCCTAATTGAGAAACCCAATTGATTCTGAACAAACCCTAAAATTTTCAGAACAATCGGAATCAGGATCAGGGCCCCTAAAACTCAAGGGGGGTATACCCTAGTTAATAATTATCTGAAATTACTTGCTGTCAAAATTCGAAAATTAGAAACTGTCAAGTCAGCAAGGCTAGTCCCAACCGTGGCTACTCTATGAAATATAGGTAACCCTTACGGACCGTAAGGGTTATTTGTTACGGTCCGTAAGGGGTGGCAAAATTCGGGTATAAATAGCAGACATTGGTACTTGAAATTTGGCGTATGTTCGACGAAGAAATTCGTTTCAGGCATCGAATTACTTTCTGTTTACCACAATTAACACACACTAATCACGAAGTGCTGCCGCAATCAGGGTAATAACTCGATCGCTATTACGATTCAACGTCCGATCGATTATAACTATCCAACGATTGTTTAAGTGCCGCTCAAATTGAGTTTATACTTTGTTATTCATCGTGATTTCGACTTGAATGTTTGAGTGTTGTTCGAATTCGGACTATACTCTGTCATTCGTTGTGAATCCGCTGAATTGTTAAGTATTGCACTAATAAATCGTTGTGAGGGTTTAATGTCGTGAATTGTCGTAATTGCTGTATTAGTTACTAACCTATTTGTGTGTACATTATTATTTAAATTAGGTTAATCAAGGCTAATCAGTAGGCTTATACTCTGCTCGTTAAATCTACAATGTGAGTCATTCTCTTTTTAACAAATTTGATTTCAAAAGCATGTTTATTTTCAAAGGTTATAATCACAGTGATTAAGTTTATGTAATCACCAAATTACAGCCGGTATGTGGGGTATTGTGCACATTACTACAGTTGTTATCACTTTAGGTGGGCGAACCTAAAATTAGTGATATTCGTCATTCATTGGGGCAGCCAATGGTGATATGACCACAGTCACCGAAATGAGTCGAGTGACAAATACTGTGGGTAGTTGGTTTGATATCAGAAACATTGTAATATCTCTTAATACTGTAAATTATAACAAACAAGTCGTTTTAGTAAAACTAAATGATTCACTCAGTATTTCCCTGCTGACAAAACCTTTTTCAAACATGTTTCAGGTGATCTGTTGTGAGCACAGGAAAAGTGCCGTGGAGCACTACATGCTTAGAAAAGTGGCTCAATGTAAATAAATAAATAAACATGTTTTAAGAAATAAAGGATTTCCCAGTGAAATCACTTATTTGTAAATTATGGGATTTATCCCTATATTATATAAAAACGAGCAGTTTTAATATTAATCGATCCTGTTTAAAAAGACTTCCGCTGTCACTAAATTAGATACCATCGGATTTCCTGCCTCGCGGCTCTGGACCGGGTCAAACCGGGGCCACGGGCCGTGACATTTTCCTTCTGATCACACCTTTCCAAGGTGAGACCTTAAGTAATACTCGATCACCGACTTGAAATTCCAAGGGCTTGCGTTTTGGATCCGCATAACTCTTTTGACGGCTTCTAACTGTCTGAAGGTTATCACGTACTTTCTTAATCTTGTCAGTTGTCTCTAAATGAGGGCAGGTCCAGTAAGTTGAGCCTCGCCGATCTCATTCTAGCAGACTGGTGAACGACATTTTCGACCATAGAGAGCCTTGAAAGGAGCCATTTTGATGCTGGTGTGATAACTGTTGTTGTAGGAGAATTCAATCAATTGAAGATGTGAATCCCAACTACCACCAAAATCGATCACACAAGCTCTAAGCATATCCTCCAGAGTCTGGATTGTTCTCTCAGATTGACCATCCGTTTGCGGATGATAAGCTGTGCTCAGATTTAGTTGGGTCCCCATAGCAGATTGCATGGTTCTCCAAAAATGAGAAGTGAAACAAGCATCTCTGTCAGAAATGATGTTCAAAGGAACACCATGTCGAGCTACAATTTCATCCACATAGATTTTAGCAAGTTTGTCAGCAGAAAAATCCTCACGGATTGGCAAGAAATGCGCTGACTTAGTAAGACGATCAACTACTACCCAGATGGCATCATGACCTTTCTTTGTGCGCGGAAGTTTAGTAATGAGATCCATAGTAATGTTTTCCCGTTTCCAAACTGGGATCTCTGGTTGCACCAATAAACCAGAAGGACGTTGATGTTCAGCCTTAACCTTAAGACATGTAAGGCATTTTGATACATATAAGGCAATGTCTTTCTTCATACCAGGCCACCAATAGTGAATACGAAGATCCTTATACATCTTATCTGAGCCCGGATGAATAGAATAACGAGACTTATGGGCTTCATCCATAAGCAAGGTACGAAGATCATCCTGGCTTGGGACCCACAAACGGTCCATGAAGTAATATGATCCATTGTCTTTCAGTTCAAGAGCAGGTGTTATGTGATAGGGAAATTCCTTATCCATCAGACCTTGTGAAACACAAGATTGTTGAGCCTGAGAAATGCGTGCTTGGATATCGGATCGAGCTTGAATAACAGATTGAACACGTACACAATGAAGCTTAGTACGTTCCTTACGACTCAATGCATCAGCTACGACATTCGCCTTACCAGGATGGTAGCGAATTTCGCAGTCATAGTCGTTTAAAAGCTCAACCCAACGTCGTTGCCTCATGTTGAGTTCTTTCTGATTGAAGATATGCTGAAGACTTTTATGGTCCGTGAAAACCACACATTTTGTACCGTACAAATAGTGTCTCCAGATCTTAAGAGCGAAGACAACTGCACCCAACTCAAGATCATGAGTGGTGTAGTTTTTCTCATGTATCTTCAACTGCCTCGATGCATAGGCTATGACTTTGTTCCTTTGCATCAGAACACAGCCAAGACCCAATTTAGATGCATCACAGTAAACGACGAAATCATCATTGCCCTCAGGCAAAGTCAGAACAGGCGCGTCACAAAGTTTCTGCTTCAAGTGTTGAAAAGCTTCCTCTTGCTTGAATCCCCAATCAAAGGGTTTGTTCTTCTGAGTTAGAGCAGTTAGAGGAACTGCAATCTTTGAGAAGTTTTCAATGAAGCGGCGGTAATAACCCGCCAGACCCAGAAAAGAACGAACCTCAGTAGGAGTAGTAGGCGTATCCCAATCCTTAATCGCACTGATCTTGGAGGGATCTACATGAATACCTTGTTCGTTTATAATATGTCCTAAGAATTGAACCTCTTTAAGCCAGAATTCACACTTGGAGAATTTGGCGAAAAGTTGCTCTTTCTTTAGGAGTTCCAAAGTAAGACGAAGATGTTGCTCGTGATCAGCTCGCGTCTTAGAGTATATCAAGATGTCGTCAATAAAAACAATGACGAACTGATCCAAATAAGGTTTACAGACCCTATTCATTAAGTCCATGAAAACAGCAGGAGCATTAGTCAAACCGAATGGCATGACTGTGAACTCATAATGCCCATAACGAGTACGGAACGCTGTCTTGGGAATGTCTTCCTCATGCACCCGAAGTTGATGATATCCAGATCGCAGATCAATCTTCGAAAAATAAGAATCGCCCTGCAGCTGATCAAAGAGGTCGTCTATACGCGGTAGGGGATATCGATTCTTGATGGTAAGCTTGTTAAGCTCACGATAATCGATACACATCCTA
Organism: Helianthus tuberosus; assembly: GCA_030545235.1. Taxonomy (NCBI): domain Eukaryota; kingdom Viridiplantae; phylum Streptophyta; class Magnoliopsida; order Asterales; family Asteraceae; genus Helianthus; species Helianthus tuberosus. Next base: position 21,885,409 of record CM060436.1, on the reverse strand, counting down.
AAAGATCCATCCTTCTTCTTGACAAAAAGAACGGGAGCACCCCAAGGTGAAAAGCTAGGACGTATAAAACCTTTGTCAGATAGCTCCTGAAGCTGCTTAGACAATTCTTGCATCTCAGATGGTGCAAGACGATATGGAGCTCTGGCAATGGGATTTGCACCAGGTACGAGATCAATGCGGAACTCGACTTGGCGTGCTGGAGGTAGACCAGGTAACTCTTCAGGGAAAACTTCAGAATAATCCCGAACGACAGGAATATCTGAAATAGACTTACCCTTGCCTTTATCTGCTGTAACATGTGCTAAGAAGGCCACATAGTTCTTTCGTAGATATTTCCGAGCTTTAAAACATGACATGAGTTTGAGACCACCGGCAGGCTTCTCACCACGAACCTGTAGGATCTCGCCTGTCGACAGCGGCACACGAACAATCTTCTCAGAACAAACTATCTCTGCGCGATGCTTAGATAACCAATCCATACCCACAATGACGTCGAAGCTTCCAAGTTGCATTGGCATGAGGTCGATAGGAAAAAGATGGTCGTTAAGGTTCAACTGGCAGTTGCAAAGAACAGAATCAAGAATAATGGGTTCACCACTAGCAACCTCTACTGTCAAAGGTTTACCTAGTTTTGTTCTAGACACGCGAAGCATTGGCTCAAAAGACAATGACACAAAACTCTTGTCGGCACCCGAATAAAAAAGAACAGATGCAGGCTGATTATTAATAAAGAACGTACCGTTCACCACTTCATTGTCTGCTTGTGCCTCTTGAGCATTCATGTTAAAGACTCGCCCTCGAGCCGGAGCCTGATTCTGATTTGCATTCTGATTCTGGTTAGCTAGCCTTGGGCACCAGTTTCTATAGTGGGTCAGATCCCCACTGTTATAACAAGCACCTGGTGGGTAGTGTGGTCGTGCAGCTTGACCCTGTTGCTGAGCAGGAGGCTGAGCAGCTTGTTGAGCCGGGTTCTGAACTGCCCGATTCTGAGCAAACCGACAAACATCGACAAGATGACCTGACTTCCCACAGTTAGTACAGAAACGGCACTGATGTTGCGGCTGATGGTGACTGTTGCATCTATTGCACAAAGGTGCATTCCCTGAATACGGCTTCTTCGCTGGAGGCTGTGCGGCTTGGTTGGGAGCTGCCTGGTTAGCTTGGGCAGTGACAGCATAGTTTTGGGAAGCCTTACGCTTCCTTGCCCTTTTTGATGAACCAGAATCCTTTCCGTTCTTGTTTTGACCTTTCTTGCTATCTTCCTTGTCAGACGACTGTTTCTTGCCCTTGTCACCCTTCCTGTGTAATTTATTCTTCCGAATCTGCGACTCAGTCAATGTCGCTGATAACTCGATCGCCTGACGGAGTGTGGCAGGGTTACTACCAGTAATGATGTCTTGCACTGAGTCAGGTAGGCCGTCGATATACCTTTCGATAGCCTTGTCGAGTGGGGTAACCATAGTCGGGCAAAGCAGACTCAACTCCTCAAACCTATCAGTATACGCCCTGTGCTCACCACTATCTTGTTTCAAGTCATCAAACTCCTTCTCCAACGCTCGTTGTTCATGACGAGGACAGAACTCCCTCATCATAAGGGCCCTGAGTTCAGCCCATGTCTGTGCTAGAGCAACTTCTGCACCACGGTCTCTCATTACCCCATTCCACCATGTAAGAGCCCTCTTCTGAAACACGCTCGAAGAAAACTCGACCTTGCGATTATCCGGACACTGAACATGACGAAGCCCAGTCGCTCCTTCAGAACCACTAAACTTGAGTGGTTTAGCCAAGTTAAAATCCTTGTATTTGCATGGAGCATTGTTGTTGTTGTTGGCTTGGTTCCTTTGAGCAAAGAGGTTTGGGAATTGAGCAGCCATCTGCTGCGCAATGATTTCTGCCAGTTCGGCAGTCGCTATCTGGTTTTCGCGTCGAGGAGGCATTCTAAAAGAGGAAAACATGAAAGGGAACGAGTGAGATGATTGAATGAAGAGAATGATATGAAACAAAATTAACAAAAGAAAAGATGGTGGTCATTTGTCCACATTACCAAGCAAACAAACGACACACAGTGACTAATCAAAGTAAATGGATAAAAAATAATGTATCGCGAAGACATGCTCGCCTATAAGTGAACACTCATCCCAAGAATTCCCAGGTAAGCACAACTGGTCTCGCGTCTGATGAGATATATACGAAGTGCTTTCCTAGACAGAAAACCCAGAATACAGGCATTCACTCTTCCAGTTTGCACGTGTTCACACTATTTAGAACCCAAAACTTTGACGAGATTTTGAAAGTTTGAAGGCACAAGGCCAAAAACCAAACTGGAAGGGTTCAAAACCATATAACAGAGGGTTCAAAACCTTACAATAGAGGGTTCAAAACCTTGTAATAAATCATCCAAAAACAGATGATTGATTTTCAAAAATCGTTTCGGAAAATTTGGTTTTTGATTTGATAATCACCTAAGGATAGGTGATATGTATGTTTTAAGATCTAAACACAAGATAACTTGTGTTAGGGTCCTAGAAAGGTTATAGTCTAGGTCAAAGAATTACTAATAACCTAATTCCCTATAACCATTGGCTCCGATACCAACTCTTCTGTCACACCCCGACCACGTATAACATACAAAACGTGGCGGAAAATGTCGGGGAGTGTTGTAACAGAATTAATTGTTTCATAACCATGGCATACAAAGTTGTATTTTATTTATTAAACAAGAGTGTTACATTGTCTTAAACAGGAAACAAAGAGTTCATAACATAATTAAACTAGTCTATCTTCATTTTTAGTCTCTAAGGCACAGGTCCGCCCTAGTGTCACGATCATCATCCTATGGAAAAGCTCCTGAAAACACATGTGAAAATAGGTACGTCAGCATAAAAATGCCTGTGAGATACATAGGTTTTATAAAAATATGATTCACGACTTGTGTTTAAGAAAATGTTTAGTCATGAACCTTGTAATTTGCTTTGTCTTATAAATCATTTGAAAAACGATAAGATCAGATGATATGTATAAATAAATGTAAGGTTAAATGAATAACCATGAAAAAATGAGTTTGTGTAAGATAAGTTGTTTGTAAACAATGTCTTGTAAAAAGTATGTTATTTGTATAAAATGTCATGTGTCATAAATTGAAATGATTTAAATAACGCTACGATATGTAATACCATACAAACACTTATATATAGGAAGTACCAGCGGCGTATCCACCATGATTGTATCGTATTACACACGCCTCGTTACTTAAATCACTTACTCAAACCAAACCACCAATGTAAATTGGTTATGTATAATCAAATTTCAAAATGTTATTGTGTAAACCATATCAAATGTCTGTGTTTAATGTAAATCATGAATTGTGTATATCAATGTCAAAATGTTTATGTCTAATGTAAATCATGTAATGTGTATCCAAAAATGTCATGTATGGTATGTGAATTATATCAACTAAACCATATGTAAAATGCACAAAAACAAGGTATTGAAGTAAAACATGGTTTAAATCAAAGTTATGTTTTTGTGGAACAAATGCATGCTATACTGATATAAACATTTATGCGGTATTGTGAAAATGCATACATTCAAGCCTTGAGACTGTGGCGATAAACCCTTAAACAAATTAAAGGTTTATCTAAGTTATGTATATCGAATTCGGTCATTCCTTTCATCCAAACCAACCTAGGATGTCCGGAACGGGAGTTGTCAATTCCTATGGTACCACTACCTACTAACGAACGGCGTAGCTAATGTTAATGAATGTATTGTTCCATGTTAAATAAACCAAATATCATACCAAAATGAAAGCATGTGATGTAAACAATTGTACTAAGTATGCACACAATGGGCATACATAGCATGAGATGTAATGTAAAACAATGTACTAAGTATGCACACAATGGGCATATATAGCATGAAATGTAATGTAAAACAATGTACTAAGTACGCACACAATGGGCATACATAGCATGAAATGTAATGAAATCATGTACTATAATGTACTAACGAACATAGCAGGCATATGATATGAAAGCATGAAAAGCATGAAAGTAACAAGTAGGCACATGTGTTTCACCCTAAAACAGTTTGGAAAACAGTAAAAGAGGGGTCTATGTACTCACTTGAGATTGCTCAGAAGTCCTAAGATAACCACCAAGCAATGCTAGAGATCACGGAATCAAACGGCACCTAATATAGGTAACTATGTTAATATACCGGACCTAAATCGGAAGATCGGATAGAATGCGGGTTCGTAAACCAAACGAGTATGGAGACTCGTGTAATATGGTTTAACAAAGCCTACATACTAAATGAAACCTAACATAAGTGCTTACGACCCATTACGACCCGTTTAGGTAGCTTATGCTACTTTAACGCGTCGCTCGCGTGAAACGCGTTCGGACCGCCTAACTAGTCCTATGACAAGTAAAATATGCCTTAACATATCTAATATTGTTACCAAAACAGTTTAGATACCAAAATTTATGTTACATATGCTTAAAATGAATTTTGGCGTCAAAAGGGCATTTTGGTAATTTACCTAAGGCATATAAACTACCTATCATACAACTACCTAAACGAAGCGACCATAAGGTATAACCTCGGAAGGTTATTCCCTATATACTATGGTCACCTAATGTGTTTGGTCGGATCCTAATGATCGACCAAATGGGTCGGGTTCGAAGGTATAAGCGATTTATCAGATCGCTTACCCTTACGACCCTAGACAACGTGGTAATCAGTAGGCATAGTCACAAGGGACTATAACCATCGTGATTACAATCAAGTTGCGACGTTCAAACGAACTTCGCATTGACCATAAACTGGTCAATGCAGAAAGTCAAACAAACTTTGACTTCCGGACTCGAAAAGAAATAAAAGAACGAAGGAACACTTACGAAGGGTCCCCGAATGCTAATCTAGATCAAAATAGCTCAGGTATGAAACAAAGGTTTCAACTTAGAGCACGATTCTTGTGAGGAAAAGTGAAGGGTGGAGGTGGGTATTTATAGTTTTCGGTTCACCGTTAGGATCATTTCTTGGAAAAGGGGGCACGATCTAAGCCGTACACTTGTTGGAAAGTTGTGGTAACTCATTTGCCATCCACCATAAAAGTTTGACAGTTGGAACTTGGCCTTTGGAGAGTGTTAAGGGCTGTTAACAGCTGAAAAAAAACGTTTTGCTGCATCTGGCCCCTACTTACGGACCTAGTTTGGCAGATTTACAGTTTCAGTCCCTGCAACCTCAAAACTTGGTTTTCGATGCGTTTTTTTTTTGACACGTTTAAGCCCCGTTAACCCCATTTCAAAGCTCTAAAATGAAGTTAAAGTATAGGGAACTTAAAATGTATTCAAAAATATCTCGGGTGTCGGTTCGTTTAGCCGTACGGTTACGTTGTTCGGTTAATTACGACGGAATGCGCATAAGCGCGAAAAATTATCCAAATGGCGTGACGAATGGATTTTTCTTATACCAAACACTAAAATAAAATATTTTAGTGCTTACATAAATTTTTGGATGTCCGGATGTATTCAGAACGTAAGCTATGCGCGAAAATGCAAACTTGTGCACTTTTTGACGCTTTTAGTCCCTGAATGACCCCAAAAGTTTATTTTAGCATACCGAACCCCTCAAAGCCTATTTCTAAGCTATGTAAAGGATATTTATGGTATGTTTAACTTATGTTCATGTTCCAGAATGTTCGTTACAGTTCAAATTGGCATACTTTCGCAGTTTGTCAAGTTTAGTCCCTGTAAGCGAATTAACTTGTTTTTGCCATACCAAAGCCTTCAAAACTTATTTCTAAGTTATGTAAGGGTTATTTAAGGTATGTAAAGTATATGTTGATGTTCCGGAGTATTTTTCGCATTAAACTGGCTACGTTTACGCACCAGTTTGCGTATAACTCTCTAGAAAGTGATATAGAGTTTGAAATTGAGCAAAAGTCAAAACATGAAAAATGTAAAACACAACCAAACAAACATTGGGATCAAATAAAATTGTTTTATTGATAACCAAATTGTTCACAATGATTACAAGCAAAGATGTTACAAATGAGATGTTTGATGAAAACATGAACGGGTCGAATAAGTGAAAGCGGGTATATAAGCCGAGAGCTTTAAGTGAATATTTTCCTTAAACCGGATGTTGGATTTCAATTTTATATGATAGAATGTGAATTTACAAGCATGTAGGAAGAAACGGGAGGTTAAACGGGTAAACGGTTCAAAAGTTATGCGCGTTTTAGTGCGTACGGACGACGAAACGGAACTGCATAAAAATGCAAAATCTAGAGGGCGTCGCCGACGGGTATGGGGGCGTCGCCGACGGGCACTAGAAAGTCAGTTTTTGGCTGACGGGTTATTTGACTGTCTACGGGAGTTTTGGGCTACGGGCATTTGCAAGGGCCGTCGCCGACGGCCTCCCCATGTTCAAAAACCTGAAATTTGTTATCTAAGTTGATTTGGGTATAGTAGGCTTCGGTTTGTTATCCGTGGACCACAACGGGCCTCCCAAACATGATTTTGATCGTTCCTTTGATGTTTATGGGCTATAAATCTAAGTCTAAGTACCATATAATTAACGTATGGATATATAAGAGGTATATAAGATCTTGAACGTGTACGCAAGGGTGTATGTACATATGTAGACGTGTATTCAAGTTTATATGAAGGCACGTATGAGTGTATGCAAGTAAGTAGAGACGTAGTAATGTATGTAAGTATGTAGACGTGCATTTATGTATATGTGAAGATACGTATATGTATATGTACGTATGTAGAGGCGTAGTGATGTATGTGCGTATGTAGATGTGTATATGGTATATATGAAGGTACGTATGAACGTATACATGTATGTAGAGATATAGGAAGGTATGTACGTATGTAGATGTGTATGTATGGATGTAAGAATGTATGTATGCATGATTTAGATACGTCGAGTAATACGTTATTAATAGTGTGCCTTGAGAATGAAAAGTAATGCAGGTACATTATTGAAGCCTCACCAGAATACAGATACACAGGTGGAATGCTTAAAGTCAGAAAGTTAACGAAGTGGGAAGTGTACAAGATTGAATCTTGTTTATGTATTGTGTACTAATGTTATGAATGTATGTGGTGAGTGCAGGTTGTACGAATCACTGGCGATTATCATGAAGGATAGTGATCGAAGACCGAGTCACTAAATAGATTGTACGGGAATAATTGAGTATGTACTTTAGTAAACAGGACTTGTACTTTACTTTTGTAAAAGATACATATTAAAACGAACTTTCAAGTAGGTCAAGATGTTTGTAATAAAAGAAATTTTATCGCACGAATTTCCGCTGCGACTTTTTTGTCAAATATGTATTAGGGTCTTACAGCACCACGCAGAAATAAGCCCTCCAGATCTTCCATCAGCATCTACAATTTCAGCCAACATTGCATCCCGACCCCAGAATCTGGCCGTGCCAGCACACGTGAGGCCCATACTTTGAGTTTCCTGCAAGGCTAAAAATGAAACTTTGTTTTTGGCCCTCAAATCTCTTATCCACATGGGCTTATCGACACCCCCGACTCCCCTTATATTAGCAGTCATCAAATTCATTGAGCACCCGCATCCTCCCTTGCCCCCTGAACTAATTTTTTCACCTGATACTCAAAGCCCCTAACCTGGATACCCACTGCTTCCCCAAACAAGATCGTTTGAGTGGTCTCCTCCTCTACCGACCTACCATCGATGCCATTGCCCTGCGAGTCAGCAACCGGCTGAGGTTGACTGCTTGCTTGTGAGTTGACCTCACCACCAAACCCACTTCCTTTTTGACATATATGCGCATCGGCTTCTCTCGGAACAGGGGTTCGGGAAACTTTACTCTTCTTCTTTTTCTTTCTGACAGTCACTTTAGAGGTATCCCTAATAATATCATCAAGGTCAAAAGGGTCATCTGGGTTAAGATTGAGATCTGGAACACCAGCGGATTGAGGACCCATAACGGGCCCACTCGCCTCAGGCCCATCCTTATTGTAGTTCAGTGAATGACGAATTTATATGGGTTGTAGCCTTTGTCAGTCATAATCAGGGAATGTGTAAGGGATTAATCATTGGTGAAGGTACAAAAGCCATTCTGAATGCAACTTCTACACCTTATGCCATTGTTAATGGCGAAATCTGCCCAAAACCCATTATGAATGACGAAATCTGAAAAGTTCTTACAACATGCCATTTACAATGGCAAATTCTATTAAAGCTGAAAAAGGTACTTTACAAGATTCCAGCATTGTCTGGTTATATTGTCATTCATAATGGTGAATTCTGTCCAAAAGCCCAATAAAGTCCCGAAATCTGCATAAAAGCTGAAAATTTCTTACAAAAAGACATTCCAAATGGCGAAATCTGCATACAAAGTACAAAAGAAGCCATTACAAATGGCGAAATCTGCAAAAAGTTCTTACAAAAGCCATTCCAAATGGCGAAATCTGCAATAAAAGCCATTAACAATGGCGATTTCTTTTAAAGTTCTTACAAGATTCCACAATTTCTGCTAATATTGCCATTCAAAATGGCGATTTCTGCACACAAGCCATTCATATAACTGTCTTCTTATTTATAATTCGAAGGGCATTTTGGTCATTTCATTGTTTTTAACTCACAATGACATATTTCATCCTCTTCAAAACCCTGTATTGAACCATTCACTCCTCCTATTCCATCTTCTCCAAAATCAAACCCTAACTCTATACTTTTTGCTTGTTCACAAAATTCCCAACTTTACCCTTTTGTTTTCTGCTTACAACCGTATCTCATCATCCTCCACGCACTGTTCTCTACCTTGGCCACTTCTTTGCTAGTTCTAATTCAATCAATTTTAACTTTGGCCGCTTCTTTTCTAATTTCTGATTCTATCAACGATGGACAACCCAGCTCTGCCAATATTCTCCAAGATATTTCCTTGTCTCGCCCTTGTATTCCCACTCACAGCTTCACCACCTTCTGGATTAACAGCAGTATTGACCCCTAATACTGGGGCTAAACTGGGCCGACCAATAACATTGTTCTACACAACAAGTAACAAGATAGGCTGGCTTTCCACAATACTAGCGTTTTCAATCAGCAGAAGGGATTCCTGCTCCGAAATTTCTTCCTCTCCTTCAGTTATCCATCCCCTCTCCTCCCCATTATCAACCGCGGCAAAATCCAAGACCTTAGCTGGGGTCGAAACATTAGAGGACACCAGGTTTGTTGTACATGGGGATTTAGAGGGTGTAGAACAAGTATCAGACGAGAAATTACCTTGATTGGTGGCGTTCACCGCCTCATCAAACGAGTTTGGACTTCCAACAGCAGGAGATTGTACCGAAATAGCTTCTTCAACATCCATGGGGGCATCAAAAGAAGCAGGGGGTGGAGAATGATGGGTAATTGGAGCCGAAATCTTCCCCTTTAGGTTGCTATTCAGATTCTCATGAACTAGGTCATTCACACTCAAGTTTGCAAGAGGTAAATGCCCCTTTTCACTCTTCCAAGGCTTGTGGATTCCATTGCTATTACCAATTGACGAACCAGAGGAAGAAAGAACGCCAATATGATCTTTAGGGTTTTTTGGTGTTACAGAACCTTTTAAAAGGAAGAGAGATGACTTATTCGTATTGTAATTTTAAAGGGTATTTTGGTCTTTAGGCTTGTGATTTACTCTATTTTTTTAAATCTGAATACACAAGTTATAAAAAATATCAATCTTACAATCATGTGTAACTCAAGAAAAATATCTATTATTACACAACAAAATAACATATACATAATTACATCGATTATTCCAAACTAACAAATCAAATCAAAGAAAAGGTACCCATATTTTCCAAGCTTTTACATCACAATCCAAACTCCCACTATACACAAGATAAGAGGTACCCCTAGATTCAGCAGAAATACAACTATCAACAGCAGCAGCCAAACACTTGATTGGACCATTATGCCCCTCCAACACACACACACGACTATATTTTTTTCCACCAATACCCCTCCAAATTCTAACTGTTTTATCAGCTGACCCACTAATAACCAAATCCCCCACCACCACAATACACAATATTGCCATACCATGCCCCCTAAGAGCACCAGCCACCACCATATGCCGCCAATCGCCGCCACTCTCTCCGCCGTTTCCCTTTTCCCACACAAGTATCGACCGATCGCAAGCACCAGAATATAAAACGGACCCATCCGGGCTTAAAGCCAATGCGTTCACCGCGGATTTGTGTTTTTCTAATGTGTCTATTAGTGTATGTTTTTTCTCCCCGGGGTGTTTTCTCCATACCTTGATTTTTCGGTCAGCGGACCCGGTGTAGATGTATCCGTCATGTGACACCGCGATGGCGTTGATTGCGTCATCGTGTGCGTCAGAAACGGATTCCAAACACTTGAAATCCGATGTCCGCCACACCTTAAACGTCCTGTCCCATGACGCCGAGTAGAGAAGAGAGCCGTCGTGTGACAAGGCCAAAGCAGCAACTGCGTCTATGTGATTTACCTGAAAGAATTTAAAGAGAGATTGAAACAACATAATGATATTTTCTTTGTATTGAATAACTAAAATCCTAACCCACAGTTAGTTTTTAAAAGACTTGGTTTTGCTAATAAAAAAAGGCAGCGATGCAACTGTTGTACTTACCTTCTGTTATCAAGTTTAATATATTATTTCTTCTTTAAGCTAAAAAATTAATAACATATGTCAATAATTATGATAAAAAACACTACTACTCCTAATAATAAAATATCTCAACAATTATACTAATATTCAAACAAAAATAAAATAATAATACATTAATAAAAGAGTTAATTACATAGTTAGTTCTTATGATTTATACAAAGTAACAATATAAGGTACTAATAGTTTAAATTCACTTCTTAGGGTATTAACTTTCCATTTTTTAACATGTGGGGTATTAACGTTAATTTTCCCTGGTTAATTATTAGTACCTTAGATTGTTAGTAGTGTAAACCACAGGGACTAACTATGTAATTAATACCCCACATGTTAAAAAATAGAAAGTTAGTACCCAGTAAGTGATTTTAAACTATTGTTACTTTGTGTAAACCACAAGGACTAACTATGTACTTAACTCTTAATAAAAAAAGTTAAAAATAAATGAAATCAAATAATAACAAATACAATAGATAAATTTACCCATGTACACTTCTTATTCCGCGGTATCTTTATATAATTCTTCGCTAAAAACATCTTTGTAACACGATCATTGATTGTAGGTAACGTCGCCAGGTATGTCGACGTTACCATTTTCCGCTTATTAACCTCGTCATCCTCGTGTTCAATTTTCCAAACACGAATTTTATGATCCTGGTGACCGGTAAACAACCTATCACCACAAACCACCATCGACTTCACCGCACTCTCGCCATACGCCATCAAATTCTGGGCCGTTGGTAAAGCGTCCCGAGGCCAGACCCGAACTTGGTTGTCGGAGGATCCGGAGAGGAGGTGTTTTCCGGCGAGAGTAAGAGAGGTTATGGATGATGTATGGGCTTTAAAGGTGGTGAGGTAGTGGTGTTTTTGGGTGGTTGATGGTTGTTTGGATGTCGTTAAGGATGAAACCGAAGCTAAACTGTGTTCGGAAGAGGACGAGTCGGATTCCGGTGGGAATTCCGGTAGGATTTCTTGATCGGTTGACCACCGGTGGTGATGTTGAAGAATTCCCATTTTAGTGGATTGGATATTATGAAAATGGAGGTGTGAGTGTGAATATCATTGGGTTAGATTTACGTGTATATATAAATAGGATGGATGACGTGGCGTACGGCGTATGTTAGTGAAGGTACGGGTGGATAGAGTAGAAAGACGCAATTTGGCGTGCAAGTTGCATTGTTGTGGGGAGCTACTTCATGTCTTCTTTCGCATATATTAACGACGACTGCTATTCATGAGTCAACTTGAACAATATTTTAGAATGATGGCTAATAATTATTTTTTTAAATGGTTGATTCTTGATAGCATCTAAAGAATTCAATCAACAGGACTTTGCATGGTTGTAAAATAAGGTTTTTAACTTCGAGTGTTATTTGAGTAATTGCTCTAAGATAGGCTGTTGATTTGACTTTCTTTAACTCCGTCTAATTACTAAGAATCGATCAAACGTGATCAACCTCTGTCAGAATCGGATCTAGTAGGTTAACTCAAGGCGAGTTTGACTTTAAAAAAATAAAGCATAATTTCTCTGTCTACCGTGTTAAAAATGAATATCATTTTTACGTATTTTATTTTAATTATTAGTGAATTTACATTATTTGACATATATTTAATTTCATAAACTAATTTTTTTTATAGTTTAGCATGTCCGAATACTCGCCGAGTACTCTCCGCCTAGACCCTAAGATGTAAGTAATGAAAAGTACGGTTATTAAAAGGAGTTAACAACTTTAAAGGGTATAAAGTAACATTTCGAAAGAGTAAACTGCCAAAAGGGTCCCTAAGATTTGGTCACTTTTGCCACTTTACTCCAAAACATAAACCTTTTGAATTTGGGTCCCTGTGGTTTCGTTTTTGTTGCCATTTTCATCTAAAATCAAAATCCGGTCAAATTTTCAGTTTAAATCCAGTTTTTTTTTTTTTTTTTTTGTCTTTATCATCTCTTTTAGTGAAAGACTAAATTGTCAGATTTTTTTAACTTGTTATAATAAAACGTTAAACGACTATTTTGCCCTTCATTAAAAGAGAAGAAAAAGACAAAAAATTGGATGTTAACTGAAAAATCTTACCATATTTTGATTTTGGATTAAAATGACAACAAAATTGAAACCATAGAGACCCAGATTCAAAAGGTTTGAATTTTGGACTAAAGTAGCAAAAGTGACCAAACCTCGGGGACCATTTTGGCAGTTTACTCCATTTAGAAAAGTTTGAAGTGTAAGTAACGTTTTGTTTGATTCGAAAAGTTCATAGAGAGTTTGCCATGTTTTATTCGAAAAGTTCATAGAGAGTTTGCCATCATATTCGTACTACATCCCTACAAATTGTAATTTGTTTCTATTCATGTTATTCATACCCATAGCTAGTTTCACATCTCTAATTTAACCCTATCTATACCCACCATTAACGACTTTATCAAAGACTATGTCACCCCCTCGCGACCACCCGCATTTGTCACGTTCATTGGAGTCTTTAACATAACACGATAACTCATTATCCATTCAAGCATGGATGTATAATACCTAATAGATACATATGACGAGGTATGACCCGAATCGGACAACCCGACCCGGTCATTACCTATTATTTAATCATAAATAATTAGTCATAGATATTCTTTCTAGAACATTCCATCTTGCACGGATAAGTCACGTAACCAAATCTCCAACTTTTTGGGAAGATCATGCAAATCCCTAACTCATCGGAGACCATCCTAAGTTAGGGGAAACCCTAATGGTAAACTATAAATAGAGGTAAACATCTAAGGTATAGATCATCTTACTCTCATATAACTCTTTTCCCTACACTTTCTCTTTTACTCCCCAAAACCGAGACTTATTCTCACGCCGGAGGGTGGTTACAGGAATAACCCCATTCCTATAACGAGTCCTAACGGTGTTCTGTTTTGCAGCTAATCGTTCGGGTCACTGAGAGTTGAAGTCAAAGCCGGATACTACCGGAAAGGTTAGTGTTTCTTCATTGGCGCCATCCGTGGGACCTTTTCGGTATCAACTAGATTGAACCCCATGGCAAGTGATCAGAACGTAGCAGTTACTCCAAGTCAAGCAATGATAGGGAATAACCCAGGGTCAGAAGCAGGCCCAGTCACCACCGTTCCTGTCTCGCTGGTGGTCACCAGGGCGCTGGATCTGGAGTTCGAGGCGGAAGGACCACCACCAGGTTTTACAGGCATCACCGCCGCCTCTTCTGGGACCATGGCGGCAGATTCGTTTCCCTATACGTCCCTGCGGTTACAGTCGGTTGAGCCGAGTATAACCAGCGTTAACATGTTCACCCCAGTGGCAACCACTAGTGCACAGATATCACGTCTCAAGTTTATGCCAGTTATTACGTCGGCGAGCCCTAGTACCGTCATCCCACAGGCGAGCATGCCTCAGTATTATCAACCTTCGGTTACATACGCCATGCCACCTTTGTATTTTGCCACGCTAACAGCGGCATTGTTTACGCCTCCTCATCAGCCAGTGGTCATGCCAGCCGGGATTATGAACTCTCCAGTCACTCCGGGAAATCAAGCTTATTTCCCCGGGTACTATTCCGCACCCCCATATGGGTATTTACCTCCATACGGTAACTCAATGTACACACCCCAGGGAGCGACGCAAAGCCATACGCAACAATCGCCATACGCGGCCTACATGCCGCCTTGGTGGACCTTCCCAACGTCTCAACCAGTGTATACTCAAACCCCGCCTACGGCGGAACTTGTTTATGACAGGGGAAATACATCCAGACCTAGGTTTTCTCCACGCAGAGGCCCCAGTTCTTTGGCTTAACCCTCCACCACTCAGGGTATAAGCCAGAGCGGGACCATTCCTTCGTTACAACCCATCAATGTAGAAGAAGATGAGCTCACTAGACCTTATAAGCCAGTGGACGCGACTTTCAAGTCCAAGTTCACCAGAAGAATAGTGGAAGCTCCTATTAAAGAAAAGCCCAAAATGCCTCAAACCGTAGGCAAATATGATGGTCTGGGTGATCCTGATGACCATCTTAATTTATTCAAAAGTGCAGGGGAGGTAGCCTGTTGGCCTATGCCCCTCTAGTGCAAAATGTTTGTACAAACGCTGGTAGGCGCAGCTCGGGTCTGGTTGGACAGTCTTCCCATTGGAGAAATTGACAGCTTCGAAGATCTGGAGTCCAAATTCATTTTGCAGTTCAGCCAACAACGCAGGCACACGAAGAACCGGAATGAGCTCCTCCACATACGCCGACGAGATAATGAAACGGTGGAAAATTTTATTATTAGGTTTAACAAAGAAAGCCTGGCAATCCCGGGTGTAACGAATGACCTAGCATGTGGAGCGTTCTTACAAGGAGTAAACGACGACGAGTTGTTGAGAACACTTCATGGAAGGGATGGCGTGCCTCCAACTATTGATGAAATACTGAGGATAGCCAAAGTGTACGTTATACAAGAAATGCCTCCAACTATTGATGAAATACTGAGGATAGCCAAAGGAATGATAGGACGGACTCGCGGTACGACAGGTCAAGAAATGCCTATTCAAGGAATGATCCCTCGAAACCGCGATCTGACTACCCCAACCTGAGCAAGACACCGGCAGAGATCTTAGCTTCGGAGAACCTCAAATTTAACCCTCCAAACCCGCTTAAAGATAACCTTAACAAAGATACAAGTAAGTATTGTGAATACCATAAAGGGAGCGGCCATGATACAAACAACTGTTTTCAGTTAAAAAAGCAGATTGAATATTTTGTGAAAGTGGGTAAATTGGCACGCTTAGTGAGAGAGATCAAACAGGGCCCACCCGTTTTCAAGGAAGAAAATGACAAGGCGGCGGGTAAGAGACCGCGAGAACTAAATATGGTACACGCAGACAAGGGAAAAGGGGCAAAGCGGAGTTTCTCCACACTCGAACCCTGGATGCTAGCAACCATGACCATTGAACCTCGCGTGGAAGATTTGCACCTCACCACGGATGCTCTGATTATATCTGTTGCAGTAGGGGATTACCGCATGAGAAGAATCCTGGTAGATACCGGGAGTTCAGAAGACATTATCTATGAGCACTGTTTCAATAGAATGCAACCAGAAGATAGAAAGCTGCTTGAGTCGGTGCACGCCCCCATTAAAGGTTTCAGTGGAGAAAAGGTTGACCCAATTGGTCAGATTACCTTTCCAGTTACATTTGGACAAGAACCCAGAGAAAGAACCATACTCCTAACTTTCCTCGTGGTACGCGCTGAGTCATACCACAATGTGATTATTGGAAGGTTCACTCTGGGAAAATTAGACGCTATAGTCTCTACGGCACGGGCTTTTATGAAGTTCCCTACTCCGCGGGGTATTGCAACAATGTTTCGTGACAAGCTAGGAGAGGTATTGAACGCCAAAATATGTCGCCAAGGCCCTACTGGAGTCGTTGGTCCAGAAAGATGGGTGTTGAGCACACGCCATCCAGATCAGACAGTTATAATCGGAGACAGCCTCTCTCCCGAGGTTAAAAACGATTTGAAACAGTTCCTGAGAAGGAATGTTGATATCTTTGCCTTCGAACATTCCGACATGACAGGAATACCCCGCAATAAGGCAGAACACAAGTTAGCAACACTCCCAGGTATTAGGCCAGTTGCACAGGGCAAACGCAGTATGGCTCCGGATCGAAAGGCAGCAGTTGTTAGAGAGGTACGAAAGTTGGTGGAAGCCGGAATCCTCAGGGAAACACAGTACCATACGTGGGTATCAAACCCGGTGATGGTAAAAAAGCCCGATGGCACATGGCGGATGTGCATTGATTTCAAAGATCTGAATAAAGCATGCCCCAAAGACGCATACCCACTGCCTGAGATGGATTTCAAGGTCGATTCCCTGGTCCCTTACAGGTATAAGTGCTTTCTAGACGCTTATAAAGGGTACCACCAGATCAAGATGTCCAAAGCAGACGAAGAAAAAACGGCGTTTCACACTGATGTTGGCATTTTTTGTTACACTAAGATGCCTTTCGGCCTACGAAATGCCGGGGCCACTTACCAGCGACTCATGGATAAAGCTTTCGAAAAACAAATTGGCAGAAATTTGGAAGTATACGTCGATGATCTTGTGATCAAAAGTAGGGAAGAGAAACAAATGCTAGAAGACATCGAGGAAACTTTCCAAAAGCTTAGAGAATACAACATCAAACTCAACCCCAAGAAGTGCTCTTTCGAGGTAGAGGAAGGAAAGTTCTTAGGCGTGATAGTCACCCTGGATGACTTTAAAGCTAACCCGGAAAAGGTAGCCGCCATAACGCGGATGCCCTCTCCAAGAATTTTGAAAGAAGCGCAAGCGTTAAATTGGCGTTTAGTAGCGATCAACAGATTCTTAGCAAGACATGCCGAAAGATCTTTGCCAGTTATAAAGACATTGAAAGACTGCCTCAATAAAAAGAATTCCAAATGGACCGGCGAAGCGGAAGAAGCCCTGCAAGACATGAAACGTTTCATTGAAAAATTACCCATGTTGACAGCGTCGTCCCCTAACGAAGTGCTTAAAATGTATTTGGCAGCAAGCCATAATGCGGTAAGCGCGGTACTCATGGTGGAAAGAGATGGGAAGCAGACACCCATATATTACATCAGCCGAGTATTGGCGGGACCCGAAACGCGGTATCCAACCCTGGAAAAGCTGGTCCTCGCACTAGTTCACACCACTCGGCGATTGAGAAGATATTTTCAAGCACACTGCATACAGGTCTTGACAAATTACTCGCTGCAACAAATTTTTCACAAGCCAGAAATCTCCGGAAGATTGGACAAATGGGCGATCGAACTAGGCGCTTTGGATATTAAATACCAAAAACGAACAGCAGTCAAGGGGCAGGTAATCGCCGACTTTTTAGCTGAGATCCCTGAAGGGGAAACTATAATGGAACCCGCTATCCGGGACATCCCGGAATCCAGCACTGCCCGACAGACCTGGAAACTCTATACCGACGGGTCATCAAGTGGAAAAGGGTCTGGGGCGGGTTTAATGTTGATAAGCCCGGGCGAGATAAGACTGATGTACGCCTTATGTTTTGATTTTGAATGTTCCAACAACGAAGCCGAATATGAAGCGCTACTCGCGGGATTAAGAATGACCCAATCTATGGGAGCTACACGGGTTGACGCGTATGTTGATTCTTTACTGGTTAACAATCAAGTAAATGAGACATACGAGGCCAAAGATGAATCAATGGCAAGATACCTAGAAAAAACAAAGGAGCTCATGGCTTCTTTTGATAACGTCACACTCAACCACGTTCATAGAGGCAAAAACCAAATAGCGGATGCTCTAAGCAAACTCGCCACTTCAGGCATGGAAAAAGAAGTTAAAATTGAAACGCTACAGACACCCTCAATTGAACCACGGAATGTCTCCGCCGTCACAGCGGAAGAACCTTGCTGGTACACCCCAGTGCTGCAATTCCTCACCAATGGGGAGTTACCTCCTGCCAGGGGCGAAGCGCAGAAGATACAAACGAAGGCGTTACAATATGAAGTGAATAACGGCGTTTTGTATCGAAAGTCATACTTGGGACCACTTTTGCGGTGTGTCTCTCCAATAGAAGCAAAGTACTTAATCAGTGAGATTCATGCAGGCATATGCGGCATTCACGTCGGACCCCGAGCAGTTGTGGCCAAAATCCATAATGTCGGGTACTACTGGCCAGGGATGCACGAAGACGCTGTACAAGAACTCAGAAAGTGCCGTAGCTGTCAAAAATTTGCTCCCCAAACACTCAGGACCAAGAACAACTTAATACTGGTTACAGCAGCATGGCCTTTTCAAAAATGGGCAGTGGATATTGTTGGACCATTCCCGCTAGCTCCCGGAAGACTAAAATACTTAATCGTGGCAATTGATTACTTTACCAAGTGGGTGGAAGCCAAGCCCTTGCCTAAAATCACGGCAGAGAATGCCAAAAAGTTTCTTTGGGAACACATAGTATGTCGGTTTGGATTGCCGTTATACTTAGTAAGCGACAATGGTACACAGTTCACCGACAAGGTTTTTCAAGAATGGTGCGCCGACCTCCAGATACAGCAAATTTTCACGTCTGTGGCGCATCCCCAGGGAAATGGCCAGGTAGAGCGGGCGAATAGGAGTCTGCTGGATGGTATAAAAAGAAGGTTAGGTTATGAGGGAAGCTCCTGGGTGGAAGAACTGCCAAATGTCCTTTGGGCACACCGAACAATGCCTAAGACAAGCAATAATGAAACCCCCTTCAGCTTGACCTACGGCGCGGAAGCAATGATACCCGCGAAAGTGGGATTGCCGTCACTACGCCGCCTCACAACAGGCGATGACAATGATAGGCTCCTAAGGGAAGGCCTAGACCTACTTGAAGAAAGGCGTGAAACTGCCGCCATCAACGAAGCAAAATACAAGAAGACATTAGAAAAGTACTACAACAAACGCGTGGCACAACATACTTTCAAAGAAGGCGACTATGTCATGCGCGATAATGAAGCCAGCAGGGTGGAACTCTCAGGCAAGCTGGGACCCAACTGGGAGGGCCCCTATATCATTCAAGAAGATCTGGGCAAAGGGGCCTACCGCCTGTCCAGACTAGATGGTACTGCCGTGCCTCGCAGCTGGAACATGGCCCAATTGAAAAAATGTTACACGTAAGGTCTTGCTCTTAACAGCAAGCGTAGACTTTTTTTATTTATTTTTGGGACAAATAAGTCGCTTCTTTTCATTTAAGCTTTGAGTTTAATAAAGAGTTATTTCTTTTTGCTTTTCCTTACTACTTAAACATACAATAAAATTTACCATCGCATTTTAACTGCACATAACGGTAAGCAATAAAAGTACCCTTAAACACGAAATATTTTCACATACAAGTCATAGGGTAAATACATACGGCGCCAAGAGCGGGTATCTTGTTAATAGATACGCTAACCGCTACAAAAAGATAGGTATTTTTGTAATAAATACATACGAACTATCTTACACAAACCAAGTACTTGTCCCTATTCGTTAAAGATCAACATAGGGGAAACAAAAAAGAAAATGTTCTAACACCTACGCTTGGGAACGGGTTGATATCACCTCTGCAGGGGTATGCAACACCTCACCAATCCAACCCAGCAAACAGGGGTCAACAGTCAGGTCATAGGTATGCCCTCCAGCTACCGGGGGAGCTACCATCCTTGGGTCATCAACAGAACCCTTCACAGCACAACCACCACACCGACGTTCATACACAAAATGGCAACGTTGAACATGATTGGCTGGGATGACCTTCATCAGATCATCAGCTGATTGTGATACCACATTTGTGTCAGCTGGCAAAGGGTCCTCATAAATAACACTCTTGCACGATCGGTTTGCCAGGGCCAGAACAGCATTGGAAGGTAACCTTCTTCTCCGAATCATTGACCTTGTTACCGGAGTTTGCAGTTGAACAAGACCATCGGCGGCATCTAAACGCCGGAAAATGTCAGAAAGTCTCTGTCTATAACTTTTCCGGCTCATCCTTTCGTGTTACCAAATTTGGAAAAAAGAACCCCAATTTATAGAAGGGCAAACAGTTACACTGAGATGACGATAGCAATATTAATGGTGAGTAATCATTACAGGTCAAGTCGCCACATTTCAGAAAAACGGCGGCGGTATACATCATGACATTAGCATTAAATATCTGACAAACCATGTAGATATTTTCACAAAAACCAAGTTAAACAATGTCATTACAAACGGCATGAGAAAAGTAGCATACATAAACAAAACAAATTACTTATTCCTCTTCTGACTCCTCTGCGGGGTCCAGCATCAAACGCAAAGACTCAACGCCATCCTCATTCACTTTGTCAGTCAAGTTGGCATAACCAGGCAATGACTCGTTGTACGCTGCCTCCAATGCATCAGCCATGTCACCTTGAAATTTGCCCCTCGCGGCATGAAAATCAGAAGCAATTTTTTCTGACTGTTGGCAATCAAAGTATCCCTTGAAAACACCATCATGGTGACCAGATTGATACGCGGCGGCAGAAAGGCGATCTAGTAGCGCTGTAATAGGCGCCGATTGGCGAAGGTACTCGAACGCCCCCACTAATCCGTTCGTTATAAACCAGTTCCTATCACCCCGTAGCGCAGCCAGTTGGCTAGTTAAGCTATCTACCTCAGCGTTCGCCTGTTCCAGGGCACCTTCCACCTCCTTCAGGCGCGCGGTAGAAGACTTAGCAAGAGCATTCTTTTCAGAAAGAAGGGAATCACAATGATGCTGAAGTTCCCTAAGCCGTCCCTCCCGTTTCTCTAGTTCCGCTTGTTTCACCTGAGCTTTCGCGTTCGAAGCCTCCACCTTGACAGTTAAAGCTTGATAGCGTTCCTGCACCTGAGACACAAAGTCAGTGTCAATTCGGAATTTTGTCACTTCAGCAGACATTTCGGACCTCACCTTTTGGGCCTCAGTGATAGCTTTACGCTCTAGTTCCTCTTGCACACTTTTAGCATGAGTAAGGACCCGGTCCTTCTCCGCCATATCGCGAGCCCATATGAGCCGCTCCTCAGCAAGATGAGCAGTCACCCTCTTCAATGCATCCTCAGTTTTGTTTTTCTCCGACAAATATCAATTCTCCCTCAAACCAGCGGCCTGGAGTTGACTCTCCAGGCGATACTTCTCATCTTTGAGCTCTTCAATAAGTGCCCGCGCCTGGTGGAGCTCATTGTTGTCATGCATCCACCTGCGCCTGATCTCTGTAAGCCGTCGAGGTTGACTAACAAAATCCACAATTGCAGAATTCATCAAATTCTCGTTGTTCAGTCCCTCAACATATGTTGCTTCAGCTGGGGGGGTACGCTCGCTCAACCCAGTGTTGAACCACTTGGGGAAAGATCAACCTAGTAGACTCTGCAATCTTCCACTGGGGTTGATAGCGCTTATCCCGAGTGTTGGGATCCCAGTTAATAGTAGGCAAGTAAAGATCATCACCCAGACGGGCTCCATTATCAGCAATGCCACTGCTGGACCCTCTGGTATCGCCAGCAACATGCTCTCCAGTACTAGTTGCCTCCTGAGAAAGGGATACGACAAGCACTTCCTTCCCAGTAGCGGAAAATATACTCACCGGGGACTCCAACAACGAAGAAGGAGCGACATTGGATGCCAGTGGCGTGGAGACTGGACTAGCTGTTACAGTCACAGCAGCAGTAAGCGTAGGCGGCAGCATGGCACAACTAACGGCGGTGGTAACACTCGCCTGGGGTACAAGCTTTGAAAGGCTGCCATAGCCAGCAAGGGGAAGCGATACCGCTCCAGACGATAAAGGGGTGGGCGTCTTAACTTGAGCCCCGCTAGTAGTACCTGTATTGTATACACGCTTCAGTACCGCGAAGCTCATTGTTCATAATAACATTCAAAGATAACAAGTACATACCAAGTGGCAGCGCATAGGCAGCTTGCATAGCCTCAAACGCGGTTAGAGTAGGTGCAATAAACGTTTTTCGTTTCTTCGCCACATGGGTGGGGCTTGTCATTTCTGCAGTAGTAGAGATATCACCCTTGGTGGATACCGCCCCACCTGGGGCAGATGTGGGCACACTAGATGCCATATATTTCCTCCGGTAACCTTTATCTGGGTTGGTTTTTTCTCTGTGGCAGCAACGTTATTACCCCCACTGAGGGAAAGGGGGGATACGTAGGCAGTGGGATCCGCCGGTAGGGCGGGTAACAAAAAATGCTCAAGGTGAACTCTCAAAACATCTGGCTCTTTCTCATCCAACATACGGTCTGCGGAACTCAACGCAAGATGCCGCGGAGGGTCCACAAAGTCAAATAAGCTTCACTCCCCTGGAATATACAAACATGTTATTTTCACAAAATGGCAGAATATATGATTAAAAAAAACAAAAAACAAAATAATAATAATAATAATAATAATAATAATAATAATAATTACCTTCATCATCCCTCCGAAAAGACGGATACTGTTTGATGTCACGCCATAGCAGGCTCATCCCCGCCATTACGAGGGCCCCCTCTGGGATTACTGTACACTCGAAAGGACGGCCACACAACTTTGTATATAGGGCATATGACATATACGCATCTTCAGAAGGACCATCGTCCTTCACCTTGTCTTTTGGTCCCATTTCTCTCCGGTGCATCTCGCCAAGGATCACACAGGCATCAATATAGAAAAATTTCTTTTTCCAATCTTTGTCTTTGGAACTAGTAGGAATATCCCTCAGACAAGACACATCGGTATCCCTACGATCGAAGGTGAAAAAGGGGGATTTCCAAACAAGAATAAAGAAAGCCCTAAACACAACGAGTTCCGGAATATGCCCTAGGGTCGTACAAGCAAATTCGAACTGTCGAAGTTTCACTAATCCTAGTGGATGCAGTTGGGAAATGTGAATACGGTAATGGTCAAGAACCGATTTGCAAAATCTGGTGATAGGCAGTCGAAAATTACAAAATTTGAAAAAAATCACTAAACAACGTGATTTTACCTTCCTTCAATGGGAATGCTGTGTCCGTCTTTGATGGTAACACGGGATTCCACTCAGCCATTATCCCATAATCTTGCATAAGGTTGTTATAAGACACAACACCCCATTTGCAGAACAGGGTATCAGAACTGGCTGAGGTAGAGGAAGAAGAATCATCGGTCTTAAGGGCCATTTGTTCGAAATAGAGAAGGGGCAGAAAAAGCTGTGAGGAACTGGAGAGGGAATTCCGATCTCATGAACAGGGGTGGTATTTATAGAAGAAGATAACTTTTCAAATTTGAAAAGATGAAGGGACGGACATACGCGTCAGAGCAGGGTAAATACAGTTGTCATCCCAATGATGACTTAACTGTCATCTCCTATCCCATCGCCGCCATTTTCTCATAACACACAATGGTATTTCCATCGGCAAAATTTGCTCCACATAAAGTATACTGACTTTTCCTCTTTTTAGTCCGATCTCATGAAATTCATTTCATAATTTCGGACTGGGGGGACATTACGAGGTATGACCCGAATTGGACAACCCGACCCGGTTATTACCTATTATTTAATCATAAATAATTAGTCATAGATATTCTTTCTAGAACATTCCATCTTGCACGGATAAGTCACGTAACAAAATCTCCAACTTTTTGGGAAGATCATGCAAATCCCTAACTCATCGGAGACCATCCTAAGTTAGGGGAAACCCTAATGGTAAACTATAAATAGAGGTAAATATCTAAGGTATAGATCATCTTACTCTCATATAACTCTTTTCCCTACACTTTCTCTTTTACTCCCCAAAACCGAGACTTATTCTCACGCCGGATGGTGGTTACAGGAATAACCCCATTCCTGTAACGAGTCCTAACGGTGTTCTGTTTTGCAGCTAATCGTTCGGGTCACTGAGAGTTGAAGTCCAAGCCGGATACTACCGGAAAGGTTAGTGTTTCTTCAACATACAATGCTTGTACACCAAAATTTACTCCTTAGGGACTTATATACTTGGTCATCTTTTCATAGTTTTGTTTTGTGATACATGAATCGTTAATAAAATTAATAATAATGAAATTGTCGTTAAGCGTTAAATCTTTATAACTTTATTAATAAAATTAATAATAATGAAATCGTCGTTAAGCGTTAAATCTTTAAAAGTTTTAAAGAATCTCGTTAAGAGTTGTTAATAATTGATGATATCTCAAATAAAAATTTAGAAACGTGTACTTACACTTTTCAAAATTAACTAATAATTTTTCCCGTCGACGAATTTATACTGCCGAATGAAAACATATTGTTTAAACTTATACATAGAATTGTCCGAGTTAAACATGTTGTTTAAACTTATACATAAAAGGAAAACATATTATATTTGAGTAGACTCGTTTCCAGATAAAATATGCGTCAAACTAGTTCAACTGAAAACGTATATAAAAATAAGCATAGAAACAAATTATATTTAACCTGATTCGTTTATGAAAAAAATTAGGTTGTAAACTAACTTAAATTTATACCAACACGCCATAAAATTAAGCACGTAAAAAATTATGCTTGGTAAGTTAGGAAATGAATGTACATAAGAGGATGGGGTAAACTTGAAACCTTAAAAACTCAATAAACTCAAAATGATATTTTACAAAGTTTAAAAAAAAGTATAAATGTCAATATTGAAAATTAAAAGTAAAAAAAAATTAAAAAGTTAAAGTTATTAGTCCTAAACTTAACTTTTTAATATATACTTAACTAGAAAAGCGACCCGCGCGCGTTGCGCCGCGGGCAACGAAATTGGCGTGCAATCGATCAGATTTACACCAGTTGTGTTTAAGCTTATCATGCTTCTTTCGTCATAAAAATCCGAGTAACAACTATAACTACAACGTTATATAAATAATCGTGTACACTAATAAACACGTTATATAAATAATTGTGTACACTAATAAACACAAGTTGATGACAGATAAATACAATAATTGTTTCTTTCAGAAGCACTAAAGTCTGAGTAACACTTGTTTCATCTTTTGTTTTAAAGTAGCCCGAGTATGATGTCGGTTCCTTGGAACCGGTCTTGGCATGTTTTATTCTGTTCGAACCAATAGGCGACATACTGCCTCTTGGCTGCGTACTGTGCCATCGAAGGTTAACGTTTAGAATAGCCAACTCTCTCAACTGTTGCCTTTTGTACATATCCTGAGATTTGACCTGTAATACGAAGTATTGTGTTTATAAATAGTTGAAACCAACCAAACCATCTTTATGGGTTGGTCAGCCGATAAGATATCTATACGGTACCATCCACGATTTAAGGTTGCTTTGGCAGGTCCGACCGACCCAACAAACCCAACCATTTTCCTTTACCGGATTTTTTCCAAACCCATTAGGCTAGTTTGGTCGGTTTGGGCAACCCAACCAACCCAGTTTGGTTTGCCATATTCCAAAACCGTAGTTAGCAGTTCAAACTCTAATTTTCGTTGCAAAGTGAACAACTCTAATTAATAAAGGTATCAATAGGCTATAGTTTATGCACAACGTAGAAGGTATGTAGTATGAAAGAAAACATACCACAGGTTTGAGCAACTTTTTTTTAGCTGACCGATACACCCCTTCCGTTTGCCACATTTACTATATGTGATCGTTTTCTCCTGGTAATTGAGATCAACAAAGTAGAGATTGTTGTCGGTGGCTGCAGTGGCAAGACATCAATATTCTATCAATACATATTTGTTTAGATTAAAACCTTAAATAATATGTGCTAATAAATATACCTTAATCTGGTTCAATGCAAAAAGCTCATATCTAAAACCTTCACACACTTGTCGATATATCGTCCATTCCTTTTAGTTGCCAGCTAAAATGAATTTAGAACTGAAGGTTAGCAAACCCTAAACTAATGCAAATTACAATTCAAGATTATTAAACAATTATCTTTAATTCAAAAAAAAGTCATTTAAACTCAACAAAAAGAAATATTTTTACGCACTAATGATGTTTTCTATAGTGTGATCTTCACTCTCAATAGTGAATGAAGTTGCATTTATAATCTTTGTGTCCCTTTTATAAGAAATCCTACAAATCCACTCATAGCATGAGTATACAAATCATCATTGTGAAACTTCATTTATACAAATAAACATAAAGACTATAACATTAATTTATTTATTTTTTACTTTTTTGTGCCCTCCGGAATAGCGAAACGCTTTTACATCTACCTAGCTCAAGGTACGCCATGAATCCTCTTTTTTGAGAAAGGGTTTTCCTCAAGAGACTGCATTTTGGTAAAAAAAAAAAAAGATAATACATTTAAGAATAATAATATGAATGATGTAAGATTCAAGTTCATAACTGCAGAAACTTATATTGTTATTTTAACAATTTATTTTCTGTAATCATATTGAATGCATAAGTTGTTTTAAAAAGTTCAAAAGAAGTTGTTTAAGGGCCAACCCGAATGACACGTTTCAACATGTTCCGGAAGTTACCCCTTCAACAAACAGGTGAAACTAACGCCAACAAGCTAATTCAAGAAATAGTTTGATAGATGTGTGAGTGTGAGGAGAGATAGAGCAAAACTCACATTTTCTCTAGATTAAAAGTAAACTTAAAAAGATTATAGCTTTCAAAAAGATTTTTCACTTTTTTAGACATATGTAAGCTCTACCATTTCTCTAGATTAAAGGAAAAATTAAAACTAAAAAGAAACATGTAATTCAAATCACCAAATAAAAAGCTATTATCATCAGTATCCTAGTAGGGGGATGATGTTGAGGTAATTCCATTCTCCACCTACTCAGAATACCGCCATTCCACCAATGCTTCGCCTAAACCCATGTAATTCAAATCACCAAATAAAAAGCTTCCAGTAGGGATCAAGAAGCCGATATTGATTTGAACCATCACATGGGCGTTAGTAATCTTCTCAAATCAATTAAAATGCAGCAAACCAGACTTTCAAGTGCTAAACTTCCAACAACTCACATTCTTTCTTCTTTCCAGATGCCTTCACTACAGTTGCATGATCTTTAGCAGCCTTCTTCTCCTCTTTGGTCTCTTCACCAAAAAGATCCACACCACTGTCATGTAACACCCCGTGTTACGAAAGTCAAAGTTAAAGTCAAGATTGAAGTCAAAGGAAGAAAAGATTGCTAATTGCGATCTGTCACTCTTTGCTTAACTACTGTTTTGACTTCTTTGACTTGTAGATAATCTAATTATTTTATCGCATTAGTTGTATTATGTGGAGTACTTGTTAACAATCGAGGTTTAATCGATGGTATCGCATCGCAATCGTATTCGCAACTCGAATCATGCATTCTGGATATTGTTTTACGTGTGTGTGCTACTTATGTGTTACTTGTGCATGTTTATTTATTGTTGTGGTGATGATTAATCGAAACGCAATCGCGACTCTACCGCAATCGCAACCGAATCGCAAACGCTAAATGCCAGTTAACCATGATGATTGTATGTTAGATATAGTAGTTAAGTTATTTGTGTAACTAATGGGTTGTTCTATCATGTCGCTCACTCGAAACGCATCACAAAATCCAACGCACGAATCGAAACGCCGAAACTTGAATCGTCGGAGCCACTCGATCGAGTGACTACTCGATCAGATGGTCAACCGATCGGATTGCCATCCGATCGGATTGCCATCCGATCGGACTGTCATCCGATCGGACAGTCATCCGTTCGGTGACCCACTCGATCCCCTGAAGGGTAGAGATACTTCTCTATTTTCAAAATGCTACAACGAAAACTTCAAAAGGCAAACCATCTTACACAAACACATCTCCACCAAACGAATGTCAATCTGACTGAGTGGCCATCCGATCGGATGACCATCCGAATGGATTGACATCCGATCGAACGGCCATCCGATCGGATTGCCATCCGATCGGGTTGCTGTTCGACACTTGGTCACTCTGCACCATTTTACGCGCCGTTCCTCGCTTATGCTCTCGTTAACTGTTCAGGCTAATCTCTTCCAGCGCTTCCTTCAATCCAAGACAGTGTTTGTTAAGTTAAACGCTATCTATGAGTATACTCGATCCCGTTTTGCTTTACGCACTTTTGGGTGTTACATACATTACTTATTCAAATCACAATCGACACACAATGCAAACACTATTTATACGCTGATCAATATTGCATGTTACGTGTTATTCGATGAATGCTTGTATGTTATGTTAACACAGTGATTGTTTCCTGACACCTTAGCAACGATAGTACTATAGTTTGGACTCAGCACCTGTCGTGGACAGGGGTTGTTAAGGGCATTACTTCACGCGTCCCCGTGGGGATATGTTTTGCGCATTCTACAACTCGCAGTCACGTCTGTGCATATTTCTCTGTCGATAACCTACTAGCTTTCACTTGCTACATGCTGGTTATGCGTAAACTGTTTCGAACTCTATATGCTATTATCAAACTTGTATGCTCACCTTTACACTATGTGTATTGACCTTTACTTTTACGCACGTGACAGGTGTTTAGGATGCTATCTGCTAGGATGCTTGCTATTTGGGAATCAAGTAGGGTTGTGGATCTAGAAACAAACGAACAATTTATTTATATTTGAGTTGTCGGAACGGAACAATTTGTCTTGATTTTGTCTGTAATAACTATGCTACTTGTTATGTCATGGTATGGGACTTGATGCTTTAAATAATTGGTAATCGTAGTTGTTATGGAAACTTCTGGACAATCTGTTTCGCTCAGTGCCGCGCCCCGATGTTTCCGCCATCGGTTGGGGTGTGACAAATTGGTATCAGAGCCATAACTATAGGGAATTAGGCAAGACTCGACCTAGTCCGGGCCGATGTCTTAGAAACGACCTAGTCTATAGTCTAAGTACCTACAGACCGACTTGTGCGAACTCAGTAAGGGTTCCGCACGAGCTTACTTGCTATTCTCTCGCACTCACTTTACACTATCACTGCACTCTATTTTCAAAACGAACGAGTGGTTAAGTCAAGATTAGGTGTGGAAACCGCAAACTCTTGACTGAATCGATTGTTCAACCCGCATTTTCATCTATAAACAGGAGAATTTGCGTTGAATCAGGAGTGAAATCCATACTTTAACGCAAATTTCCCTCGCTATTTTATCAAGACAAGAACGAAGTTGTTAAGACAGGGGTGAAACCCGAACCTCGACGACTTGCTCCGTTCTTTATTTTGGTTTTACAAAACTCCCACCAAAGTCTCGACAGACTCCAACGATTTGAAGTCACGCCGTAACTGGAAGGATGCATGCCAATTTCCCAAAATCGAGGCGAGAGCATAGTTCCGAAGGCCAACTTGTGTACTCTAAGTCCTTGTGAATAGTCGAATCACTTTGGACAGTCGATGTCTATACACCCAAGACAATCCATTTCTCGATTTTATGTGTACCGATTCTGGACTTGCCGCCGTTAACTCTGAGATTTATCGCTTTTATGTGAAGTTTTATTTGATTTATGTGGTTTTCATGTTATTTGTTAGCGCTTTTAGATAACGAGGGTTTCGAGTTAACGCTTCTTACTCCGCTTAATGCACACAACACACTACACGTCGCTAACAAATCGATATAGTCAACACATGCTATGTTACTCGCTTATGCTATACTACTCACTATACTATTCGCTGTGTAATCGCAATCGCTATTCTCGAACTCGCGAGCTTGAAATGATAGGTTTCTGTATTCTGACTGCCTCATGTGCTTCTGTGCTTATGTGCTGCTATGTGCCTTACGTGCCCTACGTGCTTATGTGTTCTATGATTACGTGCTTGTGTGATTATGTGTTCATTTGGGTTTTCAATGTGTTCCTGAGCTTTAGCAGTAGTACGTGTGAGGTGAGATACGAATATATAGTGATTGAGTCCTATGGTGATGTCTATTGCAGACAATGTCATCACCTGGATCACGTCACTCCCGCGCTGTTAAACGAAAGCAAGCTGACAAGCGACTCGCCTCTCTCGTCGCTAATCAAATAGCTAAAGTTATTCCCCAGATTGTTAGCGAACTGAATAAGAATGCTAGCAAGTCCTCTGAAGAGTCCCGGACAGAGTCTCCTACAGCTGCTTTAAGCTTCAAGCAGTTCAAAGCTTGCGAACCGAAAGAATTTACTGGTGAAGATGGTCCTGCGGCTATGTTCCAATGGTTTGATTCAATCGAGGTCACCCTGCGCCAGAGTGGTTGTCCTGACAATCTTCGTACTCTTAACGCAACTGGCGTATTCCAATCTCGAGCTTTGGATTGGTGGGCGGCTGAGAGAAACAAATGCGGAAATGATGCAGCTTACGGGCTTACATGGGATTAGTTGAAGGACGTTATGATGCAAGAGTTCTGCCCTCCCATGAGCGTCAAAAGCCGGAGGACGAGTTCTGGCATATCAAGCAGAAAGATGGTGACAACGCTGGTTTGACTGCTCGCTTCAAACAGCTAAGCATAATCTGTCCAGACCAAGTTAAGACTTCCGAAATTACCATCAAGAAGTATATCCGTGCTCTTCTGGATTGATTGGCTGATTTCGTTCAAGCAGCAAAGACGAAAACAATTGAGGAAACTTATCTGCTCGCCGCTGAAATCAATGACAAGCGAGTCAAGTCTGGTTATTGGGATAAACCTTCCAAGAGTCTGCATTAAGCTACCACCGCCACAACCGCTGAAACCGCCGCCGCACCATAGTCTTCAAAGTCCTCTCGTCGTAAGAGGAAGAAGAACAACAACAACAGTAGCAAAAACTGTGCTGTCACTACCGCCACTCCACTCCAAGCAGTACCTGCCCCACCGCAACACCAACACCTCCAAGTAGTGGCTTCGGTTACCAACACAACGCTGGCTAAGCGTGCGTACATTGGTCCTCACCCGGCTTGCCCTACTTATACCTATCATCATCCAGTGGGAATCGCTTGCAGATACTGTGTGCATTGCAATATGTACGGCCACTTCACCGCCAACTGCTGTACAGGTCCTCGATAAGCTCCAGCTCCAGCACAAGGTCAAGCTCCTGCTCCTCAAGCTCTACTTCCTGCTCCTCAAGGCCAACAAGCGGCTCATGCACCCGCGATCAACGCTAGAGCCTGCTTTGCGTGTGGTGATCCCAACCACTTCACAAATATGTGCCCGAATCGAGTGGTGAAGCAAGAACCACAACTGCAGCAGCCCCAGCAATAGCAACAACAATAGCAGCAGCAGCAACAACAACCAGCTGCTCGCGGATGCACTTTCAACATCAATGTCTGCCAAGCTCAAGCTGATAACAACATGGTCAATGGTACGTTCCTTGTAAATGGTATTTATGCTTCGTGTTTATTTGATACTGGAGCCGATAACTGTTTTGTATCGTTTGAATTCGAAAAGCTCCTTAATCGTAAGCGCGCCCAGCTCCCCACGACGTTCGATGTTGAAGTTGCCACCGGTAGAACCGTCGCCGTCAATTCTGTTCTCCGTGATTGTACTCTCGAACTCAACAATCACATTTTCCCTATCGACCTTATTCCGATGCAGCTCGGTAGTTTTGATGTCATAGTAGGCATAGACTTTCTTCGTGAAAACCATGCTGAAGTTGTTTGCTTCGATAAGATGATTCGCTTCTCGCTTGCTAATGGTGATCAGTTGTGTGTTTACGGTGAAGTCGCGTCGAAGAAACTCCAACTCATGTCGTGTGTCCAGGCTAGCAAGTATCTCTGCAAGGAATACCGAGCTTTCTTGGCGCACATTGTAGTAGCGGAGAAAAAGGAAGTTAAGGGGGTAGACCAGGTACCCGTGGTATGTGAATTCCCCAATATGTTTCCTGATGATCTCCCAGGATTTCCCCCGAGTCGTGATATCAACTTTCGCATCGACCTTATTCTTGGAGCAAATCCTGTTGCTAGAGCCCCTTATCGACTCGCTTCGTCCGAAATGCGCGAACTCTCAAGTCCACTCCAGGAATTGCTTGACAAAGGCTTCATTCGCCCTAGCACCTCCCCATGGGGCGCACCAGTCCTTTTCGTCAAAAAGAAGGATGGGTCGTTTCGGATGTGCATCGACTACAGGGAACTGAATAAGCTAACCATCAAGAATCGCTATCCTTTGCCCCGAATCGATGATTTGTTTGATCAGCTACAAGGTGCTACATGTTTTTCAAAGTTCGATCTACGCTCAGGCTATCACCAACTACGCATTCAAGAGGAGGATATACCCAAAATTGCTTTTCGCACTCGTTACGTCCACTATGAGTTCGTTGTTATGCCTTTTGGTTTAACCAACGCACCCGCGGTATTCATGGATCTGATGAATCGCGTGTGTAGACCTTTTCTCAACCGCTTCGTCATCGTGTTCATTGATGATATCCTGATCTATTCCAAGTCGAAAACCGAACACGCGCAACATCTACATTTGGTTCTCGAATTGCTCCAAGGGAGTCGACTCTATGCCAAGTTCTCCAAGTGCGAATTTTGGCTGGAGGAGGTTCAATTCCTCGGTCATATTGTGAACAATCAAGGAATTCACGTCGATCCCGCGAAGATTGAAATTGTTAAGAGTTGGCTCACACCTAAGAACCCATCTGAAGTCCGTTCTTTTCTCGTACTAGCGGGCTATTATCGCCGATTTATCAAAGGATTCTCTAAAATCCCCGTGCCACTTACTTATCTGACACACAAAGACAAGCCTTTTGTTTGGGGAACTGAACAAGAGACTGCCTTTCGAACTCTCAAGCATATGCTCTGCAATGCTACCGTACTCGCTTTACCCGACGGAAACGACGATTTCGTTGTCTATTGCGATGCCTCGAACCTTGGTCTTGGTTGTGTTCTCATGCAACGGGACAAGGTTATCGCCTAGCCATCTCGTCAGCTCAAGATCCACGAGAAGAACTATACAAGCCATGACCTCGAGCTAGGCGCAATTGTTTTTGCGTTGAAGATTTGGCGACACTACCTTTATGGTACCAAGTGTACGATCTTCACCAATCATAAGAACCCGCAACACATCCTCAACCAAAAAGAACTGAACATGCGCCAACGCCAATGGGTAGAACTTCTCAACGATTACGACTGTGAGATTTGTTATCATCCTGGCAAAGCAAATGTCGTTGTCGACGCCCTCAGCAGACGAAGCTATTTGCATAGCGCTCGTAATGTTCAAGACCAGCACCATCTCGAGACCCTTATTCGTGAAGCCCAACATGCTTGTTTTAATGAGCGAACCCTGAAGAAGGAAATGATTCATCATGATGGAGCTCAGCAAGTGAATAAATCGAATGGGATATTCCATTATCTGGACCGAATTTGGATCCCTAAGCGGACCAACTTACGACAGATTCTGATGGACGAAGCCCACAAATGCCGATATTCTATTCATCCCGATGCCGATAAAATGTACCAGGACCTTCACTACAAGTACTGGTGGCCGGGCATGAAGAAAGATATCGCTATCTATGTTTCGAAGTGCCTGACTTGCTCGAAAGTCAAGTCCGAGCACCAAAGACCCCCTGGCTTGCTTGTACAACCCGAGATCCCTATGTGGTAATGGGAAAGCATAGCTATGGATTTTATCACGAAACTCTCGCGCACGCCATCAAGTCACGATAGTATTTGGGTTGTCGTTGACCGTTTGACTAAATCTGCTCATTTTCTACCGATACGAGAAGACTTTAAGGTAGAAAGATTAGCCCGAGTCTACACCAACGAGGTTATTTGTCGACATGGGATGCCTCACGACATCATCTCTGACCGCGATGGTCGGTTTACTTCGCGTCTTTGGGAAACGTTTCAATCTGCTCTCGGTACTACGCTTAATCTAAGTACCGCTTTCCATCCCCAAATCGACGGTCAGACTGAAAGAACAATACGCACCCTTGAAGACATGCTTCGATCGTGTGTCATAGATTTCGGAGGTAATTGGGACGCATACTTACCTTTGGTCGAATTCTCGTACAATAACAGTTATCATTCCAGCATTCAAATGACACCGTTTGAGGCATTATACGGAAGAAGATGTCGATCGCCTGTTGTATGGCACGAGATCGGAGACTCGCAAATAACCGGTCCTGAGCTGTTGCAAGAAACGACTGACAAAATCCTCCAAATTCGAGACAGTCTGCTGAAAGCTCGGAGTCGTCAGAAAAGTTACGCCGATAGACGACGCAAGCCCCTTGAATTTGACGTTGGCGACCACGTACTCCCAAAGGTATCACCTTGGAAGGGTGTGGTCAGATTCGGCAAGAAAGGAAAGCTCACGCCTCGATATATTGGACCCTTTAAGATTCTGGAAAGAATTGGAAAAGTGGCCTACAGACTCGAACTACTGGAGGAAATTAGCAACGTCCACCCGACTCTCCACGTTTCGAACCTCAGAAAGTGTCTGGCTGAGCATGATTTACACGTTCCACTCGAGGATCGTATAGTGGACGAAACATTACACTTCATGGAGAAGCCTGTCGAGATCATGGACCGAGAGACCAAACAGCTCAGGCGCTCACGCATTCCCATTGTGAAGGTTCGCTGGGAAGGCAAACGAAGCGCAGAGTTCACCTAGGAACTCGAAAGCGACATGAAGGCGAAGTACCCGTAGTTGTTTGTTACGGCCAAGGCCTAATTTCGGGACGAAATTCCCTAGGTGGGGGAGGCTGTAACACCCCGTGTTACGAAAGTCAAAGCCAAAGTCAAGATTGAAGTCAAAGGAAGAAAAGATTGCTAATTGCGATCTGTCACTCTTTGCTTAACTACTGTTTTGACTTCTTTAACTTGTAGATAATCTAATTATTTTATCGCATTAGTTGTATTATGTGGAGTACTTGTTAACAATCGAGGTTTAATCGATGGTATCGCATCGCAATCGCATTCGCAACTTGAATCATGCGTTCTGGATATTGTTTTACGTGTGTGTGCTACTTATGTGTTACTTGTGCATGTTTATTTATTGTTGTGGTGATGATTAATCGAAACGCAATCGCGACTCTACCGCAATCGCAACCGAATCGCAAACACTAAAAGCTAGTTAACCATGATGATTGTATGTTAGATATAGTAGTTAAGTTTTTGTGTAACTAATGGGTTATTCTATCGCGTCTCTCACTCGAAACGCATCGCAAAATCCAACGCACAAATTGAAACGCCGAAACTCGAATCGTCGGAGCCACTCGATCGAGTGACTACTCGATCGGATGGTCAACCGATCGGATTGCCATCTGATCGGACAGTCATCGGATCGGTGACCCACTCGATCTCATGCACTTTCCTCTTAGGAAACCCTATAAATACCTCCCTGACACATCATTTGTGATGTGACAGCTCCTCCACTCGACCAGCTCACTCAAGCACACTTTTCTCTCGATTTCTCGCGATTCTTGTAAGTTTTCAACCTAAATCTTGTACTTCTATGATCTACACCTTTTTCACCTTTGAATCCTAACTTTTAACCGTGAAATCAACGGATTTGAGGTGTTCTAGGATGATGTCATCATGGAGTTCTTATGAACTTCAAGTTTTGGTCTCATTCCACAAAGAACAACTTAGATCTGGAGGATTTCCACATGATTAATCAATGTTTTCGCATAGATCTACACATATTCATGGTAAAAAGGATTGA
Source organism: Helianthus tuberosus (assembly GCA_030545235.1). Taxonomy (NCBI): domain Eukaryota; kingdom Viridiplantae; phylum Streptophyta; class Magnoliopsida; order Asterales; family Asteraceae; genus Helianthus; species Helianthus tuberosus. Next base: position 21,849,716 of record CM060436.1, on the reverse strand, counting down.
AAGATGGTTTTCCAACCTTCTTTCAACTCTTTTACACTCAATGCACTCAAAACCGATAGAATCGGAGCTCGTTCTGACCTTCTACTCTTTCTTAGTGATGTGTTGGTTCAAGATCTGGTTTCTATCAAAGAGACCATCGATTTCGAGTTAAACATGAACCACCGTCATGAATCAGTAAACTGATCGGACTAGGGTGATTCCTGTTTGGTCGGGTCACTGGAGTAATGATGGGGTTTCTATTGTTTAGCATGTTGTCATACCGTCTCGATAAAATGCAAAACTTAACAAATTTCAAGTTAGCAGCACGATCAGGTTGCAGGATGGATTGCCGTCCGATCGGATTGCCATCCGATCGGATTGCCATCCGATCGGATTGTCATCCGGTCAAACTGCAATCCGATCGGATTGCATTTGAAATCCCACACTTATCAATTTTCATCATGTAACTCGCACCACCAGTACCAACGGGTTGTCACCCGATCGGTAGACCATCCGATTGGATGACAACACCGCTGTGAACTTGTTCTTTGAGAAATGCCTCACCGGACAGATCGTCATCCGATTGAACCGTCGTTCGATCGAACGACCTGAAGGGTAGAGATACTTCTCTATTTTCAAAATGCTACAATGAAAACTTCAAAAGACAAACCATCTTACACAAACACATTTCCACCAAACGAATGTCAATCCGACCGAGTGGCCATCCGATCGGATGGCCATCCGAATGGATTGACATCCGATTGAATGGCCATCTGATCGGATTGCCATCCGATCGGGTTGCTGTTCGACACTTGGTCACTCTGCACCGTATTACGGGTCGTTCCTCACTTATGCTATCGTTAACTGTTCAGGCTATTCTTTTCCAACGCTCCCTTCAATCCAAGACAGTGTTTGTTAAGTTAAACGCTATCTATGAGTATACTCGATCCCTTTTTGCATTACGCACTTTTGGGTGTTACATGCGTTACTTATTCAAATCACAATCGACACACAACGCAAACACTATTTGTACGCTGATCAATATTGCATGTTACGTGTTATTCGATGAATGCTTGTATGTTATGTTAACACAGTGATTGTTGCCTGACACCTTAGCAACGATAGTACTATAGTTTGGACTCAGCACCTGTCGTGCACAGGGGTTGTTAAGGGCTTTACTTCACGTGTCCCTGTGGGGATATGTATTGCGCATTCTACAACTCACAGTCACGTCTGTGCATATTTCTCTGTCGATAACCTACTAGCTTTCACTTGCTACATGTTACATGCTGGTTATGCGTAAACTGTTTCGAACTCTATATGCTATTATCAAACTTGTATGCTCACCTTTACACTATGTGTATGGACCTTTACTTTTACGTACGTGACAAGTGTTTAGTCTTGATTTTGTCTGTAATAACTATGCTACTTGTTATGTCATGGAATGGGACGTGATGCTTTAAATAATTGGTAATCGTAGTTGTTATGGAAAATTTTGGACAATCTGTTTCGCTCAGTGCCGCGCCCCGATGTTTCCGCTATCGGTTGGGGTGTGACATGTCATCATCTTCATCAGCAGCCTGATTAATACATACATGAGCATGAAATCACATTTTAGTGACGACCAAAAACAGAGATAAATGCAACACTGCATAAGAGATCATCAAACAATAAGAAAGACAAATTAAAAGAAAGAAATGATAAAAGGTAAGATCACTTCCTTCAGCCTCTTCTGGGAGATAAGCAGATCCCTCTACCGTAACACCAATTCCTTCAGTTGAGAGTCTGAGACACCAATGCAAGCAATTTAACAATACGTATGACCTAACTTGCACAGCCTATAGGACTAAAAAATTCATTAAGAAGTGTAAATTCAACAAAGATTCAAATTAAAGAACTTATGAAAGTGTGACAACTCAAGTTTTCAAGGTCTTTCCTCGACACGTTACTTGTTTCACAGCTGTGTTTTCATAATTCGTTGCGTTGTAACATGTGCATGTTTGTTATTTGAGACAGAAACTAGGTTTCACAACTTCGTTACAAAGGTTCCCGATGAAACTAGGTTCATGACGAAAGATTGGTCTTTCGTCACATAAGGTTCACGACAAAAGATTGGTTCTTCGTTGTCATCAGCCAAACAACGAAAAGTGGTTTTTCGTCGGGAGTGTTATTCGCTGAAATGGGCTTTGGCCCAAATGAAACCCTGACACGCTGATCTTCCTAGTTAAACGTAAACCTGCCTAACCCTAAACCCTTCTCCTCAATTGTGAACGACGCCAGCGCTATTCATCCCTCTCGAAGCCCTTCTTGCATTCTCGTGACTATCTCGTCGATCGGTTAGCACTTAACCACACATAATGTTATGTAATGTTTGTTTTGTAGATGATTGTTTGAGATGCATTAGGGTTTCATCTGTGTCATTGTGCAGTTAGAATGAATGAATAATCTAGGGTTTGTACGTGTTGATTCTAGTGGTTAGAAGCTCTGTGATTGATAATTGTTTATACGAAATTCTGGGTTCGTATCCAACTGATGAGTTGCTTGATTAGTATGATGATTCACATGATAAACTACTAAGTTATGATTTGTATGTCGAATAGAAACTGTTATATTATGCATGGGTTTGAATAGTTGATGATTGATCATGGTTGGGGTTCATATTCATGGCTAAAAGTATCGTTTGATTTGATTGATGAAACTGTCAAAGTGTTAGCAACAATTACGGCTGAAAATATGGGAACTGTAACTGTCTGTGAAGGCAGCGACGGAAGACTGACCCCACGAAAAACATGGCTTGGCGAGAAACCTGGTTTTTCGTTGACTGGATGTTGACGAAACACTAGGGTCTTTCGTCATGTGTAACCTTGATGAAACATAGTCTTTCGCCATAGGGTCTTTCGCCGTAGGGTCTTTCGCCGAAGGGAAATCTGTTTGGGATTGGGCTTGGTTAAGTAGCCCAGTTAACTGTTGTGAAACATTTGTGCGTCATACATGGGATATGAACTGAATATGTGCTAGGTGTTGTACGGTGATACTTGTGACTTAATTGATAAACCTTGAAACTGATTGTTACTGATAACCACAGTAGGGTTGGTTGACTAACTGGAAGGGTAATTAAACATACCGAGCAAATCAAAGGTGAGTTCACTGCTCTTTTTCCAAGCATGCGTCCCGGGGAGGGACATCTGGTAAACGTTTCGGGGAGGAATGTCGGGTTGTTGGGATGTTGGTTAATACACTCATTTCTATCATTAAGTCCCATCATATACCGATTGGTTGCCGGGGAGGCAACGGGGTTATTAGTTAATAGCGCTATTAGGTTTGGCACTCTCACACCGTACCGGGGAGGACGGTCGTGAACTAATTACCTTAACCACTTGGCCAATGTGTGATAGAGCATTGGGGTTTGGGCAAATAATCTGGAGCCGTCTGCGGTAATCGAGTTATTAACAACATCAAATCATTGAAATGTGTTATACTCATACCTGGTAACTAAAACGTGTTAACAAACTTTGAACTCACCAGTGTCGTTTGACACAGTTGTCTGCATACTTGCAGGTCGTTAGATTCTTGGTTATGGACTTGCTATCTAGGAGTGCTGGAGTGGTCATGGGTCGAGACTCTTGGATACATGTTTCGTTGGTCTTGAACACTTGTTTTGAAATAGTTGATTAACCTTTTACAGTATGCTTCCGCTGAACGTTTACTTTGTTTTTAACTTATGACTTGGTATTATATTATGAAATGAATGGAATATTTTATTTAAATATTTATAATAGGTCAATGTGATTAGTGGCTGTATCCTGGTACGTCACCTGCCTCGTGGCGTGTGGTATTTTGGGGGTGTGACAGTTTGGTATCAGAGCCCCTGGTTATAGTGAACTAGGTTTTAAAATGTTTTTATAAAACCAGACTATAACCGAATCGCTTCGAAATTGACCATGACACTCAGCTCCAGATTACAAGGGGTCCTCTCGTTTACTTATTGCATAGCATATCTAGAGTACACTATTGTATGATGTTACACGTAATTGCACACTTAGCACAACAGGCTAAACTCATGTGTATTTTCCTAAGTTATGTGGTTGATGGAGTCCCAGTGTGATATCCCGTTAGATTTTTGTGGTTTACGTTTTATGGTGTTTTCTGTTCTGCTACTCGAAATTGAGGAACCTTTTCACATTAGTTGAGAGGAACTGAGATAAACATGCAAATCACATTGCTATTATGGGTGCACACATAATAATAATGTGGGGTGCATGTGAGTCCCAGTGAGCCTTAACGAGTGTGAAAGGGGCTCCACTCTGTTGATTGGTGTAAATTTAGTATTCTGTAGAAGTTTTCGTGAGCTTGACTCCTACCTTATCTCGACTCTTAACCTGGCTTCTTTTCTTATATAGAATCATGAGCGGATGAGGCCATGGACGTGGTCACATCGCGATGACTCAGGCCGAGTTGACAAACTTGATTAACACCCGTGCAGCTGAAGCTTTGGCAGCCTATCAAGCTGGTACGATATGTGCCAAATACCCTTTATTATTGTGTCGCGTGCTCAACTCTAACCCGTGTGTTGTATTTCCTTTTGTCCTTAGGTCAACAAGTGCACCAGAATCAAAACAATCCGCCTGCTTGCACGTTTAAGACGTTCATGGATTGTAAGCCACAGACGTTCAGTGGGACTGAAGGGGCTGTGGGGTTACTATGTTGGTTTGAGAAGGCTGAGTCAGTGTTCGCTATGTGTAACTATCCCGAGGGGGGCTGTGTGAAGTATGCTATAGGCACTTTGGAGGATGGTGCCTTAACTTGGTGGAATGCCCACCTGCAAATGTTGGGCATCGAGATGGCTAACGCCACTACTTGGGATGATTTCTAGGAGTTGATGCGGGAGGAGTACTGTCCTCATGATGAAATTCAGAAGCTCGAGAATGAGTACTACAATTTGAAGATAAAGGGGTCTGAGATCGAGGCTTTCATGAAACGATCTCACGAACTAGCTAACATGTGCCCTAACTTATCTTGACCCCCACTGCGAAGAATTGAGATGTATATCAAGGGCCTAGCACCATCAGTGAAGAGTTTGGTCACTGCTGCAAATCTCAATAATCTGCCTCAGATCATCCGCTTAGCACACAAGATTACCGACCAGGAGGTGGAGCGTGGTTCGCTACCACCACGTGTTTCAGCTACTACCCCTACTGCTACAGCTACCACACCTGCTAGTGATAAGAAGCGCAAATGGAATGATGCTGACAAAGCAACCAGTGCAAGCCAATCGCAGAAAAGGCCTGACAACAGCAATAACCGTAGTTTCAGTCAGTCGTCCTTAGTTAACCAAGGCCAGGGCAGCAATCAGAGTCAAGGCACCTACGTTGGTAAGAAGCCAAAGTGCAACAAGTGTGGTTATCATCATCATGGATCGTGTGTCCGGGCTTGCCATAGGTGCGATAAGGTGGGCCATATGGCAAAAGACTGTAGAGCTCCGTTTCCAAAGCAATAGCAGCAGCAGAATCAGCAGCATCAGCAACAGCAAAGGCAGCAGCCCCATCAGAACCAAGGTAATAAAAAGGGGTGTTTCCAGTGTGGGGACGAGGGCCACATTAAACGGGACTGCCCTCAGCTGAACCAGAATGCCAACGACAACAACAATGCTGGGAACAACAACAATGGCAACAATGGCAACAATGGGGGTAATGTAGCTCGTGGAAGGGTATTTATGATCGGTGCTGGGGATGCTAGGAACGACGGCAATGTCGTGATTGGTACGTTTTCTGTGAACAATCTCTTTGCTTCTGTGTTATTTGATTCCGGTTCCGATTGGAGTTATGTGTCCTTAGAGTTCAGTCGACGATTAGGGTTAACCCCAACCCCTCTAGAAACTAAGCATGTAGTAGAATTAGCTGACGGTAAGACGATTGAAGCCTCACATGTTATTATGGGATGTAAACTTGATCTTGTTAGTCAAATGTTTGACATTGACCTCCTTCCTGTTACCCTCGGTAGTTTTGACGTAGTGGTTGGTATGGACTGGCTGTCTAAGCACCGTTCTGATATCCTTTGTAAAGAGAAGATCGAACGTATTCCCCTCCCTAGTGGAGAATCTTTATCGGTTCAAGGGCTTCGCAGTGGTGCGATGGTTGGTATCATCTCAGCTATGCAAGCACAGAAGTGTCTACGAAAGGGGTATCCTGCTATTCTAGCACTTGTTACAGATACTCCGACTGAAGAAAGAAAGATCGAAGACCTGCCAGTTGTTCGTGAATTTCCTGATGTATTTCCTGAGGAATTACCTGGGTTACCTCCTCACCGTCAAGTGGAATTTCAGATCGATCTTGCACCAGGAGCAGCTCCGGTTGCTCATGCTCCTTATCGTCTTGCACCTGGGGAGTTGCAAGAGTTATCTAATCAACTTCAAGAGCTGTTGGATAGAGGTTTTATCCGACCCAGTTCTTCACCTTGGGGAGCCCTAGTTCTGTTTGTGAAGAAGAAGGACGGGTCCTTTCGTATGTGTATTAATTATCGGGAACTCAACATGGTGACTGTCAAGAACCGCTATCCTTTGCCACGCATCGACGACGTGTTTGACCAGTTGCAGGGGTCAAGTTTTTACTCGAAGATCGATTTAAGATCGGGCTATCGTCAGATGAGAGTCCGAGAGGAGGATGTCCCTAAGACGGCTTTTCGAACGCGGTATGGCCATTATGAGTTTTTGGTTATGCCGTTTGGGTTGACAAATGCACCAGCGGTCTTCATGGACCTCATGAAACATGTGTGCAAACTGTATCTTGACGATTTTGTTATTGTGTTTATTGACGACATTCTGATCTACTCGAAGAGCAAGGAGGATCACGAGCGACACTTGCGACTTATCCTGGAGCTCCTGAGGAAGGAGCAACTCTACATGAAATTCTCTAAGTGTGACTTCTGGATTCGAGAGGTACATTTCCTTGGCCACATCTTGAATGAATCAGGGATACACGTAGATCCTGCCAAGATTGATGCTGTCAAAAATTGGGCTGCACCGAAGAATCCTTCGGAGGTGCGATAATTTCTTGGTCTCGCTGGGTACTATCGCAGATTCACCAAAGACTTCTCGAGGATCGCTCAACCTCTTACCTCATTGACACAGAAAGGCATTATATACTCTTGGGGAACGAAGCAGGAAGAGGCTTTCCAGTTGTTAAAACAAAAACTCCGCAGTGCACCGATTTTGTCTCTACCTGAAGGTACAGAAGATTTTGTGGTATATTGTGATGCTTCCATTCAGGGTCTCGGTTGCGTGCTGATGCAACGCAACAATGTGATAGCTTATGCTTCTCGACAACTGAAGGTTCATGAAAAGAATTACATGACTCACGACTTAGAGTTAGGGGCAGTGGTTTTTGCTTTGAAAATCTGGTGGCACTATCTGTACGGTACCAAATGCACTATCTACACCGATCAGAGAAGCCTCCAGCATATTTTCGACCAGAAAGAATTGAATATGCGACAGCGTCGCTGGGTAGAACTCCTAAACGATTACGATTGTGCCATCAAGTATCATCCAGGAAAGGCTAACGTTGTATCCGATGCCCTTAGTCGGAAGGAAACGAAACCCAAACGTGTCCGAGCTTTACAATTCACAATTCACTCGAATCTACCTGATCAGATCCGTGCTGCTCAAACTAAAGCGTTGAAGGAAGAAAACTATAAAGCTGAGTATTTACGGGACATGGAAAAACGACTGGTATAAAGATCTGATGGTATACTCTACTTCATGGAACGGATATGGATTCCCTTGTTTGGTAACCTTAGGGAGCTTGTGATGGACGAAGCACACAAGTCTCGATACTCTGTTCACCCGGGTTCGGATAAGATGTATCAGGACCTCAAAGTCTTGTATTGGTGGCCGAAGATGAAGGCTCATATTGCGACTTATGTGAGTAAGTGTTTGACATGCTCGAATGTCAAGGTAGAATATCAGAAACCCTCCGGCTTACTTCAGCAACCAGAGATACCCATGTGGAAATGGGAGCAAATTGCAATGGATTTCGTCACAGGTTTGCCAAGAACTCAAAACGGAAACGATACAATTTGGGTGATCGTTGATCGTCTCACGAAGTCAGCGCACTTTCTAGCAATCAAGGAAATGGATAAGTTCTCGCAACTAGCTGCTGTTTATCTTAGGGAAGTGGTTTCTAGGCACGGGGTGCCAACCTCTATTATCTCTGATCATGACCCACGTTTCATTTCGGATTTGTGGCAGTCGGTGCACAAATCGTTCGGTTCGCGTCTCGATATGAGCACTGCTTATCACCCACAAACGGATGGTCAAAGTGAACGAACCATCCAGACACTTGAAGACATGCTGCGAGCGTGTGTGGTTGATTTTGGCAAGGGTTGGGAGAAACACTTGCCTTTGATAGAGTTTTCCTACAACAATAGCTACCATACCAGTATCTAGGCAGCTCCATTCGTAGCACTGTACGGACGGAAATGTCGTTCACCTCTTTGTTAGGCTGAGGTGGGTGATAGTCAGATCACAGGCCCGGAACTCGTACTCGAAACTTCAGAAAAGATAGTTCAGATCAGAAATTGTATGGCGGCAGCGCGAGACCGTCAGAAAAGCTATGCCGACAAGCGTAGGAAACCTTTGGAGTTCGCAGTTGGCGATCGTGTCATGTTAAAAGTCTCACCCTGGAAGGGTGTCGTGTGGTTTAGGAAACGCGGCAAGCTTAATCCGCGTTATGTCGGGCCATTCAAAATTCTGGAGCGAATCAGAAAGGTGGCCTACAAGCTTGAGTTACCTTCTGAATTGGGAAACGTTCATGATGTTTTCCACGTGTCGCAACTAAAGAAGTGTTTGTCTGATGAAACACTTGTGGTACCGTTACAAGAGCTGAAAATCGATGACAATTTCAGTTTGTCGAGGAACCTATCGAAATTATGGATCGGGAAGTCACGGTCCGTAAGCACAGTCGAATCCCCATCGTGAGAGTTTGCTGGAACTCAAGACGTGGACCGGAGTTCACATGGGAACGCGAGGATCAGATGAAGCACAAGTACCCTCACTTATTCCCAGCTGACACGTCTAAATCTGATGCAACTAGTGAATTTCGGGACGAAATTCCCATTCAAGTTGGGGATGATGTGGTACCCACGGAAAATATACAGTCATCTTGATCTAACGCCATGCTATTTTTGGATTGCTTATCAAATTTCAGGACGAAATTTCTTTCAAGTTGGGGATGATGTGACAACTCGAGTTTTCAAAGTCTTTCCTCGACACATTACTTGTTTCACAACTGTGTTTTCATAATTCGTTGCGTTGTAACATGTGCACGTTTTTTATTTGAGTATTGAATATGATTGATGAATTGTTATTTTATTGTTAGAGGAAATTTAAGACAGAAACTAGGTTTCACAACTTCGTTACAAAGGTTCCCGATGAAACTAGGTTCACGGCGAAAGATTGGTCTTTTGTCACATAAGGTTCACGACGAATGATTGGTTCTTCGTCGTCATCAGCCAAACGAAGAAAAGTGGTTTTTCGTCGGGAGTGTTATTCGCCGAAATGGGCTTTGGCCCAAATGAAACCCTGACACGCTGATCTTCCTATTTAAACGTAAACCTACCTAACCCTAAACCCTTCTACTCAATTGTGAACGACGACAGCGCTATTCATCCCTCTCGAAGCCCTTCTTGCATTCTCGTGACTATCTCGTCGATCGGTTAGCACTTCACCACACATAATGTTATGTAATGTTTGTTTTGTAGATGATTGTTTGAGATGCATTAGGGTTTCGTCTGTGTCATTGTGCAGTTAGAATGAATGAATAATCTTGGGTTTGTTCGTGTTGATTCTAGTGATTAGAAGCTCTGTGATTGATAATTGTTTATACGAAATTATGGGTTCGTATCCAACTGATGAGTTGCTTGATTAGTATGATGATTCACATGATAAACTACTAAGTTATGATTTGTATGTCGAATATAAACTGTTATATTATGCATGGGTTTGAATAGTTGATGATTGATCATGGTAGGGGTTCATATTCATGGCTAAAAGTATCGTTTGATTTGATTGATGAAACTGTCAAAGTGTTAGCAACAATTACGGCTGAAAATATGGGAACTGTAACTGTCTGTGAAGGCAGTGACGAAAGAGTGACCCCACGAAAAACATGGCTTGGCTAGAAACCTGGTTTTTCGTTGACTGGATGTTGACGAAACACTAGGGTCTTTCGTCATGTGTAACCTCGACGAAACATAGTCTTTCGCCATAGGGTCTTTCGCCGTAGGGTCTTTCACCGAAGGGAAATCTGTTTGGGCTTGGGCTTGGTTAAGTAGCCCAGTTAACTGTTGTGAAACATTTGTGTGTCATACATGGGATATGAACTGAATATGTGCTAGGTGTTGGCTGGTGATACTTATGACTTAATTGATAAACCTTGAAACTGATTGTTAATGATAACCACGGTAGGGTTGGTTGACTAACTGGAAGGGTAATTAAACATACCGGGCAAATCAAAGGTGAGTTCACTACTCTTTTTCCAAGCATGCGTCCCGGGGAGGGACATCTGGAAAATGTTCTGGGGAGGAATGTCGGGTTGTTGGGATGTTGGTTAATACACTCATTTCTATCATTAAGTCCCATCATATACCGATTGGTTGTCGGGGAGGCAACGAGGTTATTAGTTAATAGCGCTATTAGGTTTGGCACCCTCACACCGTACCGGCGTGGACGGCCGTGAACTAATTACGTTAACCACTTGACCAATGTGTGATAGAGCATTGGGGTTTGGGCAAATAATCTGGAGCCATCTGCGGTAATCGAGTTATTAACAACATCAAATCATTGAAATGTGTTATACTCATATCTGGTAACTAAAACGTGTTAACAAACTTTGAACTCACCAGCGTCGCCTGGCACACTTGTCTGCATGCTTGCAGGTCGTTAGATTCTTGGTTATGGACTTGCTATCTGGGAGTGCTGGAGTGGTCATGGGTCGAGACTCTTGGATACATGTTTCGTTGGTCTTGAACACTTGTTTTGTAACAGTTGATTAACCTTTACAATATGCTTCCACTGAACGTTTACTTTGGTTTTAACTTATGACTTGGTATTATATTATGAAATGAATAGAATGTTTTATTTAAATGTTTATAATAGTTCAATGTGATTAGTGGCTGGATCCTGGTACGTCACACGCCTCGCGGGGGTTCCCGCGTGTGGTATTTTGGGGGTGTGACAGAAAGGCTGTTGGTCATCTTCATCACTCAGGTAACCACAGAAGCCGCGTTGGAAATAAAAGCATCATTAGTCATATTCGTAACCAAATCTCCTCAGATGCATGAACAAATGACGAAACCTCTAAAAAATTAGCAATAATATCAGTAATAATGACGAATTTCTATATGAATATGTAAATTAGGGTTTTGGTACGGAAAGATTACGAACCTACGACTTGCTTTTCTTTTTGTGACCTGTATATATAAATAGAGAAAACTTTACAAAAAATTAGCATTTAAACCTTTTTCTTTGGCCTTAATATACATGTTTACCATATCGGTCATAGTTTTAACCTGAACTAATGTTTTATTTGAGGGTTGACTTGTGTTAAACAATAAACATTAGTGTGTAAGCTAATATTTCCATTGGTAATCGCACCAACTTTTGCTGATGTGTACATGCATACAAATGATATGTGAAACACGACCAATGCATAAGATAGGTAATCATGTATGTTCAAAGTAAACTGTAACACCCCGTGTTTCGAAAGTCAAAGTCAAAATCAAGATTGAAGTCAAAGGAAGAAAAGATTGCTAATTGCGATCTGTAACTCCTTGCTCAACTCCTGTTTTGACTTCTTTGACTTGCAGATAGTCTTTTATTTATTTGCTTTAGTTGTAATATGTGGTGTACTTGCAAACAATCGAGGTTTAATCGATGTTTATCGCTGTTTTATCGCTTATTCGCTTATCGCAATCGCACTCGCACTCGCAACTCGAATTATGTGTTTGGATATGGTTTTTATGTGTGTGTGCCTTTTATATGTTACTTGTGCATGTTTAATTATGTTATATTGTGGTGATCAATCGAAACGCAATCGCAACTCAATCGCAATCGAATCGCCAACGCTAAACGCAAGGTATTTATGATGATTGTATGTTAGATATAGTAGTTGGGATTAAAAGTAATTTAATGAGAAACTATTTCGCATCGCAAAACCCTACATGCGAATCGAAACCGCAAAACTCATCGCGCCGAACACTCGAATTGAGTGGCCGACCGATCGAGTTGCCACCCGATCGACCAGCCTTCTTACCCATTTTCCTTTTATGGAAACCCTATAAATACCCCTCATATGTCAACATCACTTGATGTTGACAGCCCTCACTCGACCAGCTCGCTCCAGCCTAGTTTTCTTCCGATTTCTTTTGATTCTTGTAAGTTTCCAACCTAAATCTTGTACTTTCTTGATCTACATGCAATTCTACACCTTTCTATCTTTTGAATCTTAAATTTTAACCATGAAATCACGAGATTTGAGGTGTTCTAGGATGATGTCATCATGGAGTCCTTAAGAACTTCATGTTTTGGCCTCATTCCACCAAGAACAACTCGGATCTGAATGATTTCCACATGAATAAACAAAGATCTTGCATAGATCTGAACATATTCATGGTGAAAAGGATTGAGAGATGGTTTCTAACTTTCTTTCAACTCTTTTACACTCAATGCACTCAAAACTGATAAAATCGGAGCTTGTTCAGACCTTCTATTCTTTCATAGTGTTGTGTTTGTTCAAGATCTGGATTCTATCCAAGAGATTACTGATCTCGAGTTAAACATGAAACACCGTCTCGAACAGTTAAACTGATCGGACTAGGGTGATTCCTGTCTGATCTGGTCACTAAGTCTTAACGGGGTTTCTGTTGTTTGGCAGGTTATCAAACTATCTCGAGAAAATCGCAAAACCATCAAGACAACCAAGTGAAGAAGACGATCAGATCGAGTAGGACGGATTGCCGTCCGATCGGATTGCCGTCCGATCGGATTACCACCCGACCGGACAGCCACCCGATCGGCTTGCACCTTGGGTCCCACACTTAACTTCTATTTTCAACTTGAAGGTTTTGAACATCGAACGGATTGTCGTCCGATCGGATTGCCATTCGATCGGATTACCACCCGACCATGTGATGTTCAGACTTCAACACTTAAACGATTTTCAACATGTTCAATGCACTACTAGTTCCAACGGATTGCCACCCGATCGGCAGACTATCCGATCGAGTGACAACACTGTTGTGAACTTGTTCTCTGAGAATGACTCACCGAAAGGGTCGTCGTCCGATCGAACCGCCGTCCGATCGACCGACCTGAAGGGTAGAGATACTTCTCTGTTTTCAAAATGCTATAATGAAAACTTCAAAAGTCAAACCATTATACACAAACACATTTTCACCAAACGAGGTGAAAATCCAATCGAATGGCCATCCGATCGGATGACCATCCGAACGGATTGCCACCCGATCGGATTGCCATCCGATCGGATTACCGTCCGATCCTTGGTTCACTTGTATCGTTTTACGCGCCGCTTATCGTTTATGCTATCGTTCTGTTCAGGCTAAACTCTCTCTAAGCGCTCCCTTCAATCCATCATCGCTGTGAGTATACTCGAACCCTTTTGTTTTGCGCACTTTTGGGTGTTACATACGTTACTTATTCTAAATCACATCGAACACACTGCTCAATACTTTAACGCTAACCGATACCGCAAGCTATACGTGACTAAATGATTGCTTGTTTGTTATGTTTACACATGGATTGTTGTCTACCTGCCTTAGCAACGATAGTACTATAGTTTGGACTCAGCACCTGTTCACTCAGGGGTTGTTAAGGACAATTAATTACATGGCTCACAGTGGTGAGTGTGTATTACGAACTGCCTTGCGCAGTCAACCCGCAGTCATTGGTATTGATAGGATCATGTCGATAACTTACGTGCTTCATTTCACACTGTGTACGTGCTGGTTATGCGTAAACGGTTTCGAACTCTATTATATCTATTAAACTTGTATGCTCACCTTTACACTATGTGTATTGACTTTTATTTTAACTTATGTGACAGGTGCTTAAGATGTTTAAATGTTCAGCTTGTTGTGAAATCGAGGTTAGGAAAGGTCTAGAAACGAATAAACGAATAAACGAATTGTCTGTAATTAAAATCTGAGTTGTCGGATCAGAACAATTTGTCTTGAATTTTCCTGTAATAATTATGCTACCTTTTATGTCATGGTATGGGACGTGAAGTTTTAAATAATTGGTAATCGTAGTTGTTATGGAAACTTCTAGACAATCTGTTTCGCTCAGTGCCACGCCCCGATGTTTCCGCCATCGGTTGGGGTGTGACATAAACATAATCAGCTAACAAATATAAACAATAAACATTAGTGTTTAAGCTAATATTTCCACTGGTAATCATGTATAGTGTATACAGATAATAGATTATGCAAGTTAAACAATATAGATGGATCTGCTGGGTTGGGTAGCAGGTGGATAAGCTTAATCTATGGGATGTACACCTACAATTATGCATTTACAATAAAGGAGATACAAACTACCAATGATAGAAACGATAATTATGGAGATTGATTGTAGATAGAATAACTAAAATTAATTTGAATTATTCTTGTTCGCTAATAGTTTATGAGTACAGATGTGCAAGTATACAAAATCATCATCATCATCATCATACTCAGTAAATCCCACCAATAGCAAAGCTAAGGTAGGGTCTGAGGAGGGTAAGATGTAGACAACCTTACCTCTACTCCATAGGAATAGAGAGGCTGCTTCCAGTGAGTCCCCTGGTTCGATAGTAGTTTTGCATCAAGCCTTGGACATAAGGCATATAACACTCAGCAGCAATCGGGACAAAGACTGATTAGTGCATGTACGCTTTTGTCTTTCAGCTATCAACGCCACCACATGATGCATGATTAACCGTCCCCCGCTTTTAACGTTATTTTCACGAAATTAGTAAAATAACTTTAAAATTAGTTCAATTTCACATCCCCCCCCCCCCCCCGATGGCCCACACATATATACATTATATGCGCATACCGCAAGCGGGGGGCGTAACAAAGGATGCAGCAAAAAAGTGCAAAAATACAAAGTATACAGCAAAAATGCAGGATTGCAGCCATTTAGATGGCTAAGATCGCTCCAAAAAGTAGTTGAGTGTAATGGGAACATGTAACATCCATCTCAATTAAACATGATTATAACCTTAATTACGCATTTTATACTAAAAATTGACTTTCTAAAAACTTTGTCAAGTCAAAGTTCATACGTGTTTAAAGTAAACAAAATATAGTTCCAAGTGTTTACATAGTTAACTTAAAACAAAAACTAAGTAAAGTCATTGCGGAAGCTTCATTTGACATGTGTTCGGTTCACTTGATTGCTTGATCGTCGTCCGGATGCATGCTATACCCACCTATGATCAAAACCAACTTAAAAGTTAGTTTTGACAGCTTATAAACATGTATAAATAAGTTCCAATATCAAATAATGATAATCAAAAATAAAATTTCCAAAATCATGCCTCCCGCGTGTCGCGGAAGGCAACCTTTAATCTGTCGCGGGTCGCGAAACCTGTCGCGTGTCGCGCCCCAATTGAGAGACCCTATCGCGTGTCACGGAGGAGACTAATTTCCAGCAGGTCCGTTTCTGAATCCTGTATTTTCTGCCCAGCTCAATTATTCAACAAAAATCGAACTTTAAACGGGCATAACTTTTTATCTACTAGTCCGTTTTAGGCGATTCTTTTTCCTATGCTTTCGAAATTTAATTCTCCATCTTATGGAGTTAAAACCTGACATTCAACTAGTTCAAAAACTCAGATTTCAAGCTCTTGGCTTGAAATCCCTTTTTAACACTTTTGACCCGTTAGAGAGATTTACCATTTACTTTAAATTTCACTCTCCCTTCATCCATCATTTTACTACATCAAAGTATCTACTTTTATTTTGAAATCTTAATACTAATTCCTAAACAACCCATATGGGTCGTTTGGCCAATCTACCCATGAAGGACTTTTTGGTCAATTTTAGTTCCTCATTCTTACGACGAAGAACTCCTACCAATTATTTGACCAAAATACCATTTTCATATAACAACAATTCTAATTACGCGTACCTGGCTCGGGTCATAGCATTGACCCGTTTACATAACTTTTGCTTTAAATCTTTCTAGTTAAAGCAACGAAAACATGTGTTATTTCCTGTGATCACAAAACTCAACAAGCGGTCGTAAGTTATATTATTGCCAAATGGTATTAACACACCATTTGACCCATTTAGTCGAAATGACCATTTATCAATATATAATGGTATTTTAATACCATCTTTCCCCTTAAACCTATTCCAATTTACACCGTGGGTTCTTATTGCTTAAAAGACATTCCTTAAATTATTTGACCCGTTAAGACTTACACCAAAATGGTTGTCTTTTCAACTCTTTTATCTATCCGTCGACTGGTGTACAAATTATTAATTAGCCACTTCTACCCCTTACGGTTCACCCAATAACGTGATGTCCAATATTTCTTATTAGTTAGTCTCCACCCGACTAGTCTTCCATTTTTACCCTTTTTACCATAGTTTTTGGTTTCTTACCATTTTTCTTTATTCCGACTTACATTGTATTGTGCCGAAACATAGTATCTCAAATATTTAATCATAATTCAAAATCTATACTTACAAATAAGTGTATTGTAATCTAAAGAGGGGGTGTAAGCTTAACTTACCTCGCATCCAAACTATGCCTTACTTTTCCTTATTGATTTGTTTGACCCGCTTCGTCCTCAAGCTTCCACCTAGCTCGTTTAGCGTCAAACTAACATCATCATTCACAAGGTGGTTAGATTAGTCATTAACAAATACGAGTATTTCACCTTACGTATTTTCTATGTCGAAATCATTATTCGACTTCGTCATTGGTTAATTTTAACTTTCTACTAGTTAACTACCTCTAATCATATGATGCGTGAAATTAACTAAAATCTACATTATGATTAGATTTCGTATTATTACGTATCACCCCTAATTAAATTAATTAGGAAATTACGCGTTTCATTCATAGTTTCAACATATGAACATTGTGGGCATAATTTATAACATCAACAATCGAGTTTCGTATCACTGAAAATAGGTTGTTTTTGGTGACCTGTTTAACCTGTTTACAAGTCTTTAAAAATTATGATTTTTTTATGTGGTGTACCACTCGGAGGGTTAGACCTTGTGTTAAAATTTCAAGATCTAACTCTTTACCAAAAACTCGTAAAAATTCATTTACTAAGCTGCAATCAGATTCGTCACTTCTGACTGCAGCTTACGGAAAAATTCATTTAAAATTCCTCGTTTATCCGATTAATGAAATTCCAATTGGAGATTATTTTAATCACTTAATACTTTCTACAGTAAGAATTTGAGATCATAACTCAATTCCTAAATTGAATTATGACATTCGTAATGGGCTGCAAATTCTGCCAGAAAACGCAGCTTGAACCTTTGATACTTAAAAATTCATAAAACGCTCAATTTTCGTCGAAAAAATGCGAATCCAGTGGGGTTTTAAAGATATTTCCTGGAATTACATTTTAGACTCAAGAAACACATGTTTTTGTCAAGTTTTATCCACGTTACAGCCAATACAAGTCGGCTGTAAATTCTGATCAGAAGCTGTTTGAATTCAGCTTTCAACTAAAACATGTTTATGACATTATAACACTATCTTTAGCAATCAAAAACCCTAACAACAATCACCTTCAATGGTGTTCATGGATTTCACTAGAATTAGGCACGATTTCAACATATACTTGTCTAGGGTTTACTCCTAAACACTACAATGTTCCTATTTCATCCATATAACAAGCATGCATCAACAATTTTTGAATTCTCTAGGTTTACTCAGAAATTCAACTAGAGATTTCTCATGAAATTTACATACCTTGTGACTCCTTTTTCAGCGGAGATCACTAATACTTGCTCGGATTTTGATTTGGAACTGATTTGGACCTTCAATTTGAAAGATTTAGCAAGAACTAGGGTTGGGCTCCCATGGAGCTTTCTTCTGGTCGATCATACGCACGCCCCTGTGTGTGGGTTTTTTTTTTTTATAATTAAGCTTTCAATTTATCCATCTTTGGCCCCTCGTGTTTGGTTAGTTATCAAGTAGATCACAACTCCTTTAGTTTAAACAATATTCCCTCTTATTTACTAGGTTAGACATTCCTAGTTAACATAATAGGTTCGGGGAAAATTATGACCCAAACTGTTTTAAGTCCCGTTAATTCGGGCCTTTTATTCACTTCATTTTCCTCAATAGGATTTGCCCAACTTTTATTTAACATTAGGTTTATTTATTTAAATCCTAATATTTACCGGGTAAGTTTTACCACTAACCGTATTTTACCCGACCTTTAGTATTAACATGGTTTGATTACCGAACCCGTTTTCGGGGTGTTACAAGTCTACCCCCCTTAAAGAGGTTTCGTCCTCGAAACCTTATTTACAAAGTTCATTGGTTTAATCAAACAAACCAAGTTTCGTTTTCAAGGCACCCGTTTCTTTTGGTCAAAAGTTTTCATTTATATTGACGCGTACGTCTTTCGTGTGTAAGGCCTCGCGGGCCGTTATTTTTTAGCTTATATCATTTATCTTTATTGGCCGAATTGTCACTTGACCACTCATTCGCATTAGTCTTGTTAACAGGTTTATCCCCTTCTGTTGTCATTTCGGTAATGACTTCGCCCTTTTTGTGGCGTAACACAATTTAAATAATTGTGGATTCTTTTGTCGATTTTGCCCGTTTAAATGTTTTAGTGAAATTCTTCACTTTAACCCCTTCGATTAACTTAGCGAAACTCATCGCTTTTATACTAACTTTACCTCTCATTATTATTTTACGCGAGGAGTTACAACCAGTTTTCCTCGTTTTATCCAAGTGACCCGCAAGTTCTTTTACTTAGCCTCGTAAGCTTTTTCTTTTGATTTTCACCTTTTTAAGGTGAGAACCCCAACCATTCGTTTCTTTCTATTTGTGACCCGAAGGTCTTTTTTTTTTTTGGTCCCGTAGACTTTAACACTATTTATAATCCCGTAGGTTATGATGATCCCGTAGATCGTCTTTTATCCATGTTTATATTCAAATGTATATATACATATATAGCTTCAAAGCATCTCTTATTATGTTTGGAATTGTTTATTTTCGCTTTTGAACTTTAGTTGGCCTTGACCGTAGTCTAAAGCTTCGTTCGTTTAGTCTTGGACTAATCTTCCGACTTTATGACTCTTTACGTCATTTAGACGTCGGTTTGTTCTACGGTCCCCGGTTCATAATTATACTTCTTTACGACCCGTTACCCGGGTTCTTTATTATTTTGCGCTTCCATTATTCGGTTTGCGCTTACTTGCACTACCAAGCTTTTTATACTTTATTTATCTCGTTTGACTTATTCGTGTGAGATTTCATTACTCATGAACGTCAAACTTCATTCTTTATTCGACCCGTTCAACTTTAGAATAGTTGAACATAGTTACCAAAATTTCTGTTTGCAATTTCTCATTGTCTTTTAGTCGTGACTCTTAATCCGAGTCCTTTGACTTTCTATTTCGCGTACCCGTCTCTTGGTTTACGCGTGCTTTCAAAATCCTTCCCATACATCGGGTGTCTTTACCGAAGTCACCATCAAGTAACCATTCTTATATGGTTTTAGACGTCATCTTAATTTATTTGGTCGTCTTAGCAAAGTCCATTGCTTTTATTTAGTCAGGTCTTTTATTCTTTTATTCTACCCCATGGACTTGTCTGTGTGAATTTCATCACTTTTGACAGTCAAACTTTATCCCCTATGCCTTAGCATTCACATTAGTTGGTCTGTATTTTCATTTACTTTAATCTTTGTCCCTTCTCTTGGGCTCGTTATTCTAACGTAATACGCTCCCTGTCATCCGACTTGCGTTTACGTTTATTATCAAACATCTTACTTGTTTGATTCATTTGGGTACCTTTTTAAGTTTGTCCCATTCACCCCGTCCTTACTACATCGGACATAAATGCGTCCACTACAAGAAGTTCATGGTATCATATGCCACTACTTACTTGGCCAGAGTAAGCGATTGGTACATGACACACACGGCCTTTTTACAATTTTCACATCACACCCTATGTAAGTAACGCCTCTATTTAGTTTTCCAAGTTTTTAATTTACATATGCAACAATCATTCTCTACATGTTTGTTGCATATTGTTATTTGTGCGATTATATTTAAAAGCGTGCACCTGGTAATGCTTGCCCCGACAGGCGTTCCTTGCCATTATTCTTATTTGCGATTGTTACGCGATTTGGTCCTTGGTGATCATGCTCCTCTTGCAATACCTCGGACCGTTCCTCCGTCATATCCGTAATTTATTCTATTCTCGTCATCTTCATATGCGAGTGTCCTTCAATCAAAACATTCACAAAGGTTAGTAATGTTGACATCAATAATCGCCCGTATTATAATACGAGGCTTTCTGCTATACGTGTGAACGCACGTAATTTCATTAACTGTATCAATCATTTTAATTGGGGTAGCGTGTATTACACGATGACACTATGTGTTGTTTACAATACTTTAACATGCTAAACCACTAACATACTTGTACTTACCGGATTTGCGTTCAAGCCTCGAACCGAACACTTTATTCTTTTAACCTTGGGCTCTGATTACCAACTTGTAACATCCATCTCAATTAAACATGATTATAACCTTAATTACGCATTTTATACTAAAAATTGACTTTCTAAAAACTTTGTCAAGTCAAAGTTCATACGTGTTTAAAGTAAACAAAATATAGTTCCAAGTGTTTACATAGTTCACTTAAAACAAAAACTAAGTAAAGTCATTGCGAAAGTTTCATTTGACATGTGTTCGGTTCACTTGATTGCTTGATCGTCGTCCGGATGCATGCTATACTCACCTATGATCAAAACCAACTTAAAAGTTAGTTTTGACAGCTTATAAACATGTATAAATAAGTTCTAATATCAAATAATGATAATCAAAAATAAAATTTCCAAAATCATGCCTCCCGCGTGTCGCGGACGACAACCTTTAATCTGTCGCGGGTCGCGAAACCTGTCGCGTGTCGCGCCCCAATTGAGAGACCCTGTCGCGTGTCGCGGAGGAGACTAATTTCCAGCAGGTCCGTTTCTGAATCCTGTATTTTCTGCCCAGCTCAATTATTCAACAAAAATCGAACTTTAAACGGGCATAACTTTTTATCTACTAGTCCGTTTTAGGCGATTCTTTTTCCTATGCTTTCGAAATTTAATTCTCCATCTTATGGAGTTAAAACCTGACATTCAACTAGTTCAAAAACTCAGATTTCAAGCTCTCGGCTTAAAATCCCTTTTTAACACTTTTGACCCGTTAGAGAGATTTACCATTTACTTTAAATTTCACTCTCCCTTCATCCATCATTTTACTACATCAAAGTATCTACTTTTATTTTGAAATCTTAATACTAATTCCTAAACAACCCAGATGGGTCGTTTGCCCAATCTACCCATGAAGGACTTTTTGGTCAATTTTAGTTCCTCATTCTTACGACGAAGAACTCCTACCAATTATTTGACCAAAATACCATTTTTCTATAACCACAATTCTAATTACGCGTACCTGGCTCGGGTCATAGCATTGACCCGTTTACATAACTTTTGCTTTAAATCTTTCTAGTTAAAGCAACGAAAACATGTGTTATTTCCTATGATCACAAAACTCAACAAGCGGTCGTAAGTTATATTATTGCCAAATGGTATTAACACACCATTTGACCCATTTAGTCGAAATGACCATTTATCAATATATAATGGTATTTTAATACCATCTTTCCCCTTAAACCTATTCCAATTTACACCGTGGGTTCTTATTGCTTAAAAGACATTCCTTAAATTATTTGACCTGTTAAGACTTACACCAAAAGGGTTGACTTTTCAACTCTTTTATCTATCCGTCGACTGGTGTACAAATTATTAATTAGCCACTTCTACCCCTTACGGTTCACCCAATAACGTGATGTCCAATATTTCTTATTAGTTAGTCTCCACCTGACTAGTCTTCCATTTTTACCCTTTTTACCATAGTTTTTGGTTTCTTACCATTTTTCTTTATTCCAACTTACATTGTATTGTGCCGAAACATAGTATCTCAAATATTTAATCATAATTCAAAATCTATACTTACAAATAAGTGTATTGTAATCTAAAGAGGGGGTGTAAGCTTAACTTACCTCGCATCCAAATTATGCCTTACTTTTCCTTATTGATTTGTTTGACCCGCTTCGTCCTCAAGATTCCACCTAGCTCGTTTAGCGTCAAACTAACATCATCATTCACAAGGTGGTTAGATTAGTCATTAACAAATACGACTATTTCACCTTACGTATTTTCTATGTCGAAATCATTATTCGACTTCGACATTGGTTAATTTTAACTTTCTACTAGTTAACTACCTCTAATCATATGATACGTGAAATTAACTAAAATCTACATTATGATTAGATTTCGTATTATCACGTATCACCCCTAATTAAATTAATTAGGAAATTACGCGTTTCATTCATAGTTTCAACATATGAACATTGTGGGCATAATTTATAACATCAATAATCGAGTTTCGTATCACTCTAAATAGGCTGTTTTTGGTGACCTGTTTAACCTGTTTACAAGTCTTCAAAAATTATGATTTTTTATGTGGTGTACCACTCGGAGGGTTAGACCTTGTGTTAAAATTTCAAGATCTAACTCTTTACCAAAAACTCGTAAAAATTCATTTACTAAGCTGCAATAAGATTCGTCACTTCTGACTGCAGCTTACGGAAAAATTCATTTAAAATTCCTCGTTTATCCGATTAACGAAATTCCAATTGGCGATTCTTTTAATCACTTAATACTTTCCACAGTAAGAATTTGAGATCATAACTCAATTCCTAAATTGAGTTATGACATTCGTAATGGGCTGCAAATTCTACCAGAAAACGCAGCTTGAACCTTTGATACGTAAAAATTCATAAAACGCTCAACTTTTGTCGAAAAAATGCGATTCCAGTGTGGTTTTAAAGATATTTCCTGGAATTACATTTTAGACTCAGGAAACACATGTTTTTGTCACGTTTTATCCACGTTACAGCCAATACAAGTCAGCTGTAAATTCTGATCAGTAGCTGTTTGAATTCAGCTTTCAACTAAAACATGTTTATGACATTATAACACTATCTTTAGCAATCAAAAACCCTAACAACAATCACCTTCAATGGTGTTCATGGATTTTACTAGAATTAGGCACGATTTCAACATATACTTGTCTAGGGTTTACTCCTAAACACTACAATGTTCCTATTCCATCCATATAACAAGCATGCATCAACAATTTTTGAATTCTCTAGGTTTACTCAGAAATTCAACAAGAGATTTCTCATGAAATTTACATACCTTGTGACTCCTTTTTCAGCGGAGATCACTAATACGTGCTCGGATTTTGATTTGGAACTGATTTGGACCTTCAATTTGAAAGATTTAGCAAGAACTAGGTTGGGCTCCCATGGAGCTTTCTTCTGGTCGATCATATGCACGCCCCTGTGTGTGGGTTTTTTTTTTTTTTATAATTAAGCTTTCATTTTATCCATCTTTGGCCCCTCGTGTTTGGTTAGTTATCAAGTAGATCACAACTCCTTTAGTTTAAACAATATTCCCTCTTATTTACTAGGTTAGACATTCCTAGTTAACATAATAGGTTCGGGGAAAATTATGACCCAGACTGTTTTAAGTCCCGTTAATTCGGGCCTTTTATTCACTTCATTTTCCTCAAAAGGATTTGCCCAACTTTTATTTAACATTAGGTTTATTTATTTAAATCCTAATATTTACCGGGTAAGTTTTACCACTAACTGTATTTTACCCGACCTTTAGTATTAACATGGTTTGATTACCGAACCCGTTTTCGGGGTGTTATAGAACATTAGTATATATAATTGGGATTATGCATAATTTTAGTTGCAATTATTTATGGTTTTAATTTAGATTCTGCACAGTTGATTTTTAATGATTCTACACAGATTTAGAAAAAATGAAAACTTAAAAATCCAATCCAAACCGCCAAAACTAAACCGTTTTGGCCAACCATACCAATCCAGCCGGTTTGGGTTGCATTATCTAGCCGACTGAACCGGACCATAAACATCTGTACCACAGACGACACAGAACATGTTTTGCTATCTTCTTTAAGCTACTTAATATCAACAAAGGAAAATTTCCCACAAGACATCAATGCCAGAATAATCATTCATAAAGTAACATAATTTTACATGCCTGTAGATTCACCAATAATCGCCACAAGAGCAAACCCCATCTTCAAAGTGATGAAACCGATTTATATCTCTAACAACAATTTCCCGCTTCACAATCTTCGATATAAACTTGAAGAGAACATGGCAGTCCAAACATATTCTAAGATTTTTCATAATACGAATCGGGCATCCTGATAGTGTACTAACTAACCCGAACGCTAAAGCTAACCTCTCACTATGCACCCACAATAACCGCGCTTTCTCATCATCTTCTACTACTAACATAACCAAATGTACACCTTAAATATGCACAAAAAACAAATTAAGCCATAGGTACAACTACCTGTTTAAATATTTTTCTCCGACTATTGGTTGTCCTCAACACCTTCACGATCTGGTTTTAAAACCCCTAAACTGAAACCCTAGCTGCCATCGCTGCCAATCGGGTTGAGGTGACC
Organism: Helianthus tuberosus; assembly: GCA_030545235.1. Lineage (NCBI taxonomy): Eukaryota > Viridiplantae > Streptophyta > Magnoliopsida > Asterales > Asteraceae > Helianthus > Helianthus tuberosus. The sequence goes on along the minus strand of CM060436.1, from coordinate 21,824,903 downwards.
GGCTTCCTCTCCCTTTTATCGGTCTCTCTCTATCCTGCTTCTCTCTCTCTCTGGTGCGACGCCCGTTCGGTCTCTCTCTCTCTCTAGATGTGTATCTACGAGTTTGGGGGATGAGTAAAGAAAGCAATGTGTGTATAAGAAACACCAATTAAACAGAAGGTACAACCTTTATTTGCACAAAAAAGAAACAAAGCTAATGGTACAACATCTATTGCATAGAAATGTTGAAAATTAGAGTATTATATAATTAATAGCCATCGTGATTTATGAGAGGGAGCATCAAATAGAAAATTTGGTTTTGATAAAAAGTGTAAGAAACAATAATATGAGGACATATGGCAAATAAAAAAAATATAGGGAGTAACATTTTAGTCAATCTCATCTCCTCTTTTTTTTCCCTACATCTTCAAAACCCACTATTTTTAAAATTCATCATCTTCAACCTTTTCTTCAATTTCTCTTTCTATAATTACTATATCATATTACGATTTTCTTCATTAATCAACGATTCAAACACTTAATTAACGTGTTCTTCAACTTTTTTTTAAAGAAATCAAGTTTAATTTTATATAATTTCTCATTTTTTTCTCAAGAAATCAAGTTTAATTTTATATATTTTCTCATTTTTTTTCTCGTGATTTGAATCGAATCACTCGATTCGTTAGATTCGATCGTTGATCAGTGTTTCTAGCATTCAAATTTCGTCAATCGTTGAAGAAATCGACTTCGATCTGTGTAAGAAATCTAAATAATTCTGTCAATCATTGCATTTTACAATCTGGGTTTTCGAATTGCGTTTTAGAAAAACTCATTTTCTGTGTTTTTAGCGTGTTGTGTTTTAGAAAAAACACTTTTATTTTGTGTTTTTAGTCTATTGTATTTTATAAAGAACATTTTTTTTGTGTTTTTAGTCCAGTGTGTGTTCAAAAAAACACTTTTTTTTGTGTTTTAGAAAAAAAAACAATTTTCTTTGTGTTTTTAGTTTATTGCGTTTTAGAAAAACACTTTTGTTTTCTGCTTTTTGTCCATTGTATATTGGAAAGAACACTTTTTTTTCTATTTTTATTCCATTGCGTTTTAGAAAGAACACTTTGTTTTGTGTTTTAGTTCATTGCGTTTTAGAAAAAAAAAAAAAAAAAACACTTCCTTTTGTGTTTTTATTCCATTGCGTTTTAGAAATAACACTTTCATTTGTGTTTTTTGTCCATTGCATTTTAGAAAAAGAAATCTTTTTTTTTACGTTTTTTGTTCATTGCGTTTTACGCATCTGGATTTTTGATTAGTATAGTCATTTTAAAGATAAAAAACGCTCGTTTTTATAGTGCAATTTAAAAAAAATAATGTCGTATGAAATAGTTATTAACGTTTTAAAAAATCTAACGGATAGGATTCCTTTCTGACCTTTCTTCCAAAACGACACTACAGTAAAGTAATGTTTGTTTTTAAGAGGTGAAATGTCTGTAGTTTGTGGACCACATCTGCAGACATCTGTAGAAGAAAATATGGACCAAACCTCTGTAGTCTGGAAGAAAAATGATGTTTGTTTTTAACGTATGTAGACTTCTAAAATAAACTGGTGGTAGTGTACGGACGGTGGTGGTGGTGCTGGACGGTGGTGGTAGACGGTGGTGGTGGTGATGATGGTGGTGGTGGACGATGGTGGTGGTGGTGATGGGTGGTGGACGGTGGTGTTTAACTTTCTGCAGACCTTAGAAGATCTTAGAAGTAGTTGAGCCAAGTATGCACTAAGAAGAGCTCGAATATACGTTTTTTAATGAAACGTTTTCGAAAAAACAGTCTGCAGATAACAACGTATGTGCGTGGTCTGCGCAGTGCAGACAGAAAAGCCTGCGCAAATGTTTTTCAGAAAAATAAACGCCACCTTAATGATAACCGAAATATACATTTTCAAAATGTTACAAACCTTTTCATAAATAATAATAATAATAATAATGAAAATGAAAATATACATTTTAAAAGTGTTACAAACCTTTTCATAAAGAGTTAGGGACACGATAAAAGGCGTTGCCACTTAATTAACCCCATATCAAACAATTTAAATTGGCCGCTAGTGAAACGAAAATAAAACGTTTTCTTTAGAGGGTCATAGATATAAAAATTGGCCCTAGATATAAAAATTATAAATAAAAAGACCCTGTATATAAATTGGCCCTAGATATAAAATAAAAATTAATATTCAAAGTACTTGTTCTTTTTATGATGTATGACTTTATATATTCATTTTTATTAGGTCAAAATTAGTAAAATAAGTCCAGGTATCAGATGACTTGGTCAACAGGTTGGATATCTATATTTTGATCAGGGAAATCTAGTGAACCAATGTTTTTTTTTAACGCCCAAAACTCTATATATGTAAATATATAGGCCCAACAAGAAGCTGGAAAAAGCACAATACAACCCCATACAGACCAAAAAAACAGCCCAAAAACAACAACTAACACGTTACAAAAGATCAACTACATTGAACATAATCCATTTATCCCAGTTCAGCGGGGACAATTTCGACCGTTGTTTGAGCCAGATGAAAGTGTGACACCTGGGTCACTGCGACCAGCAAACAAATACCAAATCAATGAAATATTGTGTTTCATACTTTGGATTTGTATAAATGTGTGTATCTTTTGCACATATCAATTCTTGTTCGATTTCAAGCTTTAAATCGCTTTCTGAGAGTTATACGCCAACTGGTGCGTAAACGTAATCAGTTTAATGCGACAAACACTCCAGAACATCAACATATGCTTAACATACCTTAAATAACCTCTAGATAACTTAGAAATAAGTTTTGAAGGCTTTGGTATGGCAAAATCAAGTTTAATCGCTTACAGGGACTAAATTCGACAAAGTGCGAAAGTATGACGATTCGTACTGGAACAGACATTCCAGAACATGACCATAAGTTAAACATACCATAAATACCCATTACATAGCTTAGAAATAGGCTTTGAGGGGTTCGGTGTGCTAAAATAAACTTTTGGGTCATTCAGGGACTAAAAACGTCAAAAAGTGCACAAGTTTGCATTTTCGCACATAACTTACATTCTGAATACATCCGGACATCCAAAAATTTATGTAAGCATTAAAATATTTTATTTTAGTGTTTGGCATAATAAAAATCCATTCGTCGCACAATTTGGATCGTTTTTCGCGCTTATGCGCATTCCGTCGTAATTAAGCGAATAACGCAACCGTACGACCAAACGAACCGACATCCGAGATACTTTTGAGCATGTTTTGAGTTTCCTATACTTTAACTTTATTTTAGAGCCTTGAAATGGGGTTAACGGGGGCTTAAAAGTGCAAAAAAATCAAGTTTTACAAGTGCAGGGACCATTTTTGAAATTTCTGACCAGATTCAATGAACCTAGTCCATTTTGAAGTGTTGATGGTTTTAACCCATGGTTTTGCAAAACCATGGGCTGGTATTCAATGAACCTAGTCCATTATTAGGGGCTCCCATGGTTTTAGAAAACCTTGGGCACACATGTAAGGTCCAGATCAAAGCTCAGTTTTCGATGAACGATCTTAACGGTTCTTGAATTCCTATAAATACCCATCCTCACATCCTCCCAAATCACACTTGAATCTGATTTTGGCTCTCTAAGTTGAAGTTTATGCTTCATACCTGAGAGTAAATCGGATCAAGAGCTTGCGGGGACCTTCTGTAAGTATTCTTTCGTTCTTTTCATTCGTTTTTGTCGTTAAAGTCAAACTGCGTTTGACTTTCTGCTTTGACCAGTTTATGGTCAACGCGAATTTCGTTTGAACTTCATAGCGTGAGCGTAATCACGATGGTTATAGTCCCTAGTGACTATACCTACTGATTACCACGTTATCTTGGCTCAGTGACGAGTCGTAGTTTCGGCCAAAATGCGTTTTCTCGCGTATTTTGTAACCAAACTACTCTAGGATATCAAAACCGTTTGTTTTGATATCAAAACTTGTTTTCTAACTTAGTTAAGCATGTTTTAACATGCTTAGCTCGTCACTTTTAGTTTTGTGCTTGTCTAGGGTCGTAAAGGTAAGCGATCTAATCAATCGCTTATACTTTCGAACCCGACCCGTTTGGTCGATCATTAGGATCCGACCAAACATGTTAAGTGACCATAGTAGCGTAGGGAATAACCTTCTGAGGTTATACCTTATGGTCACTTAGGTTTGATTAGTCGCATGATAGGTAGTTTATATGCCTTAGGTAAATTACCAAAATGCCCTTTTTACGCCAAAATTCATTTTAAGCCTATGTAACATAATTTTTTATATCTAAACTGATTTAGCAACAATATTAGACATGTTAAGGAATATTTTACTTATCATAGGGCTAGTTAGGCATTCCGAACGCGTTTTACGCGAACGACGCGTTAAAGTAGCATAAGCTACCTAAACGGGTCGTAATAGGTCGTAAGCACTTAGGTTAGGTTTCATTTTAGTATGTAGGCTTTGTTAAACCATATTACACGAGTTCCCATACTCGTTTGGTTTACGAACCCTCATTCTATCTGATCCTCCGATTTAGGTCCGTTTATTAACATAGTTACCTATATTAGGTGCCGTTTTATTTCCGTGATCTCTAGCATTGTGTGGTTGTTACTCAATGACTTCTAGGCAATATCAAGTGAGTACATAGACCCTCTTTTACTGTTTTCCAACCTGTTTTGAGGTGAAACACATGTGCCTACTTGTTACTTTCATGCTTTCCTGTTTTCACATCATAAACTTGCTATGTTCATTAGTACACTTATAGTACATGATTTACCTTACATTGTTTTACTTTACATTTCTGCTATGTATGTTGACTGAGCAGGCTAGCACATTGATTTACATTGCTTTTCTGCTTTGTATGTTAACTTAGCATACTTAGTACATTGTTTTACATTACAATTTGTTACATATGCTCATCCAGCATATGAACACATTATATTACATTTTGAACCGTTTGTAACTATTTGACCATGTGAACCGTTGTAACCACTTGACTATGTGAACCGTTGTAACCATTTGACCATGTGAACCGTTATAACCATTTGACCATGTGAACCGTTATAACCATTTGATTATGTGAACCGTTTGTAACTATTGAACTGTGTGAACCGTAATTGACCATACATAAACATTTCTACAATTGTTAAACATTACATTTTGGTGGTTGTTTGGATAAGTGATTTAAGTAACGAGGTGACGTGTAATACGATAAGAACATGGTGGATACGCCGCTGGTACTTCCTATATATAAGTGCTTTTATGATATTACATATCGTAGTGTTATTTAAACCATTTCAGTTTAGACATATTACATCTACAATACAATCTTCACATAAACATCGTTTTACAAATACTTAACTTATACAAACTCATTTTTACATGGTTATTCACTTAACCATACATTATTCTTTTACACATATATATCATTTGGTTTATTTATCACTTTTTAAATGACTTATGAAAGGAACCACTCAACAAGATTCATGGCTACTTTTATTAATCAGTTTCTTTAAACGCCAGTCATGAATCCTATTTTCACAAAACCTATGTATCTCACAGGCATTTTTATGCTGACGTGCCAATTTTCACATGTGTTTTCAGGAGCTGTTGCATAGGATAATCGAGACACATTAGGCAGACTTGTGCCTTAGTGACTTAAAACGAAGCAAGAACTAGTTAATTTATGTTATGTACTCTTTGTTTCTTGTTTTAAGACAATGTAACTCTCTTGTTTGATAAATAAAATGTAACTTTAATTTCCATGGTTGTGAAACAATTAATTCTGTTACAATACTCCTCGACGTTTCCGCCACGTTTCGTTGTTTTACGTGATCGGGGTGTGACAGAAAAGTTGGTATCAGAGCCAATGGTTATAGGGAATTAGGTTATTAGTAATGCTTTGACCTAGACTATAACCTTCCTAGGACCCTAACGCGAGTTTAATTGCGTTTAGACATAAAACAATACCGTTGCCTATCTTTAGGAAGCAACCACAACGAGAACATCAATTCCGAAACCGCTTTGAAAATTAATCATCCGTTCTTGGATGATTGATTACTAGGTTTTGAACCCTCTGTTACAAGGTTTTGAACCCCTTTGAGTTTTCAAAATCTCGTCAGAGTTTTGGTTCCTAAATAGTGTGGACACGTGCAAACTGGAAGAGTGAATGCCTGTACCCTGGGTTTTCTGTCTAAGGCTAGAGTGTTCGTACAAATCCACATAATCAGACCAGTCACTCTTACCTGGGAACTCTTGGGGTGAGTGTTCACTTATAGGTGAGCATGTATTCGCGATACATTATTTTTAACCCATTTACCTTGATTAGTCACAATGTGTCATTTGTTTGCCTTGTGGTAACAAACAAATGACCGCCATCTTTGCTTTTGTCAAATTTTGTATCACCTCATCCTTTTCATCTAATCATCTCGCTCGTTTCCTTGCATGTTTCCCTCCTTTTAGAATGCCTCCTCGACGCGACAATCAGATAGCGAATGCCGAACTGGCAGAAATCATCGCGCAGCAAATGGCCGCTGCTTTCCCAAATCTTATTGCCCAACTGAACCAAGCCAACAACAACAATAATGCTCCATGCAATTTCAAGAGTTTCAATTCGGCTAAGCCACTCAAGTTTAGTGGTTCTGAAGGAGCAACTGGGCTCCTACAATGGTTCGAGAGCACTGAGAGTACATTTCGTCACGTTCAGTGTCCTGATAATCGCAAGGTCGAGTTTGCTTCCAGTGTGTTTCTGAAGAGGGCTCTTACATGGTGGAATGGGGTGATGAGAGACCGTGGTGCCGAGGTTGCTTTAGCACAGACTTGGGTCGAGCTTAGGGCTCTTATGATGAAGGAATTATGTCCTCGTCATGAGCTAAGGGCTCTAGAAAGGGAATTTGTTGATCTTAAGCAAGATAGCGGTGAGCATCGAGCCTACACGGACCGTTATGAGGAGTTAAGTCTGTTATGCCCAAACATGGTCACGCCTTTGGATAAGGCAATCGAAAAGTACATTGATGGCCTCCCTGACTCAATACAAGACATTATAACTGGTAGTAAACCCACTACAGTTAGACAAGCCATTGAGCTATCCGCTACCTTGACTGAATCTCAGATCAGGAAAGGTAAACTTTTCCGAAAAAGTGACAAGAAACCAATCGAGGAATCAAAGACCATGGATGAACAGACTGGATCCCCTAAGAAGTCAAAGAAGCGAAGGGCTTCTCCGAACTTCGCCGTGGTCGCTCACAATGGTCAAGCCGTCCCCATAACCAGCTCAACCCCCTGCTAGGAAGCCCTACAACGGAACTGCACCCTTGTGCAACCAATATAGCCTACATCATCATACTGGTGTGAAGTGCTGCACATGCCAAGTTTATGGACTTATAGGTCATATGGCAAGGGTTTGCCCAACAGTAGCTACACCAAATCAAGTTAACAACATTCCTGCCCAAGGTCGTTTTCCACCAGGTTCTTGTTTCAACTGTGGCGAGATGGGCCATTTCCGAAGAAACTGCCCAAAGCTTGCTAATGCGAATCCAGTGCAGGGATGAGCATCTGACCAAATGGAAGACAACGCTGTTTAGAAATAATCACGTCTTGTGTATTATTTTCTTTTGTTGTCAAGGTCCATGAAACAGTTGTTGATGTTGTTTATAAATAAATCTTTTATTCGCATTGCAATATGTTTATGTGGTTGCATGTATAAAACAACATATCCCCTACGATACCGATAATCAAGGAACCACATTCCTCCCATCTTTATGATCTCTTGCGTTTTCCATGAAAATCCTAAGTACTCGTTTCTTCCAAGGAAAACGAAGTACAAGGCGCAAGTTACAACTCTGGACGAATACCCACTCCTTAATAGGGTACATAAGGATATTCCCGTAAGTCCTTAATTGCTGTATACCTTAATTCGAATGTGGTGATTTCTTGTAATCAAAAATCGATTTTTTAGAAGATCATCCTATCTTTTCAGATAGATGCTTGAGGACGTTGAAGTCCATCAACAGGGTTCCTGGTATGCCTTGAATACCCATGTTCAAATCAACGCCTAGTTAATAACAATCAATAACGAGATAATAACAATTAATAACCAAGAAAACAATTATGTGCTTATGTGTTCCCTTTTATGTTTTTGTGTGATCCAAATTATGTTATCCAAATCCTCGTAGAATCTTCCATACCTTCGTATAAGGGATTCATAGTAGGATACCCAAAGGTACTACCTAAAATCCTAAATGGGCTTCTACGTTTTAGTTAAGTCCCTTGGATTATAAAGTACTACTCCATAATTAGACCCCTTGAGTGGTCTAGTTAAACAGATTGATCCAAAAATCGGGTTAGGAATATCATGTGATGATATAGTTGAAAGGACTCCTTGGTGGCCCAATTAAAAAGATCATCTGTCGATCTAATTAAAAGGACCCTATGGTAGTCTAGTCACCCTCATCACAGGTTTGATTTTCTTCCCCTAAACAATTACAAAACAAACTGTGCGGACTGTGCAAGGAATTACGTAATTATGGATGCATACATAATTATGGAATTTAGTGCACAAGAATCACAGCAAGTTCTGTCATGTATCTAGAGTTAACCCAATTCATTTCCAACTCTGATGAAGCAACCGTTGAAAATGACTCCGTCTTTTCATTTTCGTTTCTAAATATTATCCGTTGAGGAAATTAATATCCGTTTGTCTAATCCTTCATTTCCATTTCTGATGAAGCAACCGTTGAAAATGACTCCTTCAGTTCATTTTCGTTTCTGAAGATTACCCGTTGAGGAAATGAATATCCGTTTGTTTATCCTTCTCATTTCCGTTTCTGAGGAAGCAACCGTTGAAGATGACTCCGTCTGTTCATTTTCGTTTCTAAAGATTATCCGTTGAGGAAATGAATATCCGTTTGTTTAATCCTTCATTGCCAATTCTGAATAATACCCGTTGAGGAAAATGACTCCGTTTGTTCATTTTCGTTCTGAAGAATATCCGTTGAGGGAAATGAATATCCGTTTGTTAAATCCTTCATTTTTCCATTTCCGAAGAACCCGTTGAGGAAAATGACTCCGTTCGTTCATTTTCGCTTCTGGAGTATATCCGTTGAGGAAAATAACAGGATTATGCCTTTCATATCTTTGATGATCACTTAACACAAAGTCACAGACAGACTCCTACGAATAAATTTCGGGACGAAATTTCCTAAAGTAGGGGAGACTGTGACACCTGGGTCACTGCGACCAGCAAACAAATACCAAATCAATGAAATATTTTGTTTCATACTTGGGATTTGTATAAATGTGTGTATCTTTTGCACATATCAATTCTTGTTCGATTTCAAGCTTTAAATCGCTTTCTGGAGAGTTATACGCCAACTGGTGCGTAAACGTAATCAGTTTAATGCGACAAACACTCCAGAACATCAACATATTCTTAACATACCTTAAATAACCTCTAGATAACTTAGAAATAAGTTTTGAAGGCTTTGGTATGGCAAAATCAAGTTTAATCGCTTACAGGGACTAAATTCGACAAACTGCGAAAGTATGACTATTCGTACTAGAACAGACATTCCGGAACATGACCATAAGTTAAACATACCATAAATACCCTTTACATAGCTTAGAAATAGGCTTTGAGGGGTTCGGTGTGCTAAAATAAACTTTTGGGTCATTCAGAGACTAAAAACGTCAAAAAGTGCACAAGTTTGCATTTTCGCGCATAACTTACATTCTGAATACATCCGGACATCCAAAAATTTATTGAAGCATTAAAATATTTTATTTTAGTGTTTGGCATAAGAAAAATCCATTCGTCGCACAATTTGGATCGTTTTTCGCGCTTATGCGCATTCCGTCGTAATTAAGCGAATAACGCAACCGTACGATTAAACGAACCGACATCCGAGATACTTTTGAGCATGTTTTGAGTTCCCTATACTTTAAATTTATTTTAGAGCCTTGAAATGGGGTTAACGGGGCTTAAAAGTGCAAAAAAATCAAGTTTTACAAGTGCAGGGACCATTTTTGAAATTTCTGACCAGATTCAATGAACCTAGTCCATTTTGAAGTGTTGATGGTTTTAACCCATGGTTTTGCAAAACCATGGGCTGGTATTCAATGAACCTAGTCCATTATTAGGGGCTCCCATGGTTTTAGAAAACCATGGGCACACATGTAAGGTCCAGATCAAAGCTCAGTTTTCGATGAACGAGCTTAACGGTTCTTGAATTCCTATAAATACCCACCCTCACTTCCTCCCAAATCACCCTTGAATCTGGTTTTGGCTCTCTAATGTAACACCTCGAAAATTCACGTCCTATAATGTGTTGACACGTGTCATAAAGATTAAACGTGTGAAAGAAATATTATGGAAGGACTAAAGTTGACAAACATGGAAAGTATGTGAATATACGTATTCTAAGTGTCAACTGTGAATAAATATAATGTACATTAACCCTACACGATGCTCATACCTTCAAACGAATAAATCATGGATCATACGAAGCTAAAAGTGGGAGATTTCAAACTACAGGGACCAAATGTGTCAACATGTTTAAATTATACCTCTGAGTGACCTTTTGACAAACCCAAAGCTTTGTAAATATTAATTATGCTCACGAGAATGCACCACAAAAATTTCATAAAGTTTCGTTAACGTATGAGAAAGTTATGATCAAATTCGTGTGCGAAGTGTTAAAGCGTAAACGTTGAAAGTTAGGACTTTTCGGGTGACAATAAAGTTACCCGGGGACTTGGCAAAGTGGGTATATGTTTTAAAGCCTTTTTAGATCAGTTAGGAGGGTTTACAAAGCAAGAAAACAAGTGCCTAATCGAGATTTGAAGAGCCAAGGACCAAATCGCAAAAGATAAAGAATGTTGGATTCTGGATGCTGTCGCGCCACGCGAGGGTCCCTCGCGCCACGCGAGGGACTCCCAGAACCGAGAAAAACGGCTGTTGTCTGCAGGGGCTGTAATGCGCGACCTTTACTCGATTTTTCACATCTCCTGGCCCCTAAAACACCCCCTAAGCCTCTAGGACACATGTTGCAAGCTTGTGGTCAGTCCTAGACTTGGTTGTCAACATGTTATGGTGGATTAAACCACTATATAAGGCCCTTCAAGTTCACAACTTTTCCTCACACCATTTCTCTGCATTCTGATTGATTCTGGAGCTCAAGCCTGCTTCCAAGTGATCATATCTCGTGCATAGGACTCTTGTAAGTCTGCTAATCCTTCTTTAGTTGAGTTTAGCTTGTTTAATTAGCTAAAAGTCAAACCGTCGTAATTACGGTTTGACTTCGAGATTAGTCAATAATGGCTCAGTCATATCTCGAATTAAAAGTAGTTATAAGTTGGTATTTATGTGGGTAATAAAACCCCAAAAGGGTTTCCCCTGATCACCACTCTAACTAGTTCAAATGTCGGGTCAAACATGTACTTAAAAAGTCAACAGGATTCTTAAATTGCAATTTATGCATGATTAGCTATCTAGAACATATACAACCTGTTTGATTATTGTTATAACTTAGTAATAAGTGTAAGAACATGTCTAAACATGTTCAACCCGATGATTTCCTGTTTAGACCCGGTTCGGAACCGAAAGTCACATAGTTTGACTTTCACTTTGACTTTCAGTTCTGACCCGTTAAGGCATGTTTTAGAAATGCCTCAGAGCTTTAATTGGACTAGGTTACATGTTAGAACAACCCTCTGTGATTATACACCTTGGTTCATTAGTTATCCAATTAATATGCATGTTTCCGTTAATTGCTCATATGTTGACCGTTATGCCCTTATTACCTTAAAACGTGATTTATGAAAATGTAAAAGTGTAGAAACCTTAAATACTGATATATAAACTTGTATGAAAAGTTTGACATCAGTTTGACTTGTAGATTAAGAGTTATGCTCAATATCGCAAAATTAATGCTTTATGTTAATAAAACGGCGTAATTAGCGTATAGCCTAGTTAAGCCTACTTTTTAATACCAAATATTTTACCCACTGATGTAATATATTATTTTGGGATTTTTAAAGATTTTTAATTAATTTTAGGCTGAGCATAACTAGTAGTCGTAGGCTTAATCCGGTAATTGTCGGTTTTGCCCTTACGGGCCATAAAATGAGTTTTACACATCTAAACGACTCCAAACCTTTTGCTACTGATCACATATGATAAATAAATTATTTTAAGCCTTCCGGAAATATAAAGTTATCAGATTTAAGTACCGAACCCGGTAATGGCCTTTAATCGCCTTATTTAGCGTTTTTAACGCATAGTATGTTTTAAAATCATATTGAACATACCCGGGTTGATACCTACTGATATATGAGGCAAATTATAATATCTTAACAGTAAGCAAAGGTTGATAAACTCAGACTTCAGTTTTGAGCTTTTCGGCTTATGTGAAATTACCAAAATACCCCTACGGGGCATAGTTTGGTTAAAAATGATAAATTTCACATACATGCTTTAACCTACTGATATAACTTAGCAAATTAAGTATAATTACTGATTACATCAGACCTGTAACTCAGTTAAACACTTAAACACTTTTATAAACTTTTAAATGACCAAACTACCCCTACGGGGCCTAGTTTGTGTTTAAACACGTTTCGGGCATAATGAAAGACACCTTACTGATGTCACAACATATTTGAGACATAATTAACTTAGGAAACCTGTATATAGCTCTCATGAATACCCGTCACGCTTATTACGCGTACGGTTCGGTTTATGTAACAAGTTTACATAAATTAGCCGAAACGGGTCAAACCTTAACGGTTTTATCTCAAAATCCAGAATGTGAATAATAAACCCATATTAAACAAGTATTCAAACTTGTCGGGTCGGAATCACATTCTATCCAGTCTTCGCTTAATCGTGCGTACGAACCGTATCTTGAAACTAGCCGGTCTAAGCTTAAGCTTAATGAAAGGCCCGTTAGAATTCTAATGGGTTATTATAAACCTTCGTTCCAGATTAGGAGGACCAGTAAAAGCTATGTGCATTTTGCTTGTTGTGATTAATACTTACTCAGGTAAATACTTTTAACTTATTTTCCCTATACTGGCTTGGGTTACGGTATATAGCATACCGCTTGATCGGGCATCAAATCTCCACATTAAGTGGGTAGTTGAATAATTTTATCGGCTCGTTTAAACAGTCTTGTTTACTTTACAGCCTTTGGGGGGTTAATGACCATGTCCCGGATATCCTTGGCATCATCTTACGAGATGGCCACGACCTGAGCACGTGGTGTAGGCGTACACCTGTCAGTGTATAACTCAATTATGTGGTGTGTCTATTGATCTTTAACCCGGGCTAGATCCGGGCTACTGAACGCATAAGTAACATGTAATTCGTTCACAAGATTATAATATTAAATAATTCTCCCAAGTTAAACAAAAATGTTTATGCCACGTGCATCCAAACCAATTTTCAATCATTTTCCAAAATGAGTCAGTTGATTGTATTTACCAGTGTAAACTGACGTATTTTCCCAAAAAGACTGAATGCAGGTACTAAACGAAATTGGCTGGATTGTCTCCTTAGCATCAATAAAAAGTCTCGCCAGCTTAGGATGCCTGAAGTCTGTTGAACCATTAATATTATTTTGTTTCGATCCGTTCTGTGGATAAACTTCCGGATATTGTTACATTGATAAACAATATTAAATTCGGTTGTATCATATTTTAAATTTGCTTCCGCTGTGCATAATAATATTGTGTTGTTTGACTATTACGTTGCCAACCACGTCACGATACACCCCCACCGGGCCCACCGGTGACACGTGGAAATCGGGGTGTGACAGGTTGGTATCAGAGCCAACTCTGAGTGAATTAAACACTAGCCTTTTTGTGTTTAATCTCAGTACACAATAGCACATTCTAAACTTTCGAGTCTAGACATATAACATAGGACAAATTCTATTTTGTTCATTTTTGTCTTATACTTTATTTTGTTATATTGTTGTTATTGTTATCTCATGAAATATTGACAGGAATCAAAAATGCCGCCAAGATTCTTTAGGAGACGAGGACGAGGCAAGGGGCCGGTCACCGCCCCCAATGACCATGAAGCTGGACCTTCGCAACGGCGAGCTCCATCCAACACCGAGAGTGACGACCCTCGGGAGAACCGGAGAAACCTGTTCGAGCCGGCCAGACGGTCGGTTTCGCATAGTTCAACACCTCCAATTCTTAACCCTCATGAACCCAATAACCCTCAACCGTCCTACATACCACTTCAGCGATCCCTGTCTCATCACTCTTATGGTGACCCCACACCCATCTTTCGAGGCCAATTTAATCCGGCCAATTACTTACCAGAACCCGTGGGTTTCAACCCACTAGGGCCAGACGATCACTTCTCTGGCGATCACGCTGATGACATGGACGAGGATACGGACCCCGTCATGCCTGCTAGTGGCACTCCAAACCATCCGATTGAGATCTCCGACGGATCGTCTTTTCTCGGATCACCCTACGGTGGTCCAGACAGTTTCCAAGCCCTGTTTAATCAGCACGAGTGGTACTATACACCTTCTCACCACTCGTCGCCTCATGAGCAGCAGCAGCAGCCACAGCAGCAGTAGGATCATCAAGATTCCTCTGAGGATCACCGGTTTGTGGCAGTTACGCCACCACCTCCACCGCCACCAGTTCAGCCGGCACCTCCTCAACCGCCAAGGCGTAGGAGAACTGGTGCACGTATGTCATCACGTGCGGGAGACTTTCATTTCAGCTCCCCACGTCAGTCAAGTGCCAGCCACTACCCGCCACGTCAGGAGGACCCACAAATGGGTGGGCCTTCCAACCCAACGATGCCGCAGCCACCGCCAATGGGTTTTGACAACCCAATCCCAGCTTATACAGGTTCCATGGCATACAACCCGTTCGAGCCGCCAGTCCACAACAACTACGGGTATGCAGAGGCCGACCCCTACTTGGTGGCAGCTAACTACAATGCCCTGCACCCAGAAGGACAATACGGAGCTCCATGGGGAGTTGGGTACCCAACACAAGGGTACCAGATACCACCTAGGCCTATCATATGGACTCAATCGCAGCCGCCTAGGTTCTCCCCACCTGAGCATGAGGAACTCCTTCAGAGGCTGGATCAGGTGGAATGGGAAGTGCACAGGGACCGTAGGGAGAGACAGACTTTCTTCCAAGGATTAGTAGGATGATCAAAGGGAAGAACAAGAAGGATCATTGAATCCTTCCATTTTCTGTGTAAGCCCCTGCGTGGGTGTATTTGGTTGTTAAGCCCTATATGGGTATGTGTGTTGGTATGTTTGTTTGTGTAAGTCCCTACGTGGACAATTATGTTGTTAAGCCCCTATGTGGGTATGTATGTGTGATGATTTGACCCCTGCGTGGGTCTGTTTTCCTTTAACCCCTGCGTGGGTATGATGTTTATTTGTTAAGGTCCCTGCGTGGACTAGTTTGTTTGCTTAAAGCCCCTGCGTGGGCAAGTACTTGTTTGGCCCCTGCGAGGGTAAGTTGTTATTTGAAAAGACCCGTTTAGGGCATTGTATAATATTTTGAATAAATCAATGGAATGTTTGTTTTATAAATTTCATATTTGCCATTTTGCGCATAAATAATTTATAAATGAAATAAATAAATTAAAATCATTCCTTTTTTTTTAAATTAATCTGCCTATGTAATTATTTGATTAAGAGTCTTAAAGTGTGAAACCTAGCCTCGTGTCAAGTATAAGACCGGGCCAAGATGGTAAGACCTGTTTAAAAGATTCAAATCCCTGTTAACATCTTGAAAACATGTTAACACTCCTGGCAGAAGTGATTCGTTAAAATCATATGTCATTCTTATATGTATAAGGATTCTTTAGAAGATTCCAAACCCAATTATATGATCTCTGAATCATGGGTTAAGATCATCAATTAAGATGATCATATTTTACCATACGTAGTAATATGATGCCTACGGGCCCAGCTCACTTCCATATGAGCCAAAAGACAGTGGTAACTATGACCCCCTGTCTGATAAGGAAAATGAACTAGGTTCAAACCTTAAAAGTCTTGATTCTCTGAAATCATGGCTTATAATTTAAATTGTCCATGTGACTAAGCCCTATGTGCTAATATATATTGTTATTGTTTATAATTAGGATAAATTTAATTGAAATCCTAAATTAATACGATTAATAAGTTAACCAAATATGGTCTCTGTTTACCATGGTTAACGAGTTACCCTAAGGGGTAATTCCATAATAAACTCCCAAATAAAATATTGTCCTTGTTTTCTGCAACAGTTCAATTCAAATGGCTGACTCAAATGAAATAAATAGCCATCCAGTGGAGCAAAATGAGAACGCCCAGATTACGTTAACTGGTGCTGAATTAAAAGCGATCATAGACGGCGCTGTTACACAGGCTTTGGATAGGCAGTATGAGGAATACAGTGGTACTCGAAGTAGGACCCACTCTGCATCACATTCAAAGCCCAGGACACATTCTGAGGCTCATAGCAAGCCTCCTCCCAAAAAGAATGGACCCAAGAAAGATGGTGATGACCGTCAGTCCACCAACCATCAAAGTGTTCCATCTCAGCATTTAGTACTGCATCAAGAACCCCGTAACAAGGGTTGCTCCTATAAGTACTTCGTGTCTTGTAAACCCAGGGATTTTACTGGGGAAAAAGGAGCCGTCGACTGTATGACTTGGCTGGACGAGATGGACACGGTGGTAGATATCAGCGGGTGCGCTGAAAGGGATGTAGTTAAGTTTGTGTCACAGTCCTTTAAGGGTGAAGCGTTAGCATGGTGGAGATCTCTGATCGAGGCCACCGGAAAAATCCCATTGTATAATATGTCGTGGGATCAATTCATTGCCCTAATCATGGAAAATTTCTGCCCTCAACATGAGGTGGAGAAGATAGAATCTGACTTTCTATCGTTGGTGATGACGAACCTCGACTGTCAAGCTTACCTGACAAGCTTCAATACGCTGTCCCGGTTGGTTCCTTACCCGGTAACCCCGGAGCCAAACAGAATCGCTCGCTTTATTGGTGGTTTAGCCCCCGAGATCAAGGCAAGCGTAAAAGCTTCTCGGCCAGTTACCTTCAGGTCTGTAACTGACATTTCCTTATCCCTCACTCTGGATGCGGTCAGGCAGAGATCGCTGAGGAATAAGGAGGCCGAGAAGAGGAAGCGTGAAGATGATGGTTCACGAAAGTCGAACAAGAAGCACCGTGGGAGCGGTGACAACAAGAAAGGGTCGGAGTCGAGGAAGGATGGACATAATTCTGGTGAAAAGCCCAAGTGTAAAATTTGCAAGAAGCAGCACTATGGAAAGTGCAGACTGGAGTCGAACTCTCAGACTCAGTCAAAACCCTTTGCTTGTGGAATTTGCAAGTCCACGGATCACAAAACCCTGGATTGCAAGAAGATAAAAGACGCAACGTGCTACCGTTGCAATGAAAAGGGGCACATCAAGACCAACTGCCCAAAGTACAACAAGAAACCTGAAGAGGCTAAGAAGACTAATGCCAGAGTCTTCAGAATGGACGCGAAAGAAGCTGTGCAAGACGATAATGTCATAACAGGTACTTTCCTTGTAAATGATGTCTTTGCAAGAGTACTTTTTGATTCAGGCGCAGATAAGTCTTTCGTAGATCATAAGTTTTGTAAATTGTTGAATTTACCTGTCAAAACCCTAAGCGTAAACTATGAGGTAGAGTTAGCAGATGGTACCATAGAAACCGTCTCGACTGTGTTAGATGGATGTGTTATATCCATTAAGAACCATTCTTTTCCTCTGTCTCTACTTCCATTTAAGTTGGCTGGTTTTGACATAGTTCTGGGTATGGACTGGTTATCTCATAACCAGGCCCAAATCGTCTGTAACATGAAACAAGTAGTGATAAAGACTCCATCTGGTGAATCACTCACCATTCGGGGAGATACCCAGTATGGACTACCTGAGCAAGTGACTATGCTCAAGGCTTCCAAGTGTTTGAAGAAGGGGTGTGTCATCTACATGGCGCAAGTGATTATTGATGAGCCTAAACCAAAGATAGAAGACATCCCTGTCATTTCTGAATACCCAGAAGTGTTTCCAGAAGATCTACCTGGTTTACCACCAGATAGACAAGTGGAATTCAGAATTGATATCATCCCCGGAGCGGCACCAGTTGCTAGAGCACCATACAGATTGGCACCCACAGAAATGAAGGAGTTGCGGACGCAGCTAGATGAATTGCTGGCTAAAGGTTTCATTAGACCTAGTTCATCTCCTTGGGGAGCGCCAATCTTGTTTGTCAAAAAGAAGGATGGATCGATGCGTCTGTGCATCGACTATCGTGAGCTTAATAAAGTCACGATCAAGAATAGGTATCCTTTGCCCAGAATCGACGATTTGTTCGATCAGCTTCAAGGGGCAAGTTACTTCTCAAAGATTGATTTGAGGTCAGGCTACCATCAGCTGAAGTTCAAAGATGAAGACGTTCACAAGACTGCATTTAGGACTCGTTACGGTCACTACGAGTTCCTAGTGATGCCTTTTGGGCTCACTAATGCACCAGCCGCGTTCATGGATCTCATGAATCGCGTCTGCAAGCCTTACTTAGATAAATTCGTCATCGTTTTCATCGACGACATTCTCATTTATTCTAAGAATCAAGCTGACCATGAGAAACACCTTCGTTGTATTCTCAAACTTCTACATCAGGAGAAGCTCTATGCCAAATTCTCTAAGTGTGAATTTTGGCTACGAGAAGTCCAATTTCTTGGACACGTGGTTAGTGAGCGTGGTATCCAGGTGGATCCCGCTAAGGTTGAAGCCGTAATGAACTGGCAAGAGCCAACAACGCCTACAGAGATTCGTAGCTTCCTGGGATTGGCGGGATATTACCGGCGTTTCATAGAAAATTTTTCAAGGATTGCTGCACCCCTAACCTCCTTAACTAAGAAGAAGGTTAAGTTTGTTTGGGGCCCTAAGCAGCAAGAATCCTTTGATATTCTGAAGCAAAAGTTGAGCAACGCCCCAGTACTGACACTGCCAGATGGAATAGAAGAATTTGTGGTTTATTGTGATGCTTCGCACACTGGCATGGGGTGTGTGCTTATGCAGAAAGGCAAGGTGATTGCCTACGCTTCACGACAATTGAAAGTGCATGAAAAGAATTACACCACCCATGACTTGGAGCTGGGTGCTGTTGTATTCGCACTGAAGCTTTGGAGGCACTATCTTTATGGTGTCAAATGTGTGATTTATTCTGATCACAAGAGCCTCCAACATCTGTTTAATCAGAAGGAATTAAACATGAGGCAACGCCGTTGGATGGAAACTTTAAATGATTATGATTGTGAAATCAAATACCATCCCGGCAAGGCGAATGTAGTCGCCGATGCCTTGAGTCGGAAGGAAAGGGTTAAACCCATCCGAATCAATGCCAAGCGCATGGAAATAAAGAACAGTTTGATGGAAAGGTTGTTAGCTGCACAGAAGGAAGCTGTGTTGGAAGCTAACTATCCTAATGAAAAGTTAGGAGTAACTGAGGAGCAGTTAACTCTTAGCAAGGACGGACTTCTGAAATTAAATGGACGAATATGGGTTCCAATTTTTGGAGGACTTCGTGATGTCATCCTCCAGGAAGCCCATAGTTCCAAATACTCCGTTCATCCTGGAGCTGATAAGATGTACCAGGATCTAAAGTCAAATTATTGGTGGATAGGCTTGAAAAAGTCTGTAGCCACCCATGTAGCTAAATGCTTAACATGTGCGCAAGTCAAAGCCGAGCATCAAAAGCCGTCAGGCTTGCTACAACAGCCTGAACTTCCTATGTGGAAGTGGGAAATGGTAACTATGGATTTTATTACCAAGTTACCAAAGACAAGGAAAGGAAATGATACAATATGGGTTATAGTTGACAGACTGACTAAGTCAGCTCATTTCTTACCCATCAAGGAGACTTATAGCTCCGATATGTTAGCCCAGTTATACGTTGACAAGATTGTAGCCTTACATGGCATACCTGTGGCTATTATCTCTGATAGAGATACTAGGTACACGTCACATTTTTGGAAAAGTTTCCAACAATCTTTGGGCACACGTTTGAATTTTAGTACGGCTTATCATCCTCAGACTGATGGTCAGAGTGAGCGTACTATTCAAACGTTGGAAGACATGCTACGTGCATGTGCGATCGATTTGGGAGGTAGCTGGGATAAGAACCTGCCATTAATCGAATTCTCCTACAACAATAGCTACCATACCAGCATTAAGGCTGCCCCTTTTGAGGCATTATACGGTAGAAAGTGTAGATCACCAGTTTGTTGGGCGGAAGTCGGAGAAGTCCAGTTATCAGGACCAGAAATCGTGTTCGAAACGACGGACAAGATTGTCCAGATTCGTGACAATCTCAAAGCTGCCCGGGATAGGCAGAAGAGTTACGCTGATCCAAATCGTAAGGATTTTCATTTCGAAGTAGGTGACAAAGTCCTACTTAAAGTGTCACCCTGGAAAGGGGTGATGCGATTTGGTAAGAAAGGCAAGCTAAGCCCGAGATACATAGGACCTTTCGAGGTTATCGAACGTGTCGGGTCAGTTGCCTATAAGTTAAACTTACCAGAAGAGCTCAGTGGAATCCACAATGTGTTCCACATCTGCAATCTGAAAAAGTGTTTCGCTGACGAATCACTGGTTATACCACATACAGATGTGCATATAGATGAGAGCTTAAGATTTGTTGAAAAACCTTTGTCGATTGAGGATCGACGGGTTAAGAAGCTTCGAAGGAAGCACGTGCCTATTGTTAAGGTCAAATGGGATGCCCGTAGAGGTCCCGAGTACACGTGGGAGGTTGAATCCACGATGAAAGAAAAGTACCCTTACTTATTTCAGTAAATCTCGGGTCGAGATTTATTTTAAGGGGGTGAGGATGTAACACCTCGAAAATTCACGTCCTATAATGTGTTGACACGTGTCATAAAGATTAAACGTGTGAAAGAAATATTATGGAAGGACTAAAGTTGACAAACATGGAAAGTATGTGAATATACGTATTCTAAGTGTTAACTGTGAATAAATATAATGTACATTAACCCTACACGATGCTCATACCTTCAAACGAATAAATCATGGATCATACGAAGCTAAAAGTGGGAGATTTCAAACTACAGGGACCAAATGTGTCAACATGTTTAAATTATAACTCTGAGTGACCTTTTGACAAACCCGAAGCTTTGTAAATATTAATTATGCTCACGAGAATGCACCACAAAAATTTCATAAAGTTTCGTTAACGTATGAGAAAGTTATGATCAAATTCGTGTGCGAAGTGTTAAAGCGTAAACGTTGAAAGTTAGGACTTTTCGGGTGACAATAAAGTTACCCGGGGACTTGGCAAAGTGGGTATATGTTTTAAAGCCTTTTTAGATCAGTTAGGAGGGTTTACAAAGCAAGAAAACAAGTGCCTAATCGAGATTTGAAGAGCCAAGGACCAAATCGCAAAAGATAAAGAATGTTGGATTCTGGATGCTGTCGCGCCACGCGAGGGTCCCTCGCGCCACGCGAGGGACTCCCAGAACCGAGAAAAACGGCTGTTGTCTGCAGGGGCTGTAATGCGCGACCTTTACTCGATTTTTCACATCTCCTGGCCCCTAAAACACCCCCTAAGCCTCTAGGACACATGTTGCAAGCTTGTGGTCAGTCCTAGACTTGGTTGTCAACATGTTATGGTGGATTAAACCACTATATAAGGCCCTTCAAGTTCACAACTTTTCCTCACACCATTTCTCTGCATTCTGATTGATTCTGGAGCTCAAGCCTGCTTCCAAGTGATCATATCTCGTGCATAGGACTCTTGTAAGTCTGCTAATCCTTCTTTAGTTGAGTTTAGCTTGTTTAATTAGCTAAAAGTCAAACCGTCGTAATTACGGTTTGACTTCGAGATTAGTCAATAATGGCTCAGTCATATCTCGAATTAAAAGTAGTTATAAGTTGGTATTTATGTGGGTAATAAAACCCCAAAAGGGTTTCCCCTGATCACCACTCTAACTAGTTCAAATGTCGGGTCAAACATGTACTTAAAAAGTCAACAGGATTCTTAAATTGCAATTTATGCATGATTAGCTATCTAGAACATATACAACCTGTTTGATTATTGTTATAACTTAGTAATAAGTGTAAGAACATGTCTAAACATGTTCAACCCGACGATTTCCTGTTTAGACCCGGTTCGGAACCGAAAGTCACATAGTTTGACTTTCACTTTGACTTTCAGTTCTGACCCGTTAAGGCATGTTTTAGAAATGCCTCAGAGCTTTAATTGGACTAGGTTACATGTTAGAACAACCCTCTGTGATTATACACCTTGGTTCATTAGTTATCCAATTAATATGCATGTTTCCGTTAATTGCTCATATGTTGACCGTTATGCCCTTATTACCTTAAAACGTGATTTATGAAAATGTAAAAGTGTAGAAACCTTAAATACTGATATATAAACTTGTATGCAAAGTTTGACATCAGTTTGACTTGTAGATTAAGAGTTATGCTCAATATCGCAAAATTAATGCTTTATGTTAATAAAACGGCGTAATTAGCGTATAGCCTAGTTAAGCCTACTTTTTAATACCAAATCTTTTACCCACTGATGTAATATATTATTTTGGGATTTTTAAAGATTTTTAATTAATTTTAGGCTGAGCATAACTAGTAGTCGTAGGCTTAATCCGGTAATTGTCGGTTTTGCCCTTACGGGCCATAAAATGAGTTTTACACATCTAAACGACTCCAAACCTTTTGCTACTGATCACATATGATAAATAAATTATTTTAAGCCTTCCGGAAATATAAAGTTATCATATTTAAGTACCGAACCCGGTAATGGCCTTTAATCGCCTTATTTAGCGTTTTTAACGCATAGTATGTTTTAAAATCATATTGAACATACCCGGGTTGATACCTACTGATATATGAGGCAAATTATAATATCTTAACAGTAAGCAAAGGTTGATAAACTCAGACTTCAGTTTTGAGCTTTTCGGCTTATGTGAAATTACCAAAATACCCCTACGGGGCATAGTTTGGTTAAAAATGATAAATTTCACATACATGATTTAACCTACTGATATAACTTAGCAAATTAAGTATAATTACTGATTACATCAGACCTGTAACTCAGTTAAACACTTAAACACTTTTATAAACTTTTAAATGACCAAACTACCCCTACGGGGCCTAGTTTGTGTTTAAACACGTTTCGGGCATAATGAAAGACACCTTACTGATGTCACAACATATTTGAGACATAATTAACTTAGGAAAACTGTATATAGCTCTCATGAATACCCGTCACGCTTATTACGCGTACGGTTCGGTTTATGTAACAAGTTTACATAAATTAGCCGAAACGGGTCAAACCTTAACGGTTTTATCTCAAAATCCAAAATGTGAATAATAAACCCATATTAAACAAGTCTTCAAACTTGTCGGGTCGGAATCACATTCTATCCAGTCTTCGCTTAATCATGCGTACGAACCGTATCTTGAAACTAGCCGGTCTAAGCTTAAGCTTAATAAAAGGCCCGTTAGAATTCTAATGGGTTATTATAAACCTTCGTTCCAGATTAGGAGGACCAGTAAAAGCTACGTGCATTTTGCTTGTTGTGATTAATACTTACTCAGGTAAATACTTTTAACTTATTTTCCCTATACTGGCTTGGGTTACGGTATATAGCATACCGCTTGATCGGGCATCAAATCTCCACATTAAGTGGGTAGTTGAATAATTTGATCGGCTCGTTTAAACAATCTTGTTTACTTTACAGCCTTTGGGGGGTTAATGACCATGTCCCGGATATCCTTGGCATCATCTTACGAGATGGCCACGACCTGAGCACGGGGTGTAGGCGTACACCTGTCAGTGTATAACTCAATTATGTGGTGTGTCTATTGATCTTTAACCCGGACTAGATCCGGGCTACTGAACGCATAAGTAACATGTAATTCGTTCACAAGATTATAATATTAAATAATTCTCCCAAGTTAAACAAAAATGTTTATGCCACGTGCATCCAAACCAATTTTCAATCATTTTCCAAAATGAGTCAGTTGATTGTATTTACCAGTGTAAACTGACGTATTTTCCCAAAAAGACTGAATGCAGGTACTAAACGAAATTGGCTGGATTGTCTCCTTAGCATCAATAAAAAGTCTCGCCAGCTTAGGATGCCTGAAGTCTGTTGAACCATTAATATTATTTTGTTTCGATCCGTTCTGTGGATAAACTTCCGGATATTGTTACATTGATAAACAATATTAAATTCGGTTGTATCATATTTTAAATTTGCTTCCGCTGTGCAAAATAATATTGTGTTGTTTGACTATTACGTTGCCAACCACGTCACGATACTCCCCCCCCCCCCCCGGGCCCACCGGTGACACGTGGAAATCGGGGTGTGACATCTAAGTTGAAGTTTATGCTTCATACCTGAGAGTAAATCGGATCAAGAGCTTGCGGGGACCTTCTGTAAGTATTCTTTCATTCTTTTCATTCGTTTTTGTCGTTAAAGTCAAACTGCGTTTGACTTTCTGCTTTGACCAGTTTATGGTCAACGCGAAGTTCGTTTGAACTTCATAGCATGAGCGTAATCACGATGGTTATAGTCCCTAGTGACTATACCTACTGATTACCACGTTATCTAGGCTCAGTGACGAGTTGTAGTTTCGGCCAAAATGCGTTTTCTCGCGTATTTTGTAACCAAATTACTCTAGGATATCAAAACCGTTTGTTTTGATATCAAAACTTGTTTTCTAACTTAGTTAAGCATGTTTTAACATGCTTAGCTCGTCACTTTTAGTTTTGTGCTTGTCTAGGGTCGTAAAGGTAAGCGATCTAATCAATCGCTTATACTTTCGAACCCGACCCGTTTGGTCGATCATTAGGATCCGACCAAACATGTTAAGTGACCATAGTAGCGTAGGGAATAACCATCCGAGGTTATACCTTATGGTCACCTAGGTTTGATTAGTCGCATGATAGGTAGTTTATATGCCTTAGGTAAATTACCAAAATGCCATTTTTACGCCAAAATTCATTTTAAGCCTATGTAACATAATTTTTGATATCTAAACTGATTTAGCAACAATATTAGACATGTTAAGGCATATTTTACTTATCATAGGGCTAGTTAGGCATTCCGAACGCGTTTTACGCGAACGACGCGTTAAAGTAGCATAAGCTACCTAAACGGGTCGTAATGGGTCGTAAGCACTTAGGTTAGGTTTCATTTTAGTATGTAGGCTTTGTTAAACCATATTACACAAGTTCCCATACTCGTTTGGTTTATGAACCCTCATTCTATCTGATCCTCCGATTTAGGTCCGTTTATTAACATAGTTACCTATATTAGGTGACGTTTTATTTCCGTGATCTCTAGCATTGTGTGGTTGTTACTCAAGGACTTCTAGGCTATCTCAAGTGAGTACATAGACCCCTCTTTTAATGTTTTCCAAACTGTTTTGGGGTGAAACACATGTGCCTACTTGTTACTTTCATGCTTTCCTGTTTTCACATCATAAACTTGCTATGTTCATTAGTACACTTATAGTACATGATTTACATTACATTGTTTTACTTTACATTTCTGCTATGTATGTTGACTGAGCATGCTAGCACATTGATTTACATTGCTTTTCTGCTTTGAATGTTAACTTAGCATACTTAGTACATTGTTTTACATTACAATTTGTTACATATGCTCATCCAGCATATGAACACATTATATTACATTTTGAATCGTTTGTAACTATTTGACCATGTGAACCGTTGTAACCACTTGACTATGTGAACCGTTGTAACCATTTGACCATGTGAACCGTTATAACCATTTGACCATGTGAACCGTTATAACCATTTGATTATGTGAACCGTTTGTAACTGTTGAACTGTGTGAACCGTAATTGACCATACATAAACATTTCTACAATTGTTAAACATTACATTTTGGTGGTTGTTTGGATAAGTGATTTAAGTAACGAGGCGACGTGTAATACGATAAGAACATGGTGGATACGCCGCTGGTACTTCCTATATATAAGTGCTTTTATGGTATTACATATCGTAGCGTTATTTAAACCATTTCAGTTTAGACATATTACATCTACAATACAATCTTCACATAAACATCGTTTTACAAATACTTAACTTATACAAACTCATTTTTACATGGTTATTCACTTAACCATACATTATTCTTTTATACATATATATATATCATTTGGTTTATTTATCACTTTTCAAATGACTTATGAAAGGAACCACTCAACAAGATTCATGGCTACTTTTATTAATCAGTTTCTTTAAACGCCAGTCATGAATCCTATTTTCACAAGACCTATGTATCTCACAGGCATTTTTATGCTGACGTACCTATTTTCACATGTGTTTTCAGGAGCTGTTGCATAGGATAATCGAGACACATTTAGGCGGACCTGTGCCTTAGTGACTTAAAACGAAGCAAGAACTAGTTAATTTATGTTATGTAGTCTTTGTTTCTTGTTTTAAGACAATGTAACTCTCTTGTTTGATAAATAAAACGTAACTTTAATTTCCATGGTTGTGAAACAATTAATTCTGTTACAACACTCCCCGACGTTTCCGCCACGTTTCGTTGTTTTACGTGATCGGGGTGTGACAGAAAGCGTCTTCTTTTGCAAGATCAACAGATTTTGCAACTGGAATAAAGGTACATTCGAACAGATTTTTCATTTAAAACACCACAAATAAAATAGTTTTGATTATATAAGTTATTTTTATTTAGATGTTGAAACTTTTATTTAAATATAATTAAGGTAAATAAAAAATAGGTTGAATTGGGCTATTACAAGTCAATATATTCATGTTTTTATCTAACAATGTGCCTGTGTGGTTAAGAAGTTGAATGATTTAGGGGATTTCTATAATTTCGGATGAATAGCTCTATTTTAACGTCAAAACAAATAATATTTAAGGTGTTGTGAAACAACGGTCTATTAGCAATCTATATACGACTACACTAAACATGAGAGAACAAGACTATAGAGAATAAGTGAATAGGAATTCTTGTTCATTAAGATGTATACAACATATACAAATGCCACTATATAGACACACACATTAATACAAAGAAATCAAAGGGATAGGAGTTATGTATGTGAAGAGTCACCATTAACACTCCCCCTTGACTATCCACATACCTTTAATACGCTTGGTGATGCTAGGTCGTTAAAAACCTTGCTAGGAAAACCCAATGGGACAAAACCATAGCTAAGGAAAAAAGAGTGCAGTGCGTATCGTCTAACCCTAGTACTTCTGGATTATGTATGTTGCCTCATTAAAAACCTTACTAAGAAAACTCAATGGGATAAAACTTAGTCAAGGGAAAAAGAGTGCAACTTGAATAAGTCTCCCCCTCATTTTAACATGTATCCTTTATGTGACGTATGTCCATCTTCCTTAAAAGTCGAACAAAGATTTTGTAGCCAATGATTTGTCACTTGGTCCCTTACTGTGCACGACTGTGTTTTGTTACATTCCTGCATCTACAAGACTAACCAAACTTGTTTTGATGGGTTAGTAAAATATAATCATGTATCGTTTATACATGAAATATTTCTTTGAACTCATTCCAATATCTCTTCGCTTGACAAGGTTATATCATGACAATAAGTTCAAGTGAAAGATATTATAACCATACATACATAGCTAGCAAAACATATTAATGCATTTATGCATTTAACGATGGTACTTCTAGAATGAGAATCTCTACTTTGGTAGGAGATGATAATAGGCATTTCTTATAACAAATGACTTAACAACCTTTAACATACTTTAAGGTTCAACTGTGTCTATACTAAAATATCCAAACATCATCTTCTAGATGTACTTGAGGGATTAGTAAAATATAATTACATATATACTCGAACTGCAGTTCGAGTAATAATTAGACCGTGTCAAGGTCATTCAAAAATTCTTCCTCTAAAAGCTCGACAATTTCTCTCAATGTTGCCTAGACATCATTACTGTAAATTGCGATTATAGTGAACTTTTAAAAGTAGAATGTTCATAGAACATGGCTAATTTAATCAAACTTATATCCCTCTTTATGCGAATATCTCGAATTGTACAACACTCGACCCAACTATTTTAGCCCATACGTATTTTGTCAACTTCATATAGTACGTTCTTGAGGTTTTTATATCAATGCTTCTGGCATTATCAATCCATGAGGGAATTCTGCTCATCTTATCCATATATACATGTGCATTCACTCTTCATGAGTTTTGCAACATAAACTTACCCATATAACACATAGATATCTATATCATATGCAAAAGTGTCATGAACATTTGCTTTTATCTTCAAAATCCATATTGTACCATGCGTGTACACTATTTATTGAGATATCACAATCACTGGGTACTAGTTTCTATGTACGTTTCTTGGTGCACAAGTATTACATCGTTAAGATGTTTCAATTAACCTTTAAGCACCAATTGCTTTAGAAACTCATCAGGAGTTTCAATTATATCCAACATGAAAAAAATCACAACCCATTCAAAATTCGAATATGTATACAATGATCACATTGTTCTCGAGAACTTACTTTACATGACCTACATAATTTAATCATTCGGGACTTTCATGTAAACTCTCAGTATCAAATGATACATAACATTCATAAGACAAATATCAATTCTCTCTTTATATTACCAGACTAATAAAATATTGGAAAGTCAATGCATCCACCACTGGAGAATACGTTTTCTCATAATCAATCATAGGTTTTTGTGAAAATTCTTGTGCCACCAATTTTGACTTATATCACTTAATTTGATTTTCACATGATTCGCGTAAAGGACACTTTTGTATCCAACATATTTTACAACTTCAGTTGTATGGACTGTTGGTCCAAAAACTTTCCATTTCATTAGAGAACTAAACTCTGCCTTATTTGCATCTTTCTATTTTGGCCAATCATTTCTTAATATTCATTCATAGGCAGATCTTAAATCTTGATCCTCATCATTTAATCATTTTAAGCGCTACATTATATACAAAAGTATAACGACGTCGATTTTTATTTCGACTCCATACATATCTTAGACATGATACAACTTATCGAGATCTCTTTATTTTCAGGTACCTGAGGTTCTTCTTGAACCATCATATTTATTATCTCTTCAGGAGATCTTATTACTATAACCTTGACTTGACCAGCTAAATTACTTGCTCCAATTTTCGAGGAATTTTATTATTGGAATCAACTAGTCTACCACGCTTTAGGCGTGCAATAGACTCATTACAAAAATATGTGGTTGTCCTATTGGGACACAAATATAACTGGAGCATAAGCAGTTGATTATGTGACTTACTTAGTCACTCTATTTAGGTCAGTGAACTTGTCTGGAAATTTGTTCTTTAATATTGGTAAATGACTTACTTTGAACTTCTAGTTCATAGTTTATAGTCTGAGGATCAAGATGACATGATAATTCATTTCACTTTTCACTTTCCGACTGCTTATTATCTCCCCCTAATGTTGGGAACATTCATTCACTAAAGTGAAAACCAATGAGCCATAAACAAATTTCTCACTAATGGCTTTAAGTATTCAATCATAGACGATTATTTATACCCAACATATTCTCAAACTTTTTAGAAGTCCCGTCTTTGTGCGGTGTGGTGGATGAGTTTCAATATATGTCGCACAACCAAAATATTTGATGAGACATCTTTGGTTTCTGACCAAAAACCAACTGTATGGGGAGAACTATAACTTATTGGCTTTATGTGAATTGATGGTACTATATATAAAATTACATGTACCTAAATGAATTTGTTTTTGCTCCTCTCATGATCATTGGCTTTGTAACCAAAAGTAGATGTTTAGTGATCATCTCAATAATAACACTTATTCCAATGATCGTTAATAACTTGGGAATCAAATTCGCTATTATCAAATAAATATACTAATCTGGATTAATATGCTTGCTATCACATTAGCTAAGCCACAATCACACATAGGGCTGTAAACGAACTGAACATTCGGCGAACAGTTCGCGAACTGTTCGGCGGGAAGTTCGTTTATGTTCGTTCGTTAATAAACGACCGAACACGAACAAGACATTTCGTTCAATTAACTAAACAAACAAACACGAACAAAGGTCTCGTTTGTTCGATTACGTTCGTGAACGTTCGGTAATATGTTCGTTCGTTTGTTTGTTCGTTTATGTACGTTCGTGTTTGTTTGTTTGTTTATGTTCATTAGTTAATTTTTTTAATTTTTCAATTTTTCTTATAGCTTTAATTCCCCCAAAACATTAATCAATTTCCCTCCAAACTTTTTTCCCTCCTAATCTTTGTTTCCCTCTTAATATTTCCCTCCATAATCTTTTTTCCCTCCTAACCTTTCCCCTCTAATTTTTATTTCCCCAATACACATTAACTCTTTACCAAAAAGAATAACCAGTCATTTTACGAGACTATACCTAGGGTTATAAACTTATAGTTTGAGTCTTTAAAGCAAGTCTTACTTCATACCACTGTATCCACGGTTCCTCCATCATCGCTCTAGTCAACTTCGCGCCATCATCTCATCGATCATCATTAATATTCATTCAAACACATAAGTTTGTTATAAGTCTTGGATTAATTTAGTTTTATTTTCATGCTGAATCTTGATTTCTCATAGGGTTATAATCTGAGTCTTTAATGCAAAGGGGTTTTGGTTTCTTTGTTTGTATCAACATTATGTAGATCTTCTATTTTTTTTATCTAAACTTAAAGCATGAGACCTGGATGAAAACTGTCTGGATAGAACAGAAAAAATAGTGAAAATGATGAAGTTTGTTCTACAAGATTTCAATAAAATTTGAGTTTTAATGTATTAAATCATTCAAATGGGTTTTTTTGTAATCCAATCTTGAGGAAAATAAATTTTGTGTTGTTTAGTGTTCATCTTTGTGAGTTGTGTTTGAAACAGAAGGAGAACAAAATGTCTATTGATTTAGTATTGTCCCATTTTTCACTAGTCGATAATAATTAATTACATGCTTTTATGTATATGTTTTAACTATTCTATATTTACATTGTAGATGTCTGATGGCTCATGTAGTGGCCCTTTTTTCTTTGATGAAGATCAACATTTAGACATACGTTCATCGTTTGATTCTATTGAATTTCAATCAAGTGCTGATACTCCATCAATAGAAAGTAATCCAAAAGTTGTTATTATTGACGAAGAGGTCAATGAAGCTCTAAATGCAGCAACTGCTGGTACAGAGAAAGCAAATGCATGTAATAAAGGGGCAGAACTATTCTGTAAGAAGAAAAGGAAATCGACTTCAACTTGTTGGGAACATTTCCGTGAAGTAACTTCGAATGGAACTATAATGACTGAGTGCATCCATTGTGGGGAGAAGCTAAAAAAATTTAAAGAAGGAACAACCACACCAATGAACAGGCACATTAATGAATCTTGCCCAAAATTAAAAGCTGTGAATGTGAATAGAGGTCAGTTAAAACTAAATGTTTTGCCTGGAAAATCAAATTCTACATCAGTTCAGAATTGGAAGTTTGATAATGCCAGGATGAGAGAAGTTATAGCTCATATGATCATGATTCATGAGTTGCCATTTAATTTTGTTGAATATGATCTCTTCAACGTGGTAAGGAAGGAAGCTAATCCGGCATTCAATAAGATCTCACGTGCATCAGCTAGGCAAGATTGCATTTCTAGTTATGACATTGGAAGGAAAAGAATTCAAAAACTTTTAAATACAGTCAGTCGTGTTAGCATTACAACTGATATGTGGACTTCAATTCAGAATATTCATTACATGGTTGGCACATGCCATTTTGTAGACTCGGATTTTCAGTTACGTAAATGCATTTTGAATTTTGTTGATATACCTCCACCATACACTGGTCTTGGTATCTATGATTGTCTTTTCAAGTGTCTAAAAGAGTGGAAAATTGAGAAGAAGGTGGCTACTTTGACAGTCGACAATGCTAAAACTAACGATGTGGTTGCTAAGAAGTTAATGGAAAACTTAAATCTTCAAAGTAAGCTTGGTATTGATGGGAAATTATTTCATGTGCGATGTTGTGCACACATTCTTAACTTGTTGGTACAAGATCGTTTAACTGAAATTAAAGATATAATTCACAATGTTCGTGAAAGTGTGAAACATGTGAGCGCTTCTCCGGGCCGGTTGCATACCTTTGGTGAGCTTTCAAAGCAACAACAAATGCCTAACAAGCATTTAATCTTAGACGTTAGTACTCGTTGGAATGCCACATATGCCATGTTATCTTCAGCCTTGGAGTTTAAAGACGTTTTTGAAAATTATGCCGACCGAGAAAGTTCATACAAGACTTTGCCGAGTGATGATGATTGGAAAAAAGTTGAAGATGTTTGCTCTTTCTTAGCACTTTTCAATGAGGCTACAAAAATAATTTCAGGTATTACTTGTCAAAAAATTTTAATTCTTTTGCTTAAAGACTAAGTTATATCAAATATAAGTAATCAAAAGTATTGTGGTTTTATTTAGTGTTTTCTAATCTTGTAGGCTCCGAATAATCCAACATCAAATTTATTTCTTGTGGAATTATATGGGATAAAAGAGGCATTGGATAAGGTAGCATTGGATGAGAATGATTGTATGAGAGGTATGACTTCTGAGATGAAAAAGAAATTTGACAAGTATTGGGGTTCGACTAATTTGTTGATTTCAGTTGCGGCTATTTTAGATCCTAGATACAAAATGGAATTAATTAATCTTTCTTTTAAATCTATCTATCCTGAGATGAGGCCGAACAAGAGAAACAATCAGTTAAATACTATTTACAAGAATTGTTTAAAGAGTATGTTGAGGCTTCCAAATAGCCCAA
This sequence comes from Helianthus tuberosus, assembly GCA_030545235.1. Taxonomy (NCBI): domain Eukaryota; kingdom Viridiplantae; phylum Streptophyta; class Magnoliopsida; order Asterales; family Asteraceae; genus Helianthus; species Helianthus tuberosus. Next base: position 21,791,993 of record CM060436.1, on the reverse strand, counting down.
TGTTGGTTCATCTACAAGTGTAAACGATGGGAGTGGTCCAAGTGGGAGTAGAAATGGTTCATCTAGCTTTACTTCTTCTAGATTTGGGAAGAGTATCAAGTCCGGTAGTGCAAAATATAATCAACATATTAGAAGTGTTGATTGTGTTGAAAGTGCAAAGTTAGAATTAACAACTTATTTGGAAGAAGGAGTATGCATTACTGAGCCAGGTGTACATTTTGATGCGTTGCAATGGTGGAAAGATAATAAACTTAAGTATAAAATTCTATCTAAAATGGCTGTTGATATCCTAGCTATTCCAATAACCACCGTTGCTTCAGAATCAGCTTTTAGTGCTGGTGGAAGGGTTATCGATCCACATCGTTCCGCTTTAGGAACTAAGATGGTGGATATGCTCATTTGTGGGGCTGATTGGTATCGTCATTATTACGGGCTGCAAAAAAAGAAAAAGAAGGTAACTTTTATTTGTTTTCAACTTTAATATTTGTTTTCTTATCATGGTTAACTTATACTCTTTAAAAATTATAGGAATATGAAGACGTTGTATATGTTGAGCTTCCGTGAAGAACGAGAAGTTGAGAGCTATGATTTCTTTTGTTTGTAAGTACGCAACTGTTTTTATTCCCATTTCCTACAATTTTGCTGGCTGTTACTAGTATGTGAATATGCTATTTGCTATTTATATATTGCAAAGTTTATGTGTGTCTAACAAGTCTGATACTATAATAAAGAAGTTAAGTTTTATGGTCATTTTTCTGCTATAAAAAAGATAAGAAAAATATCAGAAAAGTTGGAGGTTTTAAGAATTTTGTTTATATTAAAGTAGTTGCTATACATAGTTGTTTGAATCAAAGTGATCGCATCTCACATGTGTCTTTTATTTCATGTATATAGGATCTCACAAGTTTATAAAAGAAGGTTGCTTGCTCTTTTGGTGGTAAGTGATACTGATGGTCCTCACTAAATTTTGGTTTCTTGCATTTTACCATTCTTAATTTGATCTTTTTATTTTTTAAGTTGGTTACTTAAACATCCATCTTTTGAGTTGTTGGTCATACTAAACTACTGGAAAAACCTTGTCTTATTGATACTTGTTTTTAAATACTCACAGGAAATTGAAGATGATATGAAGACTTTGGGGAAGTTGGTCATTCAAGAATCAAGACATTTTTGGGATAATTATGAACTTATAAATTATGATTATCATGTATTCATGTCTAAGTATTTTGGATAATTATGTCTAAATTAATATAATTTAACTTATCATGTGGTGGATTAGCATGAACTTAAATTAGTATAAATGTATAATTTAACTTATCATATGTTCGTTTGTGTTCAGAACTTGTGTTCACGAACCGTTCGCAAACAACTAAAGTTCCTTAACAAATAAACACAAACATAGAATCTTGTTCGTTAACGTGTTCGTGAACCGTTTGTTAGACAGAAAACCTTAACAAACGAACACGAACAAGGCCTTGTTCGTGTTCGTTTGGTTCGTTTACAGCCCTAATCACACAAGCTTCAGGTTGGATTTGATAACCATTTAGACGATGCATCGATTTTAAAACACTAAATGGTATCATGTTTGTATAATTATTTTCATTATCATTTCCAGAATATTTGGGGATTCACACCCTACTTTTGTTGATCAATACTTAACTTCACTTGAGAGCAAATATGACATGTATAATTATCAAGAAAAATCTTCTGGTTCTTCAATACTTTTCACATCATCATTAATGACTCGGTATGGTCTGGCCGGTCATGCCAATCATTAAATAATTATGATCATATATACTTTACTTGCACTCATGTTTGTTTAATACACGATACTAAATACTAGAGGATAATGCATTATTATGTTTTACATCTTTTCCCATTTCATTTATTCTCGTATATTCAATCTCACAGTGCGCTACTTCTTGCTATCAATTTCATTATTAGCATGCTTAATCTCATTATCAACATGGGCATCACTAAACTTTTTTTATGTACATGATCATGACCTTTAAATTGATATTTTCTTCATCACATTCTCTTCAGGGAATGGATTATAACTTTCATGGTCGCATCATTACAATTTCTTCACTATGTACATAATCACGACCATTATACTAATCAGTATATCATCACATTCACTTCAAGGAATGGATTAGAGTCACAAAACTTTCATGGTGACTGTTTCAAACCTTATATATATAGAGCGCATTTGAGGTTTGACAAGTGGAATTTTTTTTTCAACCTTCTTATATTTCTCATTAGATGATGTAAATCAAGAAATAGTTATATGACTGAGACAACAAAATTTATCGATCGAAAATCTTACGAGCTTCCATAAATTTATAATGAGCTTACGTGAGACCCACACTTCATATGTCATGTCTTTACTTCAATTTATTTCAAATAAACGGGTCTTTTAAGCATGCTTATAAACTTTCATGTGAATGACAATAATACACAAATTTGGTTTTTATTAGCCTTATTCAATAATATCTATGTAAATGATAATCTCCAAATGAAAATCATTAGACATCATTAGGCAGCGTCATATATGTTTTTCAATATAATGTTTTTACCATAAAGGAGATAATGGATATAAAATGAAAGGCATCATGAATCATAAATTGCAATTATATATGCATGCATATAGATTTCATACTGAAATCTCAATTAATTCCTTTTATTCATATCAAACTACCACGAATAGAATTGTTCTTTAATGAATCAGAGAACCATAAAAAGCAAATATTATAACTCCAACGTACAATTCTTTACGTCCGATGGTTCTATTTCTTTTCATAATTATATATTCCATAATATCGTAAGAAAAGAATATGGTGAAACCTTGATGACTAAGTGTTCCCTATAAAATGTGACAATTTTCTAAAATTACATGTTTTATCTAAACATATGATAGAAACTAATATATGTATGAGAATACAACTCCATGTTTATCTAAGCAAAGACCTTTAAAATAATATACTGATTTAATTTTGTATACAATAAATAAATACGTTGCTTAGCTAGATAGCGAGTTCCTATCCCACAATTAAAAGTATAAAGTAATTAAGCTGAAGATAAAGTATATATTGAAAACAAAATACCAAATTATATCCCATACATAAATAACTTAATTATATAGACATAAAACAAGATTCATTCATATTAATAATATAATAAAATTCAATAATTGAAACCTTTAATCGAAACTTTTCATACTAATACTACAATTAAATAAAAAAACTAAGATAATGAATATTCATTTATATGTTGTGATAAATCCAATTTAATAAATACTAATGGTAACGTTTCATCTTCTTCCTTTATATGTTATGATAAATCCAATTTAATAAATATTAATGGTAACTTTTCATCTTCTATATTTTAGATCAAAAGACAACCACCTAAGATAACCAAAAATCGATTGCCTAGCCCCACAAAATTTCCCAATGAGAAAAGTTAAAAGAAATTTGAGTGGGTTTTAAACCGATCGAACAATAAATATTCATGGTTGTAAAGAAACCCACATCATATCACTGAACAAAGTAACACAATAATAAAGACAATGCAAAGTGATATAGATATGCAATTAACCTTAATCTAACTCTAGAAACACAAAAAACAATGCAAAGGTATGCATATAATTATAAGTTTATCATCAATATACAAACTATTTCCTTCTTTGACAATTCTTATTTGCACAATTTTTTTTACTTCAACAACCTGTAGCATTGTCTACACATATTTGATCTGGTACACATACTACATAATTAATAAGTACAATTATTAAAACATTATAAATGAGTCAACATCATTACAAAATAAAACTACATACCTATGAATAAAACAACATCATTACAAAATAAAACTACAACCTGTAGCATTGTCTACACATACTTGATCTGGTACACATACTACATAATTATTAAGTATCATTTTGATTATTATCACATTTTTCTAGCATTTTCAACAAACTGTTACTCACAAAGTCTTCAAATCATTGCATCACAACCAAATTCTAGCAAATATTTTTATGATCACAAATTGTCATATAATACAAACCATAGTTCACCATCATTAACAATTTAATTTCATCACCTCATTATACAAAACATACAATACATTATTTTATAGCCGTTAAAACACAGTTTAACACTTTCATCAGAATATATTATATATATAACAAAATTCAGTTATGCACTTGTCAATTATTTTGGTATTATTTAATTTTTAAGAAAGAGTACCAAGAAATCACAACATTTTTTTTAATCAAAATTGCTAAAATTCACTCATAACCAACTTAATACAACTAATACTTTAGAGCAATCACACTTAAGAATAAGAATGTGTACAATCGTTTCATACTTTAATCGAAAAAATAAACAACATACGCACACACAATCAGATAAATATCATAATATTAATAGACTATACAAAGATTGGTAATTAACCTACATTTTCAGCCTATACCTAAACAATGAATATCCTACACCATTATATAAATCAATTGGTCGGTCGACTCATATGAAGTAGTTTCTATATTCTAAATCTCAATCTATCTAAAATTGTATGAATTATAATATGGATTCTTTTGAAGATGATAACAATAACAAGTTAATGACATACCTCATGATAATGTGATCCATCATCAAAACTAACTCGTGCCTGGGTAATCGTTAGAACCATGATTAAAAATAATACCAAAATCGATTTGGTATTGGACCGTGGTGATGGATGGTGGGTCTCATGCCATTCTTAAAATCGTTTCGTTGAACTCAAGATTTGAAGATTTTTACTTAGCTCAACCTTGAAGAACGTTAAAGGATGTTCAAGACTTGTAAGTTACTTTGACCCGGCAATACGTTCAGCGGGTACATGAAATCGATTGGTGGTCCCAAGAAACTCATTGACAATAACCATAACATAGATTGTCGGTTTTTATAAAGCACTCTCGTGCTGATAACGTGTTGTGAAACAACGGTCTATTAGCAATCCATATACGACTATACTAAACATGAGAGAACAAGACTATAGAGAATAAGTGAATAGGAATTCTTGTTCATTAAGATGTATACAACATATACAAATGCCACTATATAGGCACACACATTAATACAAAGAAATCAAAGGGATAAGAGTTATGTATGTGAAGAGTCACCATTAACATAAGGACATATTTACATTTACATTATATAGAAAATGAAGGTATATACGTTTTCAACCCCGGGTTTTATAATTTTTTTTACTTATATATAATTTTTAGGTTCGGTGACTTCCGACCCCCCGATGAAAATTTTCAAGCTTCGTCACTAGGTATAAATATGCTTTGTATATAGCTTGTTTATTTCTTTTTATTTACCTAAACTAAATTACATCCTCCAAGGTTTGAACCTTATTCTCTCTACAAAGGATAATTTCCCTTAACCACTAGGCAAAAGCTTAAGCGGCTACAATAAATGACAAGAATTTTCTATGAGGTTGTTCTACTCAAAGGACTTCAGAAAAACAATAAATCTATTAACATCTAGGGAATTTGTGTTTTACATAACAATAAATATTATATATATATATATATATATATGGTTCCCATTAAGTGTAACCAACTTTGAAATCAATCTTGACCATTGGATTTGGCTGAGATTAGATCTCAGCCACTTAAACTCACCAAAATAACTACTCTCATGGCAGTTCAGAGCAGTTTCTCTACAGGTGGTTTTGCTCCTCATTATTCTGCCCATGATTTTCACATCCTCGATCCTCCTACAAACCTGGGTAGTGCTCTCACCCGAACACTGCCACTTTCCTCCCACGTTCAGTTCAGTTTGGTGAATTATAGGTTATTTCAAGCGTTTTGGGGTCACAGACCTTTATTCTTCCCCCAAACAAATGTGTTTCTCTCTCTACGAAGCCAACCCCTCTTCGTTCTCTCTCTAAAACCATTTTTGATTTCTATTGCGTGTTGATAATTGATACAATCACAAATCAAGCTCTCTCACGACCCTTCCAATACATGATCTTGCTTTATTGATTTCGTCTTCTTCAGGTACGATCATCTTAGTCATGTTGGTTTTTTCTTTTCGTTCATCTCAAAGTTAGGGCTTCGATGAACGGAAGGGTTTTTGTTTTGGTGATATAGGTGTGCTCTAGAAACAGAATTGTTGTTAAAATGACAACACTACGAATGTGAAACATGTAAAATTAATTTAGTTTAGTTGCTGTAAAGCCTCCTGTTCACCCATCTAATGATTTGAAGAATTAAAGGTTTTCATTCATCCATTTCTGAAGATACTGGAGACAGGTTTTGATTTTTTTTTCAATATTTTTTTTGTCAAATTTTCTAAATCTGAAGATACTGGAGATAAGGTTTGATTTTTTAATATTATTTTGTCAATTTTCCAAAATTTAGGTTTCTGGGTCCGGATTCATATGATGACCATCAAAGGAGGTACTGTGCATAGAAAAATTCCCGTTGTCTGCAGCCAACCCATGTGGACGAACTAAGGTATCAAACATTTCGTATTTGCTTTGAGTATTCTTTTAATGATCCATTCCATGTAAAATGGGATATTTGAAAACATTTTTATGCATAGTAAATAGCTGGTTTGTAAACTCGAACTAATGTTGCTGAACTTTATCATATTCTTTTGTAGAATGCCCCATACATGTGCACGAAAGAAGGCATTACACTTCATTGCTCCGTGTAAGCTATACTGGATTACCTTGGTTGTTATACATATGTGATCATGATCATATTAGAACTCTAAAGTTGTGTTTGGTTTTTGTTACTGGCAGGTCAAGGAGGTCAAGGAACCCCCTTCGTTGTGGGAGAATCCATGAGCGGCCACCACTTCTCGGAAGCCATGTGCTGAAAAACGAATTGGTGCAATTTCAGGTAAAACCCTGCATATTTTTGTATTTCTCTGTAGGCCCTTTTTCATGATAAACTGAGGATATATGTTAAGGTATCGATCTGAAGTTGGTATATAAGAGAAATGATAATTAAGGTAGAGAAGGTACAAATTACACAAAGTATGATTTCACGAAGGAACCTATATTCTATGTTTCTTTCAAGCTGATGAAGTTGAAATGGTTATGCAATATGCACAATCTGGTTGGTCAAACTGGTAAAATCATTAAACTTAAAAGGAAACATGTCAAATGGGCCGAGAGTCGCCCAAAGTGTATTTATAATGCACCAGCCCTCTTGAATCCTTTATTAAAAATTTCAGTTATTACAAAAATAATGTAGTTTCTGTAAATTATGTTTGAAGCACTAATTATTTATTGGAATCTAAATTTCGTGTTAACGCATGATAGACGGACGGTGAAAAACATCCCCAAATACGCACCAGCACAATTCTACATTGACAATGTCTTGCCACGGATTAAAGAGAAGAAGATAATGTCATTAAAACCTTTTGTTGATCGACTTGGGTATGTTGTGGACTTGTGGCTATTGTATTCTAATGAATTGAAATATGTTTCATTATTAATTCATAACTTTATGTATTTGTTCATCTCCAGCTATGATAACGTCCCTCAAGAAATCAACAGATTAAGGTGCAGGGTTAACTATCACGCTCTCAAGTTTCTTCCCGAGATTGATGAAATGGCTGATCAACTTGTAGCAAGGATGAGGAATCGAACCGGCAGCCCAAATCCTTTTATGTAAGTCAAACTTCTTATTATCTGATTATAACAACTTTAAATAGTAAAAGCATATCCAAACACTATTCTAACTTGGTTTATTACAGCTGCTTATCAGTTTCTAATTATTGAATATCATATTACACACGTCACTCCATTAAATTTGTTACGAACAACTGCTTAAAGAGTTGCAACAATATCTTTTTGAACAGGGCTCTTCATCTTAGATTTGAGAAAGGGATGGTAGGACTTTCGTTTTGTGATTTTGTGGGGACAAGAGCAGAGAAAGCTTTGATGGGATTATACATGTTAAAAGAATGGCCTAGGCGTTTCAAGGTTAGATGTCATTCTATATATCTGGGATTAGAACATGTATATATTTTTAAAATATCGGTCTCTATTTATGTAAGATTCCACTTGTAGTGACCAGGATTATAATTTTTGTTTATTAATTATTAGTTTTTCTTTACAGTTATCAATGTTGATACACAAACTTATTAATGAAATGATGAAATTATATATATATATATATATATATAGGGGGCCGCTAGAATGAGAACCACCCCGAGTTATGAGAACCGCGAGAACCACACCATCCGGGTCGCCGTTGACCAAGATTTTTTTTTTACAACTAGATGTGTGTATTATAAACACATTCGTAAAAAAAAAATTAAACGCCGCGGCCGAGGGGGTAGTTTTTTACACCACAAGTTTGGTGTTTTTATTTTATTTTTGTTTTTTTTTTTTAACACCAAACTAGTTTTCTCATGATCCTCTCCCTATATATATATATATAGGGAGAGGATCATGAGAAAACTAGATATAAATGAGAAAACCAAAAAACTAACCAAAAAAGCACTAAAAAGGAGGGGGCTTTTAATGAAGGAGAGGGGACTTTTAATGAAGGAGGGGTAAATTTGGAAAAAAAATATATAACTTTTCAAACATTTCCCTTTTCTCCATACGTTCTCAATTTAAAACAAAAATGGCACCATAAGATCACAAATTTTTGTATCTTTCATTCAAGTATATTCGAGCATATTTTTTATGACATAAAAAAAGATTTATGGTGTCGTCTTGTTTTCAATACTATTATTATAGTAGTGCACATGTGCAATATAACATGTACTACAATTGCATTACATGCTTAAAATTAGTTTTTTGAGTCTAGTTTAGCTTTTAGGGTTTGTTTTTTTTTTTTTTTAAGGTTTAGGATTAGGATTAGGTTTTTGGGAGTGGGGGGGAGGGGGGTTTAGGTTTTTGGGGGTGGGGGGTTTAGGTTTTTTTCGGGTTTATGTTTAGCGTTTAGTTTTAGGTTTTCGGGAGGGTGGGGGTGGGGGGGGTTAGGTTTTATTTTTTGGGGGGGGGGGGGGGGGGGTGGGTGGGGATAGGCTTTTGGTGGGAGGGTGAATTTAGGTTTTTGGGGGGTGGGGTGGGGGGTTTAGGTTTTTGGGGGGTGTCGGTGGAGGGTGGGTTAAGTGGTTTAAGCTTTATGTATTAGTGCACATGTGCAGTACAATAAAAAAAAAAAAATTTTTTTTTTGAAATTTTTTTTCCATACATAAAAAGTAGCGATTTAAAAAAAAAAAAAATTGTAAAAAAAAAAATTTTTGGTATGTTTTAGGTTTTTTTTAGGCTTTTTTGGTTAGTTTTTTTGTTTTCTCATTTAAACTAGTTTTCTCATGATCCACCCCCTCTATATATATATATATATATAGGGTGCCGTTAAAATGAAAACCACTCCCAGTTGTAAGAACCGTGAGAACCACTCTCCACCAATCATATCCTTCAAACAAAAAGGGTAATTTGGTCATTTAACCCAATTGTCAAATCCTACCTCTCTACACATTAAATACCACCAGCTTTATTAAAACCATCTTTTATCTCTCTCTCTCCTCATTCTTATTTTGAAACTCATCCATATCGAAGTTTTTCATGCCCTTCATCCATCCATCACCAGGTTTATTAAAACCCAATCACACAACAAAACTTGAAAGAGCTGGAATCACCACCATAACCGCCGCCGTCGCTCACGGCGCTGCTGCCGCCGCACAACTCCTCCGCCACCTCTCTCTCTCTCATCGAGTTTCTCTCTCTCCGTCCCTTCAATTCACCAGGTTGTCAAAATACATTAGGGTGTCCGGAGTGGACCATTTCCGATTCGTGTCCGAAGCTACTGCCATCATTCTCTACTAGATCTGCGTTCAAATTCACCAGACCTACTCGACAGCTCTGCATTCAATTCACAGGTTTATGGAGGAAGAGTTTGATGTCCGGTCGACAAACGTAGGAGGAGACCGGAAAACGTTTGGACTCTTGAATTTATTTTAATAGAGGTTAAATCAAAAGCAAATTTATTGGAAATGAAAAGAACATCTTTCATTAAATGTTTGCAGCCATTTTTTACTCTTTCTTTTCACCACTATTTTATTAACTTATATTTTAGTTTAATTTTTTCACTTAATCGTTTAATTTTTTTAATATGGGTCAATTTTATGTATTAACGTTTTTGTTTAAGATGTCTGCGTCGGTTTCTAATAATAAAAAAACAATATATTTGATGGTCGATTTAAGTAAAATGATAATAATAAACAGTTCAGACTATGATAAGGAATAAACTTTCTACAAAAACCTGTGGATAGTTTGTGATGTTAGTTAGAAACCCACTTTTCATGTAAAACGTAAAAAGTTTAAAAAGTTTTACGTAAAACGTAATCTTTTTTAACGTAAAACGTAAACTTTTTAACGGAAAACGTAAAACGTAAACTTTTTAACGGAAAACGTAAAACGTAAACTTTTTAACGAAAAACGTAAAACGTAAACCTTTCAAACTTTTAACCTAAAATGTAAAAATTAAATTGTAAAGCGTAAACTTTTTTAACGCAGAAATGTAAAACGTACTCTTTTATGTAAATTGTTTTTAACGTAAAACGTAAAAACGGCGCGTAAAAACCGGTCGAAAAAACGACGCGAAAAAACGGAGCGTAAAAACAGGGCGTAAAACGTTCCGTAAAAAAACGCTCGTAAAAAAACGGGGCGTAAAAAACGGCTCTTAAAATGTTTTTAATCTCATCCATCCGTTTTGAAAATCTCGGAATTTTTTTTTTAACGTAAAACGTAAAAAACGGCGCGTAAAAAACCGGTCAAAAAAACGACGCGAAAAAACGGTGCGTAAAAACAGGTCGTAAAACGTTCCGTAAAAAAAACGCTCGTAAAAAACGCGCGGCTCTTAAAAATGTTTTAATCCCATCCATCCATTTTGAAATTCTTAAAAAATTATAATAAAAATCTGATTTTAAAATATTGTTTAACAAAAAATTATGTTTTTAATAAAAAGTAATTAATGAATAGGACAAAAAGGCAATTAAATATAATATATTTAAAAAGACAAAAAAAGTAATTTTACTTAAATACCCTTTAACAATAAAATATTAAAAACATAATAAGACAAAATGTATTTAATATTAATTTTTGTTACTTTTAATCTCATCCGTCCATCTTTTTGATCTAAAGGCTAGAAAGTGGTTCCCATGGTTCTTACAACTAGATGTGGTTTTCATTTTAGCGATCCCCTATATATATATATATATATATATATAGGATAATGCTTTACAAGAAACCTCATTTTTTTAGAAAACTTAGCAAACTCTACTTGTGGCTTACATTTAGCCACGTTGCCCATATTCCATTACTCTTACTTTTTGCTTCCAAGGTTATATTAGTAATTTATGTTAACCACCAAGATATTTCCCCAATATGAATTGACATGTTCATTTATTGCCCATCAAATCATATGTACCATTCACCCACCCCCATATTTCTTTTACAATATTTCCTTTCTATCTTCTTCAACATTCACAAGAGAAACCCCATTTCATATTATACTCCAAATTATCATTTCTCCATTAATATCCATGGAGACAAATCCACCAACCTCCGAGTTAATGTCGCCGGTCCATAGTTTCCCCAACAGGTTCTTTAGCAGCGACTTCCATAATGATGAGGAATTAAATGCTCAAGGTTTGTCTATTTATGTAACTTAACTCTTCTCGAATATATGTTTTTTTTTTGTCTTTTACAACTTTTTAATCGAATAATCCAACTATACTGCATGGCAATGTTCACCTGTTCCCTTCGAAGCTTCTGTATACACTTATATGCCTGTTGATGGTTCTCGATCATCTGAAGTCCCTGTTAGATCACCGGATGTTCTGATATCCAACAAGTTCATGAACAGCGCTTTTCATGATGACGAGGTTATGGATAATGAACAAGGTTTGTTTTTCTATACACTGGTTTTGACTTTTCTTCCCCAGATATGGCATAGTTCAAACATATTCCATAATGTTCACATGTAGCATCCCAAGATTCTGGCTTGCAGTTCATGCCGGGTGCTGGTTCTGGATCATCTCATGGCCCTTCTGTGTTTGCTGAATCATCAGGCGGCCCTTTAGACGGTTGTTTATATTATATGGGAGCCCACTTTATTCTCATATCACAGATTTCTAACCTTTTGTCATGCCATATACCAGATTCCTAACCTTTTTCGTTTTCTGATGCAGGGCCAGCGCATCCATACTTTGTTTTTGATACCCCTCAGGGAACCCGTTACTGGATTCCTACCGTCGCTGATAAGTTCATACCAGTGTGTGGGAAATCTTATCCAACTTTTGAGGATGTTCTTTCCATGTATGAACTTTATGCGTTTGAAGCAGGTTTTTCTGTTAAAAAAGGGCAAACTAAAGTCTGGAATGGAATTCCCACACACAAGTATCTTCGATGCTCAAAATATGGAAAACCACAACCCAAGAGGACTTTTGACACCCTAGATGAATCTTCTATAAAGTCTCGGAGAACCAACTTCACATGGTGTGACTGTAAGGCAAGCATTCTAGTCTCAATCTCGAATGATTCATACATAGTTCTGAGTTTCAATGATATTCATAATCATGAACTTGTTGAGAGTTACAACCGTGATCTTAGCAAGATATCACGGAAGCTGTCATTCTCCACCAAACAATTCATTCACAATATGAGTCTAAACCGTATCGGACCCATGAGAGCTTATAGATGTCTTGTAGCTTTAAAAGGGGGGCATCACAATGTCAATGGGACTTCGGTGGATTTTAAAAATTTTAGCCACCAGTTGCGAATTTTTATTGGTGAACGCGACGCACAAGTTTTCCTCGAACGCTTGCGTGAGCGCTTTGACAACCTACCCAACTTCTATTTTGATTACACTGTATCAAATGGAAAGTTGTCTTCTGTATTCTGGGCTGATGAGATTTCAAAGCTAAACTACAAAGCCTTTGGCGATGTCCTCGCCTTTGACGCGACGTACAACACTAACAGGTTAGTCCCCCCCCCCCTTAACATGTGTTAGGCCTGATCCCCAAGTATACAAACCTAACCCAAAAAGTTTTACATTTTGTTAACCTCAAATCCATTTTTTATTAATAGGTACAAGATGGTTTTTGTGCCATTCACGGGTGTGGATCATCATTTCCAATGTGTTACATTTGGAGCGGGTTTGATATCAACCGAGTCCATTGAATCTTATGTGTGGTTGCTTAAGGCTTTCTTGAAGGCACACGGTACTCAACCAACTCTCGTGCTGAGTGATCAAGACCCATCCATGCTTCAAGCTGTTCCTATGGTCTTTACCGAATCACGCCACCGTCTATGCATGTGGCATATAATGAAAAAACTACCTTCCAAGGTTAAGTTAATTTGTTAGCCTTTAACATGTGTTATTCAACATAACAGAATTTTATATGTCTTTTCAAACTGTTTTAATCTAACACGTGTTAGTAACTCTTAAATTTTTCAGATCACTGCGAACGTTCTTGATAACACTGATCTTCGGTCCTGCATTCACCGGTTGGTTTGGAATGTTTATATCAAACCTGAAACGTTTGAGTCCCGCTGGAATGACCTACTACAAACATTTGGACTTCAATCCCACACTTGGTTGAACGACATGTACAACATCAAACATCTTTGGGTACCAGCCTACTTCAGGGAACTGCCCATGTGTTGCTTGATGAAGACCACTTCACGCTGCAAAAGCTCTAACGCTGCCTTCAAGGTCAACTCAACAAGCGCAAACACCCTTGTACAATTTATGATGTGCTTTGAAAATAGGGTAGACAGCCAACGATATCGGCAACGTGTATCGGAGTACAAAACCTCATCCACGGTGTTCAAGGGCAATACTGATTTAGCGATAGAACAGCACGCATTCGCCATTTACACAAACGCTGTTTACCAGAAAGTTCAAAAGGAGATAATTAAAGGGAAGTTTTTATGCTACATCACAAACCAAACCGAGTCCAGCAATTCCACTCTTTTGATAGACGTCACTCATTTGGACAAAAGGAACAACATCACAAACGTGTATCAGGTAACACATGTTAGGCAATTTCATTATTACCCATCCTCTAACATAGGTTAGATCTAAAGGCCGCTTTTTTTTTTTGCTCGTTCTGTTCCTAACAGGTTACGTTTAACACTGTAGACCACTCCGCCAGTTGCTCATGCAGGAATTTCACACGTATCGGATATCTGTGTCGCCATGTCTTTTGCGTCTATCGATTGAAAAATGTTGCAAAGATACCACCCCAATACATAAACGATAGGTGGCGCCGAGATGCCCTCCCCAAACAGGTTTTTTCACTTTCCAGCCGATACAGAGTCAACCCACACGCACCGTCCGTTATGCGGAATGAAATCCTCGACCTCGTTACTGAATGCGTTGATGTGGCCAGAACCGATGAGGATTCGTTGTCAAAATTGGTTGACCAACTCCGGGATTTCAAGATCAATGTGCTTTCCAAGCAACCATTGGGTACAATTCAAAATGAAACAAACGAGTGTGAAATGGAAGAAATAGTTGGGCAACCAATCAACATTCCAGTCGAAGTTGCTAATCCAGAAGTGGTACGCAATAAAGGATGTGGTACTCATACTCGCATTTCCGGGCCCGGTGAGAAGGCAAAGGCAAAACCACCAAAACGTCCAAAGCAGCTTCGTTTATGCAAGCGTTGTGGTCTGTATGTCGATGACCACGACTCACGCAACTGCGTAAAGGTGGCCGCAATGAAAGCAGCAAAGGCAGCTGCTGAACAACAAAGGCAGACCGCCCCTGGTGCCTCACCCTCTGATTAAAATCTTTCTTTTCATTTTCTAGTACTATGTAATGGGAGACTCTCTTCATTTTGGCCTTCTTACACACATGTAACAGTCTTTTAACATCCTCCTGCTCTTTTCTGTTACGTGTGTAAGAAGGTGGAAGTATTTTGATCCCATTTTATCATAAATAGTCTTGTAAGAAACTCTATGGCCTTGGGCTTGGCTGTTGTGTTTGTAGCCCTACTTTTTTGTGGACCTCTGTTTGCTATTAATGGGCTTATCTTATTATTATATGCATTGATAATTGTGTTTTTGTTTTATATTTTTTACCACAGCATCAAAACAGATGCTTAACATATGTTAGCCCCCATAAATGGGGTTTTTTTAACTGGAAAGGATCAAAACAAACTGTGTTAACCACACCAATAGCTTATATATTAAGACACATCAGGTTATAGAATTAAACTTCACATCTAGCCAACTTAACCACACATTCTACTACTAGGTTACAACCGCGTCTAAAACAATGGATCGACTACCGAGCCGTGACATCAACCCATTCCAAAAAAAATAATAATAATAAAATACCAACAAAACGACGTTAGTATGTCGTCGAGAAACATAGGGTCATCAGGTTAACACAACTTGATCATGGTGTGGCAACATCCTCATCATGAAAGTACAGAGGAGAGGGGCTGCGCTCACTCTCCCATGGGTCATGGTAACACCAGGACTGGATTGTTTCGGGTGAGTATGGACACAACGGGTGTAACACCCCGTGTTTTCATGAGTGAAAGTCAAAGTCAAGGTCAAAGTCAATGACCGATTTCGCGCGACTTGACTCATAGAATTGTTTCTATTATATTTAGATTATGTGGAGTAAGTGTCGTTCATTACAATAATCGAGTCATACTAACCGTATTCCAATCGAACTACGACTGTGAACGATAGGAAGTAACAATGCGATAAAGTTAATCAAGCTATGCTAATCAAATCGACATCAAATCGTAACTCGAGCTATGTATTTTACTTGTCAGTTATACGTGTGTGTGTGCCTTACGTGTTACCTGTGCATGTTTATTTTATGTTATGTTGGGATAATCAAGCGAACTCAATCGAACTCGAAGTCTAACTCGAATATAAACGAACCCGAATCCGAATCCCGAGCCAAACCACATAAGAAGTAGTTGGGACTGAAAGTAATTTAACTAGGAAACCCTATCGAATCGCTCGCAAATCAAAACCGAATCAACATCGCACCGAACACACCAAAGCAGGCGGCATCCGCACGGATGGCCAATTATCACGGCCCCCGACCCGGTTTGACCCGTTTCAGGAGCCGCGGGACAGAAATCCTGCGGTATTTAATTAATTGAGTTTGACAGCGGAAGTTTTCATCAGGATCTTTTAAAAATGTAAATATTTCCCGATTATTTTATTTCACAATTCGGGATAAAACCCGGTAATTTACAATAGTTTGATTTCACGAAGAAATCTTTTATTTTTACAAAACATGTTTCTTTATTTTATACTGAGCCACTTCCTTGAGCTTGTAGTGCTATATGGCACTTTTCCTGATTCATAACAGGTCACCTGAAACATGTTTGAAAAAGGTTTTGTCAGCGGGAAATACTGAGTGAATCATTCAAATTTTTGCATAATGATGCATAGTTATTAATTACAGCATAAGAGCGATTACAATGGCTTCTATCTTATTTTTATCTGGCATTCTGACACAATGGTGACATGTCACAATGGTGACGATGGTCATACCACTATTTAGATCAATGAACCTAAATAGTAATGATTATCACTGTAGGTCAATGAACCCAACAGTGATTATCCCGAGTAGGTCAATGAACCTAACTGGGAGACAATTAGTAATGTGCACAATACCCCACTAACCAGTAATTCAAGATATCCACGACTTAGTCCCTGTAATTATAACCTTGAAAAATAATTTGAGGTATTGTAAAATAGTTTGATAAAAAGAGAATGACTCACAAACTGTGAGAAAAGAAGAATGACTCACATTGCAGATTTATACAGGCAGAGTTTAGCCTACTGATTTAGCCTTTTCAACCTAATTTTAATAACAGGCACACAAAACTGGGTTAGTAATCAATCCAGCAATTACGATAACTCACGAGATCAAATTCTCACAACGAACGACAAAGTGCAATACTTCATCCATCGATTTAACGATGATCCGTAAAATTAATGACGAACGATAAAGTACAATACTTCATCCATCGAATTAACGATGATCCGTCAAATTAATGACGAACGATAAAGTATAACCCTAATGTGGGCGGCACTTAAACATTCATTGGATATATTGATCGTCGGAAAATGAATCGTAGCAGCGATTGTGCTAATACCCTGATTGCGGCGTCGATTAGTGAATCGTGTGTGTTAATTGGAGTATACAGAGCATAACTCCGTGTAGAATTGGAATTTCTTCGTCGTTTCAACTCCCAGAATCAAGTCCCAAGCTCCTGTATTTATAGGTGAATTTTGTCCCTTAGGCGGCCCGCGTGAGTTTTAAGCTAACTTGAGGCGGCCCGCGTGAGAACTATTTTTTTAGCATAGGGTTGCCACGTGTGGGACTAGCTCAGCTGAGTCGACGGTTTTCGTAAATTCCTTTCTGCCTACGTTTTAAGTGGATAATCGTAACTAGGAAATACCCCCCCTGAGTTTTAGGGGCCCTGATCCTGATTCTGATTTTTCTGAAAATCTTAGGGTTTGTATAGAATCACTTGGGTTTCTCAATTAGGGTTTCCTATTGGTCAATTAAAGTAATAATTAGTACTTTTTGATGGGAGTTGTTACATTCTCCCCACCTTAAGAAAAATCTCGTCCTCGAGATTTACCGGAATAATTGAGTATATTTTCTCTTCATTTTGGATTCCAATTTCCAAGTATATTAGGGTCCTATTTTTTTTTTAATCCCACTTTACTTAAACTAACACTATTTGTTTACCTTTATATCTTGAAAAGGTACTACCAAAGATTCGTTTAATAGGCATCTCTTGAGATTGGATATATGAAATATATCATGTACTCCAGCTAACTCTTCCTGGTAGTTGTAAACTATAAGCAACTGGTCCTATACATTGGATTACTAAAAATGGTCCTACGTAACTTGGACTTAACTTTCTTTTCTTTCCGAATCTAATAACTCCTTTCCAAGGAGATACTTTCAATAGTATTTTGTCTCCAACTCGAACTCCAACGACTTTTATCTATTTATCTGTATACTTTTCTGACGATCTCTTGTCGTCTTCATCCTTTTCTTTGTGATACTGAATATTATAGTTGTAATCATTTAGGATTTTTATCCATCTCCTATGTCTCATGTTTAATTCTTTTTGCCTAACTATATATCTTAAATTCTTATGATCCGTATAGATAGTAAACTTACTTCCATACAGATAATGTCTCCAAATCTTAAGGCAAAAATTATGGTTCCTAATTCTAACTCATGAGTAGTATAGTTCCTTCGTTCTTTTTCAATTATCTTGATGCATATGCAATTACCTTTTTGTGTTGCATTAACATGCATTCAAATCCTAACTTTGAAGCATTACCTTATACTTCAAAATCTTCAGTTCATAAGGCTAAGATTGGAGCAGTTTGGTTAATTTCTACTTTAAGATCCTCATTCAAACTTAACTATTTTACAGGTTAACTTAGTTAATGGTATAACTATCTTAAAAAAATCCTTAATAAATTGTCTGTAATATCCGACTAAACTTCTAATTTCCCTTGCGGATTAGGGAACCTTTCATTTGGTAATATCTTATCAGAATTTACGTGAATACCTTCGGGATTCACCATATGTCCTAAAATTGCACTTCTAGCAGCCAAAATTCATTCTTCGAAAATTTGGCGTAAAGCTTTTCTTTTCTTAACAAAGTTAAGAGTACATGCAAGTGCTGATAATGTTCTTCCTAACTTTTGGAATACATAAGTATATCGTCGATGAAGATTATTACCAATTTATCCAAATATGGTGTATAGATCCTATTTATCATGTCCATGAATACTGCAGGTGCATTTGTTAACCCAAAGGGCATGACTGTAATTTCGTAATGATCATACCTAGTTCTGTAAGCAGTTTTAGGTATGTCTTCCTCTTGTACTTTCAATTGATGATATCTGGAACATAAGTCGATCTTAGGAAAATATCTATTTCCCTGAAATTTGATTGAATAGATCATCAATTCTAGGTATTGATTCTTAATTGTAACCTTATTCAATTCCTTATAATCAATACACTTTCTCATCGAACCATACTTTTTCTTAACAACCAATATTGTGCTAACCGATAAGGTTCCCTGGCTTATCGGTAAAATTCCTAGAATTTAGATGAATCCTAAATTCTATCTTCCTATCTGGTGGTAATCCAGGTAAATCTTCTGGAAATACATCTGGGTATTCTGAAATTACAGAAATTTCCTTAATTTCTTTATCTTTAGTATTAATGATTATTGAAATCATGTATACTATTCCTTGCTTTCGTTCATAATTAGCAATTTTCATTATTGATTATGAACTTTATGGTTTTACATGATTTATCTCCTTTAATCATTATTACTTTTCCAGTGGGTGCACAATTTCTATAGAATTCTTATCACAGATAATTCGAGCATAATTGTTTTACTAATCAATCCATTTTTAGCACAACCTTGATTTCAACTAATTTCATAGATAATAGGGTTGCAGAAAATTTATGACTTAAAAGTTCTATTTCTATGTTTCGCAGAACCTTATTTATTTTAACTGAATTCCCATCTGCCAAATCTACTGTAGAAATTTATCTAATGCTTGTTATCGATAAGTTAAGAGTTTGGCAGAGTAAAGTATTTATAAAACTTTGGTTTGCACCAGAGTCAAATAATACTTTCGTGTAAACGTTGTAAGCTAAGAACATACCGGCTATCACATCTGGAATCATCTCGACTTCATGAGTAGTCAGCTGAAAGGCTCTCGCATTCCTCTTTGCTCCTTCTGCCGGTTTGGCTTTATTGTCAAATGGTTTATTCAGTTTTGGACAATCTGGCCTAAGATGTCCAGCTTCTCCACAGTTGTAGCAGACTGAAAATTTCTTCCTCCTGCAGTCTTCTTCTTGATGCCCCGGAATTTTGCAAAAATTGCAATATCTTTTGCATCTTCCAAAATGCTTCCTTTTGCAGAAATTGCAAAATGTACTAGTAGAAGATTGCCCATTCCCTCCTTTCTTGCAATTGTTATAGTTACCTGAACGGAATTCTTGGGTAATCTTTTGGGCTACTTCCTTCCTTCTATTTTCTTCTCTTGTCCGTACTAGTTCGTCAGTCAGAGTATTGGCTAATTCTACTGCATCATCAATCGTATGAGGTTTCGCAGCCTTGACGATATTACGGATTTCGGAAATCAATCCCCAAATATAACGAGAAATAAGTACCGGCTCTGGCGAAGCCAGGGTTGGTACCACTCGAGCATATTCGAAGAATGTCGTAGTATACCCTCGACAATCTACATCCACCATCCGGTGGGTTAGAAACTTATTTGCCATTTGATCTTTTTCATATTCGGGACAGAATTTTCTTTCTACAAGACTCTTAAATTCTTCCCAGTTCATAGCATACGCCATACGCCATCCTTCTTCCTTTTGCCTGTAACACTGTGTTCCACCATTCTAACGCCACTTCTTTGAATAGGTTTGACGCATACATAACCTGATCATCCTGAGCACATTTACTTATGGCAATTACTGCCTCGGTTTTCTCTAACCAACGCAGTGTCGCAGTCGCTCCTTCATTGCCTGCAAACTCAGTGGGTTTACAAGCAAGAAATTCTTTGTAAGTGCAACCAGGTGTTGCAACTTTCCTTTTCTTAGGGAGCGGAACTTGCCGTGGTTCATTATCATGATTAACATGATTACCGCCTCCATTTACGCTATTACTGAAATTATCTTCAGAAATGCGTTTACTAGGAACAACTTGTTGCGGTTCGATTGGATTTTTAACAGCAGCAATGATTGCTGGAATAGCATTGGCTATCCCTTGAGCAACTATCTCTGGAATAGCGTTGGCTATCCCTTGAGCAACGATATTTTCTATATCTTGCCTAGTCACATAATGATCCCCCTGTTGTTGCTCAGATTGATTAATCTCATTAACTGGTTCATTATTAGCGTTTTCCATCTGATATCTACTTTATAGATACATAATTAGTATAAAGGAAATAATCCAATGTTATAATTTAATCGCACATAATCACATAAACGAATATACAAACAAAATTGTAACTTTTCTAAAATTTCCTTATATCATGCTTCTATATACACCTGTTTTATTTATTCTACACATACTGATTTTACTATTACTATTACATAACCATAGTTTCATAAATCCCCTATCCTTTGTCAGGTGATGTTCTAGTAACGGCGTTTCTTCTCATCGTATTTCCAGGAGATCTGTCCCAAAATCTCTTGGATCCTATTCCCAGCATCCATTTCGTCAAAATGACGGAATTCAGCCATATTCTTGTTACTCATTGGTGAATTTGGTAAAGGTTCTGGATTGTACTTAGGAAAAAGCCTATAGGGATGGTTTTGTAACAGTATTTCATTATTCAACCATTCGTCTATATTCCAGTGGTTCGAAGGGTTTGGAATAGCTGGTTCTAAATTCATTGGTAGTTGTGTTTCAAGAGAATGAATAAAATCATTTTCATTAACAGACTCAATAGTATCATCTGTTGCCATTATAAAATCTAGTTCTTCTTGAGATGGTAATCCCTCAATTTGCCTAGAACTTTCCCCAATTTCCATTTTCTTAGGTTTAGGTTTCTCAAGAGGTAAAGCGTTGAATTCTATAGGTTCTTCTATGTCTGGAATATACCTATTGAAATCTCTGGAAACTTCTATTCTTACTGGATAGAGATTTAAATTCTGAAGGGCTTCCGACAGATCACTCATGCTGTTTATGCAAGATACACACAATTACTAAGTTTAAAAATTATATCAAATTTCATAGAAAACTTTTAAATATTATTTCATATTGGGTAACTATGAAACAACCGAATATGAAAATATACTAGGTTTTATTTGTAAATTTATTTACTGAAATAAGGTTTCTAGACTTTAAATAATAAAAGTGCTAAAACTTTGAGTCAAATTATTTAAAGATTTATATTTACTACTACAGTAGCTAAAATATAAAAATTTGCCCATACTGTTCAAAATTAGTCAGATAATAAAACATATAATCATGAAATAGCAATTAATAAAAATTAAGTATTTTTTAAATACTTAATTGGCTTAAATCAGTGGCTCGATAAGTGGCTCTGATACCACCTTTTTCTGTCACGGCCCCCGACCCGGTTTGACCCGTTTCAGGAGCCGCGGGACAGAAATCCTGCGGTATTTAATTAATTGAGTTTGACAGCGGAAGTTTTCATCAGGATCTTTTAAAAATGTAAATATTTCCCGATTATTTTATTTCACGATTCGGGATAAAACCCGGTAATTTACAATAGTTTGATTTCACGAAGAAATCTTTTATTTTTACAAAACATGTTTCTTTATTTTATACTGAGCCACTTCCTTGAGCTTGTAGTGCTATATGGCACTTTTCCTGATTCATAACAGGTCACCTGAAACATGTTTGAAAAAGGTTTTGTCAGCGGGAAATACTGAGTGAATCATTCAAATTTTTGCATAATGATGCATAGTTATTAATTACAGCATAAGAGCGAATACAATGGCTTCTATCTTATTTTTATCTGGCATTCTGTCACAATGGTGACATGTCACAATGGTGACGATGGTCATACCACTATTTAGATCAATGAACCTAAATAGTAATGATTATCACTGTAGGTCAATGAACCCAACAGTGATTATCCCGAGTAGGTCAATGAACCTAACTGGGAGACAATTAGTAATGTGCACAATACCCCACTAACCAGTAATTCAAGATATCCACGACTTAGTCCCTGTAATTATAACCTTGAAAAATAATTTGAGGTATTGTAAAATAGTTTGATAAAAAGAGAATGACTCACAAACTGTGAGAAAAGAAGAATGACTCACATTGCAGATTTATACGGGCAGAGTTTAGCCTACTGATTTAGCCTTTTCAACCTAATTTTAATAACAGGCACACAAAACTGGGTTAGTAATCAATCCAGCAATTACGATAACTCACGAGATCAAATTCTCACAACGAACGACAAAGTGCAATACTTCATCCATCGATTTAACGATGATCCGTCAAATTAATGACGAACGATAAAGTACAATACTTCATCCATCGAATTAACGATGATCCATCAAATTAATGACGAACGATAAAGTATAACCCTAATGTGGGCGGCACTTAAACATTCATTGGATATATTGATCGTCGGAAAATGAATCGTAGCAGCGATTGTGCTAATACCCTGATTGCGGCGTCGATTAGTGAATCGTGTGTGTTAATTGGAGTATACAGAGCATAACTCCGTGTAGAATTGGAATTTCTTCGTCGTTTCAACTCCCAGAATCAAGTCCCAAGCTCCTGTATTTATAGGTGAATTTTGTCCCTTAGGCGGCCCGCGTGAGTTTTAAGCTAACTTGAGGCGGCCCGCGTGAGAACTATTTTTTTAGCATAGGGTTGCCACGTGTGGGACTAGCTCAGCTGAGTCGACGGTTTTCGTAAATTCCTTTCTGCCTACGTTTTAAGTGGATAATCGTAACTAGGAAATACCCCCCCTGAGTTTTAGGGGCCCTGATCCTGATTCTGATTTTTCTGAAAATCTTAGGGTTTGTACAGAATCACTTGGGTTTCTCAATTAGGGTTTCCTATTGGTCAATTAAAGTAATAATTAGTACTTTTTGATGGGAGTTGTTACACCAATCCGCACGGATTGCCAGTCCGCACGGATGACCAGTCTGCGCGGATAGCCTACCCGGGTGCGTGCCATGCGCACAGTTCACCCTTTCCCTTTTTGGCATCCTATAAATACACGAGTCACTCTCCACTTTTTCCACTTTTGGAAAGTGACGTCCGAACCACACGCATTCTTCACTTTTTCTCAGATTTCTCTCAATCCAGGTAAGATCTTGCACTAACTCTTGTACATCCTTGATCACTACACATTTCCATCTTTCAAATCTTCACTTTTAACCATGAAATCACCCGGATTTGAGGTATTCTCGGGTGACGTCATCATGAAGTTCATAAGAACTTCAAGCTTGACCTCATTCCACCAAGAATATCTCAGATCTAAACGATTTCCATAAGATTTCACAATAATCCCCCCTAGATTTAAACTTTTCCAAGGATAAAAGAGTTGGAAGAAATAAACCTAAGTTCTCTCCTTCTTTTACCCTTAAAACCGGTACGATTCTGGTCGGTTCTAGTGTTCTACTCGTTAATAGTGATTCACTAGTTCTAGATCTAAAATCCTACCCACAGACAACTGATTTCGGGGTCAACCGGAATGACTGTTCTGAGTCGCCGACAAGCCGAGTTAGGGTGGTTCCTGACCGGACTAGTCACGCGGGTGAGAATACAACTCCAAGTGGTTGCCACGTAATCAGAACGTCTCGATAAACGACAACAGAAACCAAGTGTAGACGAACGGAACAATGTCCGCACGGACAAGCTGTCCGCACGGACTAGCTGTCCGCACGGACAAGCTGTGCGCACGGATTACCATCCGCACGCACAGGTCATACGTACGGGTTGTCACCCGCACGGACTACCCTTGGGACCCACTTTCCAAACAAGGTTTGAGTATCGACGAACGAGCAATCCGGACGGACGACCTCTGAATGGATTACTCTTCGGATCATGAGATACTAAGGCCTTAAAATGAAAATCAAACAATCTTCATCCGCACGGCCAAGTCGTACGCACGGACAGGCTATCCGGACGGATTGTCTCTGCCCGCGCGCACAGGCTGCCCGCACGGACTACCATACGCACGGACTGCCGTCCGTGCGACCGGCTTGAAAGGTAGAAACACTTGTGTGTTTTCTAAATGCTACAACGAAAACTCCAAAGCACAAGCCATCATACACAAACACATCTTAGGAAGAAACAATCCACTTGGACATTTATTTTCACAAACAACTTGTCCGTACGGATAAGTCATCCGCACGCACAACTAATCCGCACGGGTTGCCACCCGCACGGACAGTCGCACGCACGGATAACTTATCCGGATGGATCACCATCCGCACGCATCACCATCCGCACGGATAGGTCATGCGCACAGATGACTTTTACTCACGGATAACTGATCCGCACGATCAGTCATCCTACCCACTCTCACTTGTACTGTTTTACGTGCCACTTATCGTTACGTTATCAAATCTATTCAGGCTAACCGTACTCGCTGTAAAGCGCTCCCTTCAATCCACAATCGCTGTGAGTATACTCGAACCCTTTTTGCTTTTAGCACTTTTGGGTGTTACATACGTTACAACTATTCAAACTACAACTATCACACTACTCAAGCTATTTTAACGCTTAACCATTAATGCATGTTATACGTGGCTTATGAATGCTTGTTTGTTATGTTTACACATGGAATGCTGTCTACCTGCCTTAGCAACGATAGTACTATAGTTTGGACTCAGCACCCGTTTACACGGGGGTTGTTAAGGATCTTTTACTTGCATGGATTACAGTGGTAATCGTGTATTGCGAACTGCCTCGGGCAGTCAACCCGCAGTCATTGGTATCGATGGATCTATGTCGATAACTAACGTGCTTCATTTCACTATGTGTACGTGCTGGTTATGCGTAAATGAATTCGAACTCTATATATGCTATTATCAAACTTGTATGCTCACCTTTACATTTTATGTATTGACTTATTTTAACGTATGTGACAGGTGCTTAGGACGCATATGTGGTAGGGAATGGAAGCTAGAATAAAGCTTTAGAGCCCAACAAATAGTTGTCTGTAGATAACTTACTAGGGGTCTCTAGAAGCAGATAAACAATTGCTACTTATTTAAATCTGAGTTGTCGGAACAGAGTATTTGTTTTGATGTTATCTGTAATAACTTGTTTGACTATTTATGTTACGGTATGGGACGTAATGCTTTAATTAAATGGTAATGATAGTTGTTATGGAAACTTCTGGACAATCTGTTTCGCTCAGTGCCACGTCCCGATGATTCCGCCATCGGTTGGGGTGTGACAACGGGCAACCACATAATTCATGGTCTGGATCCGTCAGCATCCTAACCAACTCATCTGGTAGCCCCTTCAACTTTTCAGCTTCTGGTAAAACATGTTCCCTACGGCGTGACGTTTCTTGCGAAACACCAGCTACATCAGCTACATTTTTGGTTCCGCTATCTGAAGCATCGTCACCAGAAGCTCCTCCAGTTTTCACATCTCCCGCTTCTTGTGAAACACTTTTCTTTCGTAGCACACCCCGTACCGACCCTCACATGCTTCCTTCCCCTTTTGCTTCAGCTTCTCCATGCCTGGTGGTGTAGCCGTGACCTTACGTTCGTAAGGGTCCATCGCATTAGCACACTTTTTAACCACTAAAACTTTATGGTTTACTGAAGTAGTGAAGTATTATAGAATATGACTTTGGTTCTTCATTACACTACTTATAGAGGTTTTTTCATGGATACATTTAATATAGGTGTTGTGACTTGACTTTGATGTGACCATAAGGGGCAAAAAAGCAATGGTTCCTTTTCCAATAAAGTTGTTTTCTAGCCACCAACCCCTATGTTAGTAGACTTCTGCCACCTACTTTCCCCAATTTCCAATAATCCTACTACATTTTTAGAAACAGTGGCCCCTTGGGGGGGCTAACATGTGTTAAGCATCTGTTTAAAACATTATCAACTGCATCCATCAACTACATTAATAACATTCTAACACATCCAACATACATCATTTAAAACATTATAACACATCCAACAATACATCATAAAACATTATAGCAGCATTTTCTCATTTTCTTAAATGTTACACGTACCAATATATAATTTAAAACAACCTCATTTAACACATTATCAACTACATCCATCAACTACATTAATAACATTCTAACACATCTAACAATACATCAATATTCTTTAGAGTATACAATTACCAAGTTAATAAACATCAGATTTCATATAGATAGTCTATCCCCAAAAGACCTGGTACATGCCATACCCAAAAAACACCTACCCCGCAATAAGTTTAAAGCAACATCCCCAAATCAAAGTACCATACACATCCAAAACAAAGCTGGCACAGTTAACGCCCCACCGGTCCTACAGTAAATACCATTCACCCCCTAACACGTGTTACTCTATTCGGCAATCCTGCTTGATTTTAGGCAGCAGCACATTCACCTCCGAACATAAGATGTGCGCAGCATACCTCTTTCTCAACTTTCGCAACTCCGCCATCTTCCTCGCCCCACTCATGCTGAACTCACAGTTAAAACTTTTGTTTTTCCCCATGTAGCACTCCATGTGTCGCATCAAGAAGACCCCAGAATCAGTTGTGTTTGCTGTGGTCGCCCAAGTAACCGGCATACGCTGGATGTTGCAGTAGTCTATGTCATCGGCTCGCGGATTCCCAACCTCCCGAAGGTATTGCACAAACATATATTTCTGCATATACATATACAAGCCATGCTCAATAATAAAACAGATCTTCAATATTATCACACTTATGGTTCAACAATGGTCATTTTAATAACTTACAATCTTATACGGTGTGTCCTTGTGGAGGTAGTAGACACTATCTTCTATCACCTGACCTTGGCGGGCTTTGTCATTATCAACAACATAAATTCCGGGGTCGCGTAACTCAAACACTAGCAAGTAAAAATGTTTGTGCTCCAGTATCGGGAAGAAAACAATGTCATGATTTCTAAAGTCAGGAACTTTTTCAGCACTGTTAACCGCACCTTTTATTCCAAGCCGAAACTTGTGCATCCGCGCCTCGACTCCACCTTCCTCAGTTGTGAGCATCCACAGAAACTTTTAGCACAACAGAGAAATTAATAAGGACAAAAACTCGCCACACCGTAATGTCTATATAAAAAACACTCACCACAACTTTAGTACCAAAGAATTGCCTACTGTAAGCCTCCCGTGATTTCCGTTTCTCTTAGAAGTTTAGCACCTCCGCCCAACAGTCGATAATACCATCTGACACCTCATTGCCAACGTTTAAACTCTTAAACATAGCCCGAGACGCTTCTACATAGGCAGGGCTTCTAAACAGCAACTCCCTAGTTTCATATGTACAGATAAAAAATTAAATTTCATATTTTAACACATGTTACTGTTATTTAACTAATTTTTTAACGGTGCCCCCCTACTTACACAGCCATGTGTATCGGGCTATCTACATCAACAGCTGACGACGTACCCTGTTCCTTCCTGCGGCAAAAATCAAAAAATAACCAATTAACTAGATCCATTTGGGTCATGGTTTACACTCCTATTATACAACAATAAACCACGTTGCAGTTCTACTTACATGTTTGCCTCCATTGCCCGCTTCCTACGAGAATGCCCATTTAGCCAGTGCATTGGGCTTTCATCAGCGTATATGTAATCCCACAGATTTGCCTCCTTCTTAGTTATTGGCTGACCCATGTCAACAGACCTTATATAGTAAGGTGATCTATTTGGTTCCGCTGCCACTTTCTCTCTAAAAGGGAGCTTCCTTTTTTGGGCCCCCAACTCATCTAACATACGTACACGGTGTGCAAGCGACATATTGTCCTCCACCTCATTCACATCACCACCATATAATTCTAGCCCAGTTTGTCCCTTGTGGATTGCAATTACGGGGTCATATGAGGTAACTGGTTCTACCATTATAACCATACTCAAGTTTGTGGTAGCCTCCATATCGCCTAAACACGTATAAAATAAATAATTCACGTTACTCGGTAACGAATATAACACTTTCAAAGTAAATGAATATAGTTAAGCTCACTGGAACGCTCCAGCACTGTTTCTGTCCCACCCATCTCATCCACCTTCCCACTTGTGCAACCTGCACGTTCGATGCAAATAAGTATATTTTAAATGACTCCTACTAACCCAGCAATCCTATTTATTTTAATGCTCTTACGTACCGGTTTTCTGTGACTCGTCAAATTCACCCCCAATTTGTGTCATTCCAAGACTCCAATTAGGGCCATCGAAAATACGTTCATCAATAAACGTATTGCCTTCGCCCACTGTTCATATGATTAACACATGTTAACTCACTAAATGATACAGTTAGGGAACCAGTTAACACATGTTATAGCATGAAAATCTTTACCGTTATTATCCGGCTGCCACTCCTCTTCAGCCGCTTTCCCTTTACCATCGACGTCCTCAGCTTTATCGAAAGCATCTCCTGCCACAGAGTCAACCACCACGCCAACACACTCTTCCTTGTTTACGACAGTTGGATGCAGCCCATCATGCTCAATCTTACTTTTTTCAGCTGCATAAAACATTCTTATCACATCTCATGCATAAGTTAGTATCAGAAGCTGCATAATTAATTACCGTTACAATCACGGTCACAGTTCTCAACAGCCCCCTTGCCTTTGCCATCCAAAACCACATGTTCGTCCTTATCAATAACATCACCTTCCACAGATCCAAACACGACGCCACCACTTTCTTCTTTACTTGCATCAGTTGCATCCCCAACTTCATTCTCAATCTTACTATCTGAAGTTGCATAAACATTCTCGAATAACTTAGACATGCCTAAACATGGGGCCTCTAGAGTTTTTACGACCCTACAAATAAAACGGTTTCTGAAGATTACCTTCATTGTCATTCCCTTCAACCTGTTCGCGAACCTTAACCTCCATCTCAACCATTTTGGCTACCTCTTGATCACAGGTAAACCGTGCTTCGTAAATCTCATCCTTTTTTGCGTCATTCGCTTCTAAATCGGTGTTCTGCTGATCATCGCCATTCGCAGCCACTTTATTGTCTGCATCCACTCTATATGCATCTTTACTAACAAACTGCATGTCTGACCCACCGTCAACTGTCAAAGCAACATGATACGTGTTAAAACGGAATAAAGTAATAAAGCACACTTTTAAAAACAGACAATTTGAAATGGTACGGGAACTACCACGTGCACCCTGCACTGCTGCTGCTTTAATACGCAGTATCGCACGCATTAAACCCAACGGCTTATGGACTTCTTCAACATCACTTTTATCCCCGCTTCCTGGTCCTTTATTATCTTCGGCCCCACCCATACTACAGTCACCTCCACTTGAATTACTAGCATCATGAACAATCTTATCACCTTGGACGCCTTCATTTGTTTCGTCCCCAACTTCACTACACCCCAGTTTTCTCTCT
The DNA here is from genome assembly GCA_030545235.1 of Helianthus tuberosus. Taxonomy (NCBI): domain Eukaryota; kingdom Viridiplantae; phylum Streptophyta; class Magnoliopsida; order Asterales; family Asteraceae; genus Helianthus; species Helianthus tuberosus. The sequence continues at coordinate 21,761,869 of CM060436.1, read as the reverse complement.
TCCCGTTGCTTCTCAGTCTTGTTGAACCCTATAACATCACATTAATATTAATTGGGTTTCAGACACGTACGCATATTAGAGGGTCATAAATTTTATCGACTAACAAACTACGCGTCACCATCAATGGTACATGGAAATGTAAATGTACAATGAAACTGGTAACACATGTTACAGTTTACCTGTTTCGTTGCCATCATCCGTTTTTGGCCCATCACGCTTTATATTTGTCTTCCGGCTATTTGGGGTCACACAGCCGACTTCTATTTCAGGAGCATCCTTTAACTTCTTCAGTCGAGGAGATCTCCTTACCCGCAACGACATACCACCATCTTCCAGCGCTCCGGTACACTCTGTTCCATCATCAGGTACGCTTGATTCCCCCGCAACATCAGCTGGAACCACAATAAATGTTAAACTATGCGATCGTTATCACATTAACATGTGTTACACTACACATTTCAGTCCAATACCTATATTACAGATACATAAACTTTTTTCGCGCAATAAGCATACTCTTAAAATGGTAATACATGTAACAATTTACCTGTTTCTTTACCACCATCCGTGTCTGGTCCACCAAACTTTATATTTGTCTTACGTCTTTTTGGGGTCACATAGGCTTCTTCTATCTCTCTAACATGCTTTAACTTCCTTAGTCGAGCAGATCTCCTCACCTGTACCGACTTTCCATTCCATCTTTTCAGCATATTCTTTTCCACCATCATCTACGCTTGATTGGCCCGCAACATTAGCTGCAACCCCAACATATGTCAATCAATAAAGTTTGCAAAACAGTAAAATGTGTTACAGTGATCATTTAAGAATGATAACCAACACAACAGGTATCACATTAACATGTGGTTGAGTGTACATTTCAGAAACATTATCACCGCACCTTCCCGGGCATCAAAGTCTATGGCTGAAGATCCTACTTCTTTCAATCTACTTTTACTGATTTTTTTTGTTTTGCCGATTAAGTGACTTCCTGTACAAGCTAGCTATTGGCGACCCATCCGAAAAATCGTCATCCACGCCATTCCCTACGAAATCGTTGCACATCGGTAAATGCATTCCACATTAATAAACTAAATAACATAAAGAATAACAGTTACTAACCAGCGTTCTCTCCCTCGTTAATGTGAATTCTTTCATCATTTTTCAAATGACCCAACACCTCATTGATCATGTGCGACGCTAAATCTACCGCTTTATCGTGATCTTTACTTTCATAGCCTTTCTGTTCAAACATACTTTCATACATTGCCTTCAACGTTTGTACTTCCTCGTCGTCAGGGCTCTCCACCCACAGAGATTCTAACATACCCTCTATTTTGATTTTGTTCTTCTTTGTCACATTAATTAGCTGTCGTACCATCATCAACCTCTCCTGTTGAAAAAACTTTTTCAACCTTTTGATACCAAGATTATATACTAATTGTAAAAAACACATGTTAGTGCATATAACTATACCTCTTTACTTGCCCAGTGTTCCACGTTATAGTTTCTTGGAAGTGTTAATCCTTTAAACCGTCCCTGACCAAACCCACCAGCAAGTATTTCAAGCCTTTCTCTCTCTCGCAATCTTTTCAAGTTCCAGAAAGCTAAAGGACACACCGCCTTCTCTACCTCCATCCCTGTGCACTCAATGCTATCAACGTACAACAACTACAACAAACAACAATCGGTTCAGCCCGAAAACAAGCCAGTATATTAACACATGTTAATTATCCCAAATAAATAAATTTCACTTACCATCAGAATCGTGAGAGGACCAACGAAGAAACTTTGTGGGTCAAGCCGATCCCAGGTATCTTTGCAAGTTTTCAACTTATCTACCACCAGGTCACACCAGTCTATTGTTGCAAAGTCCATTTCGTCATCCAGATACTCTAAGATTTCTTCCCGTAAACAACTTTGTTTATGACAGTCAACCAGCACTACCACAAAACACATTACAAAATCCATATGGAAATCAAAACTGTCTTCGCCATCGGACTCATCTATCATTTTCACCATCTTTGTTGGAGGCACCATTACACCCGGGTATCTCGCCCTCCGATCCGCAACGGCATCAATCAGCATCGGCAGCTTATCAATCAAACTAATCTTTTGTCCACCAGTCGGAATCCCTAATAACTTATGTATCACTTTCCTGTTCACCTTGATATCACCAGCAGGCATAGATATCACCATCTTATCGGGATTAAAATTGTCCACAACAAAATAACCTAACTTAGCCGGTAACCCATCAACGCTGAAAGTAAGCAAACGACCAAAGCCCATTTCCCTGACGGCCTCACGTTGTTGGTCTGTCAATGCTCGTACACACTTATAAAACTGCAGTGGTGAGGATCTTGTCCTTATTCCCGGAAATTCATCCTTCTTTGCTCGCTTACGGGCTTTCGGAACCTTTTCCTGTTTGTTACCAACTACCTTTGGCTTCCCTGCTTCACCTTTCACATTGTCCTCCGAATCCTTCTTCTTTTTTGTCCTTAACGTTCCACCCTTCGATGTAGCCGTCACATCTGCCCTACTTACTGAAATAACGTTTTATACGAAACCAGAACAACCCAATAAATTAGTCTACTTTACAACCATTTATGACAAATATTTCTAACACAAACGGTAACATTTCAGTTATACGATCAAACATGTAACAATTTTTCATTTTTAACATCAAACAATTTGAAGGGCTTAAAAATTAACTAACCACGGTTTCTTCGCATTCCATTGCCAGAATTATCATCCGCGCTGGTTTTTTTCCCTGCCAATTAACACATGTTAGGGAAATTTCAAGGTCAGCCCAATTAACACATGTTAATCAAAGCCAACAATATTTAACTAACCACGTTTTCTTTTATTTCCACAGCCAGAACTATCCACGGCCATGCTTTTCTTCCCTACAGTTTAACACATGTTACTCAGGTTAAACTGGATACGCAAATACCCTCTATTCTAACCAAAGGCACTTACCCTTGTGATTTTTGGTATGTCCCCGTTTGCTTTCCACACAACCTTCATTACGCCCTGATAAATTAGTAACGAAAACGATTACTCCAACAAGAAATTATACAAATTATACACAATATTACTGGTTAACCGTTACCCGTTTTCCGTCGTTTCCCAGGGCTTGGTGACCCACTATCGGTATCATCATACACTGCAACGCAGCCAAAATAAGTCTTTTATGAACAATTTCTAATCCAACACAGTATACATATATACATCACCTTCAACTATGTTCAAGGTTCATAGACATATCAATTCTTACCTAACTCCCTTTGGGTCGGACCAAAGACAGATTGTTGAATGGAAGGTCCTGCCTTGGGTTCGTCGGAGATAATCACAACACTACGGCTTTCAGCCCTTTTTTGCCCTAATATGGGTCTCGAAGTCCTACATATATAAAACAAAACAAACTCAGTTGCCATTTTTCGATAAATCGATTGAACAAAACCTCCTTTTACATGACCGATTACAACAACTAACCTTTTAATTGAACTCTTAATCTTCCTTAATCGTTTCAGCTTAACCGACGACGACAAGATTATGAACGATTTCCTCATTTGAGCAAGATCGACACTATCGGCTCCTGTGTTAGGGTTAGAGAAGTACGTTTCGATGTTTGTTTTGATGAGAGAGAAACATGAACAGGGGAGTAATGAGTATACTGTGTTGAAGATGAAGAAAAAAAATTTAATTTGGTTTGCAGTTCTTGATTAGATGGCTACTGCATGGCAGTGATTTTTTGTTTTCCAATGTGTTTGTTCACTTCCGAAAATGCCCTTCACTTGTACTAATGGCAGTTAATTCATTTCTTTTTAATTTTATTCATACCAAAATTATCATAGCCCTTGATCAAGTTTGATGTAAGCTAATCAATGGTTGACAATGGGTTTGCAAAGTTTTCTTAAAAAGATAGAGTTTCTTATATAGCCAAGCCCTATATATATATATATATATATATATTAAACCCATTAAGTCTAACTAACTCTCAAATCATTCTTAGCCCTTAGATCTTTTATTAATTGTGTTTTTATTCTTTCATCGTGTGCATCTACATTTGTAGTCTGTATATTCGAGCGTGACCCTTTGGGGACTATAATGGGGATTTGGCAAGGATTCCTGGATAAGTGTTTGTTTTGACGCATGAACAATCAACTATAGGAAAAAGAGCTTGTATCTTGGCTCTTCGAATTCTATGCATATTATTCTAATGGAATGCTACCATCTACTCACAAATGGCATCCTTCTACCTCTCATTCACTCAATCATCCACATTCACTCACATCATTACATGCCATTTTCATTAGGGATGAGCTTGGTACCAACCGGTACCGGTACCAAAAATCCCCAAAAATGGGTAACACATCCGATACGGTACGGTTCGGTACGGGTACGGTATTTGAGGGTAAAAACCGCTAAATACCGGTATCGAAAACATCAAAAGTCTGTACCGAACTGGTACCGAAAATGTACTCGGTTCGGTGAATTCGGTACCGGTACCCGGTACCATTTGCCCCTCCCTAATTTTCATTAAGGACTTTCATGGTGGGATCTGTATCATGTCAAGTCTTCCATCACTTAACTAAAGGGATAATGTTATATCCTGCCATGCCTTCTATTTCTGAATACATGCTATCTTAATGGTGAGGTATACTTATCACTTGAGAAATGGGTTTAATGTTATATAGTTCCATCATGATTTACTTGATCTTGCAAGGCCTCTCTACATATTTGCAAGTTTTGTAACTTTATTTAGTGATGAAAGAGAAATGTTGTTTAGATGCATGTCACTTCTGCAATCTTATAAATGAACTTATTTCATATTTCATTTCAACGCCTTATTATTTTCTTCTTGCAGGATATGCATTTGTTTACTTTGAAGATGAACGTGATGCTGAAGATGCAATTCATGCTCTTGATAACTCCTCATTTGGATATGGTATGCGCAAGCTGTCTGTGGAATGGGATCGAATATAATTTGCAAAATATAAAATGCCACTTACTGTTGACTTCTAGGATTACTATAACGTAAAGAACTTTGATATGAAAATGACATGTTGTAAGGTGAGCGTGTCGACACCGTGATGAACAAAGTCAGTGGCGACCCAGAGACCAACTAAAGCATTGTTCATAATAAACTTTGACCCCATTCACACAAGGGTCTGCGCTATTAAGAAGCACTTTGAGCCTTATGGAAATGTTCTCCACGTTCGCATCAGGCGCAACTTTGCGTTTGTTCAGTTTGAAACACCAGAGGAAGCCACAAAAGCTCTGGAGCGTACATACATGAGGTTTGTGTTTTTGCTTTCTTACTATTTTGATGTAAGCTCTCAAAGATGACTGTATTTTTGGTTTGGTTGTAGTAAAATATTGGATCCGGTGGTATGAGTAAAGTATGTTGTAAGGGATGACAATGAGAGAGGATATTATACAAATTACTCACCTTTGCCGTAGGAGTTTTTAAAAAAATAGTCTTTTGTTTAGAATACAAAGAATAATTTTTTTTGTCATTATACCATTAATATACCCGTCCATCGGACGGGTATTAAACTAGTTTGGATGGATAATAACATATCTTGATTGTATGACATGTGCCATAATGGTAGATGTGGACCATTAGCTTTCCGTATTAGACATTAGTGACACCTTATTCTTTGTGACATCGTTGGTGAGAGGCACTAGAGCCATCACTATGTAATATTTTGTAATAAGACTGAAAGGGTATGATGTCGGGGAAGACATCGGGGTACACCATCTCCGAGGGGAACACTGCTCCTGCCATTCAATCTTCGGGGCCACGTTTACGAATACATGACTATAACATTATAAAAAACAAATATTCATGACTATAACATTATAAAAAACAAATATTCATATCTAATTCGAGTATTAGCAGTGGCGAAGCTTGGATTTTTCGGCCGGGGGGTGAAAACATATATACCAAAAAATTTCTATAGAATACCCAAAAATTTCTATAGAACCGGGGGGGGTGAAAACGTATATACCCACAAATTTCTATACGAAAACTACATATATAACACTACTGAGCGAAAAATCCCGGGGGGCGGACGTCCCCCCCCCCCCCCCCCATTAAGCTTCGCCCCTGAGTATTAGCATAATTTAACCAAAAGTTATAGTTTTAAAAATTTATCTCTTGTTTTAAAAAAACTCTTCACATCCCATTCATCATTTTTATCTTTATATTTACCTATAAACACTTATTTGTTGTGAAACAATGGTCTATTAGCAATCCATATACAACTATACTAAACATGAGAGAACAAGACTATAGAGAATAAGTGAATAGGAATTCTTTTTCATTGAGATATCAACATACAATACAAAGAACTCTATATATAGTGTTCTTACATTAATACAAAGGACATGAAGAGATGGTGGTTACATATGTGGAGAGTCAACACATTATGGTGCATTCATAACACTCCCCCTTGACTATCCACATGATGAAATATAATAGTCTACTATTCTTTTAATACGCTAGGTGATGCTGTTTCGTTAAAAACTTTGCTAGGAAAACCCAGTGGGATAAAACCATAGCTAAGGAAAAAAAGAGTGCAACGCTTATTTTCTCCCCCTGATACTTTTGGATCAGATATGTTGCCTCATTAAAAAAACCTTACTAAGAAAACCCAATGGGAAAAACTTAGTCAAGGGAAAAATAGTGCACTAGACATTATTATATATATCAATTATCATCGTAGGTTTGCGCCAGGTAACTTTTTTGGTTTTCAAATGTTGACACGTAAGTTCCTATCTTTCAACAACAAAGTATAATTGTATTATTCTGTTAGAAATATGGGCTTAAAAAGGACGGCCCAGCTTACCTTAGAGATCCTGGCCTGTCTTATTATTATTTTTTTTTTACTTTTGTCTATTTTTTTTGTTGCCCAGCTAAAAAAAAACTGGATGTTAACAGAAAAATCTGACCAGATTTTGCTTTTAATGAAAATGACAACAAAATTGAAACCATAGGGATCCAGATTTAAAATGTTTGAATTTTGGACTAAAATGGCAAAAGTGACCAAATCTCAGGGACCATTTGGGCAGTTTACTGTATATTTAATTTTGGAAAACTAATTTCTTTATAGTTTAGCATGTCCGAGTACTCACCGAGTACTCTCCGCCTAGATCGAGTATTTTCAACTATCCGCTAGACCGACTAGTGATCGCCTAGCAACTTTTGCAACCATGATGACACTTTGGTCTAGTAGTATTTAGATACGTAAGATTTTATTTTCTTACGTTTGTAAATAAACTGAATGTAGTGAACCCTTCGTAAAGTGTTCCACAGAGAGAGGTTTTTTTTTTTTTTTTTTTTTTTTTTTTTGTAATAAACAAACACAATCACATAATTTGTTTATTTGGTTAAATGAATAAACATGAGTACATGTTTTTATCGTTCATTTATGCTTGTTTATGTTTGTTCGTTTATTTGCTCTCGTTCATGCTCGTTATTCACTTTCATTAGTTTATGTTTGTTTAGGTTCGTTCGTTGATATTCGTTTAGACCCATTATTAGTCTTATGAAATCTAAAATATCATCTCTTACAATTTGGCATAGTCTTGTTGGTTACGTTTACTTTTATTGATGTTCGCTCGGTTACGTTCATTCATCTATGTGTAATTATGTTCGTTCGATTGTGTTTGTTTACGTCGTGACATGTTTGTTTATCCAGTTAACGGAAAAATATAAACAGATACGAACACACTCATTCTCAAAATGAACGAAAACGAACAAGAAAACTCCATTCGTTTAATTGCTTGTATTCGATTGTTTGTTCGGCTAAAGTAGATGAACAAATACGAACATACCCCGTTATTTCTCGAAATGTAATAAAAGAATCTCTAATGAGTTACTTTTTTACAATAACTCCCCAGTTGGCTAGAACAACTATTGTGATAATCGTCGTTTTAACAACTATTGTAATGGTCGATGCTTTTACGAACAAAGTTGTCATTCATTGACGAGTCTAAAGATAACCGAAGGATAACTTCTTCTTCCACAAAGACCTTCATGGACAAAACCTTGATGGTTACATGCTTCCCACTTGCTTTCACTTTTATAATTAATTACAATTTTGTATAGGTTGATAAATAATTATATGAATAAGTGACCATAAAATTTACCTCATAAGTATTACTTAATTTAATTAAAGTTGAGTAAATTATAATTTGCGTCTCTGTGGTTGTTCGGAAATCAGAGGTTGCGCCTCCAATCGCTAAAAATTGCCACCAGAGCCCTATATACGGTTTCTTCTTTCTGCAATGCGAGTCCCTGTCAGTAACTTCCGTCAAACAGACGTTTGTTTTATGTGGTAATTTTATATATTTATATAAAAAATTCTGTAATAATTTAACATTTTCATATTATAAATTACTAACATCTTGGTGCTTTGTGGACTTGTACTCAAAGTATAGAGAGTTTTTCAAAAAAAAAAAAAAAAAAAAAAAATTGAGTTTTCACTTCTAGCCAATAGGTTTTCATTTTTTGTTTAATTTAATTTTTATTGTTTGTATGATCCGAATTTTGATACAATCTGGGTTTGTATATATTTTAGTCATTTTGTTTATTAAGGTAATTGATACAATCTGGTTTTGTATATATTTTAGTCATTTTTTATTAAGGTAATTTAGAAAAAAAATTGTTGATGATTTGTATCAATTAAAAATATAAACTGTAATACAGTTTATGTTAATTCAAAACTATGTTTTATAGTTATGTATTGCTGCAACTTTTAATTATGTTATATTTAAGAAACATAACCAAACATTAGAAAAAAAAAATACAAAAAGGCCATGGTCGGACTCACTTTGGCGGACTTTATGTACAAATGTGCTCTTGGAACCTAGCTGATCACCCGATGGGTAGAGTTTTATTGGAGTCGGGGTGTCCCGACCCCCATCGATTTTTCGTTCGTAATGTTAGTTTTAGTGAAATTTCCTGAAAAGAAAATTGTAGCGTAAAATATTGGATTTTTAAGAATCCGGCCCCAACTGATTTGGATTTTGAGAATCCGCTTCCTAATGAGTTTTCGTTCAAGCTCCGCCAGTAAATCACCAAACTCGAGAACCTCAAACTTGAATCATAAACATAGAAAAACCTAGTTATATAAATTTTAGAGGGGATATACAAAGTTAATTAATCTATTCAAATTGCACACAAGAATGGCTGCTTTCCTAATCCGCCCAAGTGGATATTGAAAGATTCACATTAAACAAAAAAAATAAAATATAAAATGTCTATTTATATTTGGTTAATGTGTATATTTAATCAACTGGATGCATTCACGTTCTATCCACCAAATCTTGAGAGATGGGTTTTTAAATTATAAAAAGTGGTTTAAGTGGTTGTGAGTGGAGGAGAGAGAAAATGTTACTGTTCATCTGTATATTTGGGGGGACACTGTTCACCCTGTATAATTTTTTAATATATTTTGAAAGTGGTTGTGAGTAGAGGAGAGAGAAAATGTAATATATATTGAAAATGAGAGAGAAAAAGTATTTGTTTTTAGTGGAAATATATTGATACAGGAGTTGTTTTTTAGTGGAATGTATGTATATTTTTAGTGGATTGGATGTGAATGCTCTAAGGGTGCAAGTTGCCAACTGGAATATTCTCCTTTAACATTTTGGGATTATATGTGGCTATGGCCTATGGCATCATGTACAATTGTACATACACACAGATTCATATATACAATAGATACCAATAGATATGGAAAGATCCACTAAAAAGCAATGTTTTTAAAACCGGATCGGACATTGAATCGGCCATCTTACCGGTTCACTGGTCGAACCGGTTCAACCGGTCGAACCGGTTCAACCGGAATTAAGAAGCGGATACATAATATATAATAGTGAATACATCGAATTAATAAATATATAAAAATTATAAAGTACATAGAAATTCACTTAAAAAAAACGTAAATTATGAAATAAAAACACAAACAAAAGTCAAAACCTACTTCTGTATCTAATCTTGATTTACTAAAACCTACTGGATGTACTGAACTACATCTTCAACTTTGAAAGTTGAAGCCAAAAACTTCACTTCATCATAAAAGCAACAATATTTACACCAACATAATCTACCATCGTCGTTCAAAACCTATCAATATTGCACACACCAAATACCATCGTCATTCAAAACCCTCCACCGCCTCCCCCTTTCTCTCCACCGATAACCGCTTTCTCCGATCACTTTTCCGGCGATTTAACCTCCGCTCGTTTGGTTCCGTTGAACCGGCTCCACCGCCTCCCCCTTTTTCTGAGATGTTTTGTTGATTTTTGTTAGTTTTTTTTTTGCTAGAAACTCGTCTCCGATCAACCTGCAGGTCGAACCGGCCGAATCGGCGAACCGGAGATCGAATCGAACCGGCCGAATTTTTGACCTTTGCTGAAAATTGCCAAACCGGATCGGCTGAAGGACCGAACCCCGGTTGGACCGGTTGAACCGGCCGGTCCGAACCCGTTACGAAAACCATGCTAAAAAGTATATTTTGCCTAAGTAGTCTAAGAAGGATTGTGATAATGCCATGTGTCACTCCTTATAAATAGGAAGGAAGGAGATTTTGGTCTTTATAAATAGGAGTGTGAAAGTGACATGTGGCATCCCTTTTGTTTTTTAAAAATACAACGCAAAAAATTCAGTACAAAAAATATAGCACAAAAAATGCAGTACAAAAAAATATAGCACAAAAATGCTGTACAAAAAAATATAGCACAAAAAAAATCAGCACGAAAAAATTCAGCAAAAAAAATATAGTACAAAAAATTGAGAAAAAAAATTAAGACAAAAAAATTCAGCACAAAAAATTTAGTATAAAAATATATCACAAAAAATGTTATACAACACATTTTTGTGGGTTTTTTTAGTCGTCATATTTTATATAGCAATATGGTACTCAAATTAAAGATAAAAAACGCTCGATTTTATTGTGAAATTTTTATAAAAAAATAATGCCGTATAAAAAGTTATGAACATTTAAAAAATGATGGTGAAATATGCATGTTGAGAGAGAAAGTCAATAAATAGGATTTTCTAAAGATACCCTTACACGCCTCTTTTTTCCTACATTTCATCTTAACCATTAATTTAAAAAATAAATTGTTAAGATTACTTCTAATCGTAATTAGGTAAAACTAACTTTTCATTTCTATAAAAACATGCATACATAAATAAGTAAATAAATACCCACGTGTGTGTATATTCAAAAAGCTATGTAATAATACTACAAAACATGTCTTAACATTTTATTATTATTGAAGCAAAGAAAATAATAAGCCCTACACAATAGTGTATCAATAATCATGTAAATCATGTGATCGGTTCGGGAAGTACCAGAAAGATAAATGAATCAAGGAAAAGACACTAATTAAAACGATATTTGAGAAATGACATTAACGTAAGATGTTTAAAATAAAGTGAGTTTGTTCTTGAACAGAAAAGTAACATCCATGAGACGATAGGGGTGAGTAAAAAACCGTTTAATCAAATCGAAGCCATCATAACAATAGCGAAATATTCAATCCAAACTGATAACCATCAGCTCGATTTTGTTTTTTAACCAAAAATTACAGTTTGGTTATAACTCGCTCCAAAACCGAACATGGCAACAGAACCACACCAAATTGGTTTTAATGTTTTGTCATTGGGTTTATGATTCAAACGAATTAAACATGGCCAAAAGTTATAAACCTTAGTTTATTAACAAGTGGTTGAGAGATACTTTTGACCAATAGTTTAAGTTCAACACGTTAAATTTTATGGTTTAAGTTCTTTTAAAATTTACAAGCTAGAATACATCTTTCTTAACCGTTAGAAACTCACATAAATATTCTTTTTGTACTTTATTTCTTTTAGTTTGTTCATCTAGCTAAACCTAGTAAATATAAAATAAATTATGTAATATTTGGTCACAAAATCCAAAAGTCAATACTTGCGCAATTAGGCCATGCAAATGAATAAACTCAACGATATCGACATTGATCCCTAAAGAAAGATTAATAATGGATGCATGGTTAAAAGCATATATTAAATATATTAAATGCATCACAAGTGATTGCTTAAAAAAAAAACTGAAATCAGTTAATTAGGCTAAAGGGTGTGTGGGTCATGGTTGGGACATGATTCGCAACGTAGTAACATGAATGGAAGGCTATACCATCTCCTTCCCTAATCCACCATGGTTTGCATGGATTAAACCATGGCAACCGTGGTCCTCCTTTCCATTTTTCAAGTAATCATTTCCTTTTTACTTAGACAAAGATAAATTAACTTTCCCAGTCATGCTAGTGTACGTAGTCCGTGATAGCCCAAGTGTCCCAATGCATTTCCACTTTCCCAAGTCTTAAGGAAAGCAAATAGAATCCTCCTAACAATACCCCTGAGAATAATGGGGAGGTGCATTCTCCTATAGCGCTACTATTGTTAAGGCGGAACTACACACAAGGATTAAATGTTCACATAGCATAAGAATCAAGAATCCAAAAGTATCAAATTTCACATTTACAGAGGATAGAGTTAGATTCCAAATAGTTTCAAGTTTCATAGAATACATGTTGCATCCCAAAACGTTAAAACGAAAAGGGATCGAGTATACTCGCAGTGGGTGCTAAGTATCGACACATACTACTTGGATTAAAGGGAGCTCTGAGATTAGCCTGATTATAATTTAACAGGTAAGCGTCGGGCAGAATAACGAGACTCGTACAAAGTGCGGGAACAGTCTTCTAATCCGATGGCCGTCCGGACGGATGGTCATCCGGTCGGATGACTTATTTGATTCAGACGCATCGCCATCCGATCGGATGGTCATCCGGACGGATGGCCATTCGATCGAATGGTCATTCGAACAAAAAGCATGTTTCCAAAACTGTTTATCTTTTGAAGTTTACTGAGATAATCCAGCTGGTCAGACGGTCATTCGATCGGACGGCCGTCCGATCGGATGGTCGTTCGTCCTCGGTGTTTTTGTCTATTTAAAACGTTGTAAAATTTCTAAGTTTGAGTTCAACGAAAGTAACGTGGTAACATATCAAGACAACGGAAACTCGCCAAAGTTCAGCTCGTCGGATCGGATGGGAATCACCTCGTTCGATCGGACGGCTGTTCTTGACTAAGTTTCATGTCTGACCAGTAATCCGGTCATCTTCTCCGGTGGAAATGCCGTTATCGAGCCTTCTCCAGACTAAGGAACAAGTCCTAAGCCTGTTTCAGGTCCAGATTCCACTGATTTTAATAAAAGTTCAAGGAGGTTTGGAGAAAACATGAGTTTAGCTGAAAATGTGTAGGTTTAGTAAAGATTCTAAGATAAAACACATAGAAATCCCTTAGATCTGAGCTAACACTTGACGGAAATGACATCACACGGTCGGTTGTACAACTGCCATGATGACGTCACCTTCAAGAGCTCGAATCTTAGTGATTTCACGGTGAAAAGTGTGATTTTGATGAAGAATCATGTGAAGGAACGTGCATAGATTGAAGTTGTCAAAGAATCAAGTGTAAAACATACCGAAGTCGTCGGAAAATGGAAGAAAAGTGGAAGAGTGCGTCACTAGTCGGAGGAGACTGTCACATCAGTGAAGAATGATGTGACATGTCCTATTTATAGTGTCAGAGTGAGAGTAAGGCGGTGCAGAAGTTGGATCGGATGGATGTTTGGTCGAATGGCCCTCCGATCGGATGGTCATCTGATGTGTGCAAAATGCAACATATAAATTACATCAAATAAGGCATAAAACTAACCCTTTTTAAGTACTAATATTGGAAAAAGAGTGTTTTTGTCTTCCTTTTGTATTTTCAGGATTAAATGAGCTCAAAAACGCAAAAGAAGCAAAAAGACAGCTAAATCCAACATAAATACAAGAAAAGGAACATTAGTGGACTGCCCGACCCCTCAACGGCACCTTCCAAAGCAAAATAGAGAAGTCAGAAGACTGAACACGCCCCGTGCTCAGCCAGCACGGGGCCGTGCCCAAGAAGCAGCAGAAAAGACAAACCTATAGAAGCTTCTATTGCCCACCACGGGCCGTGCCCAGCGGACACGGGGGCGTGTCGAAAGTACAGCAGGCGCATTTATTGTAATTGCGAATTACAATTAATGAGGAGAGAGAGTGTCAGACAGGCACGGGGCCGTGCCCAGCGGACACGGGGCCGTGCCCAGCTCTCTGTTCAGCCTATAAATAGGAGTGCTTGGATTCATTTCATCTCATCCCTTGGCACACCACCTCTCTCACACTTCATCCACCACCCACCACCATCACAACACCATCATCCACCACCATCATCCATTGTCCATCGTAGAGTGTGTGAGTCGTCTCGGGATCCAAGATTGATCGTAAGAGTTCTTGACAATCAAGGCCATGTTTGCCTAAGTCTCTTACATCACTTGGTGAAGACAAAGTGTCTAGTATAATACTTTTTATTTCTAATCTTTTGCACTTTTTATTTGGTTTTGTATTAATGACTTTAATAACTAGTTACTTATGTTGAAGGTGATCTTTCCTTATCGTTTGTCCGTGGTGTCTTGGCATTATTTTACTGTCTACATAAAATAAAAGATTTTCACCATTCATATCTCCACGGTCTATATGGAGGTATGTTGGCTACCTGGTCGGGGGTTAAGGGAACGGTTTGGTAAAGGTCTTGCCATTGTTCAGCGTTTAGAGGTCCTGCAATGGACCTGGGTCAAATTTAGTAGGACCTCCTTCAATGCTTCACGGTATTGGATGGCGGGGGTCCAAACTCTTTGTTCCCCTCATAAGTTAACTACTATTAATACTATAACCCGGCTATTTAGGACTGCATCCCTGCTGACTCAGACTACTTAGCCGAGGGTAACGTCACCGCCAAAAGCGGGGCCTACCACAATACTGCATTAATAACTTAATTCATTATCTTCCAATAATCCACCCTTTTAGGATTGTATCCTTGCTGACTCAAACTACTGGGGTGAGGGTAACGTCACCTTCAAAAGAGGGGCCTACTACAATAACTAAGATAATCTCTTAATTATGTGCAAAAGTGCGGAAATAATCAAAGGTTATACTAGATACGAGTCGGAACCAAGTGATTCATCTTGTCTATCTGTTTTTATTTTATTTTTATTTTCAGCATTTTAGTTAGTTTTTATTTTTCTTAGTTTAAAACTTTTTTCTAAACTTTTATTTTGATTAGACGTTGAGGATAAACCGGTACTAAAAGCTCTTGTGTCCTTGGACGACCTCGGTATCTTACCAACGCTATACTACACTCAACGATGGGTGCACTTGCCCATATGTGTGTCTAGTGTTAGTGAAATATCGTGTTTTATAAATTTAAAACTTGGCTAAAATAAGTGTTAAAAAGGGCTTAAAATATACACCTAATATATACGACACTTCACGCACATCATCATCCGATCGGATGTCCATTCAGACAGTCCAATCCGTTCAGTAACTTTTCCGCCTTTGGTTCGTTTTGCGAGTTAGATTAAGCGTTGCGTTGCGTATTATTATGTAGTATCATTACATGACAAGATTATTTATTTAACACAAAAGTTTCAAAGTTTACATAAGTGTCAAGTCTCCAGTTTCCCGTTTAACCAAGTCTCAAGTTTCACGAGTCTCAAGAGTCAAGAATCAAATATCAAGAGTCAAGTATCAAGAATCAAGCATCAAGTATCTAGAATTAAGTATCAAAAATCAAGTCTCAAGAATCAAGTATCAAGAATCTAGTATTAAGAATCAAGCATCAAGTATCAAGTATCTAGAATTAAGTATCAAAAATCAAGTCTCAAGTATAAAGAATCTAGTATTAAGAATCAAGTTTCATAGTATTAAGAATCAAGTTTCATAGTATTAAGTATCAAGTATCACCAAGATTCGAGTTTCAAAGCCTCCAGATTCATAAAGCATCATAAGTGTCAAGTTTATATAGTATAGGGGTCAATATTGACAAAAGCTAAAAGTTCAGGGACGCAGGGCGTTACAGTCTCCCCTCCTTTAGGAGATTTCGTCCCCGAAATCTAAGAGGAAGATTGCTTGAAGAACTGCGGATACTTGGTCTTCATCTCACTTTCGAGTTCCCAAGTGAATTCGGCGCCACGCTTTCCTTCCCATCGAACCTTGACTATGGAAATTTTGTTGCGCCTCAGCCGCTTGACACCTCGATCCATGATTTCGACCGGTTTCTCCACGAAGTGTAAAGTCTCATTTACTTGCAAGTCTTCGAGGGGAACCTGCAGTCCCTCGTCGGCTAAACATTTACGAAGATTAGATACGTAGAACACCGGGTGTACGTTGTTTAGTTCTTGTGGCAGGTCGAGTCGGTACGCCACGTTGCCAATCCTTTCGAGTATCGTGAAAGGACCCACATAACGAGGAGCGAGCTTTCCCTTTTTACCAAAACGAACTACTCCCTTCCAGGGAGATACCTTGAGAAGAACCCGATCTCCAACATCAAATTCCAGAGGCTTACGCCTTTTATCAGCATAGCTCTTTTGTCTGCTCCTAGCCTTGATCAAGTTATCACGGATCCGAAGAATCTTATCCGTTGTCTCTTGAATGATTTCAGGGCCAGTAAGTTGCTTGTCACCAACCTTATGTAAGCTGAGAGGAGATCGGCACTTGCGACCATATAAAGCTTCGAAAGGAGCCATCTGAATACTGGAATGATAGCTGTTGTTGGACGAGAACTCAATCAATGGTAAATGTACATCCCAGTTACCACCAAAGTCGATGACACAAGAACGCAACATGTCCTCTAAGGTTTGAATAGTGCGTTCGGTCTGTCCATCCGTTTGAGGATGAAAGGCCGTACTAAGATTCAAATGAGAACCCATAGCGGACTTAAAGGTTTGCCAAAGACGTGAAGTAAAACGACCATCACGGTCAGAGATTATGTCGAGAGGTATGCCATGACGGCATATAATCTCATCGGTATAAATTCGAGCAAGTCTCTCCACTTTATAATCTTTGCGAATAGGAAGAAAGTGGGCAGATTTAGTCAAACGGTCAATGATTACCCAAATACTATCATGCCCAGCGGGTGTATGGGGTAGTTTGGTTACAAAGTCCATAGCGATGTTATCCCATATCCAAACAAGGATTTCAGGTTATTCTAATAGACCCGAAGGACATTGATGTTCAGCCTTTACCTTCGTGCAAGTAAGACACTTAAAGACATATGTAGCAATGTCCTTTTTCATACCAGGCCACCAATAAGTCATACGCAGGTCATGGTACATCTTATCAGCACCTAGATGAATAGAGTATCGGGATTTGTGAGCCTCATTCATAATGAGCTCACGAAGGTTGTCACGATCTGGCACCCAGATGCGATTGATATAGTATTGAAGTCCATCAGACTTAGTCTCGAGTTAATCCACAGTAGCACCTCGTATTTCAATAAATAGGCTGCCTTCATTAGCTGACGAATACTGAGCTTCACGAATACGAGTATGGAGATCACTAGAAATATGAAAACAACGGATAGTATTAACATGATTCTTACGACTAAGAGCGTCGGCCACGACATTCCCCTTTCCAGGGTGATAGCGAATTTCACAGTCGTAGTCGTTAAGTAATTCCACCCAACGTCTCTGTCGCATGTTCAGTTCCTTTTGATTAAAGATATGTTGAAGGCTCTTATGGTCAGTGAAAACCACACACTTAGTACCATATAGGTAGTGTCGCCAAATCTTTAACGCAAACACGACTGCACCAAGCTCCAGATCGTGAGTAGTATAGTTCTTCTCATGTATCTTGAGTTGACGGGAGGCATAAGCAATAACCTTGTCCCGCTGCATGAGCACACAGCCCAAGCCACGGTTCGAGGCATCACAGTATACCATGAAGTCGTCGTTCCCATCAGGGAGAGTAAGCACAGGGGCGTTACACAGAAGAGTCTTAAGAGTCTGGAAAGATTCCTCTTGCTCGGGACCCCAAGCAAAAGGTTTCTCTTTCTGAGTTAAAGTAGTAAGAGGAACAACGATTTTGGAAAAATCTGAGATGAATCAGCGATAATAACCTGCCAATCCTAGGAAGGAACGAATCTCAGATGCAGATTTAGGCGTCCTCCAATTCTTCACAGCTTCGATTTTAGAAGGGTCAACATGAATACCTTGATTACTAACAACATGCCCAAGAAATTGTACTTCATCGATCCAAAATTCACATTTAGGGAATTTAGCGTATAAGCGTTCACCACGTAAGAGTTCAAGCATAAGACGTAGGTAGCGTTCATGATCAGCTTTAGTTTTAGAATAAATAAGAATATCGTCAATAAAGACTATCACAAAATGATCCAAGTAGGGTTTACAAACACGGTTCATAAGATCCATGAACACAGCGGGTGCGTTGGTCAAGCCAAACGGCATGACCACGAACTCGTAGTGCCCATAGCGAGTGCGAAACACAGTTTTGGGTATATCATCTTCGAGAACACGGAGCTGATGATAACCAGATCGAAGGTCGATTTTCGAGAAGCAGGACGCGCCTTGTAGTTGGTCAAACAGGTCATCAATACGAGGAAGAGGATAACGATTCTTAACGGTAAGCTTAGTAAGTTCACGGTAGTCGATACACATACGGAATGAACCATCTTTCTTTTTGACGAATAGTACGGGAGCACCCCACGGAGAGGTACTTGGACGGATGAATCCTTTGTCGAGCAGTTCCTGAAGTTGGTTGGATAGTTCTTGCATCTCGGAAGGTGCAAGTCGATAAGGAGCCTTGGCGACAGGAGTCGCACCAGGTATAAGATCAATACGAAAGTCAACAGATCTAGGAGGAGGAAGACCAGGAAGATCTTCAGGAAAGACGTCAGGGAAATCACACACTACTGGAACGTCGCTTATGTTCTTTCCCCTGCCCTTTTATTCCACCACGTGGGCCAAGAAGGCAAGGTTCTGTTTGCGTAAGCATCTGTCGCTTGAGTGCATGACATCAACTTCAGCCCTCTTGAAGGCCGGTCTCCATAAACGTGTAAAATGTCACCGGACGAAAGAGGTAGACGAACAAACTTCTCGTGACAAACAATCTCAGCATGATTCTTACGCAACCAATCCATGCCGATTATGACATCAAAACTACCCAATTGCTTGAGTATTAGATCAATAGTAAATACGTGGTCATTAAGAGTCAAGGAACAACCATTGAGAATAGAATCAACTAGAATCGATTTACCATCGGTAATCTCAATCGAAAACGACTTAGGTAGCTTGGAGCGTGCACAGTTTAACAAAGATCCAAATTCTACGGACACGAAGCTTTTGTCAGCACCAGTATCAAATAGTATCGAAGCATAAAGGTTATTGACAAGAAACGTACCATTAACGACGTCATTGTCGTTATGAGCCTGGTTAGCATTAATGTTGAACGCTCGTCCACGAGCGGCTGGCTGTTGCCCCTGGTTTAGCTGAGGACACTGATTACGAAGGTGAGTAGTATCGCCACACTTGTAGCATGCACGAACAACATTGACTGGCCTAGGATTCTGCTGAGGAGCTGAGAGTGCTGGTAGAGTTGCCTGAATTGGGGCTTGCTGAGCTGGTTGGGCCGGGTTGACTTGACGGCAGTAGGGGGTCGTGTGACCATAGCGATTGCAGTTGGTACACAGGCGACAAGCAGAGGTAGCAGGATGATGAAAGTTGCACACTTGGGGTGAGGCCCAGTGTACTGCTTTTTGATTTCATGGGCAGTAGGGTTCGGAACAGCAGCAGGAGCAGGCTTAGCAGCAGGGTTTGCAGCAGGGACAATCGCATTGCACCCTGAACCCTGCGACTTTCTCTTCTTGTTTCTGCTGCCACTAGGCTGCTGGGTAACTTGGTTTGCTGACTTAGAGGGAGCAGGAGTAGCAAACTGTTTGTCACGGATGCGGTTGTTGTTTAAACTTGCGGCTAGACGATAAACTTCTTCAATAGTCTCCTATTGACTGCTTCGATCGAATCACGCATTGCAGGAGGTAACCCATTGATGTACTTGGTTATCATGCGCTTCAGAGTTAAAGCCAAGTGAGGAACGATCAAGCTGAGTTGCTTGAAACGGGTAGTATAAGCCAGATTGTCATCATCAACCTGCTTCAAATGCCAGAATTCTTCTTCAGGCTTCAGTTGTTCATGGGGAGGGTAGAATTCAAGCATCATCAGTTCTCGCACCTCGGTCCATGGAAGAGCATAGGCTTCTTCATTAGAATGGATGTTTTTCTCATTCGGCCACCACTCCAGAGCTCTGCCTTGAAACATTCCCGTTGCATTCCTAGTCTTTAGATGCTCTGGGCATTCGCTGTTAATGAAGCTAACCTCAATGCTATCGAACCACTCAAGCATAGCGGTCACCCCATCACTGCCCGTGAAAGGCTTAGGGTTGCAAGAGACAAAGTGTTTGTAGCTGAACTTAGTAGGCTTCACCTTCTCTGTCTTAGAATCAACAGAGGAGGGTGGAGTGTTTGAACCCTGGATCTTAGTAACGATCTTTGGCACGATGTGAGCGATCTGATCGGCCATAAAGGACATCATCTTCTTCTGAGATTTGGTTCTGGCCTTCTTGAAAGTGTCAGACATCTTACGGGACGACATCTAAAGATCCAAGAAAAGGATCGTATAAGTCTAGATCACAAAGTCTCACAGTATATAGATTTACACGCGATAGCTCAAGACTCAAGTTTCAACAAGTTTCTCATAGATTCCAATAGATTCAACATCCGCATACCCATAACTTTCGCATGGCATGTTGCACGAAGGTTCGGCAACGTGTCAGAAACACTTATATGTAGGAAGTACCAGTGGCGTATCCACCATGTTTCGGGCACATCACTTCGGCCTCGTATTCGGTGTCATGTTACGTGTCGCATTTTGCCAAACATAACAATACACTCATCATCACCACATACACGTAGATTAACCGAATAGTTTCACATAGATTAGCGTTCAACATCCACACCACAGTCCACAAAAAACAATGAATTCCCACATGACACGTGTTACGAAAGTTCGGCAACATGATAGAAGCACTTATATATAGGAAGTACCAGCGGCGTATCCACCATGCTTCGATCATGCCACGTCCGTCTCGTCGTCGGTGTCATGTTTGCTAACCATAACATTAGACTTCATCACCTTCACATAGATCAACCAAGTAGTTTCAACAACTCCATCACGAGCCTGCAAAACTACGAACTTCACTTAGCGCGTGACACGAAGGTTCGGTAACATGCCAGAAACACTTATATATAGGAAGTACCAGCGGCGTATCCACCATGTTTCGAACATGCCACGTCCGCCTCGTCTTCGGCGCTAGGCTACGTTTCGTATTTTGTCATTCGACAACACATACGCACTAGAGTACACATAGATTACACAAGTAGTTTCTCATGGCTTAGTGTTCAACATTCACATTACCGGCCTGCAAAACACTAAATTTCGCATGTCACGTGGTACGAAAGTTGGTAACATGTCGGAAACACTTATATATAGGAAGTACCAGCGGCGTATCCACCATGTTTCGTCCATGTTACTTCTGTCTCGTCTTTCAGTGCCATGTTACGTATAGTGTTCCGCAACCACAACAACACATAGATTAATCAGATAGTTTCATATAGTATCATAGTTGATCAAGATTCTCTCATAGATTAGCACAATTAATAAAACTTCGTAAATTTAGTTCGACTCCCGAGAGATTAGCATTATTGTTTTAGATTGCGGACATACGTGCGATTTGTGTAAAAAATCTCAAAATAAACGAAGAATCAAGTTTAAAACCACACGTCAAAATCGAGATAACATAAAAGATAGGCTCATAAAACTTAGGATTGTTCCGGGAAGAGGAACGGTGACTAACCAAAGTGATTTGAACCCCTCTCGAATTAAGGCAATGTGTCTTGACTTACTTAGACAAATACGTCATCGATGTTAGGCCTACGATATTCGTCCTTTTGCTCATTTCACGTTCCTAATTGATTGGGAGTTTTGAGACTTTGGCTAGACAGTAAAATCAAAGAGTGGGACTAGTTATCAAGATGCGAGTTTCACCTCTAACTTGAAAAAATTGTACCCTAATAGCGTCGGTACTTATCAAAAGATAAGACCTACTAGAGTATAATAAGGAGATTTTCTAGCAAGGTTCGGATGTCACTCCTGACTTGAAGGAAAATCTCGTGCAAAACACAAACACTGCATAACAGCATTTTCAAAGTATCCAAGTGTATATTGTATCGGCCTTAGGAAAGGCATGTAAGTTTAACAGGAAGTGTGCTGCTAGGAAGCAGATACGGTAGAATGCATAAGTCTTAAACAACAGATAAGAGTCAAGATTCCTAGAACTATAGACTAGGGCAAGTATTTCTACTTTTCCTAATTCCCTATAGTTATGGCTCTGATACCATTCTGTCACACCCCAACAGATGGCGGAAACATCGGGGTGCGTCACTAAGCGTCCAGATTGCTCAAAAGCTTCCATAACACTATAGTTTCAATATAGATTAGATAAATTCAATCATTTTCTAAATCCAACCAAAATCAACCATCACAACAAGTATCATGAATTACATCAAGTTTCAAATATTGCTCATAACTTATTTAATTTAACTAGGTAAGTTTCTAAGCATCATCCTAGCCTGATTCCAGAATCCAGCATCCTATCAGCCTGCAACATGTATTAAAATACTGTCAATACAATGATGTACAGGCGAGTATACAAGTTTGAGTATATGGAGTAATAGTTGAAAAGACTCATATCCATCATGTAAACATATAAAATAGTTTCAGCCATGCTAGTGCACGCAGTCCACGTGATAGCCCAAGTGTCCCAATGCATTTACCATTTTCCCAAGTCTCAAGGAAAGCAAATAGAATCCTCCTAACAACACCCCTGAGAATAATGGGGAGGTGCATTCTCCTATAGCGCTACTATTGTTAAGGCAGAACTACACACAAGGATTAAACATTCACATAGCATAAGAATCAAGAATCCAAAATTATCAAGTTTCACATTTACAGAGGATAGAGTTAGATTCCAAATAGTTTCAAGTTTCATAGAATACATGTTGCATCCCAAAAGGTTAAAATGAAAAGGGATCGAGTATACTCGCAGTGGGTGCTAAGTATCGACACCTACTACTTGGATTAAAGGGAGCTCTGAGATTAGCCTGATTATAATTTAACAGGTAAGCGTCGGGCAGAATAACGAGAATCGTGCAAAGTGCGGGAACAGTCTTCTGATCGGATGGCCATCCAGACGGATGGTCATCCGGTCGGATGACTTATTTGATTCAGACGGATCACCGTCCGGACGGATGGTCATCCGGACGGATGGTCATCCGGACGGATGGTCATCCGGACGGATGGTCATTCGATCCAAAAGTGTGTTTCCAATAATGTTTATCTTTTGAAGTTTACTGAGATAATCCACCTGGTCGGACGGTCATTCGATCGGACGACCGTCCGATCGGATGGTCGTTCGTCGTCAGTGTTTTTTTCTCTTTAAAACGTTGTAAAATTTCTAAGTTTGAGTTCAACAAAAGTAACGTGGTAACATATCAAGACAACGGGAACTCGCCAAAGTTCAGCTCGTCGGATCGGATGGGAATCACCTCGTTCGATCAGACGGCTGTTCTTGACTAAGTTTCATGTCTGATCCGTAATCCGGTTATCTTCTCCGGTGGAAATACCGTTATCGAGCCTTCTCCAGACTAAGGAACAAGTCCTAAGCTTGTTTCGGGTCCAGATTCCACTGATTTTAATAAAAGTTCAAGAAGGTTTGGAGAAAACATGAGTTTAGTTGAAAATGTGTAGGTTTAGTAAAGATTCTAAGATAAAACACATAGAAATCCCTTAGATCTGAGCTAACACTTGACGAAAATGACATCACACGGTCGGTTGTACAATCGCCATGATGACGTCACCTTTAAGAGCTCGAATCTTAGTGATTTCACGGTGAAAAGTGTGATTTTGATGAAGAATCATGTGAAGGAACGTGCATAGATTGAAGTTGTACAAGAATCAAGTGTAAATGTCACACCCCAACCGATGGCGGAAACATCGGGGCATGGCACTGAGCGAAACAGATTGTCCAGAAGTTTCCATAACAACTATAATTACCAATCATTTAAAGCAACATGTCCCATACCATGTCATAAAAGATAATACAGTTATTACAGAAAAGATCTAGTCAAATTGTTCTGTTCCGACAACTCAGATTTTTATTACAGACAATTGTTTATTGTTGACCTAGGTCTTTCCTAGCCTCGATTTCACAACAAAGTAAGCAAATAAGCATCCTAAGCACCTGTCACATACGTTAAAGTAAAAGTCAATACACATAGTGTAAAGGTGAGCATACAAGTTTAATAGATATAATAGAGTTCGAAATCGATTATGCATAACCAGCACGTACACAGTGTAAAATGAGGCATGTTAGTTATCGACATGAACCTATCGATACCAATGACTGTGGGTTGACTGCCCAAGGCAGTTCGCGATACACACTCACCACTGTGAGCCATGTAACTAATTGTCCTTAACAACCCCTGAGTGAACAGGTGCTGAGTCCAAACTATAGTACTATCGTTGCTAAGGCAGGTAGACAGCATTCCATGTGTAAACATAACAAACAAGCATTCATTAAGTCATGTATAACATGCGGTAATTGGTTAGCGATTAAAGTATTGCGTAGTGTGTTTAATGTGATTTAGAATAAGTAACGTATGTAACACCCAAAAGTGCGTAAAGCAAAAAGGGATCGAGTATACTCACAGCGATTGGTGGATTGAAGGGAGCGCTAGAGAGTAGGGTTAGCCTGAACAAATTGATAGCATAACGATAAGCGATGCGTAAAACGAAACAAGTGACAGTGGGTCGAACAGCAGTTCGATCGGATGGTAGTCCGATTGGACAACCGGTCGTTCGAGTATCAGTCCGCTCGAAAGGTCATCCGATCGGGTGACCTTTCGAGTGGATTATTTCTTCCTTTGTGAAGGATGTGTTTGTGTATGATGGTTTGACTTTTGAAGTTTTCGTTGTAGCATTTTGAAAACACAGAAGTATCTCTACCTTTCAGGTCGGTCGATCGGACGGACGTTCGATCGGACGATAACCTGATTGGTTGAATACTTTAGTAAGAACAAATTCACAACAGTTTGTCACTCGATCGGATGATAGTCCGTTCAGGTGGCAATCCGTTGATATTGAACATGTTGAAAATTGTTTAAGTATTGAAGTTCCAAAACATCACATAGTCGAATGGTCGGTCGATCGGGTGGTAACTCGATCGGACGGCTATCCGTTCGGTGTTCCAAAACTTCTTGATGTTTGATTTGGAATCTAAACGTGGGGCCAGGGTGCAAGTCGATCGGGTGACAACCCGATCGGATGACAGTCCGATCGGACGACATTCCGTCCTGGTCGTTCCGTTTCTTCTTACAATTGGTTGTTTTGATTTTTTGTCGATTTATCGAGATGTTTTGATAACGTGTTAAGCAACAGAAACCTCGTCAATACTTGGTACTCCTGATCGGACAGGAATCACCCAACTCCTGCCAGTTAACTGTTCATGACGGTGTTCGATGTTTAACCCGAAATCTGTAGCCTCGTGGATAGAATCCAGATCTTGAACCAACACAACCACAAGAATGGGTAGATGGTTAGAACAAGCTCCGATTCTATCGGTTTTGAGTGCATTGAGTGTAAAAGAGTTAAAAGAAAGTTGGAAAACCATCTTTCCATCCCTTTTCATCGTGAATATGATTAGATCTATGAAAGATCCTTGTTTGTTTATGTGGAAATCGGTTAGATCTAAGTTGTTCTCGGTGGATTAAGGCCAAAACATGAAGTTCTCAAGAACATCATGATGACATCATCCTAGAACACCTCAAATCTAGTGATTTCTCGGTTAAAAGTTAAGATTTAAAAGATAGAAAGGTGTAGAATCAAGTGTAGATCAAAGAAGTACAAGATTTAGGTTGGAATCTTACCGGAATCGCGAGAAATCGAAGGAAAAGTGGGATTGGAGCGCTGGTCGGACAGGAGAGTGCCAAAAGTGGTAAGTTTGATGGTGACAGGGGGTATTTATAGGGTTTCCCAAAGTGGAAAAGGTGGATCGATCGAGTGGCAGCCTGGTCGACTGGCTGATCGATCGAGCGGTAGCTCGATCGAACGACTGGTCGATCGGCCGGTCACTTGGTCGATTAGCCAGTTGGTTCGAGTGTTCGGTGCGACGAGTTTTGCCGTTTCGATTGGGATTGTGGGTGCTGCGATGCGATGGAGTTTCCTATTCAAATTACTTTTAATCCCAACTACTATATCAACATACAATCATCCTTATTTCGTATTCGTTTAGCGTTTGCGATTCGATTGCGATTTGAGTTTCGATTGCGTTTCGATTATCTACCACAACATAACATAAATAAACATGCACAAGTAACACATAAGGCACACACACACATAAAACAATATCCAGAACGCGTAATTCGAGTTGCGAGTGCGATTACGATAGCGATAAGCGATAAAATATGCAATAAATATCGAATAAACCTCGATTATTAATAAGTACTCCACATAATACAACTAACGTAACACATAAAATAGACTATCTACGAGTAAAAGAAGTCAAAACAGGAATTGAGCAAGGAGTGACAGATCGCAATTAGCAATCTTGTCTCCCTTTGACTTCAATCTTGACTTTGATTTTGACTTCCGAAACACGGGGTGTTACAGTAAAACATACCGAAGTCGCTGGAAAATGGAAGAAAAGTGGAAGAGTGCGTCACTGGTCGGAGGAGACTGACACATCAGTGAAGAATGATGTGACAGGTCCTATTTATAGTGTCAGAGTGAGAGTAAGGCGGTGCAGAAGTTGGATCGGATGGCTGTTCGGTCGAATGGCTGTTCGGTCGAATGGCCCTCTGATCGGATGGTCATCCGATCGGATGTCCATTCGGACAGTCCAATCCGTTCAGTAACTTTTCCGCCTTTGGTTCATTTTGCGAGTTAGATTAAGCATTGCGTTGCGTATTATTGTGTAGTATCATTACATGACAAGATTATTTATTTAACACAAAATTTTCCAAGTTTCCAAGTTTACATAAGTGTCAAGCCTCCAGTTTCCCGTTTAACCAAGTCTCAAGTTTCACGAGTCTCAAGAGTCAATAATCAAGTATCAAGACTCAAGTATCAAGAATTAAGCATCAAGTATCAAGAATCTAGAATTAAGTATCAAAAATCAAGTCTCAAGAATCAAGTATCAAGAATCTAGTATTAAGAATCAAGCATCAAGTATCAAGTATCTGGAATTAAGTATGAAAAATCAAGTCTCAAGAATCAAGTATCAAGAATCTAGTATTAAGAATCAAGTTTCATAGTATTAAGTATCAAGTATCACCAAGATTCGAGTTTCAAAGCCTCCAGATTCATAAAGCATCATAAGTGTCAAGTTTATATAGTATAGGGGTCAATATTGACAGAAAGCTAAAAGTTCAGGGACGCAGGGCGTTACACCTGTCTCTCCCGTCATACACTATATTTATAATTATATTTATTTTCTTATTTAAAGATAAAAAAATAAAAATAAAAGAAAATAAATTAAAACAAAAGAATAAATGGGTAAATTGTCAAAATCGTCTTTGAGGTTTGGGAATTGCTAAAAACATGTTAATGATACATTTTAACTAAGTTAGCAAAAAATGCCTAAACCTCATGGACGATTTTGGATGGAAGTAGCAAAAAATGCCTAAACCTCATGGACGATTTTGGCATTTAACTCAAAAAAATATCTTCTATACCGATATATACATCCAACATTTACCCATTTTATACACACTTTATATCAAGAGAAATACACACTTAAACACCTAATTTTCAACCAAAAATCTCTATGGAAGGCTCAAGTAAAAAAACCTCGCTACAAAGAAAACAAATTAGGCTGAAGGTCCGTGCTAATCTAGGCAAACCAGATACGTTTCATTTACAAGACTAGGGATGACAATCGAACCCAAACCCGATGGGTTAACTCGAAACCGACACATTTGGGACGAGTTTGGGACTACTTTTTATTTTTTTCGCTGGATTGGGACGAGTTTAATTTCTTTTATATTTTTTTATGTATATATATGATACATTTATACATATAAGTATTTTATTTCGTATACATTGTAGTTATTTGATATGTTTTTTTATAGTGATAATACAAAATGTAATTGTTTAATAGTTACCCAATAGACACTCGATGGGTTTTGTGTCACACCCCAACCGATGGCGGAAACATCGGGATGAGACGAAAACAAATCGCTCAAGGCATCATAACACTAATTGTGACAGGATAATTTAATCATATTTCATAAATGCTAAAAATGTCATACAAGATCCAAAACATAACCAAATTGTATCCAAACATAGATTCAAAACATAGTTCATTCTAAGGTGTGTTTCTAAGTTCACCCTAGCGTGATTCTTCGATATCTTGACTATCAACCAACAACATGTATTAAAATAAAGATCAACAAAAATGTTGGTGAGTATACAAGTTTGATACATAGCATAATAAGAATAAAATGTTTAACGTGCTCATATCCAACATGAATAATGTATACAAGTTGCAAATATGTTGGACTAGTGTAAACTATATGTCAAACCCAAGTTTCCAACGCAATCGTTCCTTTCCTACATCGTCGCAACGAAGAGGAGGTTAACATGTTTTACTTAACAATACCCCAAGACTCAAGGGCGGTGCATTAATCCTATAGCGCTATAATTGTCAAGGTAGGCTAGCAAAGTTAATGAGCATATAGATACCATACACATAGCATATAAGACTAACAAGTATCACATGTTTTCATGTTTAAATGTGGATATAGTGTGACTAAAATAAGTTTCAAGTGTTACGTGTTTTTTGGTATAATGTACATGTTGCACCCAAAAGTGTTTAAAACAAAAAAGGGATCGAGTATACTCACAACTTTGCGTAGGAATTACACTTAAGCCGCGAATGGGGTTGATGAAGTCTCGAGATCACACTGAATAGTTAGACGAGAGTATAAGATTACTGATGTGAAAGAGTGTCGGATCAGATTATTGAAATACATGAAATAAAACGAGTTAACTGTTCAACAGTCCATTCGGACGGATGGGCATAGTCCATTTGGACGGATGGGCTATTCTGTTAAAAACGGACCGGCTGATTAGCTTGATACAACTGGTTTTGGGTGTTAAACAATAAAGTAAATGATTTCAACATTGATGAAAACAATCTGATGTAATAACTGATGCTTAAAACAGAAAGAAAATGCTTCGGTGTGGTAGTAGAGTCCATTTGGACGGATGGACATAGTCCATTCGGACGGATGGGCTGCTAGCATTGTGGAAAGGTTCTAGTTTTTAAACTGACTTGGTTAAAAATGTTGAAGTATATGCTTAATTCATTTGATTCAGTAGGTAAGACGTTTAAATGGTGGCAAACCAGTGTGAAAACAGAATCGAAAATCAAAACAGTTTGTGTGGCAGAAGTCCATTCGGACAGATGGACATAGTCCATTCGGACGGATGGGCTGTTCTTTGATGAAAACTTTTGTTTGATCCATTGAACCAGATCAATTCTTGATGGAAATTAACCCTAATGCAGGTTCTTAACTATGAAATGAGTTGAGAACCTGATGGATTCCGGATTCCATCAAGATGGAGTAATAGTCGAAAACTAGTTATAATTAGGTTGTAAAATGTTTATGATTTCGTATAACTTCGATTCGGTCTCGTTTGAGTGATGCTCCACAACAGTTTGCCCAAGCAAAACGAGTGGAAACCATCTTCGAGATATTTCAAAATCAAAGGTTTTGAGAAAAACTTAAAGTTAATGATTAAAACTCAAGAAATGACATGAAATGAATTATGAAAAGAAATGGGAGAATTCTTACAAAGCTTCTGGTTGCAACAGCGATTCGGGAGTGCTTGCAAGAGAAATGGCAAGTTGGAATGGAGGGTTAAGGGTCCTATTTATAGATTCAGGGGTACACTAGGGTTTCCTAAAGTTTCGGACTGATGCACTATACCCGGATGGGCATAGTTACGGATGGGCTCATCCGGACGGATGGACCTAGTCTATTCGGACGGATGGGCCTGTTTTCACTATTTTATTTTCCAACTTCGATTATTTTACATGTTTTAATCTGTTTAACGAGTATCAAGCATCAATATGAAATAAATAATAAAGAATCAAGAATATTATATCGTTCAAAATGTGAATCGTGAGTACAAATCCGCACATAAGTCTAACATGAGTAGCAAGAATATGATAAAAATAATTTCGTTTTCATTATGATCAATCGTCTCGGATTATAAGTTAGAACGAAAAATAGAATCCAACAAGAGTACAAGTATCTAAAAATGGAAAGTACAACAAGACTTGCTAAAATAGGAAAGTACAAAAATGCGGAGCGTTACATTTTGGGTCGGGTATACCCAACGAGTAGTCTCTTTAGATTAACGGGTTTATCCGAAACCCGCAGGTATACCCAATACCTTAAGGGTATTTACCCGCTAGAAACCCGACAGGTTTTGGACAAGCTTATATAACCGAGTTTAGGGTTGGGATTACATTAACCCGTCCAAAACCTAACCCATTGCCATCCCTATACAAGACGAACCGATTCCTACACAACCATTTCTCACCCAACCGTATCCCACTCGACAATTTCCCACATAACCGTTTCCCACCTAACCATATCCATTTTATCCACAACATTTCTTCCACCCCAACATGCCAACCCAAGTCGTAAGCGGTCATTTTACATTACCGCCTGACCAAAACCCCATGGACGACCAAATAGTCGACCGTTTTGCGTATTGCGAGTCTACCTCTCACTATGAAAACAATTCGTTTCATAACTCGGTTCGTGATACCGATTAGGATGAAGACTACAAAGAAGAGCCACTAGCCGATGAAGATAAGATGAAAACAAGAGGAGGAGGAAGTACAAGTGAAAGCTAGTCGTGGAAGACAGGGCAAAGGGAAAGAAATCACCAACAAAAGGGTACCTTGGATGAAGAATGAAGAGTGTGCCTTGGTGAAGGCTTACATAATTCTGAGGACAAAAAGGTCGGGAATCAACAATAAAAAAACCATTTTTGGAGACTAGTTAACGCACATTTTTAAAACTACACGGTACTACTACTCGGGGCATGGATCAAATGATGGACAAATGGACTGATTTAAATAAAAAATGAGTTGATTCAATGCGTGCTACATGAAAAAGGTATATTATTTTCTTACAGTTTTATTTTTCTACTTATTATAAATTGTATTTTTAATATATATTAGCTTCGCAATCAACCAAATGAGACGAATCACACGGATTTAAACCAAGCAAACCTAAGCGAGTACCAAAGACTCTACTCGAAGAAATCTAGATTTACTCATTTGACGGCTTGGGAAATTGTGAGTAGTCATGACAAATGGGTACCCGTTCTATTGGTTGATCTTGAGTGCCCAACGGGTACTCGTGGAGGACGTTCTCAAGAAAGATAAAAAAAAGTTCGAGTCGGGAAATTATACAACCTCAACGGATGGGTTATCAAGCAATATTCCCGACATCAATTTAGATGACGACCCAACCAAGGACATAACAACAACAAGGCCGCAACGGAGGAAAAGTTTCGAGTCGTCAAGCAAAGGAAAAGAAGCTTGGATCGATTAGTCTTGCAAGCCTAAGGAGCCCATTATTTTTATAATGTATTAAGTATATATTTATACAATAATAATTATTACATATACAATTACGGTAAAGCTAACTAAATAATATATATTGTGCTTTATAGAGGAAAAATATAAGTATTGTTTTGGTCAAAATCTGATTAAGGATAATGCAACCAAATCTGAAATGTGAGGTAGAGTGCTTAGATGATTAACAATGATAGAAATGAATGTACGGCTATAAATGAAACCGAACACAAAAATTTATACGAGGAAAAGCCCTTGATCATTAGTAGGTCGCTGACACAAAAACCTCGGATGGTGAAAACTATCAACCACGAACTATATTGAATAATAAAATTAGTTACAACTTCGGATGTTGATCAAAGTGTGTTACAACAACTGATTGCTAAGAGTGTTTGTAAGCTTCTGGTTCGTAGTGTGTGTATGCGAAAGTGAGAATGTGTCCTATAACACTTGATCAACCCTTTTGAATAACAATAACAACTAAGTCCGAAAAACTTGCTTGACCACGTTCACTCCCCATGACCATTGTGGAATAAGCACGTGCAACTTCCATAACGAATTACTTCCGAGATTACAGCTTAGACTCGGTCCACCACGTTGTTAGAAACTATAAGAAATAATAAGGATACTTCATCCTCTGAGTCCCTGCACTACCTGCTAAGGATAACTTATTCAGGCAACGCCTCAGAATATTGGATCCACTATAATAAAATCTAGCCCCTAACAAGTATGCAAATCAATCAATACATAATAAACGTACTTGATTACTTGAGCTTGAAAAACTACTCACAAGTTAAGCTCGAACTTTAGAAATAAAGTCCGAAATGAGACGAGCTTGAGCTCTAGAAATTTAAATGAGTCGATCTCGAGCTCATCTAGGCTCGTTTGCACCCTTACTATTTCTAGTGTGGGTTAATGTAATTATGATCCAGACTGGCATGATAAGGTCGGACCCCATTAACTTTTCATCTTGCTAGGACAACCTCCTCCTCCTGGCCTATAGTTGCGCTTGTGTGGCCCGGTGAAACATTTGTAAGTTCATTTGCTGGAAGGACTGTCAATATGTGGAATTCTGTGTGGCCGGTCCTATGAAGGTCCGGTCTTTCGGACCATCGGTGGTCGGACATGTATTCTCTTTCTATGTTGATCATGCTTAAGAGTCTGAAGAGGGGTTACCTCATTAAGTTGTGTTAAACGGTAGTATCACATGTGGTTGATTGATTAGAGTAAATTACGATTTTGGCCCATGTGGTTATATCACATTTAACCTTTTAGCCCAAAAAAGAATTTTTTATCATCTGAGCCCCCCAAATCTTTTTTTCTAACCCTTTTGGCCCCTAACACTAACCCCATCCATTAAATGTTAGGGGCCAAAATGGTTAGAAAAAAGACGTTAGGGGCCAAAATAGTTAGAAAAAAAGACGTTGGGGGCTCAGATATTAAAAAAAAAATTGAGGCTAAAAGGGTAAAAGTGATATAACCACATGGGCCAAAATCGCAATTTACTCTATTGATTATAAGTGAGATATTTTACGTTATTAGGATATTATTTGATTTTTGTATCCATCCAAAGTGCATATGGAAGTAATGTGGATCTATCGATCAAGACTTCACAATATTAGTTCTAGATGTATGCGCCAGAACAAGTTGTTGAAAGGTAAGAAAAATGTTTACTAGGTTCTTTAACTTAGGATGCCTATATTCTTTATTTATTTATTTATTTTTTTTTTTGAACGGCTTGTTGGTGATGGCGGTGGAGCTCCGCTTACACTCTGGGCCAGCCTGTACTGATTACCCGTCTACCCAGGATCGGGGTTGTCCCCCAGGTAGAAACTCCCGCAAGTGGTAAATATGACTTCGACCGGAATCGAACCCTCAACCTCCACTTGCACTTCCATGTAGTCCCCAGGCAATTGCCAGTTGAGCTACTATTCTTTATTACCTTTTCTTTTTGAGAAATGCTTTTTATCTTTAACTTTATTTTGTGTATGATTGTTTTTCTAATAATGTGATAGTAACAACATAACCAAGGAACTTGATAGAGAGAGTATAAATAGATGCATGTTAACATCATATTGCTATTAGTAAAAAAAAAAGGTAGAACTTTTATGTTCATGATAAGTTGTGACATTTAACATGTTAATGATGGTACGTTTTGTGCGCGAATCTTTTTCATAACACAATTTAGATGAAGAACACATATTGTTTGGCTTGATAAATAAACCAAACATCAAGACCATTTTGGCAGTTCACTCTTTATTTATTTACCTTTTCTACTATAGTTTTAAGTTTCTAAATTATTTATAGGGTGGAGATACAATAGGAAGTTTATTTCGCTAGGAAGGATAGGAAGCAATCATAACCGTCCAATTGAACAATCTACGGTCAAGATCAAAATCAAATTAAAAACTGTCATTTAAACACGCTCTCCGGAGTTTCAGGGGTATTATCGTCAAATTTCAAAATAACCGTCGTTGATTATACACAGAAACGCTTCGAAAAAAAGTGCATTACGTTTTACACTTCCATTGAACGATCAAACACATACAGAAATTTGAGAAAATCATACTCCATTGAAGTTCATGGCGTCGTCGAGAGATAATTTGAAGGTTTACATTCGAGTTACTCAAAACAAATCAGTCTCTGAAAACCCTAAATCATCAAAGAAGCGAAAAACATCAACAGCTGAAGAGAACATTGATGAACAAGAAAATATTAGCCGAAAATCAACAATCAAACAACAAAGAACTAGAAAACGCAAAGATATTTCAGACAATGGTATATTTATCTATTTTTGCTCTTTAACTGAATTCAAGTTACGTTTTATGAAGTACAATAGACCTAATATTTCATATCCGTTCCGAAAAATAGTTAATGAGTTATATCATCCCCTATCTTAACATTTTTGTTACTAGAGACTATATTGCGTTTTATGTTAAAACTATGATCTAAGATACTAATGCTTCTTACGGGATTTATATATTGTGAATTAATGCGTTTTACCTTAATAAATTTGCAGAAACAATGAGATTATTATTATGATAATTGTAATCGAATTTTAGTACATTGCGTTTTATCTTTGAATTTGCTGAGATACATGTGTTGTTAACTATTGCGTTTTATATTAATATATAATAAAATAACAAAATGAGATTATGTAATTTTAATTTGGTGTGTTAAATAATATGATGTAAAGTATTGCGTTTTATCTTAAACCTGTGAATCACTGCTTTTTATCTTTATGGTGTTAGCTAATGCGTTTTATCATAAATTTCTTAATTGACATTGTTGACTAATGCGTTTTACATTAATAAATCATAAAAAACAAAATGAGATTATGTAATTTTAATTTGGTGTGTTAAATAATATGATGTAAAGTATTGCGTTTTATCTTAAACCTCTGAATCACTGCTTTTTATCTTTATGGTGTTAGCTAATGCGTTTTATCATAAATTTGTTAATTGACATTGTTTCATTATTCTATTTAAAGTTAAAAAACAAGAGGAAAAACAACAACAGGAAAAACAAAAAAGGCGAAGAAAGAAAGTGGTGATAGAATCATCAGAAGATACAGTTTCTGATTCAATGGATGAAAAATCTAGTCGAGCTATTGTTCTGCATACTTCCAAACAACAACAAGTAAATTCAGGTAACATAAAACGCATTTAACATATTTCATGAAAAAAATATATGTTTTTAACACAATTCAATGTATCAGATGATGATTTTGTTGATCCACAACCAAGAGTTAACCTGACAAAAAATCAAAAGAAGGAAAAGGCAGAATCAAAACCAAAGAGATCACAGAGGAAAGATAAAACAAAAGAACAACCAGAACAACAACCATATTATGATTACGACGGAAAAAAAATTAACATAAGATGTGCAGTCAATAATCTAAAAGATTATATTGAAGGTTTGTCAAAAGAGCAAAGGAATGTTGTTAGAGAAATAGGGTTTGAGAGCATACTAAAATTCAAGCTGCATTCAGTTCCACGCAAATTCGGATATTGGCTGGTAAAAAACTTTGATGCTGAAAATGATGAGATAAATATTGTAGATGAAAAGATTAAGATCACAGCTGAATTCATCCAAAAGGTATTTCAAATACCAAATGGAAAAACAGAGATTGTGGAAAAACTGAGACCAAAAGACACTGATCTTATAATTAAATTCTAGCGCGGTCAATTCACCAAAGATATTTTGAAGAGAATGTATGCGCACAACTTGATTAGTTATTTAAAATCAAAAAATGAGCTTGGACGATTGTTCAAACTGAATTTCTTGGTTATATTTTTTACGATCATGGCGGAGGCAATGCAGAGTAGTAATGTTAATCAAAGATTCCTGCCATCAATGAAAAGTGACAAAAAAAACCCAGGATTTTAATTGGTGTGAATATATGCTGACCGTTTTAAAGCGTGCAAGAAGACAATGGCCTGGAAATGAGAAGCTCTTCAATGGACCTATTGCATTGTTAGCGGTATGAAATCTGATCTTTCATTATTGCTACATATTTGCTGAATGCTTGTTTAGGCTGCTTGTTTATATTATTTGTTTGTTTAAAACTATACTTTATAAAACGCAATGTATATTTTAAAACGCAATTATCTTTCATTTTTGTTTATTTATATTCTTTGTTTGTTTAAAACTATTCTTTGCTTGTGTAAGACGCAATGTTTTTGTAAAACGCAATATATTTAAAGTTACAAAACAATAGTTTTGTAATTTGTTTACAATGATTTATATTTTAAAACGCAACAAATTATGAATTGATTATTTATCTAAAACGCAATGAATCATACAGATACTATATGCATACAAAAAACAAGGATTTGACGATACTGAAAACACTGAAGAATTCTCACTTGATAAAATTGATTCTACAACATTACAAGAATTTGAAGATGAATTGGAAATTGCTGCGCAAAATGAGGGCAGATGTCTTGTAAAGGATAAAGAGAAAAAAGTCAGAAAGACAAAACAAAAAAAGAAAGATGAAAAGGATGAATTTTATGTTTATCCAAGTGAATCCGAGAATGAAAACGAAGAAATTTTTGAAGATGAATCTGAAGAAAAACATGAAGACGATGCTGAAGAACAACCAATCACCTTACTTAAAGCTGCAACAGACTGGATTGATCAAGAGAATCAAGAGAATGTTCAAAACAGCCAAATTATAACCAATGAAACTGAGAAAACACATACAGAAAGTGGAGGATCATGGGGGCAATTCTTCATTAAACCATCAATAGGAAATAAAGATAAAATGTGGGTAGACAGTCAAAGCCGACTGCGTAATTTCATGCCATCACAAAATCAAAGTGAAGGTCTTTCTGACATTCATTCAACAAAAAGTGGCGATGAAAATATGAAGAACATTAAAGATAAAAAATCACATGAAGAATATCTTGTGACTGCTTTGGATCATCATTTTAAAGGATTTGAAGATATTTTCGAAAACATCCAATCACGCATAGATGAGATTGTGGATGAATATCCAACGAGTGAAGCTCTTCATAACAAAGTTAACGAATGGGTGTCATTGATTGAAAAATTCAACCATCAAGCAAAAAAGCACATGAAAGTTAATATTGATTCAACTATGATTGAAACACCATCAAGATTTCTAAATTTGAGCCAAAATGAAGACACTGAAAATCAAATCATTTCAACACCATTGATTGTAAAACGCAATGATGATGTTACAAAATGCAATGAGGATAGCTCACCTCTAGTTCAATCATCCAATCCAGAAAAAATCAGTGAGAACGAACCTGCATCTGTTCTGCAAACACACATTGAAAAACCTTCAATGGTACAATCATCATTTAGCGAAGAAACTCCATCATTAATGTTGGAGATTATCAAAAAGACAGATGAAGAAGAAAAAAAATCAAATCAAAAAAAAAAAAATTCATGATGATGAGGTACCATCCTTTGATTTGAAAATTTCTCAGTTGTCTTCAAATGTTGATGAAAATGAAGTTGAAGTTGATGCTACTCGACACGGTGCACAAACCGAAATTCAAGCGGAATCTGAAAATAAAACAATCGAACAAGATGTTCAAATTACTGGAATACAAACAATGTTTTATAGAATTGAAGAACAGGATACTGAAAAGGAAATCAGTGATCTACTTCAAAACACATCATTCCTACACCCACAAGAAGATCCGTATAAAACACCTGCAAAATCAGTTCATCAAGAACAACCAACAAGTGATATAAGCAAAACAGAAGAAATAATCACAAGGATGGTACGACCAGATCGAGAGAAAAATGTACCTGAAGTATTTTGTTCACCCTACTATCTAAGACAAGTAGCAATGAAGGAAGCAAGAACAGCACACGAAAACAACATATCGGGATATGCATTCCATGCAAAAGGAGAAATGATGTAAAAATTCATTTATATACACTAAAACAAAAAAAAATCAAAATATTATAATTTAATTATTATTATTATTATTATTTTTTTGCAGGGATACTCTCTTTGAAATTAAAGAACATGCATTTCTATATAGATATGCTGCTGAAACAATGAGGCCAGGATTGGAAATCACCGGAGAAGTAATCAATTGTTGGTCATATATTTTGAATGAAGAAGAAAAAAGAAGATCAAAAGACAACAAATCTCCAAGATTTTTCTGTACTATTCGAATGCTGGTATGATATTTAAAACGCAATTTTTCTGTATTCGTATAATGAAGTATTTTGAAGTTTGATTGAATTATGTTTTATAAAACGCAATTGAATTTTTATTTCTTTAATAAAACGCAATGCTTTCTTTGTTTGAATGAAGTTTTATAAAACGCAGCTCTATGTTTATTTACCTTCATAAAACACAATAATATGTTAATTTGTTTAATTTTATGCAGGCTTTACCAAATTGTGACAAGGAATAAACTGAAAATAAAGAAAAGATGATAAAAGCATTCACAATGAACATAGAAAAAATTCTTAAAGGTGCAAAGCTAAAAAGCATAAAGGATTTTAAAATTATCCTTGTCCCGATTCTCCATATACAGCATTTCTTTGTTATATCCTTCAATCTTGAAGAGAAACAAATATTCATCATTGACAACAGTGCGAAAGAAGAAACAAATGAAGCTAAATATGGGAATGTCCCTGAAAATACAGTAAGTATTCTTAATTATGCTTTTAAAACACAAATATAAACCACCTAATCTTTTTGTTTTGTTTTTTGTTTTTTTTTTTTTCTGTAGAGGGATGCTTTGGCAGCTTACCTTAAATTTGTTGGACATGAAAAAGCAGATGATATAAAGGGAATAACCCCTGTTAGAATGCAGATGAAATGGAGGACACAACATAATGGCATTGATTGTGGTATATTCACTATGCGTCATATGGAATGTTATAATGGAGAACCGGTCGAAAAATGGGATTGTGGGTTTAACGTGGAATATGAAGAACCTGCAATTATCAAGAAGGTTAAAAACAAAAAACCAGTCAACAAGCAGACCGCACAACTTGAAGATTTAAGAAGAAAGTTCATCGCGAAGATATTATTGCACGAAATCAACGAACAAAGAGATTATGTTATTGAGGACTCAAAGAAGTTTCGAGACCTCAGTGCGAAACTTAAAAAACAATCTTATGACACTAGTTTAGATAGGATTAAAGACAGGCTTGCTCTTGCTGGTTTACTTTGATTTTGAAATGATACTTATTATAAAACGCAATGTTTTTTCATTTATCTTGGTTTTTATATAAACATTATTTTCTTTATCTTGCTAATTACTTTGAGTTAAAAATGCTACTTACTATAAAACGCAATGTTTTTTATTTTAAAATGCCACTTATTTGTTTGTTATCTTAAAACGCAATATGTATCATTTAAAATTATTTAATCATTATTTTGAAAAAAATTTATACAATTTATATAAAATTTATAAAACGCAACATTTTAATATATGCTATTGTCTATTTAAATTATTACAATGTATTAAAATACTATAAAACGCAATATTTTTTCTATAAAACATATATTTTACAATTTTATAACGCAATGAATTTTTCTAATTATTCATTTCCAAACATATAACGCAATATATTTATAACGCAATGAATTTTTTTTTTTTACAATTTTATAACACAAAAAACAAATTAAAAACATAATTACAATAAAGACAAAACAAAAAAAATAAACTGATATCTTAATGACAAGAAATTGATTAGACCAAAAGCCTTAAAAAGCCTTTTAGATTCCTGATATAAAATACTGTATGTATGATTGAAAAATGAAAAATCAATTCAAAGAAAAAAAAATAATCATATATTATTATTAAGACAATTGATTCAAATTCCTCTACCAGTCGATTATATAAGAACAGAAACCCTAAACTATTTTCACATTGCTCTCATCATACACCAAAATACACACAAACCCTAAAATGGATAATCAACAACTATCAGTTTGGTGGGTTAAAAGAGGCAATTTCTTTCTTCAATTCCTTGATGGAAAAAAAATAAAATACCATTCCGTTGCTTCTGTTCTTCAAAACTGCAATGAAAATGTTTTGAAAAGGATGAACGAAATAGGTATACCACCTTCTTTTTACACTGATCAAACAGCCGCACTGTTCAGAATTCTACACAAAAGATATGGTAATCCGAATCAAACAGCAACTGAAGATGCCCAGGTTACATCTTGGGAGTTCATTGAGGAAACTTTCAAAGTTTCTGTGACTTGGGACGATGGTGATGTGGAGATGTATGACCCAAAGGACATATCTACCAGTGAGGATCTAAGTTTTTTGAAGCAGTTATCTGAAATACCAATCATCAACAACTCTGCTAGCAAATTTGCAGAGAAGCTTCAAAACGCAGTACTCTCACAGGTTGAACTTTGGGTTGAATCTGAAAGTGATGAGGAAATCCCTGATGGAAGCTTAGGGTTTTCATCCGATGAAGAAACAAACTTTGATCCATGAAGCTGATCATGCTAGTAATTTTTGTTTAATTTTGTGGTTTGAAAACATCATCTTTGTTTAAAACTATCATTATCTATATAACGCAATGTTTATTATATCCACTTGAATTTCTTGTTTAATTTTATGTTTGATATGTGTTACAATAAAACGCAATAATCAAATACATATTAAAGTATATTGTTCTATCTATAAAACGGAATAACAATAAACTGTTATCATAAAACGCAATTTTCCAAAAAAAGCTGATAAGTGATTTGGAAATCCCTGATGGAAGCTTAGTGTTGTCATCATTTCTTGTTTAATTTGATCTATGATCTGTGTTACAATAAAACGCAATAATAAAAAAATACAATTTAAAGTATATTGTTCTATGTATAAAACGCAATAACAATATATTGTTGGTATGATAAAACGCAGATAACCAAAACATACTGATAACTATGAAGGATATTATAAAACTCAGTAACAAAATGAGATGAAACATATACATCATAAAACGCAATGACAAATTTTTTTTTTACTTATTGATATCTGATTTTGTCAGAATTTGTATACATAATTACATTGCATTGCTAGAACCTATAGCATTAGAAGAAACCTTATCTTTACATGTGCGACTGTTATGTCCTTTTTCACCACATACACGACACGATTTCTGGATCTTTGATGATTTCTGAATTGCAATCTCACGATTTGACTTGATCCTTTTT
This sequence comes from Helianthus tuberosus, assembly GCA_030545235.1. Lineage (NCBI taxonomy): Eukaryota > Viridiplantae > Streptophyta > Magnoliopsida > Asterales > Asteraceae > Helianthus > Helianthus tuberosus. The sequence continues at coordinate 21,720,492 of CM060436.1, read as the reverse complement.
TGTACACCGCATCCTTTGGTCCTTGTTTTGATCGGGACACGAATAATAGAATCTGATTTTTCTATGTTCCCTCCAATATCAGCAAATCTTTCTTTGCGACTAGGAGGCGGCGCAGCAACCATAACCTCATCCGCTTTATCAATATAACTTTTAATATGATCCCTGTAACGACACAACTCATCTAAATCGCCAACCAGCCTATTAACCACATACTCATTTGCAACAACGATTTCCCTATAAACTTTATCAATTTCACTATTCCTACCAATTTCATCAAACCGAATATTTGAATGATTTGATCCAACAGAAACCACATCTCTCATCCATCTTCTATGAACATATCTTCTAGGAAACTCAGTTATATCATCATACCGTAATACGTAAAATATATGCCGGCATAATATACCAAATTGTTCAAACCGTTTGCAAGAACAACTTATAGTTAAACCATCTTCTTGTTTGTTGTATTGCACCTGTAAATAAGATTAAAAAGCTATATAAAATTAGTGAAATGAAATATAAAACGCAATGAATATTAAATATAATACAGATAAAACTATATTTTCATATAATGATAAAACGCAATGAAAGATGGAAAAATAAAACGCAATAGATATTTAAAAATCTATAAATTTAAAAAATACCTTGAAAAAAGATGTGCATGCCTGTCTGAAATCCTTTATTTCAAAATATTGAACATCACCCACAATATCAAGAGACTTTGACATACACTTTGTAATGGCAGCATCAATTTCAATCTGAATATCCTTAAAAATTGTTTTGGTATATATTTCTGATGCTTGTTTCTCCAATACAAAGTCACTCCAGGGCTTAGACTCAATATACCTTGTATCATGATCATTCTACCTATGCTCATGCCTTTGAATATCCATTGCAGTCTCAAAATGAGTGAAAAATTCAACAAGTGTACATCTTGGATTGCAAATCTGACCAAAGAAGTAATTCTCGCTTTCACATCTCGACGTAGTACGCATAAGACCAGCCAAATCCTCTCCATGGTAATAAGCAGGAATCCAATCAAATCGAAGATCGTACATATCTTTTAACCACTCATGATTTTCCAATCCAAAAGTAGACATTATTGAATGCCACTCAGTTTCAAAATCTTCTGGACTAATAGTATCATTCCAAACAACATGAGTCATTCTTGTATTAAAATCAGTGTTTGCTGACAAAACAGGACCAACCTGAATAAAAAAGTAATAATATTATTAAACATAAAACGCAATAATTTAAAAACAATATATTGAAAATGATAAACATATTGCATTGATGGTAAGACGCAATAGTTTTGTAATTCTATTGATAAAAATATTTGGGGATCTTATTGTATAATACATAAAACGCAATAATAAAACAATTTAAAATTGCAGTTTGTTATATCATAAAACGCAGTTAATACCTTTGTCTTCAATTTCTCCCATATATGCCACATACATAACCTATGCCTACTTCTTGAAAGTACATCCTTAATAGCTCTCTTCATTGCAGCATCTTGATCAGTAACAACAACTTTAGGCTCACTTCCAAAAGCATTAACAAAACACCTTAAAAGCCATCTATAAGAATCTGCAGTCTCCGAACCAAGTAATGCACCACCAAATGTGACATTCCTAAAATGATTATCAATACCAGTAAATGGTACAAAAACCAAATCATACCTGCATAAAAAACAAATTAAAAAAGCATTAGAAAATTAGAACAGCATATATAACGCAATAGAATATATAACGCAATAAATGAAAAAAACTTACTTGTTTGATTTATAAGTAGCATCAAAACCAAATATGTCACCAAACACTGTATAATTTGTTTTTGATTGCTCATCAGCCCAGAAAAGCCCTTTCAATCTTCTATCTTCACCAATAACATAATCACATGTGAAACCAGGACAACATTCTTTCTTCCTAATAAGACGCCTAACTACCATTTCTGCATCATACTCTCCGATATAAAGATTCAAATCCCTTCTATAATTCTTACAATCAACTTTACTAGCACCAACTTCACCAAAACCACCATACATTGTTTTCATAATATTGAATGCTTTAACAGGTCCAATATTGATTGCACACAATCCAGATATAAAACTTTCTTTCACATAATCGATACTTCGTGCAGCCGGCAAGAAATGAATATCTTCATCTTCCACAAAGATATGATTATGTTCTTCTTCAAAGTAGTAGATTTTATACATATTATTGTTCTCTAATATTAATTTCACATGAGCATTGCATCCAACTCTTTTTGAACCTCTATTACGTCTAACAATATTTTTACTATTTTCAACTGAACCAGAATCTATTTCTTTGCTAACATGAAATCCTTCTTTTGAACAGACAATATATCTTATTTTCACTAAACCACCACCATTTTTCCAAGAGATATTTTTTCTTGCAGAAAAACCTGCAGCAAGTGCATATCTCTGATAAAACGCAAAAGCCTCATCAAATGACTTAAAAAACATTCCAACAGCAGGTGTAATGGATCCACTGACTTTAGGTTTGAAAAATTTTCTTCCACTGTTTATGCATACACGTTCCTCCCACTTGGAAATGTTATCTGAAACAATTAAAAAAAACTTTAAAACGCAATACATCTTACATAATAATGTTTTTATTGATAAACCAAAAAATATGTTAATAAAAGTTTAAAATACAAACCTTTAAAGTTTATATATACACTAATATGGATAAAAGCATAAAAAGCAATACGTTCAGTAAAACGCATCATATGATCTGAAACACTTAACAAATAATCATAAAACGCAATACATCCTATATAATAATGTGTTTAGTGTTAAATCACAAAATATGTTAATAATAATTTAGAAATATAGACCTTTAAGGTTTGTATATGAACTATTATCTATAAAATCATAAAACGCAATACATTGAGTAAAACGCATCAAATGATGAAAAAACAAAACATTGTACAACAATAACAGTTATAGACAGTTATAGCTTTATATTACATAAAACTAAAAGTTTTATATGCATATAATTTAATTAATATCATAAAACGCAACTCTTCACTAAAACGCAATAAATGATGAAGAAAAAAAACAAACAAATTATGTTAAATTATACAACAATAACTATTAAACTTATGAAAAATCAAATATTACTTACAGAACCACGAATTATAAAACGTAAAACAATGAAATTCGGAAAAAATAACAAAAATTTACTCCGAATTGAAGCTAAACATACCAGCAGAGTCTGAAGAAGACATTAAAGTTATCGAATTGACGAACGATACAAGATTAATGTTTGAAAAGAGGTGAATTTGCGATCGACGGCGATTTAGGGTTACAGAAACTTCAATTATGTTATGAGAGTGATGAACTAAGAAAAGAAGTAACAGAATCTATAATTGAATTAGAACGGAGATATGATAATGTAAAAAGACGAAAATGCCACCGCGTCCAAAAATTTAAAAAAAGATGATGAACGGCTAAGATTGCTTCCTATACTTCCTAGCCAAAATAAACTTCCTATTTGATCTTTTCCCATTATTTATATTACTAAATATAATATTTTTTTAGGTTCTTAGCTACAGTGTATTAATTGGACAACATTAGAATATTAGGGAAATGATCAAATAGTAAGTTTATTTTGGCTAGGAAGTGTAGGAATCAATAGGATTAGGACATGTGGCAACATTTAAAATAAAGAAAAATGGTATTTTAGTCAATCCAACCCTTTCTTCTTCCTTTTCAAAACCCAGTAACTTCAAAACCCACCTTCTTCAACCATTTCTTCACTTTCTATCTCAATAATCACTACATAATAGTGCGATTTTCATCACCAATCAATGATTCAAACACCCGATCAACGTGTTCTTCAGATTTTTTGAAGAAAACCCAGTTTAATTTCATACAAAATCTCGTTTTTTCCGGTGATTTTGAAGATAATCACTCGATCCGTTCGATTCGAGCACTGATAAGTGTTTCAATCATTCAAAATTCGTCAATTGTTGAAGAAATCACTTCGATCCATGTAAGAAATTCTTTAATTTCATTTTTACGATCTGGGTTTTTGATTTAGTCATTGTGTTTTACGATCTTGGCGGTGGTCCGTGGGCAGCGCCCCTGGTAGCGGGGTCCCAGGGGCGGCAGCCCCTGGCAGGGTCCAAGGGGCAGAGCCCCTGGCTGGGGTTGAGCATCAGAAAAATTAATAAAAATGCATCAGAAAAATTAATTTTCTGGAAACTGCATTCGTAAACTGCATTGGTTCAGACAGTTCACAGCACAGACAATTCACAGCACAGACAATTCACAGCACAGACAAAACTATTGTCATGGTTCAATGCGTTTTAGAGAGAACACCTTCTTTGGTGTTTTTAGGCAATTGCGTTTTAGAACTAAAATATTTTATGTGTTTTCTGGCCATTGCGTTTTAGAAAAACACATTCTTGAAGTGTTTTTGGTGCATTGCGTTTTAGGTAAAACACTTTTTTAGGTGTTTTCAGTCCATTGCGTTTTACAGAGAACACTTTCTTTTGTCTTTTAGGCAATTGCGTTTTAGAATGGGTCATTTTTAAATGTTTTCTGGCCATTGCGTTTTACAAATAAGACATTTTTTTGTGTTTTTGGTGCATTGCGTTTTAGGTAAAACACTTTTTTATGTGTTTTCAGTTCATTGCGTTTTAGAAAACAGACATTTTAAGTGTTTTCTGGCCATTGCGTTTTACAAATAAGACATTTTTTTTTGTGTTTTTTGTGCATTGCGTTTTAGGTAAAACACATTTTTATGTGTTTTTAGTCCATTGCGTTTTAGAAAGTACATTTTCTTTTGAGTTTTTAGGCTATTGCGTTTTAGAAATAAGACATTTTCTTTGTGTTTTCTGGCCATTGCGTTTTACAAACAAGACATTTCTTTGTGTTTTTTGTGCATTGCGTTTTAGAAAAATGTCATTTTTTAGGTTTTTTTTTCATTGCGTTTTACGTAACTGAGGGTTTTTCTATTGCGTTTTACGCAACTAGGTTTTTTATTTTTTTTTTGAAAATATAGCAATAGTATACTCGTTTTAAAGATAAAAAAACGCTCGTTTTTTTGTGCAATTTTTATAAAAAAATAATGTCGTATGAAAGAGTTATTAACGATTAAAAAATGGGGGGAATTGGAGGAGAGAGAAGCTATTGCCTTGCATTGACTAGAATACCCCTAAAAAAACTCACGCGCCTCTTTTCTTCCCTTCAATTTCCATCATTTAATCTTAGCCCTTGATTAACTAAATGGATAGTTAAGATCACTTCCTAGCCTTCTTAGGCAAATAAACTTTCTATTGTATCTCCACCCTAGAATATTAATTATAATCATGCCACAAGACTTTCTTTGCCAAGACCCCCACCAACACCAAACTGATTTGGCCACCAAAGTGATCAGTGGTTTCTAAAGGATTTTTCCATTTTTCTTTTAGAGTTAAATGTCATTTTAGTCCCTGTGGTTTGGGCCATTTTGTCAGTTTAGTCCAAAGGTTTCATTTTTAACCTGTGGGTCCAAAAAAGTTTCACAGTTGCCAGTTTAGTCCACTGGGTTAACTTCATCCATTTTTTCTGTTAACGGGAAGGCCAATTCGGTCATTTTGTATGTAATTCTGTTAACTAAAAGGATAATTCAGCCATATAAAATGACCGAATTGGCCTTCTCGTTAACAGAAAAAATGGATGAAGTTAACCCTGTGGACTAAAATGGCAACTGTGAAACCTTTTTGGACCCACAGGTTAAAAATGAAACCTTTGGACTAAACTGGCAAAATGGCCCAAACCACAGGGACTAAAATGGCATTTAACTCTTTCTTTTATTTTTCTTTCAGTTACTTTCCTTTCAGTTCTAAGGTTGTTTTTCTCCTATTTTTCAAAAAAAAAAAAAAAAATCTATTTAACCTTCTCGATTTTCTAATACGTGTTAGTGTAAATGCGAGTTCATATACATTTTACAACATGTGAGTTACTAGGTGCTATAAATTCGTATTTTTCTTTCGCTTTTACCTGATTTTGGTCATTGTTGGCTTGCTTTTTAGCACCGTTCTACCCCACCCAAAACGTTGGTAGCATGGTTTACGCCCCTGCCTCGCAACCGGGGGGGGGGGGGGGGGGGGGGGCTTAAAACTAGTTTATACATATTAATGATAAGTGCTAATGAAAAGTAAATCACATATATGATTATTTATTAGTAAACCATATATATGATTATTTATTATTATTAATTAATTAGTAAACCACATGTATGATTATTTATTAGTAAACCTTATATATGGTTATTTATTATTATTAATAGGTGATGAATAATTAATTGATATATAATATATTTTTTAATTTTAGTTAAAAGTGATGAGATAATAGTAAAAATTAATTAATATAATATACTATGGTGTAAATGAAAATTAGAGTATAGTGCATTTAGAAAAACCATATCATCAAATGATTTTGTTTTACGGTTCTTGGTGCAAACCTAGTAGTCTATATTATGTTCAATCAATTCAATTCTATAGCTTCTCGGATTTTTTTTTCTCGGTTGCAAATTGGATGGATAGGATAATGAGTCAGATTTTTAACTTGACGTGAAACACTTCTTGTTTTAGCTTTAAATTAAGTCCTTTTTAGATATTCAATGGATACAAAAACTACACTACGTTCAGCGGATACAAAAACTACACTACTTGCGATTTTAACAAAGAGTAAACTGTCATTTTGGTCCCTGTGGTTTGGGCACTTTTGCCACTTTAATCCAAATCTCAAACTTTTTACATCTGGGTCCCTGTGGTTTGCATTTTGTTGCCATTTTAGTCCAAAATCCAAAAACCCTCTATTTTGACTGTTGAAAACTTATTATTTTGTCCTTTAGTGCAGGGGCATTTTGGTCATTTAAGCATTAATATATATATATATATATATATATATAGGACAAAGATCCGTTAGGAACCACCTCTTATTTGCGAGAACCAATGTGAACACAACAAAAAATCCCTAAAAATAGCTAAAAATCACACAATTTTTTTAATATTTTTATAAAAAAATCGCTACTTTTCGAAGCCAAAAAAAAAAAAAAAAATTTTGGGGGGGGGGGGGGGGGGTTAGTTTTTAGCATTTAGCTTCGAAAAGTAGCGATTTTTTTTTTGCTTCGAAAAATAGCGATTTTTTTATAAAAAATATTAAAAAAAAAATTGTGTGATTTTTAGCTATTTTTAGGCATTTTTTGTTGTGTTCACATTGGTTCTCGCAAATAAGAGGTGGTTCCTAACGGATCTTTATCCTATATATATATATATTAATGCTTAAATGACCAAAATGCCCCTGCACTAAAGGACAAAATAACCAGTTTTCAACAGTCAAAATAGAGGGTTTTTGGATTTTGGACTAAAATGGCAACAAAATGCAAACCACAGGGACCCAGATGTAAAAAGTTTGAGATTTAGACTAAAATGGCAAAAGTGCCTAAACCACAGGGACCAAAATGGCAGTTTACTCTTTAATAAATTAATGTTTGAGAACAAGTCATTGGATGCTTTCGAAAGATGCTTAATTTAGGGATCAGTTCAACTAGGGGTACAATCGATGAGACCGATCGAGCCGAAATAAGTTGACTCGTATAAAATTAACAAGTTAATTTACAGAATATCATCATCCATTCATCATTGATTCAATTTCTCATATAAACCTTCAAACTGCAATAATTCTTAGGTTTCGGTTGGACACATAGAATGTTACAGAAAATACCTCATCGCCGGGATAATCGGTGGACTATTAGTAGTAAGTTAGTAACAAATCGAAAAAACCCTCTCATCCTTCTATCGTAAACCCAATCATCACCGTCTATCTTGACCTCAACCGCTTCGGTTTTGGCGATTTCTTCGTGACTGGTGGTCACCAACATAACCCATCTTAACCACCATTCAACAATAGCAGTGATGACGAACGACCACTGTACATGGCGTCGGCGATGGCGGATGTCGGTGGGCGAGGAACGGCAGAAACGATCATCAGCGGTGGTGACCTGACTTGGAGAGAATGCTCAGAGACAAGGGACACATAGGATATTTTTTATGTAGGGTTTTTGTGGTGAGGAAGATAATGCGTGGACAAGCAGATCACATAATCCAATTTTTTTTAAAAGCACCCAAAGCCAAGAGTACTACTATCCTAAGCTGAAACATGTTGATTATTTATAGTGTTTTAATGTTTTAATTTATACAGTTTGATTTTGACAATTAAATAATCGAGTTAATAGTTTGGAACTTGAAATCGACCATACAATCGTTTCTATTTCTTTTTTTTTTTCATTATAGGAATATGTAATTATGTATATGTACTTTTCATAAATGAAATTTATTATTTTACAAAATTTAAATACAAACTAACGATTTTAAAAAAAATCAACACATGTTGTTAACATCGGTCAATTTGATTTGTTACTCCTAAAACTGTTTTAACAGTTCGACCGCATTTTCATCAAAACCATCGGTTTTGGTTCCGCACTGGATTGTCCATGTTCATTTGTGGTGACAAATAGAATCGGATGGGTTGGGGTTGGGGTTTGGGGGGGGGGGGGGGATTAGGTTTTTAAATGTTTTCTTTCAATAAATACTAGTATTGAGGATCTACATGGTACGACAGACCTGTAATCGTATACATAATTTAGGTAAATCATAGGGATCAAAGTAATCAGATAAATATTGACTTCTTATAACATCCGAATGCAACATGTATACTTTATTTATTTAAAATTAGTGGGTTATAAAAAAATGAATAGTGAAAACTGGACCAATCAAGAGTAACTACTATTTAAAGTGGGTCGAAACTAATAATAATAAAATAAAATAATAACAATAATAATAAATATTAATAATAATTAAAAATAACAACAACAATAATAATAGTTAAAATAAATTTATAAAGTATATGGTTTAGTAAAATTCAAACTAAACCAATTAAAATCCTATGGGGCACAAGTCATGTTATGACTCCTTTATTTCATTATATCCGATGTCTATGGAGACTCTTAATGATCTTGTTGGAGCTGGTGGAGCTCAAGTGTTGGTGATACATTCATTGCATGGGATGGTGCAGTGGAGGGTTTCCTCGTTGTGTTCTGAGTTGCTTTCTTGAAAGCAAGGTCTTACACATACATGTGTTTAGCAGCGAGCAACTAGAACTCTACATATGTGTGTGGTCCTTGCCATTGTACATGGCGTGACTGTGTAAGTTGTTTTATGATTTAGGCTAACTTTGTGGTCACAATGCATCTTTCATTTGTTTTGTTCTTGAATACCCACTTAGTCCTAATGGGACTTTTATCTTTAGGCAGTGGCATTAATTCCCAGACTTCCTATATTTTGAATTGAAGCAATTCTTGTTGCATAGCTTCTACACAACTATTGTCTTTCAGAGTATCTTGATATTTTAAGGGTTCATTCATGGATAAGAACCCATCAAACAAGCAGATGTTTGTTGTCTGACTTCTTTTCAAAACACCTTTACTCATATCCCCTATTACTTGCTCTGGGGGAGGAAACTTCAAGAAGGGATGTCCCCAACATATGGAATGATATTAGTGATAGTGTTGGAAGCGCTGGTTTCAGATTGATTGTTAGAACATGCTTCAGGTGAATTAGTGTAGAGTGGTTGTAACGCCCCACGTTTTCATAACTTTCCATATTTAGAAACCATTGTTTATATTCCTATATTTAGAAACTTTGTATCCTAGTATCCATCATTTCGTTAATTCGATTAATTAATCGTCGAAAAAATCTTTATCTTTAATTCAACTCATTATAAATATGGCTATTTACCCATTGTTTAAATTAATTAAATTAATTAATTTTACTACATAAAAGTTTATTTTTACAATAATCTAGATTGACTCGTTAGATTTTAAGGGAGTAAACTAACCTAGTTAGTTTGTATTAAAAAGTTAACTTTCTTTAAAAATATATATATGAGTATGATAAATAAATTAGTTAGTTAAACCTTGAGGACAATTTGTGCAAATTCACTAATTAACCTACCCTTATAAGATACATTTAAACCCTAATTCTAAACAAAAAGGAGCAGCCACCTCCCTCATTTTTCACTCAGCCGACACCCCATCTCATTTCCCTCCTAACCCTTTGTCTGCAACAAATGAACAATCAATACACAAAACCCCTATATATTCTTCACCTCTCCCTCTCCATCTATACTTCAGGCAACATACCACCAAGCCCCATCTCCTCCACCTCAATTCCTATTCCGGTAACCTCAATATCTCCGACAGCAGCCGCACCCCTTTCTTCTTATACACGCATACACCGGTCAGAGTATGGCTCGATGAACAAGAGAGAGAGAGGAACTGTTGCAAGGGAGAGAGATGAGGAGAAATTCTGACGTCGCCGGCGTCAGAACCGCCGTGTACAGCGGCAACGATAATGGCGGCGGTGGTGTTTGACTCAGCCATGTCCGATCGGTAACCCCTCTTTCTTTATATTTTCTTTTGGTCTCCGTCCTTGTTCTTCTTAGAATCTGATTCGGGTTCGGTCTTGTTTCGACGCTGAAGATGACGACAGTGGCGGTGTTAGCTCGGGTTGGTAACGGGACTGGTCTTGGTCAGGTTCATGGCTCGGGTCTCGACATCAGTCGGTTCACTTGTTTCAGCTTTGGTTCGGGTCTCGGTTCGGTCAATGTAGTCAATGAAGTTAGCTTTGGCTCTGGTCGTGTTGTTTCGGTTTCGAGCCTTGTTTCGATTCTGTCTCGGCTCACGTTCAGTTCGGGTCAGTTTCGATGCGGTCAAACATGGTCAACATCAGCTTTCGGTTTGGTCAACAGTAGTCAACTGGTCAAATCGGTCAACTAGCGGGTCAACGACTAATTCGAGATTTGGTACAATTTAAACAACGCCAATTTATTATTGTTTTGTATTATATATTGCTTTAATCATCGAACCGCTACATTAGTGATTATTTACATTTTGTATCTAACGAGAATTCTAATATATATTGTTTACATTACGATTAATGGTTGAGTTTTGACAAATGAATCGACAACTTGTGTTGTCGGGATCGTCCAAAAACAGAGGAAACTCTGCCGGTTTTTCGTAAAAGTCCACAAAACGAAACACGTTACTTTTGTAAACCGAAACCTTTCAACAACGATTTATTTTTATGAAATAGTTATAAATGTATGATTATTTATATTTTTGACAACTTTTCAACGATACTCTTGATAGACTTGATTTATAAATTTTACATAAACTATATAAAATATATATGAATATATACATGTTTATGTTAACTAGATATACTCTATATTCCAATTCAATTCCTCCGTCATAATTCCGAATACTCATACACCCCCGTTTACCCATATAGGGTGACTTCGGTGTTCCAATCTCCTAATTTAGTCAACTCGTCATACTTGGATAATCGGAAGACTTAGCAATTATGTGAGTATACTCGAATCCCTTTTTGCTTTAAACACTTTTGGGATGCAACATGTATTCTATATCGAAACACTTGACACTTGAAACTTATTTGAAACATACTCTATCCATTTAAACATGAAACATGAAACTTGTGATACTTATGAACTATCTTGTGCTACGTGAACGTTTAATCCTGTGAGGAGTCCGCTCTAACAATTGGTAGTACTATGCATAGGCTATAGGAATAATGCACCTCCCCCGTTTGTATGCGAGGGGTATTGTTAGGGTATCATTTGAAACTCCCGTTAAACTTGGGGAGAGACACTTAAACGCATTGTGAAACTTTGGGCTATCACTTGGACTGCGTAAACTAGCATGGCTGAAACTATTTTTATAATGTTTATATTGGATATGAGTTCTTATTCTATTATGCTATGTAATCAAACTTGTATACTCGCCAACTTTTTGTTGATTTTATTTTAATACATGTTGCAGGTTGATAGTCAAGATTATGAAGGAATCAAGTTAGGATGGCTAGATACACACCTTTAATCTATTTATCTTTGGATGTTATGTTGTTATTTCTATTTTAAATGTTGTATGACAATTTAGCATTGCAATGAATTTGAATTAAATAAATATTGTCACATAGTGTTATGAAGTCTCGAGCAATCTTCACACTTCGTCTCATCCCGATGTTTCCGCCATTGGTTGGGGTGTGACAGTGGTGGTGGTGGAATTGGATAAAAAGATTCGGTAACAGAGATTTCAACAGTTCTTGAAGTACCAACACTTTGTGGATCAAAACAGTTAGTAGGTGAGTATTCATGTGAACCTTCTGAAAGTGCTAGAACTACTGTGCCAAAATTAAAGATGACTTTTGTGGTTTGATCTTTGTCTTTTGTAAATGACAAGGGCTATATGAAAACTTCTATTCTATAATCTTCTTTCATGGTTCCACTAGTTTGTTGAGGACTGAAAACTACTGGATTTTCTCTTGGTTCAAATTTAGGATTTCCAGATCAAATAATTCTTTTGGGTTGGCAGTTATTTTGAGTGTGGACATTTCATTGAATTAACATTCAATGTTTCCTCAATTACTTTTGTTCTGGAGTTGAATACTCTTGTAAGCTTTTACAGTTGAGGAATACCCAATAAAGTGTCCACAATCTACCTTAGCAACAAATTTTGATATGGAATCTTTTAGATTTATGTTGAAACAAGGACATCCAAAAACCTTGAAGAAGAAAATCAAGGGTTTAATTTTCATCAGTACTTCATAGGTAGTCTTTTGGTGTCTTTGATTAATTAGAATCCTATTTTGCACATAAACAAAAGTATTCATTGTTTTTGCCCAGAAAGAGAGTGGTAAGCTTGAGTTAGCCAACATGGATCTAGCAGCTTCAATTAGTGTTATGTTCTTTCTTTCAACCACCCCATTCTGCTGTGGTGACCTTGACACACTGTACTGCCTTACAATGCCAATGTTTTCACAAAAGGTATCAAGAGTGTGATTTCTGAATTCACTTCCATTGTCACTTCTGAGCATCTTGACAAGTAGATCATACTGCATTTCAACCATAACAATAAAGTTTTTAATGATCTCAATAGTTTTAGCTTTGGTGTGTAATAAATAAGTACAAGTGAATCTTGAATATTCATCAACAATGACTAGACAACATCTTTTCTTGGCTAGACTCATTATCTTAATAGGGCCAAACAAATCAAGATGAAACAATTGAAGGCATCCAATAGTTATGGATTCTTCAATGAACTTGTAAGAGACCTTATGTTGTTTTCCTTTCAGACAAGAGACACAGTGTTAATCACACTTGAATTCTTTCTTAAGGAGCCCTCTCACAAGTCTTTTTTTGGAAACATCATTAATTGTTTATAGGTTAATATGACCTAACCTCCCATGCAACAATTGAGTTTCTTTTGGTTATGCCTGAGATAATAGACATACAATTTGTGGCATAGGGCTATTTTTTAACATATCAACTACATACACATTTCCACTTCTATTAGGCACAAGTTAAGAGATCTTATAAATCTATGACTTAGAGTAGAATTTGTGTAAGTTTGATCTACAAGCCTTAGCTCACTAACCAGGCAGTTAAACCACTCAAGCTGTTGAGTCAGAGATTCTCCCTTGATATGAGCAAATATTTCATAATGTTAATTTAAAATCTCTCTATTATTCACTTGAACTCATCTATACCATCGAATTGTTCATTCAAAGCATCCCACAACTCCTTGGCATTCTCACAAGGAGTAATCCATCATAGATTTTGTTGAGTAAGGCCATGTCTAGTATCCCGAATGCCTTAGCATTGAGCTCCAAATTTCGAAAATCCTGCTCGGAGTAATTTGTGGTTTTATTAGGAACCATAACATCCGGTCTTTCGGTACTCAGAACAAAGGGAACATGAGGACCATATACCACTGATCTCTAGCAACCTGTGTTCTACTATGACAAGTGGTGACCCATTCTTCGTTGCCATATCTTGAATTCGTGACGAACGAGCATCATAGGCTTGTTTGCCGATCCGGTATTGTGTGGATCATGAGTGATTGACATCTCTCTGAATTCTCTTGAGTTTAACTCAGAAAACAGAGTATTAGAAACAATTTAATGAACTGGTTGGTCTACTTCATCTCAATGTCCTTTGATCACTCAATTAGTTATTAATTTAAGCTAGTTAATCTTCTGAATCAACGGTGAAGTTAATTAAGTGAAACAGGCTCCGATACCAATTGTTAGATCTGAGAGTGTGTGTAATGTGTGTTTTTATGATAAAACAGTTGAACAAATTATTAATTCAATTAAACAGTAATAAACAAACACATCAATCTAACACAACTGGATTTGGGAATGATTGCAAAATGATTCATATTGAATTCATCAAAATTTAATACAATCACAAGGTATAAAGTACTCTCCTTCACCAGGTGCACTATCTCACTTAGTTCTAATGCACAAAGGCTCTAAATTGACACACCCTTATGTCAATTTCACAATATGCAATGGAAGATAGATTTATAAAGTAATAATCATAAAATATTTGAAATTTATTAAATAATATTCATACTTCGTTCGATACAAGTCCCACAAGGTAGGATCTGAAATAAAAGCGAGTTTAGGACATCATAGGCCTTTAAGCAGTGGAGTCGCAAATTCCAAAACTTATTCTTTGACCGAACCATTCCACTCTATATTCAGGGTATGGTACCTGTGGTTTAATCTTTTGAAAATACGTCAGGTTTCACTGGTAAATACAATTAACCGACTCGTTTAAAAATCATTTTTGTAAATCATTTAACAATACAGCTGGGTACCAGAAATCTATGCCAGTATGTGATAGATTTCTTGTCACCAGTTTTACATGTTTGTCAATACAGCTGGGTACCAGAAATCTATGCCGGTATGTGATGATGGTACACACCACCTTTAACACACGTCTTCTGGGAGTATGCCTACCACCCTGCGCGTATTTTATATGGTCATTCCTGTTTAATGAGTCGGGACGTCCGGACACGGTAACATTACCCCCAGTGTTTAGTGTTATTCAAGCAATACAAATTAAACCCGATTCTTATATTTATGAAAGCATTTGCTCATTTATATAATACCCATTCGAAGCGGCTAATGTCGTGTGACGCTTCGCTTATCCGCAGCCTTTCGTTTTTAGAAAGATTGTATCGTAATTCTATTTTCGGAAACTTGTTTCCTTTGTAATCGTTTCTTATTTCGAACCATTGTAAATCTGAGACTTTGATCGTACTAAAATTGATCTTTTATGTGTTATATACATTATTTATGCATGTTTATACCTTGACATATACATTCGTTTAACACATGATTCATAATTCTCATAAACGAAGGTTTAACTCGCAAACAACTAATGCGTATTCGTAATCTCAAACCTTCCATACATACAAATGCTTGATCACTCAATGATAAGACTAACTTATGTATTTTGTCACTCGATTGGTACCTAAACACCTATTATACAACCTTGTTTGCTGCGTATTGGTCTATCACATGTCTTCTTCTACTTCATTCACTTAAACATATTTACTTCACACAATAGGCCTTGTGCATGTTAAATAAACTTTGTCACATCTTAAATACATAATATACTCAGCAAGTATACATCTTATAATGTTAAAAAAGGAATATGGGTTGGGCATAATCAGCGATCGGACAACCATTGGGTTGGGTTTAGTGTCTTGTTTCAATGTTAAATGCCCACTAATCCCATTCAAAGCCCAACCCACCTAAACCCTAATCCTTTCCCTATAAATACCCACTTAGTTCCAGCCATTTCCCACTTTTACAACCCTCAAACACTCTCAAAAACCCACTTGAACTCAGCTGAGTTTCAGCATCAACATCAGAAACTTTCAGCCATTAAAAGTGAGTTCTAACTTACTTCTTCTTCTATTTCTTCTTTGTTCTTTCTTCTAAAACACTTGGATAACCTCTAGGAAGGTTTTCACAAGTTTTCTTGGGCAAACTAAGGTGAAACCTCACCATTTTTAAGGCCCGAAGTGCAACAAACTTTCTACTCATTTGTATCTTTTTAAATCTTCGTCTTTTGATAGAAAACTTGATGGAATCTTGTTCCCATCAAGCTCACAACTTAGTCTATGGTTGTGGGTTTGTGTTTAGGGGATTTCCATCAAAGTTTTGGGTTCAAACACCCCTTTTATTTCTGTTTATACATAACAAATCAATGATGAAAACAAGCACAAGACATCATCTTTTATATGATGAACTTGTGACTTGTGAAGTGTGAACAAATGGAAGCTTTGGCTTTCCAAACTTAGTTCCACTCCTTCATTTGAACATTTTTATAACTTGTTAGTTTAGATTTACTTTTGTTGTTATTCATGACCCTCCCACCATCTTCAAGATGGTGAGTGTAGTGGTGAATCATACAATGAGGTTTCAAACCTCCATGCTTGACAATACATGATATTACATGACAATACTTGATTGGGCATAGTTTAGGACATATTATTACCTTATACATATACCTAATATTATATAAAAACATGGTTGAGTTTGTGGTATTAATCAAGCTATGATTAATCACCATAAACCTAAACTAGCATATCAAAGATTCTAGAGTACTTGTTATGATTCCAATGGGTGATTTGGGACCCACGAAACCACTTGAAATGGTGTCATAAACAAATTCTTAGAACTTAGATATTACTTTCATATATACATACTTTCACTACTTTAAATTCCTAATTCTGATTCTAAACACCCCCATAAACTCCATCACCGAACACATTCAATCTCCTATTCTCATTAACTCGTCAACACATGGATAATCATAAGACTTAGCAATTTTGTGAGTATGCTCGAACCCATTTTACTTTTAACACTCTTGGGTGCAACATGTATTCTATATATAAACACACGAAACTCTTGAAAGTATTTGAATCACTCTCTATCCATGTGGAACATGAAACTAGTGGTGGCAAAGTGGGCAAGTTGGATGGGTTTGGGTAATGAGTCAAGATGGGTTTGGGTTAGGATGGGTATAGGTCAAGATGGGTTTGGGTTAAGATAGGTTCTAAAAAATCAAAAAAATTCTAAAAAGTCATAAAAAATCTAAAAAATCCAAATAATTCTAAAAAATCAAAAAAACAATCTAAAAAATAAAAAAAATTATAAAATTATAAGTAAATCCAAAAAACTATAAAAGATAAAATAAATTCTAAAAAATCATAAAAATTATAAAAAATCATAAAAATTATAAAAAATCCAAAAAACTCTAAAAGATAAAAAAAATTCTAAAAAATCATAAAAATTATAAAAAAACCAAAAAACTCTAAAAGATAAAAAAAATCTAAAAAATCAAAAAATTCTAAGAAATCCCAAAAAATCAAAAAAATTATAAAAAATCATAAATATTCTAGAAAATACAAAAGAATAAAAAAAAGAAATTCAAAAAAATCTGAAAAATCAAAAAAATTCTAAAAAATCAAAAAAATTCTAAAAAATCATAAAAATGCTAAAAAAAATCAAAAAAACATATAAAAAAATCATAAAATTTCAAAACATTCAAAAAAATTATAAAAAACAAAAAAAATCTAAAACAGCAAAAAAAACCATAAAAATCAAATAAATTTTAAAAAAATGAGAAAATTCTAAAAAATCATAAAAAATCAAAAAAATAATTAAAAAAAAACTAAAAACTCAAAGAAATTCAAAAAAAAATCTTAGGCTTTTTTATGTTTTTTTTATTTTTTATGATTTTTGGAATTTTTAGAATTTTTTGCATTTTTTCGAATTTTTATGATTTTTTTTACTTTTAGAATTTTTTTGATTTTTTAGAATTTTTATGTTTTTTGAAATTTTTCGATTTTTTGTGATTTTTTATGATTTTTTAGAATTTTGATTTTTTTAGAATTTTGATTTTTTAGATTTTTTGATTTTTTATGAGTTTTTTATTTTTTTAGTATTTTTATGATTTTTTTTATTTTTTTAGAACTTTTTTAATTTTTTTTTTCTTTTTTAGTTTTTTTTATTTTTTAGAATTTTTTAGAATTTTTTGGATTTTTTAGAATTTTTATGATTTTTTAGAATTTCTAGATTTTTAGATTTTTTTGCTTTTTTGGATTTTTTAAAGATTTTTTTAGATTTTTTTATCTTTTTGTTTTTTAGAATTCTTTTGATTTTGTAGAATTATTTTTTATTTTTAATGATTTTTTTTGGATTTTTTTTAGAAATTTAATGAGTTTTTAGATTTTTTTTTTATTTTTTAGATTTTTTTTATTTGTAGAATTATTTTTATATTTAAAGATTTTTAGGATTTTTTTTATTTTTAGGATTTTTTTTATTTTTAGGATTTTTTTGATTTTTTTTATTTTTAGGATTTTTTTGACTTTTTTGACTTTTTAGAATTTTTGGAATTTTTAGAAGTTTTAGAATTTTTTTTATGATTTTTTAGATTCTTTTGGATTTTTTATTATTTTTTTAGGTTTTTTAGATTTTTTAGAATTTCTATGATTTTTTATAATTTATTTAGATTTTTTAGAATTTTTATGATTTTTGGATTTTTTAGAATTTTTAGAAATACAAGCCTACCTTAACAATTATAGCGCGATAGGAGTAATGCACCACCCACGAGTCTTGGGGTATTGTTAAGTTAAACATGTTAACCTCCCGTTATTCTTTGGGATAGGCTATATTAACGCATTGGATTCTTGGGTTTGAACATATAGCTTACATCGTTTCAACATACTAGTAACTTGCATATTGTTATTCATGTTGGATATGAGCCGATAAACTATTTTAATCTATATTATGCTATGTATGAAAACTTGTATACTCGCCAACTTTTGTTGATTGTATTTTAATACATGTTGCAGGTTTTAATAGACAAGATGATGCTAAGCTAAGAAACAAGATTTAGGTGGACTTTTTAGAATTTTTTGGATTTTTTAGAATTTTTATGATTTTTTAGAATTTCTAGATTTTTAGATTTTTTTGCGTTTTTGGATTTTTTAAAGATTTTTTTAGATTTTTTTATCTTTTTGTTTTTTAGAATTCTTTTGATTTTGTAGAATTATTTTTTATTTTTAATGATTTTTTTTGGATTTTTTTTAGAAATTTAATGAGTTTTTAGATTTTTTTTTATTTTTTAGATTTTTTATTTGTAGAATTATTTTTATATTTAAAGATTTTTAGGATTTTTTTGATTTTTAGGATTTTTAGGATTTTTTTTTATTTTTAGGATTTTTTTTTACTTTTTAGAATTTTTGGAATTTTTAGAAGTTTTAGAATTTTTTTTATGATTTTTTAGATTCTTTTTGATTTTTTATTATTTTTTTAGGTTTTTTAGATTTTTTTGGATTTTTTAGAATCTCTATGATTTTTTATAATTTATTTAGATTTTTTATGATTTTTGGATTTTTTAGAATTTTTAGAAATACAAGCCTACCTTAACAATTATAGCGCGATAGGAGTAATGCACCACCCACGAGTCTTGGGGTATTGTTAAGTTAAACATGTTAACCTCCCGTTATTCTTTGGGATAGGCTATATTAACGCATTGGATTCTTGGGTTTGAACATATAGCTTACATCGTTTCAACATACTAGTAACTTGCATATTGTTATTCATGTTGGATATGAGCCGATAAACTATTTTAATCTATATTATGCTATGTATGAAAACTTGTATACTCGCCAACTTTTGTTGATTGTATTTTAATACATGTTGCAGGTTTTAATAGACAAGATGATGCTAAGCTAAGAAACAAGATTTAGGTGGACTTAGAAACACACTTAGATTAATCTATTTTGTCGATGTATGTTTGAAGCAATGTTGTCTTTATTCGAACCTTTGTATGACATTTTAGTATTGGAATGAAATTTAATTTAAATTATATTGTCAAATAGTGTTATGATGTTTTGAGCAATTTGTTCGTCTCATCCCGATGTTTCCACCATCGGTTGGGGTGTAACATGCCGTCTCCCAAGTTTTCAAATAAAACTAGGCTAAGAGTATTTAGCATTGCTTAGCAAATATTTTGTTCAAATAAGTTATTTGAAGCAAAGCCGTATTTCAGGTTGTTTATCCTAGGCACGATTATCTAGAAGGTTCTATAGCCTAGAGTAAAACAGATATAAATATCCTTTAGAATGTTCACGAGTCTGTTGGTAAATTATATTACTTAACTCGCTACTTAGAATATTATTTGGTTTCGCTAGATTAAGCGTTGACCGGGTAGAATGTGGTTTATACCCTTCCGAGTGTGAAGCCTCGTTGGATATGATAAATTTAACCAAACATTCTGATTTGTAATGATTTTGAAAGATTTAAACCCAAATCGACTAGTTTATGTATTATATATATATATATATATATATATATATATATTAAACTAGTTAAAAGCGTAAAAGCGGCATCGGTCGGTCAGTTGGGTCCAAGACAAGTCCGTTACGTCGAAACATATTTTCAAATGTTATATAATCAGTTCCGAGGTCAAATTATATGCCTCGTTGGTTTTTAAACCATTTCAACGCCAAAAGGGCGTTTTTGACATTTTTAAAAGTATATGTAGTGGACTTGTCGATTTACCCTTCAAATGGTATGACCAGGTATAACCTTAGAAGGTTATTCCCTATAAAATGATGGTCACAAAACATGCCTTGATTGGGTTTCAAAGTAGACCGAACGGGTTAGAATCGAAAGTCAAAACAAAAGTCAAACTGCTTGACTTTCGATATAGAATTGAACTCTAAATAGAATATGACATGTTAGACATGTCAAAATAAGTTTTATAATGTTATATAAACTGTTATAATGCCAAAACTTATAGTTTAGATACTTAAAAGATCATTCATCGTAATTTGCAAAAATCTACATTTTTGACTTTTTATTTTATACATGTTTGACTTGTCATTTTGCCTCCTAAACGTGATGATCAGAGGGTATACTCACAGGGGATTAATACCCTCATTATTACGATCACTTTGCAAAGTTCAACTTGAACTTTGACTTGACCAAAATGGTCGGAACCGAAAGTCAAAGCAAAAGTCAATTTGCTTGACTTCCTGCGAATAACTAGCCAATAAATTGAAATAGACTATAAAGAACACTTACTAGTGTTGGAGAACACTTTTAGAACTCAGAATAGGAGGCTCCTAAGCAGAAGCAACTCCATACGAAGTTTTTAGAGTGGATTATGAAGGTGTGAATGCAAATGTGCAACTTATACTTCTATTTTTACTAATCCAAGATTCCTAGGATGTGACAAGTGTCCTTAGGTGTGATTAGAGCATGATTAGTGTCATATTTGGTGTCATGTTTTGGTGAAGTGTGGCAAGTTATATGAAAGGTGGCACAAGGATGAACAAGGCTGCTGTCCAGCCGTGTTTCTTCTGTCAGCGCACCCCTTATGGACCGTAAGAGGTATGCCTTACGGTCCGTAAGGGACCTCAGACGCGCATTGTTTCTAAAACACCCTTGCGGACCACAATGGTATAGTGATACGGTTCGTAAGGACCTCCAGCAGATTAAAATTTTGCCTTTAAGGCAGGTTTAACCCCTCAACTTATATTTTTAGCCTCTTATTAATATTTGAGTTAAATGCCATTTTAGTCCCTATGGTTTGGGCCATTTTGCCAGTTTAGTCCAAATGTTTCATTTTTAACCTGTGGGTCCAAAAAGGTTTCACAGTTGCCATTTTAGTCCACTGGGTTAACTTCATCCATTTTTTCTGTTAACGAGAAGGCCAATTCGGTCATTTTATATGGCTGAATGGCCCTTTTAATTAACGGAATTACATACAAAATGACCAAATTGGCCTTCTCGTTAACAGAAAAAATGGATGAAGTTAACCAAGTGGACTAAAATGGCAACTGTGAAACCTTTTTGGACCCACAGGTTAAAAATGAAACCTTTGGACTAAACTGGCAAAATAGCCCAAACCACAGGACTAAAATGGCATTTAACTCTTAATATTTTTATGATTTTTAACCATTCCTTTCAACATTATGAATTACGTGGAAGGTTTCTAGACACGTGTCATGTTAGGATTTGATCTAAAATTTTCGAGGTGTTACATAAATGTTAACTATTATACTGAATATAAAAAAAACTATATGTAGGAGGAGAGTACTGTTGGTGACCTCACCATGAATGAGACCCCTAACAACTCATTAAAAGGTGTAACTGTCAGCAGTTGATGAAAGTGCCTGATTTCACAGAGTTGCTGGTTGAGAACCATCACTTCTGAAATCCAGAACTTTTGGTCTTTGACTTGTTAACTTGATCTTTTTGTCTTCAGTCTTGACTTTGGTTGACTTGATTGTTGACTTGTTGACCATCACTTTGACAATCTAGCACTTTGTTTTCTGATCTTTATTCTTTAAGGCAACAGTTATATGTAACAGTAGTTTAGGCAGTTGTTTTAGGATGCCTTAAAGGGGGAAAACTTCTGGTATTGTGATTGTATCTTGACTTATCTCGCCAGTCAGAGAAGATGATTCACTTGGGTTTTGGCTTTCATCATCAACATATCTTATATAACCCAACAATGTCCATCACCGGCTCCCCATCTTCTCAGTTTTCAATTGTAACACTATCACAATCATTGTTCACGAACACAAATAAAATTGGTGGAGGTTAGTGGTGGATGGCAGGGATCTAATAGTATACATATTACCGAACGTTCACGGACACATTTGAAAGAACGAGGCCTCTGTTCGTGTTCGTTGATTTAACTGATTGAACGAAACTTTTTTTGTTCATAATCGGTCTTTTAATAAACGAACAAACGTAAACGAACTTTCCGTCGAACGGTTCATGAGCTGTTTAACGTTCGGTTTGTTTACAACCCTAAATGTGGGGTATGGGTGGGGGTGTGGGTGGGTTTTATACAAAATAAACAAAAATATTTTGTTTTATTTTAGAATTGTCAAATTTTCCTTGAGGTCTGAAATGACATATTTGCCCTTGAGTTATCATACCTCATTTGGTGAAGTTAGGAATTTGGGCTGAAATGACAAAAAAAAAAAAAAAAACATGTCTTGGACTCCAGTGATTAAGAAAAAACTTTTCTATCTTAAGTCACGTATGTGACCAAGTGTTAAGAGCAATTGTTGAAGTTTACTCTACTTGAGACCTCAAGTCCAAACTAATGATTCGATTTGTACATCATGATGTGGACGTAGTACATTGTTTTAGATAAAGGAATTTCGATGTAGCCATTTTGTGGGTGATACAGATATGAGAAGTAGCAAGTCATCATTACCACTTTTTTTAATCGTCCAAATACAATGGTGTTTATGATTGTAACATTAATGGCTTGACTTCAAATCATCATTCATAGTTTAGGGTTTGATTTTAGCTTATAACGTTATGGGGTACGAGGTTGGTAGATTGGATAATGGATTAGCATGCGAGATATGGTTCTTGTGGTACACCGCCCCTTACTCAAACCATGGTGGTTCACATGGTTTAATCCATGGCAACCATGACACTCTTTCAATAAATTAGGGGATTTTGATTGGTTGGGGATGATAGTGTGATAGTGAGGGTCATGGTCCATACCATATGGGGTGATGGATTAGGTTGGTGGATGAGGGTGAGCTGACATGGGGGTGGCGGTGGTGTTCATTTAGGTCATGACCACACCTGGTAGCCTATGTAGGGTTGGTAATTTTTATTGGTTTCTAGTTGAAGGATCTGTGTAACCCCCTGACAATGTCTAATCATGTCAAAAGGTTAATTAATAACATTAAAGCGCTTATTAAAAAAGGAATCTTAATATAAGATTTTTTAGAACGAAGACTTTCTTGTATTAGACTATCGCACTCTGATGTGTACAAAATGCAACATATAAATTACATCAAATGTGGCATAAAACTAACCCTTTTTTAGTACTAATGATGGAAAAAGTGTGTTTTTGTCTTCCTTTTGTATTTTCAGGATTAAATGAGCTCAAATAAACAAAAGAAGCAAAAAGGCAGCTAAATCTAACAATAATACAAGAAAAGGAATAAACGTGGCATGCCCGACCCCTCGACAACATCCTCCCAAGCAAAAACAAGAGAATAGAAGGCTGAACACGCCCTGTGCTCAATGAGCACGGGGGCGTGCCCAAGTGTCTGCAGAAAAGACAAAGTTATAGAAGCTTCTATCACCCACCACGGGGGCGTGCCCAGCGGACACGGGGTCGTGGTCAACGCAAAGATTCGCAGAATCTAGGCAAATCTTGATAGTACAGATACGCTTCTACACACGGGGTCGTGCCCAGCGGACACGGGGCGTGGTCAACTAATGCAGACAAACTGCAATTAATGAAGAAAGAGAAGATGGGTGGACACGGGGCCGTGCCCAATGGACATGGGGCCGTGTCCGGGATTCCGTGCAGGCTATAAATAGGGGTGCTTGGCTCATTTGCAAACCATCCCTTAGCAAACCACCTCTCTCACACTTCACCCACCCACCACCACCATCACAACCCACATCCACCACCATCATCCATCATCCATCATAGAGTGTGTGAGTAGTCTCGGGATCCAAGATTGATCGTAAGAGTTCTTGACAATCAAAGGCCATGTTTGCCTAAGTCTCTTACATCACTTGGTGAAGACAAGCATTTAGTGTAATACTTTTTATTTTTAATCTTTTCGCCCTTTTTATTTGGTTATGTATTAATGACTTTAATAACTAGTTTCTTATGTTGAAGGTGAATCTTCCTTATCATTTGTCCATGGTGTCTTGGCATTATTTTACTGTCTATATAAAATAAAAGATTTTCACCATTCATATCTCCATGGTCTATATGGAGATATGTTGGCTACCTGGTCGGGGGTTAAGGGAATGGTTTGGTAAGAGTCTTGCCTTGTTCTGTGTATAGATCCTGCAAGGACTTGGGTCAAGTTTAGTAGGACCTCCTTCAATACCCACTGGTATTGGATGGCGGGGGTCCGAACTCCTTGACCCCCTCATATGTAAGCTACTATTAAAACATTAACCCGGCTACTTAGGATTGTATTCCTGCTAACTCAAACTACTTAGCCGAGGGTAACGTCACCTTCAAAAGAGGAGCCTACCACATTACGCATTAATAACTTAATTAATTATCTTTCAATAATCCAACCCTTTAGGATTGTATCCTTGCTGACTTAAACTACTGGGTTGAGGGTAACGTCACCTTTAAAAGAGGGGCCTACTACTATAACTAAGATAATCTCTTAAGAAGTGAAAAAGTGTGGAAATAATCAAAGGTTACACTAAAGGCGAGTCGGATCCAAGTGATTCATCTTGTCTATCTGTTTTTATTTTTATTTTTATTTTCAGCATTTTTAGTTTTTATTTTCTAGTTTAAAACCTTTTTCTAAACTTTTGATTTGATTAGACGTTGAGGATAAACCGGTACTAAAAGCTCTTGTGTCCTTGGACGACCTCGGTATCTTACCAACACTATACTACACTCACGATGGGTGCACTTGCCCATATGTGTGTTTGGTGTTAGTAAAATATCGTGTTTTATAAATTTAAAACTTGACTAAAGTGTAAAAAGGGCTAAAAATATACATAAAAACCTATAACACACGACACACATCAAGTTTTTGGTGCCGTTGCCGGGGATACAAGGATTTTAAGAAAGTTAGGAATCAACGGTCTAATCGCTTTTTCTTATTTTTCTGTCTTTTTTAGGATTTTTCGTAGTTTTTCAGTTTCTGCAGAACTCAGCACGGGCCGTGCCCGCTGAACACGCCCCGTGCCCAATATTTGGTACTGGCAATCCTGTTTTAAGTCAGACAGTAGCTGAACACAGGGCCGGGCCCACTCAACATGCCCCGTGCCCAAGTTTCAGTTACTGGAAACAGAACCGTAAGATCCTGACGATTGGTAATTTTTGACACAAACATGAGTGATACTGATTTTTTTTACTATCGGCCCTCTTATGGTACGTGGTGTCAAATATGTGGTGGCAATCATAAAGATTTAGAATGTTATTTTCTAAATTATAAGCCCCATTATATAGACCCATTGTTTTCCTGTAGCCTTAAGAGGGGCGGAAGTAAAAATAATCCTTATCTCTCCCTCGAATGCTCTTAATCGAACCTTCTAGGAGAAATGCTTCTTGATGAACTATTTCAAATGGAAGATCTAATTCTTAGTTGGATAAAAGAACTTGAGATGGATTTCATTAATTCATCTCAAGACGATACCCAAGAAGAATTGTTGAGATCGCATTCGGATAAAAACAACTTCGTTGTTCCCGATATCACCTCTAACTCTAGCGAAGACTTGAGCGATAGTCGTCCCTGTGTCGATTGTGCCGTGAAGGACTCCCCACCGACTTCATTCGGTGCATACATAGACCTGAGCGATTCGGCATACACATTCTTTAACTAGAGCCCGGCAAAGGGTTGGACTTGTCCACCTACATTTAGCAGAGGAATCACCCTCACCGACAACCTCTTGCGTTCGTCTAAACCTAGAGCAATTAAGGCATCTCAGGCACTTTGGGGTTGTTCCATCCAGTAAGGAACCACCCGATCCGGATAAATTCCTTAGAAATCGACGAAACTTCATAAACAGCCTCTAGGCACGGGGCCGTGTCCAGGTCAGCACGCCCCCGTGTCCACCAAAAGATTCACTTCTGACTTTTTGTCAGAATACGGACAAAATGTGTCAGGATCCTGTTTGCACACGGGCCGTGTCCAGCCGACACGGGGCCGTGTGCAGCATGCTGTCGTTTTCTATAAATGCAGCCAAGATTCCTGCACATTTGGACCACTCCAAAAGACAGAGATTTTGTGGATCTTCACACATACCATCCTAGGTATATTCTAAAGCAGGTTCCCAACAACCATCTTGTCTTTTCTACTTTTGTCTATTGCCTTCTTCTCCATTTTCACCTCAAAACACCTCCATTAAAGCTTGAAATCAACATGGTTCCAAGCTTTATTGTGATGTTTGTTAGGTTTTTATTCAAGGAATCTTGTTAAAAATAAGTTCTACAACATTGTTTTAAGTTATTTCTGCTTAAAAATGTTTTAACAACCAGAAAAATAATTTAAAACTACAAGATTCCTTGTTTCTAAAATCTGCAGACACGTGAACACGGGGCCGTGCTCATTAAGCACGGGGCCGTGCCCGAGGTTACCGTTTCATTAAAATGAACTCTTTTCAGTTTATTTTCGTAGAATGTCGAGCCAAAACAGTGGAACTTCGTCAGCACATTCCAGAAACAGTCGAAGAGAACGGAGGTCCTCAATCGAAGCAACTCTCATACGCTACGTGATGGCATTACGTGAAGCTCTTGATGAGATGCCATCGGTAGAGGAGGTCCTCATAGACCGTATAAATTATCTTACGGTGGGGTTGGAAAACAGTTTTCAAGAAATCAACCTCTTGCACCAGAGGTTGAACATTCTTGTGACACCTCCCATGGAACTGATCCTCCCTCAAGATGATTGGAACCTAGCACTTGGAGTCAATAATCCCAACGGATGGGATGACGTCCCCGCGGAGCCTCCTCTTGATGATTTGCAAGAAGTCCCGGTGGAAGTTACACCCCCTCAAAATAATGATGCCAATGAGCCCGCCTTTCTTCCCTAGGGAGATAGAAGAATGGCTCGCCGACGTATGAGGGACCCATATCCGGAGGAAGAAGTTCTTCGAGCCGCATCCAACCGAGAGAATTATCTTTTCGAAAATTTTGCTAATATAATAAACTTTAGGCTAGAACTTCTTGGTTTAGACTTCTTGTGTTTTCTGACCTATTTATCTAGAATTTTAATTTATTAGGATTATTATGTAACTTTCTCTATTGAATGAATGATGGTTTTATAAATTAATTGGTGTTTGGATGATGATGTAATGGGTAAAACACACTTGGGATGGTGAAGGATACTAAGGGAAACTTGAACCAACACCCCATGCACAAAAACAGAGCCTCCTATAAATTTTTCTTCATTACAGCAAGTTCGGCACGTGCCGTGTTCAGCCAACACGGCCCCGTACTGATTCGTCTGCAGGAAATCGCCCAGTTAAGGTAACTGGACACGGGGCGTGTTCGCTGAACACGCCCCCATGCCCAGGCTTCTGTTTCTTTTTAATAATTTTTGTTACTAGCAACCTGAACACGGGGCCGTGCCCGGACACCACGGGCCCGTGTCCAGTTGCCTAGTAACATAAAATTTTGATTTTAAACACACTTTTACACATTCAATCAACCTAAAAACTTATTTTTGGGACACATTGAGGACAATGTGTAATTTAAGTGTGGGGGAGATGCTAAAACCTTGAATTTTGCATGTCCTAATTACAAGCCTTACACAAAACTCTATTGGAACCGCTAAACACCCCAAAATTTTTCAAATTTTTTTCATTTTTTTTACTTGTCTTGGTTTAATTTGGGAATTACAAGTTCTAAAAAGGTTATATTTTTACAAATTTACAACCGATATCGTCGTGATAAAAAGAACCAACATAAGAAAAGTATGAAACGGCATGACAAATCTAGTTAAAATTTGATTATATATATACTTGATCACATAAAAACCCATTCCCACAAAAAAGTGAGTTTTGAACCTTTATTGAGCATATAAATACACATCTTTAAACTAAATGCTTATTTTTCGTTTCTTGTGTGAATAGCCGCTTGGTTCTTACGACTCTAGAACTTGCCATGACGATACATTCCCGGTCCTTACCAACTTAAACCCAAGTAAGTAAATGATGGAGGCATTAGGACTACCCTTTTTTCTTTCAACACCATTATTTTTCTTTTTTTTTTTACCACCTACCCAAAATCCCCCTAGTTAACATTTTTGAGCCTAAACCTTTTCATTTCTTAACTCAAAACAAACACCCTTTTTACCCACCAAAACCCTTTTTCATTTTAAACCCTTTATTTTAGTAACAAAACTCGGTTTTCTTATGACTTCTTTATGAAAAAAAAATGAAATGATGAAGCCGAGAAATAAAAAAAACAAGTTCATCAAAAAGAACTTTGTTTGAAGAAATGCTTCGTTAAAATAAAAAAAAGTTATAAAAATAAAAAGTCTTACGAAAACCGATGCTTTTTACACCTTTCGCCCTTTTCTACTAACCACTAACCCGACCACCTACCTTTAACCCAAGCCTAACCCTTCCCCCCCAAAAAAAGTCCTCTTGATATTTACAAAGGTGTATAGTTAAAAAGGAGGAGGATTGATTGCTTGGCAAGCTTATAGTAGAAGTAAGTTCCATGCCGCTCTCGAGTGTTTCACAAAAATACATCTTCGGCCGAGTGTTGAGTGATCCCCCGTGAGGTATGTGAACTTGTATATAAATGAAATTTTAAAGAGGCATGTTATGCCCAAATAAGTAATTTATTTTATGTAATGTTCTAAATAAATCATGACGAATAGGATTGTAAATAAAATAAAAATAAAACCTAATAAAGAATCTTGGAATCCCGACACTCTATGACAAGCCAAAAAACCTTCTCTTCTACCCATTCCATTTGGGAGTGTAAGCCACATTATAAAGAGTTTTGCTTGAGGACAAGCAAAGATTCAAGTGTGAGGGTATTTGACGTGTACAAAATGCAACATATAAATTACATCAAATGTGGCATAAAACTAACCCTTTTTTAGTACTAATGTTGGAAAAAGTGTTTTTTTGTCTTCCTTTTGTATTTTCAGGATTAAATGAGCTCAAATAAACAAAGAAGCAAAAAAAGCAGCTAAATCTAACAATAATACAAGAAAAGGAATAAACGTGACATGCCCGACCCCTCGACAGCATCCTCCCAAGCAAAAACAAGAGAACAGAAGGCTGAACATGCCCTGTGCTCAATGAGCACGGGGGCGTGCCCAAGTGTCTGCAGAAAAAGACAAAGTTGTAGAAGCCTCTATCACCCACCACGGGGGCGTGCCCAGCGGACACGGGGCCATGGTCAACGCAAAGATTCAAAAAATCTAGGCAAATCTTGATAGTACAGATACGCTTCTGCACACGGGGTCGTGCCCAGCGGACACGGGGGCGTGGTCAAATAATGCAGACAAACTGCAATTAATGAAGAAAGAGAAGATGGGTGGACACAGGGCCGTGCCCAATGGACACAGGGCAGTGTCCAGGCTTCTGTGCAGGCTATAAATATGGGTGCTTGGCTCATTTGCAAACCATCCCTTGGCAAACCACCTCTCTCACACTTCACCCACCCACCACCACCACCACCACCACCACCACCATCACAACCCACATCCACCACCATCATCCATCATTTATCATAGAGTGTGTGAGTAGTCTCGGGATCCATGATTGATCGTAAGAGTTCTTGACAATCAAAGGCCATGTTTGCCTAAGTCTCTTACATCACTTGGTGAAGACAAGTATTTAGTGTAATACTTTTTATTTTTAATCTTTTCGCACTTTTTATTTGGTTATGTATTAATGACTTTAATAACTAGTTTCTTATGTTGAAGGTGAATCTTCGTTATCATTTGTCCGTGGTGTCTTGGCATTATTTTACTGTCTATATAAAATAAAAGATTTTCACCATTCATATCTCCACGGTCTATATGGAGATATGTGGGCTACCTGGTCGGGGGTTAAGGGAATGGTTTGGTAAGAGTCTTGCTTTGTTCAGTGTATAGATCCTGCAAGGACCTGGGTCAAGTTTAGTAGGACCTCCTTCAATACCCACTGGTATTGGATGGCGGGGGTCCGAACTCCTTGACCCCCTCATATGTAAGCTACTATTAAAACATTAACCCGACTACTTAGGATTGTATCCCTGCTGACTCAAACTACTGGGTTGAGGGTAACGTCACCTTCAAAAGAGGGGCCTACTACTATAACTAAGATAGTCTCTTAAAAAGTGCAAAAGTCCATAAATGTAAGTTTACCATATTCACTGATCAAAAGAGTTTAGAGTTAGGAGCTATAATTTTTGCTCTTAAGATTTGGAGACATTACCTTTATGGTAGTAAGTTTACCATATTCACTGATCATAAGAGTTTAAGGTATATCTTCAAGCAAAAGGAGTGGAATATGAGACAAAGACGTTGGATGGAAATGCTTAGTGATTATGATTGTGATATCCAGTATCATGAAGGAAAAGCAAATGTAGTGGCAGATGCTTTAAGCCGAAAGTATCATGAAAAGCCAAAAAGGGTATGTTCTCTTAAATTAAATCTACAAGTAGATTTAAATGAACAGATAAGAGAAGCACAAGAGTCAGTAATCAAGGAAGATACTGAAAAGCTAAAAGGTATATTAAAAGAATTAAAACAAGGAACAGATGGAATTTGGAGATTCCATGAAAAGAGAATGTGGATACCTAAATTAGGAAATCTACGCCATCGTATATTAGAAGAAGCTCATAAGTCCAAATATATGATGCATCCAGGAAGTGATAAAATGTACCAGGATTTAAGGAAAAATTTCTGGTGGATAGGAATGAAAAAGGATATAGCAGCTTATGTTTCTAAATGTTTAACTTGTTCACAAGTTAAAGCTGAACATCAGAAACCTTCAGGTTTGTTATAGCAATTAGAAATGCCAGTTTGGAAATGAGAATTAATAACCATGGATTTTGTTACTAAATTACCCAAAACTAAGAAAGGAAATGATACAATCTGGGTGATTGTAGATAGACTAACTAAGTCAGCTCATTTCTTACCAATGAAGGAAACAATTAGTATGGAACAATTATCTAAATTGTATGTAAATGGAATTGTTTCTTTACATGGCATTCCTTTATCAATTGTTTCTGATAGAGATAGTCGCTTTACATCTCATTTTTGGTCAAGTTTCCAAAAGGCAATGGGAACCAAGTTAAGGTTAAGCACAGCTTATCATCCTCAAACAGATGGACAAAGTGAAAGAACAATTCAGACAATGGAGGATATGCTTAGAGCTTGTGTAATTGATTTTGGAGGTAATTGGGACGATCACTTACCTTTAATAGAATTTTCTTATAATAATAGTTATCACTCAAGTATCAATGCTGCACCATTTGAAGCACTTTATGGAAGAAAGTGTCGAACCCCAGTCTGTTGGGCAGAAATTGGGGAAAAGCAACTATCTGGACCTGAGATAGTGCAAGAAACAACTGACAAGATTATTCAAGTCAAGGAACGACTGAAAGCCGCACGTGATCGACAAAAGAGTTATGCCAATAACCGACGCAAGCCATTGGAGTTTCAGGTAGGAGATAAAGTATTATTGAAAGTCTCTCCTTGGAAAGGAGTGGTAAGATTCATCAAAAGAGGAAAGCTAAGTCCCAGGTATGTTGGACCCTTTAAGATTATTAGAAAAATAGGACCTGTAGCCTATCAGCTACAACTGCCGGAGGAAATGCCAGGAATTCATGATGTGTTTCATATATCTAATCTCAAAAAGTGTTTAGCTGATGAATCATTGATAGTACCTCTTAAGGATATAGAGGTAAATGAACAACTCAAGTTTGTAGAAAGACCTCTACAAATTGAAGACAGAAAAGTTAAGAATCTAAAACACAAGAGACTAGTTCTAGTCAAAGTGAAGTGGGACTCCAAAAGAGGACCTGAGTATACATGGGAGCTCGAGTCAGAAATGCAAAAGAAATATCCGCATTTATTTCCATAGATCTCGAGGACGAGCTCTAAAACAAGGTGGGGAGAATGTAACAACCCTTGGTAAAACCAACACCCTCATTATATTTTGTATACCCTATTATATCTTAAAATATTCCAATATGTCTCATATTACACCCCTTATGTGAAAACCGAGCCCAAATTATGTTATAGTTTATAAAATAAATAAAAAACAAGAAATAGTAAGCTGAGGCGGGCCGCGTAGGACCTCAGCTCAAGCTTACGCGGGTCGTATCTGTGTTTAAAACTGATACCGTTTATTCTTTTAGTTCATACGGGCCGCGTAATACTCTTCATTAGTTCACGCGGGGCCGCACGTGTTCCAAATGGTGGGGCATCCCTGAGCCGACACGTGTCGACATCGTGTCGAGTCTACTTGATGATCAGGCTAAGCTATAGGTTGACCGCATGTTGACGCGGGCCGCGTAAGGCTTAGCCTTACCTTGCTCGAGCCGCCTAAAAGTCGTATTTCACAACTATAAATAGCAGGCATTAGTTTTCAGTTTCCGTCGCTCATTCACACTTCTCAATCTCGAATTCTAAAAGTATTAGGCATAATATTTGAGTATTATACCCCCTAATTAGCGAGGTTCTGCTCCGTTGTAAGTATTATAACCCCAGTTTCATAATAGTTACGCTGCCCGATTGATTTAGGGTTCCGTAACAACTGTCATGGTTCTGCCCGACGTAGTTGTTGGAATGCCGTCTCGGGGAGGGTATCATTAATAATTTCAAAGGGTTATGATACTAACCAATGTACATTTGTATAAATTATAGATTATACCCAAGAAACCCTTACAAGAAGCCTAAGATAGCAAAGTGAGTTTATCCTCTTTTTGTTAACAGTTTTTACAAAACCTTAAATGTTTTACAATGTGATTAAGCGGTGATTGAGTCTTTGTAGTCTTCAATTACTGCCGGTATGTTGGGGTTTTGTATACAAAATTTACTACACTGTGAGTAGTAAGTCGAGGATGACAGTACGTTACCATTGGGACAATGAGTTAGCCAATGTGTAATATGACCCACAAGTCAGTGGATTGATAGTACCAAATGGAGTAATTGTGTAGACATAAACATTGTAATCGTCCTCGATACTGTTTTAATCAATAAAATGTTTTGTGATTAAACTGGGATTCACTCACCAGTATTTTCGACTGACAAATGTTTTTAAAATGCGTTTCAGGTAACCCAATGTGACAGCCAACTAGTAGAAAGCCAGCTGGAGAGCACTAAAGGCTTGGGGATAATGTGGCTATAAAAGTTACCTAATAAACGATGTTTTAAATTAAATAAGATAGGGTTTATCCCTATAAATGTATTGTAATAAGAAACTTGGATTTTATCCATGTGATTATTAATATAAAATATGGTGGTTTTACTCTGATAAACATTTCCTAACTACGGTCCTGATGAAAATTTCGCTGCGAGATTAAATAACCTGATACCACCACAACTGAGATCGCGTCCGCCCGTTCCCGGGAATAAGGGATCGGGGGATGCGACAGGAGGTGGTATCAGAGCCTAGCCACTGGTCTGAGCCAAAGAAGTGTTCTGCTGACATTTAAGTTTTAAATTTGTGTTAGGAAATAAATTACGGAAATACGTGTATAACTGTAATTATTTGTTATGTGTTATTTGACTATTTGTTAGTTTTCAGTATGAGTGATCAAGGACCATCAGACGTGAATCGTCAGTTAGCTGATTCACCTAGGAGTGAAGGTACATCATCACAGCCTGCCCTTTCAGGGTATTTTGCTGATCAGGAGGAGGGAATATTTGCTTTTAGAGCTAAATCGGAAGAGCCATTTCCTAATAAGAAACGAGGATGGTTCAGTAAAGAAGCTTTTGCTCGTAGGAAGAGAATGCGAAAGTTGCAACAGTAAAGGGCTTTAGCAGCCATTAAGCGAGAAACAGATGCCCATACTCAGCATATGCTTAATAGAAGCCTAGCTAATTTTCATATCCTAGCTACAACTGCTGCTGACCCAAGTCTGGAACAATTAGTAGCCCCACAACCACAAAACCCAGAACAACCCATGGAGATAGAAAATCAGGAAAACCAAGTAGAGATGCATGACTTTAATCCAGAAGAAATCCCTAGGGTGCCTGCACCGAATCCCCTAGACCCAAATTACGACCCCTGGTGGGACGACAATAGGGACTTTGTGCAACGTTACCATATTCAGAACTATCCACCCATACATAACATAGAAGCTTACCCAGGTATGGACCCTTTAGATCCCTATTACCATGATAACTATATTAGGGAAATATTAGAGGATCCTTACCAATTTCAGGAACTGTCACCCCCATATCAGGAAACCGCACCCCAGATTCCAAACCCAGTCCGAGAACCTGCACCCCCAATGAGTGCAGAAAACGTGCAAGAACTTAGGACTTTTGGGGAGGAAATTTTAGAAAGCAGTGAGAGAATGCGTCAGGTGGGAGAACGTCTCGTATGGAAATACGATGAACGTAATATGGATTTTTGGATAAATCCATATCCGTGAATGAGATGGAGGAAATGGTAGTAGTAATAATAAATAAAAAAATATTTTAAAATAAAATAAAATATGTGTGTACGGATGCACAGTACTATTAGTGTGATTTTCTTTTTGTTGGTATTGTAATCTTTATTTCTGTACTAGTGTGTAATAGACGCATAGTATATGAAAATAGAGTACAAGTCGCAATGATCGACGGTTTTGGTTAAATTGCTATGTGATTTACTATATTACCTATTATTTGTGATATTAATACGGGTTAAATGTTTAAAATTCAGATGGCCGACGAAGAAAATCAAGGAAATCTAAATAACGATAATCAGAGTAACATTAACGTGGTTAATGAAAACCCAAGCATCAATAACAATGGAAATCAGATGGATAATAGTGATATCCAACATATAGTGGCACAAGGAATTATAGATGCAATGCCATTTATTCTTCAAACGGTTCAAGAAGCGAATAATAAAAGTAAACATAGCAGTAAGCGACCAATTGAACCAGAACATAGCATGAACAATGGACCTATTCTTCAAATGCCCATTCCCAAAAGAAGAAGAACCGTGCCTTACGGTTGTTCATACAAAGAATTCTGGTCCTGTAAACCAATAGAATTCTCGGGCAATGAAGAACCTATTGCAGCTCTACACTGGATAGAAAAGACTGAGGCTATTCTGAAAATAAGTAAATGTGCGGAAGAGGACAAGATAATGTTTGCTTCCAATTTATTTAAAAATGCAGCCTTAGAATGGTGGAACACTATCCTTCAATCTAGAGGAAGTGATAGGGTTTATAGTATGGATTGGGAAGAATTTAGGAATATGGTAGAAAGGAAATTCTGCCCTCCAAATGAAAAGGAGCAGATAGCAAACAAATTCCTAAACCTTAGGATGACTGGTGTGGATAGTAAGGGGTACACGAAGTTATTCTTTGAATATGCTAGAATAGTACCAACTCTTGCTTCACCAGAACTAGTGTTAATTTCCCGTTATATTTGGGGATTAATTGGAGAGATTAGACATGTAGTCAAGGCAGCTAGACCTCAAACTATAGAAGAAACTGTAGAACTAGCTAATACCTTGACAGATGAGTTAGTCCGTACTAGAGAAGAAGACCAAAGGAGAAACCTAACCCAAATGCTTACTCAAGAATTTCGTTCTGGAAATTTCAATCGTAGGAATATGGGTTCTACCTCTGCACCATACTGCAAAGTTTGCAAGAAAAAGCACTTGGGAAAATGCTCAAATCTCTGCAATTACTGCAAGATGCCAGGACACAAGGAAGAAAATTGCAAGAGGAAATCCAGTAATGGATTATGCTACAACTGTGGAGAAAAAGGTCATATCAGGCTAAACTGTCCAAAATTGGCCTCAGCTGCAAACAACACGAATATTAAAAATGCTAGAGCATTTGTTCTAACTGCAGATGAAGCCAAGATGATCCCAGAAGTTATAGCTGGTACGTTTTTAGTTAATGATATATTTGCTAAAGTATTATTTGACTCTGGTGCAAACCAAAGTTTTATTAATACTTCGTTTTGCAAAATTCTAACTCATTCATTAACTAAACTACCACAAGAATGTCTAGTAGAGACAGCCAATGGAGAAACCATTAGAATTTCTGAAATCTTGTAGGGAGCAAGTATAGAAATTTCAAATCAGAAATTTATTGCAAATCTTTATCCTATGAATCTAGCAGGATTCGATGTTGTTTTAGGAATGGATTGGTTAATAGCCAATAAAGCCAATATTTTGTGTGATCAAAAGTTAATTCAAGTAAATTCACCAAAAGGTAAAACGATCACAATAAAAGGAGATAAGCCGTTTAGATCCACTAAATTAATCTCTGTGATGAAAACTGCAATTTGTATAAGAAAAGGTTCTATAGTGTATTTGATTTCTATAATCACTACCACTAAAGGAAAAGAACTAAAAGATATTCCAGTAGTATCTCAGTTTTCAGATGTCTTTCCAGAAGAATTACCAGGACTACCTCCAGACAGAGAAGTTGAATTCATAATTCACCTGCTACCAGGAACATCACCAATTGCCAAAGCACCTTATCGGTTGGCACCTGCTGAAATGCAGGAGTTAAAGAAATAATTAGATGAATTATTAGAGAAAGGATTCATACAGCCAAGTTCATCGCCATGGGGAGCGCCAATACTGTTCGTTAAAAAGAAGGACGGATCGATGCGTATGTGCATTGACTACCGCGAATTAAACAAGGTCACGATTAAGAATCGGTACCCATTACCAAGAATCGATGATCTGTTTGATCAGCTACAAGGAGCTCGATTTTTCTCTAAATTCGATTTAAGGTCAGGATATCATCAATTAAAGGTACAGGAAGAGGACATTCCTAAAACCGCTTTTAGAACAAGGTATGGTCATTATGAATTTACTGTCATGCCATTTGGTTTAACCAATGCCCCAGCCGCATTTATGGACATGATGAACCGAATATGTAAGCCATATTTGGATAAATTCATAATTGTATTCATAGATGATATTCTAATTTATTCTAAGAATAAAGAAGATCATGCAAGGCATTTGCAAACACTTTTAAGTCTATTAAGAAAGGAAAAGCTTTATGCTAAGTTTTCTAAGTGCGAATTTTGGTTAGAACAGGTACAATTCCTTGTACACCTAGTCAATCATGAAGGAATTCATGTAGATCCAACAAAAATCGAGGCAATTACTAAATGGAAAACCCCTAAATCACCAACTGAGGTTAGAAGTTTCTTAGGATTAGCCGGTTATTATAGAAGGTTTATTAAGGATTTTTCTAGAATAGCCATTCCTTTAACTAAGTTAACCTGTAAATCTGTTAAGTTTGAATGGGGAGTAAAACAAGAAGAAGCCTTTAGAATTCTTAAGCAAAGATTGACCCATACACCCATATTAGCATTACCAGAAGGAACTAAAGACTTTATAGTCTACTGTGATGCTTCTAAATTAGGTAATGGATGTGTATTAATGCAACGTAAGAAAGTTATAGCTTACGCATCTAGACAACTTAAGAGTCATGAAGAGAATTATTCAACCCATAATTTAGAGTTAGGAGCTATAATTTTTGCTCTTAAGATTTGGAGACATTACCTTTACGGTAGTAAGTTTACCATATTCACTGATCATAAGAGTTTAAGGTATATCTTCAAGAAAAAGGAGTTGAATATGAGACAAAGACGTTGGATGGAAATGCTTAGTGATTATGATTGTGATATCCAGTATCATGAAGGAAAAGCAAATGTAGTGGCAGATGCTTTAAGCCGAAAGTATCATGAAAAGCCAAAAAGGGTATGCTCTCTTAAATTAAATCTACAAGTAGATTTAAATGAACAGATAAGAGAAGCACAAGAGTCAGTAATCAAGGAAGATACTGAAAAGCTAAAAGGTATGTTAAAAGAATTAAAACAAGGAACAGATGGAATTTGGAGATTCCATGAAAAGAGAATGTGGATACCTAAATTAGGAAATCTACGCCATCATATATTAGAAGAAGCTCATAAGTCCAAATATATGATGCATCCAGGAAGTGATAAAATGTACCAGGATTTAAGGAAAAATTTCTGGTGGATAGGAATGAAAAAGGATATAGCAGCTTATGTTTCTAAATGTTTAACTTGTTCACAAGTTAAAGCTGAACATCAGAAACCTTCAGGTTTGTTACAGCAATTAGAAATGCCAGTTTGGAAATGGGAATTAATAACCATGGATTTTGTTACTAAATTACCCAAAACTAAGAAAGGAAATGATATAATCTGGGTGATTGTAGATAGACTAACTAAGTCAGCTCATTTCTTACCAATGAAGGAAACAATTAGTATGGAACAATTATCTAAATTGTATGTAAATGGAATTGTTTCTTTACATGGCATTCCTTTATCAATTGTTTCTGATAGAGATAGTCGCTTTAAATCTCATTTTTGGTCAAGTTTCCAAAAGGCAATGGGAACCAAGTTAAGGTTAAGCACAACTTATCATC
Source organism: Helianthus tuberosus (assembly GCA_030545235.1). Classification (NCBI taxonomy): domain Eukaryota; kingdom Viridiplantae; phylum Streptophyta; class Magnoliopsida; order Asterales; family Asteraceae; genus Helianthus; species Helianthus tuberosus. Next base: position 21,681,455 of record CM060436.1, on the reverse strand, counting down.
CTCAAACAGATGGACAAAGTGAAAGAACAATTCAGACAATGGAGGATATGCTTAGAGCTTGTGTAATTGATTTTGGAGGTAATTGGGACGATCACTTACCTTTAATAGAATTTTCTTATAATAATAGTTATCACACAAGTATCAATGCTGCACCATTTGAAGCACTTTATGGAAGAAAGTGTCGAACCCCAGTCTGTTGGGCAGAAATTGGGGAAAAGCAACTATCTGGACCTGAGATAGTGCAAGAAACAACTGACAAGATTATTCAAGTCAAGGAACGACTGAAAGCCGCACGTGATCGACAAAAGAGTTATGCCAATAACCGACGCAAGCCATTGGAGTTTCAGGTAGGAGATAAAGTATTATTGAAAGTCTCTCCTTGGAAAGGAGTGGTAAGATTCATCAAAAGAGGAAAGCAAAGTCCCAGGTATGTTGGACCCTTTAAGATTATTAGAAAAATAGGACCTGTAGCCTATCAGCTACAACTGCCAGAGGAAATGGCAGGAATTCATGATGTGTTTCATATATCTAATCTCAAAAAGTGTTTAGCTGATGAATCATTGATAGTACCTCTTAAGGATATAGAGGTAAATGAACAACTCAAGTTTGTAGAAAGACCTCTACAAATTGAAGACAGAAAAGTTAAGAATCTAAAACACAAGAGACTAGTTCTAGTCAAAGTGAAGTGGGACTCCAAAAGAGGACCTGAGTATACATGGGAGCTCGAGTCAGAAATGCAAAAGAAATATCCGCATTTATTTCCATAGATCTCGAGGACGAGCTCTAAAACAAGGTGGGGAGAATGTAACAACCCTCGGTAAAACCAACACCCTCATTATATTTTGTATACCCTATTATATCTTAAAATATTCCAATATGTCTCATATTACACCCCTTATGTGAAAACCGAGCCCAAATTATGTTATAGTTTATAAAATAAATCAAAAACAAGAAATAGTAAGCTGAGGCGGGCCGCGTAGGACCTCACCTCAAGCTTACGCGGGCCGTATCTGTGTTTAAAACTGATACCGTTTATTCTTTTAGTTCATACGGGCCGCGTAATACTCTTCATTAGTTCACGCGGGCCGCGCGTGTTCCAAATGGTGGCGCATCCCTGAGCCGACACGTGTCGACATCGTGTCGAGTCTACTTGATGATCAGGCTAAGCTATAGGTTGACCGCGTGTTGACGCGGGCCGCGTAAGGCTTAGCCTTACCTTACGCGGGCCGCCTAAAAGTCGTATTTCACAACTATAAATAGCAGGCATCAGTTTTCAGTTTCCGTCGCTCATTCACACTTCTCAATCTCGAATTCTGAAAGTATTAGGCATAATATTTGAGTATTATACCCCCTAATTAGCGAGGTTCTGCTCCGTTGTAAGTATTATAACCCCAGTTTCATAATAGTTACGCTGCCCGATTGATTTAGGGTTCCGTAACAACTGTCGTGGTTCTGCCCGACGTAGTTGTTGGAATGCCGTCTCGGGGAGGGTATCATTAATAATTTCAAAGGGTTATGATACTAACCAATATACATTTGTATAAATTATAGATTATACCCAAGAAACCCTTACAAGAAGCCTAAGATAGCAAAGTGAGTTTATCCTCTTTTTGTTAACAGTTTTTACAAAACCTTAAATGTTTTACAATGTGATTAAGCGGTGATTGAGTCTTTGTAGTCTTCAATTACTGCCGGTATGTTGGGGTTTTGTATACAAAATTTACTACACTGTGAGTAGTAAGTCGAGGATGACAGTACGTTACCATTGGGACAATGAGCTAGCCAATGTGTAATATGACCCACAAGTCAGTGGATTGATAGTACCAAATGGAGTAATTGTGTAGACATAAACATTGTAATCGTCCTCGATACTGTTTTAATCAATAAAATGTTTTGTGATTAAACTGGGATTCACTCACCAGTATTTTCGACTGACAAATGTTTTTAAAACGCGTTTCAGGTAACCCAATGTGACAGCCAACTAGTAGAAAGCCAGCTGGAGAGCACTAAAGGCTTGGGGATAATGTGGTTATAAAAGTTACCTAATAAACGATGTTTTAAATTAAATAAGATATGGTTTATCCCTATAAATGTATTGTAATAAGAAACTTGGATTTTATCCATGTGATTATTAATATAAAATATGGTGGTTTTACTCTGATAAACATTTCCTAACTACGGTTCTGATGAAAATTCCGCTGCGAGATTAAATAACCTGATACCACCACAACTGAGATCGCGTCCGCCCGTTCCCGGGAATAAGGGATCGGGGGATGCGACAATAAATAATCAAAGGTTACACTAAAGGCGAGTCGAATCCAAGTGATTCATCTTGTCTATCTGTTTTTATTTTTATTTTTATTTTAAGCATTTTTAGTTTTTATTTTCTAGTTTAAAACCTTTTTCTAAACTTTTGATTTGATTAGACGTTGAGGATAAACCGGTACTAAAAGCTCTTGTGTCCTTGGACGACCTCGGTATCTTACCAACACTATACTACGTTCACGATGGGTGCACTTGCCCATATGTGTTTGGTGTTAGTAAAATATCGTGTTTTATAAATTTAAAACTTGACTAAAGTGTAAAAAGGGCTAAAAATATACATAAAAACCTATAACACACAACACGCATCATACTCTCCAAATTGGAGAGCTTCGTTGCCCCACTCCGGCCAGACTATGTTGTCTTAACCGGCCCCATGCTGGCTTCAGAGTTTGGCTTAGGCGTTCCCCCGGGAAACCATACCGCCGACTGCCACTTGACAGCCGTTTCCCACCATAAGACCTAAACACTCTCTGGCGTATTACATGGTGGGACGAAAACCACAAATGATGAGTTCACAATCAAAATCAAACCTCGTTTTTTTAACATGAATGGCTTGAGTTCAAATCATCATTTATAATTTAGGGTTTGAATTTAGCTTATAAGTAAGGCTGGTTGATGACGTGGGTAGCTCAAAGCTTAATAAACTGATTAAAGTGTAACATAGCTTAAAGGGTTGAAAGCCAAAAGGGTTCAGAACTGACTGACTGTCGTGAACAGTAAAAAGGACAAGCACAGTGTCCGGCCACATCAACACTTTACGTGTGAACCTTCCTGCACAGCCGCAACAAAGCATGTGGGAATACACACTCTTTTACCCGCAGGTCCAAACCCTTCAACCTACCAAAAAGGGCAAGTCCCTTACTGCAACCAAGGATCACTGGTCAAAGGCTTCTCTTTATAGAGAATCCTTTCCCTATAAATAACAGCCCTTTTCATTCATGCAAAACATTCCGATCAGCTTAGATCATCCTTGGCTTCTGATCTTTCTCTTCTCTCCTGAGAACTCGCTCCTAGCTTGTTCTCTTCTTCACTTCAAACATTTCAACTTCACTAACATTAACATTCTGGGTTGAATTCCTTTCAATCCAGAATCAAAGAATGAACAATAACAAGTGATCCAACCCCACGTGCTGCAAACGTGGAAGGACCCCACGACCCGAGTTAGAAAAACTGAAACCCTTGAAGCATTTTGCCTAACCAGTCCGTATACTATCCTTGGTCTTGTATTTTTATTGTAGCAACAAGTTGGCGCCCACCGTGGGGCTACGCCGCTTATTTTTCTCAAAAGATCAGTCGTGTAGCTCCATTTTCTCCAAAATCGTCATGTCTAAAGGGGAATCCCTGGGAGAGGTAAACCAAGTTCCACAAACCTCTACTCCCAACACTAGCCAAACTCTAGTGGTTGTGCATACCTCGTTTTCAACTCCGGGAAGCACTCCAACAGGAGCCACATACCCCGAGTTCCTTTCTTTTCAGACGCCGACCCCGTCCCGTACGGGAGATCCATCTCCTAATGTCGGTGCAACAAACACTCCCACACGCGTCGACCTCACACCGGAGGGGGTTGCAAACAATTTTCTACAATTAAGGTCTCTCCTTAACTAACACGTGAATAGGCAAAGAGATAAAGGGGTGAGAATCAGGCTAGATTATGATGAACCAGAACCATCGTTGTCACCAGGGCCACCTGTTCTTTCTTTTACAAGCTCACAACCTGCTGTGTCAAGAAATGAAGTTGGTCCTAGCCATCCTCCTCTGAATCTAAGTCCATATACGTTTACAAGGCCAGATCCAACATCTTTTCCTTTATTTTCTTCTCAGCCAGTGGATCAGTTGTTACAATCTCCTATTGCAAGCCTTCCACCTCCCGTAACTACCACGTGGGAACAAGCCTTATTTGCCCTTCCCTTGGCACAGAGTGCCGTCATGAGTGCTCCTTTGGGGGTAAACTATACAGCCGCACCTAAAAGCCTTCAAGGCTTCAACCTTATGCCACAAATGATGGCCCAAATGATGGCAAGCTTTCCTTGGCAGCATTTCATTAGCCATGTGCTGGCCACCCAAGGAAATGCTAACAGCAACCTCGGCACAAGAGCAGAAGAAGATCTGGCCAAGCCAAGCAATTTGTCCTGTTTTTCTCAACAAATTACCGACTACGATTTCCAAACCATAAGAACATACGATGGAATGGAAGATCTGGAAGATCACCTCCAAATCTTCACTGGGGCCGCGAGAATAGAGAAGTGGTCCAACGCTGAGTGTTGCCTTATGGGTCCTATATAAGGAGTGAGTTCCTAAATCAATACAACTCCATGAGAGTTAGAAAAATTTTTCAACAAATATATGTCTCATAGAGGGGTTTGAGCAGCCTACACCAAATGTTCCTTAGGCCTTAACAATGGCCTACGAACCAAAAAGACTCTAAGTAAATGTCATATATAGGATAGAGGTTGTATCTTCTTGTTAAAAATATCGTAAGGCTAAGTGACTACAACACTGAACCCTTTAAGGTATAAGTAACATAAGATGCACCACCCAAAACAAAAACAACATACAAAACCAATGAAAACACAAGGGAGTAAACAGAACAACACAATAAACAAAGCAAGATAAGTTAAAGATAGCAAGTGCCATACTGGCCATCAAACATAAAACATTATCCACAAGCCTTCTAGGCTTTTAATCACCAAGGGACCTAAACGGTTCCCTTAAAATAAAAGGATGTTCAAACAAACAATCCATAACATTGTTCGACACGCTAAGAATGCTACGAATTAAAGTTTCTTCTTCACTTGGTAGCGCCAGGGATGGTAGACTTTGCTGCATCATCCTTCTTCGAACCTCCATCATCTTGGGTCTTTTTAGCCTTCCTCTTTTTCCTTCCTGCTGCACCCGCTGCCTCGAAAGCTTCAAGGCTTGAACCCTTTGAGCCCTCACCACCTTCAGAACACGTTTCCTCGCTATCTCCGGAGCAAGGACGTTTCTTCGAGAGGTACTTCAGCACTTCGTTATAAACAGCCTCATTAAGGCCCTGAGGTTTTAGTTCCTGCAAGACAGGCAAAGGTTTACCAAAACACTTGGAGACTTCACCCACATAAGGGTAAATCATATGCTCACTCTTAAAAACTGTTTCCTTGAAGACTTTGAAGGATTTGGGTTGAAAAAGAGAAGACTTTTCATGAGGCTCCCCAGGTTCACAAAGCTTTGTAACCAGCAAACAAACCTTGGTGTCTCCCATGAGCAAGAAGCTCGATGTACACATCACCCAAGACTTTTTTGAACTCCGACGAATGGAGAAGATAGGTAACCACTTGCTGGAACCCATGCTCAATGAGCCATTTATTATCACCAGTTTCCTGGGCAAGTGAAGCCTTTAACCCTTCTTTCTCCTTTAAGAAGGCTTTTTTTCTGAACTTCCAAGGCAGCCTTATCGACCCTGACTTGAACCTTGTCAGCCTCCAAGTGTTTTTCCATCTCAACCATCTCAGTCTTGTGCTGGGAAGAAAGCTCATCAATCCTCAACATCATCTTTTCTCCTTCTCAACATAACCCTATGCCTCCTTCTTTAGAGCAGCTAGTGAAGCCTTCATCTCATCCCTCTTCTTCGAGAAGACCTCATATTCTCGCATCCTTTTGCAAAATCAGGATACACCCTCTGGAAGCAAGGCAACAGGTTTACAAGCACCCATCATCATTTTCGAAATCATCAGTTCATCGTCCATAGATGAGCAATAACCTCGAAAAGTAGGAGGAGCAAAATGGGTAAGAACATCCTCACAAACGGATGAAGAGTTGAAGCTGTCACCAACTGTGACCTCCCAATCCATCACATAAACATCTTCTGGGTTAACATTGGTGGAACCTTCACCACCCTTCCCGAAACTCTTCAAGCTCACAACCTTTTTACCCGCCGCCTTGCTCCCCTTACCAATCACCAATGGTAACTCTTTGTCTTTCATAAATTTTCCCTCAACCCCAACTTCTAAATCATCTGAAGCCTCTATGTCATCGCTCAGTTCCACTGGCTCAGAAGCCGATGGTTGGTCAACAACCTTTATCAAACGACAGTTTGAACGACGAGTAGAGACTTTGGAAGCACCGACCCTAGTAAAGTCTTTGACACTTGGAATGTCCACATAACCTAAACCCTAGAACCTGTGTTCAGCACCTCTGGCAATAATATCTTTGCCCGGGGTAGCCTCAGCATCCCAAAACACAACATCAGAGGTATCATCACTCTTGACAAAGCATAAGGCAAAACACATACCCTGATCATCCCTCATGAGCACAGGGTCACGATCTGGCTTGTCCCACAAGGTGCTCACACCCATCAACACTAAAAGGTGTTCAGGAAAGGGATGAAGCCTCGAAGGACACTTCCTAATGGCTTTTAACAACCAACTATCTAGTTCAAACTCAAATGGCTCAAGCTTGTTTAACACAGCTTCAGGGTGCCTCCAAACAAGCTTGAAGGGAACAAGGGACTCATAAATCCAGAAAAATCGGTCCTTCCAATAACCAAAGGTAGTAACCATTGAGGAAATCAAACAAACATCAACCTGGGATGTCTCAAACGTGACCAAATCGTCGTTATTGGGTAAATGGAAGAAACGGTGGAACAACAACAACGATGGGTCATACCCTATCGCCGGACACAAAACCTAATAGTGTAAAACCCTAGCAAGACCTTAAGGGTGTAACTGACGAAACGACACACGATAATACTCTAAAACATTCAGAACAAAGATCGAAAACGGATGATGCAAGTTGGAAAACTCAAAATGACAGCAATAAAGAGCAATCGAACCAGCAGGACACTGATCGATCGATTTATCTAAACCCGGAGCCACTAGATTAAACTTTAGATCGATCCCCCATTCTTTACAAAAAGCCTCAACTTCCTCGTGAGTGAGACAAGAATAACTCACAGACAAATCTTTCCTAGCACCCATGAAAGATGATCGGAAACAAAGAAAGCAAGAAAAAGAAAAAGAACTAACCTGGATTGAAGGAAGAGATTGATGTAAGTTTGAGAGGAACGTGAGGAGATTAGGCAGTTTTGTAATAAAAAAATGATGATGAAAAAATGAAGTCTGGAAATTATCATCCGGCAATTAAAACCGTCGCCTGCAAAAACTGTCATCTATCACATCAATTGTCATTTCAAAATTCAAATCTCAAAACTCAACTGCCCAGAACCCTTCAAAGCTTTGAAGCCTCGAAGCCTTTAAGCAATAAAAGTAATGCACAAAAAGTCAGAAGCACTTGAGCTTACACCCCAAATACCTCTGACTTGGGGGGCTGATGACGTGGGTAGCTCAAAGCTTAATAAATTGATTAAAGTGTAACATAGCTTAAAGGGTTGAAAGCCAAAAGGGTTTAGAACTGACTAACTGTCGTGAACAATAAAAAGGACAAGCACACTGTCCGGTCACATCAACACTTTACGTGTGAACCTTCCTGCACAGCCGCAACAGAGCATGTGGGAAGACACACTCTTTTACCCGCAGGTCCAAACCCTTCAACCTACCAAAAAGTGTAAGTCCCTCACTGCAGCCAAAGATCACTGGTCAAAGGCTTCTCTTTATAGAGAATCCTTTCCCTATAAATAACAGCCCCTGTCTTCAACAAACAGATCCCAGATCACCCCTGATCACTCCTGATCTCTTATATATCTTCTTATCTCTTGAACTTGCATCTTGCTTGTTCTATTCTTGGCCCACTACAATATTATCTCACTAAGCATAGACATTCTGGGTTGAACATCCTTCAATCCAGAATTCAAAGTGAATAATAACAAAGTGATCCACCTCCACGTGCTGCAAACATGGGGGGACCCTACGATCTGCATTAGGCTAATCGAAACCTTGAACACTTTTACCCCGGAGATATCGCTACAATCCTTGGTCTTGTATTTGTTGTAACAACACTGGTAATTTGTATTGGTTTCTAGTTGAAGGATCTGTATAACCTTGGGCAATGTCTTATCATGTCGAAAGGTTAATTATTAACATTAAAGCGCTTATTAAGAAAATAAATCTAGTATAAGATGAGTTCACAATCAAAATCAACCCTGGTTTTTAATCAATTAAATTTCAAATCAATTTATGTTTCTAATCAATAATATACTACGCAATTATAAAATTCAGTACACGTTATACAGAATCAGAAGTATAATTTAGATATCTATAAAGACTTATTTAGGATGATTATTTATTATTATTTTTGAAATAGGAACGACTGCTCCTTTTATAACTCTAATAATATGTTTAGATCAAATATAAAGAATTCTAAAAATAAGAAGTGTACATAGGCTCACTAGCCAATGAGTCTTTGGTGGAGTGGTGGAAAAGACTTAGGCCTTGTGAGAGGTCTCAAGTTCGATCCCCACTTCCACCAAAGAGGAGGTGAGAGGGTTTACCCACTTCGGTGGGGTTCCCGCTCGGGGGCGCCGGTTCGAATCCCACCCAGAGTAGGCTTTAGGCAGAAATGGGGGGCTGGACCTTAGGGGGGGCCCGGGGATCGAACTCGGGTGGCGGGGTTGTTCCGTCTTGGGGGTACCGTTAAGCTGGCCAAAAAAAAAAATATAAACTCACTACATCGAAAAAAAAAAAAAACTTAAACACCCACCACCACCTAAAAACCTAAACCCCCACCCACCCTCAAAAAAAATTGTGACGAAAAGTAGCGATTTAAAAAAAAATATATATATTTTTTTAAGATTTTTTTAGCATTTAGTTGTGGAGTACTTTATGGTTTAGTTTTTAGCATTTAGTTTTTGTGTGTGTTGGGGGGGGGGGGGGGGGTGTTTAGTGACGTATAGTTTTTTTTTTTTTCTTTTGCGGGGGAGGGGGTTTAGGTTTTTGGTGGTGGTGGGGTAGGTCTTTAGGTTTTGGGTGGTGATGTAGTGTGTTTAGGTTTTAGGTTCTTGAACACTTGTCACTTTATAACGTCTTCTTACACTTCTTATTTTTAAGAGTCTTTGTAAAATAATTTAACTCTCCTAAACTAATCATTTTTCTCCAAGTTTGAACCTAAGACTTCACCTTTAAAAGTACTCAATTCCCAAGATCAGGTTGTTACTTTTTTTTCTTCTGAAAGGTGTGACTTATTCGCGAATGTCGGGAGGTCTAGCATACGTTGTCTTAACCGGGACCGCGCTAGAGAGCCCCCTCGCACAATAGATCCCCAATTTAAACCCCTCAATAAGAAACCCCTATCACCCAGACTGGAACTTGAGACCTGAAGGGGAAAACTCATCCGGACCCACCATAGGTGAAACTTAAATACTCGTGACCATCACTAGAACACTAGTGATGGTTAAGGTTGTTGTTACTAGTTACGTTAAATAGCATAATTGTCATGTTTGTGCTTATAGATTAGCATTGCCACCATTACATGGGCCGAGACACATTCTCCTTCATTGGTGTGGGCTACTTTAGTAAGCCTACTAGTTAATTCCGGCCCAAATAGTTTAATTAGCACACATGAATTAAATTTAGCTCCTAATCCACAACTTCTTGCTTTCGTGAGCTTTTAATATTGTTCTTTGAGCTGTTCCAAAGCTTCATTTCAATAAAATCTATGAAAGTAACACTTATGCAAATATCGATGTAATATAAAATGTTTAAAGTGAAATATCACTCAATAAAATCAAATCAAAGTAACATATCTTAGCCATATATAGGGATAGGCTCGGTACTGGTAGTCAAATTCATCAAAATTGGGTACCGGTACTAAAAATGTTCAGTATGGTACAGTACTGTTATTTAAAGGTAAAAATAGGTAAAATACGGGTTACCCAGTATCGAACCGAAAGTACTAGTATCGAAAACGTCAAAAAATGAGTATCAAATAGGTATTGAAAATGTTTCGGTAAAAAAAATTTGATACCGATACCCAGTACCAAATGGGATAAGTTTACTCGTTCATGGTCGACATTTTTTGATTCTCCGACCGAGCCAATATACGAGTAACCTCTTCACCCTTCATAGACTCCGTGTCAGAGATGAACGTGAACGTAAGTTTGTTTTAAATTTATACATTCATTAAAATATAAACAAAAGTTGATTGTGTTCTATATTTTCAAGTGTTTTTGTTTACCTGTATGAGAACTGGTTAAAGACATCCTGATCGAATGGTCAACTTTCGCCAAACTACGGCAAATTGAGCCGAGAGCGCACATGCTGAATTAAAAAAGGCAGCTTAATTCAAATAAATGCAGTCTGGAAAGTTTGGTGAATGTAGTCTGGAAAGTTTGGAGACTATCAGTGTGGCAAACATTTGGTTTAACATGTGGTTGCCAGTTGTATACGGGTTGTGGGTTGCCATGTACCTGTAAGATTGTATACGTATCATTTGGTCCTATACAATATGTATACGTTCAAGTTTATTTTTTTTTAAGTTTCAGATTTTTGTATATTATGTATTGAGAAAAATGTCCGGATAGTCCCTGTGGTTTCGCCTTTTTCATCTATAGTCCCCAACTTTCTAAAACTACCTGAATAGTCCCCAAGTTTTCATTTTTTGTTCCCGGATAGTCCCTGGGTCTAACTTCAGTTACTTTTCTCTGTTAAAATGATGTGAAATGACAAAAATACCCTTTCCTTAAAAGGCCAAACCATAGGGACTATCCGGGCATCTTCTTCATTTTTATTTATAAAACCCCACCACCACACTTCATCTTCAACCTCCACCCACCATCACCCTCATCCACCCTCCACCATCACCGCCGCATTCACTCTCCACCAAATCAAATGCAGAAATTAGAGCTTGCAAATATGAAAATCCATATATATTAGAAACCTACACACAACATTCAACGATCGAACATTCCATTCCATTGGGTTGAACCTGTCTTCCCACTCACCTTTCTCTCTCATCAACATTTCCCCTTCAACCACCGGTGACCACTCATTCAATGAAGTGTTTCCACTTCAGCATCGGCGACCGTCGAACCTCCGCAGACGACGGCGCTCTTTCCCGCTCCTCCACCAAATTATCCTGGGCCCGTTCCCTCAGCAGCTTCGACACAAGTCGCCGGTCAGAATTCGATTCTAACAACAATAATAATAGTAATAGTTCTGGTGACGTAAGCAACGCCGTTGAGTTTTCTGAGTTGTTGTCTCAACGCCGGTCGAACAATCTACGAGTTTTTAAGTTTTCGGAGCTGAAAGCGGCGACTAAAGGGTTTAATCGGTCGCTTGTGATCGGTGAGGGAGGGTTTGGGTGTGTGTTTAGAGGATGTGTTGGTGGTGAAGGTGAAGAAGATGTTGCGGTTAAGCAGTTGAGTCGGAATGGATTCCAGGCATGGTTTTTCACTTTTCTTCCTCTTTTTTTTTCATTCAATGAGCTAGTCGAAATCGGATCGTTTAGCTCACTGTAGCCTCAGTCAACCGTTGCCGCCGCTCCTCCACCCACCACCCCCTTGCTGGCCACTCTGTGTCCATCCCCGAACACTCACTCCAATATTTCCAGGATCCCCTCTACTTCCTTAAATACATACTTTGACAAAATACTTTGATTTTGATTATTGTTATATTTCTAGGATCCCCTCTAATTTCTGCATTTGATTTGGTGGAGAGTGAATGTGGCGGTGATGGTGGAGGGGGGAGGAGGGTGATGGTGGGTGGAGGTTGAAGATGAAGTGTGGTGGTGGGGTTTTATAAATAAAAATGAAGAAGATGCTCGGATAGTCCCTATGGTTTGGCCTTTTAAGGAATGGGTATTTTTGTCATTTCACATCATTTTAACAGAGAAAAGTAACTGAAGTTAGACCCAGGGACTATCCGGGAACAAAAAATGAAAACTTGGGGACTATTCAGGTAGTTTTAGAAAGTTGAGGACTATAGGTGAAAAAAGGCGAAACCACAGGGACTATCCGGGCATTTTTCTCTTATGTATTTTATAAATTTTATAAAAACATGTTTTAGAAATAATAAAAAATTTTAAAAAATATATTTTATAATTAATATAAAAAACTGTTATATGTTTTTTAAATATAAAAAATGTTATATGTTTTTTAGAAATAATATAGAAATGTTATATATTTTTTAAATAATATAAAAATGTTTATTATAATTAATATAAAAAATGTTATATGTTTTTATAAATAAAATAAAAATGTTATATTTTTTTAAAATAATATAAAAATGTTTTTTAAAATTAATATAAAATGCTATACATTTTTTAAAAATAATATAAAAATGTTATATTTTTAAAATATCTATATTTGGTATAGATAGATATGGCTGATGCGAAGGTTGGACACGGTTGGGGTAAAGGTGTGGGACAGGCTCGAGGTCGAGGACGTGGTCGTAGCTGCGGTGCCTCTGATATAGACTCGGTGCTTGAACACCCGTATATGTTGTTCGAGGGAGAGTCCAAGGCTTTTCACCGTTGTGAAAAGTTGACGGATGAAGATCTTCGGCCATCCGATGATCGATTGGATTGCTCTGGAGAAGGTCCAGGAGGCGGTGAGATCCCTAGATATTATCAGACATGACACACCGTGGAACCGGTATACTTTTTATTAACTTATTTTCTTTGTTTTATTTATGAAATACTAACCACACTGTGGGACAAGTTGTTCAAGTTTGCGTACCTGTCGTTATACCAGGAGGCGATGATTAAAGATTTTTTATTGTCGTTCGAGTTCACCCGAGACCAGTTGGTCGACCTGAGGAAGAGGATGACCTAGATCACCCGTGGATCGACATTAGTTACTACTTGGCGACAGAGACACATCGGATGTCTTTGCGTCGTTTTGTTGTGCATTCCGACTAATATACTGAGCCGGAGACGGACACCCCACTCTACACCAACGCGGTCCACGTCGGCCTAGATTCACTCTCATCAGATTTTGGGGAATAATCCCTCGGTCTGCCTTTGGAAGGATCAAGGCCAAGGTCACCATTATTACAGACCCCCTGTACCGATACCTGCACAGACTTATCGCTACATCTATTGCACCACACGAGCAGAGTCATGAGTGGTGCAATCAGTGCGACCATTTTTATTTGTACTGTTTACTATCACGTCAAGCCTTTTGTCGCTCTGGTCGACCGAGAGCTCACACCATTGCCACTACACCCGCAACCGCAGGGGGTGCCTTAGCATGTCCTATACGATTAGTTGCCTCTGGATGTCGTAAAGGCATCAAAGCGGATGGATGAGCGGTTACAGGCTCAGATCGACGCCCACCACGCCCGTATTGAGGCGCTTTTGCTACGGGTGATCCAGAGGGATATCCAGGTAGCTCTCAAGCGTGGTTCTCAGCCCCTACAAATCCCGACGCCACCAGCCGCTCATCAGGATCCGCAACCGTCAAGCGCCGGACATGATCCACTAGTTTAGGATAATTTGTTGTCCTTTTTTTTTGTATTTTTACCTTTTGATGTACTTATTTGGATTATGTTATTTATGTATATATGTCACGGCCCCCGACCCGGTTTGACCCGTTTCAGGAGCCGCGGGACAGAAATTCCCGTGGTATATTTTAATTGAGTTTAACAACGGAAGTTTTCATCAGGATCTTTTAAAATGTAAATATTTCCCGATTATTCTATTTCACAATTCGGGATAAAACCCGGTAATTTACAATAGTTTGATTTCACAAAGAAATCTTTTTATTTTACAAAACATGTTTCTTTATTTTTATACTGAGCCACTTTCTTGAGCTTGTGGTGCTATATGGCACTTTTCCTGATTCATAACAGGTCACCTGAAACATGTTTGAAAAAGGTTTTGTCAGCGGGAAATACTGAGTGAATCATTCTATTTTGCATAATGATGCATAGTTATTAATTACAGCATAAGAGCAATTACAATGGCTTCTATCTTATTTTTATCTGGCATCCTGTCACAATGGTGACATGTCACAATGGTGACGATGGTCATACCACTATTTAGATCAATGAACCTAAATAGTGATGATTATCCCTGTAGGTCAATGAACCTAACAGTGATTATCCCGAGTAGGTCAATGAACCTAACTGGGAGAAAATTAGTAATGTGCACAATACCCCACTAACCAGTAATTCAAGATATCCACGACTTAGTCCCTGTAATTATAACCTTGAAAATAATTTGAGGTATTGTAAAATAGTTTGATAAAAAGAGAATGACTCACAAACTGTGAGAAAAGGAGAATGACTCACATTGCAGATTTATACGGGCAGAGTTTAGCCTACTGATTTAGCCTTTTCAACCTAAATTTAATAACAAGCACACAATTCGGGTTAGTAATCAATCCAGCATTTACGATAACTCACGAGATCAAATTCTCACAACGAACGACAAAGTGCAATACTTCATCCATCGAATTAACGATGATCCGTCGAATTAACGACGAATGACAAAGTATAACCCTAATGTGGGCGGCACTTAAACATCCATTGGATATATTGATCAATCGGACAATGAATCGTAATAGCGATTGTGCTAATACCCTGATTGCGGCGTCGATTTAGTGCCTGTGTGTGTTAATTGGAGTATACAGAAGTTATCTCAGTGTATATTTCGAATTCTTTCGACGTTGAATGTCCAGAAATCAAGTGCCAATGTCCTCTATTTATAGCTGAATTTTGGTCAACCATACGCATCGTAGGCCTAATACCTCTGCGCATCGTATGGGACTTTAATAAGCCTGCGCATCGTATGCTATAAACCTCTATGATGCGTAAGGGGTTGAAAATAGGCTATAGGGTAGCCACGTGTGGGACTAGCTTAGCTGAATCATATATTTCGAATTTTCTATTGTTGACAGCAAGTTTTAGTGGATAATTATCCACTAGGGTTTATCCCCCCTGAGTTTTAGGGGCCCTAATCCTGATTCCAATTGTTCTGAAAATTTTAGGGTTTGTGCGGAATCACTTGGGTGTCTCAATTAGGGTTTCCTATTGGTCAAATTAATTTAATAATTATGACTTTTGATGAGAGTTGTTACATTCTCCCTAACTTAATAAAAATCTCGTCCTCGAGATTTACTGGAATAATTTCGCTTCAAATTCCAGTTTCCAAGTGTATTAGGGTTCTATCTTTAAATCTCTTTTTACTTGACTTAACACTAATCATTTGATCTTTCTATCTGAAGAGGTTTCTTAACAATTTTAACTTTTCGTTTACCTCTATATCTTGAAGAGGTACTACCAAAGATTCCTCTGATAGATAATTCTTGAAATTGGATACATGAAATACATCATGTACTCCAACTAACTCTCTTGGTATTTGTAAACGATAAACAACTGTTCCTATACGTTGAATCACTGGAAATGGTCCTACGTACCTTGGACTTAACTTTCCTTTCTTACCTAATCTAACAACTCCTTTCCAAGGAGATACTTTTAATAGCATTTTGTCTCCAACTCGAACTCCAACGACTTTTCTCTATTTATCTGTATAACTCTTCTGACGATCTCTTGTCGTCTTCATCCTTTCCTTTGTGATACTGAATATCACAGTTGTAGTCACTTAGGATTTTCATCCACCTCCTTTGCCTTATGTTTAATTCTTTTTGCCCAATTATATATCTCAAATTCTTGTAACCCGTATAGATAATATACTTACTTCTATACAGAT
Source organism: Helianthus tuberosus (assembly GCA_030545235.1). Lineage (NCBI taxonomy): Eukaryota > Viridiplantae > Streptophyta > Magnoliopsida > Asterales > Asteraceae > Helianthus > Helianthus tuberosus. The sequence goes on along the minus strand of CM060436.1, from coordinate 21,665,552 downwards.
AATTTATCCAAATCTTAAGGGCAAAAATTATGGCTCTAAATTCTAAATTATGAGTGATAAAATTTTCTTCATACTTTTTCAATTGCCTTGAGGCATACGCAATTACCTTTTTGCGTTGCATTAACATATATCCAAATCCTAGCTTTGAAGCATTACCGTATACTTCAAAATCTTTAGTTCATAAGGCTAATATCTGAGTATTTGGTTAATTTCTACTTTAAGATCCTCATTCAAACTTAGCTATTTTACAGGTTAACCTAGTTAATGGTATAACTATCTTTAGAAAAAATTCTTAATAAATCGTCTGTAGTATCCGACTAAACTTCTAATTTCCATTGCGGTTTGCAGAATCTTCCATTTGGTAATTACTGCTATCTTAGCAGGATCTACGTGAATACCTTCATGGTTCACCATATAATCTAGAAATTGCACTTCTGGCAGCCAAAATTCACACTTCGAGAATTTGGCGTAAAGCTTCTCTTTTCTTAACAAAGTTAAGAGTGCATGCAATTGCTGACAATATTCTTCCTGACTCTTTGAATAAATAAGTATATCATCGATGAAGATAATTACAAATTTATCCAAATATGGTTTACAGATCCTATTTATCATGTCCATGAATGCTGGAGGTGCATTCGTTAATCCGAAGGACATGACTGTAAACTTTTAATGACCATACCTAGTTCTGAAAACAGTTTTAGGTATGTCTTCCTCTTATACTTTCCATTGATGATATCCGAAACATAAGTTGATCTTAGAAAAATATCTATCTCCCTGGAATTGATTGAATAGATCAACAATTCTAGGTAATGAGTATTGATTCCTAATTATAACCTTATTCAATTTCCTATAATCAATACACATTCTCATCGAAACCTCCTTTTTCTTAACAAACAATACTAGTTAACCGATAAGGTACCTTAGCTATCGGTATAATTCTTGGAATTAGATGAATCTTAAATTCTATCTTCCTATCTGGTGGTAATCCAGGTAAATCTTCTGGAAATACATCTGGTATTCTAAAATTACAGAAATTTCCTTAAGTTCTTTATCTTTAGTATTAATGATTACTGAAATCATATATACTATTCCTTTCTTTCGTTCATAATTAGCAACTTTCATTACTGATATGAACGTTATGGTTTTACATAGCTTATCTTCTGTAATTATTATTATTTCTCCAGTGGGTACACAAGTTTCTATGGAATTCTTATTACAGATAATTCGAGCATAGTTATTTACCAATCAATCCATTCCGGCTATTACATCTGGAATGAGCTCTGCTTCCTTAGCAGTCAGTTGGAAGGCTCTTACATTCCTTTTTGCTCCTTCTGCAGGTTTGGCTTGATTGTTAAATGGTTTATTCAGTTTTGGACAATCTGGCCTAAGATGTCCAGTTTCTCTATAGTTGTAGCAAACTGAAAATTTCTTCCTCCTACAGTCTTCTTCTTGATGCCCTGGAATTTTGCAAAAATTGCAATATCCTTTGCATCTTCCAAAATGTTTCCTTTTGCAGAAATTGCAAAATGGACTAGTAGAAGATTGCCCATTCCCTCCTTTCTTGAAATTGTTATGGTTACCCGAACGGAATTCTTGGGTAATCTTTTGGGCTACTTCATTCCTTCTATTTTCTTCTCTTGTTCGTACTAACTCGTCAGTCATAGTATTGGCTAATTCTACTGCATCATCAATCGTGCGAGGTTTCGCAGCTTTGACGATATTACGGATCTCGGAAATTAATCCCCAAATATAACGAGAAATAAGTACCGGCTCTGGCGAAGCCAGCGTTGGTACCACTCGAGCATATTCGAAGAATATCGTAGTATACCCTCGACAATCTACATCCACCATCCGATGGGTTAGAAACTTATTTGTCACTTGTTCATTTTCATACTCGGGACAGAATTTTCTTTCTACAAAGCTCTTAAATTCTTCCCATTTCATAGCATACGCCATCCTTCTTCCTTTTGCTTGTAACACTGTATTCCACCATTCTAGCGCTACTTCTTTGAAAAGATTTGACGCGTACATGACCTGATCATCCTGAGCACATTTACTTATGGCAATTACTGCCTCGGTTTTCTCTAACCAACGCAGTGCCGCAGTTGCTCCTTCATTACCTGCAAACTCAGTGGGTTTACAAGCAAGAAATTCTTTGTAAGTGCAACCAGGCGTTGCAACTTTCATTTTCTTAGGGAGCGGAGCTTGCCGTGGTTCATTATCATGATTAATATGATCATTGCCTCCGTTTACGCTATTACTGAAGTTATCTTCAGAAATACGTTTACTCGGAACAATTTGTTGCGGTTCAATAGGATTTTTAACAGCAGCAATGATTGCTGGAATAGCATTGGCTATCCCTTGAGCAACTATTCCTGGAATAGCGTTGGCTATCCCTTGAGCAACGATATTTTCTATATCTTGCCTAGTCACATATTGGTCCCCCGGTTGTTGCTTAGATTGATTAACCTCATTAACTGGTTCATTATTAGCGTTTTCCATCTGATATCTAATTTATAGATAAATAATTAGTATAAAAGAAATAATCCAAGATCACAATTAATTGCACATAATCACGTAAACAAATATATAACAAAATTGTAACTTTCTAATATTTCCTTATATCTTGCTTCTATATACACCCGTTTTATTATTTATTTTACACATACCGATTTTACTATTACTATTACACAACCACACTTTCATAATCCCCTTATCCTTTGTCAGGTGATGTTCTAGTAACGGCGTTCCTTCTCATCGTATTTCCAGGAGATCTGTCCCAAAATCTCTTGGATCCTATTCCCAGCATCCATTTTGTCAAAATGACGAAGTTCAGTCATATTCTCGTTACTCATTGGTGAATTTGGTAAAGGTTCTAGATTGAACTTAGGAAAAAGCCTATAGGGATGGTTTTGTAACAGTATTTCATTAGTCACCTATTCGTCTTTTTGCGAGTGGATTGAAAGGTTTGAAATAGCTGGTTCTAAATTCATTGGTAGTTGTGTTTCAAGAGAATGAATAAAATCATTTTCATTAACAGACTCAATAGTATCATCGGTTGCCATTATAAAATCTAGTTCTTCTTGAGATGGTAACCCCTCAATTTGCCTAGAGCTTTCCCCAATTTCCATTTTCTTAGGCTTAGGTTTCTCAAGAGGTGAAACGTTGAATTCTATAGGTTCTTCTATGTCCGAAATATACCTATTGAAATCTCTGGAAACTTCTATTCTTACTGGATAGAGATTTAAATTCTGAAGGGCGTCAGACAAGTCACTCATGCTGTTTAGCAAAATACACACAATTACTAAGTCATAACAAAATTTTATAGAACAACTTTTTAAATATTATTTCATACTAGGTAACTACCAAAACAACTGAAAATTAAAACACACTAGGTTTTATTTGTAAATTTATTTATAAGGTTTCTAGACTTTTAAATAATAAAAGTGCTAAAACTTTTGAGTCAAATTATTTAAAAATTTATTTTTACTACTACAGTAGCTAACATATAAAAATCTGCCCATACTGTTCAAAATTAGTCAGATAATAAAACATATAATCACAAAATAGCAATTAAAAATTAAGTATTTTCTAAATACTTAATTGGCTTAAATCAGTGGCTCGATAAGTGGCTCTGATACCACATTTTTCTGTCACGGCCCCCGACCCGGTTTGACCCGTTTCAGGAGCCGCGGGACAGAAATTCCCGTGGTATATTTTAATTGAGTTTAACAGCGGAAGTTTTCATCAGGATCTTTTAAAATGTAAATATTTCCCGATTATTCTATTTCACAATTCGGGATAAAACCCGGTAATTTACAATAGTTTGATTTCACAAAGAAATCTTTTTATTTTACAAAACATGTTTCTTTATTTTTATACTGAGCCACTTTCTTGAGCTTGTGGTGCTATATGGCACTTTTCCTGATTTATAACAGGTCACCTGAAACATGTTTGAAAAAGGTTTTGTCAGCGGGAAATACTGAGTGAATCATTCTATTTTGCATAATGATGCATAGTTATTAATTACAGCATAAGAGCAATTACAATGGCTTCTATCTTATTTTTATCTGGCATCCTGTCACAATGGTGACATGTCACAATGGTGACGATGGTCATACCACTATTTAGATCAATGAACCTAAATAGTGATGATTATCCCTATAGGTCAATGAACCTAACAGTGATTATCCCGAGTAGGTCAATGAACCTAACTGGGAGAAAATTAGTAATGTGCACAATACCCCACTAACCAGTAATTCAAGATATCCACGACTTAGTCCCTGTAATTATAACCTTGAAAATAATTTGAGGTATTGTAAAATAGTTTGATAAAAAGAGAATGACTCACAAACTGTGAGAAAAGGAGAATGACTCACATTGCAGATTTATACGGGCAGAGTTTAGCCTACTGATTTAGCCTTTTCAACCTAAATTTAATAACAAGCACACAATTCGGGTTAGTAATCAATCCAGCATTTACGATAACTCACGAGATCAAATTCTCACAACGAACGACAAAGTGCAATACTTCATCCATCGAATTAACGATGATCCGTCGAATTAACGACGAATGACAAAGTATAACCCTAATGTGGTCGGCACTTAAACATCCATTGGATATATTGATCGATCGGACAATGAATCGTAATAGCGATTGTGCTAATACCCTGATTGCGGCGTCGATTTAGTGCATGTGTGTGTTAATTGGAGTATACAGAAGTTATCTCAGTGTATATTTCGAATTCTTTCGACGTTGAATGTCCAGAAATCAAGTGCCAATGTCCTCTATTTATAGCTGAATTTTGGTCAACCATACGCATCGTAGGCCTAATACCTCTGCGCATCGTATGGGACTTTAATAAGCCTGCGCATCGTATGCTATAAACCTCTACGATGCGTAAGGGGTTGAAAATAGGCTATAGGGTAGCCACGTGTGGGACTAGCTTAGCTGAATCATATATTTCGAATTTTCTATTGTTGACAGGAAGTTTTAGTGGATAATTATCCACTAGGGTTTATCCCCCCTGAGTTTTAGGGGCCCTAATCCTGATTCCAATTGTTCTGAAAATTTTAGGGTTTGTGCGGAATCACTTGGGTGTCTCAATTAGGGTTTCCTATTGGTCAAATTAATTTAATAATTATGACTTTTGATGAGAGTTGTTACAATATACAAACTTATTATCTTGTTAAATTTACAGTTTTTGTTTATTTATATTTGTGATGTTTATTTACAATGTTTGGATTGGTTGGTTGCTTACGTATAATGTATAATAAGATACGACACAATATGATACCATATGATATAATATAATAGAACAGGTCACGATTCGATACGCCACGATATAATACGATACGACAGATCACTACGATACAATACATCACGATACGATACGACACGTCACCATGAAATAGAAAACAAAATACAAATACTATACGATACGACACGTCACGATAAAATAGAAAATAAAATAAAAATACGATACAATACGTCACAATATGATATAATACGATATGTCATGATAAAATATAATACAAAATACAAAACAAAACATATAAAAATAATACTTATAAAACAACAATAAACACAATAACCACACCCAAATACCCATCTTTAAACTCTAAAAAGTCATACGGTCCGTATACGACTCGTATAGGTATATACGGGTTGTGTATGACGAGCCGACAGACAAAGATTGACACTGTCAATCTGTCACCTATACGAATCGTATAGCACTATACAGGTCGTATAGAAATGGTAAGGTGTCCAAATAGACCTAGGCATTATAAAAAAAAAATAAACATATGCATTTTCATACACACAAATTTGGATATAGATTAATGATAAAAACTAGTAAAAGAAACACAAGTTTAGATATAGATTAATGATAAAAACTAGTAAAAAATACACAAGTTTAGATATAGATTAATGATAAAAACCAGTAAAAAATAATTGGTAAGGCTAGGGAGTGTGGTTTAAAGCCTCTAGGGGTTTTATTATGGCACGTCAGATCTACATCAGCTTCATGTCACATTAGGGGCTTTAAAGGTCCTTCCTTTAACTTGCATGCAATAGTTTAAAGCCCCCCTATTAAACAATGGGTCCCACCAGTCCCTCCCTTTAGCACTCGTTATTGGGCTGGCGAGCCTTTAATGGCCTCCCCCTTTGGTGCGCAGGGGATGGCACGGGGGCGCTATGGAACGCTATCGAAGCTGAGTTGGCCAGAGGTGGTATACATTCCCGCTGGCCTAAAGGGAAAATCTTTAAGATACTAGGAATGCTCGAAGTATAATGATTTTATCCATAGGGTAGGGTTAGATAGAAAACCCTAAAAATTTGAGAAAACCCAACCTCCCGACTTTTTTTTTTGAAAAAAATAACACATGTAATATACATGTTTTTAACAGTTTTGAGCCAAAAAAATCAAAAAAGCGCCGAGTGTTTTTTTTTTTTAATAAACAAGTTTCAGCAACTTTTTGTCTAACACATATTAGCGAAAAAGTTGCTGAAACTTTCTTATTTTTTTTTAAATAAACAAGTTTCAGCAGCTTTTTTGATTTTTTTGGCTCAAAACTCTTAAAAACATGTATATTACATGTGTTATTTAAATAAACAAGTTTCAGCAGCTTTTTTGATTTTTTTGGCTCAAAACTCTTAAAAACATGTATATTACATGTGTTATTTAAAAAAAAAAAAAAAAGTCGGGAGGTTGGGTTTTCTCAAAATGGAGGGTTTTCTCCATAGCATTATCTTATATCCATATTTATAAATTATAAATACATTGGATATTATCATTTCTAAGACACCAATATTCAATTGTAAAATTTCTAAGACACCAATATTCTTTTGTAAAAATATTAAATTTCACATGATGATTTGATGAAAGCATGCCTAATAAGAAAATATTATAATAAAGTAATAAAGAAATGGTAATAGCCTAGAAAAAGGATTCAAATACTCTGCTTTATATGTGAGAGAGTAGGAATTTGAATTTAGGCACGAGTGTATGATCTATTGGCATTCTAGAATCTCAATTATGTTGCAATAAAACAAAGCCAATCTGTATATTATAATAAAAGTTGTGATCAAACAAAAATCTTTAGTTGATTTTGCGGGTCCTTCTTTCACATTTGTTTAACCCAGGTTCATTGTACTTCTAGCTTTTTAAGAAGAAAACTAAACATGCAAAATTATATTTATTTTATATTTAACTTATTCATTGTTTAAAGACCATGTATATTACAATATCATTCTTTTTTAATAGTTATAGGGTTTTGCATAGGGATGTATAGAAAATTCACTTGTGATGAGAAAACTCAGTAAACTCAAAGCTCCTGATTTGTTTTTCTTTTTCTTTTTTGAAAAAAATTTACACATGTAATATACATGTTTTAAGGGTTTTTTGGCAAAAAAAATCAAAAAAGCGTCAAGTGGATATTTTTTTAAAAAATAAACAAGTTTTAGTGTAACATAAATTACATTCATCTTTCATATGTTATCCAGGAACTTGTTTATTTTTTTTAAATATCCATTCAGTGCTTTTTTAATTTTTTTTTTGCCGAAAACCCTTAAAAACATGTATATTACATGTGTAATTTAAAAAAAAATCGGGAGGTTAGAGTTTCCTAGGTTTTCTCATTTGTAGGGGTTTTCTCCAGATACTTACATGTTTTGCACACACACACACACACATATATATATATATATATATATATATGTGTGTGTGTCAATTTTTCCACACGTGTGTAAAAAAATTAAGACCTAAATTGCCACACAAGTTAAAAAAATGAGATTTTTGATGTAGAAATTCCATATGAAATAGTTATTTTTTATGAAATTATTATTATTTATTAATGTAAACACACTACACTCTTAGGATAAAACACTACTATTGTATAACATTATGTTATAAAAGATAAAACACTACTAGTCTATTGCATTATATTATAAAACATCTACAAACATGATTGTTTTTTTTTACCGCCAAAGCTTACTTTACACCAGGGATAAGTTCGGTACCAAAAATTTCAGAACCAATAATTGTCAAATATGGGTATCGTTACCGAAAATGTTCGGTATGGTATCTGTATTTGTGTGTAAACTAGGTAAAAAATACTGGTACCATACCGAACCAAACCGTTACTGAAAACGCCAGAAAGTGGATAACGAATCCGTATCGAAAAAAAAATGGGTACAGAAAATTCGGTACCGGTACCGGTACCAAGTCTCATATGCTCATCTCTACTTTACATCATTTACTTAAATAAACACTCTTTACCCAGGTTTGAACCTGAGACCTCCCATTTAAGAGACATGTGTCTCTCTACCAAGTGAGATACCTAGGGTTGTAAACGAACTGAACATTTAACGAAAAGTTCGTGAACCGTTCAGCCGGAAGTTCGTTTATGTTTGTCTGTTTATTAAATTAACGAACATGAACAAGAAATTTCGTGTTCATGAACATTGTGAGTATGCACACGACCCAAAAATAATATTGTAAGAGACTAAGAGGGGTATAGAAACTCATTCTACTATAAACTACTTCGTGTTAAGATGTCTAGGCTATAACGAATTTTGCATGATCTGTATAAATGTTAACACGCGAAACTCGTCACTTTCTATTACTATCGTTAAACATTGTCGCACCATAGTGTTGCAGGATAGTTGCCTAACTTGCATTAGGACTCGCCAAAACTGTCACCGGGAGTGTCGAAGATACAACATTTCACCTATCATTGGAAAACCTTGGGATCAGTGTTGTCATCTTCACTAACCCCCCCGAGTGTCGACAAAGTCTTGCATGATGAATGTCCACTATCCCAAACACGAACATTCATCCGGTCCAGTCAGTTTCTAAACCAAAATCCCAACTTTTTACGTCCAAAATGTTTGTCTCTCACCCATGAAGCAAGATCTATGGTTTTTGGCCCCTTTAACATGTAAAACCCAATCTTTGGGTTGAAAGCCTTAGGTTTACCTAAAACCCCATTTTCAACAAAACTAGATATATGCATGTCAATTCTTACCTAGATTTCAACCAAAATATTGTAAAATTTTTTACTACACAATTCTAACTTCCAAGCACGAGATTTCTAACCGAGAATCAGTTTTCTCCACTTCCTCTCTCTATATCTCCACTTATGATTTTGACCTTCCATTAAACACATTGAACCCAAAACGCCATATTTTACTATATACCACTCACCTTAGAAACGCCAAAAAACCAAAACATCAAACACACCCATCCCAAAATGCCATATTTTACTATATATCATTCATCTTAAAAAACGCCAAAAACACTCAAACATCAAAGATTCCAAAAAATCGACGGTTATTTCAGATAAACTATTTCCTAAGTAAAACGCCAAAAATGGCATATCGTTTCTTGTATATTCAAATATTGTTCTACGCCTCGGTGGCTCCGGAGGCAGCTGCACGGATGTCCGTATACCAAAGAGAATATTTGATTAAGTATAGGTCCTGTTGTCATTAGGTGCATTGATGATTAGATATTGTTACAACATTGATCAAAATATCATTAGGTTACTTCTATCGGATGGTCATTCGTTAATAAGCTTATAATTATATGTGGGCTTTCATACCAGGCCACCAGTACGTAGTCTTGAGGTCGTGGTACATCTTATCCGAACCAGGGTGTACTGAATAACGAGACTTGTGCGCTTCATCCATCACAAGCTCACGTAAGTTTCCATAGAGTGGAACCCAGATGTGTCCGTTAACATAGTAGGCACCGTCTTCCTTTTGTTCTAACCGTTGCCTCGAACCGCGTAGGGCTTCAGCCCTGACGTTTTCATTATAGGTCCTGAATTTTATATATAGGATTTTATAGCTGAATTTGAGGCCGGGGGGTAAGGTTGCGACATAAGGGTGAACAGTGGGGGGGTAAAATTGCAATTATTTCCTTAGGGGGGGTAGACATGCCAATAACCCCTAACCTCAGGGGGTAAAATTGCAGTTTACTCAAAGAAATATAATAAAAATTTGAGCGGGATGGGCAGTCTGAACGCACCATCCAAACCCTAGAAGACATGCTGCGGGCATGTGTAATCGATTTCGGCAACGGCTGGGAAAAACATCTCCCTCTAGTGGAGTTTGCGTATAATAACAGCTACCACACTAGCATTCAAGCCGCTCCGTTTGAGGCACTGTACGGGCGTAAGTGCCGATCACCTCTTTGCTGGGCAGAAGTTGGCGACAGCCAAATCACTGGCCCAGAACTCGTAGTTGATACTACAGAAAGAATTGCTCAGATACAACAACAAATGGCGGCAGCTCGCGACCGTCAGAAAGCCTACGCAAACAAGCGCAGGAAACCACTCGAGTTCCAGGTTGGGGACCGGGTGCTACTCAAAGTCTCACCTTGGAAAGGTGTAGTCCGTTTTGGCAAAAGGGGCAAACTCAATCCGCGATATGTCGGACCATTCGAAATCATAGAGAAAATAGGCAAAGTGGCCTACAAACTGGATCTACCAGCAGAACTCAGTGCAGTTCACAACGTTTTTCACGTGTCAAATCTGAAGAAGTGTCTGTCAGATGAGACCCTCATAGTTCCTCTCAAGGAGCTCACTATCGACGACCAGCTGCGATTCGTCGAGGAACCAGTAGAGATTACGGATCGGGATGTTAAGATTCTCAAGCGTACCAGAATACCTCTCGTTCGAATTCGTTGGAATTCCCGTCGTGGCCTAGAGTTTACCTGGGAACGAGAAGATCAGATAAAACTCAAATATCCCCAGTTGTTCGGAAACAGTGCAACCACTACTGAGGCTGAAGCTACTGCAGAATTTCGGGACGAAATTCCAAATCAACGGGGGGATGATGTGACACCCCAGGAAAACCAAAAACAACGAAACTTAACTAGCTTCCTCAGTAACCACGCACTAAATTTCGGGACGAAATTTTCTTAACAGTGGGAGAATGTGACAACCCTCGTAATTCCATGTATCCATACAATTTATTTAACGATAATTAAAGTGCTTGGTGATTGTGTTGAATCATTTAACTGCTCTCTGATTACGGTGTTATACTTACATGTGCGTGTTAACATACTAGTAGTATACAGAAAAGTTACTAAATAGTCCGGTATATTTTCCTATGTGTTAGGAATTAATTGTGTTACAAAAATATATGTATAAGACGCCTTACGGAACAATTAAACAATTTAACGGAATGGTATCCAACCGAACAACCGGACATTACCTGGGACACCAAATATTTGTCAAATACATCTACTCCTATCTCTTCTGGTAGACAGCTTTCTCTGCAAATGAGCTATGGAATGTATTTCAACCCCTGCTTGAAAAACAAAAACAAATGGCTGATCAGCAACATGCAATACATGTACAAATGCTGACAAACATGGTGGAGTCAAGATTTAAAGATACTCAAGCAGATATCAAAGTTATCAAGGCTCATATACAAAGCACCACTGGAAAAGTTCCTCCCACTATTCCCTTCATGGATAACCCTCTTCCAGATAATGCCAAAAAGGGGGAGAAAAGTAAACAGTTAAAGAAAAAGGGAGTTGAAGATGGTCTTTTTGTTGAATTAGAAAAAGAAAAGCAGGCTTTTAAATCATCTACCCAAACAGCTGTTGTAATAAACAACAAGGATAAGAAATACATGATAAAAGTTACAGCCCATGAGGCCATACACATGAAAGATGCACACGTCAGTACAAATGATCACTATAGACCGACAAGAAGGAAAGCCTTGAAAACAAAGCTAAGTTCGTTTGGTTTAATCAACGAACTACATAAAGAAGGTTTTGTGGGACGAAACCTCTTTAAGGGGGGTAGACTTGTAACACCCCGAAAACGGGTTTGGTAATTAAACCCCGTTAATACTAAAAGACGGGTAAAAGTAACCCGGTAAATATTAGGATTTAAATAAATAATCCTAATATTAAATACAAGTGAATAAAAGTTTTTAAGGAAATAAGTTTATAAGAGGCCAGAGTTAACGGGACTTAAAATAAACTTAATCATAAATTCCCCGAACCCACTAAGTTAACTAGGAACATTTAACCTAGTTAATTAGTGGGAATATTGTTAAAAATAATTAGGATCATTGCAGGATGCAGGTGTGACATCAGCTATATCCAGAGAGCTTCAAAAGTTGAAGGATATGATATCAAGTGTGCCTGGGATAGTGCAGCCTATACCGGAAGTATCCCAGGATAGTCACAACATATCCCGCTTTGCTCACCCCATATGTGATGCAGAAATCCCAAAGAGATTCCAGACTCCTAACATGAAGCTGTATGACGAGTGATAACCTTAAATCAATACATATTATCTCTAAATATACAAGATTTCATCGCCATGAACGAGCTCACGACGAGAGCTTTGGTCGGCGTTTCAACTTCCATTTTTAATGGTTCAGAGTGTTCGACCCTGTTGTGTACACTGTTGTTAAATTATGAGGTTGATTCCTATCTTGGTGTTTGCTACTTGTAAGCCTTCGACAGCCCAAATACAATACTCCATATGTAGCGCCCCTACAAATCTGCTATACATCAATACTATCCATCGCAACCCAGCCCAAATATCATATATAATTATTACTAATTTTTTTTAAAGCCGGAGGTCCTGTTTATTTGGAGGCCCAAAGCTCAAGCCTCAAAATACTTGGGCTTGGGTGGAGACGGCACTGTAATACTAAACTATAAAATCCTATATATAAAATTTTAAGTGGCAACAGGACCTATACATAATCAAATATTCAAAAAACAAAGGATGAAACCATCTTTTCCGGTATATGGTGCAGCAAAGGACCTGAACTTTTTCTGGGTTGACCTTGAATCCATCTTTTGTGACGATGAAACCAAGAAACTTGCCTTCTTCCATTCCAAAACGAGCATTTCCCTGGATTGAGCTTCATATTGACGCTTCGCAGAGTTTGGAATGTTCTTTCGATATCTGTGAACATGGTATCCTCCTCCATGCTCATGACGACTAAGTCGTCCATGTAGATTTCGACACTCTTGCTGATTTGAATGCCGAAAGTGTCGTTCATCAATTTTTGATAGGTTGCACCCGAACGGCATTTTTGTGTAATAGTAATTACCCGTAGGGGTGCGAAATGCCGTTTTGTGTTCGTCCTCGATTGCCATCTGCACTTGGTGATAGCCTTTATAACAATCTAGGAAACACTTCCATCGGAATGGGGCGAGGTTATCGACTTTCTCGTCGATTTCTGGAAGTGAGTAGCAATCTTTGGGGCAGGCTTTGTTGAGATCTTTGTAGTCGACGCACATGCGCCAGCCCCGGTCGCTTTTTCTACCATGAATGGGTTGGATAACCAAGTTTGGTATTCGATCTCCCGCAGGATGCCTGCGGAGAGCAGTTCTTTGACCTGCTCATGCATTGCCTCGTTCTTTGCGGATCCAAGGTGGCGTTGGCCTTGGATCACCGGCTTGATAAATCTGCCGTAAATCGGTCCGTTTAGGGATCCAGATTCGGTCCAGATAATGGAATATCCCATTCAACTTATTCACTAGCTCACCTAGTTAATTAAATAATTTAAGAAAAAAAATTCAGCACAAAAAATTTAGCACAATCGCCCTTTTCCGCATATATTCCAGAATACCAAATTTCCAGATGTAAAGGATATCACTCGTCACTACGCCTAGTCAACGTGGTAATCAGTAGGTATAATCACATATCCAGATGTAAAGGATATTTGTTTTACTTTGCATTGATGATGAAAAACACAATCAAGTCAGAAGATTTGACAGTGGATCTGCTCATCAAAAGACTAGAAAGCCATGAATTGGAGATCAGAAAAACCAATAAAGTCAACAACACATCATACCAACAGAATGTGGAGCTGTATTACAGAGGAAGTATGATCCCAAAATCTGCATCACCAAAAACAGCATTTTCAGCAGAGAATTCAAACACGATGAGTCATGAAAGTCCGAGTAGCGGTTACCATGGAGGGTCATCTTCAAGTGCTCAAAGTCTATATGTTCCAAAGAATTTGTTTCAATGCAACATTTCTGTAGATTTAAAGAATGCTCAAAATTTCAGTGAAGAATCCGCAAAACAGCAAATGGTGTTCTTAGCCTCTGTGTTAGAATCGTACGAGAGTCTCGTGGCAGGCAAGATTGGAAACACCAACCTAACAAAGGAAGACTACGATCAAATCGATCCTGAGGAGATGGAGTTGATCGATATAAGGTGGTGTATGGCGAGTGCAGTGAGAAGAGCCCAACGATTCATGGAGATTACTGGAAGACAGTCTATTGGAGGACCTTCAACCAAGTTGGGTTTTGACAAGTCAAAAGTCACGTGCTTTAAATGTAAACAAAAAGGTCATTTTAAGCGTGAGTGCCGAAATGCTTACACTGATGATACTGCAAATCCTTTTCGATAGGATTATTACAAAAGAGCAATTTATCATCAAAACAAAGCAGAATCTCCCAGGATGAAGCAGATAGAGGAGACTTCCAAGGAAAAATCAAGAGCTCTTGCAGTTATTCATGACGATGAAGGTTATGACTGGAGTCAAGTTCTCCCTGAAGAAGATTGTGTTGGATATGCATTTGTAGCTAATGTTGATCATGATATTTGGGGTCGTTCCCAGCAGACACGGGGGCGTGGTCAACTAATGCAGACAAACTGCAATTAATGAAGACAGAGAAGAGGATGGACACGGGACCGTGCCCGAGCTGCTGTTCAGGCTATAAATAGGGGTGCTTGGCTCATCTGCAAACCATCCCTTGGCACACCACCTCTCTCACACTTCACCCACCACCCACCACCATCACAACACCATCATCCACCACCATTATCCATCATAGAGTGTGTGAGTCGTCTCGGGATCCAAGATTGATCGTAAGAGTTCTTGACAATCAAAGGCCATGTTTGCCTAAGTCTCTTACATCACTTAGTGAAGACAAGTGTCTAGTGTTGTTTTGGTCAAAAATTACCGAAGCAATTATGTGATCAAATTAGTTAAGTGAGGTAGTGTGCTAGAAGTGAGTGTCGAGAATATGTTTAACAGATTAATTGCAAACACAGTTTCAGGACACGGCTCAGGATATAGAGCTGTATCTATGATCAAACAATGAGCAAAAAATGTAAAGGTTGACACGTGATGTACGAGGAAAGCCCTTGATCAATCTAGATCGCCGGCACAAAACCTCGGGAGCTGACAATCGCAGCTGCCTTGTTCTTCTATTGCTCCAAATATCAGAATACAATGCAGGATGTGATGCGGATCAACTAGGTGTTACAATGTAATTCGAATACAAGTGTTGGTGTATAGTGTTTGCTAACCCTTTAACATTCATAATCAGGATAACCAAAAGACAAACCTTAGTAAAGGTAAGGATCAGGGATCCTTATCTGTTTAACTTCGACAGCCTGAAACAGAATACAACTTGGGACTAAGCCAATATAAGAGAAAAGTTAGTAACTGGGGACAAGCCCAACAAAAAAACTTGCCTTCTTCCATTCCAAAACGAGCATTTCCCTGGATTGAGCTTCATGTTGACATTTACGATGACCTTTGCTGCACCATATGCACGGATCAAAATACCAAAGTTTAAATAGGGTTTAGCAGCCTGGCACGAAAATTTTAATGAGAGTTGTTACATTCTCCCCACCTTATTAAAATATCGTCCTCGAGATTTGCTGGAATAAGTAGGGATACTTTCGCTTCATCTCTGATTCCACTTCCTCGACCCAGTCAATGTTTCCTCTGTCTGTGCGACAATTTTCCTGCCGCCATCAGCTTGTCCCATTGTTCGGGCATACCATCTTTTCTCGTGATTAATCCAGAGATTAGCTCGTAATTTGTGTCTCGTCCAAATAAGGTTAATCTTCTTCTGAACTCGATGAACAGCTACGTCAATCCTGCAAAACAATCAACACATCATGAGACCTTTCTCCATCATTTAGGAATCTGATGCCGTCACTAAACACATACCTTAAATTATAGCTATTTTATGAGTGTTTATTTTTTCGTGTCTAATCCGCATATATATCACCATTGATCTTGATTTTCTTGACTGTATATCTCTTAAATGTCAACGTATACACGTGATATTTAGTTTACGAATATTTTTCAATGCCGAGAACCTCGATCAGAGAGTAAAAAAGGCGTAAGGTTCACAATGGTGTAAAACTAAAATGGGATATAACGGGATAGGATTCGAGTTATAGGAACAAGGGCCAAACCACCCACCCAAGAATGGAATCGTCGAGCGAAAACACTTGACAACCTCCTAGAAGCAGCTTTTCTTGCCACCAGACCAAACCACCCACCCAAGAATGAAATCCTCGAGCGAAAACACTTGACAATCTCCTGGAAGCAGCTTTTCTTGCCACCAAACCTTTCTCCATCAATTAGGAGTCTGATGCCGTCACTAAACACATACCTTAAATTGTAGCTATTTTTTGAGTGTTTATTTTTTGGTGTCTAATCCGCATATATATCACCATTGCTCTTGATTTTCTTGACTGTATATCTCTTAAATGTCAACATATACATGTGTGATTTAGTTTACGAAGATTTTTCAATGCCGAGAACTTCGATCAGAGAGTAAAAAAGGCGTAAGGTTGACAATGGTGTAAAACTAAAATGGGATATATCGGGCTAGGATTCGAGTTACAGAAACAAAGGCCAAACCACCCACCCAAGAATGGAATCGTCGAGCAAAAACACTTGACAACTTCCTGGAAGCAGCTTTTCTTGCCACCAGACCTTTCTCCATCAATTAGGAATCTGTTGCCGTCACTAAACACATACCTTAAATTGTATCTATTTTTTGAGTGTTTGTTTTTTGGTGTCTAATCCGCATATATATCACCATTACCCTTTATTTTCTTGACTGTATATCTCTTAAATGTCAACATATACACGTGTGATTTAGTTTACGAAATTTTTTTAATGCCGAGAACCTCTATCAGAGAGTAAAAAAAGGCGTAAGGTTCACAATGGTGTAAAACGAAAATGGGATATATCGGGCTAGGATTCGAGTTACAGGAACAAGTGCCGAACCACCCACCCAAGAATGGAACCGTCGAGCGAAAACATTTGACAACCTCCTTGAAGCAGCTTTTCTTGCTACCAGACATTTCTCAATCAATTAGGAATCTGATGGCGTCACTAAACACATACCTTAAATTGTAGCTATTTTTTGAGTGTTTATTTTTTGGTGTCTAATCCGCATATATATCACCATTGCTCTTGATTTTCTTGACTGTATATCTCTTAAATGTCAATATATACATGTGTGATTTAGTTTATGAAAACCATAATTTTTATAGTGTTACACTTTAATAACAAAATACATGACCAATTACCACCATACATGGTCAATTACCACTATCACGACACAACAACTGCCACGCATCAGTATATTACACTTTAATAAATTATTAAAAAGCTTTAAAACTAAAGGCACATAGAGTGCATTCGATATGGAGTGGGACGAAATGAAGAAGGCTAAGGTAAAAGCTGATTTAGCGCGAGATGGGGGATGGAGAGGAAAATAAAATGGGATGATCATCCCATATTAGGGAAACAACAAAGATGGAAGGGAGATGTGCGACCGGAAGGAGCAGGAACACCAGTCCTCGCTCCATGACAAGAGGATAGGGACCAAGAGGAGCGAGATGAGCGGAACCAACTCTTGCCATGAAAACCATGCCTACCATATTTTGATAATAGTTTTTATATACATTAACAAAAATAACAAATCAAATATTATTTAATCATGAATACAACCATAACGGTATACAAATATTACCTTAAAATTTCACATAAAATGTTGTTATCCCCTGGGTAACCTGATCAACACCCACTCAAATATTAATTTTTTCGAACTTGAAGCATCTCCTGAGTTCACGGAATCCTTCTTTTGTTACCACATCCTCATATCCAATATACATCTAGACCAGTTTATGTGCATCATCGTAGTTATGTAAGCTAATTACTTTTTGTGTATTGCATAATGTTTATAACTAAGAATCTAAGTTATTGTATGATTTTTAGAAAGGCAATGGAGGTTTTTTTACATCGCTAAAATGTCTAGTACATCTACGTCTACGCAATGTTGTGTAAGGTTCTTTACCATTCATGTAATTTTCTCCTTAATAGACAAGGATGTGCCAAGTGCTTTAGAAAAAAAGAGTAAGGGCTTTACACCCCAAAAACTTTAGAGCCCGTTATTTTCAAGGCTTACGGTCGCATTAGGGCCCAATTTTTTTTATTAAATATCTAGGACAAGCAAGCACTTCGTTGAATCCAACATGCACCGTCATTAAAATGTGTTTCTAAAATTCCAATTCCCACATCTCGTCGATTTATGAAGAGAAGGTTACCATAGCCCAACACACCTTTTGATAATCCTAATACGCTGAAGCTCGTTAGTCATAAGCTTATTTCCGAGGAACAAACTGCCTTTCCGTCAGGAAGGAGCATTTTAGATGGGCCTCTTATGCTCAATGAGGTCGTTGCTTGGTTAAAGAGAGTGAGGAATTCGGGGATGCTTTTTAATATTGACATTGAAAAGGCCTATGATTCACTTAATTAGGGGTTTATAGATTCTATCTTGGCTCATATGAACTTCCCGGTCATATGGAGAAGTTGGGTGTCGGCGATTGTGTCCCATGCTCGAGCCTCCATTCTTGTAAATGAGTATCCAACTCTCGAGTTTGCATGCTCTAGGGGTTTGAGGCAAGGAGATCTGTTGTCTCCATTCTTGTTTATCATAACAATGGAGGCGTTGTCGGTTGTTATGAAGGAGGCTTGAAAGGTTGGCCTTTTTAAAGGTATCTCTTGCCATTTTGACGAGCCGACTCTTTCACACTTCCTCTTCCCCGATGATGTTGTTTTTTGGGTGAATGGTCAATTGAGAATGCTAAGAATGTTGGGAGAATCATGCGGTGCTTTTACCTTGCGTCGGGCTTAAATGTTAAGTTGGCAAAGAGTAGAGTGTTTGGTGTGGGAGTTAATGACGCAAACATCCAAGCGATGGCGGATATCCTCCATTGTAGGAAGGGGGAGTTCCCGTTTAAATACCTTGGTCTCTATGTGGGGGTGAATATTGTAACACCCTTACTATTATATAACGGTTTTTGTACAAATAACGGCTAATTAAATGTGTATTTACGAATACACATTCATACAAAGATACGGGCTTATTAAAAACTTTTACAATTTAAAAGTTATACTACATAATGAAATTGAGTTCGTCGTTTAAAAATTTCAAAGAAACGCAGTACGGAAGCTTGTATCTTGATCGTGTTCGGTTCTTCGTTGAGCTTGATCTTCATCCGGGAACCCTTGACATTACCTACGATCAAAACCAACTAAAAAGTTAGTTTTGATAACCTATAAACGAGTTTAAACAAGTTCCATAGTCAAACTAACAAAATAAAATAAAATTTCCAGGTTTTACGTCTCTCGCGCCACGCGAGAGACAACCTTAGATCGTTCGCGTGCCGCGAAAGCGCCCGCGAGTCGCGCCAGTTTGATGGTTTCCCTTCGCGTGGCGCGGGGAAGACCATTTTCCAACAGGTCTGGTTCTGGGTCTGCATTTTTTTTGCCCAGCTCAAGTTTTTACAAAAACACAACTTCAAAATGCCATAACTTTTTATCTACTTGTCCATTTTGTACGAATCTTTTTCCGACGCGTCCGTAATTAAATTACGGACCCGTTTATCACCTTGGTTTGCATAAAATCTGATTTATACACGATTGGATCATAAACTTCTTAGGTGATTATTCGACCCGTTTGGCATTATCATCACTCTACATGCTATAGAATCAATAGTTAATTCCTATCATATTTACCCATCCCGGGCTTGTCGAACCTTAACGTTTTCGTTCCCACCAAAGAGTTCACGTAGGCGTTTACATTTACCGATTCATTTGTATCTATCTAAGCATTTAACCACAATTTACTTCTTAGTCTATTTTGACCCGTTTAGGGGACTTTGAGCATTTAAACGTTAAAGTCACTCTTTTCACTTCGCATCTTTTATTCACATACTAAACAACTAATTTTATTCCACCACAACAATTTTGTGGTGGATTTAACATAAGGAATCCAAAATCCCAATTTCTACCCTTCGGTTAGACATTTTACGCATAAGACCCGTTTTTAGACATTCGCTCCACGAATGTCATTACCTATAATTTTATACATATCTACGGACTTCGTAATCATAATACAAATTCCTAAGCAACCTCTAAGGGTCGTTTCCCCCTTTTACCCAACAAGGACTTTTTGGTCAATTTATGTCCTTCATTTTACGGCGAAGGACCATCACTATCTATTTGACCAAAATTGCACATTGAACTTTAAATTCATTTAGGCGTACCTGTCTCTAGTCATAGGATTGACCCGTTTAAATATCTCTCACTATTAATTTCTAATTAATACCAACGCGAACCGTATGATATTTCCTGTAATCACAAAACTCAGCAAGCGATCATCAATTAATATTGTCAAATGATCTTGCCAATTCCATTTGACCCGTTTAGTCCGAACGACCATTTTCTATTATGAGATGATATCTAGTTACCATCTCGCCCTTTTACCCATTCCGGTTTACACCATAACGTAAAGTTTCAAAATTTCTTATTAGTTCATCGTCACATGACTAATTTACCAATTTACCCCTTTTTGCCATTGCTTATGATTTCTCACCATTGCACTAGTTCCGACTCGTATTATTTGCGTCGGAACATTATAACTCTATTACTAACATTTCCTTATTCATTTTCAATACACACAACTGATGTATACTAAAAAGGGTGTAAGCTTTTACTTACCTCGCATCCAAATTACGCTTTCCTTTTCGTACTTGCTCCGTTTGACCCGCTTCATTCCCAAGCCTCCATCTAGCTTGTCAAGAGTCAAACTATCATCATAATTCACAAGGTGGTTAGATTAGTCATTATAACCACGACTATTCCACCTTACGTATTTTCTATGTCAAAACAACTATTCGACTCCGTCCATGGTTAGTTTAACTCTTCAAAAGTTAACTACCCTTAATTATATGATACGTGCATATAAGCTAAATCGACTTCATGATTAAAATTTGTATTCCCCCACATCACGCGTAATTAGTCGAACTAGGAAATTACGCGTTTGATTCATAATTTCAACATATGAACATTGTGGGCATAATTTATAACATCAACAATCAAGTTTAGTATCACTGAAAATAGCCTGTTTTTGGTGACCTGTTTAACCTGTTTACAAGTCTTCAAAAATTATGATTTTTTATGTGGCGTACCTCTCGGAGGGTTAGACCTTATGTTAAAATTTCAAGATCTAACTCTTTATCAAAAACTCGTAAAAATTCATTTACTAAGCTGCAATCAGATTCGTCACTTCTGACTGCAGCTTACGGAAAAATTCATTTAAAATTCCTCGTTTATCCGATTGACGAAATTCCAATTGGCGATTCTTTTAATCACTTAAAAAATTCTACAGTAAGAATTTGAGATGATAACTCAATTCCTAAATTGAGTTATGACAATCGTAATTGACTTCAAATTCTGCCAGAAAACGCAGCTTGAACCTTTGATACGGAAAAATTCATAAAACACTCAATTTTCGTCGAAAAAATGCGATTCCAGTGGGGTTTTAAAGATATTTCCTGGAATTACATTTTAGACTCAAGGAACACATGTTTTTATCACGTTTTTTTCCAGGTTACAGCCAATACAACTCGGCTGTAAATTCTGATCAAGAGCCGTTTGAATTCAGCTTTCAATTTAAGCATGTTCTTGACATCATAACACTATTTTTTTGCAATCAAAACCCTAAAAACATCTCATACACGAATTTAGTCAAAACCCACTTATCACCTTCAATGGTGATCATGAAATTCTCAAGCATTGAGCACAATTTCAACAATCTAATAACTAGGGTTTGTTCGTAGACATTATTTCACTCTAATTTCATCCAAACAACAATCATTCAAGCTTAAATTTCGAACTTCATAAATTCATCAAGAATCCCAACTTCATGAATATCAAAATTTTGACATACCTTACGATCCTTGCGACCAGGTGATCGTTTCTATGTATTCGTGCATCGGTTTTGGCCTTGAATCAAGCTTCAATTTGATGATTTTCTAGAGTTTAGGGTTTGAGCCCTTTTCTCCTGCTCTGGTCGATCGACCCACACACACACCAAGTGTGTGTTTTGTTTTTTTTGTTTTTTTTTTTAATAAAACTAGTTTGCCCTCTTGGCAATAATGGTCCCTTATGTTTTATTTTGATCAATTTAAGCTATAATTCACTATTTATTACTTAATCACATATTACTAACTAGGTTAATTATTCCTAGTTAATTTAATGGATTCGGGAAGTCAGAACCCGTTTTATTTTAAGTCCCGTTAACTCGGGCCTTCTATATACTTTGTTTTCTCAAAGTATTTATCCTCCTTTTATTTATTATTAAGCTTATTTATTTAAATCCTAATAATTTCCGGTTTAATCTTTTCTGCTAACGGTATTATACCCGATGTTTAGTATTAACGGGGTCTAATTACTAAACCCGTTTTCGGGGTGTTACAAGTCTACCCCCCTTAAAGAGGTTTCGTCCCCGAAACCTTATTTATGTATTTCATTGGTTTAATAAAACGAACCAGGTTTCGTTTTCAACATACCCATTTCTTTTAGTGTCTTCTAGTTCCTCTCATAATATTTATATTTGTTAAAACATTATTTCTCACTAAAATGGTATTTTAGTTTAACGTTTTCTCTTTAACTTATGTCAATTTCAAGGAATTTACGTCCAATGGATTTATTCCCTTCCGTTGTCATTTCGGTAATGACTTCATCCACTTTGGTGACGTAACACAATTTAAATAATTGTGAATTCTTGTCATTTTTGCCCGTTTAAATGTTTTAGTGAAGATTCTTCACATTTGTCAACCAGACCTTTCACAATCTCTTCGCTTTTAACCCATTTAATTAACTTAGCGAAACCCATCGCTTTTATACGAACTTTATCTCCCGTTATTATTTTACGCGGGATGTTACAACCAGTTTCCTTGTTTTATACTATTGACCCGTATGTTCTTTCGCTTAGCCTCGTAAGCTATTTCTTTGCATTTTCACATTTTTACCTTATTACGGTGAGACCCCAATAATTCGTTTCTTTCCATTTGTGACCCGAAGGTCTTCTTGGTCCCGTAGACCTTAGCCTCATTTATAATCTCGTATGTTATGATAATCCCGTAGATCATCTTTTATTCAAGTCTTTATTCAAATGTATATTTATACATATATAGCTTTAAAGCATCCCTTGTTATGTTTGGAATCATTTAATTTTGCTTTTGAACTTTAGTTGACCTTGACCGAAGTCTAAGGTTTCATTTGTTTACTTTCGGACTATCTTTCCGACTTTACGACTTCTAACGTCATTTACACGTCGGTTTGTCCTACACTTACCGTTACCCGGTTCATACTTATACTCCTTTACAACCCATTACCCGGGTCCTTCTATCTTAATGTTTTTAGCTTTCCGGTTTCACCTGTTTGCATTTCCTATTATATTAAGCGTTATTCCTTAATTGACTCGTTTGACTCATTTTCGGTGAATTTTCATCACTTATGAATGTCAAACTTCATTCTCTATTTGACCCGTCCAACTTTGAAATGGTTGAACGTAATTACCAAAATTTATGTTTGCGAAAGTTCTTGTCATCTTTTAGTCATGACTCAAAACCCGAGTCTTTTAACTTTCCATCCGAGTTCCCGTTTCTCGGTCTACGCATGTGTTTAATCCTTACCCATCAACCGGGTATTTTACCGAAGTCGTTATTATTGCAACCCTCCCGGTATGCATTAAGACTTCGCTTCACTTTTATATTCCGGCTTTGTCCTCAAGTTTGACGTTTTACTAAAACGGCCCGTTAAGAGACACATTTGCATTCTCCGGGTTCGAGTGTAAGTACACCCCCTCCCAATTCATATCTTAATCATTTTACATTAATCTTTGTCCCTTCACTCGGGCTCATTATCCTAATATAATACGCTTCCGTCACCCGACTGTGCGTTTACATTATTATCTAATATTTTGCTCATTTCATTCATTTGGGTACTTTTTAATTTGTCCCACTCACCCCGTCCTTACTACATCGGATGTAAGCATGTCCATCATAAAAAGTTCATGGTACCACGTGCTCACCACTTACTTGGCCAGAGTAAGCGATCAGTACCTGGTATACATGACCTTTTTATAATTTTCACATTACACCCCATGTAAGTAATGCCTCTATTTGTTTCTCTTGGAAACAATATCCCGAATAGATTTTCTATTCGGGTTTTTTTCCAAGTTTTTAATCTACATATGCAACTTTCAATTTCTACATATTTGTTGCATATTAATATTTGTGCAATTAAATTTAAAATGTGCACCTGGTAATGCTTGCCCTAACGGGCTTCTCTTGCCATTAGCCTTGTTCGCGACCGTCACACGATTTAGGTCCTTGATGAGTATACTCTTTGGACCGTTCCTTTATCAAATCTGCGATTTGTTAAGCTCTCGCTATCTTCATATGCGAGTGTCCTTCAACTAAAACATTTACAACAGTTACTAATTTCGACATTAATGGATGCCCGTATTATAATACAAGGCTTTTCTACTATGCGCATCAACGCGTGTAATTTCCTTGACTATATCTACTCCATATCGTTTTTATTGGTATAACGTGTATTACACGATAACCATATGTGTTGTTCTTAACACTCTAATCATACTAAACCATTGATATACATGTACTTACCGGATTTGCGATCAAGCCTCGAACCAAACATTTTATTCTTTAACCATGAGCTCTGATTACCAACTTGTAACACCCTTACTATTATATAACGGTTTTTGTACAAATAACGGCTAATTAAATGTGTATTTACGAATACACATTCATACAAAGATACGGGCTTATTAAAAACTTTTACAATTTAAAAGTTATACTACATAATGAAATTGAGTTCGTCGTTTAAAAATTTCAAAGAAACGCAGTACGGAAGCTTGTATCTTGATCGTGTTCGGTTCTTCGTTGAGCTTGATCTTCATCCGGGAACCCTTGACATTACCTACGATCAAAACCAACTAAAAAGTTAGTTTTGATAACCTATAAACGAGTTTAAACAAGTTCCATAGTCAAACTAACAAAATAAAATAAAATTTCCAGGTTTTACGTCTCTCGCGCCATGCGAGAGACAACCTTAGATCGTTCGCGTGCGGCGACAGCGCCCGCGTGTCGCGCCAGTTTGATGGTTTCCCTTCGCGTGGCGCGGGGAAGACCATTTTCCAGCAGGTCTGGTTCTGGGTCTGCATTTTTTTTGCCCAGCTCAAGTTTTTACAAAAACACAACTTCAAAATGCCATAACTTTTTATCTACTTGTCCATTTTGTACGAATCTTTTTCCGACGCGTCCGTAATTAAATTACGGACCCATTTATCACCTTGGTTTGCATAAAATCTGATTTATACACGATTGGATCATAAACTTCTTAGGTGATTATTCGACCCGTTTGGCATTATCATCACTCTACATGCTATAGAATCAATAGTTAATTCCTATCATATTTACCCATCCCGGGCTTGTCGAACCTTAACGTTTTCGTTCCCACCAAAGAGTTTACGTAGGCGTTTACATTTACCGATTCATTTGTATCTATCTAAGCATTTAACCACAATTTACTTCTTAGTCTATTTTGACCCGTTTAGGGGACTTTGAGCATTTAAACGTTAAAGTCACTCTTTTCACTTCGCATCTTTTATTCACATACTAAACAACTAATTTTATTCCACCACAACAATTTTGTGGTGGATTTAACATAAGGAATCCAAAATCCCAATTTCTACCCTTCGGTTAGACATTTTACACATAAGACCCGTTTTTAGACATTCGCCCCACGAATGTCATTACCTATAATTTTATACATATCTACGGACTTCGTAATCATAATACAAATTCCTAAGCAACCTCTAAGGGTCGTTTCCCCCTTTTACCCAACAAGGACTTTTTGGTCAATTTATGTCCTTCATTTTACGGCGAAGGACCATCACTATCTATTTGACCAAAATTGCACATTGAACTTTAAATTCTTTTAGGCGTACCTGTCTCTAGTCATAGGATTGACCCGTTTAAATATCTCTCACTATTAATTTCTAATTAATACCAACGCGAACCGTATGATATTTCCTGTAATCACAAAACTCAGCAAGCGATCATCAATTAATATTGTCAAATGATCTTGCCAATGCCATTTGACCCGTTTAGTCCGAACGACCATTTTCTATTATGAGATGATATCTAGTTACCATCTCGCCCTTTTACCCATTCCGGTTTACACCATAACGTAATGTTTCAAAATTTCTTATTAGTTCATCATCACATGACTAATTTACCAATTTACCCCTTTTTGCCATTGCTTATGATTTCTCACCATTGCACTAGTTCCGACTCATATTATTTGCGTCGGAACATTATAACTCTATTACTAACCTTTCCTTATTCATTTTCAAAACACACAACTGATGTATACTAAAAAGGGTGTAAGCTTTTATTTACCTCGCATCCAAATTACGCTTTCCTTTTCGTACTTGCTCCGTTTGACCCGCTTCATTCCCAAGCCTCCATCTAGCTTGTCAAGAGTCAAACTATCATCATAATTCACAAGGTGGTTAGATTAGTCATTATAACCACGACTATTCCACCTTACGTATTTTCTATGTCAAAACAACTATTCGACTCCGTCCATGGTTAGTTTAACTCTTCAAAAGTTAACTACCCTTAATTATATGATATGTGCATATAAGCTAAATTGACTTCATGATTAAAATTTGTATTACCCCACATCACGCGTAATTAGTCGAACTAGG
Organism: Helianthus tuberosus; assembly: GCA_030545235.1. NCBI lineage: Eukaryota > Viridiplantae > Streptophyta > Magnoliopsida > Asterales > Asteraceae > Helianthus > Helianthus tuberosus. The sequence continues at coordinate 21,638,652 of CM060436.1, read as the reverse complement.
AAATTACGCGTTTGATTCATAATTTCAACATATGAACATTGTGGGCATAATTTATAACATCAACAATCAAGTTTAGTATCACTGAAAATAGCCTGTTTTTGGTGACCTGTTTAACCTGTTTACAAGTCTTCAAAAATGATGATTTTTTTATGTGGCGTACCTCTCGGAGGGTTAGACCTTATGTTAAAATTTCAAGATCTAACTCTTTATCAAAAACTCGTAAAAATTCATTTACTAAGCTGCAATCAGATTCGTCACTTCTGACTGCAGCTTACGGAAAAATTCATTTAAAATTCCTCGTTTATCCGATTGACGAAATTCCAATTGGCGATTCTTTAATCACTTAAAAAATTCTACAGTAAGAATTTGAGATCATAACTCAATTCCTAAATTGAGTTATGACAATCGTAATTGGCTGCAAATTCTGCCAGAAAACGCAGCTTGAACCTTTGATATGGAAAAATTCATAAAACGCTCAATTTTCGTCGAAAAAATGCGATTCCAGTGAGGTTTTAAAGATATTTCCTGGAATTACATTTTAGACTCAAGGAACACATGTTTTTATCACGTTTTTTTCCAGGTTACAGCCAATACAACTCGGCTGTAAATTCTGATCAAGAGCCGTTTGAATTCAGCTTTCAATTTAAGCATGTTCTTGACATCATAACACTATTTTTTTGCAATCAAAACCCTAAAAACATCTCATACACGAATTTAGTCAAAACCCACTTATCACCTTCAATGGTGATCATGAAATTCTCAAGCATTGAGCACAATTTCAACAATCTAATAACTAGGGTTTGTTCCTAGACATTATTTCACTCTAATTTCATCCAAACAACAATCATTCAAGCTTAAATTTCGAACTTCATAAATTCATGAAGAAACCCAACTTCATGAATATCAAAATTTTGACATACCTTACGATCCTTGCGACCAGGTGATCGTTTCTATATATTTATGCATCGGTTTTGGCCTTGAATCAAGCTTCAATTTGATGATTTTGTAGAGTTTAGGGTTTGAGCCCTTTTCTCCTGCTCTGGTCGATCGACCCACACACACACCAAGTGTGTGTTTTGTTTTCTTTTTTTTTTTTATTAAAACTAGTTTGCCCTCTTGGCAATAATGGTCCCTTATGTTTTATTTTGATCAATTTAAGCTATAATTCACTATTTATTACTTAATCACATATTACTAACTAGGTTAATTATTCCTAGTTAATTTAATGGATTCGGGAAGTCAAAACCCGTTTTATATTAAGTCCCGTTAACTCGGGCTTTCTATATACTTTGTTTTCTCAAAGTATTTATCCTCCTTTTATTTATTATTAAGCTTATTTATTTAAATCCTAATAATTTCCGGTTTAATCTTTTCTGCTAACGGTATTATACCCGCTGTTTAGTATTAACGGGGTCTAATTACTAAACCCGTTTTCGGGGTGTTACAAGTCTACCCCACTTAAAGAGGTTTCGTCTCGGAAACCTTATTTATGTATTTCATTGGTTTAATAAAATGAACCAGGTTTTGTTTTCAACAAACCCATTTCTTTTAGTGTCTTCTAGTTCCTCTCATAATATTTATATTTGTTAAAACATTATTTCTCACTAAAATGGTATTTCAAGGAATTTACGTCCAATGGATTTATTCCCTTCCGTTGTCATTTCGGTAATGACTTCATCCACTTTGGTGACGTAAAACAATTTAAATAATTGTGAATTCTTGTCATTTTTGCACGTTTAAATGTTTTAGTGAAGATTCTTCACTTTTGTTGCCTGACACCTTAGCAACGATAGTACTATAGTTTGGACTCAGCACCTGTCGTGGACAGGGTTTGTTAAGGGTTTTACTTCACATGGTCACGGTGGTGATAATGTGTTGCGCATTCTACACTCGCAGTCATGTCGGTTGCATATGTCATTGTCGATAGCTTACTTGCTTCACATTTCTACGTGTTACATGCTGGTTATGTGTAAACGCTTTCGCTACTATATGCTATTAAACTTGTGTACTCACCTTTATACTCTGTGTATTGACTTTATTTTAACACATGTGACACGTGTTTAGGATGCTATGCTTTGCTGTGATATATGAAGTTAGGTGGTCTAGAAATCGAAGAATAAAATCTGAGTTGTCGAAACAATTTATTAGTCTTTGAGAACAATGTCTGCAATAACTATTTTTGCTTTATATGTTGATGGTATGGGATGTTACGACCAATATATTGTCATTAATAGTGTCATGGATTCTATTGGACAATCTGCTTCGCTTAGTGCCGCGCCCGGATGATTCCGCCATCGGTTGGGGTGTGACAGATTGGTATCAGAGCCATAACTTTAGGGAATTAGGAAAGACTCGACCTAGTCCGGGTCGATGTCTTAGAATTGACCTAGTCTATAGTCTAAGCACCCAACAGACCGCCTTGTACGAACCGAGTAGGGGTTCTGAACAAGCCTACTCTCGATACTCTCTCTCGAAACTAAATTCTTATGCGAACACCGCATACGACAGCTTCGTGCAAGAAGGACCTTTCCTAAGGTCCAACCCTATATGCCTTTCCTAATGCTGGCACAACACACACGATTTTCGAAAACACTCGCATAACACAATCGACTGATTTGGTCGAGATTAGGTGTGAAAACCGAGAACTCTCGATAAAATCGCTTGCTCGACGCACATTTTTACGAATAACACGAGAATTTTCGTTGAGTCAGGAGTGAAATCCATATCTCGACAAAATTTTCCCTCTTTATCTCGTGGTTTACCACACTATCAGGAATAAAGTTGTTAAGCTAGGGGTGAAACCCGCATCTTAATGACTTGTCCCACTCTTTATTTGGTTTTACAAAACTCTCACCAAAGTCTCGATGAATTCCAACGATTTGAGTCCTGTAGTAGCCGAAAGGATGAGTGTCGTTCACCGTATGTCGGTGAGATAGCACAGTCTACTAGGCCAAAACGTGTACTCAAAGTCGTTGTGGATAGTCGAATCACTTTGGGTAGTTGATGTCTATCACCCAGGACAATCTGTTTTTGATTTCAAGCCGCAATCGCTGATTTTACGCTTTACCGCTTTTATGTGTTTTATGTGATTACGTATTTATATGTTTCGATTTTGGAGACTTATATGCTTTTCCGCCCTTCGCTTTGCTAAATGCGCACAACTCGCACTGCACTATTAGCTCAAAATGCTAACAAATCATAGAACTCTCGCTACGCTACTCGCTATGTTACTCGCTATCGCTACTCGCACTCGCAACTGTCGAATGCACTTCGCGGAACTTGAAAGATAGGTGAATACGTGCAAAATATGTAGGTGAACACGTGCAAAATATAGTTGAATACATGCAGAATATGTGTTTATGTGAATTATGTGCTCGTATGTGCTTATTTGCTTATGTGGATTATGTGCCTACGTGACTATGTGCCTGTGTGTTAGACGTGTTCCTGATGCTCTATCTAGTAATAATAAGTATGTTGGTATGGAGAGATTCGATTGTATCCCTCCTAAATCATACGACGATGTCTGCTGCAGACAATGTCTTCCCTTGGCTCTCACACTCGCCCCAACGCTCAGAGAAGCAGAGATGACAAGCGCATCGCTTCTCTAGTCACCAAGGAAATGGCCAAAGTCATACCTCAGATCATCAGTGAGATCAACGTGGTGAAAAGCAGCTCCTCTGTCGAATCCAAGGGTGACTCTCCTAGAGTGTCGTTCAGCTTTAAGCAATTGAAGGCCTGTGGCCCTAAAGACTTCACTGGTGAAGACGGGCCCAGCGTCATGTTTCAGTGGTTTGACTCGATTGAAGTCACCCTTCGTCAAAGCGGATGCCCAGACAACCTCCGCACTGTTAACGTAACTGGAGTTTTTCAGTCCAGGGCTTTGGACTGGTGGACTACGGAACGAAACAGGCAAGGTAACGACGCAGCCTATGGACTCTCTTGGGAGGAAATGAAGGAAGGCATGATGAAAGAATTATGTCCCCCACATGAACTCCAGAAGCTGGAAAACGAGTTTTGGGGTATCAAGCAAGAAGGTGGCGATAATGCTAGTCTTACTGCTCGCTTTAAACAGCTTAGTATTATCTGTCTCGGTCAAGTGTCAACTCCGAACATTACAATCAAGAAATACATTCGCGCTTTACTCGATTGTGTTACAGATTTTGTTCAAGCAGCTAAGCCTACCACCATTGAGGAAACCTACCAGCTCGTAGCTGAGATCAATGATAAGTGAGTTTTGGCTGGTTATTTCAAGACCTCAAGCAAGAATCTCCACCTGGTCACTGTTATTCCCGCTCCTAAAACCGCAGCACCTAAAGTCTCGAAGTCTTCACGTCAAGGACGCAAATGCAAGGGTAACAACAACAAGAATTGTGCTGTCACTGCCGCTCCTCTCAACGCTGTTCCTGCCCAACCTCAGAATCTGAACCGCCAAGTAGCAGCACCTGTGACTAGCGCACCGCCTGCTAAATGTGCGTACATTGGTCCTCACCTTCTGTGTCACAACCCCCGCCCCCTATCTGTCCCGGGAACAGGCGGCCGCAAACATTCGTTTGTGGTGGTATCAGTTATTAATTTGGCAGCGGAAATTTCATCAGGACCGTAGTTAGGAAATATTTTATCAGAGTAAAACCACCTTATTTAATATTAATATTCACATGGGTAAAACCCAAGTTTCTTATTACAACATAGGGTTAAACCCTTTTTTATTGAGTTTAAAAACATCGTATTTTAGATAACTTTTATAGCCACAGTTTTCCAAGCCGTCAGTGCTCTCGAGCTGGCTTTTTACTACTTGGCTTTCACATTGTGTTACCTGAAACACGTGTTTAAAAACATTTGTCAGTGGGAAATACTGGTGAGTGAATCCCAGTTTAATCAAGAAACATTTTATCAATTAAAACAGTATTGAGAGCGATCACATTGTTTATTTCTACACAATTACTCATTCAGTACTGTCAATCCTGACTTGTGAGTCATATTACCCATTGGCTAACTCGTTGTCCAATGGTAACGTACTGTCATCCCCGACTTACTACTTTACAGAGTAGTAAATTTTGTATACAAAACCCCAAAATACCGGCAGTAATTGAAGAACTACAAAGACTCAATCACCGCTTAATCACATTGTAAAACATTTAAGGTTTTGTAAAATATTACAAAAAGGTTATCAAAAAGAGGATAAACTCACATTGTTGTCTTAGACTTATTCTAAGGATTTCCTGGGATTAATCTATAATTTACACAAATGTACATATGCTAGTATAATAACCCTTTATTTATATTAATAATACCCTCCCAATGACGTTCGACGTAGAAATTGCCACCGGAAGAACCGTCACCGGTAGTTCTGTTCTCCGTGATTATAACAATCACGTCTTCCCGATCGATCTCATTCTGATGAAGCTTGGTAGTTTCGATATCATAGTAGGCATGGATTTTCTTCGAGAAAATGGTGCCGAAGTCATTTGTTTCGAAAAGATGATACGTTTCTCTCTTGCTAATAGCGACCAACTCTGGGTTTATGGCGAAGTATCTTCGAAGGATTTGAAACTCATGTCGTGCATTCAAGCAAGCAAATATCTCCGCAAGGAATACAAGGCTTTCTTGGCGCACATCGTAGTAGCAGAGAAGGAAAGGAAGCCGATGGAAAAGGTATTTGTGGTTCGTGATTTTCCTGCTGTCTTTCCTGATGATTTACCTGGTTTACCCCCGAGTCGTGATATTGATTTCCGTATCGATCTCATTCCTGGAGCTAACCCTGTCGCTAAAGCCCCTTATCGCCTCACTCCATCTGAAATGGGTGAACTTTCGAGTCAACTCCAGGAATTGCTAGATAAAGTCTTCATACGCCCTAGCACTTCCCCTTGGGGCGCACCTGTCCTTTTCGTTAAAAAGAAGGATGGATCGTTCCGAATGTGCATCGATTATAGGGAACTCAATAAGCTTACTATCAAGAATCGCTATCCCTTACCCCGAATCGACGATTTGGTTGATCAATTGCAAGGCACTACGTGCTTCTCTAAGATCGGTCTATGCTCTGGCTATCATCAGTTACGAATCCAGGAGGAAGATATCCCTAAAACTGCTTTTCGAACCCGCTACGGCCATTATGAATTTGTCGTTATGCCCTTTTGTCTTACCAACGCACCTGCGATTTTCATGGATTTGATGAATCGGGTGTGTAAACCCTTTCTCGACCGCTTCGTCATCGTGTTTATCGATGATATCCTTATCTATTCGAAGTTGAAAGCCGAACATGCGCAACATCTTCGTTTGGTACTCGAGCTTCTCCAAGGTAATCATCTCTACGCCAAGTTCTCCAAGTGTGAATTTTGGCTTGAGGAGGTTCAATTCCTCGGTCACATCGTCAACAGTCAAGGTATTCACGTCGATCCCGCGAAGATTGAAGCACTTAAGAGTTGGATTACACCGAAAACCCCGTCCGAAGTTCGTTCTTTTCTCGGATTGGCGGGGTACTACCATTGATTTATCGTTGATTTCTCTAAAATCGTCGTTCCTCTCACCTCTCTTACGCATAAAGACAAGCCTTTTGTTTGGGGAACTGAACAAGAGGAAGCCTTTCAAACTCTCAAGCGTATGCTCTGCAATGCTCCCGTACTCGCGCTACCCGATGGAAACGACGACTTTGTAGTTTACTGCGATACCTCTAACCTCGGTCTTGGTTGCATCTTTATGCAATGAGACATCGCGTACTCCTCTCGACAGCTCAAAATCCATGAGAAGACCTACACAACCCACGATCTCGAATTCGGTGTAGTTGTTTTTGCGTTAAAGATTTGGCGACACTACCTTTATGGTACCAAGTGTACGGTCTTCGCTGACCATAAGAGCCTACAACACATCTTAAACCAGAAAGAGCTGAACATGCGCCAACGCAGATGGGTTGAACTTCTCAACGATTACGACTGTGAGATACATTACCATCCAGGAAAATCAAATGTCGTTGCCGATGCTCTTAGCCGACGAAGCTATTTACATGGTGTTCGTAATGTTCAAGCCCAACACGACCTCGAAGCCCTAATACGTGGCGCTCAGCACGCATGCTTCATTGAGAATACCTTGAAAGAGGAACTGAAGTGTGGTGCTGAAACCCAACTTGTCACCAAATCGAACGGTATCTATTACTATCTCGATCACATCTGGATCCCAGGTGGCAATAACCTTCAGGAGATATTGTTGACTGAAGGCCACAAACCAGGACCTGCGTGCCAGGTATTGGTGGCCTGGAATGAAGAAGGATATCGCTCTCTATGTTTCGAAATGCCTGACTTGTTCAAAAGTCAAGGCTGAACAACAACGACCCTCTGGCTTACTCGTACAACCCGAGATCCCTATGTAGAAATGGGAGAGAATAACTATGGATTTCATTACGAAACTTCCTCACACGCCATCAGGTCACGATAGCATTTGGGTTATCGTTGATCGTCTTACGAAATCCGCCCACTTTCTGCCGATACGAGAAGACTATAAGGTTGAACGATTAGCACGATTCTATACCGACGAAGTCATTTGTCGACATGGGACACCTCGTGATATCATCTCTGACCGCGATGGTCGATTTACCTCGCGCCTTTGAGAAGCTTTTCAATCCGCTCTCGGTACTACTCTTAATCTCAGTACCGCTTTCCATCCCCAGACCGATGGTCAGACTGAGCGCACGATTCGCACCCTTGAAGACATGCTTTGTTCGTGCGTTATAGATTTTGGTGGTAATTGGGATTCACATTTACCTTTAGTCGAATTCTCGTACAACAACAGTTATCACTCTAGCATTCAAATGGGACCATTTGAGGCATTATATGGAAGAAAATGTCGATCACCGATTGTATGGCACGAGATCGGAGACGCGCAAATAACTGGTCCTGAGTTATTACAAGAAACGACTTACAAGATCCTCCAGATACGAGAAAATCTCTTGAAAGCTTAGAGTCGTCAAAGAGTTACGCCGATAAACGCCGCAAGCCCCTTGAGTTCGAAGTTGGCGATTACGTACTCGATAAACGCCGCAAGCCCCTTGAGTTCGAAGTTGGCAATTACGTACTCCTAAAGGTTTCACTTTGGAAGGGGGTGACCCGATTCGGAAAGAAAGGAAAGCTAGTACCTCGATATGTTGGACCCTTTAAGATTCTGGAAAGAATTGGCAAAGTGGCCTACAGACTCGAATTACCAGAGGAACTCAGCAGCGTGCATCCGACTTTCCACGTTTCGAACCTCAAGAAGTGTCTAGCCAAAGAGAATTTACATGTTCCTCTTGAGGATCTACAAGTGGACAAAACATTACACTTCGTGGAAAAACCAGTAGAGATCATGGACTGAGAGACCAAGAAACTCCGACGCACACACATTCCTATAGTGAAGGTTCGCTGGGAAGGCAAACGCGGCGCCGAGTTCACCTGGGAACTCGAGAGTGATATGAAAGCTAAATATCCATATCTATTCGTTACGCCTGCGCCTTAATTTCGGGACGAAATTCCCTAAAGTAGGGGAGGCTGTAACAACCCGACTTTCCGAAGTCAAAGTCAAAGTACAAGTCAAAGTCAAAGTCAAAGTAAAAGTAAAAGTCAGGTTGTTATTCAGATCTATCTTTTCTTGCTTAATTATGGCTTGTACTATCGAGATTCGATAAATAGTCTAGCCCTTTTTGCGGTAATTGAGGTATTAGTTAACACTATTTTAAGCTACAATTTACTACTAAGTGAAGTAACAATGCGATAAACGCAGAAATCACAACTAAACGTTATTTTACTAAATGTTATCACATCGCAACGCATCGCGAACTCGAAACGCAACTACTGGTATTGTTCTATGTGTGTGTTATTATGTGCTTACTTGTGTGTGTTTTGTATATATTTTGGGATGTTATTCGCAAACGCAATCGCAACTCTATCGCAACGCAATCTTATCGCAAACTCGAAACGCGGATTTACTTTTGTGCTTTTTATGAGTTATGTTATTTGTGTAACTATTTGTTAATGCTATCGCATCGCTTACTCGCAACTCGCTTAAACGCAATGCAACGCTCAACACACGAAACGAAAGTCGGAAAACTAACTCGCACAAGCCAACTGATCGAATGATCATCCGACCGGATGACCATCTGATCGGGTGGCCATCCGATCGACTGGCCATCCGACCCACTCACTGCACCGCCTTATCTCCCTTTCACCTATAAATACCCCCTATCACATCAACTGTTCACTGATGTGACAGCCCTATCCGACCAACACGTTCTCAAGCACCTTTCTCTAGATCCCAAGCGATTTCCGTAAGTTTTCTTCCTAAATCTTGTACTTCCATCTTCATTGCACACTTTCTCATCATCTTCTCCATTGAAATCTTACATTTTCACCATGAAATCACCTGATTTGGGCTGTTTTTGGGTGACGTCACCTCGGGTTCTTATGAACACTGAAGTGTGACCTCATCTCATCAAGAACGGTTCGGATCTTAAGGATTTCTACACACTTTTACACCAATTTCGACTAGATCTAAACAATTATCATCTGTGTTCAAACTTTTCTTCAACATTCTTCACTTTTTACTCAAAACCGTTAGAATCTGGACTCGTTCAGGCTTTCTACTCATTCTCTAGTAGAGAACCGGTCTGAGAACAGATTTCTACCGAAGAGACGACCGATTCACGGGTTTAACATGGAACTCCGTCAAGAACAGTTAAGTCTGATCGAATGGGGTGGTTCCCATCCGATCGACTGAGCTAGGCTTAGTGTGGGTTCCGTTGTTTGATACGTTATCATACCGTCTCCGTCAAACTCAAAATTTTAACTTAGAAAACTTTTGTGAAAATTTTCAAAACATCAGATCGCCGATCGAATAGCCATCCGATCGGATGACCATCCGATCGAATGACTATTCGACAGGTGACTCGCCCTTTTTAATAAGTTCAGCACTTAAACAATTTTTCAAAACTTCAAAGAATATCAGCCCTTCAATCGAATAACCATCCGATCGAATGGCCATCCGTCTGGATGACCATCCGATCGAATGACTTGAATTTATACTACAACGAAAACTTCAAAAGTTCAAACATTTTACAATCACACTTGCCAATAGAATGACCAACCGTTCGAATGGTCATCCTTCCGGATGGTCATCCGATTGACTTACCATCCGATCGCTCATCTCACCTAACACACTATTTATACGCTGTTCAACGCTTACACTATCATTCTATGCTCAGGCTAATCTCCCCGCGCTCCCTTCAATCCAAGTATTGTGTTTACTAGCTAAACACAAACTGTGAGTATACTCGAACCCTTTTTTTCGCTTAAACGCACTTTTGGGTGTTACATACGTTACCGATATCAAATCACATCAACACACAACGCAAACACTTTTAACGCTAACCGCTCTCTTATGTTATACGTGTTTTGATGAATGCTTGTATGTTATGTTTACACAGTGATTGTTTCCTGACACCTTAGCAACGATAGTACTATAGTTTGGACTCAGCACCTATCTTGGATAGGGGTTGTTAAGGGTTTATTTCACATGGTCACGGTGGTGATAATGTGTTGCGCATTCTACACTCGCAGTCATGTCGGTTGCATATGTCATTGTCGATAGCTTACTTGCTTCACATTTATACGTGTTACATGTTGGTTATGCGTAAACGCTTTCCCTACTATATGCTATTAAACTTGTGTACTCACCTTTACACTCTGTGTATTGACTTTATTTTAACGTATGTGACAGGTGTTTAGAATGCTATGCTTTGCTGTGATGAATCAAGTTAGGTGGTCTAGAAACCCACGAATAAAATCTGAGTTGTCGGAACAATTTATTTGTCTTTGAGAACAATGTCTGTAATAACTATTTTTGCTTTATATGTTGATGGTATGGGACGTTAACGACTAATATATTGTCATTAATAGTGTTATGGATTCTCTTAGACAATCTGTTTCGCTAAGTGTAACGCCCCAAAGATTCCGCCATTGGTTGGGGTGTCACAGGTGGGGGGGGGGGGGGTCAAAAGGTTTCTTTTTGGCTCGATTGCTGGGTTTTAGAGGTTCCGTTGGCATCTAGGTTCCGTTGGCATCTAGGTTCCCTCGGTTATTTGAGCTCGAAAGAGATAAACGAGTTGCTATTTCGGAACGCATCTCGATTGTGGACGAAACCTAGAGGCTGTGGTTTCATTGGGCCAGACAGTTTCAGAACGCTGATGAGCACAATGATTTTAATCAGTTATCTGCGCTGCTGTCCTCTGTGACTCTGTCGGAAGAAATGGATAAATGGAATGGTCATTGGATCTAAATGGGTTTTTTACCGTCAAACGGATGAGAAGGCAAATGTCCCAAATGAGCCAAACATGACTTGTGTTTTTTTGTGGAACTGCTGGACTCCGATCAAGGTGATTTTTTTATTTGGAGATTACATTTGGATACATTTCCAACACGAATGTCTCTTGTGAGGAAGGGTATCCAAGTGACCTCTACTTTATGCGAGTTATGCCGAGATGAGGAGGAGTCTTCAGATCATCTATTTTGCGGTTGTCGATATTCACAGCAAGTTTGGGATGGAATAGCGAGATGATGCAGGTTACCAGCTCTCTATTTTTTTGGTCTGAATGATCTAATAAATTACTATAGGCATGCACGTGGCACAAAGGCTTGGAAACAACTGTTGTATTCCATCTTTCAAACGGCTATATGGTGTATTTGGTCGAGCAGGAACAACTTCGTGTTTAACCAGAAGATGAGCTCGCAGGAAAGAGTGCTGGAGGAAAGTCGGAAACAAAGGTTATGGATTTCTTGTGGCTTAAGCATCGATTCAAGGCGTCGGCATTAACATGGGAGAATTGATGTAATTTTGATGTACCTTTGTTGAGTGTGTAATTTTGATGTACCTTTGTTGAGTGTGTAATGTTGTTGTGGTGGATGCTCCTCCTCTATTTTTTTATTATTATTTATTTGATTTAATTAATTAATAAAAACAAAGTAACTAAAAATAAAAATGTTACATTTAAATAAAACCTAAAAAAACAACAACCTAAAGTTACATTTAAATAAAAAAACACATTTAAAAAAACCTAAAGTTACATTTAAAAAAAAACTACACTCCCCCACTCCATTTTTTCCTAATTTTTTCCTTCATCATTTGTAAAATGGGACGGTCTTTCGGTGGATATTCGCTAAGGTCGGTGGTCATTATTTTCCATTCCTCCAACTCCTGCGCTTCTTGTTGCTTCTTTTGCTTCTCCCCGGCTAGTTTTTTTTTCATTTTTACCTTCTCGGTTTGCGTCTCGGTAAAGATTTGGTTGAATGCTTTCAACTCGGCCATAACACATTCCAACTTCGAACCACCACCACTTCCTGATGCGACTTGTTTCTTTTTTTCAGCCGCTATCTTTTTACTTTTGTCCCTTCCTGGGGGACGTTCTCCATCTTCAATCGGCTCCTCCTCATAGTCGGGCTCGTCGTTGATATTTATTTGGCAACGACCGGTTGAGCCTCCAACGCTATAACTTCCTGACTCGAAGTTTTTGACCGTTTCGTTGCTCGTTTCGTGCTTGCAACCTCATTTCAACATCCCTTCCATTTTGGTTGATACTTTACAACTTGCCAAGCACGGACATGTGAGAAAGGAGATTTGCTCTCATTTTTGTATAAACGCACCGCTTCATTGAAAACATTTTCGTGGTTCCACCCACTCGGTTTGTTGGCGAGCGTTGTGTTATAAAACCCACAAAAGTGTTGGATCAACGTATTCATCTTGCGCCACTTGGAGCTGATAGAATCAATGGTTCTGTACTCGCCTTGTTCCATAAGCCCGTGGAATATATCAAGGGCTTCTTGCCAAAACGAATCGCTTTGTTGATTGTTACCTACAAGTTAGTAACAATAATAATAATATTTTGTTAGAAAAATATAGTGTACAAATAAATATTTAATAACAATAATAATATAATGTACAAATAATATTTAATAACAATAATAATATAACAATAATAATATTTTATCGATTATAGGAGACGTTGAAGAGTTAATATATGCTTTCGTCAACGCCTTTTCCTCAATTTTGTTCATTGTTGTTGTTGTTTGGCGGTTGTGTCTTCTTTTTTACTCTTTCCCTTTTTATTTTTCTTTTTTGAAGGTTCGGTTACTATAATTAATTTTTAAAACCCCTAATTTTAATGTTGGATTCTTGGTCCGAAAAAGGGTTAAAGTCAGTCAGAAAGTCAAGAATTCATCATCATATACCTCCACTATAAAGTGTAAACATAAATGAACGCCCCTCTATTTTTTTTTTTTTTTTTTTTGACTAGCAAACGCCCCTCTTTTTCATAAAATATAATATAATCAAACAACTAGTCATAAATAAAGACCGAATGTGAAACTCTTCTTGCAACCTTAACAATCATATGATACGTAACCTACCAAAAATTTTTATTGCGTTTTCTTTACATTTTCAATTTCAGAAAAATAATGAAGATATTTATTTATATACAAAGAATTATTTGTGTGGAATGAGAAGGTTATAATGATCAATATAGACATTTTTTTATGGTTGCCTGGAATTTTTGAATATCGGTTGTTTATCGCTATACATTAAATTTTTTCGGTTTGAATCAAGGCAAGTCGTGTAAATTCAAAATTTTGGGCCCTAAAAATTTCAAACCCAAGTTGCAAAGCCGAATAGAAGCCATCGTGAAAACCAGGAACCGAATAATTCAAAACTGAACAGTTTAAAAAAAAAAAACCCCAAAGCCACATTTTTTGGTTTTTGATTTGGTTTGAGTCCAAAATTGACCCATGCACACCCTTATAAACCTTTGACACCGATCTCCAATAAATTTTGAAACTATGAAACTGATCTCATGAAAATTTAACACCGCCTCTCAAAGAATATTTGTTTAAGATTTTAAAATTATAAAATATAATTGTATTAATTCATCGTAAACTAATTAACTAATATAAAATAACTACTCCCATTTTATACTATTAAAACAATAAGTACATTTTAAACTAAACTCAGCATGCCCATTAATCATTTTAAACAATTAAGCTCAAACACCATTATGTCACCCACTTTTTACAAATAAAAAACTAACTTAATAAAAGTGAGAGGGTTACGTTTTGTATTATTTTGTTTTATGAACGATAAAATTCTTTTAATCTCCGTCCATTAGCTTAAACCTAAGAAATCCACCTCTCAAACTTAAGTGTTTAAGATATTGTGTTTGTCAATGGACCACCACCTCATCACTACTGTTACATTTTGTATTCACCACCCCCACCTACAAGTCAACTTTTCAAATTAAAACCTCAATCCAAAAAGGGAGTTATTGTTTGTTTTTTAATTGTTTTAATAATAAAAAAAGGGAGGACCATCCTCCACATCCTTGGTGATGTGACGTCTACGTAACGGGTAGTCCCCGAAGAGACTAAGCAAACCACACCCCATGGTCTAAGCGTCAGCATCAAATCTTCTTTAAAAGTTGTTCCAGATTAAATCAAATATATACTACGAAAGAATTCATGACGCACCCCATCCTAGTATGTAGGGATGTGCACGATTTTGTTCGGTTCGGTTATTAACATTAACTACATCTATAACCAAAGTAATCGGTTAATCCGTTCAATTAACTCGGTTAATTAGTCGGTTTTAGGTTCGGTTTGGTTAATTTCGGTTAATAAACAAATCACACAAGGGCTAAATTTTTGCATTGAAATACATGTAATGAAGGTATAATAAACACATGAAACATATGTATAAATAAATGAAATGGATGTATAAATTAATAGATGAAATAGAGATATAAATAAATGAAATAGAAGTATAAATACATGAAATGAAAGTATAAAACATGGAATGGAGGTATAAAAGCTAGAAATATATAAAAATATAAATGGTTCGGTTCGGTTAATTTCGGTTAACCAATGGTAAAAAAAATAATGGATAACCGTCTTTTAGTTAATTCGATTTCGGTTAATTTCGGTTTGTTTTCGTCGTTTTTCCATTTATGGTTCGGTTATGACCAGTGGCGCAGCTTCTATAGGGCGGGAGGGGGCGGCCGATCCCCCGAACTTTTCGCTCAGTAGTGGAGACTATTTAGTTTTCGTATAGAAATTTTTTGGTATATTCGTTTTCGACCCCCGGTCTTATAGAATATTTTTGGGTATATACGTTTTCGACCTTACGGTCGAAAATCTCAAGCTTCGCCAATGGTTATGACGCACTCCATCCTCGTACGCTTATGAATATAATTAAAAAGAACATATACAGTGGTTGACGATTAGATTCTCTGAACTTAGTTCCAGGTGAGTGATTTTTGACTTATGCACATTCTATATATATAATAATACTAAAATTACCCCTACTTTAAGCCTAGAACAAGAATATTTGATTATTTTAATGGTAAAATGATACTCTATTCGCATGTTTTTAACATTTTATTTTAAAGTGCTCAAAGACTATTTTCTTCAAATATTGTTTTTACAACAGTTACTACTCCGTTACTATTCAAGGTTTTTGCGTCGCTATAAAAGGCAGACAGGTTTCTTTTAATCCATCAATTATAATTATAAGACATGGCACAAGTTGTGTTTAATTTCCTTCCATCAACACGAATTAGAGAGCAAGTTGATTCTCAATATCCCTTGATAATATCGAATAAAAAGATCAGATTATTCGGGTTTGAGCTTGATCCCGACAAAAATGGCGCAGCGCTCAACGAACAAGAGTTAGGTGAACAAGAAGAAAGCCTGCATTCATCACCTAGCACAGTCTCGTCCGAGAAAGAGAAGTCTTCGATGGCGGACTCCCAAGAGGCGAAGAAGTTCAAGTGCCAATATTGTTTCAAAATGTTTGTGAACTCGCAAGCATTAGGTGGTCACCAGAACGCGCATAAAGCCGAACGGATGAAGAAGAAAAGGTTGTTATTACAAGCTAGAAGAGCCACCATCGAGCATTACCTCAAACCCTATGACCAAGTTATTAATAATCACAGTGTTAACATAAGTTTTCATGGTCATTGTGCTAGTGATCATGAATTTAGTGAACCAGACTTTACCTTTGGTTTGTATGATTATGATTTGGTAACCTTTAAGGATGTATGCAATTCTGGTTACAAACATGGAGGCAGGTCAAAAAGGATGCTTTCTTCATCATCATCAGACGATTCAAAGCAATCTTGTAAAGATCTAGATCTTCAATTGGCACTAAGTTCATACGCCACCAAGTAACCATCCATTTTTTTTATTTTTTATCTTTGCAAAACCCTTTTGTCAGATTGAATCTTGAGACAACATGATCTCTTAGATTGGGTAAAAATTGTACTAATTAGAGATCATTATTATTAGTTCAATAACGAAGAACATTAAGAATATTGTTGTAACATATTCATGTTTTATAAGTATAATCTTTCAGCTTGTAACACTTTAATATGTATGGTTCGTTTAATGCGACAACCGAACAAATAGATGTACATATTGATTTTTAGGTATAACGTATAAATGTATAATCCATAGCTAGCACATCTCTTTCTGTCTTCAACTACATCTGATTATAATTTAGTTTTCATATTTGTTTACTTTTTATTATGTACTAAATGTATCCATATATATATACATTAATACATACTATAATAGAATCCCGTTAATCCTAGACTTCAAATCTTATTGTACAACTACAACTTAAGATCGGAGGATTCACATATACACCTCTATATTACTCTAAAAATTTTATTATCTTCTAAAAACCCTAAACATTTAGCTCTTCATTTTTATCTCAAAATTTTGTTATCTTCTAAAAACTCTTGTTTGGTTTGTGGGCTCTCGATATTATATATATTTGTGTGTGTTTGATTTGTGGCCTCCCAGTACTTATATACATTTTTCGCACATGTAAACTCACACACATGTGTGTGTATATAGATGTATGTATAGAGAGATAGAGAGTT
Source organism: Helianthus tuberosus (assembly GCA_030545235.1). Classification (NCBI taxonomy): domain Eukaryota; kingdom Viridiplantae; phylum Streptophyta; class Magnoliopsida; order Asterales; family Asteraceae; genus Helianthus; species Helianthus tuberosus. The sequence goes on along the minus strand of CM060436.1, from coordinate 21,621,713 downwards.
CGATCCTGATACAACATGGATTAAGCCTAACAAGCATAGTATATTTTGGCAAGAGTATTTTCGTCCATTTACTGTCCTCCATCTGCAGCGCAGTGGTTGTGACATCCGGGTGAAGGCTTGGCTCGGGATTCAACACGGGTTCGAGTCCAATGGGGGGCGAGGGTTTACCCATTCCACGGGGTTCCCGCGCATCAGGGGTGTGCTACGCTTTCTAGCGGTGGTCGAGTAGTCGGCCTTTGGACATAGCTCCGAAAGAATGGGTTTAAACGTGGAAAGCAGTTAGCCGTTAAAAAAAAAATTCGTCCATTTACAAACGGAGGTTTCTGACATCCGTAACAACACCATGTAAACTTCAATAAGTATTGTGAACATAAAACTACTGAAGACCTGAACACATAACAATAATGTTTACAATGGCATGGTGGCACTGTATTATGCTTAGGCTACTGGGGGTGGTCCGTTATAAACAATCCATCACTCGTGAAACTATCACGAACACCGCCGCCACCTATTCCCATCACTCGTGAAACTTTAACGCGTTGATAATATCACGCGTTGAATAATTGTTGAATGTATGTGTATGACTTGTACATTGTGTATTAATACTTGTACATTGGAATCCCATCACTAGTGATGACCACCGCCACTAAAGAATGCTTGTGAGTGATAGAATAGTGGTTGCTGACATGGCGGAACATGATTGGATGTTTGTGAGTGATGGAATTTCATCACTAGTGACCACCCCCACTCCCCTTAGAGAAATTCATTTTTTAATAGTAAAAATATATCAATATGATCAATATTATACACATATTAAAAAAATGTTTGATTTTATAGTATAATTTTTTTAACAGAAAATAATGAATTAAATAAAAGTTATTGGTGTTGAAAAATGTTGGTTGAAGTAGTATTCAGTGAAAAAAGATAACCCAAGAGGCAAATTCTCATTTTTCCGTTTTCTAGCCTTTAATAACTATCAATTAATAAAAACGTTATCACCAAATTAATCTTAACCATTTAACTAATTTGATTAAGGTCCCTGATTGTTTACTTTGCTTTTTAGGCCAATTATATTTTGTATTGAGTAAATTACGATTTTGGCCCCTGTGGTTATATAACTTTTACCCTTTTAGCTCAATTTTTTTTAACATCTGAGCCACTAAGGTCTTTTTTTTTAACCCTTTTGGCTCCTGACGTCTCTTTTTTAACATTTTTGGCCCCTAACATTTAATGGATGGGGTTAGTGTTAGGGGCCAAAAGGGTTAGAAAAAAATACGTTGAGGGCTTAGATATTAAAAAAATGTGGTCTAAAAGGGTAAAAGTGATATACCCATAGGGGCTAAAATTGTGTTTTACTCTTTTGTATTTGATTCTTCACACACATAGAGTTAACAAAGTAGAAAGTAGAAATGATTAATCATGACTAATGAAAGGGATTTACTTTGCTTTTTAGGCCACAGGGGGCACTCTGTTGATTTTCCGTGATGATACATATATAACGCGTGATGGCACAATTATTCCACCGCCACTGTAACATCAACGCGTGATAGAATAACGAAAACACGTTTCCGTGATTTTTTTCTCAGCGTGATATATGTTAGTTGTGAGGGTAGTTGTTGGTTGCGGAGAAATTGTTGGGTGTGGTGGTGAGTGATGACCACCCCCACTAAAAAAGGTTGTGAGTGATAGAAAAATGGTTGCTGACATGGCGGAACATGATTGGATATTATGAGTGGTGAAATTCTATCACTAGTGACCTCCCCTCCCCTTAGGCCAATTATATTTTGTATTTGATTCTTCACACACATAGAGTTAACAAAGTAGAAAGTAGGAAGTGATTAATCATGACTAATGAAATCTAGAAGCAAGATTATTGTGATTTAATTATCTTTATAAAAAAACTAAGCGAGACCAAATTAAAATGCATTGATATTTCTTGTTATCAGTATTTTCATAGCTAAACCAACATAAATAAAAATGACTGGTAGGATTACTAGCGCTTCGTAGCGGGCTTTTGGCCAGCATCTGTTCGGCTTGGTATGGTACCGACACTCGATATGGCAAAGAGATATGACTAATAGGATATCAACACATATTTTACATCGATCGAAAACCAATAAAACGAATACTGGCAGCAGTATCAGTCGGTATCTGTTTGGTTCATCATGGTATCGTTAATATAGCAGCATTGGCTATAGCTTACGATACAAAAATAAATACTCTATTGCAATTACCACTCAGTTTTCAATGAAATTATACCGTCATGTCGAGAAAACAATAAAAGAGTATGATATCAGTGCTGATGTTGTTTATACGGTATTGGTTCGGTTTCACATGATAAAGAAAGAAATCAACTATATTGGACTCGTTCAAATAAAATATTTATCAAATCATTAATAAGAATTCACACGTTGCAACCGTATATTCAGAGTTTTATAAAATGTCATTTTATATTATAACAAAAAGGTAAAATGTCATTATATATACCTAAGTGGCTAACTAGACTGAGCTAACTTTGATAACACGTTTTTTTTTTTTTTTTTGTTTTGATAACCGGCACATTACTATTCACAACGTAATTTTAAGTAAAATTTAAACCTAGACATAGACAAAAATACCCATGTCATACAACCGGATGCTTGAAATTTTATATATAAAATATCGTATCTTAAAATTTATAAGCGAAAAACAAAATATGATATTAACCCAAATTTAATAAGTAAAATGTGGATGGAGAGCGCTAAGTGTAAGAAGAAAATTTGGTGATCAAATTCAGAAGCAAGAAACAAGAAACCTTTTTGTTTCTCATAGTTGATTTTTAAAGTATATTTAATTTAATAATAATAACTTAATTTAATAAGTAAAATTTGGATAAAGTGTTAAGAGATTGTTTGGCAATATATGAATGGTTAAGTGTTGCACCAGTAAGAGGTCTGAACCATTAAGTACTGAATCAGTAAGAGGTCTGAATCACTAAGAGCGTGTATAATGCTTAACTGTTCAGAGGGAAATGTCTGACCAATTCAGATTACAGGTATTAACCATTCAGACTTTGTATAAATCTTCACCATTCAGATGCAAATGTCTGAACCATTCAAACATCTGCTCGTGAAATAAACAGTTTGAACCATTAAGTGTTGAACCAGTAAGAGGTCTGAACCATTAAGAGGCTCAGTAAGAGGTAAACAAACAGCCCACTAAGTGTAAGAATAAAAAATTTTGGTGATCAAATTCAGAAGTATGAAACTATACTGTTTCTCATAGTTGATTATATATATAGGCTAAAGCTAGGTAGAAAACCCTCCATTTTGAGAAAACCCTAAAAAACCCAACCTCCCGACATTTTTTTTTTTGAAAAAAATAACACATGTAATATACATGTTTTTAAGAGTTTTGGGCCAAAAAACAAAAAAGCGCCGAAGGAATGTTTAAAAAAAAAAAAATTCAGCAAGTTTCTGCCTTTTTTGCCTAACACATGTTAGTCACCCGAAGTTTGCTGAAATTTGTTTTTTTTTAAAACATCCCTTCGGCGCTTTTTTGTTTTTTTTGCCCAAAACTCTTAAAAACATGTATATTACATGTGTTATTTTTTTCAAAAAAAAAATGTCGGGAGCTTTGAAAAAAAATGTCAGGAGCTTTGAGTTTCCAGAGTTTTTTAAAAACATAAGGGTTTTCTATATAGCCCTTCCCTATATATATATATATATATAGGGGAATGTTCATTTGAGAAGAAATTTAATGTGAGAAGAAAAAGAAGAAATGACATATTAGTAAAATATTATTTCATTTATAACTCATATCATTAATTTTTCTCTCTTTAATTAATTAGTCAACTAATCATTAATTATTCTACATATAATCTACAAAACCTACACATCAAAATTTTTCTACATATACCCTACACATTATAGAATTTTATCCTACACAGCCAAAATTTATCCTACACACTTCGAAATATATCCAACACAACTCGTAATTTATCCTACACAATTGGTAATTTATTCTACACTTTAAATTAAGTTGTTTTTTTAATTTGGAAAAAGTATATATTTTGAAAAGGAGTTACAAATTTAATTTAGTTAGTTATTAAAGAGGAAGAATACAAATTAATGATTTATGTAAGTTTACCAATATACCCTTATATTAAAATTAAATGCAAATATTAAATGAAGTAAAATGAAGCATTCTTATTGGTTGGAACTTCTTCTTTTTTCTTCTTACAAAAAAATTCTTCTCATTTGAACCTTCCACTATATATATATATATGAACAGGATCAGGAGAAAATGTCTCAAAGTGTGAGAACGGTGAGAAAACGATTCTTAGGCACAAGATCTTAGTGGTTTGTGGCTGAGATTGATGCGGTGATATTTTTGTAAATACTAGGGTTCTTGGAACTAACAGCGTTTTTTATCTTTCCAACGAGTATACTATTGATATATTTTTTGAAAAAAGTGAAGTGAGTTTTTTTTGTGGTGTTTTCAACAGGGTTTTTATGGCGTTTCTCTGAAGTGGGTGTTTTTATGGCGTTTTTCAACCAGTTTTTTATGGCGTTTTCTTTACTAAGTGTTTTTATGGCTTTTTCAACTGAGTTTTTCATGGTGTTTTTCTGAACTGGGTGTTTTATGGCGTTTTCAACTGGGTATTTTCATAACGTTTTTTTTCTTCTGAACTGTGTGTTTTTATGGTGTTTTCAACCAAGTTTTTATGGTGTTTTTCTGAACTGTGTGTTTTATGGCGTTTTCAACTGGGTATTTTTAATGGCGTTTTCTGAACTGGGTGTTTTTATTGCGTTTTTATTTGAACACCTAGTTTATGTTATTTTTTTTTAATTTGAAAAGTATAGCAATAGTATACTCGTTAGAAAGATAATAAAACACTCGATTTTATGGAGTATTTAAAAAAAATAATCACGTATAGAAACGTTACGAGAGTTTAAAAAAGATGGTGGAATATGCATGTGAGTGACATGTGCATGATCTTTGACATGTGAGTGGCATGTGCATAGGCTTTTTGACAATATTACCCTTAGTGCAAGTTAGCACCAACGCCACATGTCAATACTAAAATCGTTTTCACCGTTCTCACACTTTTAGGCGTTTTCCCTAAATCCTGACCCTATATATATATATATATATATATCAGGAGTTAGAGAAAACGGTGCAAAGTGTGAGAACGGTGAGAACGCTTATGGATCGTTCGATCAAAACAATCTATGGACTAGAATGGCGCGGTGGCGTTTTCGTAAATAACACGAATTCTATTAAGTGGACGCACTTCATTAAGGGTAAAAGGGTCTTTAGACTTCTCTACCAAAAACGCTAAACTAATGAATAAAACGCCATTACGGGCCAAAACACATCCTATATAAACAAAACATCTCAGACATTCATTAAACACACCCCCCGAACCGGAAACGCCATATTTACTACTATATACCATTCATCTTAGAACGCCAAAAAACCCAAAAAATCAAACACACCAACTCAAAACGCCATATTTACTATATACCAATCATCATATAAAACGCCAAAAAATTCAAACATCAAAGATTCAAAAAATCGACGTTTCTTTTAGATACACTATTTCCTCAATATAACGCCAAAATGACAAACATCGTTTCTTGTATATTCAATATTGTTGTACGCGAAGTTTCACAGAATGCATTTTTGCCTGAGGAGCTGTGACTCAATAACATTTTGCTGCATGAGATGGACAAATCTTCAACAAAAAGATGCTGGTGTCAGACTTATGTCATTTTTTGTGTTTTATTCTTGATGAATATTATAATGGCATAAAGAGATGAATGACACTGATGAGTGGTTTGAAGATAAACATGAAGATAAAGATGAACTTCAAACAAAAAACTCACGTCATTTTATCTTTCCAAACTGCCATAAAAAAGCTACTTCAACAACAAAAACACAAAATGAAGCATGCCAAAGTCAAACCGCCAGTGAACATGTTTCAAAGAAGAAAGAGACTGATGACAGTGAAGATTTCAAAGATTAATTGTTTCTATTTTTAATTTTTAATTTTCTTTTTCTGTTGTTTGTTATGTATTTTTCAGCTAAGAACAAAAAAATACATTATTTTAACAAAAACGTCAAACATACATAAGGATTGTGAAACACCATCATGTCATAAAACGCCAAAAACTCTCAAACTATAATAAAAGTAATTTGGACAAGTATTAATATAAGCTAAAAAAAAAAAAAAAAAAGGCCAAAAACTACTTAAAGCCATTAAAAAACGTCAAACTTGGAAGATGGCACGTCTATCACCCTAAACACTCATAAAAAGCTGAACAAAAACAGTAAAAATACACACAGTAACTGAAAAGACGGCTACTTTATTAATATCATTTATTATAAACAAAATTCCGCCTCAACTACGCGCCAAAAAATCCTATAAGAGAGACGTCTCTGTACAATCAATTGATCACACCCAAAAACAACGCCATGTTTCCTAGAAACCACTCACTTTAAAAATGCCAAAAAATAGTTAAAAAAGCCACAGATGGGAAACCTCGTTTCTTCTATATTGAGTATTGTTTTGAATGAAGTTTCACTGAATGGATCCTTCTCTGAGGTGGGTATCTCTATAAGCTTTTGCTGAATGAGATGGAAAAATATTCATGAAAAAGAGACTGATGACACTAATATGTCATCATGTCACTTTGTTCTTGATTGATATATGGATGACATGAAGAGATCAATACATTCGAGCAGGCGTTGATCTTCAACATGTCACCAAACAAGTATATGTCAAATCACAATACAGGATGCCACTAAAAATAAGCATCTTCTAAAGACGGGCATTATGTAGGAAAATAAGGATCATAAGGTATTCAAAACAGGTTCAAAACGTCAAAAAGGTTAAAGTAGAAGAGTCTGATGACAGTAAAGATTTGGATGAGAAATTAGATTAGAATTTTTATTTTTTTTTCATTTTCTATTGTTTGTTATCTAATTCTCTGTTGTTTACTATCTAATTCTCTACTAATAAAAAATTTGAGTATAAAACGCCAAAAACTACAAACGCCAAAACGCCTGATAGTATGAAAACTGTGAGAACGGATGCTAGCAAAGTACGTTTTTGCTATATAAAATGCCAAAAAATGCCAAACAAAGTATTACTGGAAAAAGCAACACTAATTGACAGATGAAACTGAACGAAACAGTAATTGCAAAAACAGTAAAATGAAGAGACGGTAACTTTATTGCCAAACATTTATTAGATTAAAAGCCACTACATGGAATATTGAATTTGTTTATCTTTTCAAAACGTCATAATTGCCTATCACATTATAGGCCTGCACCCTACATGGCACAACAATTGATAGGAAAAAATAAACATCAAGAAAATTACTGATGTTTTTTACATTATAGGCCTGCATCCTACTTGGCACAACAATCAAAGCCGTACTTAGTTAAAACGCCAAAATATTTATTGTGCTCCTGATCTGAAAAACAATAAAAATGCCGCGTATTTGTTAAACGCCAAAAAATAGAAAGGTGATGGAAGACGCGTTTAAAAAAGAATATAAAAGGACATCAAACCCCTCTGCCCTTCACTATGTCGCGTGACACGTGTTACGCCAGAATCCGTTCTCACACTTTTGGGCGTTTTCTCTTGATCCCGTACATATATATATATATATAGGGTCAGGATTTAGAGAAAACGGGGGAAAGTGTGAGAACGGTGAGAACGCTTATGGATCGTCAGATCAAAACACTCCATGGACTAGATTGCGCGGTGACGTTTTCATAAATAACATCAATTTTATTATGTGGGGCGTGCTTCATTAAGGGTAAAGGGGTCTTTTAACGCTCAAATTCAAAACGCCAACAAATGATAACACGTCATTCAAAAAAATAAAACGCCATTAAAAACAAAACGCCAAAAAATTAGTAATAAAACGCGTTGGATATTACAGGAAGAGGAAACAAACAGTAACTGAATTTCAGTTATTAACAATTATTAGAAGAAATTCCCTCCTAAATTACGCGCCAAAAACATCATTATATAAACGACGTAAAACATCGCTTCCATAATCATTTCAAACTATCATTCCTGCAAAAACATCTTTAACCAAAAATGCTAATTTAACCAAAACGCCAAAAATGGCAACAATCGTTTGGTGGAGATACACTCTGGAAATCGGGCGATTCGTCCTGCGTTTTGACAACAGAAGGAGGGTGTATGTTAGGACAAGCAAGGCAATTTTGAAGATGGAAGAAGAGGTACCGAAGAAACACTGGTTTAATCGACCGGAAACAATTGAACCAGGGGGGTTTGAATCCGCATAAAAGGGTTTAATCTTCTCGTTTGGATTCGGGGGTGACTGATCTCCTACTTCCACTAATAATTGCAAAATAAACAGCCGTTAGACTCGCCACGGGGAGAATGGGGGTTCTCTCCGTGACCACCCTCCGGCGTGAGAATAAGTACAGGGTTTGATGATGAAGAAGAAGTAATAGTAAAGTGAAATGAGAGTAACTTGAGGAATTATACCTGAATTATCCTTTATTCATAGCCGAAGTTTGGGCGGGAAAGTCTGTTTGATGAAAACTTGACGGAAAGTATTTTTCCGTAAGCGGTTATATTTTCCTCCGTTAATCGCTAACGGGTGTGTATGCATACGGATCGTGGTCATGATCAATGGTTGGGGTGATGCCACGTGGAAAGTGGGTAAGTGTGGATCTTCCTTCCATTCCGTGCCATCATCGTGACTTTTAGAAGAGCTTGGGATGATGCCACGTGGCTATTCGATTATAACCGAATGGTTGTGCACGATAATGCCTTCTAGAAGGATTACAGCTGTAATCCTTTGTGGCTCTTCCTCATGCTGATTCTGTTGAAACAGAAAAGTTGCTTTTATCCAAGTCTGGAGGGTATTGATGCGGAGGTTTTGTTAGGATTTTATCCTATCTGTTGTATGAGATCTTTGCGCAAGAATATGTTATACTTTTCTTGGCGCGCGGATGTTGGAAACAGTTTCTTTTTTAAGTTCTCTTTTTAGAACCAGTGCGCGGCCGCGCAAGGTCCTTTTAAAGAGGTTCACTGTTGGTGAAGTTATGGTATGGTCCTGAACGCTTGAGCAGGGTTTTTGGGACCTTACCCCTTCAATTCCCCCCCAGTCTAGTGTTGCTCTTATGCAAATAAGTGGAGTACTGGACTATAAGAGTTGGGTGGTTTTTGCTGTGGAGCTTTTAGGCGTGAAAATGGGGAATCTTCTTGGGGAACATACTTATTGATTGATATTGTTTATCTTATTAAAATGAATTGTTTATTAATCATGAACTGTCTGAAGTGACGTGGCTTTTATGTGCCATAGATCAGGAGAGTGAACAGGTGTTTTGACTTATCACACTCTTACTGAACTGTAGTTTCTGGGAATGTGTGTAGGCATTGTCAGAGATCATTTAATAGAATAGATGATTACTGCGATGCCGCCGTTCCATAAAGTGTTGATGTGACATTAATCATCATAACTTCTGGCATTCCTCTTAACGATGCTGACGTCAAACTTGTTTTAGCTATATATTCGTATAGGGATTATTGAATTTTTTACCTGATTTGGCAAAAAATGAGAACCAGGCGAAAATTCCGTTCCCGGAGAGTATCTGAAATTCTGAGGACTTTTGAGGCTGCTGAAGCTCTGCTTCAACTTGGAGGTCTTCCATCAGAAAAGATTACCGGAAATAACCTTCTTTCCTTGTATTCGGGGGAAAATTATGCCTCCCGTCGTTCTAGGGGTGATAATGTTTAAGGGGTTACTTGCTTGTCGGCGAATGTCCTGATGCAGTCTTTTCCGTCTGATCGGAGGGGACGGTGCTCAGTGGTGTACCAACGGCGTCAAAATAGATGACTTTCTGCAACTCTGGATGGTGCCCTCATGCCGGTTTCTACTATGGTTGGAGGGGAAGCTGAAAATCCCTGGATTATCGATCCTCATCCTCTTGAGTGGTATGGTGAAGTGCTGCATACTCCTTTGGATGTGTTGGATATGTTTCCTGGTGTTTAGCTTGTTTAGTTTGTAACTACTGTTTTGATACACTGCTGTGCATTGTATATTTTGTTAATGTGCTCTGTTGCACAAGTAACTCTTTTGATGCACTGTTGTGCATATGGATTTTCTTTTTGTTATTGTGCGTGGTGCGAAAGTGTTTAAATATAAGGTGTGTTTGAATTACAATATCTTACATGTGTATAATTACTTTGTTTAGGTAAAGCGAATAAAGATGGTGTGAAGCTCATGTGTGAACGTAGGTCTGGATTGTGCGCAAGGCTTGTACCCGTAGACCGTTCATGAGACTTGTAATGTTTTACCATAGTGTTTTCGCGTATACCAAAAGGAATTACATGCATTTTTGTAATAAACAATATAATAAGGGTAATCTTTGTATTGATAAGGCGCGGGGCCAATAGATACAAAGTGAATAATTAAAATAATTATTTTGCCTTGCGCAAGGATGGCCCGTTTGCATGAGATGAGTAGGCCTGCTACATATAGCACCTGCGCAGTTGTTGCGCGTTCCAGGTGCTTGGTACATCTGTTCCATCAAGCCTTTTTAAGGTGTATGCGCCTTTACCCAGGACTTCGTGGATGATATACGGTCCTTCCCATTTAGGCGCTAACTTTCCTGGTTTCTCCACGTTAGATGCCTCGTTGTCGCGCAGGACGAAATCTCCTGGAACGAAGGTGCATATGCGAACACGCGCGTTATAGTATTTTTTTTCTAACTTGGATTTATACCTGGCTTCTGCAATGGCTGCGTTCTCACGCCTTTCCTCAAGAAGGTCCAGATCAATTCTTCATTCTCGTTCGTTATCTTGCTTTTCCATGGCGATCATGCGCGGTGATTGGAGACCGACTTCTGCTGGGATTACCGCTTCTGAACCATAGACAAGGCAGAAAGGAGTTTTGCCAGTACTGGTTTTTGGCATGGTGCGGTGAGCCCATAAAATGCTTGGGAGCTCGTCCACCCACCCTCTGCTTGCGGTTCCCAGCCTTGCTTTAATACCATCCACTATTTTCTTATTCACGCTCTCAACTTGCCCATTCGCTTGTGGATGGGCCACAGAGGCGAATCTGTGTTCAATGTTCATTTCTTTAAACCACTTTTGTAGGTCTTCTGACGCAAAGTTTGTGCCATTATCAGAAATGATGCGTAATGGTAACCCGAATCGGCAGATAATGTGTTCCCAGATGAACTTGCGGATCACCATTGCTGTAGTCGATGCCAGAGCCTTTGCCTCTACCCACTTGGTGAAGTAGTCTACTGCTACTACTATGAACTTGACTGCGCCAGACGCATCAGGAAAAGGACCGACGAGGTCGATGCCCCATTGTTGGAAAGGCCAGGCTGAGGTGATTGGGACCAGGGGATTCTTCGGGTGGAGGGTCTTCGGCGCGTGGTGCTGATATACTGCACATTTGCGCAACAGTTCCACTGCATCTACATGCATACCTGGCCAATAATATCCCGCATTCATGATCTTTGCAACCACCATACGTGGGCCTGCATGGATTCCACATAAACACTCATGAATTTCGCGGACTAAGTATTGCGCATCGGTCTTGTCTATACAGCGTAAAAGTGGACCCATGAATGATTTGCGGTATAAGATACCGTTTGCCATTTCGTAATTCAATGCCTTGTGCTGAATTTTCCTGGCTTTCGCTTTTTCTTCTGGGAGAATCCCATGTTGCAAGTACGTGATGATCGGGGACATCCATGATGGGTTCCCGACTTCTATGATGCTTACTTGTCTTAAGGGAACAAATGGGTTAGATAATACCTCTATGCGGACTTCCTTCGCGAGGTGTTTGAAGCTGGTAGCGACCAATTTGCTTAGCGCGTCTGCATGTTTGTTTTCACTTCTGTTGATGTGGACTATCTTGAATGTTTGAAACTGGTTGATAAGGGTTCTTGCTTGTTCCAAATATAGGGCCATGCCTTCGCCTTTAGTGTTGTAATGATCATTGATTTGTTCCGCCACTAATTTGGAATCGACATGCGCTTCGAGGTTCTTTGCTCCCATTTTGAGTGCCAGGCGAAGACCCGCGAGAAATGCTTCGTACTCCGCCTCTTTGTTTGTACTTTTAAAATCCAGGAGAATAGCGTACGTGAGCTCATGATTATCAGGGCTGACTAGGCGAAGGCCTGCTCCAGGGCCATGCCTTCGCCTTTAGTGTTGTAATGATCATTGATTTGTTCCGCCACTAATTTGGAATCGACATGCGCTTCGAGGTTCTTTGCTCCCATTTTGAGTGCCAGGCGAAGACCCGCGAGAAATGCTTCGTACTCCGCCTCTTTGTTTGTACTTTTAAAATCCAGGAGAATAGCGTACGTGAGCTCATGATTATCAGGGCTGACTAGGCGAAGGCCTGCTCCCGCACCATCATCGTTTGAGGCACCGTCTGTATGCAATGTCCACACCCTATCATCGAAGACTGGGATAGGATTTTGGACTGCCTCGCACTCTTGGATTTTGTCGATGGGAACTTTGGTGACAAAGTCTGCTAAGACTTGCCCTTTAATTGTTGGTCAAGGTTTATATAGGATGTTGTATCCTCCTAACTCGATAGCCCATTTGGCCAACTGCCCCGCGATGTCTGGTTTAGACAAAATTTGTCCTAGATGATAATTTGTAAGGACGGTGATAACGTGGCCAGAGAAATACCGTCGCAGTCTTCGTGATGCGTGAATTAATGCAAGGACGAGTTTTTTCTATCATAGAATAGCGTGTCTCTGGACCAGTTAACATTTTGCTGATGTAGTATATCGGAGTTTGAACGCCATCCCTTTCTACCATTAGTACCGTGCCGACGGCTACTTCTGCAGCGGATAGATATAGGATTAATGGTTCTTCTTTTCGCGGTGCTGTTAAGGTTGGTAGCTGGATCAGACACTCTTTCATCTTTTTGAAAGCTTTCTCCGCTTCTGGTGTCCATTGGAAAAGGCTCTTTTTGGCGCAGTTGCGTAACGTGCTGATGAATGGATAAGATTTTGCAGCGTGATTTGCTAGAAATCTGTTGAGTGCTGCTAATCGGCCCGCGAGACGTTGCATCTCTTTAACTGTTGCTGGTGATGGCATTAGTTGGATGGCTTCTACTTTCTATGGGTTGACCCTAAAGCCATCTCTGGTACTATGAACCCTAGGAATTTGCCTTCCTCCATTCCGAAAGAGCATTTTATTGGATTCAACTTTAGATTAACGCTGCGCAAGGAGTCAAAGGTGCGCTGAATGTTCGCAAGCATTGATTCTTCTTCCTGGCTCATGATTATGAGGTCATCCATGTAAACTTCTACTGTTATGCCAATGTCTTCTCCAAAGACTCTGTCCATCAATCGTTGGTAAGTAGCCCCCGCGTTGCGGAGACCAAAAGGCATTTCCGTGTAGCAAAAAATACCTTTGTCCGTGCAGAAGGCCGTTTTATCTTCATCTTCCTCCTTCATCTGTACTTGATGGTAACCTTTATAGCAGTCTAGGAAACACTTCCAGCGGAAGGATGCTAGAGAATCGACTTTCTTGTCTATTTCTGGGAGGGCGTAACAGTCTTTTGGGCAGGCTTTGTTGAGGTCTTTGAAGTCGACACACATGCGCCACCCGCCGTTGTGCTTCTACACCATTACTGGGTTGGCTACCCAGGTTTGATATTGTACTTCGCACAAGATCCCAGCTTGAAGTAATTCGGCTACTTGCTCGTTCATTGCGTCTGCTTTTTCTGCGCTGAGACTGCGCCTTCCTTGTGCGACTGGTTCTACTGAAGATCGGATATTCAAACAATGCTGTGCTATGTCTCTTGGTACTCCAGTCATGTCCGCGGGGGACCAAGCGAAGATGTCTATGTTTGTTGGTGCATCCGTCTGTCGACTTCGTCTTGTATCGAGTCTTGTTTGTATTTAGATAGATCAGGGCACGTTATATGAGAAAAATGTCAAAAATAGGGTGAGAGACAATTTCAAACGGAATTAGAATTTGTAATTTCGTTTGAAATCAACATGTCAAGTTCAAACGAAATCACTGATTCCGTTTGAATGTAATTTTGCTTGAGACAGTTTCAAGCGGAATTACCACGCCTATATATATGTGCTTCCTGATTTCGTTTGAGTTATTTCTGAAATTCCGGTTTGAGCCACGAAGTGCTGCCGAAGTGTCTACTCACTGTAATTCTTTGTCAAATCAATCAATAGATAGTTTAAAGTGTATATCTAGCTGAATTGAACTTGATACGTCTGTTTCCGCCTTTCGTATCGAGCAATAACTCTTCTGATTGACTCATTCGGGTCAGAAAATGATCCTACAAGTGGTATCAGAGCTCAGGAGGAAGAGTTCATACCAATTCAGCTGAAATTTCTGTTTTCTACACCTTCTTTTCTAAATTGAACTTGTTTTCACGGTTAAAATTGGTTAATTTTCTCACATATTGTGCGCAATAGTGTTTTAACAAAGCCTTGAAAGTTTCAGATCTAAAATCGGACTAAAACTTGGTCAATTTGACAAAATTCAGTTCGAGATTGATGACATCAGCAGTATTCCGCTTGAAATAGCATCCTGATTCCGTTTGAAATCAGCTATTCCGCTCCAAATTGTGATTTCGTTTGAACATTTCAAACGAAATTAGTGATTCCGTTTGAAAGGGTGTTAGTTCACACGGAATTAGGTATTTCGTTTGAAAAGGTATTCCGCTCCAAAGAGTATTCCGTGTGAAGTTGGTATTTCGCTTGAAGTTGTCTTATAGTTGATCCCGTTTGAAAGAGGTATTTCGTTTTAGAGTGTAATTCCGTTTGAATCTGTGTGTTTGTATATTTCTTGAAAACCGAATCATGGAAGAGGAATTTTATAATGCATTTGCTACTACCCCCACTACCCCGGCTAGTGTTACTCAGAACTTGACAATGGAAAATGAAACGGGCACTATGCAAAAACCGCCAAAGCTTTTGAATATTGAAGAGTATAAAGGTTGGGAGGAACGTTTCGAAAATTGGGTGCAAGCAAATTATTTGGATGCTTGGGAATGTGTTGAAACAAAGTATGTTAGATCGAGGAATGATGATGAAGAGGAGATTGTTATTAAAGATCTAAGTGCTGATGATAGAAAGAAATACAAAAATGAAAAAAATGATGATTAGTCTATTGCATCAAGCAGTTAAAGAAGATATCTTGATCTTATTGCAACACAGTGGAAATGCATACTCAATATGGAAAGCATTAAGATCGAAGTTTGTTGGAAGCCAAGAGATGGTAAAGAACAAAAAATGGCTTTTAAAGAAGGAATTCGATTTATTTCGAGGTTTAAAAAATGAAAACACAAAGCAGATCATAGAAATATATTGCAATCTATTACCAAACATGAAGAGGTTAAGCATCACAAAAGATAGTGAAGAGTTGATTGAAAAGCTGGCCGATGCGTTGCCACATGAAACTTGGGGCACATATCTTATGATGTTAAGAAACAAGAAAGGTTTTAGCAGTTTAACACTCAGGAAGTTTATTGAAAAGATTGAAGCTCAAGAGATGGAACAAAGAAAAATCTCAAGAATGAAAGATTATGATGGTGAACAAGATATTGGATTGTATTACAAAGGAGGAAGCAGTGATAAAACCAATATGTCACCAAAGATCGAAACTGCATTCAATGCTAAAGGTTCATCTGGTGGATCATCTCAAGGATCAAATATCAAAACAGGATTTTCTCCATACCCATCATTTGATCCAAATTTTTCAACAACCAAGAAAGGAAAGAGATTACAATGCAACATTGTTCTGAACATTGAGAATGATGAAAATTTCTCGGAAGAGGTTGCTAAAGGTCACATGTGGTTGTTGGGAACCGTTTTGGAATCATATGAGAGTTTAGTTGCAGGTCGGATCAGGAATCCAATGTTGACAAAAGAGGATTACGATCAGATTGATGCTGAAGAGCTGGAATTGATGGATATAAAATGGTGTTTGGCGAGTGTGTTAAGAAGAGCTGAGAAGTTTAAACAAATTACGGGAAGAGATGATTTTCGTGATGCAAATGTTTCTACTTGAGGATTTGATAAATCTAAAGTTACTTGTTTTCGTTGCAGGGAAAAAGGACACTTCAAGAGGGAGTGCAAAAACAGCGAAGCAAGTGGAGCTCAAAATCCGTTCAACAACAATGATTATTATCGGAAAGCAATTTATCATCAAGTTGCTCAACAACCACATCAACAACAACCACAAACTGCTCATGTCAGGAAAGAGATAGAAGAATCATCAAAGAGAGCATGTATGGTGAATCAAGAAGATAAGAAATCATCAAAAGGTTTCAGTTGGGACAAATATGTTTCAGCTGATAATAAAGCATGCCTGATAAACCAAGATGATGAAAAATTACCAGAAGGGTTTAGTTGGGCAAATTTCAGTTGGGATGATTATGATCCTAACAAGAAGTCAAATCATAAAGCTTGTGTTGCTCAAGTTGCTGAAGACAGTGATAATGATGATGATTATTATGCAAGGAGAATGGAAAAGCACTTAAAAATGATGGAAGAGAGTGACAGTGATGATGGAAATGCTCAAAATAAAAAGAAAGAAAAAAAGATTAAGAAACCTGTCAGCAGTGATGATGAAGATGTTCTTGTGATAAGGAAGAAAATAAAAGATATTCCAGTTTTCAAAGTTGATGAAGAAGCTAATGCACAAAAAGTTCCTGTGAAATGTGAAAACTGTGAAGCAGTGAAGAAGCAGAACAGTACATTGATTCATAACATGAACAGATTGAAGGAATCTTATGATGTTCTGAACAAAGCAATGAATCAATACAATCAATCTAGCAGTGAACAAGCAACGGTTATGAAGACTCTTCAAGGAGCTTTCATGACAAAACAGAAAGTCATCAACAATTACATTGAGAAGTGTGCTGTGTTGGAACAAAAACTGGAAACACAGAGGATTGAAACAGAAAGAGTAAATCGTTTGTTAAAAAGTTACTCATGTACTTCTTATGTTATTGACAGGATTTATCCAACAGTGGAAGGCATGAAGGCGTTTGAAGAAGAGGAAGTTTCTGAGGAAAAGATTTATGAAAAGAAGGATACTGAAGTGAATGATTCTGGTAAGAAACAAGGTTTCAGTTACAACCAGAGTCCACCCCCGCTTGAAAATGGATATTCACCACGAAATCCAAATTCAGAAAGAGTAAAAAAGGCAACCAATTTACAGTGGGAGTCTGAGTCTACAGAACATTTGCCAGAAAACATTGATGTCACTTTCACATCGTCTGAAACTGATCATGAGTCCGAATTAATAAAGAAAGTGGTCAATCAGGTGTTGGATAACGATGAAACCGAGGAGTCAAAGTCGGAGTTAATCTCAGAGTCAAAGTCTGTCAAGTCAGAGTCAACAGTCAAAAAGGAGAAACGGGTTTACAATAAAGAATTCTTGTTATCAAAATCTAATTTGAATGATGAAACATTCAAAGTGGCTTATACTTTGAATGATTCTGACAAATTATATTCTGATGAAGAATTTCCAATAAGAGGTGTTAAAACTGAAATGATAAAAAAAGGTTTTCAAACTAACAGAATTTAATATTTCTGAAATAAAAGATGTAAATCTTTCTGAAACACCTAAACCTTACACCTCAAGAGTTCAACAAAGGTTTAACAAGGAAAAAGGTTATAGTTCTGGTTCTGGTTTTCAAAAGAAACCAATCCATAACGGTAATTTCAAAAGAAAGGGACTAGGATTTATTCCACCGAAAAATTATAAAAATGAAAAAACTTATAAACCAAAAACTGTGTTTGTTTCAGGAATATCATCTGAAGAGGAAAAAGAAAAGTTGTTCAGGAATCAATCCAACAAAGAATTCCTTGCAAAGAAGCAAGAAGAGATGAAGAAAGAAATTGCTCAGAAGAAAGAAACGAGAACCTGTTTTCAGTGCAAAACATTTGGTCATATTGCCAGGAATTGTCCACCGGCCATCCAAACAAAACAGGGAGTTTCTCTTAAATTGAAAGAAAAGATGGTTGAGAATGAACCACCAACTAAACAATTCAGAGTATTCAAAGATTCAAAATTTGAAGTTGGTGAATGTTCAAAAAGGTTTTATAAAAGAAAGGCAAATCTTGACAACCAAAAATGGGTTGTTAAGAAATCTGATGATAGTTCTAACAATGATTCTGATTCGTCAAAATCAGAGGAGCTATTGTCTGGCGATGAATCTGATTCCACAAAGTCAGAGGAGCCACAAATTGGGGTTAAATGTGAGAATTCAGTTCCTCCAATGGATGATGTCAACTTTCCACCATTGAAGGCTGAAAATTTTAAACAAAAAGTTGGTAAGGTTGAAATTTCAAATCAATTCTATTCTGAAAAGAAAGAATTTGATGTTGAAAAATTTTTTAATTCCAAAGTGAAGCATATTTTTGGAAAAATGATTGACGGGAAGGTCAAAGGGGTAAAAGAATTTTATGAGAAGAAAATGAAGAAACAAGGTAAGGGTTTTTCATCCCAGGTTTGTGACTGGGATGGAACCTATTATGATCAGTAAAAATCTGGACTTGCCGGAGCTCCCAAGTTGGTAATCGTGGAGCATGAATTGACATCTTTCTTGAGAAATTCACTTCGGTGATATTTCGTCTTACAAGTGGTAAATCTGGGACATTAATTTGTACTTGATTTTCTACAAGTGATATTTGTTGATAAAATCTAAAAATTGTTAAATTTTTCAAGTGATATTGTGGAAAACAATGTGATGAACCCCTAACCTACAAGTGGTTTATTAAAACAACAAAACTAATTTTTCGGAAAAACCATTTGATTAAAAACAAACTTAAGTGTTTTGAAATCACAATGGGAAAATAGTTTGTTGAAAGGGGGAGTTCTGATTGTTTATGCCAAGTGGATGGCGAATTGAAGCGATTCACAACAGTTGTCAAATTTTTCTTGTACAGTTTGTTTTTAAATTCCTTTAAATGATTTTGAATTTTAGGGGGAATAAGAATTTCAGAAAATCCAAAAACATTAGAAATTTTGAAAAAGTCAAAAACATGATAAAATTCAAAATGAGTTTTGTTGTAAAAAGGGGAAATGATAGTACATCAGTGGACATTCACAGCATGCTAAAGAATTGGAAAGTAAAAAAGTGATAAACGGTCTCACTGATAATGTGTCAGTAGGTTTTTACACATTTAGTAGATTGTGACGAGATATAAACCTAAATTTCAAACTTACTTATATCGTGGGGAACATCTCTCGGATATATGGGTAACCCCCGGAATCTTGTTTGAAAGGTCCCTCTTTCTGAGATACTAGGTCTTTATGCTTAGTGATATCTGGGGTATTCTCCCGGGACTTCTGATTTTGCGGAAGCAATGGCCTAGTCCCCGGAGAATACTTTATGCTTGCTTGAAACATAGCCCGCCCTCAGCATAAAAAATGATGAAACATTGCAAAATGCTAATCATGTGCTGTTGAAGAAAAGATCCTCTAAAGGGGACACACCAAAAGTTGAAGTCGTCATCTCTCTGATTTTGCGGAAGCAATAGCCTGAGCTCTCACGGCCCTCGCAATTTAACCCTTTACAGATATCATCTAGGTATACTCACCTGTAAGACTGAATATTGGGATCTGGATACGGGAGTATATTCTTAGGTGGGACACGCGAATAAGTTTAAGTGCTTAAAACATTAATCTCGTATCTCGAAACAGTTGAAATTTGTGTGAAAATTTAAGTGGATCAGTATACTGACAATCTAAGTGAATCGTTTAGAGCTTAAAATGTTTAAAGCTTAACGGTGTTGGTGATTTGTCTCAAAAACTGATATGATCCTCTTACACAAACTCACAAAAATATTGTTTGTAAATATTTCTCTATCGCATTTTCTTTTAGCTCAAAAATCCAAAAAGATTTTCGGAATGTTTTAGCATAAACTTTTGAAAAATATGTAACACCCTAGTTACTATTTAAGGGTTTTACATGTAAATACCAAGGATAAGATGTATAGTTAAGACTACACATACTATAAAAATACAGCTTTATTAAAACTTTTACAAATCATAAGTTATTCAACATAACGTGATCGGATTCCTCGTTTAAATTTACGACGAGGCAATGTGCGGAAGCATGAAATCTTTATTGTGTTCGGTTCTTCGTTGAGCTTGATCGTCTTCCGGCATCCAAAATGTACCTACATTTCATAAACATGAAATGCTTTAGTTATACGGAGTCTAAAACGTGTCTAAACGAGTTCGGAAAGCGAAACTGATTAAAAATTACATTTTTGTTACAGGGTCTACCGTAAATTACGGTGGTACCGTAATTTACGGTAGACCCTGGATATTGATTTTTCCACCATAAAACAGTGAATATGTGGCGTAAAGATTTTAAGGCTACCGTAAGTTACGGTGGCTACCGTAACTTACGGTGGCCTCTGCAGGATTTTCCAAGTTTGCCGTTTTCTAAAACGAAAACCTTCATAACTTTTAATCCGCTTGTCCGTTTGACCTACCGTTTCTTCCTACGTGATTGTAATTTGATTCTCCATCTTATGGAGTTAACATCCGACATCCGGATTGACAAATTTATAGAGTTTTAAGCTTTAGGCTTAAATTAAATTTACCTATTTTGACCCATTCATGTATTTATCAAACAAACTTGTTTGTTTGATCCCAAATTCTCGTGAATCTCCTAACTTCTATATTGTCTATCATATTTGGCTCAAACCACGGGTTTCCTACGCATTTTAAACATGCTTATACTCAAGTGCTTATTTTGACCCGTTAAGGGCATTTATGTCCTTTTAAGCATAATTTCGCTCATTTACCTTATGCCTCATAATTCCACTCGTTCATTTTGGTTAGTCTTCCACCACAACTTTGAACGTGGTGGATTTAATGTAATAGACTATTTATTCCGAGTTTTATACCTCAAATATGTTATTTTTGCGGTAATACACATTTTAAGGCATTTAACCCTTGATAGTTTATGCCTACGATTTTCATACGCATCTAAAGGTTACAAAATCATAATATAAGTTCCTAACCAACCTTTATGGGTCGTTTGCCCAATTTACCCTTCAAGGGCGTTTTAGTCAACATTAGCCTCTCACTTACTACAAAGGGCTTTCGCTACATATTTGGCCATGAAGTATGTTATCCACAACCATATATACACGTACCTTGCTCGGGTCAACTTATTGACCCGTTTCGATACCTTGCCTTAGTAACCGCTAAGTAATAGCGATGTAAGTATCCATTTGATATTTAGTCCTGAAATCATACAACTCGACAAACCATTAGTCGATATTGTCAAAGGGTGATATTTTCACCCTTTTGACCCGTTTGATTTTTTTGACCGATTATATTGGCGAGATGAAGTTTAGTGCCATCTCGCCTTCACGACTCGCTCCAGTTTACATCGTGCGGTCATTTTAATTATAAATCACTTCTTAACACTTTTTGGCCTAACAAGGCTTTCGAAATAAAGTATCTTTCAAAACCAACAATTATTGTCAACGAGTGACCAAATTACAATTTTACCCTTATTGGTTATTATGATTTACCTTATATGGTAACCCTTAAAAGTACATGTTTCATTCGTCATAATATGATCGAATTACCGATTTAACTCATTTTTAGCCATTACTATGGTTTCTTATCATATTTGATTATCTTGTTTTGTACGACTACACGCCGGAACACCATATCTCAATTAGGTATTTGTCTTATTCGTAATCAATACGACAAAGAATATTCCAACATATGTGACTAGTGTAAGCTATACTTACATTGCATCCGAATTATGCTTTTCCTTCATTCTTGATTCGTTTGACCCGCTTCCTTCCCCTAGCTTGCCAAGCGTCAAACTATCATTGAAATTGTAAGATGGTTGAGTTAGTCATAATCATTTACGACTATTCCATCCTACGCTTCTTATATCGAATTTATCATTCGATCATATACTTGGTCGGTTTGACTTTTTAAATCAATAGACTTATCAACTTATTCAATGCACATTTGGTTTATTGAATTTCGCTTAGGCATTTCATCCGAACTCTTAACGAAATCAAATTTTACACACTAACTACTAGGTAACTTGATTTCAAGCATCTATATCACGATATTAACATCAATTCTCTTATATCATACAAAACCCATTTCGTGAGAAGTATGATCTTGTACTCAAATTCATGGTTTAATCGAACACCTTCTATTTGTTATCATGCATGTTGATTCTAAGCATAGTTATATCATCAATTTCATCATAACATTAAAACCCACTTATCTAAGTGTGTTAATTCATCAAATCCTTCAATTCATAGCATGTTATGTATGATTTTCACTTAGGGTTTCGTTCCTAAGCAAGTATACATCACTAATCTAGCCATAGCTTCTATAATCCATGCCTAATTCGCGATTAGGATGATTATCAAATTTTTACAACTTCACGAATGTTAGAAATTCGACATACCTTACGATCCCCTTGACTTGGTGATCGTTAGTCCACATTCGGTTGTGAATTTAAGCGTCGTTTGACCCTCCAATTTGATGAATTTGGATGAGCTAGGGTTTGGAGCTCTTGCTCCTTCTCCTGGACGATTTCACGCACACACATACACACACACCAAGTGTGTGTGTTGTGTTTTATTTTTTTTGTTTTAATAAACCAAGTTTCCCACTCGACAATATTAGTCCCTCATGTTTTATCTTGACCAATTGAAGCTATAACTCACCATTAGTCATTTGATCTCATGCTACCAACTAGGTTAATTATTCCTAGTTACCTTAACGGGTTCGGGAAGTTATAACCTGTTATGTTTTAAGTCTCGTTAATTCGGGCCTTTTATAACTTTGTTTTCTCAAAACATTTATTCTCCTTTTTATTAATTATTAGGCTTATTTATTTAAATCCTAATAAATTTCCGGGTTAATCTTTACCGCTAACGGTATTTTACCCGCTCTTTTGTATTAACGGGGTTTAATTACCAAACCCGTTTTCGGGGTGTTACAAGTCTACCCCCCTTAAAGAGGTTTCGTCCCCGAAACCTTATTTACGTAGTTCATTGGTTTAATCAAACGAACCTAGTTTCATTTTCAAGGCACCTGTTCCTTTTGGTCAAAAGTTTTCACTTTTATATTGACGCGTGCGACTTTCATGTGTAAGGCCTCGAGGGCCGTTATTTTCAGCTTGTATCCATTATCTTTATTGATTATTTAATTTGGCGGTTAGACTTGTTAGTCACCGGTTACCTTATACCCCATCACCCGGGTTTACTATATTGCCGTCATTGGCCTTTTGCGTGTTTATGATTTCATATCTTGCAACTCACGTTATAACGTGGTTATATTATGTATCACCTTTGTGACCGTGATCACATCACGTCATGTTTAAGTTTATGTCGTCTTTTCTTATCGAAAATCTTTCTTTCGAATGCATTGTCTTGCACCCATCAGTGTTAAGATCTAAATTCTTTGATATTAATCATTTTCCGAATTCGTCTCATAATATTCATATTTGTTAAAACGTTGTTTCTTACTAAAACTGAATTTTAGTTTAATGTTTTTCCTTTTAACTAAATCAATTACTTATATCAAGGAAATTGACAACCCATAATTTATTCCCTTCCGTTCTCATTTTATGCGAGGAATCGTAGCAAGTTCCCTCGCTTTCTCCTATTGACGCGTAGGTTCTTTCACTTAGCCTCGTAGGCTATTCCTTTATATTTTCACCTTTTTACCTTATTAAGGTGAGACCTCAACAATTCGTTTCTTTCTATTTGTGACCCGAAGGTCCTTTTGGTCCTGTAGACCTTAGCATCATTTATAATCTCGTAGGGTATGATAATCCCGTAGATCATCTTTTATTCAAGTCTTTATTCAAAGGTATATATATTTATATACGTATATGGCATTAAGGCACCCTTTTTATGTTCAAAATCATTTATTTTCGCCTTGGTATTTCCTTTGACCTTGACCGTAGTCTAAGGCTACATTCGTTTTCTTTCGGATGAATTTTCCAACTTTATGACTTCTCACGTCATTTGTGCGTCGGTTCATCTTATGCTCACCACTATCCAGTTTACATATAATCGTATTTGATTATGTCCCATTACCGGGCTCATTATTCTTTTGCTTTTAACTTTACCATTATCCCGCTTGCGTTTACTCATGCCGTCCGGCATGATATTATATTCGACTCGTTCAACTTTAAAATACTTGAACATAACTTACTTAAAATTTCTATTTACATTATCTTGTCGTCTTTTAGTTATGACTCAAAACCCGAATCTTTTAACTTTCCATCCGAGTTCCCGTTTCTCGGTATACGCATGTGTTTAATTCTTACCCATCATCCGGGTGTTTTACCGAAGTCGTTATTATTGCAACCCTCCTGGTACGCATTAAGACCTCGCTTCATTTTTATATTCCGACTTTGTCCTTAAGTTTGACGTATTACCAAAAACGGCCCGTTAAGAGGCATAGTTGCATTTTCCGGGTTCGAGTGTAAATACACTCCCTCCCAATGCATCTCCTAATCATTTTACATGTTTGCATTCTCTGGGTTCGAGTGTAAGTACACCCCCTCCCAGTGCGTACCTTAATCTTTACATGTTTCTTTGTCCCTTCACTCAGGCTCATTATCCTAATGTAATACACTTCCGTCACCCGGCTGTGCGTTTACATTATTATCAAATATTTTGCTCATTTGATTCAGTTGGGTACTTTTTAATTTGCCCCACTCACCCCGTCCTTACTACATCAGATGTAAGCATGTCCATCATAAAAAGTTTATGGTGCCACGTGCTCACCACTTACTTGGCCAGAGTAAGCGATCAATACCTGGTATACATGACCTTTTTTATAATTTTCACATTACACCCCATGTAAGTAATGCCTCTATTTGTTTCTCTTGGAAACAATATCCCGGATAGGTTTTCTATTCGGGTTTTTCCAAGTTTTCAATCTACATATGCAACTTTCATTCTCTATGTATTTGTTGCATATTACTATTTATGCAATTAAATTTAAAATGTGCACCTGGTAATGCTTGCCCTAAAGGGCTTCTTTTGCCATTAGCCTTGTTTGCGATCGCTACGTGTTTTAGGTCCTTGATGAGCATACTCTTTGGACAGTCCCTCTATCAAATCCGCGATTTGTTAAACTCTCGCTATCTTCATATGCGAGTGTCCTTAAACTAAAACATTTACAACAGTTAGTAATTTCGACATTAATCGATGCCCGTATTATAATACAAGGCTTTTCTACTATATGCATCAATGCGTGTAATTTCGTTGACTATATCTACTCTATATCGTTTTTATTGGTATAACGTGTATTACACGATAATAATATGTGTTGTTCTTCAACACTCTAATCATACTAAACCATTGATATACATGTACTTACCGGATTTGCGATCAAGCCTCGAACCGAACACTTTATTCTTTTAACCTTGAGCTCTGATTACCAACTTGTAACACCCTAGTTACTATTTAACGGTTGTACATGTAAATACCAAGGATAAGATGTATAGTTAAGTCTACACATACTATAAAAATACGGGTTTATTAAAACTTTTACAAATCATAAGTTATTCAACATAACGTGATCGGATTCGTCGTTTAAATTTACGACGAGGCAATGTGCGGAAGCATGAAATCTTTATTATGTTCGGTTCTTCGTTGAGCTTGATCGTCTTCCGGCATCCAAAATATACCTACATTTCATAAACATGAAATGCTTTAGTCATACGGAGTCTAAAACGTGTCTAAACGAGTTCGGAAAGCGAAACTGATTAAAAATTACGTTTTTGTTACAGGGTCTACCGTAAATTACGATGGCTACCGTAATTTACGGTAGCCCCTGGATATTGATTTTTCCACCGTAAAATAGTGGATATGTGGCGTAAAGATTTTAAGGCTACCGTAAGTTACGGTGGCTATCGTAACTTACGGTGGCCTCTGTAGGATTTTCCAAGTTTGCCGTTTTCTAAAACGAAAACCTTCATAACTTTTAATCCGCTTGTCCGTTTGACCTACCGTTTCTTCCTACGTGATTGTAATTTGATTCTCCATCTTATGAAGTTAACATCCGACATCCGGATTGACAAATTTATAGAGTTTTAAGCTTTAGGCTTAAATTAAAATTTACCTATTTTGACCCATTCATGTATTTATCAAACAAACTTGTTTGTTTGATCCCAAATTCTCGTGAATCTCCTAACTTCTATATTGTCTATCATATTTGGCTCAAACCACGGGTTTCCTATGCATTTTAAACCCGCTTATACTCAAGTGCTTATTTTGACCCGTTAAGGGCATTTATGTCCTTTTAAGCATAATTTCGCTCATTTACCTTATGCCTCATAATTCCACTAGTTCATTTTGGTTAGTCTTCCACCACAACTTTGAACGTGGTGGATTTAATGTAATAGACTATTTATTCCGAGTTTTATCCCTCAAATATGTTATTTTTGCGGTAATACACATTTTAAGGCATTTAACCCTTGATAGTTTATGCCTACGATTTTCATACGCATCTAAAGGTTACAATAAAATAATATTATATGTTCCTAACCAACCTTTATGGGTCGTTTGCCCAATTTACCCTTCAAGGGCGTTTTAGTCAACATTAGCCTCTCACTTACTACGAAGGGCTTTCGCTACATATTTGGCCATGAAGTATGTTATCCACTACCATATTTACACGTACCTGGCTCGGGTCAACTTATTGACCCGTTTCGATACCTTGCCTTAGTAACCGCTAAGTAATAGCGATGTAAGTATCCATTTAATATTTATTCCTGAAATCATACAACTCGACAAACCATTAGTCGATATTGTCAAAGGGTGATATTTTCACCCTTTTGACCTGTTTGATTTAATTGACCGATTATATTGGCGAGATGAAGCTTATTGCCATCTCGCCTACACGACTCGCTCCAATTTACATCGTGCGGTCATTTTAATTATAAATCACTTCTTAACACTTTTTGGCCTAACAAGGCTTTCGAAATAAAGTATCTTTCAAAACCAACAATTATTGTCAACGAGTGACCAAATTACAATTTTACCCTGATTAACCCTTAAAAGTACATGTTTCATTCGTCATAATATGATCGAATTACCGATTTAACTCATTTTTACCCATCACTATGGTTTCTTATCATATTTGATTATCTTGTTCCGTACGACTACACGCCGGAACACCATATCTCAATTAGGTATTTGTCTTATTCGTAATCAATACGACAAAGAATATTCCAACATATGTGACTAGTGTAAGCTATACTTACCTTGCATCCGAATTACGCTTTTCCTTCATTCTTGATTCGTTTGACCCGCTTCCTTCCCCAAGCTTTCACCTAGCTTGCCAAGCGTCAAACTATCATTGAAATTGTAAGATGGTTAAGTTAGTCATAATCATTTACGACTATTCCATCCTACGCTTCTTATGTCGAATTTATCATTCGATCATATACTTGGTTGGTTTGACTTTTTAAAGTCAATCGACTTATCAACTTATTCAATGCACATTTGGTTTATTGAATTTCGCTTAGGCATTTCATCCGAACTTTTAACGAAATCAAATTTTACACACTAACTACTAGGTAACTTGATTTCAAGCATCTATGTCACGATCTTAACATCAATTCTCTTATATCATACAAAACCCATTTCGTGAGAAGTATGATCTTGTACTCAAATTCATGGTTTAATCGAACACCTTCTATTTGTTATCATGCATGTTGATTCTAAGCATAGTTATATCATCAATTTCATCATAACATTAAAACCCACTTATCTAAGTGTGTTAATTCATCAAATCCTTCAATTCATACATGTTATGTATGATTTTCACTTACGGTTTCGTTCCTAAGCAAGTATACATCACTAATCTAGCCATAGCTTCTATAATCCATGCCTAATTCGCAATTAGGATGATTATCAAATTTTTACAACTTCACGAATGTTAGAAATTCGACATACCTTACGATCCCCTTGACTTGGTGATCGTTAATCCATGTTCGGTTATGAATTTAAGCGTCGTTTGGCCCTCCATTTTGATGAATTTGGATGAGCTAGGGTTTGGAGCTCTTGCTCCTTCTCTTGGACGATTTCACGCACACACACACACACCAAGTGTGTGTGTGTTGTGTTTTATTTTTTTGTTTTAATAAACCAAGTTTCCCACTCGGCAATATTAGTCCCTCATGTTTTATCTTGACCAATTGAAGCTATAACTCACCATTAGTCATTTGATCTCATGCTACCAACTAGGTTAATTATTCCTAGTTACCTTAACGGGTTCGGGAAGTTATAACCTGTTATGTTTTAAGTCTCGTTAATTCGGGCCTTTTATAACTTTGTTTTCTCAAAACATTTATTCTCCTTTTTTTTTAATTATTTAGCTTATTTATTTAAATCCTAATAAATTTCCTGGTTAATCTTTACCGCTAACGGTATTTTACCCGCTCTTTTGTATTAACGGGGTTTAATTACCAAACCCGTTTTCGGGGTGTTACAAAATACAAAAAGATTTTCGACAACTGATGTTGGAAAGCTGATTTTCAAAATTCCAAGTGCTAGACATGATGAACAATTGGATTGGGAGAGTGTGTTTTGAAAAGAAAAATGATATTTCTTCAAGTGGTTCATCAGAGATTAACGTTGTAAAATCATTTTTTGAATGTCTTATCAACAAGCGGTCATCAGAAATGTTTTAAATGTTAAATCATTTTTGAGATTAATATCTACAAGTGGTAATTTCTAAATTTGTCAAATGTTAAAATTGTGAAATTTTTTGTGAGGTAGAGTTTGTGTAGGTAAGCCAGATTTCGATCCTGAGCAGAAATTGAGCCAGGATATGATCTTGAAACTGCTGATGCTGATGAACTTAAGGAATCAAGAGATCTGATCAAGAGAATTAGAAGACTCAAGAGCCAGATTGTGATTCTGGAATTGAAGATTAGATCAACATCCGAGGGGGAGATAAGTTGATAAAGAGAAGAGAGAGATTGAAGGATACTTACATTGTTAGATACTTCGGAAGAGATTGAGAGGACTGATAAAGACTGAAGATGTGAAGACTCGACAGCAAAGACTTCGTCAACATCCGAGGGGGAGTCTGTTGGTGCATCCGTCTGTCGACTTCATCTTGTATCGAGTCTTGTTTGTATTTAGATAGATCAGGGCACGTTATATTAGAAAAATGTCAAAAATAGGGTGAGAGACAATTTCAAACGGAATTAGAATTTGTAATTTCGTTTGAAATCAACATGTCAAGTTCAAAAGAAATCACTGATTCCGTTTGAATGTAATTTCGCTTGAGACAGTTTCAAGCGGAATTACCACGCCTATATATATGTGCTTCCTGATTTCGTTTGAGTTAGTTCTGAAATTCTGGTTTAAGCCACGAAGTGCTGCCGAAGTGTCTACTCACTGTAATTATTTGTCAAATCAATCAATAGACAGCTTAAAGTGTATATCTAGCTGAATTGAACTTGATAGGTCTGTTTCCGCCTTTCGTATCGAGCAATAACTCTTCTGATCGACTCATTCGTGTCAGAAAACGATCCTACAATGTTGTTAGATAGGAGTTCTTTTAACTTTATACGGATTGCTGGGGAGATGGCGTGTCCTAACAAAATGGTTTGTTCAGGATATTCTTCGTTGAGGACCCATTTTTCTGGTTCGGTTGATGGTGAAGGTTTTGCAACTTTTGTTGGTGGCTCGTCGTCCACATACATAACTTCTTTGCTGTAATACAAAATTGCTACCCCGGTTTCCGTTGGAAAACCACAAGCGGCGTGTGGTATGGAGGTAATCATGCTAAACTCTCTCTTAGATCGTCTTCCTAACAATACATCATGACGTGACGTTGCCAACATAACCATGAAATTGACTGTGACAGTGCGCGAGTGTTCCCCGTCTGAGAGGGTTACAGGAAAAGCGATTCGACCCAGCGAAAAGACAGCTTCGTTGCAGAAACCAGTGAGAGGAAATCGGATGGTTTTAAGCGTGCCTTATCCTCTGGGTCTAGTTGCTTAAAACATTGCTCGTAAATTATATCCATGGAACTTCCTGGATCTATGAACATATAATCAGTACGGTAGTGGCCGAAAATACCAGTGATGATTACCGGGCGTTCTTCTGAGGACCTCCTGGAACGACAAGGAAAACCATTTGTTGCTCACGCCAGTGTTGATTGTGGTTCCGTTTGTGTGGCCTTCGTGAGGGTCCTCCTTGCACCATGTTTATCTGTTCTGTGTCGGCCTTCTGCTGGGTGCTATCTCCAGTGTTTCGTTGCTTTGTTTTGAGTGTTTCTGGATACTCTTCACGACTGGGTTGGATGTCCCACCATTGTGTTGGTTGTGGACCCAGTATTGTACTGTTACATTCTTTCTTTTCGGACTCGTGGTGTCCAGATCTGTGGTGGGAGAATGTCGATCTGGGATTTGATGCTAAAATTTTATTCATGGTTTCCTTGGCTCTGTTAAACCAACATTCTGGAGTTTCCTCCAAACGTAAATCTGGAGAATTCTGAGTTCCAGATTTCATTTCTGAGGTAACAGAGTTTGTTGCCTGGTGGTAATTGTTGTTGCTGACTTGTTTGTCCATGATTCCGTCGATCTGAGTAACTTGGGCTGGACTTCCCTTATTTTCAGATCGAGGACTTGATGGACGTTTTGATGGAATCTCTTCCATTAGAAAACAGAGTGTTGAAGAAAAAATCAAAACAAGAAGATATGAAAAAAAACTGAGAAATCGGTGGGCGCCAATGAAGAAACATTGGTTAATCGACCGAAATCAATTGAACCAGAGGATTTGAATCTGCATAAAAGGGTTTAATCTTCTCGTTCGGATTTGGGGGTGACTGATCTCCCTATTCCACTAATAACTGCAAAATAAACAGCCGTTAGACTCGCCACGGGGAGAATGGGGGTTCTCTCCGTGACCACCCTCCGGCGTGAGAATAAGTACAGGGTTTGATGAAGAAGAAGAAGTAATAGTAAAGTGAAGTGAGAGTAACTTGAGGAATTATACCTGAATTATCATTTACTCATAGCCGAAGTTTGGGCGGGAAAGTCTGTTTGAGGAAAACTTGACGAAAAGTATTTTTCCGTAAGCGGTTATATTTTCCTCCGTTAATCGCTAACGGGTGTGTATGCACACGGATCGTGGTCATGATCAATGGTTGGGTGATGCCACATGGAAAGTGGTAAGTGTGGATCTTCCTTCCATTCCGTGCCATCATCGTGACTTTTAGAAGAGCTTGGGATGATGCCACGTGGCTATTCGGTTATAACCGAATGGTTGTGCACGATAATGCCATCTAGAAGGATTACAGCTGTAATCCTTTGTGGCTCTTCCTCATGTTGATTCTGTTGAAACAGAAAAGTTGCTTTTATCCAACTCTGGAGGGTATTGACGCGGAGGTTTTGTTAGGATTTTATCCTATCTGTTGTATGAGATCTTTGCGCTAGAATATGTTATACTTTTCTTGGCGTGCGGATGTTGGAAACTGTTTCTTTTTAGAACAAGTGCGAAGCCGCGCAAGGTCCTTTTAAAGAGGTTCACTGTTGGTAAAGTTATGGTATGGTCCTAAACGCCTGAGCAGGGTTTTTGGGACCTTACCCCTTCAGGTACAGAGGGGTATCCTATCTTTTGGCATCGCTCTGTATAACGAATGCCATGAAACACATATGCTTATGAAAGCGTTAACAAGGAAATTTGGACCAATCAAAGTAGATGTAAAGCCGAACCCTGTAATGACATCATGGCGTTTTGATGATGAAACAGACATGGTGACCATTATATACGACAACGGAGAGCAGGAAGACTACTGGCTTGAAAACATCATGACAAAGCAGGGGCTTAGGTTCATGGAAGAATTGCATAACCCCACTTGTTTGAACACAGAAATGGACTCAAAATTGGCGTTAATGTAAGACATGTTCAAATGGAGGCTTCAGAATCTTCAGGAACAAGAAGCCGATGAAGGTGAAGGTGATGATATGGATGAAGATCCAGATGAAGACTCCGAGGAAGAAGATGACGCAAGTGATGGATACTTTTCGGATAAAGTACCTTCTGACGAAGGGTTTTAATTTTTTTTCTTCTGTGTAATCTCCTTTTTTTAAAGATAATTAAGTGATATATTTCTCTATTTATTTGCAAAACGCCAAAAAAATACTACAAAAAGTTGTTGCTTTCAAAACGCCAGAAATAACAAAAAAATGTTTTTCCTGCTTAATATTTTATTTTCTCCGTTATTGTATTTTGTCATCTTGGTCTGCATAACGCCATTTAAAAAAACTCCAAACCTGGAAGATGGGACGTCTATCTCCCTAAAAATTGATAAAAGCTGATCAAAACAGTAAATATAAACAGTAACTGAAAAGACGGTTGCTTTATTACTATCATTTATTATAATAAAAAAATCCCGCCTAAACTACACGCCAAAAAACTCCTATAAGAGAGGGGTCTACACACAATGAATTGATCACACCCAGAAAAACAAATGTCATGTTCTCTACAAACCACTCACTTTAAAACGCCAAAAAAAGTTAGTTAAAATAACCCACTGAATCGATTCTTCTCTGAGGGGGTTATCTCCATAACCTTTTGCTGAATGAGATGGACAAATATTCAAGAAAAAGAGACTGATGACAGTGATATGTCATCATGTGAGCTTTGTTCTTGATGAATATATGCATGGCATGAAGGGATCAACACAAGTGTAAAATGTTATTTTGGACTCCATTATTATAAATAGCATCAAGTAAGAGTTCATCTTCAATGACATGCCACCAAACAAGAATATCACACCAAAAAATAGGATGCCACTAAGCAACTTCGTCTAAAAAATACGGGGTTTATGTAGGAAAGTTGACATCTAGCTAAGGTATTCAAAGGTTCAAAACGCCAAAACAAATTGAAGAAGAAGAGGCTGATGACAGTGAAGATTCGGATGAGAAATTAGATTACCATTTTTAATTTTTTTTTCTTTTTCATTTTATATTGGGTTGTTATCAAATTATCTGTTGTTTTGTTATCTAATTCTCTACAAATAAAATACATTATCATATAAAACGCCAAAAACTACAAACACCAAAACGCTAGTAGTATGAAAACTGTGAGAACGGGTGTTGGCAAAGCACCTTGTCAAATGTATTAAGCGCAAAAAATTGACTAAACGCCATAAAAAACATTTGGTCTTATTGTAATCTTATGAAAATATTAATGAGTCGTAGTGAATTATTATACAACGCCACAAAACGTAAAAAAAAATTGACCAGAAAACGCTATAACGCCAAAAAATTATCTATGTGACACAAAAACAATTAATTCAACGCCAAAAAGTTTAATGAATACAATTAACGCCAAAATAATATTAGACGCCAGAAAATGTTATAGCGCGTTGGGAAAATGAAAGAAGATTTAAAAGACAAAATAAAAACCGCTCACCCCCTGATCATATCCCGCGCCACGTGTTGGGCCAGGATGCGTTCTCACTGTTCTCACACTTTTGGGCGGTTTCTCCTGATCCCGTACCTATATAGGAACGGAATCAGAAGAAAACGCCCTAAAATGTGAGAACGGTGAGAACCGATCCTGGCCTAACACGTGGCACACGGCATAGTGAAGGGCGGAGGGGCTTTTTTGTCTTTTCATATTCATTTTTTTAAACTAGTCTCACAACACCTCTCTATTTTTTGGCGTTTAACAAATACATGGCGTTTTTATTGTTTTTTTTAGATCAGGAGCATATTAAATATTTTGGCATTTGTGGCGCCCCCAAATTCAATAAAATCATTTAGTAATTATAAGTCATTTTCCTCAATGGCGTTTTCCAAATTCATTAGGCGTTTTTGTAGATTTCAACAGTTAGGTTATCAAGGTAAATTTCTTGGTGTTCATGGCGTTTTTAACTTCATTAGAAATTTAAAAGAGTACAGCTAAGACGAAATCAAACCAAAACTAATAGTCTTCTTTGGATGGTATTACATCTGAGATGTAACCATTGCTTTGTTCATCACTCTTTTCAGACTCATCATCATCATCATCTTGTTCATTCTGTATAACGCCATAATCTTGTATCTTCTTTGTTCCATCTTATACTTGAATATATTCACAAAGCTGGATCTAGCATTGTTCGAAGGTGCTAAATCACAGAGTTGTTCGATAAGATGTAGTGTATCTGTGTTCAGCACTTCGTCCATTGT
This sequence comes from Helianthus tuberosus, assembly GCA_030545235.1. Classification (NCBI taxonomy): domain Eukaryota; kingdom Viridiplantae; phylum Streptophyta; class Magnoliopsida; order Asterales; family Asteraceae; genus Helianthus; species Helianthus tuberosus. Next base: position 21,587,502 of record CM060436.1, on the reverse strand, counting down.
CAATGAATAATCCATCCCGTGTTGAAAGCTCACCCTCACCGTTCTTGATTGTTCATCCAAACTCCAACTGGTAACTTTTGGTAGATCAGTATCTTCATCATCATCATCTTCATCATCATCATCATCATCATCATCATTTTCCGGAAATTTTCTTTTTAATCTTCTTATTACCGTTCGATTCCTCTCACAATCGTAGGCGATTGGACCCCAAGGGCTAGAATATCCCTCTGAATGGATTCATCCATACTAAGTATGGCCTTGATTGTTTTGACTTTCACCCTTCTTCTGTCAGAGAACTTTATGACGAAACGTCCATCTGAGCTCTCAAACCTCCATGCAACAACTTGCGCCATTTTTTAAAAATTGTATGGCGTTTTAGACATGGTGTGGCGTTTTTAGTGAATGTGTGGAGTGTGAAGCTTTTTTGTTTAGCTGTTGTACTTATATAATGAGCTTTTTTTGGCGCTAGGTGGATATTTGTTTTTGGTGGTAAAAAACATCAGTAATTTTTTTGATGTGTATTTTTTTTTGTATCAAGTGTTGCGCCATGTATGATGCATGCCTATAATGTGACAGGCAATTATGGTTTTTTGAAAAGATAAATAAATTCAATTTCCCATGTAGTGGCTTTTAATATAATAAATGTTTGGCAATAATGTTTCTATCTCTTCATTTCACTGTTTGCAGTTACTGTTTTGTTCAGTTACTGGTTGCAATAATGTTGAGGCTGTAAGACTTCCGAATATTTTTCAGGGTTTGGCGTTTTGTTTTTTATCGCGTTTAGATAAAGATGACACGTTGTTTAATACATTTTTTTAATGGCGTTTAGTCAATTAGTGTTGTTTTTAATAATACATTGTTTGGCATTTTTTGGCGTTTTATATAGCAACAACGTGCTTTGCTAGCATCCGTTCTCATTTCTCACAGTTTTCATACTATTAGGCGTTTTGGTGTTTATAGTTTTTGTCGTTTTGTAATAATTTTTTTTTATTAGTAGAGAATTAGATAACAAACAATAGAAAATGAAAAAAATAAAATAAAAATGCTAATCTAATTTCCCATCCAAATCTTCACTGTCATCAGCCTCTTTTGGCGTTTTGAACCTTTTTGAATTCCTTAGCTAGATGCCAATTTACCTACATAATGCCCGTCTTTATACGAAGCTTATTTAGTGTATCCTGTATTTTGGTGTGATATATTCTTGTTTGGTGACATGTCTGCTCGAATGCTATTGATCTTCAGGCCATGCATATAGTTATCAAGAACAAAGCTTACATGATGACATATCAGTGTCATAAGTCTCTTTTTCTTGAATATTTGTCCATCTTATTCAGCAAAAGCTTATAGAGATACCCACATCAGAGAAGAATCCATTCAGTGAAACTTCATTCAGAACAATACTCAATATAGAAGAAACGAGGGTTGCCATCTGTGGTTTTTTTAACTATTTTTTGGCATTTTAAAGTGAGTGGTTTCTAGGAAACATGGCGTTGTTTTTTGGGTGTGATCAATTGATTGTGCAGAGACGTCTCTCTTATAGGATGTTTTTAGCGCGTAGTTTAGGCAGAATTTTATTATAATAAATGATATTAATAAAGTAACCGTGTGTATTTTACTGTTTTGTTCAGCTTTTATGAGTTTAGGGTGATAGACGTCCCATCTTCCAAGTAAAATTTGGCGTTTTTGAGTTTGGTGTGTTTGATGTTTGGGTTTTTTAGCGTATCTAAGATGAATGGTATATAGTAGTAAACGTGGCGTTTGGGGTTCGGGTGTGTTTAATGAATGTTTGAGATGTTTGTTTATATAGGATGTGTTTTGGCCCATAATGACGTTTTATTCATGAGTTTGGCGTTTTTGGTAGAGAAGTCTAAAGACCCTTTTACACTAAATGAAGCGCGCCCACTTAATAGAATTGGTGTTATTTACGAAAACGCCACCGCACCAATCTAGTCCATAGATTGTTTTGATCGGACGATCCATAACCGTTCTCACTGTTCTCACACTTTTCACCGTTTTCTCTAAATCCTGACCCTATATATATATATATATATATATATATATATATAGGATAGGGATCATGAGTGAACAACATCCTTGTTTGTGAACTGTGTGAACTGATCTAGACCCTTGATTTTTATGATCTTGAGATTTAAATGAGTGGCATGATGGTAATTATTTGGGTAATTTTTTCTATTTAATTAAATACAAAAGGGTATATGTGTAATTACACAATCAAAAGAATTCAAATAGGAAACCTAAATTGTTTCCATTATATTAAAATCTCATAAATTCAAATCCATTATTGCTTCTCTCTCCTGCTCGATTTCTCTCTTCCCTTCTCGATACAAACAACACCACGGCAACCACCACCGATTGATTTATTACCTCCGATCGATAACCATATCATGCTCGATATCCTCTACATCCGATCGACAACCATACTAGAACGATGATGATGACGATGGTAGACGATGCAGTCGCCGGAGATGACAATGAAGGTGGAGGTGGTTCCTATTCATGATTAGTGTTCTCTGGTGAGTGAATCGAGTGTGCAATTTCTTGTTCATCTCAGATTCGTTATGTTTGATGTTATAAATCCGAAAGCTATGACGGAACTGTTGGTGAGATGAAGAAGGTATGACGGAGATGACCGGAGATGATGATCGGAGACGATGACCGGAGTGGATGAAGGTGAAGATGCTGAATATGTTAGGGTTTAGTTTCGTGTTCAGGTCGGTGTACACATGTGTACTCTGTTTATGCAAATGGTTTACACCTGTTTATAGTAGCAGTTATGTGTTTCAGGTCGGTGTACACATGTGTACTCTGCTTATGCAAATGGGTATTAACTATGTATACACCTGTGTAAATTGGGTGTACACCTGGTTTTATGTTTGTACATAGGTCTATTAAATTTAAATACACAGGTGTACTTCGGGATTCATGCTTCAGTGTACGTAATCGAATTTTAGATACACATGTGTACTTCGAAATCTGGGTTTTTTATCGACGAAGAACTGCTGGATTTAAAAAAAAATCTGGGCTTTTTTAAATGGTGATTATGATATACATCTTGTTTAAATTTAAAAGATATTTTGATTTTGAATAATCACAAAAATATAGGAAAGTATAACTACCATTAATTAATTAAAATAAATAATTAATAACAACTTAATGTATAATTACCATCCTATCCTTTTTAACAAAAAAGATGATCAAGGGCTATGATCAGTTCACACAGTTCACTCTTGGGAAGTTGTTCACTCTAGAACCCTACCCTATATAGGATTAGGTTCAAATGTGAACAACTTCTCCAAAGTGAACTGTGTGAACTGATCTGGGCCCTTGATTTTATGATCTTGAGATTTTAAGTGAATGGCATGATGGTAAATATTTGGTTATTTGTTACTATTTAATTAAGTGAATAAGGGTATTTGTGTAATTTTCCATATTAAATTGATTGCATAAATCCCGTTTATATCTACATTTAGGTTTTATTCACCTCTTATTCAAACACACATAACTTTCTCTCTCACATATCATCGCCGACATCAACCAAAACAGAGGAGACATTCGAAGCTTGCATGCTGCCGGAAGCAGAGGAGACCATCGCTGACAATCATCTCTCTCTTTGCTCTATAATCAGCCTTCAAGATCGCTGATGAAGTAGACGGTGGTCCGATGGGGTTCGTCGGTGGTCTGATGGGGGTCAACGGTGGTCCGATGGGGTTCGTCGGTGGTCCGATGGGGGTCAACGGTGGTCCGATGGGATCTGATAGGTAACACGTACTTCCTCCTAGGGTCGTGGTTAACTTTGAAAGGTTAATACTGATTTAACAACTGATTTTACTCGTTTTATTCGCGATTCTTAGTTGTTGATTGTTGTGTTCAGACGATTTGTTTTTATAAGCTTATTTCAATTTTGGAGGAATTAGGGCTGTGGAAGTGAGAATGTAGGAAATCTTGTGCTTAAACTCAGTTTGAGTGTACGACGAGCTTGAAAGAGATTTAATCAATCAAGGGATTTGTGTTAATGAGCTGTGAATTTGTGATATGTGACTTTCTGAAAGATTTATGCATGGAAGATTAGGCAGTTTCTGATAAGCTTAAATGGGTTAAGCATATGATTCTTCTTTTAATATCGTAAACAGTGGATTGATTGCTTGAAGTTCTAAATTATTCAATATTTAACCAAATTACTAAATAGAACTGGTTTCGATAATTGTTTTCTATTATTTTGGAGAACCAAGAACTTTGAATCATGTAAATAGAAGTAATTATTCTGATAAATAGTATACGGTTTAACAAGGTCTGCTTCAGTTAGATGGTACTATTAGAGTATTGGGTCCAATGCTTCATGTACATCATATTAATTGCGTACCTACTTTACATCATATAAAAAGTTTAGAGTTGATTGATGCAAGTTGTCACCTGTATGCATTTGGACTTCTGATACGAACTTTAGCTATGTTCTATAATCTGTATACTTTCTAAAATTTGTAGGACACCGTCCTTTAGTTGTTGCACGTGGTGGAAAAAATGGCAACGAGATTGGGTTGGCATGGGTCACTTTACACTACAGGTCAAAAAAGGCAGGCAATAGCAAACACTTTTTGTTTGTTTTTTAAAAAGAATATGGTTTCTTAACGTTAATTTTTTGATTTTGCTCTGTTTTTAATGCAATGTACACATGTGTATTATGATTTTGCTCTGTTTTTAATGCGATGTACACATGTGTATAACGTCTGTTTTTGTGATATCTCAGAATTTTTTATGTATTGAATGTGTAAAGTTATTGGTGTGCACTTGTGACGTATGCGATAAGGAACGATTCAGCATACAACGTTGCGAATAGTTGTAAAAGACTATGTTTTTTGTTTTTCCAATTATGTTGGGTTTTATTGTTGTAACACCCCGTGTTTCGAAAGTCAAAGTCAAAGTCAAGATTGAAGTCAAAGGAAGAAAAGATTGCTAATTGCGATCTGTCTCTCCTTGCTCAATTCCTGTTTTGACTTCTTTGACTTGTAGTTAGTCTGTTTCATTTTCGCTTTAGTTGTATTATGTGGAGTATCTATTAATAATCACATATTAATCGCTTTATCGCTATCGCAATCGAACTCGCAACTCGAATTACGCATTTTGGTTATTGTTATACGTGTGTGTGTGCCTTATGTGTTACTTGTGCATGTTTATTTATGTTATGTGTGGGGAATCAATAGAAACGCAATCGAACTCAATCGCAATCAAAATGGTATGATAATTGGTGGAAAAGAGATAGTGCGAGATATGAGTAGTTGGGATTAAAAGTAATTTGATAAGCAACTCTATCGCATCGCTCACTCGAACCGCATCGCAACGCGCTACACTCGAATCGAAACGGCAACACTCGTCGCGCCGAGCACTCGAACCAGGTGCCGGCCGGACGGATTGCCATCCGACCGGGCTGCCATCAGATCGAGGTGCCGTCCGACCGGGCTGCCACCCGGGCGAGATGCCATCCGACCGACCAGCCCTTTCCATTTTGGGAATCCTATAAATACCCCTTGTCACTTTCATTCTTTCCACTTTTGGCAAGTGACGTCCGACCAGTGCTCCTACTTGCTTTTTCCTTCGATTTCTCGCAATTCCGATAAGATCTCGTCCTAAATCTTGTATTTTCTTAATCTACACGCACTCCTACACCTTTCTATCTTTTGAATCTCAACTTTTAACCGTGAAATCATCAAGATTCAAGGTGTTCTAGGATGACGTCATCATGTGTTCTTGAAGAACTTCATGTTTTGGCCTCAATCCACCAAGAACAACTTAGATCTAACCGATTTCCACATAAACAAACAAATATCTTTCATATATCTAAACAAACTCACAATGAAGAGTAGTGAAAGATGGTTTTCTAACATTCTTTCAACTCTTTCACACTCAATGCACTCAAACCCGGTGGGAACCGGAACTACTACTGAACGTCTACTCATTCTTAGTGATGTATCAGTGCTAGATCCAAGACCCATCCAAGAGATAGTGATTTCGGGTTTGGACATGAACAACCGTCTCGGACCGTGCACCGTCGGACTAGGGTGATTCCTGTTCGGTTAGGTCGTTAGGGACGAGATAGGGTTCCTATTGTTTAAACCAGTCACCAAGTCGTTGGGACGAGCTGTCATCCGACCGGAGTGCTGTCCGACCGGGTTGCCATCCGCTCAACCCACTGTCCGATCGGGTTGCATCTTGATTCATTTAAAAACTTAAACAATTTTCAACATGTTTAGTAACAGGGTTGCCACCCGGTCGGATGGACATCCGACCGAGCGACCGCCCTGCTGTGGATTTGTTCTCACTGAGGAACCTCGCCATTCGAGTCGCTGTCTGATCGGACGACCGTCCGATCGACCGACCTGAAAGGTAGAGATACTTCAATGTTTTCAAAATGCTACAACGAAAACTTCAAAAGTCAAGCCATCATACACAAACACATCCTTCTCAAAGGAAGAAACAATCAACTCGAACAGTCATCCGACCGAACTACTGTCCGAACGGATTACCACTCGCATGACTGTCCGTCCGATCGGGTTACCATCCGATCGAACTGCTGTCCGACTCACTTGTACCCGGCACCGTTTTACGCGTCATTTATCGTTATGCTATCAATCTATTCAGGCTAACCCTACTCTCTAGCGATCCATTCAATCCATCAACCGCTGTGAGTATACTCGATCCCTTTTTGCTTTACGCACTTTTGGGTGTTACATACGTTACTTATACTAAATCACATCGAACACACTACGCAATACTTTAAAACGCTAACTGTTACCGTATGTTATACGTGACTTAATGAATGCTTGTTTGTTATGTTTACACATGGAATGTTGTCTACCTGCCTTAGCAACGATAGTACTATTAGTTTGGACTCAGCACCCGTTCACTCGGGGGTTGTTAAGGACAATTACCTACATGGCTCACAGTGGTGAGAATGTATCGCGAACTGCCTTGGGCAGTCAACCCGCAGTCTTTGGTATCGATAGGTTCATGTCGATAACTAACATGCCTCATTTCACTCTGTGTACGTGCTGGTTATCCGTAACGCTTTCGAACTCTATATGCTATTATCAAACGTGTATGCTCACCTTTACACTATGTGTGTTGACTTTTACTTTAATGTATGTAACAGGTGCTTAAGTTGTTTTTATGCTTAGCTTGCTGTGAACTTGAGGCAAGGAAAGGTCTAGGATGCTCTCTGTGCTGTGATGAAATCGAAGCTAGGAAAAGAGGTCCTAGAAACCAATAAATAAACTATCTATGTATAAATCTGAGTTGTCGGAACAGAACTACTTGACTAGATTTGTGTGTAATAATTTGGTTGCCTTTTAAGACATGGTATGAGACATGTTACTTTAAATTAATCGGTAATGATAATTGTTATGCAAACTTCTGGACAATCTGTTTCGCTCAGTGCCATGCCCCGATGTTTCCACCATCGGTTGGGGTGTGACAATTGTTTTTACGAAACTGGAATTTGTAATTGTATGTTTTTTTGCTTGGTTTGAAAACATTATGGAACTTGTAATTTGTTAAAAATAAAATAGTTTTACAGGCATTTGTTTCTATGTATGCTAAGTACACATGCATACTGTTCAATTCATATCCAAGTACACATGCGTATACCTTTGAAATATGAAGGTTACGTGGATCTTAAAATCAAAATTTGAATTCTGGTGATGAAATCTGAAAGTTACTGTTGATCTTAAAAATTGAAATTCAAATCTAGTGATTTGTTGTTTGTTTTGATAATTATCTTCTTAAAAATATAAGATATTATGGATAAGGAATTAAAATACGAAATATGTAACTGATTTCAATTATTAAGATAATGATTTAAATCTAATTTTTTATAAAATTACAATCCTACCCTTAACAACTAAAAAGGAAATCAAGGGTCCAGATCAGTTCACACAGTTCACTCTTATATATATATATATATATATATATATAGGGAGAAGATCATGCGAGAACCACCTCTTATTGTGAGAACCGCGAGAACCAATGTGAACACGCCAAAAATAGCTAAAAATCACACAATTTTTTTTTTGAATTTTTTATAAAAAAATCGCTACTTTTAGAAGCAAAAAAAAAAAAAAAAAATTTTTTTTTTGCTTCTAAAAGTAGCGATTTTAACATAAAAAATATTAAAAAATTCAAAAAAAAAATTTTAGATTTTTTTTTATTTTTTTTAGATTTTTTTAGGTTTTTTGGGGGTTTAGTTTTTAGCATTTTAGCTTGGGGGTGGGGGGGGGGGGTGGGGGAGGGGGGTTTAGGTTTTTTTGGGGGGGGGGGGGTGTGGGGGGGGTTTAGGTTTTGGGGGGGGGGGGGGGTGGGGGTTAGGTTTTTTTTTAGCTATTTTAGGTTGTGTTCACATTGGTTCTCAAGGTTCTCACAATAAGGGTGGTTCTCGCATGAGCCCCTCCCTATATATATATATATATATAAAATTATTAATTAAATTTAATTAATCATTAATTATAATATTAATTTTATATGATCACAGGGCCATACATATTTAATTTTAAAATCTCCTTTGCCCCACTAAAATTTATTAAAACGGAATTGTTATTGTTATTGAAACAAGTGGTTTAAAAGAAAATTCTATTCTTATTTTTTTCTTTAATTTATCTTAACTCGTGTCTAAAGACATATATTAATTAAAACTGAATTCTTATTGAACCAAGTGGTTTGAAAGAAAAATCTATTTTTATTTATTTATTTATTTTTTGAACTGCTACTATTTTATTAAAAACATAAAATAGAACAAAGGGAAAATCCCTCCTCGTGGCCCAGTAGGTATCCCCATGTGGTTAAGTTGGGCCAGCTCCTCCTTGGAGGTCACCGGTTCGACTCCCACCTGTGGCATTAGGGGTTTCCAGGCGGAGGTCAGCTTGCGCGGGGGTCGGGGCCCGATCGAACATCGCGTTCCCAGGGGCGGGGCTGACAGGAGATTGTCTTTGACAAGCTCTCGGTGACCTATGGTCAGTATATAGAAAGTCACCTTCCAAAAAAAAAAGAACAAAGGGTCCAGCAGGAAACTGGAAATCCCAATCAAAACAAAAACAAAAACATTACGTAATCAGGTCATGAATATTAAAATCTCTCCATCTTTCCCAATCTATACTCGCATACGAAGACCGGTGTTTAATCCACATAAACGACTCCTCTTTAATCCTTTCGATAATGCACTCCACCCGAATTTGTTTCCTTTCAAAAATTCTTTCATTTTCTTCATTTCCAAATGATCCAAATACTCGCAAAGATAACAACACAAATTACTCTTTTCCACTTCTTGGATCCTTTCAATTTATGAACCTCTTCCAGCAAGTCTACAATTGAATCAACTTGCCCAATGTTTGGAATTTTCAACCAAACCCACACATGCCACCATAAAGCTCTAGTAGTCACACATGAGAAGATTAAGTGATCGATAGTCTCGCCACCAAACCCGCACTAAACGCATGTCTTGTCTTCCACTCGGACTCCCCTTCTTTCCAACTTCGTTTTTACCGCAATTCCCCCATTAATGGTTCTCCAAATAAAAAACGAAACTTTTTTTGGAACCCAAGTTAATTACTCGAATCGACCGACCTCCACTTTAGTTCCAATATTTTCAGCCACACCCTTCCTAAAATTTGCCACAGAAAAATTAACTTCTTGCCCATTTTCAATCATAAGGCCCAATTTCTCTGGGTCCGAAACCCCAGCCTTAGAAATATTCTTTTTAACCTTGGCTATATCCTTCCAAACTCCTACCCACCTATTTTTCAACGGAACCCCATCCTCATCTATATCGATCCCATGCAAAGCTTTAATGACATCTGCCCACAAATGGTTTTGTTGGTTTCTAACTCTCCAATGCCCCTTCATAAGTAAAGCCCAATTAAGGCTTCTAATCTCCCCCAATCCTAACCCGAGTCTAAAGACATATATTAACTCGTGTCTAAAGACATATATTAAGATTACTTCACTAACTAATTCTTAATTTTTTATTGTTTCAGTAATATATTTGTATTTTAAGAGTAGGGTTCCGTTATAAATCAGTCTTAACATACAAATGGGTCTTATTATAAGAATTGAAGGAGAAAATTTTATTTTTTGAAATTTTATTTTTTATCATCTTGCCAAGCACATTATTTAGTCCTAAAATCTAAAAAAAATCGTGTATTTACACTAGTAAAGTGATTATGTAATTACTCTAGAGTAATTATAATTATTCACACATAATTACTCTACTGGAGTAAATACACAAAATTTATTTATTTATTTTTTTTCATTTTCAACTAAACATCATGCTAAAGTAAATGAGAAAAAAGTTAAAAAAAAAAAAGTCCTTCACTTTCTCATGTTAAACCTCATTTGTATGTTAGTATAAACAAGATTTTTGGTTTTGAGCCCAGATTGACATACGAACGCCCCTACCAGTGATAGTACGCCTCTCGATAAAATCGTTGATTGAGGTTTTAATTTGAAAAGTCGACTTGTGGGTTGTACAATAAATAAAATATGCAACTCTTTCACTTTTATTAGGTTGGTCTTTTATTTGTTAAAAATGGGTTTCTTAATAGTCTAAGAATGATTAATGAGCATTTAGGTTTTGTTTAGTGACACAGTGCTTATTTTTTTAATTGTATAAAATAGGCTTAGTTATTTTATATTTGTTAATTAGTTTACAATAGAGTTATACAATTATTTGTATTGGTTAATTAGTTTACAATAGAGTTATACAATTATATTTGTAGCATTTTAAAATCTTAAACATATTTTCATTTAGAGTCGGAGTTAAAACTTCACAGGGTCAGTTTTAAAGTTTCAAAATTTAATGTGAGTCGGTGTCAAAATGTTATGAGATTCGTATCAAAGTTTCTTTCTTTTTATAATTTGCTCGAAATTAAATCATATGTGTACTAAAAAAAATCAATGCTCAAAACATAGGTACGCTTATGAGTATATTAAAAAAAAAAAAAAAAACATAGTGGTAGATGATTAGATTCTGTGAACTCAGGTGACTGATTATTTCTTTGACTTATGCTTATTCTGTATAATACTAAAATTCAGAAGGGAAGAACTTGTATCAGTATCTCAATTTCAATTCAAACATGGGTTTGATTCCCCCCGAATTAAGCGTAGAACAAGAATATTTGATTATTTTAATGGTAAATGGGTACTATAATTGCATGTTTTTAACATTTTAAAGTGCTCAAGACTATTTTCCTCAAATATTGTTTTTACAACAGTTATTATTCCTTACTATTTTCAAGGCTTTTTGCTTCGTTATAAAAGGCAGACAGGTTTCTTTTGCTCCATCAAATATAACTTTCTCAACATAGAGAGATGACACAAGTTGTGTACAATTTCCTTCCGTCAACACGCAATAGAGAGCAACTTGATTCTCAATATCCGTTGATAATATCGAATAAAAAGATCAGATTATTCGGGTTTGAGCTTGATCCCGCCAAAAATGGCGCAGCACTCAACGAACAAGAATTTGGCAAACACGAAGAAAGCCTGCATTCATCACCTACCACAACCTCGTCCGAGAAAGAGAAGTATTCGATGGAGGATTCCCAAGAGGCGAAGAAGTTCAAGTGCCAATATTGTTTCAAAATGTTTGCTAACTCGCAAGCATTAGGTGGTCACCAAAACGCGCATAAAACCGAACGGATGAAGAAGAAAAGGTTGTTATTACAAGCTAGAAGAGCCACCATCGAGAATTACCTCAAACCCTATGACCAGATTATTAATAATCATGGTGTTAACATAAGTTTTCATGGTCATTGTACTAGTGATCATGAATTTAGTGTACCAGATTTTAGCTTTGCTTTGTACGATGAAGATTTGGTAACCTTTAAGGATGTATGCTATTCTGGTTACAAGCATGCAGGCAGGTCAAGAAGGATGGTTTGTTCATCATCAGACGATTCAAAGCCATCTTGTAAAGATCTGGATCTTCAATTGGCACTAAGTTCATACACCACCAAGTAACCATCCATTTTTTTTTCTTGGAAAACCATTTGTCAGATTGAAACTTGATGAGATAACATATGATCTCTTAGAAGTGTAATCTTTCAGCTTGTAAGACTTTAATATGTATGATTCGTTTAGTATATAACCAATTTTGTTAGATATTTTAGCGTAATCTGAATTGACTTGGTGATCAAAGTGAATACTAATACATATCAAGCAAGTTAGGAGGTGTGGGAGTACATGCTTGTTTGAGTTATTATAATTTGAAGTGTACGGGCGGAGCCCATACTCTACGGGGGTTCCAAGGTGGCAACGACCCTGGGAGTCGGGTCCAAGGGGCAGAGCCCCTGGCTGGGGTCGAACATCAAATTATGGCAGTTTTTTGTGACAATTATGTCTTAATTTTGAGATAACTGCCTAATGGTGGTTGATCATCCCCAACCCCAAATTCGTAGACAATTTTTCTTGATCTTCTTCTGGTTCAGACAATTTCGCACAAACATACACTAGTTCAATTTCTCGAAAATCAGAGTTGTATCCGATTGAATTATTCGTGTGAACCACCGAAATAATTTGATCTGAGTGTGACTATACGCCTCTCTGATCATCCGGTAATCTGAAAATTCCCCAACAAAAATCAAATTAATTTCTGTGAAGATGGCAAGCGGATCAATGAAGGATATGACAAGCAAGTTTGACAAACTGGAGAAGTTCGAAGGGTAGGACTTCCGAAGATGGCAGAAGAAGATGCACTTTCTTCTCACAACGTTGAAGGTGGTGTACGTGTTGACTAATCCAATCCCGGAGATACTGGAGGAAGGCAATCTGGAGCAAATCAGAAAGAGGTCAAAGTGGGAGAACGACAATTAACTATGCCTTGACCACATTCTGAATGGTATGTCTGATCCCTTATTTGATGTTTACCAAAACGTAGAAACTGCAAAGTTTCTGTGGGACACTTTGGAAGCCAAATACATGGCAGAAGATTCTTCTAGTAAGAAGTTTCTTGTCAGTAATATTAATAATTATAAAATGGTTGATTCAAGGCCTGTCATAGAACAATACAATTAATTGTTACGAATTATAGGTCAGTATTCCCAACATGACATGAAGATGGATGAGTCCATCTCGGTTTCAAGTATCATTGATAAGTCACCTCCTTCCTGGAAAGATTTTAAACATAATTTGAAACATCAGAAGGAGAGTTAACTTTGGTTGAACTTGGAAGCCACTTCAGAGTTGAAGGAGGCTTGAGAGCACACGAAAAATTGTTGGTCAAAGATGAAAAGAAACAGGCTGGAATGTCTTCTGTGAACATGGTTGAGACGGGTGAATCATCTAAAGGAAACAGTAAGTTCAAAGGGAAACAAAAGTTTCAAGGGAACAACAATTCAGGTCAAAACAAACAGCCGAATTACCCTAGCTGGAAGTGTGGTAAGGCTGGTCACTTTAAGAGGGACTGTAAACTGATGAAGAATGCCAACAAGTTTAGTTCAAAGAACAAGAATGAGGCTGGTTCTAGCGGGTCCAAGGACCCGGGCAAGCAAGGTCAGAATTTAGTACAATTTAATAATTCAGTTCAGAATTATGTATCACTAATTTCGGAGGCATTTATGTGCAGGATGATGATATTGCTTGGTGGGTTGATTCGGGTGCAACAAGCCATGTATGCAAGGAACTTCGTTGGTTCAAAGACTTTCAACCAATTGAAGACGGATCTATCATTAAGATGGGAAATGTTGCAACTGAACCAATCAAAGGAATAGGAACCGTGAATCTTGTTCTTACTTCCGGAAATTTTTTACTTTTGAACAATGTTTGGCGGAATCCGAAAGAATCTGTTAAGTGGCATTGTGTTAAATAATTGTGGGTACAAACAATTATTGGAAAGTGACAAGCATATCTTATCAAGACATGGTACCTTTGTAGGTTTCGGTTATCTATGTAATGGTATGTTTATGTTGAATGTTGATGTCTCTTTTATGAATGAATCTGTTTGTGTTGCTTCAACTAGTAATGTTAATGACATAGCTTCAACTAGTAATGTTAATGACATAGCTTCAACTAGTAATAGTAACAATTTGACTGATTCAGAATTATGGCATGCTAGACTAGGACATGTACATTATAAAAGGATTAAGGAAATGTCTAAAATGAGCTTAATTCCACCTATTAACATAAATAATGATAAATGCCATATTTGCAGTTGAATAAGATAACTAAAAGCCTTTCATGCAACATGTTCATAGGGAAAGTAAAATGCTAGATTTGATACATAGTGATCTATGTGACTTTCATGCTACACCATCACTAGGTAATAAAAAGTATGTAGTAACGTTCATAGATGATGCTACTAGATTCTGCTATGTGTATTTGTTGCATGCTAAAAATGAAGCTCTTGAAAAGTTTAAGATCTATAAACAAGAAGTAGAGCTCCATCGGAGTGGGTTGATCAAAACCCTACACACGGACAGAGGTGGTGAGTATTTTGATCCGGTGTATTTCCAATCGACTGGAATAATACACCTACCACAACTCCTTACACACCGGACCAAAATGGTGTGGCGGAAAGGAGGAATATGACTCTAAAGGAAATGGTCAATACCTTGTTGTCCTATTCGTGCCTAAGTGAGGGATTTTGGGGTGAGGCTATGTTGACAGCTTGCTATTTGCAAAATAGGGTTCCAAATAAAAGGAACAACACCACCCCTTCTGAGCTTTGGTATAAAAAACCACCTGAGCTGCATAAGCTGAGAGTTTGGGGTTGTAGAGCCGTGGTAAGGCTCACTGATCCTAAGATAAGGAACATAGGGGAAAGAGGTATAGACTACATTTTTATTGGGTAAGCGGAGCATTCATTTGCTCACAGGTTCTATGTTATAGAACCAAATGACTACGTGTCTGTGCATATGGTAATTGAGGCAAGAACTATAGAGTATGATGAGAATAGATTCTCTTCAATACCTAGGCCTAGGGACATGGTTCCAAGCTCTAGTGTAACGCCCAAAAATTTTCCGCTTAAAATTTAAATAATGACATACTATTTCTAACGAAATTTGGGCATGACCCGTTCAAACTACGAGCGGTCCCCTGTTTTTCACAATCAAAATTTCATTTGAAAATACGCCGTGTTTCAAAAGACATAATATATACCATCAAACGAACCTTGACGCACATACGAAAACCATTAAGTTAAAAATACTTACAACCTACTAAGGTTTTCAAAAGGCAAACATGATAGGAGTTAAGGTTTAACTACTAGACATAAACAAAAGTGACAAAATAAATTAGACATTGTCTTCTTTACAAAAGTAGCGGAACATATGACGGGCTTTGAAGCGTGTTCAAACCGGGCGAAGCTTGATAATTAAACTTGAGATTTACCTACATCACCACAACAAAGTAAACTTCATTAAAACTAAATTTCTTCCTTTATACTCCAGATTTCAACTCACGGATTTATAGCCATTATGACATCCGCGAACTTACTAGTTACTCGTTACTTTGATATCATCATTCTTACACATAAGTATGTTCCAAAAATAGAACTTCATACCATCCTTTTTAATCTTACATTCTAATTCTTTTGACCCGCTCATAAAGGGTCTACACATTCTTTCTCTTGCATTTTGATTCAACATATTCGACCCTTAGAATGAGTCCTACACATGGTACTTTATATAATTAACTCAATTACCACATTATATAGTAAAACATCAGTATAATAAAACCATGAATCGTACGAATAGCGTACCTCGATCTTGATTCCCTTGTTGCTTCGCTTGACCTGAACTTTCTTCCTTAACACCTATACATAACCATTCACACTTTAATTTATGTCTTTTTCCGTTTACACACACCAATTGATAAGACATCATACAATCTACATTAACTTCACAAACACCTTCAAATCAAATAAAGTTTATGACTAACAAGGCTAAAATCTTTATTAAGGCATTTCATCAAACACTTGGTGTGCATAACATCAACGAAGCATAAGGTACACGTGTTCAAAGCATGGTTCTACTAGTTCATTCTTAGTTTATCAAGATTAAGCAAAATTTCCTACAACAATCATTCCAAATCAGTTTTTAACTATCATTTATTCATCAATAACAATTCTCATACTAAGCCATTACAATAATTTGCACATAATTTCATTCATGTTCTTCATTATCTTCTTCCTAATTCAAGTGGGTTTATGCTTCAAATCGTTCGATTAACTAAACTCAAACAAATTCCTTGTTCTATTGTGCAATCCTAACTCATAACTACACAATTATTCACATTAGTACAAGATTGGGTTGAAACCCACTTTCTACAAATAATCAAAACAGAAATTTCAACTTACCAATAGTTGAACAAGCTTAGATTATTCGACTTTTGGGTTCATGCATCTGTTAGGGCTCTTAAATTCCTTCTGATTTTGAGAATCTTATGAACTTAGGGTTCCTCTTGGCCCCTTTTTGGCTCTGGTCGATCCACAGAACACACATGGTGTGTGTGTTTTGTGTTTTTCTTATTAATTAAAAACTTTCATTCTTTTTAACAAGTTTATCCCTTCTAGTTAGTATTGTTGTTTATTTATCACATAACTTCCCTTCTAATTGAGTTACTAACATATGCATTTAACTAGGTCAATATAACATAACTAGACATTTAGGTAACATAATAAATTGCATATTTTTTGGGATGTTACAAGTCTACCCCCCTTAAAAGAGGTTTCGTCCACGAAACCTTAATACGTACCAAATAATGCCGGGTAGTGCTCCCTCATTTCATCCTCTAGTTCCCATGTAAGATCTGATCCTTTCCGATGTTGCCATTGCACCACTACTTGCTTTATAGTTTTGTTTCGAAGGTGCGTTACCTTAGAATCCTTAATAGCTATCGGTCTTTCAACGTAGTTCAACTTTTCGTCCAATACAATATCATCGAGAGGTACGTATGCCGTCTCATCCGCTAAGCACCTTCTTAATTGCGATACATGGAATGTGTCATGTATTCCATCTAAGGCCGGCGGTAATTCTAAGCGATATGCGACTTTCCCAACCCGAGCTAAAATCTTGAAAGGTCCTATGTAACGGGGACCTAGCTTTCCTCGCTTACGAAAACGGATTATACCCTTCCACGTGGAAACCTTCAATAACACATGATCACCTATTTGAAATTCAATAGGATGTCGTCTTCGATTCACATAGGCTTTTTATCGGTCTTGAGCCGCTTTTAAACGGGCTCGGATGAGATCAATCTTCTCGTTAGTCTTAGCTACTACATCATTGGGCGCAATTTCTCTTTGCCCCACTTCTCCCCAACAAATGGGAGTTCTACACTTCTTCCCGTACAACATTCCATATGGTTCCATTTGAATGCTGTTATGGTAGCTATTGTTGTACGAAAATTCCACCAATGGCAAGTGGTCATCCCGGCTTCCCCTGAAATCTATCACACACACTCGTAGCATGTCGATGAGTGTTTGAATGGTTCGCTCAGACTGACCATCCGTTTGGGGATGGTAGGTGGTACTGAAATGTAATTTGGTACCCATACTCTCATGGAAACCTTGCCAATATCGAGATGTGAATCTGGTATCTCGATCTGATACAATGGATACAGGGACTCCGTGATGAGATATTATATCGTTAACATAAATTTCCACCATCATTTCGGAAGAGAAGGTCTCCCGAATGGGTAAGAAGTGCGCGCTCTTGGTGAGACGGTCCACGATTACCCATACAGCATTGTGTCCTTTCCTTTTCTTAGGAAGCTTGGTCACTAGGTCCATCGTCACTTCTTCCCATTTCCATACCGATATTTTCTAACGGTTGTAACTTTCCGTATGGTTTCTGATGTTCTGCCTTTAACTGCAAACAAGTCAGACATTTTGCAACATACTTAACGATATCACGTTTCATACCGGGCCACCAATAATTTTTCTTCAAGTCTCGATACATTTTTGTGGCCCCGGGATGGACCGAAAAACGAGATTTATGAGCTTCATCAAGTAACATAGTCTTTATCTCGCATGACCAAGGTATCCAGATTCGACCGAACCTCGTCTTTAACCCATTCACATTTCCTCTAGTTTATCCGCGAACCCCTTTGTCCTTTCTTTCTTTGGATCCCCCATACTTAAAGATTTAACTTGCGCCTCTCGTATTAACTCAAGAATTCAAGGAGTAATAATCATTCTCATTGATGTCACTCGAATAGTAGATAGATAATCCTTACGACTTAAGGCATCGGCCACGACGTTCGCCTTTCCCGGGTGATAGTGAATATCGCAATCATAATCCTTAATGAGCTCTAGCCATCTTCTTTGTCTCATATTTAATTCCTTCTGTTCGAAGAAATACTTGAGACTTTTATGATCTGAATAAATCGTACTCTTCGTCCCGTACAAGTAATGCCTCCATATCTTTAAGGCAAATACCACTGCTGCTAGCGCCAAATCATGAGTCGGGTAATTTCCTTCATGAGGCTTCAACTGCCTTGATGCATATGCTATAACTCTACTCATTTTCATTAAAACACAACCCAACCGCTGATGAGAAACATCCGTATACACAACCAAATCTTCTACACCATCTTGTAGGGTCAATACTGGTGAGCTTGATAATTTTTCCTTCAATGTTTGGAAAGCCTTATCTTGATCATTGCCCCACATAAACTTCTCATTCTTTTTTGTTAATTTTGTCAAATGTAAGGTTATTTTTGAGAAGTCCTGAATAAACCTCCTGTAATAGTCTGCCAGACCTAAAAAGCTTCTCACTTCGATAGGATTTTTCGGGGGTACCCATTTCATAACAGCTTCAACCTTGGACGGGTCTACGAGGATGTCGTCCGCATGAATCACGTGACCAAGAAATTGTACTTCTCTTAGCCAGAAGGCGCACTTAGAGAATTTCGCGTACGATTTCTCCTTGCAGAGTACTTCAAGGACCTTTCGTAAATGATGTGCATGATCGGCTTCACTTCGAGAATACACCAAGATATCATCGATAAAAACTATAATGAATTTGTCTAACATGTCCCGACATACCGGATTCATAAGATCCATAAAGGTGGCAGGTACATTCGATAGTCCAAATGACATTACCAAGAACTCGTAATGTCCGTATCGCGTTCTAAATGCAGTCTTGGCCGCATCTTCATCCCGTACCCTTAACTGGTGGTATCCTGATCGCAAATCAATTTTGAAAAACCAGCTTGCCCCTTGCAATTGATCGAAGAGATCATCAATCCGAGGAAACAGGTACGATTTTTCACTGTTAACTTATTCAATTCTCGATAGTCGATGCATATGCTCATCGAACCATCTTTCTTTTTTACAAAGAGGACAGGGGCTCCCCAAGGTGATACGCTCGGGCGTATAAAACCCTTATAAATTAATTCTTGTATTTGAACCATTAGCTCCCGCATTTCGGTCGGGGCCGATCTATAGGGAGCTTTGGCTACGTGTTTGGCATCGAGGTATAACTCAATCTTGAAGTCTACTTCGCGCTCCGGTAGGAGGCCCGGTAAATCATCTGGAAAAACATCCAGAAATTCACTTACAATCTTGACATCTTCAATCCTTGGGGCGTCTTGTTTGGTATTTATCACATAAGCCAAAAATGCCTTGTTTCCGTTTCGTACATACTTGAATGCTTTGTCACGGCCCCCGACCCGGTTTTACCCGTTTCAGAAGCCGCGGGACAGAAATCCCGTGGTATTTATTTAGTTGAGTTTAACAACGGAAGTTTATAGGATCGTTTAAAGCTAAAATTTTCCCGATTTATTTTATTTCACAATTCAGGATAAAACCCGGTAATTTACAATAGTTTGATTTCACGAAGAAATCTTTTATTTTTACAAAACATGTTTCTTTATTTTATACTGAGCCACTTCCTTGAGCTTGTAGTGCTATATGACACTTTTCCTGATTCATAACAGGTCACCTGAAACATGTTTGAAAAAGGTTTTGTCAGCGGGAAATACTGAGTGAATCATTCTATTTTGCATAATGATGCATAGTTATTAATTACAGCATAAGAGCGATTACAATGGCTTCTATCTTATTTTTATCTGGCATCCTGTCACAATGGTGACGATGGTCATACCACTATTTAGATCAATGAACCTAAATAGTGATGATTATCCCTGTAGGTCAATGAACCTAATTGGGAGAAAATTAGTAATGTGCACAATCCCCACTAACCAGTAATTCAAGATATCCACGACTTAGTCCCTGTAATTATAACCTTGAAAATAATTTTGAGGTATTGTAAAACAGTTGATAAAAAGAGAATGACTCACATTGCAGATTTATACGGGCAGAGTTTAGCCTACTAATTAGCCTTTTTAACCTAAATTTAATAACAGGCACACAATTCGGGGTTAGTAATCAATACAGCCTTTACGATAACTCACGAGATCAACCCTCACAACGAATGACAAAGTGCTATGCTTAAACATCCATCGAATTAACGACTAATGACAAAGCATCACCCTAATGTGGGCAACACTTAAACATCCATTGAGTACATTGATCGATCAGACAATGAATCGTAATAGCGATCGAGCTAATACCCTGATTGCGACGTCGATTAGTGAACCGTGTGTGTTAATTGTGATGAACAGAGCTTATCTCAGTCTACGAAACGAATTTCTTCGTCGTTCCAGCGTCCAGAATCAAGTCCCAGCATCCTTTATTTATACATGAAAAACCTCCCCCCTCGCGTGGCGCGAGGGGGTGTCGCGTGGCGCGAGAGGCGTCCCCCTATCATAGGGTGGCCGCGTGTCTAAGTAGCCTTGCTGAGTTGGTCTTGCGTTCATTTGCAATTTACACGTAAAACTGTGTAGATAATACCGACTAGGTTTTACCCCCCCTGAGTTTTAGGGGCCCTGATCCTGATTCCGATTGTTCTGAAAATTTTAGGGTTTGTTCAGAATCACTTGGGTTTCTTAATTAGGGTTTCCTATTGGTCAATTAAAGTAATAATTAATACTTTTTGATGAGAGTTGTTACATTCTCCCTACCTTAATAAAAATCTCGTCCTCGAGATTTACTGGAATAATTGAGGATACTTTCGCTTCTTTTCTGATTCCAGTTCCCAATTGTATTAAGGTCCTATCTTTGAATCCCACTTTACTTGAACTAACACTAATCATTTGATCTTTCTATCTTCTATCTGAAGAGGTTTTTCCACATATTTTAACTTTTCGTTTACCTCTATATCTTGAAGAGGTAATACCCAAAGATTTATCTGATAGATATTTCTTGAAATTGGATACATGAAATACATCATGTACTCCAACTAACTCTCCTGATAAGCAACTAGTCCTATATGTTGGTTTACTGGAAATGGTCCTACGTACCTTGGACTTAGCTTTCCTTTCTTACTCCTTTATAAGGAGATACTTTCAATTACATTTTGTCTCCAACTCGAACTCCAACAGCTTTCATCTATTATCTGTATAACTTTTCTGACGATCTCTTGTCGTCTTCATCCTTTCCTTCGTGATACTGAATATCACAGTTGTAGTCACTTAGGATTTTCATCCATCTCCTTAGCCTCATGTTTAATTCTTTTTGCCCAAATATATATCTTAAATTCTTATAATCCGTATAGATAGTACACTTACTTCTTGTTGGGATTGAACCCTACCAGAGGAACAGATAATGTAAAGCCAAAACCAGGTCACAATAGTGGATTCACAATAAGCAGCGGTTTACACTTTGCTCTCCCCTTGAAAGTGATTTAAAACAACTGATGGTCTCTATCTGCTGCTCATATTCAACTGCTGCTGCCTTTTCAACTGCTGAGGAAAACCCTGAAGTATCTAACACTGCTGATCCTATCTACTGATGATAAAGCACTGCCCAGTCAAGGACTGATCAACCTTGAGGAAAGCACTGATATAAAGGGAGAGCAGCTGTTTAGTGAAATATCTGTTTTATGTATAGTCAGTGGTTAGGTTAGCAGTGTTTGTGTAAGGACAGTAGATACAGGTTGTTAGGCTGTTAGACGTCGCTTTCATGGTGACGTCAGCTGAGATACCTCAGTGGTTTGGTTTGCCTATAAATGTATCAGTACCCTGTACTGTTACATTTGATTGACTGAGCGAGTTCTTCTCCTCATGTCTGATCCTTTCATCTTGTGTGCAACCAACCTTGGGACATCAGGCTGAGGGGGAGTATAGTTTGTAAGCACGACTGTAATCTTTTGCTTTGATTTGTAATCTTTTGAATATATATGAAGCAATTGTTTATCAAACTATTTTCTCCATTTGATTGTGTTTACAGAGTTTGTTTCATTTCCGCTGCACTTAATATAGTTTCATATTCATTAATCAGTCATTTTAAACAAACAAACACTATCATGAGAGCCTCAGATCCTAACAATTGGTATCAGAGCCTGGACAGTCAATTTCGATTTAACAGTCAAATTGACATAACAGTTCAGCTCGAAGTTCATTAATACTAAGGTTGGTTGTATTTAGTAGAAAAACAGAGTATCGAGTAAATCATGATCAAAATGGTTATTCAACAACTCTGTACATCAACCAAGATGTCATATGACACACAAAACTTCACACAACAAGTGAATTTATGCACAAAACACTCATGGGTTCTAGATCTGAAATAAATATCTGTTAAACTATGAGATTACTTCTTATTTTCTAAATTAATTTCAATTGTTGATGTGTAATTTGTGATGTTTTCCATAAATACTAAAGTCTGAACCTCAGATTAACAAAACACATGTTCATAAAAACATTGGTGTTTTGCTAACACAAAAAGACGGAAATTATAACTTTAGTCATTTGATCTTATGTGTTGAAAACAGGTTGAGATCCTAAAAAGGAACAAATCAACTTTGTCTAAATACATTAAGAAAAACAGGGGTCAACATAGTCCGTATCATATGTAATGTGAGATTGGCTGAACAACTTGTGCAAACATGACCAATTCTCTCAAAACATTACTGCAAAATGATTTTGGACTAAAATTCACAAAAACTCGAAAGTGTGTTTATCTCAAAACTTTTGAAGTCAAAAGAAAAGAGTATAAATGTAAAACACTTAAGAGTCAAAGCTTGGGGTAATAATGGTCAATCAAGCAACTGTTTGTGCTCATTGGTTCAAGAAAGTTCAGGTGACATTAGTGTTCCCAGTGATTGAACTTACAAAAGGACTAGACAAATTTTCAAAATCATCACATAGAAATTAGATCTACAACAGGATCTTCAAAACTCATGTGTCCATGTGTCCTCATGTTGGCAATCAACTGACAAAGAAAATGGTACCAAACAGTGGTCAAAATGTATTCCAAAGGTTTCCTACCACTGTTGTCAAACTACTGACCATTTTTCAAAAACTTGTGAGTGATGTGATTATATTCTCTATTGTAATTATACCAGATCTTTTTGATACTATTCTTAGAAAATCCTTTAACCATTTTTTTTGTTGTGTTCAAAGGATTTTCTCGAATAACCAGGATATATTATTCATTTTTTTTGGAATAATATATTTGGAACTTATGCTTGTTTTTGTTGGCAATAGTTTCAGCTCCTGACAGGATGTAATACCTTTTTTTTGTTGGTATTATTGTCCTCATAAATGGGTCAAAAAGGAGATGGTACTTATGTCAATATCATGTCATTCTCAGGTTTGTTCCTAAATTTTTATCAAAGGTTGATTGCAAACTGTGCTTGAATTACTAGGGTACTCATGCTTTAATTGAATATTAAACGAAAATGAGTTGCCTTAGCAAAAAGTTTTCATCATCTGGGGTACTAAACCACTGTCTTTCAAAATTGACATGTGGCAAAACCTTGAATGAAAATTTTCAAAACTGTTGCTGAAACATCTGTCTTTCAGAATTGTACCATTTACCCTAACCACTGTTTTGTTCCAACGTCTGATCTCTAAACACTGTCCACTGCTGAAAGTTAACCACTGATCCCTCATTTTCTTGAAAAGCACTGATGCTCAAAATCAGTGTCTTATCCACTGATATGCTATCCACTGATAGTAAAAATTATCCACTGCCCATAATTTTTACCGTTGTAACCACTGATGCTTGATACGTCAGTGGCTCTGAAAACAACTGTTCTCCATACTTCATCCGTTTCATCAGTGTTTGACACGTGGTCAGTTTTTAGCCCTCAGATCTTAATAACCGCTGCCACATCAGCGATCACTTTTTCCTAAATAAAACCCTGCCCTAAACCCCCAAACAGGGTTTTACACTGTCGAATTGAATTCCAAAATTCTCTTCACATAGCAGTTTCCAACCTTTCTTCTCAAAACCTCCAAAATCATTCTCCGATTCTTC
Source organism: Helianthus tuberosus (assembly GCA_030545235.1). Taxonomy (NCBI): domain Eukaryota; kingdom Viridiplantae; phylum Streptophyta; class Magnoliopsida; order Asterales; family Asteraceae; genus Helianthus; species Helianthus tuberosus. Next base: position 21,563,177 of record CM060436.1, on the reverse strand, counting down.
TTCATCAAAATGACGAAGTCAAAAGGAAAATCAAAATCAAAACCCACATCACCACCATCTTCAACTGAAGCCGCTCAAACGGCCAAAGAACCCATCGAAATACCATTCAAACAATCTCACAATTATCTGGGTTTACTCACAAAACCCAAAGACAACCACACCTTCGACTCCATCATTGATGCAATAACTGGATCAAAGTACAAAACTTTGTTGACAGTAAATGCTCCCATATATCTGCAAACCCAGAGAGAGTTTTGGAAAAAGGCGACGCTTGAAAAACAAGACGATAAAGTCATTGCCATTAACTCCTCGATACAGGGAAAAGCGATCAAAATCACACCACAATCGATATCAGAAGTCTTCATACTCGATGATCAGAACGGTAAAACCTCTTTTGACAAAAACGAGTTAAAAGCTGATTTTCTGAAAAGGGGTTATGCAGAAGAATCAAAGGTAGATACCCTACAAAAGGGTTATTTTCCATCTGCACCCAGGTTTTTATTTCACACACTCTTGATGTGTGCCTCAAATAAAACAACATCTTTTAACGAAATACCATTGAAAATTCAATGCCTGGGTTACGCTATTTTGAATAGTAAGGACTACAACTACTCCCAGGAGATTTTCAATGACATGGTGAAAAACGTTGAAAGTAAAGCATTTTTACTTTTTCCAAGATTTTTGAGTTACTATTTTGAACAAAAATTTGAAAAGGTAAGTTTAAATTTGCTAAAACAAGGTGTTCATTGTCAAATAAAGAGCTTAACAAAAGAAACATTTTCAAGGATGATGGCACCAATAAAAACAAAAGCAGGGGTATCTGAGCAGATTTTAGCAGTTACAACTGCTCCTCAGGTATCTGCTGCTGAGCCCACTGCTCCAGGTGATCATAGCAGCACAACCACTGCTTTGAAACCCACACCTGACATAACCAAAAAGACCAAAAAGAAAACATCCAGAAAACCCACCAAACCCAAAACAAAGGCAACTCTGGAAGATGAGATCCCAGAGGAAATGCCTGTGGCAACACAAAAGTCACCACAAACCACTGCTGCTACTTTCTCACAGCAGTTGGAAGAAAGATCTCAACCCATGCCTAAAACTCCTCCTGCATCCTCACAAAAGGATCAGGTTGTAAGCACAGGGACACCACAATATGAAGCTCTGAATCCACTTGGATCCATCTTCCTCAGTCCTGATCCCAAGGACATGTCTCTTTCAACTCCCATCCCCTCACCAATAATAATGCCACAATCCATGCTACCTCTGTTGCATGCAGCTGCTATTGCACAGACACAAAGCAGTTCCTCTCTATCACCTATCACTGAGAGTATACATCCACAAGTGACTGGGTCTGATGCTACTACTCCTGCTATCCCAGCAACAGTTGAGGAGGTTACACTGTAGGAGTTACAAGTAACTCTTGTCAGTAGTTCAAGTGGAGCAGCAACTACAACTGATGGATCAACAGATCCTCAGTTGGACAGTTGTTTCATAAGTAAGTCTCCCTTGAAGGCAATTTCTTCCATGGCAACTTCGGTAACCACCAGTGAGTTGGATCTAACCACTGGTACCATCAAAGGTTTATCGAGTGCTGAAGAAAGAAGTCCCCAGTACCAAGAAAAAGGGGCATCAATGGGTGATTTTTGGGACTCAGTTCCTAAGTCAAACATAGATATAACCACAAATAGTGGGGATTCAGATGATCCTACTAAAGTAGGTGATGATTCAAAATATCAGGAATTGACGGGCAGAGTTGACAAACTTGAAGAATCAGTTGCTGAAATAAAGGAGATGGTGCAAGAGATTTTAAAAGCTCAGAAAGCACAAGCCTCTGCTATTCCTGCTCAAGCACCTGCACAACATGCATTTGCTGAAAATGAGCTTTGGAATATTTTTCAACCCATGCTTGCAGCACAGCAACTTATGGCTGACAAAAAGCATGCCATTCAAGTACAAATGCTGACCAACATGGTTGAATCAAGGTTCAAGGACACTCAAGCAGATATCAAGGCCATAAAGGCAAGCATTCAAAGTGTCTCTGGCAAAGCTCCTGCTTCCATATCATTCCTTGATAACCCCCCTTCAGATAATGCCAAAAAGGGGGAGAATATCAAGCTGTTGAGAAAACTGAATACGAAGGGAATAGAGCATGGCTTACATATAGAGCCTGAAAAAGCAAAAGAAAAGCAGGTCTCAAAACCTGTAAGCCAAACAGCTGATACAGCAGCAGTTACAAAAGCTGTTGCAGCAGCAGTTACAAAAACTGCTGTCAGTAGCCAAACAGCTGCCATGTCATCAACACACACACTTTCAACACACACCACTCTACCACACACCACCACAACTATTGCTCTACCACCACCACTGCCTCCTGTCATAAAACAGAAGACAACAGATGTTACAACATCTGTTGTAATGACAACAGCGGTTGAAACACCAGTTGTTTCAACAGCTGTTAGTCAGTCACTCTCCACCATTCAAACCACTGCTTCACCAACAGCCCCTCCTCAACCAAAAAGGAGAAGGGTTTTCATTCCTTATGATTCACCACCACTTTCACCACCATCAAAAACCACATCACCACTTCCATCCCCTGCTCAAAAGCAGAAGACAACTGCTGACATATCAGCAGTTGTAATGACAGCAGATGTTGAGACATCAGTTGTCTCAACATCTGTTAGTCAGTCATCCACCACTGCTCTCACCTCTCCTACTTCACAGCCAAAGCTCTTCAACAGAAAAAGAAAGCCAATCACTGCCGATGAGGGTATACATGATCCTAATGCTGCAAAATATCCACTGGAACTTGAAGCTATCAAAAATGAGATGAGGCAATTCTATGTTGAAGAAGACCCTTCAAAAAGGAGATTCTCCTCACTCATAGGCTACATGCCACCAGAGGATATGGATGATTACCTCAAACTCAAGGCAAGGCAGGCTAAAGCAAGAGCAAAATTTGAAAGTGAACGTGATCATTTAAGCGAAGTTGGCATTGCTAAAAGGCTGGAGTTCTACTTAACAAAAGTAAAGCAGATAGAAGAATTTGCACAAGAACTAAACAAAGAAAAGGCTGATCAAAAGAAAGAATTGAGAAAACAATATCTAGCCTACATCATGAAAGAAAAATTCTATCCTGCTGAAGAACAACAGTTCAAAGAATGGCCAGTAGTAGCTCTTAAGCGTGAAGCAGAAAGGATTGAAAAGATTAAGAATGATCCTACGAAGAAGAGGAATGCTCCTAACTGGAGAAAATATGAAAAGCTCATTGCTGACTTAACTGCTGAATATAAGAGAAAGAAAAAGGAGCTGGTGGATGCAAAAATGGATACTGCTGAAGCCATATCAAAATGGTCAAAACAGCAGACCGATGAAGCCTATGAAAGGCTGAAGAAAAGAAAGATACCTATTTCAGGCACTTCTAAGAAGCAAGAACAAATGATGAAGCTTGAACAGAAGATAGGAAACCTCGACACACTGTTCCGGTCTACTTTTGCAACAAATCAAAAAGAGGGAGAACAGCTGACTGAAGAAGAGGTAATAGAAAAGGAAGCAGAGTACTTCAAAGATACCATCACGAAAATGGGTCTAAAAGAAGAAACTTCAACAAAGCTTCAAAGCCTTTTTAAGGCATTAAACAAACCTGCATCTCCAAACACTGCTAAAGACAAGACAGAAGCTGAAAGACAAGAATTTATAGAACAAGAAACTGCAGAAGATATAGCTGCAGCAGACAAAGTCATCGAAGAAGCTTTCAAAAGAATGTCTGAAAGTCTGCAGATGTTTTCAAGGCCATTATCCCTCAACTCATCAGCAAATAAGTCTCTCCCAAGAAACCCACTGGGCTTAAAAATACTAAAGTGGATGTCTGATCAAAAGACTCATGTATTGACCTTGGTCAGAGCCAATGGCGATGTGAAGCATATATCAAGGAAAGAAGCACTAGGCCTTAGTGTTCAAGATTTGCAGGATCTCCTTGAGCTTACACTGTGCAGGGATGAAGATGACCAGAGTGCAAAGGAATTTGAAGCTGAATTCAAAGAACAAGCTAAGGCACTCTTGATGAGTAATAAAGGTCCTGAATAATGAAAGGTTTTGGCATTATCTGTTCCAGGGGGAGATTGTTGGGATTGAACCCTACCAGAGGAACAGATAATGTAAAGCCAAAACCAGGTCACAACAGTGGATTCACAATAAGCAGCGGTTTACACTTTGCTCTCCCCTTGAAAGTGATTTAAAACAACTGATGGTCTCTATCTGCTGCTCATATTCAACTGCTGCTGCCTTTTCAACTGCTGAGGAAAACCCTGAAGTATCTAACACTGCTGATCCTATCTACTGATGATAAAGCACTGCCCAGTCAAGGACTGATCAACCTTGAGGAAAGCACTGATATAAAGGGAGAGCAGCTGTTTAGTGAAATATCTGTTTTATGTATAGTCAGTGGTTAGGTTAGCAGTGTTTGTGTAAGGACAGTAGATACAGGTTGTTAGGCTGTTAGACGTCGCTTTCATGGTGACGTCAGCTGAGATACCTCAGTGGTTTGGTTTGCCTATAAATGTATCAGTACCCTGTACTGTTACATTTGATTGACTGAGCGAGTTCTTCTCCTCATGTCTGATCCTTTCATCTTGTGTGCAACCAACCTTGGGACATCAGGCTGAGGGGGAGTATAGTTTGTAAGCACGACTGTAATCTTTTGCTTTGATTTGTAATCTTTTGAATATATGTGAAGCAATTGTTTATCAAACTATTTTCTCCATTTGATTGTGTTTACAGAGTTTTGTTTCATTTCCGCTGCACTTAATATAGTTTCATATTCATTAATCAGTCATTTTAAACAAACAAACACTATCATGAGAGCCTCAGATCCTAACACTTCTATACAGATAATGTCTCCAAATCTTAAGGAAAAAATTATGGTTCCTAATTCTAACTCATGAGTGGTATAGTTCCTTTGTTCTTTTTCAATTACCTTGATGCATTCGCAATTACCTTTTTGCGTTGCATTAACACGCATTCAAATCCTAACTTTGAAGCATTACCTTATACTTCAAAATCTTTAGTTCATAAGGCTAATATCTGAGTATTTGGTTAATTTCTGCTTTAAGATCCTCATTCAACTTAGCTATTTTACAGGTTAACTTAGTTAATGGTATAACTATCTTAGAAAAATCCTTTAATAAATCGTCTGTAGTATCCGACTAAACTTCTAATTTCCCTTGCGGATTAGGGAACCTTTCATTTGGTAATATCTTATCAGGATTTACGTGAATACCTTCGGGATTCACCATATGACCTAAAATTGCACTTCTAGCAGCCAAAATTCATTCTTCGAAAATTTGGAGTAAAGCTTTTCTTTTCTTAACAAAGTTAAGAGTACATACAAGTGCTGATAATGTTCTTCCTGACTTTTGGAATAAATAAGTATATCGTCGTTGAAGACAATTACCAATTTATCCAAATATGGTTTACAGATCCTATTTATCATGTCCATGAATGCTGCAGGTGCATTCTTTAATTCGAAGGGCAGGACTGTAAACTAGTAATGACCATACCTAGTTCTGAAAACAGTCTTAGGTACGTCTTCTTCTAGTACTTTTAATTGATAATATCCAGAACATAAGTTGATCTTAGAAACTATTTATCTTCCTGGAATTGATCGAATAGATCATTAATTCTAAGTAATGGGTATCGATTCTTAATTGTAACTTTATTCAATTCTCTATAAGCAATACACATTCTTATTGAACCATCCTTTTTCTTAACAACCAATATTGTGCTAACCGATAAGGTTCCCTGGCTTATCGGTAAAATTCCTGGAATTCGATGAATCCTAAATTCTATCTCCCTATCTGGTGGTAATCCAGGTAAATCTTCTGGAAATACATCTGGGTATTCTGAAATTACAGAAATTTCCTTAATTTCTTTATCTTTAGTATTAATGATTACTGAAATCATATATACTATTCCTTGCTTTCGTTTATAACTAACAACTTTCATTAGATATGAACTTTATGGGTTTACATGGCTTATCTCCTGTAATCATTATTCCTTCTCTAGTGGTTGCACAAATTTCTATGGAATTCTTATCATAGATAATTCGAGCATAGTTGTTTACTAATCAATCCATTCTTAGCACAATCTTGATTTCAACTAATTTCATAGATAATAGGGTTGCAGAAAATTTATGACTTAAAAGTTTTATTTCTACGTTTTGCAGAATCTTATTTACTTTAACTAAATTCCCATCTACCAATTCTACTGTAGAAATTTATCTAATGCTGGTTAACGGTAAGTTAAGAGTTTGGCAGAGTAAAGTATTTATAAAACTTTGGTTTGCACCAGAGTCAAATAATACTATTGTGTAAACGTTGTAAGCTAAGAACATACCGGCTATCACATCTAGAATCATCTCGGCTTCTTGAGTAGTCAGCTGGAAGGCTCTTACATTCCTTTTTGCTCCTTCTGCTGGTTTGGCTTGATTGTCAAATGGTTTATTCAGTTTTGGACAATCTGGCCTAAGATGTCCAGTTTCTCCACAGTTGTAGCAAACTAAAAATTTCTTCCTCCTACAGTCTTCTTCTTGATGCCCTGGAATTTTGCAAAAATTACAATATCCTTTGCATCTTCCAAAATGCTTCCTTTTGCAAAAATTGCAAAATAGGCTAGTAGAAGATTGCCCATTCCCTCCTTTCTTGAAATTGTTATGGTTACCCGAACGGAATTCTTGGGTAATCTTTTGGGCTACTTCCTTCCTTCTATTTTCTTCTCTTGTCCGTACTAGCTCGTCAGTCAGAGTATTGGCTAATTCTACTGCATCATCAATCGTATGAGGTTTCGCAGCCTTGACGATATTACGGATTTCGGAAATCAATCCCCAAATATAACGAGAAATAAGTACCGGCTCTGGCGAAGCCAGGGTTGGTACCACTCGAGCATATTCGAAGAATGTCGTAGTATACCCTCGACAATCTACATCCACCATCCGATGGGTTAGAAACTTATTTGCCATTTGATCTTTTTCACATTCAGGACAGAATTTTCTTTCTACAAGACTCTTAAATTCTTCCCATTTCATGGCATAAGCCCTATTTCTTCCTTTAGCCTGTAACACTGTGTTCCACCATTCTAGCGCCCCTTCTTTGAAAAGATTTGACGCATACATGACCTGATCATCCTGAGCACATTTACTTATGGCAATTACTGCCTCGGTTTTCTCTAACCAACACAGTGCCGCAGTCGCTCCTTCATTGCCTGCAAACTCAGTGGGTTTACAAGCAAGAAATTCTTTGTAAGTGCAACCAGGCGTTGCAGTTTTCCTTTTCTTAGGGAGCGGAGCTTGCCGTGGTTCATTATCATGATTAACATGATTATTGCCTTCGTTTACGCTATTACTGAAATTATCTTCAGAAATACGTTTGCTTGGAATAATTTGTTGAGGTTCAATTGGATTTTTAACAGCAACAATGATTGCTGGAATAGCATTAGCTATCCCTTGAGCAACTATTTCTGGAATAGCGTTGGCTATCCCTTGAGCAACGATATTTTCTATATCTTGCCAAGTCACGTATTGGTCCCCCGGTTGTTGCTCAGATTGATTAACCTCATTAACTGGTTCATTATTAGCGTTTTCCATCTGATATCTAATTTATAGATACATAATTAGTATAAAGGAAATAATCCAATGTCACAATTTAATTGCACATAATCACGTAAACGAATATACAAACAAAATTTGTAACTTTCTAAAATGTCCTTATATCATGCTTCTATATACACCCGTTTTATTATTTATTTTACACATACCGATTTTACTATTTCTATTACATAACCACAGTTTCATAAATCCCCTATCCTTTTGTCAGATGATATTCTAGTAACGGCGTTCCTTCTCATCGTATTTCCAGGAGATCTGTCCCAAAATCTCTTGGATCCTATTCCCGGCATCCATTTTGTCAAAATGACGAAGTTCAGTCATATTCTCGTTACTTATTGGTGAATTTGGTAAAGGTTCTGGATTGAACTTAGGAAAAAGCCTATAGGGATGGTTTTGTAACAGTATTTCATTAGTCACCTATTCGTCTATTTGCGAGTGGATTGAAAGGTTTGAAATAGCTGGTTCTAAATTCATTGGTAGTTGTGTTTCAAGAGAATGAATAAAATCATTTTCATTAACAGGCTCAATAGTATCATCGGTTGCCATTATAAAATCTAGTTCTTCTTGAGATGGTAACCCCTCAATTTGCCTAGAACTTTCTCCAATTTCCATTTTCTTAGGCTTAGGTTTCTCAAGAGGTAAAGCGTTGAATTCTATAGGTTCTTCTATGTCTGGAATATACCTATTGAAATCTCTGGAAACTTCGATTCTTACTGGATAGAGATTTAAATTCTGAAGGGCTTCCGACAGATCACTCATGCTGTTTATGCAAGATACACACAATTACTAAGTTTAAAAATTATATCAAATTTCATATTGGGTAACTATGAAACAACCGAATATGAAAACATACTAGGTTTTATTTGTAAATTTATTTACTGAATAAGGTTTATAGACTGTAGATAATAGAAGTGCTAAAACTTTGAGTCAAATTATTTAAAGATTTATATTTACTACTACAGTAGCTAACATATAAAAATCTGCCCATACTGTTCAAAATTAGTCAGATAATAAAACATATAATCACAAAATAGCAATTAATAAAAATTAAGTATTTTCTAAATACTTAATTGGCTTAAATCAGTGGCTCGATCAGTGGCTCTGATACCACCTTTTTCTGTCACGGCCCCCGACCCGGTTTTACCCGTTTCAGAAGCCGCGGGACAGAAATCCCGTGGTATTTATTTAGTTGAGTTGAACAGCGGAAGTTTATAGGATCGTTTAAAGCTAAAATTTTCCCGATTTATTTTATTTCACAATTCAGGATAAAACCCGGTAATTTACAATAGTTTGATTTCACGAAGAAATCTTTTATTTTTACAAAACATGTTTCTTTATTTTATACTGAGCCACTTCCTTGAGCTTGTAGTGCTATATGGCACTTTTCCTGATTCATAACAGCTCACCTGAAACATGTTTGAAAAAGGTTTTGTCAGCGGGAAATACTGAGTTAATCATTCTATTTTGCATAATGATGCATAGTTATTAATTACAGCATAAGAGCGATTACAATGGCTTCTATCTTATTTTTATCTGGCATCCTGTCACAATGGTGACATGTCACAATGGTGACGATGGTCATACCACTATTTAGATCAATGAACCTAAATAGTGATGATTATCCCTGTAGGTCAATGAACCTAACTGGGAGAAAATTAGTAATGTGCACAATACCCCACTAACCAGTAATTCAAGATATCCACGACTTAGTCCCTGTAATTATAACCTTGAAAATAATTTTGAGGTATTGTAAAACAGTTGATAAAAAGAGAATGACTCACATTGCAGATTTATACGGGCAGAGTTTAGCCTACTGATTAGCCTTTTTAACCTAAATTTAATAACAGGCACACAATTCGGGGTTAGTAATCAATACAGCCTTTACGATAACTCACGAGATCAACCCTCACAACGAATGACAAAGTGCTATGCTTAAACATCCATCGAATTAACGACTAATGACAAAGCATCACCCTAATGTGGGCAGCACTTAAACATCCATTGAGTACATTGATCGATCGGACAATGAATCGTAATAGCGATCGAGCTAATACCCTGATTGCGGCGTCGATTAGTGAACCGTGTGTGTTAATTGTGATGAACAGAGCTTATCTCAGTCTACGAAACGAATTTCTTCGTCGTTCCAGCGTCCAGAATCAAGTCCCAACATCCTTTATTTATACATGAAAAACCTCCCCCCTCGCGTGGCGCGAGGGGGTGTCGCGTGGCGCGAGAGGCGTCCCCCTATCATAGGGTGGCCGCGTGTCTAAGTAGCCTTGCTGAGTTGGTCTTGCGTTCATTTGCAATTTACACGTAAAACTGTGTAGATAATACCGACTAGGTTTTACCCCCCCTGAGTTTTAGGGGCCCTGATCCTGATTCCGATTGTTCTGAAAATTTTAGGGTTTGTTCAGAATCACTTGGGTTTCTTAATTAGGGTTTCCTATTGGTCAATTAAAGTAATAATTAATACTTTTTGATGAGAGTTGTTACATGCTTGGACTATAGAACAAAGCTTCGAATTAACATTCCTTTCCCCTTGTATACTCACTCGTTTTCCTCCCGGTGTTAATACATGGATAACCTTTTTCTCGCATTGGATTTCGGCATGATGTTTGGCTAGCCAATCCATGCCAACTACAACCTTGAATTCTCCCAATACCATAGGAATAATATCAATGGCAAACTTCTCATCTTCAACGATGATTTCACAATTTCTACAAACTTCGTGTAACAAATAACTCTTACTATCCGCTATTTCTACTTCTAAGGGCACATGCATTCTTTCGATTCTAAAAGAGGGGTGTGATACTAATTCACTTGATACAAATGATCTACTGGCTCCGGTATCAAATAACACATACATAGGTATCAAGTTCAATAAGAATATACCTGACACAACATTTGGGTGGTCCTTTGCTTCTTCAGTCGAAATCTAAAACATCCTCCCCTTAGCTCTTAGGAATTCCTCCTTTCTCACTTCCTTATCGGCTTTCTGTTGAGCTTGGGGCATTCAGCCTTAATATGACCCGGTTGGAAACAGTTATAACATGTTCTGGTAGGATCAGGACATCTATAGTATGGATGTCCCTCTTGACCACAATTGTAACATCCCTTCTTTCCCTTCAAGCACTCCCCCGTGTGTAACTTTCCACAAGTCTTGCATTTAGGGATGCTACCTTTCGCCTTATCCTTCTAGCCATGATCTTGAAATTTCTGTTTCTTTGACGGGCTTGAGCTGGGGACATTCTCAGACGTTCTCTTCTCACCTCTCTCTGCTTGTCTTCTTAGTTCTATCTCCCTATCTCGGGCCCAATTAATGAGCTCGTTCAAGGTTTCACATTTAGAGGGAGTTATGAACTCCCTATACTCAGCCTTCAACATGCCATGATAGCGAATTATCTTCATTCTTTCCGTTCCCGCTATTTCTTGACAAAATTTCAGCTTGTCAAGGAATGTGTTGGTGATTTCATCAATTGTTTCATCTTTTTGACGAAGACGCAAGAAATCTTCTTGGATCCTGTCAATGGCAGATTGCGGGCAGTGGTACTTTACGAAAGGTTCCTTGAACTCTTGCCATGTCAAGGCTTGAACTTTATCTTCACCCATTTCCTTACACTAAGCATCCCACCAATCTTTAGCTTGGAGTTGTAACAATCCAATGGCAAACATTACTTGATCTTCCTTTTCACAGTGGCTCCTTACAAACACCGCCTCCGTGCTTGCGATCCACCTTTGACATGCTTTAGGATCAATCTCTCCTTTATAGGGTAAAGGATTACACGCCATAAATTCCTTGTATGTGCATTTGCGAGTTCCCTTCTTTCATTGTATTTCACCAATCATCCCTTTTAACTCGTCTATCTTACTCGCCATCATCGTTTCCACCACTTCCAACACATGACTCTCCACTTCTTGGGCCAACCGAGGAATATTTGCCTCGATTGCCCTTTCAACCTCTTCCGAAATCATAGTTTTTAGTTGTTCTTGTTGTGCCGCTTCATCATCATTCGTGCCTCCACTATCCGCCATCTACACATAAACATCCTTCTTAATTTTAAACATTCATTCATCCTTTCTATCATGTAATCAAAATAGTAATACATAGCTCTCATTCTTTTTAATATGTAAAAATACTCGCGACTAATACATACTTAAACTTCCTCTGGAAACACGACATTTCCGACAACCAACATCATGGTATTCTTTCTTCCATATATCTTAGTGTCACTTTTCTTAGCCTTTAGAATCTCATTATAACGTTTTTAATACTTTCCGTGTGATAAAAACAACAAACTGAAAAACATATTTCAAACCGGCTGAAAATGGTCTCCACCGTAAGCTACGGTGGCTACCGTAGCTTACGGTGACGCCCAACATACTATGGCTGATTTTTTTTATGTTTTTGGCAGCCATTTCCGACCCGTTCTAACCCAAACTGACCCACAATATCACAAAATGACCCGATTCATCCCACACCCTTCCATAACATCCCGTAATAATTCCATAACACTCCGTAACTAAATTATTCGTTATGCAAAATTCTAACTTTAAAGGTACTTACTTGCTTCGCGTCACGGAATGAACACACACTTCACACGAGCTTTCGGTTTGAGTTCAAGTACTTGATGCTTAAATCCCTCAAACCTAGGCTTTGATACCAACTTGTAACGCCCAAAATTTTTCTGTTTAAAATTTAAATAATGACATACTATTTCTAACGAAATTTGGGCATGACCCGTTCGTACTACGAGCGGTCCCCTGTTTTTCACAATCAAAATTTCATTTAAAAATACGCCGCGTTTCAAAAGACATAATATATACCATCAAACGAACCTTGACGCACATACGAAAACCATTAAGTTAAAAATACTTACAACCTACTAAGGTTTTCAAAAGACAAACATGATAGGAGCTAAGGTTTAACTACTAGACATAAACAAAAGTGACAAAATATATTAGACATTGTCTTCTTTACAAAAGTAGCGGAACATATGACGGGCTTTGAAGCGTGTTCAAACCGGACGAAGCTTGATAATTAAACTTGAGATTTACCTAAACACCACAACAAAGTAAACTTCATTAAAACTAAATTTCTTCCTTTATACTCAAGATTTCAACTTGCGAATTTATAGCCATTATGACATCCGCGAACTTACTAGTTACTCGTTACTTTAATATCATCATTCTTGCACATAATTATGTTCCAAAAATAGAACTTCATACCATCCTTTTTAATCTTACATTCTAATTCTTTTGACCGGTTCATAAAGGGTCTACACATTCTTTCTCTTGCATTTTGATTCAACATATTCGACCCATATAATGAGTCCTACACATGGTACTTTATATAATTAACTCAATTACCACATTATATAGTAAAAAATTAGTATAATAAAACTATGAATCGTATGAATAGCGTACCTCGATCTTGATTCCCTTGTTGCTTCGCTTGACTTGAACTTTCTTCCTTAACACCTATACATAACCATTCACACTTTAATTTATGTCTTTTTCCGTTTACACACACCAATTGATAAGACATCATACAATCTACATTTACTTCACAAACACCTTCAAATCACATAAAGTTTATGACTAACAAGGCTAAAATCTTTACTAAGGCATTTCATCAAACACTTGGTGTGCATAACATCAAAGAAGCATAAGGTACAAGTGTTCAAAGCATGGTTCTACTAGTTCATTCTTAGTTTATCAAGATCAACCAAAATTTCCTACAACAATCATTCCAAATCTGTTTTTAACTATCATTTATTCATCAATAACAATTCTCATACTAAGCCATTACAATAATTTGCACATAATTTCATTCATGTTCTTCATTATCTTCCTTATTCAAGTGGGTTTATGCTTCAAATCGTTCGATTAACTAAACTCAAACAAATTCCTTGTTCTATTGCGCAATCCTAACTCATAACTACACAATTATTCACATTACTACAAGATTGGGTTGAAACCCACTTTCTACAAATCATCAAAACAGAAATTTCAACTTACCAATCGTTGAACAAGCTTAGATTATTCGACTTTTGGGTTTCTGCATCCGTTAGGGCTTTTAAATTTCTTCTGATTTTGAGAATCTTATGAACTTAGGGTTCCTCTTGGCCCCTTTTTGGCTCTGGTCGATCCACATAACACACAAGGTGTGTGTGTTTTGTGTTTTTCTTATTAATTAAAAACTTTCATTCTTTTTAACAAGTTTACCCCTTCTAGTTAGTATTGTTATTTATTTATCACATAACTTCCCTTCTAATTGAGTTACTAACATATGCATTTAACTAGGTTAATATAACATAACTAGACATTTAGGTAACATAATAAATTGCATATTTTTGGGATGTTACATCTAGTAACTCTCAAGTGAATGATCAAGTGATTGATACTCCTCCGAAACCTTGGAGGAGTGGTAGAGCAAGAAAAGCTAAATCATTTGGTGATGATTTTTAACTATATTTGGTTGAAAGATCTATAGATGAAATTAAAATTCAATATCAATATTGTTTCAATATTGAGGAAGATCCTAGAAACTATAGTGAAGCCATGACATCTCGGGATGTAGCTTTCTTGAAAGAAGCTATAAATGATGAGATGGACTCTATTAAGCAGAATAACACTTGGAAACTGTCTGATCTGCCCCTAGGTGTAAACCACTTGGTTGTAAATGGATCTTCAAGAAGAAGATGAAAGTAGATGGTTCAATTGATAAGTTTAAAGCCCGGTTGGTTATCCAAGGCTTTAGACAAAAGGAAGGAATTGACTACTTTGATACATATGCTCCTGTAGTAAGAATATCCACTATTAGATTATTGGTTGCCTTAGCTGCAATACACAATCTTGTGATTCACCAAATGGATGTGAAAACCGCTTTCCTGAATGGTCATTTGGATGAGGAGATATATATGAAACAACCAGAGGGTTTTGTTATGCCTGGCAATGAGCATAAGGTGTGTAAGCTAGTTAAGTCATTGTATGGCTTAATGCAAGCACCCAAACAGTGGCATCAAAAGTTTGATGATGTGGATTTGTCTAATCGTTTTGTATTAAACAAGTGGACAAGTATGTACATAACAAATTTGATGATACTTGGAAAGGAGTCATAATTTGTCTATATGTAGATGACATGTTGATCTTCGGTACTGACCAGGATTAAGTTGATAAAACAAAGAAATTTTTATCATCTTGCTTTGACATGAAAGACATGAGGGAGGCAGAAGTGATCCTTGGTATAAGGATCAAACTGGAGAACAATGGCATATCGATTTCTCACTCTCATTATAATGAGAAGATATTGAAAAAGTTTAATTTTCATGATAGTTCTCCGGTTAGCACTCCTATGGATCCATTTTTTAAGCTCTCACCTAATGAAGGTGTAGTTGTAAGCCAACTTGAATATTCAAGGGCCATTGGATCTCTCATGTATGCCATGATTAGCACTAGACCAGATATAGCTTATGTTGTTGGAAAGCTTAGTAGGTAGACTAGCAATCCAGGTGCAACTCATTGGCAAGCAATGAATCGAGTATTTAGGTACTTGAAAGGAACCATGAAATATGGTTTGACTTATACTGGATTTCCTTCAGTTTTAGAAGGTTATTCGGATGCAAGCTGGATTAACAATAAGGAAGATTATTATTCCACAAGTGGATGGACTTTTCTGCTTGGAGGAGGTGCTATATCTTGGGCATCTAAGAAACAGACTTGCATAACTGATTCGACAATGGAGTCTGAGTTTGTAGCACTAGTCGCAGCTGGCAAAGAAGCTGAGTGGCTAAGAAACTTGATTTATGAGATTCCGTTGTGGCCTAAACCTATATCACCAATATCTATTAGATGTGATAGTGCTGCTACCTTGGCTAAGGCCTATAGCCAAGTGTATAATGGGAAGTCTAGACACTTAGGTGTTAGACACAGCATAATTTGTGAGCTCATCATGCATGGGGTGATATCGATGGAGTTTGTGAGAACTCAACAGAATTTAGCCGACCACTTAACTAAAGAGTTATATAGAGATCTTGTGCACAAGGCGGCTGTAGAGATGGGATTAAAGTCCACATGAGATTTCTCGTGTTAAGATACCCAATTCCCACCTAATATGACGTTAGGTGCTGAATTCATTGCGGAAACCTTAACATCTAGAAATTGAAACACATTAGTAGCATCATCCCAATGTATGTGTTCAGAACTACAAGTTAAAGGAGGTTGAAGGTTTTCTTCTTAATATTTCTTTGAAAATTTGCATATGCAGGTGCAAGAATAAAGAGCTACCTGTATGAGCATGAAGTTTAGCCGCTTCAAGAAGCTAGGACTTGGCTTTGATATGCTCGTTGAAGGATGGGACACGGGCTAGTAAAAATAGTGTCAAGAAAGAACATTAGAGTATGTAAACTTGTGTGTGTATTATCTTCGTGTATTCACTGAATAGAAAGGCTTCAATCCTTAGAGACACCCCTATATTCGAATATTTGGAATGTGTAATATACTAATGTAAAATTCAATCGTCGCGATATTTCATTTATGCATAAGTTTGATTGTTATGAATTTGTTCAAGTTAATCAAGGATTACGCTAAAATGGGGGAGGAAGTTAGATATTTTAGTGTAATCGGGATTGACTTGGTGATCAAAGTGAATAATAATACACATCAAGCAAGTTAGGAGGTGCGAGAGTGCACGCTTGTTTGAGTTATTAAAATTCTAAGTGTACGGGTGGAGCCCATACTCTACCGGGGTTCCAAGGAGGCAACGCCCCCTTGGCGGGGGGTCTGGGAGCAGGGTCCAAGGGGCAGAGCCCCTGGCTGGGGTCGAAACATCAAATTATGATATTTTTGTGGCAGTTATGTCTTAATTTTGAGATAACTGCCTAATGGCAGTTGATCATCCCCAACCCCAAATTCGTAGACAGTTTTTCTTGATCAATCTTCTTCTGGTTCAGACAATTTCGCACAAACATACCCTGGTTCAATTTCTCGAAAATTAGAGTTGTATCCGATTGAATTATTCAGGTGAACCACCGAAATAATTTGATCTGAGAGTGACTACATGCCTCTCTGATCATCCGGTAATCTGAAAATTCCCCAACAAAATTTAAATAAAAAGTTGTGACAACCGAATAAATAGTTGTGCATATTGAAAGAGAACCTATAAAGATCTATCATTATTAGTTCAATAAAGAAGAACACCAAGAATATTGTTTATATCATGTTTCATAAGTGTAATCTTTCAGCTTGTAAGACTTTAATATGTATGGTTCGCTTAACATATAACCAAATTTAAATAGAAAGCTACGACAACCGAATAAATAGTTGTACATATTGAAAGAGAACCTATAAGATCTATTATTATTATTAGTTCGGTAACGAAGAACACCAAAAGATTTGTTGTAACTAACATCAAGAATATTGTTATATATATAACATATTAATGTTTTATACGTGTAATCTTTCAGCTTGTAAGAATCAATAATAGCACCCTACCTTTTGCAATCGAAAAATTATTGAACCTGAACACATAACAATACTATGTACAATGGTATAACAGCACAGTGCGTATTGTGTTACAATTAAAAAACTCATTTTAATAAAAAAATATACTAAAATATTACACAGAAATTAAATAAAATGTTTGATTTTAAAGTATAATTCTTTCTAAAATAACTAGCAAATTAGATAAAAGTTACGGGAGTTCAAGTTATGTCGATGGACATATGATGGGTCATGCACGAGCTTCTGGGGATCCTCAGAAGTCGATAATCATGGGCTGGAATTAGGATGCTTGTATGTCCAACCTCATGGATGTGTTGACAAATCGAGGAATACTTAGGTTCATGACCGACCTAGGATTTTCATGTAACGATGGTCGTCTGGATGACAAGACCATCAAGGTTATCTGCCGGATGTGGCAGGGGTGCTAGTGAATTGATTGTAGAGGTGTTAACTTACAAGACAAGGATGCCATGCGAGTAAAATATCGAACGACGAGTTATATGAGGAATAGTTGAAGTATTAACTAATGAAAAAGACCATACAAGATACAAGGGGAAATTTTTATTGCCTATGTTTTTGCAGCGTTTACTAACTATCACTTAATAACAAAGCAATCACTACATTTGTCTTAACCATTTAACTAATTTGATTAAGGTCCCAGATTGTTTACTACTCCTTTTTAGGCCAAGTCTATTTTGTGGAGTTAACGAAGTAGAAAGTAGGTGAAGATTAACCAAGACTAATCAAAGGTTTGTAGCCGACAGATATGAATGTATAAATTTGTCCTTTGTTAGGGTATCAGATCAGAGTATGCTCGAGCGGAAGCAAACATACGCACAGAGAAAATGAAGAACACGTTAATTTACGTGGTTCGGTCAAGGTGACCCACGTCCACGGATGGCAACTAGGGTTTCACTTTTATTAGATGCTCATAATTGTCACAGACTTCAATTACATCATGGGTATATATAAAACAAGATTAGGGTTAACTCAGTCAACAAGTTAACTAAGTAGGCATAAAACCTAATTAGGGCCAGTTGCCCTAATTAATTAAGGCCGACTATCAAAGCCCACTCGGAGGCTTTGCATAGACCACAAAGTTCATCCAAGTAAACCAATCACCAGTAACTCCAGTAATCTTCAAGTACAAGTCTTCCAAGCCTCCAGTTCCAAGAACAAGCTAATACTCCAATCCAACAAGCCTCCAGTTCTAAGAGCAAGTTAAGACTCCAGTCACATCCAAGCCACCTAGTTGCAACCACACCTCTCATCAAGTACCCGAGATACCAATTGAAGCGCCCACAAGCTTTAACCCAAAAATCTTATCATACCCAGCCGTGACTGAAACTGCCACTGACCCATTCTCTATCTCAATCGGCTTTGTATGATCCACCAGCTCCAGAGATACACCTAGAATTAATACCACTCTCCAAATTTTGCAAACTATTTCCAGGATAACATTTTTCTTCAGTCGGAATATTTGTCTTCAAAACCCAATGGTTCTTTGTGATGTACCCATAACACGACCCGCACTCCCACTATCACAAAATCCCTTGACTTGCTTAAACTTAGACCCCGACCATATTCAATTGACATCCCCAAAGCACCAGGATTCAAGTTTGCAATTTGAACCCTCTTCCGCTTACTAGATTCAGTTAACCAGACTTTTTGTTGTACAGGGACGACTACTCCCTTAGTAGGTACCTCGACCAGATACAACAAACCCTGCCACGTCTTACAGGGAACGGCAAGAATTCCATCAATCACCTTCTATTTTCCACCACCAAACATAACATCTAGTCCTTGTTTATCTAGTTGACTAACAGAAATAAGTTTCTTTATTAAACCTGGAATTTCCCTAACATTCTGTAGGTTCCATGTAGTGCCTAATGAAGTTTTCAGATTGACATCTCCCATACCCGTAACATTAAGAACATGACCATTAGATAATTGTACCTTTTCAAAGTCTCTTTTTTTTCTGATTTTCCATCGTCTCCCCATTGTGCAAGGCGTGAAACGAAGAACCAGAATCCATAACCCAAGAATCTGTAGACTCATCACAACAAACCAGCACGTCACCATTAGATTCTGCATATGACACAATACTTTTTACATGTTGTTTACCATCCTCTTTCTGAGGACTAGAACACTTGTTTTTAACATGCCCCTTTTCACCACAGTTTCAGCACCTCACATTCTTCCAAGCATTAGACAAACTTTTCCCACGACTCCCACTGCTTCTGTTATTACCTCTTCCCCCGCTAACATTGAACATACCAGAAGTAGATCCTCCACTAGAGTTCCTCCGATGAATGTCTTCTCCCAAAACACTATCCCGTATCCTATCAAACTTCAAATTTCCAGTTCCAACAGTTTCAGTGGTCGTTATCACAAGTCCTAACCAAGTACCAGGTAAGGAAGATAACAAAATCACAGCTTGAGTGTCATCATCGAACTTCATGCCCATAGTTGCTAACCTGGACAAAATCGAATTGGCTTCGTTAATGTGATCAGGAATTGGACTGCCCTTATTCATTCTCATTGTGAACATTTCCCTCATCAAGAACACCCTATTACCGGCAGACGACTTCTCATACATATTTGACACAACCGCTATCATACCACGAGCAATGTTTCTTTCATGATATTAAAGGTCATGCACCTCGTCAAAGCTAATGTAATTTTACCTATCACCCTTTTGTCCTTTGAGTCCCAAGTTGCTTCAGCAGCTTTATGCATTCCAGCAGGTTTCTCTTCCAGTACCATATCTAAACCGCATTCACCAAGCAACGCCTCTATTTGCATTCTCCACCATGCAAAATTAGTACCGTTGAACTTATCGATTCGGAACTTCCCGTCTTTAGCTATAGCAAACGAGAAAACCAAGAAAACCATAAGGAACCAATCATTCAAAAACCGAGTAACTTTCAATAAACTAGAAACCCAAAGCACCTAAAACGACTACTTCTCCTACAAACCCGAGCGTAAAACCAGTGAATAACCAAGGTTCAAGAACTGAAACCCTAATCACCAAACACCCTAAAACCACCATATTTGCAACAGGAACCTGGCTCCCAAACCCTAAACCTTACGAGCCATACCCAGAGATTAGGTACGGGACGTAATCACGCTAGTGGCAACGCTGGCAACAACAGATCTATACCTCTCATCCAACTTTCTCCCTCTCCTACGATAACTCTGTGAAACCATGTGTTTAACTAAACATGTGGCTCTGATACCACTTGTTATGGTATCAGATCAGAGTAAGCTTAAGCGGAAGCGAACACACACACACACACACACACACTTGTAGAAAACAAAGAACACGGGAATTTATGCGGTTCAGTCAAGGTGAGCTACGTCGATGGGTTGCAACTAGGGTATCACTTTTATTAAAAGCTCAAAACTTTTCACTGAATTACACAAACTACAATTACATCATGGGTATATATAGAACAAGATTAGAGTTAAGTCCTTAGTCAACAAATTAACAAAGTGGGCCTAAAACCTAACTAGGGCCGGTTACCCTATTTAATTAGGACCGTCTATCAAAGCATACTAATCCAACATCCTTTTCCTAGTTAAACGTTCTAGTTCTATGATGGATAAGGCTAAACGGTATGGGGGTCGGCCTTGGAGCGGCCTGGACCGGTGCTGCCCCTAACACCGTTTCCCCACCCCCCTTGTGGGTCGTCCTCTCCGTCTCATTGGAGA
Organism: Helianthus tuberosus; assembly: GCA_030545235.1. Classification (NCBI taxonomy): domain Eukaryota; kingdom Viridiplantae; phylum Streptophyta; class Magnoliopsida; order Asterales; family Asteraceae; genus Helianthus; species Helianthus tuberosus. The sequence goes on along the minus strand of CM060436.1, from coordinate 21,542,302 downwards.
CGTGTGTGCCGGGCCAGAAAAGGACAAAAACAATGTGAACGTTGGGCATTATTTGACCATTTAAAAAGAAAAAAATAAATACCAACCACCAAATTCAAACGGCTAGTTTTTAAACAAAAAAACTCAATTTCATTAATTTTTTTTATAAATACAACCCCAACACCCCATTTTTTACCCACTTCAACCCCATCTCTCTCTCAGCTTTCATACTTTTATAAAAATTAGCCATGTCTTCATCTTCTTCTTCAACTTGGTATTCGTCATCTTCGGGTGAGAATGAAGCATTTTTCGCAAACATCGTTATGTACACGGCTCAGATGTTCATGGAGGATGAAGAGTCTGAAACATCCTCACAACGGCAAACTAGGAGAGCCGCCTTAAACCGAGATAAAGAAGGTATTTTAATTTTTTAGAGTATGTTTATTTAAATTTAATAATGAATTTAATTTAATTTTCGGTTTTAATATATAGCCGCCCATGATAAATTAGTGGTCAATTATTTTGCCGACGAACCTGTGTACATGGACGAGATGTTTCGACATCGGTTCCGAATGAGTCATCGACTTTTTTTACATATCGCAGACGACTTGGCCAGTCTGATCTGTTTTTCACATTGCGATACGACGCTAGGGGCCAAAGGGGATTCACTACTTTACAAAAATGTACGTCGGCCATTCGCCAACTGGCATATGGGTACGCACCCGATTCGTTGGACGAGTATTTAAGGATGTCCGAAAGAACCGCACGTGAATGTTTGCGCAGGTTTTGCGAATGGGTCGTGAAATTATATAACAAGAAATACCTGCGGAAACCAAACGCAAACGACGTTAAAAAATTATATCAAGTACACGAACAAAGACATGGTTTTCCAGGAATGCTCTGGAGCATCGATTGCATGCACTGGTCATGGCAGAACTGCCCTACTGCTTGGTAAGGTCAGTATACTCGGGGAGATCATGGTCATCCCACTATAATTCTAGAGGCTGTTGCGTCACATGATCTCTGGACCTGGCATGCTTTTTTTTGGTCTACATGGTTCACTTAATGACCTTAACATCATCTACCATTCACAGATATTTGACGATGTAGTGGCGGGAACAGGTCCAGACACCAGTTTTACGGTTTCGGGGGTGGAATGCAGGCGGGTTTACAACCTTGCGGATGGAATATAAAAGAAAGAAATTTGCGAAGTTTAAACTATCATTAAAACTATTCCGACCCGACAGAAGATAAAAGAAAGAAATTTGCGAAGTTTCAAGATGGTTCGTGAAAAGATATTGAACGGTGTTTTGGGGTTCTACAAAAAAAAAATGGCATATCATTGAACATCCAGCACGTTCTGCTACACCAAAGAGGTTACGACACATTATGTACGCTTGTATCTTGCTTCATAACATGATCATTGAAGACGAAGGTAGAGCGATATGTGAGTACGACGAAAACGCGACCTAACGGGAATTCTGTTCCAGTTAGTTTGGAACAACAAGATTTAAACGGATTCTCTCTACGTAACGAGTACACATCAAAATCTAAAAGCGGACTTGGTGGAGTACATTTGGAACAACGCACAAAACGAACCTAACGACCACATGCCGGATGAAGACTAGTAGTTTTTAATATTTTTTTAGAATATGTTAGTTTTTTTAATATCTTTTAAGTTCTTATGATTTTTATTTTTTAAGTTTATCTTTTTTTGTAACTTATGTAATGTTTGGTTTTTAATATTAATGAATTTTTTTTTTTTTTTACTTATGTAATGTTTAATATGGTGGGGTATGACCATCCTCCATTTCCAGTGATTCTACCTTCCTTCAAGGGACTATGATGTGACGCCTACGTGGCGGATCATCCTTCAAGGGAAGGACCATCAACATACCGCATAGCCTACAAGTGTAGCTCTAGAAACTAGATTAGTGTGTTTCTGACTTAACCTTTATAAAATAATAATCAAGACCAAATTATAATGTACATTGAATTTTGTTGTTATAAGTGTTTTTAATAGTTAAACCATCATAATTAAAAATGATTATATTATTGTTTTTAGATGGTTATAATACCACACATATTTAAGTTTAAAATCTCCTCTAACGCCCCCACTGAATTTATTAAATTAACACTGAATTGTTTTTGCACCAAGTGGTTTAAAATAAGATCTTTCATACTTTTTTTCTTTAGTTTATCTTAACTCGTGTCTTAATACATATATTAAGATTACTTGACTTACTTAACTAATTCTTAATTTATAAAAGAAAATCTTTCTTATATTAAGATTCTTTGATTTCTCTTTCCCCACTAAGATTACTTGGATACTAATATATTACTCTTAAAAATTCATACAGATTAAATTAAATGAAAAATAATAGAATAAAACCCAAATTTCATTAATATGAACTAAGATTTTAAAAATAGAGAAAAATGCTCGGATAGTCCCTGTGCTTTGTCCATTTTTCACCTTTATTCCCTAACTTTCTAAAATTACACCTATAGTCCCCAATTTTTTGAATTTCGTTCCCGGATAGTCCCTGGCGTGGATGGGGGTTAGTTTTTAGTGTTAAATGTTAGGTGCGTGTGAAATGACAAAAATACCCTTGTTAATAAAAAATATTTAAAAGATTAAAGGATATCTAATTAATGGGACCCCCGATTTTTTTATATTATAAAACTAACATATCCACCCCACCCCTATCCTCTTAACTCTCTGTTATCCCGACAAACCAACCCCACCGCACTCCTCCAGTCCTCCGACTGGCCACCCAACTCCGAGCACAAAAACTATCCACCAAAATGAACAAGGGTGCATTTACGATAGTGTAGGTGGTGTTTTCCGATGATTTGCAGGTTTGAATCCGTGCAAATAATTTGTATACAAACAGGGGTGATTTGCAGGTTTGAATCCGTCGATTTGCATGTGCCCAATTTCAAAATTCACAAACTAAAAAAATCCCCAAAATTACTTCGTTTGATCTACACAATAACCCTAATTCGATCTCTCTGATGTATGAAGTGGCTTAATGTATTAGACTCCACTGAAGACACTAGTTCATTTGTATGAATCTTTGATCCTTTTTTATTCAGTTTTTGTTTCAGTTGCAGTTGAATCGGTTGTTGTTGTAGCAATGGATTATGTGAAATTAAGCTAAATTTTGTGGCTTTTTGGTTTTATTGATTGGTTTTTGTCATGTCTGTTTAATTTTATTTGTTTTTAAGTGGTTTTTGGTTTTGGGATTTGATGTGGTTTGTGGAAAGTTGTAGAGGTATTTGTAGAAATGAGATTGGTTTCCTAAAGGAAAAAATACAAGTTTTGTCCTTTATCTTTAAGGTACTTTACAGGCGGTGTCATTTTTTTCAAATGTTGACAGGCGGTGTCCTTTAGTAGGTATTTTGTTACAAGTTTTGTCCTTTCCACCCAACCTGGTTAAAAAACTCAGTTAATTTGTGGCACATGATAAGCACATGAGGGTAATTATGTCTTTCTACATATTTAAAGGACAAAAGTTGTAATTTATTCTTTAAAAAATATTCCAAAAAAAATTATATACATATATATGTGTATAACAATGAACACAGATATTTATCCCCCCTCCCCCTCTCTCTCCCTCCACCAGTTCACCTACCACCACCACCATATGCCGCCGCCGCCACCACCGTCTTCGCCACCACCTCCTCAATTCATCCCCAAATCTCCTCAATTCATGTGTGTCATACCGATTAGCAAACATGCATATCCACTAACGCCTGGCACACGTGCCAGTTCCCGGTCCATGGCAGTCCGACGGCACCGTTCACCGGATTTATAGTCCGACCACAGCTGCTGAATGAGGTAGCTTATGACAGATAAAACAAAAACAGGGATATGGTAGCCTTTAAGAAGCAAGTGTTTGATCACGTTTGTGAAGCATCTATGAAAGCAACTTATAACAAAAGCCTTGTACATTGTGAGGAACCAACAACGAAGAAGAAATAACAACCTGAACAAGAAAAATGGAGCTTTCAGGGTTAATTTTAATCTGGGGTATCAAAAGTTAAACAAAGAAAACAAGAACTCTCATATAGGTTTTGTGTCGTATATCCAGATGAGAAATCAACATCTATAGCCATTAGCAAAAATTATATCATAATTCATCTTTTATAAAATTCCCTTGAAACAAAAGTATTCTTTCATGTGTTACTAGTTTTTGAGAGTATTATTTAACAAATTATTCTCAAATTCTGTACTCATACTATGAAAGTAAATTTAACTTCTTTAGTATTTAGGGTACTATTACCAGACATATCAGCAAGAACCCAACTAATCTAAAATTTTAGATAAAACCAAACTGAACTGATAATTTTGTAGTCTGTTCTATTTCAACGAGACAAACATTAGCAAGTAACAAACAGGTGCTTTTTCATTCTATCCTGCATTCCAAAATCCGAACTTACATACCAAACACTGCCCGACGGCACCGTTCACCGGATTTACAGTCCGACCGACACCTTCAAACAGTAGCGATTGAAACCCCATCGGAACCCTAACTTTGTCCTTGCCGCTAACACCACCACAGATACATCCACCATCCACCACCACCATTGCACAGCCCCCACCACCACCATCATCCAAACACCCACTCCACCATTACCGCTCAGATTTGCAGAAAACCCCCAACCCTAACCACGCCATTGTTCCGATCTGCGATGAATAAGACATGGCCGGAATGATTGTGTTGTTGTGGTTGCCGAAATGATGTGCTGTTGTGGTGGCCGGAATGGGTGGACTGGCGGTGGGTTTTTAGAGAGAGAGAGAGAGAGAGAGGTCTCTGGTTTTTAGAGAGAGAAATAATAGTGGGGTGGGAAGGGGTGAACAATTAAAAAGGTTTTATATAAGGATAAATTACAACTTTTGTCCTTTAAATATGTAAAAAGACATAATTACCCTCATGTGCTTATCATGTGCCACAAATTAACTGAGTTTTTTTAACCAGGTTGGGTGGAAAGGACAAAACTTGTAACAAAATACCTACTAAAGGACACCGCCTGTCAACATTTGAAAAAAAGGACACCGCCTGTAAAGTACCCTAAAGATAAAGGGCAAAACTTGTAATTTTTCCTTTCCTAAATTAGGTGCTAGAAGTTAGAATTAGCAAAGTGAATAAGTGTGTGTGATGTGGGTTTAATTGGTTAGCCGACTGTTTTAAAATTCTCGCCGGAAAAACGAACACTAACCGGTAACATGTTATGTTCAGGAAAAAAGGTGGGGGTGGGTGGGTAGGTTTTTATTATTTAATGGTTAAATTTGAGTGGGGAAGATGGTGGTGGTATGGTGGTGAAAGGTGGTGGTGGTGGTGAAATGTGGAGATGGTGGTGGTGATGAATTGTGAGGATGATGAAGTGGGTAGGGTGGATGATGGGGCCCACATAAATATATAAATACAGCTATAGTCCCCAACTGTAGTAAGGGTATTTAGGTCATTTCACACCCACTTAACTGAAAAGACTAACCTCCATCCGCGCCAGGGACTATCCGGGAACGAAATTGAAAAAGTTGGGGACTATAGCTGTAATTTTAGAAAGTTAGGGACTAAAGGTGAAAAAAGGCCAAACCACAAGGGCTATCTGGGCATTTATCTCAAGTCAATATTTGTAATACAGTTCTAAATATATAATTAGGTTTCTTTCCCCATGCTATTCGGCAGGAGTTTAATTGTTTCCTCCGTGTTACACAGCGTGACTTTGGTCGTTACTGGATCAGCTCATCAGAAATCATAAAAATAAATACCGATACCGATTTTATTAACAACAATATAAGGGTAATTGCACTCACTTACTATATACCAAATATATATGAAAATTAGAAAAAAAAAAACTACACCTAATAAACTTTTATGGAAAATTTATAATAAACCAAAGTTTTGTTTGAAAAACCTTAAAATTTACTATCCCCCACTTTACCTTTAAAGAAAACCATAAAAAGACAAATTTGGTGGTATTGCTAATTGCCTTGTAATATATTATTATATTTATAGTTTCTTTAATTGTAACGCACACCTTGTGAATCACATGATTGATGTTAAAATGTATATATCAGATCCAATTTTTTTTATAAGATATACATAAGTTGATGAGGAGCGAATCTAAGAGTTGATGTATTATTATATAGACTAATTGGATAAAAGAAATCATGTAGAAATGATCCAAACTTTAAACATGCATAACTTTGTATTATAATTGGAGTTATGGGACCTATGAGCAAGCGACGGAAAGTTCTCGAGGAGCCAGATCACGTGGTAGACCGGAATTCCTTGTTTTAAGCCTCCTATTTCGTCAATCAAGATTTTCCTCAAATTCGTCGATTTTCCGTACTTTAATTTGATAGTTAATAGCAAATAAATCATTTATTAGCATAATTTACGCTTTTATTTATGATATTAATTTAAATTTATTCCAATCATTTTGTAATGTCTGGCCGAATGCTTCTATGAGTGGTCACCGAAAGTTCAATTTTTCGGTGATCATGAACGGAATCTTCCACGGGTTAAAGTGTTAGAAGTCTTTCTCCTGGTTTCCTAGTGGTATATATGGTGCGATTCATATTAATACAATTAAAAGTTAGGGTGGGGTCAGTGGCGGATCTTGCCCGTTGAACGTGCCAGGGCCGAAAGATATGGGCACTAAAAAAAGCCCGGGCAAGCTCGGGCCAAACATAGTATATATAAAAAATTTCGATCGAAATGCGGAAAATTAGCACTACGACCAAAAAACTTGCCCGGGCCGTGGCCCTGTCACAGCCCTATTAAGAACCGCCCCTGGGTGGGGTTGGGTTTAATTGATAAAATCATTAGAAATAAGGTGTTGTTTCCCTTGAAGTTAAGGGTCTGAGCCTCGTCAAAGACGGATTTGATGTAATTTATGTTGTTAAAAAAATACAACTGAAAGTTAGTTTTGAGTTAACTATTTAATTTTTAAGAACTAAATAGATAAATAGGATATTGCATCTGAGATTCAAACAGTTTTAAAAATACACAAAAATCAGTATTTATTATTTCTTATTAAGGTATGATATTACAACACTTTCAAGAAACACAATTTAAAGAACTAACACACAAGAGCCATAATCAGCAACTTTCAAAATATAGCAACGTAACAACTTATTAAGCCCTTTCTTTGATCATGAGATATGAGAGAGCCAAAGCAACAAAACCACCAACCACAGCCGAAGGTGAAACCATGGCGGTCCCGGATGGCGAAGGAGCAGGAGGCATGTCCATTCCGGGCATGTTGGGATCCATGGCCACAGCTGCCACGATCATGGCAGCGAAGCAAACGACAACGGTGACAGGAGACCCCAAAGCCATTGTTAAGTGATGGTTGGTGGAAGATTGTGAGATGTGATTGGAATAACATGGTGAAAATGATTATGGTTTTATATAGAGATGTTGATGGGGTGTATGAACCGGCAACGTGATTGTAGTGATCGATGATGACAACCGGCTACCGTGAATACCCAAGCTAAGGGTGGTGTGTTTACATTATATATCTGCCTAGGTTTCTATGGCATTTAAACATATATAAAATATTAGAAGGGAGGGCAGAGGTTTGATAATTTCACCGGAAATTACAACCACCCGAAACAAGACATGAAAAAAATATAGGTTTTGCGTCGGTAACAAGACCAGTTTTTTTATACAGGTTAACACCACGTTAAAAGTGTGACCATATGCCTTCCTCCATACGATTTTTTTTCAACTCAAATGTGATCAAAGATCGAGTTATCGTAGGTATCATACGGTCACATTGACATTTAGTAGTTGTAGCTACTTGAAAATGTGGCTAAAGGGTATCAATGTTTCTTGTTGGAATCAAGTGTTCTGTCCATTAAGTGTGGACAAAGAAAGGGTAGCAACGGTTACATGAATTTCTTATTAGTGTGGTCGTTTCTATTATATAGTCACAAATAAGAGTAAAAAAGTTTGTTTTAGCCACATCGATATAAAAACACCATGGCCAAAGGGCTGTTATAAACACACAAGAAACTTTGTAATTTTATGAGTGGCTATTGTCTAACCTTTGTCATACATACGGTCTTTGCTCATGACATTTGCTATTATTCCGTCACATAAACAAAATACCAAGTAACAATGGTGTGGCTAATGGTTATGTAAAGCACACTAACACTAGATGTTTCACTAGTTTCGCAACAAGGAGTGAGGATACTAGAAAGAATTGGGTCTCATCCTCCAACTGTTGTCCTTGCTGCCTCTCCCAATAAAGGAACTTCTGCTGGTAAAGCTGTTGATTTGAATGAATTGTTGTCAAGACCAAAAGAGATGGATAAGGCCACACGGGGTCGTGCATTATAGCATCACGGAAAGGTTGTTCAACGCGTTATTTCCCACCGCCACCATAAACATCAACGCGTGATACATTAACGAAAACAGGTTTCCGTGATTTTTTCAACGCCGTGATATATTATTTTGTGAGGGTAGTTGTTGGTTGGGGGGAAATTGTTGGGTGTGGTGGTGAGTGATGACCACCCCCCACAAAAAAAGGTTGTGAGTGATAGAAAAATGGTTGATGACATGGCGGAACTTGATTGGTGCTTGTGAGTGATAGAATTCTATCACTAGTGACCACCCCCTCCCCTAAGTGAGCTACTGGTGAAGGGGAGTCATCATTTGTACTTGAATTTGTCAGTTATATTAATCAAATCTGTGATGACTTCATTGTTACCTTGTGTTTGTATTTGTATTTGTGTGAGTTTATCTTATTAGTATTCCTTAGCAATTGATTTTACTATTTCATTAATTCTAAAACACAAAACACACACTGAAAAAAACCCTCAGATCTTAACAGGTAAAATCACCAAATCAATCAAAATACCATTAAATGTGAGATTTGATAAACAACTCTCCATATATCATGGCTTTTACTGCCATTCCACCCATAATTCATAGGGCTGCAAATGAACTGAACAAACACGAACAAGACCTTGTTCGTGTTCGTTTGTTAAGAAACATATGTGTTCGCGAACCGTTCATGAACACTTATCGAACAAGATTTTATGTTCGTTTTCGTTTGTTAAGGAAATGAACTTGTTCGTGTTCGTTTGTTTTAGACAACGAACGTTGACGAACACAAATGAGCACAAACTAACGTTCATTAACACAAATGGAAATAAACGAACACAAACTATCGTTCATGAACAGAATATATAATACATCGAGACTTATTAGATATTTAATTTGTCGGAATTTTGAACTATTTAATTAAATATAAAAACTGAAATCACTAATGAAGTATCGAACACAAAAGAACACGTTACCGAAAGTTCACGAACATAAGCAAACGAACACGACCTCTGTTCATGTTTGTTCATTTAACTAAACGAATGAAATTTCTTGTTCGTGTCCGTTTTTTTAGTAAACGAACAAACACAAACGAACTTCTCGCCGAACGATTCACGAACTGTTCGCCGAACGTTTGGTTCGTTTGCAGCGGCCATTAATATTGTTGAAGATAAGATGTGCGATGATCAATTAATCAGCGTTACTCTCAAGGTACGTTTCAAAAAGTTACACTTTGAACGACAAACAAATTATGATATTTAATTGTTAAATATTAGTTCACAAAATGCGGTTAATTCATTGAGGGAAGTTCAATATTTAGTAAAACTAGCTTTTTTACTATCGCCACGTTGCGGCGAACGTCTTTTGTTGTTTAGTCTGTGTTTACATGTGTTTTGAAATCACTATGAGCGTGTTGCGCACGGAACCGCCGACAAAAATAAAAAGAAAATACATAAAAAAACACTAAAAGATAACCAAAAGAAAATCAACCAAAAAAGTTGTATGGTAATCATGTTGTTTGTATGAAACCTGTGGTCAGATATGAGCAAATGATACTGGGTACCGTGTAACGACTCTCCTAGGACCCTTAAGGTAACCCTAAACGCTCCTAAATATACCCCGAGTGTGAGAAACGGACCCGAAATACCTTCGTGCTTGGAGAAATCAAGAAAAAACAAGATTTTTTGTTCGCTCGCGAGCCGCGTAAGAGTTAAGCCAAGCTTACGCGGGCCGCGACAGCAATGCAAACTACTAGATAACAATTAAGGCCACGTGGCATGACACGTGTCGAAACCTCTGATGACTCAGCCGACCTAGACTTCCTCGCGGGCCGCGTAGATGTTCCTTGTAGTTTACGCGGGCAGCGACACGCCCCATTTCCAGCCCTATAAATAAGGAGTTCGAGTTCAGTTGAAAGTTGCTCAATTCTTTTCCTCTTTTAGCTTCTATTGTAGCAAAGTAATAGCTCGGGTATTATACTCTAAAACCCGAAACTCTGCTCGTTATCAGGATAATAACTCTAGTCACGGACACGCTACTATATCCGATTGATTGAAACTGATCCAACGGATGTTTAAGTGCTGCCTGTATACGGCTATACTTTGTCATTCGTCGTGAATTTTGATCTCGTGATTATCGTTAAAGTTGAATTGGGTAATACACTAATACGAGTTCCATTGTAGCTAGAAATTAGAACTTGTAACCAGGGAACTACTAAGCTAGAATACTTAGCGATTAAGTAAACTTAATAGTTAAGGAAAACTTAGTGGTTAAGTAAACTTAGTAGTTAAGATAACTTAGCGGTTAAGAAACCTTAATAGATAAGTTAAACTTAATCAAGATTAATTAATCAGTTAAGTATGATTAATTAAGTTAAGTATGATTAATTAATCAGTTAAGCAAGATTAATTAAGCTAAGCGAGATTAATTAAGCTAACTAAGATTAATTAAGTAAGTAAATTAAACACATAAATAGATATACATGAAAATAAATATATATGAGATAGATAATATCAAAGGAAGGTGCAAGGAAGGTATAAAAAGATATATATATGAGTAGGAAACTTTCTAGAAAATGTATAGGTAACATCCTAGAAAAGCTATATGAAATTTCCTAGAAATTTCATATTTCCTCCCTATAAATAGGAAGCTTAGGAATCATTTTTCTTTGCTTATTCCTTCTATTCTTCTCTCTATACGTTGGTGTTCTAACCAATAATCACCGATGCGATATTCTGTCCGATCGATTCGGGAACCAACTAACGAATGCCAAAGTGCTGTACTTTGTGAATTTTGTTAAACGAATGCCAAAGTGCTGTACTTTGTGAATTTCATTAAGGTTCTGATCTCATGACCATCGTTAGGTTTGATGTGGTTTTACACTAATACGTATTCCACTCTGTTAAACTAAATGTTTAACTACCCAAAACTCTACACTATACACTTACAAACAAACAAGATGCTTAATCATCAGAAGATTCAGAACTGTAAAGTAGATGCTTGTTTAATCAAGACTATATGCTAACAAGGTGAGTCATTCTCTTTTTATCAACAATGTTTTACAATACTCAAATTATTTTCAAAAGTTATAGTTACAGGGATTAAGTCATAGTTATCTTGAATCACTGGCAAGTGGGGTATTGTGCACATTACTAATTTCTCACGATTAGGTAAACAAACCTAACCGTGATAATCATCACTACTTGGATGAAATGACCCAATAGTGGTATGACCATCGTCACTAGGGTGTGACACGGCGCCAGATAACAATAAGATAGTAGCCATTGTAATCGCTCTTATGCTGTAATTTATAACAATGTGTCATTTTTGTACAAACTGAATGAACTCACCAGTATTTCCTGCTGACCAAATGTTTTTAAAACGCATTTCGGGTAATTACAGTAGATCGGAATAAGAGTTGGATACGACACCAAAAGGCTTACAGAAGTGGCTTAATTTATCAACTAAATTAAATTAAGAAAAGTTGTTTTATGTATTCGGGTTTATCCCATATTAAAGCTACCTTTCAAAACATGGTTTTATCCCATCTATTTAATAAATAAAATCCGGTGTTTTCTAAACTCTGATATTTTTCCTAACTCACGGTCCTGATGAAATTTCCGCTGCACTACTTTTCTAAATAACCACTGGTACCACTGAACTGGTTCGCGGCTCCCGATTCCATCCAGGGTGGGGTCGGGGGTCGTGACAGAAGTGGTATCAGAGCCACTTGTTTAAGCAATTAGGTGTTGTAATAAAATACCTAAGTTTAAACAAAGAGTTAAGAACTTGATATTTTCTGGTAGCACCCAGGATAATATTTAGACTTGAACTTAGAAAAGATGCCTTAATATGAGCTTCAAGATGAGCTAATTACTTGTATTAGTACAATGTGATAGATATTGGTATGCCGTAAGAATAATGATTAGAACATTGCAAAGTACGATAAATAAGCAATAACACTTAATTGCTGTTAATTCTTGTTTATTGATACTACTTGGTCTAGAATAAGATATGTTACGGGAATACAAATTTCCTTGATTCGGGATGAAAGCCTTAATAAAAGAGGCACTTTTAAAATCTTGAAAAAAAAATACTATTTATGGGAAACATAATTATTACCTCTCCGGCGAAAACCGGACAAGATGAGGTTAACTCTCCGGCTAGAACCGGGTAAGAAGAAGTATAATATGTCAAACAAGTGACAAATTTCCCTAAATAGTACCATGACCTGATGTCTGACTTGTTTTTGGAGAAATCAATATGTTAAATACACTGACCTTATGAATGGTATGTATGATTATATAGATATGTATATCTATAAGGAATTCCAAAAGCCAAAACGATTGACAATTTAAAATAAATCACGAATAATTCTATATTTCTTTATCAGGAATCTCTTGCATAGATCTATAATTCCGATATCAAACATTATTTCGTTTGATCATCTACCTCATAACTCGTGCGACAATATAAACAATGGAAACCCTTTAAGTTGGGACGCCATCAAAAGTATAAGAATTTCCAATGCGTTACCATAAACTATTAACGCAAGTAAGAAGCATGTAAAGTTGTGCTAGTGCACAAGAAAACACATGAAACTTAAATTATACGTCCACAGACGTCGAAGTATATCACACACGACTTTCAAGGCAAGACCTTTGGAAAATATAATTGGGCATGACGACACCAATGCGAATCCCGTCAATGGAAGAACTACTAATCAAAAAGCAGCACTTGGCCACGTGATCCTACAAACAACATGAATCTTGCTGAGGTACGATAGAAGAAGATTTCACAACAATCGGTGCATAGTCTAATCCAATTCTTGACGCTGCAAAAGAAGTCACATACCTTTACAATCCCCCTATTTCATTTTATTCGACATTCCCTGGTAATGTCACTTAACAACGGTTATCACACAAAATTTCCAGATAAAATTCTTAAATTCCTTTTGTTAAAATTCAGACCTCTGCACATAGTAAATAGATTTTTTTGCATTTCTACTCTCCTAATGGTCATCATGAGGATTTCTTTCATAATCGCGAATAATTTATTGGTTGTTTCATTTCATGGTAAATCCACACATGCACTGTTTGTTGCGCATGTGGTTAGTTTGAATTATGAAGACCATGGGAGGGCTTCATTCCAATTTGTTGTTTTATTAAAACTCAAATATCGTTCCGCTATACTTAATCTTTGCATTGTAAACCGTGTTTTTTTTTTTTGCAAAACGATGACTCTTTGATATCGAGTCGATGAATTTCTTGAAAAACTCGATTTTCTTTTGAATGGCATACATGGTTTTTGTTGTGACCATGTCAGAACTTTCTTATTGATACATGAACTCGTTGTGTTTAAACCAAGTTCCATTGTTTGAACTTGCTTTGAACCAATCCCAACAAGCCCTTCAATTACTTTGAACCATAACAGGCTTGTTTGGTCTTCGACTTCATCAAATCGTTTCTTTGATCACGATAACCTTGTGGTGACGTTTTCACAAAATTAAAGCTTGCGCTAATCTCGTTTGCACACATCATATACGGATTTAATTATTTATTTATTTATATTGAATCCGCTTTGTTGGTTTATCCTATAAAAGCAATCTTAACACAATCGTGTGCTAAGATAATGATACACAAATTCATGTCATATTTCAGTGTATCTCTTAATGGTTCTTACAGCATCAATCGAGCCTTTCGTGATATTTATTGCTTTATCATCTTCAATCGAAAAACATTATTCAATTGTTTCAATTTCAATCGAAAATACTACTAGATTTGTTTAAAACAAACATTCGGACTTACTTCATTTGATTTAAAACACGGTGAACTCGTCCAGTCACCGCTATTATTACTTCGATCACTACGACACCTTGTGGCGTCGGTATAGACTTGTAGCTTGAGCTAATCCAGTGAACTCGTCCAGTCACCGCTATATATATACCTTTCGCTTAACTCATCCTTGAAAGTGGTCTTAATACAACTATGTGTTAAGACAATGATACACTAAACTCTGTTGTATATCGGTGTATCCATGTAATTCGATAAATGTCAACCCATTGATTTTTCTCATATCATAATTCAATAGTTGACAAATCATTTTCGTACTTCTATTTCATTCGAGCTTGTTGATTCTGAGACTTCCTCAGTTGACAATCAAAGTAAGTTTTCTGTTGACAGTGAATTCTATTGTTTCTAAAAATCATTCACAACTTGTAAACATTCACAACTTGCAAACATTAACATCTATTGATCATATATCTTTTTGACTTAAACCTAATCACCTTGGAAACTATATCATTTCATCTCATTCATTTGAACTAATTCGGTTGAACCATTGAGCCCTATTTATTGTAAAACACGTATTCATCTTAAAACTATTCTTATTGACTAAGACGTGACATAACTCTAAAAGAGATATCATAGCCTAAATCTCGAGGACGAGATTTAAAACAAGGTAGGGAGGATGTAACGACTCTCCTAGGACCCTTAAGGTAACCCTAAACGCTCCTAAATACACCCCGAGTGTGAGAAACGGACCCGAAATACCTTAGTGCTTGGAGAAATCAAGAAAAAACAAGATTTTTGGTTCGCTCGCGGGCCTCGTAAGAGTTAAGCCAAGCTTACGCGGGCCGCGACAGCAATGCAAACTACCGGATAACGATCAAGGCCACGTGGCATGACACGTGTCCAAACCTCTGATGACTTAGCCGACCTAGACTTCCTCGCGGGCCGCGTAGATGTTCCTTCGAGTTTACGCGGGCCGCGACACGCCCCATTTCCAGCCCTATAAATAAGGAGTTCGAGTTCAGTTGAAAGTCGCTCAATTCTTTTCCTCTTTTAGCTTCTATTATAGCAAAGTAATAGCTCGGGTATTATACTCTAAAACCCGAAACTCTGCTCGTTATCAGACAATAACTCTAGTCACGGACACGGTACTATATCCGATTGATTGAAACTGATCCAACAGATGTTTAAGTGCTGCCTGTATACGGCTATACTTTGTCATTCGTTGTGAGTTTTGATCTCGTGATTATCGTTAAAGTTGAATTGAGTAATACACTAATACGAGTTCCATTGTAGCTAGAAATTAGAACTTGTAACCAGGGAACTACTAAGCTAGAATACTTAGCGATTAAGTAAACTTAATAGTTAAGGAAAACTTAGTGGTTAAGTAAACTTAGTAGTTAAGATAACTTAGCGGTTAAGAAACCTTAATAGATAAGTTAAACTTAATCAAGATTAATTAATCAGTTAAGTATGATTAATTAAGTTAAGTATGATTAATTAATCAGTTAAGCAAGATTAATTAAGCTAAGCGAGATTAATTAAGTAAGTAAATTAAAAACCTAAATAGATATACATGAAAATAAATATATATGAGATAGATAATATCAAAGGAAGGTGCAACGAAGGTATAAGAAGATATATATATATATATGAGTAGGAAGCTTCCTAGAAAATGTATAGGTAACTTCCTAGAAAAGCTATATGAAATTTTCTAGAAATTTCATATTTCCTCCCTATAAATAGGAAGCTTAGGATTCATTTTTCTTTGTTCATTCCTTCTATTCTTCTCTCTATACGTTGGTGTTCTAACCAATAATCACCGATGCGATATTCTGTCCGATCGATTCGGGAACCAACTAACGAATGCCAAAGTGCTGTACTTTGTGAATTTCGTTAAACGAATGCCAAAGTGCTGTCTAAGCAAGACTATACTTTGTGAATTTCATTAAAGTTCTGATCTCGTGACCATCGTTAGGTTTGATGTGGTTTTACACCAATACGTATTCCACTCTGGTAAACTAAATGTTTAACTACCCAAAACTCTACACTATACACTTACAATCAAACAAGATGCTTAATCATCAGAAGATTCAGAAATGTAAAGTAGAGGCTTGTTTAATCAAGACTATATGCTAACAAGGTGAGTCATTCTCTTTTTATCAACAATGTTTTACAATACTCAAATTATTTTCAAAAGTTATAGTTACAGGGATTAAGTCTTGGTTATCTTGAATCACTGGCAAGTGGGGTATTGTGCACATTACTAATTTCTCACGATTAGGTAAACAAACCTAACCGTGATAATCATCACTACTTGGGTGAAAGGACCCAATAGTGGTATGACCATCGTCACCAGGGTGTGACACGGCGCCAGATAACAATAAGATTGTAGCCATTGTAATCGCTCTTATGCTGTAATCTATAACAATGTGTCATTTTTATACAAACTGAATGAACTCACCAGTATTTCCTGCTGACCAAATGTTTTTAAAACGTTTCAGGTAATTACAGTAGATCGGAATAAGAGTTGGATACGACACCAAAAGGCTTACAGAAGTGGCTTAATTTATTAACTAAATTAAATTAAGAAAAGTTGTTTTATGTATTCAGGTTTATCCCATATTAAAGCTACCATTCAAAACATGGTTTTATCCCATTTATTTAATAAATAAAATCCGGTGTTTTCTAAACTCTGATATTTTTCCTAACTCACGGTCCTGATGAAATTTCTGCTACACTACTTTTCTAAATAACCACCGGTACCACTGAACTGGTTCGCGGCTCCTGATTCCGTCCAGGGTGGGGTCGGGGGTCGTGACATACCATTACTGAATTTCCCGAACCGAAAGATCTTAAGTACCAATTCGGTACGACTTTTAGCTTTCCTGGTACCGGTTCGCTACCGGCGATTCGATATTGGTTGGCACCGAACTCATCCCTACCCCTGAAACTAAAAAAAGAAATCATTAAAAATTAAAGAAAATCAACAAAAAAAAGTTGCACGATACCGTTGTTGTTCGTACGGTACCCGTTATCAGGGATAAGCAAATGGTACCGGGTAGCAGTACCTAATTTCCCGAACCAAAAGATTTTCAAAATCAATTCGATACCGACTTTTGGCGTTTTCTATACCAGGTTGGTGTCGGTTTTTAACTTTATGTATCGATAACCGTACCGGTATTTTCGATACTAGTATCGATTGACACAAGCTTATTCAACTTAAAAGTAAATAAGATAATAAAAGTATTAAAAAAATATATGTTATCAAGATAATTAAAACACTGTTCATTTACTTCAATTTTTAATATATGGATAATGTTTAATTAAAGGGGAATTGGTCTGTAATAATCTCACCTAGACCTTATTGGCCATTAATAATCTCACCTCAGAATATTCCCCCCACCAGTCCCACCTTTCACCTATTTTTCCTACAGTGGTCCACCGTTAAAAAAAACTTAACCGAGTTAAGCGTTTTTCCAAACTACAAACATATTTGTTAGGGCTTTTGATTAGAACGACGATACGAGTCCATTGATGTAAAACTTGCCTCGAAACGGTGCTCCAAATGACTTGATTTTGGTTAATCGGAAATTTAAACACCCGAATTGAAGCGTCGTTTTCATCATTTGGAGCACCGTTTCGAGGCAAGTTTTACATCAATGGACTCGTATCGTTGTTCTAATCAAAAGCCCTAAAAATCTATTTGTAATTTGGAAAAAATCTTAACTCCGTTAAGTTTTTCTAACGGGGGACCATTGTAGGAAAAATAGGTGAAAGGTGGGACTGGTGGGGGGAATATTCTGAGGTGGGATTATTAATGGCCAATAAGGTCTAGGTGGGAGTATTACAGACCAATTTCCCTTAATTAAATAATGAATTAAATAATTAGTTTTATATGTATAAGATAAATATAAAGAAAGTGGGGTGTTTGTATTTGATTGCAACTAGTATTAACCACCCCTCGCGTTGCGACGGGGGCGTAAAATTGTGACCCATTGATTACGACATCGATAATTATGACTTTCCTAGAGTCGGTTGGGCTGAACTGAAATCTGGTTATTCATCGTAGCCATTTATTTCTACTCACTACACTTACAATCCCACAAAAGGCTGGATATACAGCCACTTAGTTGCATATTCAAGCATATTCAAGTTAAATCATTTGTACAAACAACTCAAATCCCAAAGGCTACTTAAACCCTACATTGGAGTTACTTAAATTATCAAAATATGAAAGCCAATGTTATATGATTTATAACTAATAACCACAAAACAGAGAATCAAAATTCTTTAAAACGGTGGTAAGACCACCGTCAACCACCGCTTGCGATGCTTTCCCACCCACGACAGGTGGTACTCTACCGACCAAACACACTTCATACGACATCATCAATGCATCCGTATGAGCTGCGAAAGAACCCACTATCTAGAAACATGTTTCACCACCCTTTTCCAACTATTTAGGTGTCCTCCGGCATGACGACAATCGCCTTACCATGGTGGCACTCCAAGTTGAACCACACAGTGCCACCCACATGGCAAGATACATATCCAACATGTCGCCAATGAGGTAAAAAAATCTTGCACATTCAAACCAGTTGCATATTCAAAAGAAACCATATGCATATATCACT
The DNA here is from genome assembly GCA_030545235.1 of Helianthus tuberosus. Classification (NCBI taxonomy): domain Eukaryota; kingdom Viridiplantae; phylum Streptophyta; class Magnoliopsida; order Asterales; family Asteraceae; genus Helianthus; species Helianthus tuberosus. The sequence continues at coordinate 21,523,555 of CM060436.1, read as the reverse complement.
ACACTTCAATGTTCCTCAAAACCCAAAAAATAGAGAGAGAAATGTGCGTGTGTGTGAGAAACGGGGATAGATAGATAGACGGCCACCACATACGGTGGCGTTTGCGGCGGTTCCACGGTGGCGACGGTGTTTATGGATTCCGGCCACCGCCATAACCATAACTGTCACGACCCCCGACCCACCCTGGACGGAATCGGGAGCCGCGAACAGCCAAGTGGTACCGGTGATTATTTTGAAAAATATTGCAGCGGAAATTTCATCAGGACCGTGAGTTAGGAAAAATATCAGAGTTTAGAAAACACCGGATTTTATTTATTAAATGGATGGGATAAACCCATGTTTTACAAAGGTAGCTTTAATAAGGGATAAACCCAATTACATAAAACAATATTTCTTAATTTGATTTAATTAATAAAATAAGCCACTTCTTGAAGCCTTTCAGTGCCGTATCCAACTCTTACTCCAATCTACTGTAATTACCTGAAACGCGTTTTAAAAAGGTTTTGTCAGCAGGAAATACTGGTGAGTTCATTCATTTTTGATAAAACATATTTGTTATAATTCACAGCATTAAGAGTTTTTACATTTGCTTCTTTAAGATTGGCAAAGACTTAATCACTGCAAAGTATAACTAGAAAACAGTGTTATAATTTACAGTATTAAGAGAGATTACAATGTTTCAGATATCAACCAACTACCCACAGTATTTGTCACTCGGCTCATTTCGGTGACTGTGGTCATATCACTATTGAGTCCTGTCACCCAATAGTGAAGAATGTCACTAATTAGGTTCGCCCACCTAAAGTGATAAAAACAGTAGTAATGTGCACAATACCCCACATACCGGCTGTAATTTGGTGATTACATAAACTTAATCACTATAATTATAACTTTGAAAATATTTAAGAATTTATAAAGCGCTTTGATAAAAAGAGAATGACTCACATTATAAGCATGCAGATTCATACGGCAAAGTTTAGTCTATAGATAAGCCTTGATATATTGCAGATACAGACAGAACTTAGCCTATTGATTAGTCTTGTAACCTAGTGTACACGAACAAGGTAAGTAACTAATACAACATTTACGATAACTCACGAGATTAAAACCCTCACGACAAATGACAAAGTGCAATCACTTAAACATCCATCGGATTCACAACGAATGACAGAGTATTCCCCGAGTTCGGGTGGTACTCAAACATCCTTTCGGAATCACGATTAATGACAAAGGATAGCACTTAAACATCCTGTCGGATAGTTTAAATCGATCGGATATTGAATCGTAGCAGTGATCGAGTTAATACCCTGTTATTGCGGCAGCGTGTGTGTTTTGTAGTAAACAAGTGATATCTCGACGTAGGAATTGAATTTTGACGTCGTTCCAACGCAGAAATGCAATTCCCAAACCCCTCTATTTATACTGAGATTTTGACCCCCTCGCGTGACGCGAGGGGTCACCCTGGGGGCTTCGCGTGACGCGAAGGGCAACATCTCATCATATGGTTGCCACGTGTATTTGTAGCTCAGCTGAGTCGACGGAAATGATAAATTCAATTTAGACAGCAAGATATGTGGATAATCGTTAACAGGGAATATCCCCCCTGAGTTTTAGGGGCCCTGATCCTGATTCTGATTGTTATGAAAATTTTAGGGTTTATGCAGAATTACTTGGGTGTCTCAATTAGGATTTCTTTTTAGACAAAATATAAATAATAATAATAATAATAAAATATAATAGTTTTGGTGAGAGTTGTTATGGTTTGGGACAAAAAGGGAATAAAACGGTGAGAAAAGAGAATGGACCCACTTTGTAACTTTATGGTTCAACTAAAAAGCCTCCTGGTATAAATTTTGGGTAAAACTTTCTGAGCTATATAAAAAATATATAATGCACTCGTGTTAAGTATAGTACCCCCCATTCAACCTTGTCCCTATGTCACGAGACAGAACCCCAATAAACTTAGTCGGGCAGAGCCCTGACATATGTTATGGGGCTCAGATCAATCGGAAAGGGTAGCGGTGATCGGGAGTTAAAACACTTAAATCGGGGCATGGCTTTATTATTATTATAGTGTAAATAATAATAAAAAAAATATATATACTTATGAATAGATAAGAAGGAATGGCGACATATAGGTAAAAATGAATTGCAAATTTGAAGGAAAGGCATATCCTAAGTTTCATTAAAAATAGAGTAGGTTCAAAATACAATTTATTTTTATAATTTAATTATTATATGGTTCCTAGTCCTGTCTAGGAATTTCATATTTCTAATAGTCAACTTACCCGTAGACTACCCGTCTAATAATATAAGTTTTTTTTTATATACTTTTATTTTATTAGAAATGTCAACCCTATATAAGCCAATTAATTAATATAATATTTCAACCAACTATATAAAATGGTGTTTAAAACTATTTGGGTTGAATATTTATATTAAAAATAAACTAGTTACTAGTTACTAGTGGTTAATAAATTTAACCAGACTCGTAATTCTTTATATAAAAATAGGAATGTTACAATAACTACCAAAACAACTACCGCCAACACCATCGTCAAATTAACAAAAGAAAGGAAATAAACAACAATAAATAAAACAAACGACTCAAATCTGCAATAGTCATCATCATCGCAAAATAAAGGGGCTCAGATACCGCCATGGCTGCAACCGGAGCTGCCATGCCAAGTGGCAGACAACCATCATCGCCACCACAAATTTCAAAATCAAAACCCTAAACGATTCAGTTCAAACCCAACCATCATCTTGCATTCGATCAGTGGATTGAAACGCCCCAAAACAACCAAGAACATCATAGAAACAACAAACAGCCGGTGGTGAGGTTCGAAAACTCCCAAAACACAATGCAACATGAGAGATTTAGAGAGAAGTTGGATGTGTGTTGAGAGAGAAACTATTTATCATGAGTATAAAAACACAAAATCATAATTCGTGTCAACACCTAAATAAGATAAGCAGATGGTCTTCAAAACCAACACATTGTTTCTCAAAAAACCACCATACACACACTAAATGCATAGAGTACAACATCTATTTCTCACCAATGTTGTAAATTTATATTATATAAATTAGATGACCGTGGGGTATGGTGGGGCGTGGGTTAGAGGCATGGTGCGACACGTGGAGTATGGGGCACCCAAGACCAAAAGCCAATTTCAAAAGGATATTGTGGGGCGTGGCTGGGTTGGCGTGGAAAAAAAAGTCAATTTCAAAGGGCTAGTGTTCTTGCCAATGAGGTTCCGCCATGTCATGTGGGTAGCCCCGCCCAACGCCCGGGCTGAAACCCCCACCTAAGGGGCCACGCCGAAACCCAAGCCCACCCGGGTTGGTAACTTGGTCGTTTGTACCCACCCCGCCCCATACCCCATGGTCTAAGTGTAATTTGTTTTCCAATAAATCTAAGGGTTTGTGTAAAAACGTTGGACACAGTTTTGTGAGACAAAAAGAAACCTGACACACCATACCCACCTCCACCTTTTCGGCCTCCCCTTCCTCTCCAACCCGAAGCTGCCGCTGGCCAGCAACCGTCGGTCACCACTACACAACGCGACACCAATTCAGCCTAACAGTGCATCCACGTGTTGCCCGATCGCCTTCTTCCGTTCCCCGCCACCGCACCTCCTTGTTTTGCATGCCGGTTCTCGTCGTGTCTACCGTTGTTTCAAGTGTTGATTCAGATTCGGGGGTTCCTGAACTCATCAACTAGCGTAACGTTTGTCAGATCCATCGTGTGTATTCTTCGGTTTTTCGTCGAATGTATAAACCTAAACCCCCTATGGTTGGATTATATATAATTGTTTAAACGAATTGTAACCAGATCACTGACGAGATTTAGATCGGATATAATTTTGGTGTACACACTTCCGCTACTCGACTAATATGTCAGTGGCAGAGCTTGACCAAAAGTTTCGAGGGGGCGTAAAATGATGGGACCCAAAAAAAATTTCCAATCGTTATGTTTCGGGTCGGGTCGGCTATTCGATTCAGGTCGGGTCAAATAATAATAGTTCCAAATAAAACTAAAAAAATTCATTCATTCAAAGGAACCATTCTTGCACATTGAAAAACTAGATATTGTATAACAAACAAAAGACCAATATATATATATGAAGAAGCATAGCCGGAGCGGATTGGTACTTCTACGGTGATGAACGGCCACACCTCGTCTTCTCCACTTCATCCTAAACCTGTAAACAAGAAGAGAGAAACATGGGAAATGTAGAGACGGCCGGTAGGGGATAAATCCCCTATTTCCAGCTACAAAAGTGTTGCCCCATATTCGATGCCCTAATAAGGAGGTGGAGACCTTCTTATATTGGAGATATGGGAAAACCCCTAACCTCAATGGGCCAGGCCCAGTTAGGGGTTGTCTCTACGAGCCCACAGCCTAGTGTAGCATAAACTACCACGCGCTGGGCTTCACGGGTTAGTATACAATAATAATATATAATTACTATAAAAGTGATAAATAGCAAGAAAGTCCGACCGGTCGGGTCGGGTCCAGTACCATACCTCGTCATGTCCCCCAGTCTAGTGTTGCTCCCACGTGCAAGCGTGAGAGGAACGCTTAGACTTATTAGGAGCTCAGGAGTGAAGATCACTAATTTTAGGCTTACATGTCGTCCGGGTGAGAGAAAGTCGTTGGCCATGTTTGTTGTGGTTGTTGTTGGTTGTGAGTAGAGATAATGGAGCAGTGAATATCACACGGTCGTGGAAACTGGTTGGATAAACCTGGCGCAAGCTGATTGATTGCAGGCAATTGCCATTTGTACTGGCGCATTACCATGAGCTCGTTAAGGTTGCGCGTACGCGGTTAGGTCTCGTGCACGAGTCTTGGAACAGGCTAGTTTTGGTAGTTAAGTACCTCGCCTTTGGATGATTTTTTCAGGTGTGGCCCTGCCTTAGCGGTGCGCACACAGTCGTGTGGGCTACTGTAGAATATCCACCCTGTGGTGTAACTTTCGTTGGTTAACATATGGTGCGCTAACGACGCTCAACTCATTAAAAGAGTTGATGTTGATGTGACGACGGTCCCTACCACGCGTCCGTGTCGTCAGGATCTCCGTTGTCGTAATGTGCAGCCATTGGTGGTCATAGATGCACATGCAAATGTTATGCCACCTTAGGCGAATGTAGAACTGCTGGCGGTTGTACCAGCCATCGTTATTGATGATCCGACTATAGCAATCATCGTTGCCGCCAGGAAGAATGGTATACAATGCACCCCTGCAGAAGTGCTTGCTATGCTCAGTGACCTCGGAAGGGTAGCGTTATTTATGTTCCCCACAATGTTTTTATAATTGTGGGACAAGTACTTGGTTTTCATCAGTGGTTGTGCATCTATTACCAAGATACCCACTGGAGTAGTAGTGGTTGAATACATCTATTACCAAGATGCCCACTCATAGCGCTGTATAATTTGATCATCTGACTTTGTTATTATGAAAAATATTTCGTGTCAGAGTTGTTTTTACCGTGATATGTAGTTCAAATGCGGTGGTATGTTGTGTTTACAAATGTTTATATGAACACTTGTAGATATCAGAAAGTGCTTTATAACCCGCGCGGCGTTAATGAACACTTGAACAACAAAGTGCTTTCTACGCGCTTGGCGTGAATGAACACTCATTGAGATAATAAAATGCTTTATACGTGCTAGGCGTGAATGGTACTTTATACGCTTTATACGCGTTATGTAAGCTACTACGCGCTTTTCCTGGACGCGCATTGGCGTGTGGAATGCTTATAGTAGGTGGCGTGTCTGTTTAAACTACCTCGCCGACTATGGCGTGAGGGTTTTCTGTTATCCCTGTCGCATATTGGCGTGGGGAATACACATCCGAATAAGTATTTTTCCTGTCGCATAGCGTGTGGAATACTTATTTGAATGATCACGTATATTGGTTTTGTCGTGCGTTTGTCTTGACTACCAAATTGCATATGTTGTGTCAAGTGGTACAGTCGTAGGCCAAATGATGTGAAAAGTGTAAATATCGTCTAGTGCATCAAAATATCCACATTATATAAGGGCCGATGCAGGATAATATGTAGTGGATATCACCTTAACAGGCAGCCTGAGAAAAACTGATCACTTTTAAGGCGTAATGGCGCTATACCCTGCTAGTCCCCCAGTTCAGTGCTGCTAAAGTATGTTAGTAGCTTTGAACTTGATAGGTAATAAAAAGAAATCGACAAGTAAACATGAAATATAACATGCTAAGAAAACCCCGGCATGCTTATTAATCGATTTAAATGTATTGTAGATAAGTGTGCGTAAAATAGAGGTGAGACCTTTATGGACACTTTTTGTTTAGTGGGCAATTCTGATAGGCGCTCCTTTAATATATGACTTATGGAGTATTCCGTCAAGCTATCGACTTATGTAAGAGTACCATATTTAAGGATAAGATTAAGAACCTGTCACCCGTGAGTCTTACGCGTAGATGTCTGACATAACGGTTGCGCCTAGTTCAAGATTGTCTATCGGATATGATAGTTCAGCAATTGAGGCGGCATGGTGACAAATTGCCGCGCTAGGTCCTTGTCCTTGAATAAGGATTTTTCTATGTGTAGTTTAGCCTGTGTAAATATTATGACCATGTCCGCCCATAGCCGTGTTGTTCCGAGCTGATTACCCAGTTCGATGACGCTAAACATGTTAGGACATAAGTATTGAAAGTAATTATATAGGCGCATGCAACATGTCAGATGGCCAAACGAGCATGGCCCCATGCATGTGTGGGCACTAAAATCTTCCATTCATGCGTTTAGAATTTTGTAGTTTTGAGGTAGCATCGCCATGTCAGGTTATATACGGACCATTATATATATATATATATATATATATAGTCAAGTGGATCAAAGGCGTGCAATGAGATGCCAAGTGCGTTTGAACAAGTAAAAGTGTATCGCGCAACTAAATAAAGTAATAGAATAGGATTGTACCCGGAATTACGTTCCGAAATATGTAGCTTCACATAAAGCACTCTGGCAAAGGTCTATCCTTACCAAAGTTGTACCCGGGTTTGATAAGAAGTTGTCCAACCGAAATTATGTTGTTGAAGGAGGGTTATCAGGTGTGCAAATCGAATGTCCGAACCAGGACCTTTGGCTTTGGGGACTACGTTCTGTAGTGTTTGTAGTGTTACACCGTTCCCGTCCCTTATTTTAATGTTGCTAGATAATGTTAGCAGGAGAATCATGCGCTCGATGTGTCCTGTTGGGGACGGCGAGAACATTATCAAGACGACTGTTTAGCTTGAGGATGTCAATTCCTACCGATGTACCACTCGGTTATACTAAGTGTCAGCTTTGAAGACTTAATTGTAGCTGGGGCGTGAGTGATTGGCCCGCTATGCTAGTCTCCTGTTCTATTGCAAAGCGCGTACAACTTAGACAAGGACTATTTTGTGTACAAGTCGAGATGATAGAGCGTAGTTGTTTTTTAGCACATCTTGTCCATGGCGGTATTATACTGCGACACTAATATTTATACAGCTTCGATCATTTTGAAGAAAATGATTTACGTATGCTCTTTTCAATTGTAGAGATGATCTATGCCACCAAATTTCAAGGTCCGGCTTTACAGATGTAAAGGATCTCATGTTAGTTAATACAAATGTACGCCCACGATGTGGAAGATGATGTGGATGTTGGGACGGTTACATGTCACCCCATAGTCCTGGTTAAATGAACATATATTCATATATGTTTAAAGGTAACCCACACAACAGTTATACGATCTCGTGTTATAAAGCATCGGTAGGTGTAAAATGTGGTGTAGTATAAAGAGGAGAGCATTGAACCATTATAAGTGACCTGGTTCCGTTAGAAGCTCTAGTAACACGATTAAAGCGACATGCCGGTGTATGTGTGACATACACGGGTGGAGGAGTGGCGACGTGGGTGCTACAGCGGTGGCGTGACTAAATGCGCCCCAACCCCATTTATAACAATAGGCAAGGAGGTTGGAAGATATATCTTCATGTATGACAACTGAGAATTCCATCAGGTACTCTCGTATTCTGTTGTGTAGTAAAATAAATTTATAAGCTTGACTAAGGGCGTGACTTAGGACGGTGCTCGCCGGAGATGGCGCGAGCAAGGAAAGTATCCGCCGGAGATGGTGGGAGTGAACGAAAAAGTCCGTCGGAGTGGCGGGTAGAATGAAAGCGACCGCCTGAGTTGAGGGGTGGACAAAAATGTTCGTCGAGAGTAACATGATAAACCAAAGCATCCGCCATAGGTGGCGGAGTGATTATGTAATCGACCGGAAGCGGCGCGGGTGGATAAAAATTTCCGTTGGAAACATTCTGGGGAGAATAAAAGCTTCCGCAGGTGGTAGCGGGTTGAATAAAAGCTTCCGCCGATAGTGGCGGGTTGGAGAAAATCGTCTGCTAGAGATGGCGCGATCAAGAAAACTGTCCGCCAGGGGCAATGTGGTGAACCGAAGCATCCGCCATAGGTGGCGGAGTTATTAAGTAATTGGCCGGAAAGCGGCGTAGGTGGATAAACGTTCGTTTGACATGCTCCAGAGTGAACAAGAGCTTCCGCCGTTGGCGGCGCGGGCAAGAGTGACCACACAACTCAACCCACAAGGCGTCTAAGAGTGTGCTGGTTAGACGACAAGTCATGCCGGAAAATGCTATAAAGTAGGGTGTTTCGTGTTTCAACCAATGCTTGAGAGGGGATTATCAAGCAAAAAATGGCCAAAGGAGTGCGCGTCGGGAATGGTGCGGCAAAGGAAGTTATCGCCGGAGCTGGCGTTATCATGAAAAATGGTCGCTGCTGATTATGGTGGCGTAGATAAAAGATTCCGCCCGAGTTTGGCACGCTAACGAAAATCGTCCGCTAGAGGTGGGGTGACCAAGGAAGTTGTCCGCCAGGGGTGGCGCGACACAGGGAGTTTGTAACACCTCGAAAATTCACGTCCTATAATGTATTGACACGTGTCATCAGCTTGAACGTGAGAAAGTATACTTTAGAGGGACTAAAGTTGACAAACATAGAAAGTATGTGAAAATAAGGGTTCAAAATGTCAACAATGGATAAACATACTTTACAATAACCCTACTTGATGTTTATACCCTTAGACGGATAAATCATGGATCATACGAAGCTAAAAGTGAGAGATTACAAACTACAGGGGTTAAATGTGTCAACATGTTAAAGAGATACCTCTGAGTGATCTTTTGACAAACCCGAAGCTTTGTAAATGTTAAGCTAGCCCATAAATAACGACATCAGGTACATTCCTTGGCATTTTATCAGTAATTTAAATGCTAAGAGTTTTATTATGGTTCGGATACCAGTAAATCCTTCATAAACTATAAGTATAACAAGTTTTTTTAAAACCTTCATAAGGACTATATATATATTAAGCGTAAGGTAAAACTTACAAGTAGAAAAATTTACCAGAACTATTTTCTGTTCCTGTAAAAAAAAAATCGATAAGTCGCAAAAATGGTGGAACCGGCCGTCCCCGGAATCGAACCTGGGTCTAGGCCGCACCCTTTCGCGCGCCTAGCCAACCGAGCTAGGTGCCTAGTTTGTGAAACTTCCATTATTGATTAAATATAAGCACTTGTACAATAAACTTCCTTATCATTTATCAATGATAATTTCTGCTAAGTGTCCTGTTTTTAATACAGGCAATAATAAATCTTCATGAACCATAAACTTAGCAAAAAAAATTTTTATCATCCACAAGGTATAACTACCAAGGAAACCATAGTAACCGATTCTTATAAATCGGCAAGGAATCCTTCCGAAAATCTAAGAGCACTCTTTCTTTGCATAGAGTACGACAACATATGTTATTTTAATTATTTTTCTCATTGTTTTTTATCGCCTGCGAATGCCAAACTATGTTTGATAAAAGTGTCATATGAGGATTGGCGTATCCTAGTGTGTCCCATAGATTATTTCCATGTCTGATCAGCATGGAGGTTTAATACATGGAACCCTAAGATATCCCAATGATCATATTGTACTAAAGTCGACTAGTAGTATTCAAAGAAGATATCCAAAAATGGAATTTTTTTTTTCCAAGTAAATGTTCCCTATTAAGGAATTCGATGACTTATAACATAAAGGTGTCACTCATTTGACACGAACAATGATGGATGAACTGGAGCCTGAGATATGGAAAATCTCTGTAGCCTCCTTGTATCTTAATTATCTTCTCAAAAGATGTCCCTGCTTACCTCCTGGAAGGCAGGTAAAATTAAGATTTGTCGCCCGCCGTGGGCTGGAGTACTGTGAAAACTCCATATTAATTATGGAATAAACGAAACCTTGATTAAGTAGGTTTTAAGACATAGGCTCATATAGCCAGACTCAATATTCTGAGGGTGTTATATTATTAAATAAGAAAGACGGTTCATATTGCTTATGCATGCATGCCGCAACCCTAAATAGGCAACGATTAAGAATTTGCCATCAGCTACCCATGATCGTCGAATTGTTCGACTAACGACAAGGATTATCTATTCCTTAATATTAGTTAAGTAATGGTTGGAATAACCACCTTAAGATAAGCTTTTCTTTAATAATTGATATGTAAGTATTAAGGCTACTCCTTTGGAGACCTTGTATAGATGAAATGTTAAACATCTGTTGTTAGGACAATAGATTGGTAAGTCCAATATTCAGGATCTGAAAGTTGCATTGGAAACAACAAATAAGATCATACAAATTCCTAATCATCTGTAAGTTGCCATTATTAGGCAGAGAATACTTCCTTTATTTCGGTAAATCTCGGGCCGAGATTTCTTTTAAGGGGGTGAGGATGTAACACCTCGAAAATTCACGTCCTATAATGTATTGACACGTGTCATCAGCTTGAACGTGAGAAAGTATACTTTAGAGGGACTAAAGTTGACAAACATAGAAAGTATGTGAAAATAAGGGTTCAAAATGTCAACAATGGATAAACATACTTTACAATAACCCTACTTGATGTTTATACCCTTAGACGGATAAATCATGGATCATACGAAGCTAAAAGTGAGAGATTTCAAACTATAGGGGTTAAATGTGTCAACATGTTAAAGAGATACCTCTGAGTGATCTTTTGACAAACCCGAAGCTTTGTAAATGTTAATTATGCTCACTAGAATGCACGATATAAATTTCATTAAGTTTCGTTATCGTATGAGAAAATTATGACGAAATTCGTATGCGAGGGGTTAAAGTGCAAACATTGAAAGTTAAGACTTTTCGGGTTAACCGAAAGTGTTCAGGGACTTGACAAAGTGGGTATAAGTCCTAAAGCCCTTGTGGGTAATTATAAGGGGGTCAAAATGCAAGAAATAACCTTAGTTGCCCCTTCGCGAAGCCAAAGGTCAAGTTGCTAAACAAATAAAAAATTTAAAATCTGATTTTAAGGGCCTAGCGGCCCGCGTGAGGATATGCAAATGTTGAGGCGGGCCGCGTGGGACGCCCAGAACCAGAAAAAAAACAGACAGCAGCCTGTTATGCGCGAATTTGACCCATCTAGCCGGTTTTTCTCACATGTGGGCGACCCCTAGACATCCCTAAGCACTAGACAACAAGTGTTGATCAATTGTGGTGGGTGCTAGACCTTGTTGTCAAGGATTTGTGGTGAGAATTTTACTATAAAAGGCCAAGTAGTGCACACAAGTTCCTCACACCAATTTCCTTGCAATCTGATCATTCCTGGAGCTCTCAAGCAGGTCCAAGTGGTCTTAAGTCGTGCATAGGACTCTTGTAAGTCTACTAGTCTTTCTTTAATTGAGTTTAGCTTGTTTAATTAGCTAAAAGTCAAACCGTCGTAATTACGGTTTGACTTTGAGATTAGTCTATAATGGCTCAGTCATATCTCGAATTAAAAGTAGTTATAGGTTGGTATTTATGTGGGTAATAAAACCTCAAAAGGGTTTCCCCTGATCACCACCCTAACCAGGTCAAATGTCGGGTCAAACATATAATTAAAAAGTCAACAGGATGCTTAAAATGTCATTTATGCATAATTAGCTATCTAGAACATATACAACCTGTTTGATCATTGTTATAACTTAGTAATAAGTATAAGAACATGTCCAAACATGTTCAACCCGACTATTTCCTGTTTAGACCCGGTTCGGAACCGAAAGTCACATAGTTTGACTTTCACTTTGACTTTCAGTTCTGACCCGTTTAGGCATGTTTTAGAAATGCCTCAGAGCTTAAATTGGATTAGGATACATGTTAGAACAACCCTCTGTCATTACACACCTTGGTTCACTAGTTATCCAATTAATATGCATATTTCCGTTAATTGCTCATATGTTGACCGTTATGCCCTTATTACCTTAAAAAGTGATTTTTGAAAATGTAAAAGAGTAGAAACTTAAATTACTGATATACAAACTTGTATGCAAAGTTTGACATCAGTTTGAATTGTAGATTAAGAGTTATGTTCATTATCGCTAAATGAATGCTTTATGTTAATAAAATGGCGTAATTAGCGTATAGCCTAGTTAAACATAATTTTTGGTATCAAATCTTTTACCCACTGATGTAATATATTATTTTGGGATTTTTAAAGATTTTTAATTAATTTTAGGCTGAGCATAACTAGTAGTCGTAGGCTTAATCCAGTAATTGTCGGTTTTGCCCTTACGGGCCATAAAATGAGTTTTACATATCTAAACGACTCCAAACCTTTTGCTACTGATCACATATGTTAAATAAATTATTTTAAGCCTTCTAGAAATATAAAAATATCAGATTTAAGTATCGAACCCGGAAATGGCCTTTAATCGCCTTATTTAGCGTTTTTAACGCATAGTATGTTTTAAAATCATATTGAACATACCCGGGTTGATACCTACTGATATATAAGGCAAATTATGATATTTTAACAGTAAGAAAAGGTTGATTAACTCAGACTTCGTTTTTGAGCTTTTCGGCTTATGTGAAATTACCAAAATACCCCTACGGGGCATAGTTTGGTTAAAAATGATAAATTTCACATATATGCTTTAGCCTACTGTTATAACTCATCAAATTGAGTATGTTTATTGTTTACATCAGACCTGTAACTCAGTTGAACATCTAAACGCTTTTACAAACTTTAAAATGACCAAACTACCCCTACGGGGCATAGTTTGTGTTTAAATTAGTTCGGGGCATAATGAAAGACATCCTACTGATGTCCCAACATATTTGAAGCATATTAACTTAGGAAACCTGTATATGGCTCTTACGGATACCCGTTATGCTTATTACGCGTTCGGTTCGGTTTATGTAACAAGTTTACATAAATTAGCCGAAACGGGTCAAACGTTATCGTTTTTATCTCAAAATCCAGAGTGTGTTTAGTTTACCCATATTATACAAGTCTCCAAGCTTGTCGGGTCTAAATCACATCCTATTCCGGTCTTCGCTTAATCATGCGTTTTGAACCGTAAACCTTTCCTTAAAACTAACCGGTCTAAGTTACGACTTAAATAAGACCCGTTAGGAATTTAATAGGTTAATAAAACCTTCGTTCCAGATTGAGAGCCCCAGTAGAAGTACTTGTGCTTGCTGATTAGAATATACGGCTGAGTATAAATTGCATTGCTAGCTCAGGTAAATACTTTTAACTTATTTTCCCTTATACGGGCTTGGGATACGGTATTATAAAAATACCGTTTGGTCGGGTGTAGAAACCTTTTAATCGGAGATGATTAAATTGCATAATCCCGTTTTAATCTGTATTGATTGATAACAAATAACATTGGGGGTTAATGACCGTGTCCTGGATATCCTTGGCTCATTTTAAAAAGTGAATGGCCACGACGTAAGCACAAGGTGTAGGCAAAACACCTCCTGTTGCATATGTATAACGTATACTCACTCGTAAGGGTATCTTCTTGTGAGATTATATTTGTGGTGTGTCGATTAATCTTGTCCGGCTTGTATTGTATAATCACCGGCCCTAAATGTTGGACAACCATGTAAATCGGATACAAGATTTTTATTAATAAAATTGTCCCAAGTATAAAAGATTAATTTTGCCTCTGTGCATTTTAATCGATGTGTCAAGATATTTTGTGCCGTTTGCACTCGAATCACTTTTCAAACTCTTTTTCCAAAATGAGTCAGTTAATTGTATTTACCAGTGTAAACTGACGTATTTTCCAAAAGGTTAAGTGACAGGTACTATGCGTAATTGGCTGGGAGCTCAGGGCGTCACTAGGGAATCTTGCAAGTTCTAGATGCCTAATATCTGTTGAACAGTTTTTCTTTTATTGATCCGCCTGTGGATCCTTTACCTTCCGTTGTAATACTTTGACATTACTTATATTCGGAATGTAATATATTTATCTTTTGCTTCCGCTGTGCATTATTATATTGTGTTGTTTGACTATTATGTTGCCAACCACGTCACGATACTCCCCCACCGGGCCCACCGGTGACACGTGGAAAATCGGGGTGTGACAGAGTTGTCCACCATAGGTGGCGCGATAAGCTATAAGTTTTCATCCGGACTCTTGATTCCCCTCACTAGTAAGTTTTGTAATAAAGAAACCCCCATGATGAGGCATGCCGAAGCATGCTAGCAGGGTTGTATCGACCACGAAGTATGCCCAATCATGCCAACAAGGACGATTATACTTCTTTAGGTGTTAATAATATTAGAACATGTAGAGTCGTCATTACTTGGTCATAATGATACTCTGCCTAAGTTGATCAGACGTCATGGAGTTTTAAAAGTATTCGATAAAGGGGCATCGGGCGTCACTAGGTCTTAGCATTCATTTGGAGCTGGATACAACTTTCTCATGGATCATAATAATGCAAGGAGACGTATTAATTATTACAACCAATTAGCAATTATGCAATGTTGCTTTTAAACTGTGTAGATAACACGAAACAGTAACGAGGTACACTGGAGATAGGTTGTACGAATCACTTTACCAAAGGCCCCACAATAAAAGAAAGCTCTTATGCACGAGATGTTATTCTCGAAGTCTTCTGGTGGATAAGCAATTTGAATTTATTTTATGTTAAAAGGTAAAAGCGTAGAACATACCTTGTATACTGATTTATTGCTGAGGGTGTATAAGAACTTCCGCCAGAGCGAGTTGCATGGGGGTGAAGGTTCAAAATAGAGACCGCTTGTACGGTTCGTGAAAGAACAAATTTGGATCTTTCTATTGCGCGTTCAAAGATGGACAGATTTGGATCTTTCTACTGGTGGCATGTGCGTTGCAGGGATACTTGTCTGGCGCTACGCGTCTCGCGCAAGCTAAAAGAGTCCAACGTAACATGGTGGCGGAGACAAGTTGGAGAGTGCTCGAATTCGACGTAAGATGCAACAAACCATTTTTGGCTGCGCAAGATGGCAGGAGTTTGATTCGCGCGACCACGTGAAAGGGTTGTCCGCTAATGACGGCGCCGTCTGATATGCGCGATGACGTGAACGAGTTGTTTGCCCTTGACGGGGAGCATTTGATGCGCGCGACGACGTGGAGGAGATGTCTGCCCTTGACAGTGGGTGTCTGTGCTCACCGCTGATATGCAGGCGGACGACTGGGCACCTGAGGTGCGGAGGCGGATCTTGTCCGCTGGCGCGAGGGTGGCGGATCCCACGTGCACGTGGGGCAGAGACATGTCTCCGATGCGAACGGGGGCAGGGTTCATGGCCGCATGCGCTGAAATGGTGCATGTTCCACTATGCACAGCAGGTTACGGTTCCATGTGCGTGCGGTTAATGCCAGGTAGTTGATAGAGTGGTCCGCCATGGATGGCGGGTGGTGGAAACGCGACCGAACTCCAGTTATACTGAGGGTGAATTAGAAAGATGAACTCACAGGATGGTGTGTAACCAGGACATGGCGTAAAAATATGGGGATATTTAGTACCCTTTTTCTGTCATGTCAGTATTTGTCCCCCAAAAGGAAGTGCATGCAGCTAGGGGTTATACCTTGTGCAATGGTGATAGTAACTTGAAAACTATATGCACTTTCTTTGAAAAAAAAGATGCTTTAAGTTAGAGAATAACAAATATTATATTAGACAATCCTTCTTTCAATGTATCTGGATCTTTGTGCTACATATCAAAATCAAGGATTATGACAAAAGACTTTAATGAAGGTTCATGTGTAGATAAGGAAAGCCCCATATACCTTAAAAGAAACCCCCATATATGGAGTGGTTGATCGAGGATCATGTTTAAATCTGAAACCCAGAACGGATCTCCTTCCGATTGCTACATGGGACGGACCTGGAAGTTGAGTTGAGAAAACGAAGCGTGTTCTGTTGTTTGATCCCACGGATGGCGCCAATGAAGAAGCATAGCCGGAGCGGATTGGCACTTCTACGGTGATGAACGGCCACACCTCGTCTTCTCCACTTCATCCTAAACCTGTAAACAAGAAGAGAGAAACATGGGCAATGTAGAGACGGCCGGTAGGGGATAAATCCCCTATTTCCAGCTACAAAAGTGTTGCCCCATATTCGATGCCATAATAAGGAGGTGGAGACCTTCTTATATAGGAGATATGGGAAAAACCCTAACCTCAATGGGCCAGGCCCAGTTAGGGGTTGTCTCTACGAGCCCACAGCCTAGTGTAGCATAAACTACAACGCGCTGGGCTTCGCGGGTTAGTACACAACAATAATATATAATTACTATAAAAGTGATAAATAGCAAGAAAGTCCGACCGGTTGGGTCGGGTCCAGTACCATACCTCGTCAATATATATACACACACACACACACACACATAAAATGATACTAGATAAATGAAACCTGGACGAAGAATTACAACTTTGCCCGACAACTTTTAATATTTTTTAATTCAGTTGTGATTTAGTTTATTGTGTGGTAGGTAATCTAGGGTTAAAGAAATAAGAGTTAAAATATATTTACCAAACTACCCATCATTTATATACAAAGTGTATAAATATTTAGGATATACAATTTAGGAAAAATAATCGGGGGGGGGGGGGGCTATATAATTTTAAAATTTTCGGACGAAAAATCGGAACTTATATACTTCTAACCGAACATTGGAGGGGACGGATGCACCCTGGGCACCAACTATCCTTCGCCACTGTAATATGTGATATTAATAAATAATAAAATTGGATTTAATGAAAATTAGAATTGTACACCGATTCCAAACACATATGACACCACTCAAAAGATTTTTGGGTAAATGTAGAGGTGCACAAACCGGTTAATTTTAATAACCGGTTCGGTTAACCAGTTATACCGGTTAATTTGACTTTTTGACTTTAACCGGTTAATGCTTTAACCGGTTATTACTTTAACTGTTTATTTTTTTAACTGGTCCGGTTAATTACTTTAACCGGTTATTTTCGGTTATTAACCGGTTTTTTTTGCCTTTTTTTTGAATTTTTTGGTTATTTTTTCGGTTAACCAGTCTATCGGTTAAAAAACCGGTTTAAAAAAAACCGGTTAATAACCGGTTATTATACTAAACACTTATAACCGGTTACTAACCTACGGTTAAATAACCTATTGAACCGGTTATTCCTAAATCGGTTATTAACCGGTTACGGTTTCGGTTAATAACCGGTTACGGTTAATTAACCGGTTATTTTGTGCACCTCTAGGTAAATGCAAGAATCGACAAAGATAATACTCGAAAAGTTATCTCTATCAAGTCAGTTAACCCCTAGACCCACTTGACCATACCTAGTCATCCTGCTAACCCATTTGTCCAAACTATGACCCAGTTGACATAAACATGACCCATGTGACCATAAACCAAAGATGGATACGATTAACAACCAAAGATTGGTCAAAATACATATTGTTTAAAAAACAATCATAAAAAATTAGTAACATAACCTTTTTAATGACAATAGAGTAACATAACACCAAAAACAAACATCAACCCATCACAAACACCAACCAAGTAGATCTAAATTAGATATACCAAAATATTACCAATTTATAGATAGCAAACAACTAGAATTTTATATATATATAGAGAGGGGGGAAGGTTAACGTACATTACGACTTAACGTACATCACGTACGACAGGTAATTACGCATGTTCATTTTAAAATCACGCACGTTATAAATCAAAACTCCAAAATGACGCATGTTGAAACACAATAATCACGCATATTGAAAACATTAATCACGCACGTTTTAGAACAAATCACGCACGTTGTCGTACGTGAAGTACGTTAAGCCATAATGTACGATATATAGGGTAGGGTGCATGCGAGAACCGCGAGAACCAATATGAACACAACAAAATAAACGCACTACACCACCAAAAACCTAAACCCCCCACCCCCCCCCCCTCCAAAGCTAAATGCTAAAAACTAAACCCCCCCCCCCACCCAACACATGGCGTAAACGGGCCGTAAAAAAACGCGCGTAAAAAACGGGGCGTGAAAAAAGGATCTTAAAAAGGTTTTTTTTAACAAATCTTGTAAAAAAATTATCAAAATATCTGATTTCAAAATATTTTTTAATAAAAGAATCTGAATTTTAATAAAAAGTAATTAATGCAATAGGACAAAAAAGGTAATAAAAATTATATATATAATAAGACAAAAAAACAAATTTACTTAAATACCCTTTAACAATAAAATATTAAAAACATAATAAGACAAAAATAATTTTATAATAGTTTTTATTACTTTTAATCTCATCCATCTATCTTAAAGATCTAATTGCTAGAAAGTGGTTCTCGTGGTTCTCTTAACTGGGTGTGGTTTTATTTTAGCGGCCCTCTATATATATATATATATATATAGGAGAATGATCTGTTAGGAACCACCCTTTATTGCGAGAACCGCGAGAACCAATGTGAAAACAACCAAAAATACCTAAAAATAGCTAAAAAACACACACAAATTTTTTTTAGCTATTTTTGGTTGTGTTCACATTGGTTCTCGCAGTTCTCGCAATAAAGGTGGTTCTCGCATGAACCTTACCCTATATATATATAGGGGAATGCTAAAATGAGAATCACCTTGAGTTGTAAGAACCGTGAGAACTACACCGTAGGGGGCGCGGTGGACCAAATTTTTTTTTCATAGACGTAGATGCATGTATAAAAACACCATTTGTAAAAAAAAAATTCAAAAAAAAAATGTCGTGTGTGTAGTTTTGAGCGCCACAAGTTTGTGTTTACGGGACCCATAAATCTGGTCGGAAAATTTACGGGTCCCGTAAACACAAACTTGTGTTGCTCAAAACTACACCCACGACATTTTTTTTTTGAATTTTTTTTTACAAATGTTGTTTTAATACATGCATCTACGTTTCTGAAAAAAAATTTGGTCCACCAAGGCCCGGATCAAAAAGTTCTCGCGGTTCTTACAACTCGAGGTGGTTCTCATTTTAGCGTGATCCTATATATATATATATATATATATATATATATAGAAATAGTATAGCGTACCTTACGACTTAACATACTTCACGTACGACAACGTGCGTGATTTGTTTTATAACATGCGTGATTAATGTTTTCAATATGCGTGATTATTGTATTTCAACATGCGTGATTTTGGATTTTGAGTTATAACGTGCGTGATTTTAAAATGAACGTGCGTAATTACCTGTCGTACATGATGTACGTTAAGCCATAATGTACGTTAACCTTCCTCTATATATATATACTGGATTTAGTTCAAGGGAGAACCAATCCCACTTTAAGAACCCTAAAAACCTATATTGACCAATTAGAACATGACACCTCATTTTTAAGATACGGGTACTCTAGTAATTTAACCCCCTAAAAATCCCTAGCAACCACAACTTCCCAGAAACACCCCCCCCCCCCTCGTGGTCATTCTCTCTCTTATTTTTCAAATTCTTTTGTCTTCACTCTCTCCCAGGTCCCCCACTCTCTCTCCTTCTACAACCTCACCAAAAAGTCATCCAAGTCCACTGAAGACCACCGCCTACCTCCCCATCTGAATTTTCGAGCTGTGGTCCAACAACTTATAAGTAGATATGTTGCACCCCTATACCACCATTGCATAAACCTAACTTAACCTTCCGTAGTTCCCATCGGACTATCCCCAAAATTTGCAACCTCAATTTTAGGGGGAAAACTCCCCACGTCGTTGTATGTGAGGATGTCCCCTTTCCCGTTCTATGAGGATGTCGCATCCATCTCTATAGCACCAGGTAACGATGGAGTTTTAGAAATCCCTGCATTGCTTCAAGTATGACCTTTATATCCCAAATTACCTAGCGAGTCTCATTGCACAACATCTTCACAAGAAAAGTTTGACCTTTGGGGTGGAGGATATGTTAGAGTCCTAGATGAATGAGATGGAATTGTTCACTCAAGGTATTTGGGGTTGAAATATTTTTTAGGGGTTTGGTGGTTTCGAATTTTTTTGGGCTTTTTGAATTTTATTTGGGGTTTGACTTGTCAGGTTGGTGTGACACCCCAGGAAAACCAGGAAACCACGCAACTTAACTAGCTTCCTCAGTAACCACGTGCTAAATTTCGGGACGAAATTCTCTTAACAGGGGGAGAATGTGACAACCCTCAAAATTACATGTATCCGTACGATTCATTAATGTTAATTAAAGTGCTTGATGTCTGTGCTGAATTACTTAACTGCTCTCTGATTACCGTGTCATACTTACATGTGCTTTTTAACATACTAGTCTTGTGTAGAAAATTGACTAAATAGTCCTGTATGCTTTCATGAGTGTTGGAAATTAAAGTGTTACAAAAAGATATATAAAAGACACTATACGGAATAACATAGCACTTTAACGGAACGGTATCTAACCGAACAACCGGACATTACCCGGAACACTAAAATATTGCAAGAAGTATTGTTTTTATTTTTCTGAGCTAGCTTGGTTCCCGAACACTTAATCATACTACATAAAGCATGTAACACACTATACATTAGATATTACCTTAAACCTTCAACTAAATCACCTACTTTCCCATCAATTTTCATTTAACCCCCCCCCCCCTTTGCAAGTTCACGGCCTATAGGGGCCCCACTCACCAAAATTTAGCTAAATCTTCCAAAATCCCCAATATGATCTTCTCTTGGAACTTGTAAGATCTTGATTTGAGGTTGTTGTACTTTGGGGAGCATATAACCCTTTGGATAAAAGGGTTTAGAAGATTATAAGATCATTCTTCATCTTCAACATATCAACAACACTCTCCTCTCTCCCTCTTCATATAAGCTACGGCCAAACATCACCTACACACCACATCCATTTTCGATTCTCACTTCTCCAATCCAAGGTTGTTTCAAGGTGCTAGAAGGTGAAATAGGAAGCTCGGTGTTCTCGGAATTTGAAGGACCTCATTCGTTTGCTATTATCCACCACTTTTTCTTCTTGATCTTCCCTAGCTTTAAGCTAGTTGTAAGACTTCTTTGATCTTGTTTACTTCATGTTTTGTAGTGGTTAAAAGTTATAGTTGGTTGATTAGTACAAGAACACTAAAGATCATGAACTTAGAACTTGAACATAAAACTAACATAAGATGAAATATTGTTAAAATGATGCTATTTTGATTATGTATGATGTTATTTGGTGATTACTAGTAATATGATGATTGATCATCATATGGAACTTGTTAAAGCATGATTAAAAACATGGTTTAACAAGTTAGAGGTGATTATGTGCTTGTATGAAATAATCATCTTCTAGTCTACACATGAACTTGAAAGAAAGATGATTTTCTTACAAAATAATAAACCTAGTAACTAGTGAACTTGTGAAATCAAGACTTGTGAATGATTTTCAAGAGAACCAAGTTTAAAAGGATGATTTTTAGAAGAACATGGTTTTTATTAAACCTACACTATTTTTAAATAACAACGTAAGTGTAGAAATACTTTTAACACAAGAAGATGTTATAAGTAAACATTTTTGTAAATTATATTTACTAGTTGTGAACATCTAAAAATCCCGAGAATGAGATCTTAAATAAAGTAGACACACTTTGGAGGGTAACTAAACCCACTAAACACTTTACCAAGTTACTACGCGTTTTTTTGTGAAATATCAAGTTCATGATTATTATATAAAGCATATAGTTTTTGCTCTTGGTGATGTAAAGTGTTTGTTGTTGATTGTTGAGTGATTTTTGGAAAAGAAAATGATATGCTTATTAGCATGGACGCCTCCATTTACAAAGGAAACTCTGGCGAAATTTTCTAAAAATTCCAACACTTAGAAATTATTTTTCTATCAAATGTTCACAAATACGTTTTAACTTTATTTTTCAAAATAAACTTCGCCATGAGTTTTGTTACAAAAATACAAAGTATCGGAGGTTGATTTTTACAAGTAAAATGGTTAAATATATATTTAGAATATATATTTTATACTAGAACACTTGTGTGGATACTTGTTTATTTTGTGAGATAGTTATATTATTCTAGGGTGAAATAATATAACTTAACAAAGTACCTTGACATTAGAATTGTGTGGTACGTGATAAAAGTAATGAGTAGATAAACCGTACGTAGGATACGTGTCATGCATGAGAAACTGATTGTTATCTGTACCTTATTAGGACGTGCTTGATTTCTGATTATTAGAGTAACTAATCTAACCGAGCAAACCGAGGTGAGTTCACACCCTCTACAAGGCATGGGATTCCCGGTGGTTTGGGAATGGGTTAAAGAATTAAAACGGAACCTACATATCCTCCTTGGGTAGGATATGTACCGCCATCCTCCATAGGTAGGATGCCAATTTTAATCCTGCGTATTCTCCTTGGGTAGAATACGTACGTTCGTCCTCCTTGGGTAGGACAACAACCTTAAAACTTACTAGACAAAACTCTATCATTAAGTCCCTCATTTTATATCGACTTAATCGCCGAGGCCAATGGCGAGCGGGTCATTAGTTAATAACGCTATTAGGTTTAACAAACCTCACACCGTGCCAGTCGGACGGGCGTGTACTAATGGACTATGGCAAACTGTCAATGATGATAGACATTGACGTAGGGCACAACTTATTTTCGTTAGTAGTCGATATGGTAACGGTCTAGTGGTTCACATGGGGAAGCCCCCACTGATTATGGATATGGTTTGGGTAATACAGAAGGAACTGGTTAAACATATTTTCAACTATGGGGTAACCCCCACGGCAAGTAAGCCAGCAAAAGACAAACCATGTTTTCGGAAACAACTTAAAACTAAACAACCAACTGTGAACTCACTCAACTTTGTTGTTGACTCGTTGTTACATGCCTTACAGGTCGTTAGATGCTTATGGAGCTTGCACGAGGAGTAGGTCGTTGTGGGATATGGACTGTTATGTCCCGTGCCAAACATTTAATCCTTATGAACTTATTAAACTTACGTTTTGGACTTTAAACTTATGAACTCTGGAACTTATGTTTTGGACTTATGTTTTATGCTTCCGCTGTTAACTTAGAGTTGGTTACTTCCTTTTGGTCACCAATTGTATTGCGGTTGGTTTTATTTACTTAATTACGTTGTTCAATATGATTGGTGGCTCGATCCTGGTCATGTCACGCCTCCAAGCGGTGATACTCCGCATAGTGGATTTTGGGGTGTGACAGATTGGTATCAGAGCCATTGGTTATAGTGAACTTGGTTTTAAAAAGGGGAAAAACCTTTTGATAAAACCAGACTATAACCTGTATAGTGCTCAACGATCCACAACGACGCTTCGCTCCACGTGCAAGACTCAACACTATAGGTAATATGGTTTATGTTTGTATTGCCTGCCTGCTAGTAGCGCATTTGATCATGGTATGCTTAGTTAGCGTAACAACTATTGCTTGAAACCCTGTGTGTTTGCTCTCTTCTGTCACTCCACACTTACGCACTTTCGCGACACCTTTCTTACTTATGTTTTCTTCGATGTGAAGATCATGAGTGGACGCCTGAACTTGACTCAAGCCCAGCTGACGGCTCTAATCAACGAACGAGTTGCTGAGGCACTCGCAGCAGTTCCAGCAGGAGGTATAACCTGCTATTTCGACCTATCCTAGGATGTTTAGATCCTACTCTCGCGAACCAACTCTTGTGCTTAACCTTGTCTTTATTCTCGCGCCACAGGTCAACATGCTCAGCCTCCCGTATGTACGTTCAAAACGTTTATGGATTGCCGACCTAGTACTTTCAGCGGCACAGAAGGAGCTGTAGGTCTTCTTCACTGATTCGAGAAGATTGAGTCTGTTTTTGAGATGTGTGAATGCCCTGAAGATCGTAGGGTGAAATTTGCTACTGGAACACTCGAGGGTGCTGCGTTAACCTGGTGGAAAGCACAGGTTCAACTGCTAGAGCTGGCGGTTGCTAATGCCACCCCATGGAACGACTTCAAAGATTTGATCAAAGAAGAATACTGTCGTCGTGACGATATCCACAAGCTAGAGGTGGAATTTTTCAATTTGAAGATGACGGGGTCTGAAATCGAGGCATACACAAAGAGATCGAACGAATTAGCTATCTTGTGTCCCACTATGGTGGATCCTCCTATCAAGCGTATCGAGCTGTACCTTAAGGGTTTAGTGCCAGAAATTCAGAGCCCCGTGACCTCAGCTAATCTTGGCACCATTCAGCAAATCATCCTTTTGGCTCATCGTCTCACTAATCAGGCAGTTGAGCAGAACAAGCTGCCCAAGCGTATTAGCGCTACTACTACTTATGCTCCCAGTGATAACAAGCGCAAGTGGGATGGAAATTCAGGCAAGGGTTCTACTTCAGTTCAGTCTCAGTCCCAGTAGCGAAAGACTGATGACTACCAGAGTCCTGGCCAGCAATCTTCTGGTAGTCAAGGATAGGGTGGATACTGAGGGAACCACCCCAAGTGCAACCGATGCAACAAGCATCATAGCGGGCAGTGCCACAAGGGTCGTTGTCTGAGGTGTAACAAGTTTGGTCATGAAGCAAAGGATTGCAGGGGTGCACGACCAGCAAATCAGAATCGCCAACAACAACAACAAGCTCCACAGAACCACCAGCAACAGCAACAACAAGACAATAAAGGATGCTTTCAGTGTGGCGCTGAAGGCCACTTTAAGAGGAACTGTCCTCAGCTGAACCAGAATCAGAACAACAGCAACCAAGGAAACGGGAACAACAATGGAGGCAACAACGGGGGTAACAATAATGGCAATGGTGCTAGGGGACGTGTTTTCGTGATTGGTCAGGGTGATGCAAGGAACGATCCCAACGTTGTGATGGGTAAGTTTCTTCTGGACGACTTCTTTGTTACTGTTTTATTTGATTCGGGTGCCGATACTAGTTATATGTCCGTAAAAGTTAGCCAAATGCTTAAGCGCACTCCAACACTTCTGAACACCAAACACACGGTAGAACTAGCAAACGGTAAAAGTCTTGAAGCCACAGACATAGTTAAGGGTTGTCACCTCGTCCTAGCTGGCCAGACCTTCTCTATCGATCTTATTCCTATCGTTCTGGGTAGTTTCGACGTTGTTATTGGGATGGATTGGTTATCTCATCAGCAAGCGGAAATTCTTTGCAACGAAAAGATTGTCCGTATCCCTCGTTCTGGTAAAGAACCTCTCATGATTCATGGCGACAAGAGTGGTGCTGTTGTGGGCATCATCTCTTTCCTTAAGGCCCAGAAGTGTTTGCGAAAGGGCCACACTGCTATTCTAGCCCTCGTTTCTGATACATCTTCGAAGGAAAAAAAGATAGAAGACATTCCTATTGTACGTGATTTTCCTGAGGTATTTCCTGAGTAATTACCTGGTCTTTCACCTCATCGACAAGTTGAATTCCAAATCGAGCTAGCTCCTGGAGCAGCGCCCATAGCTCGAGCACCTTATCATCTAGCTCCATCAGAACTTGAAGAACTGTCCACGCAACTACAAGAACTCTTGGAAAAGGGTTTCATACGTCCTAGCTCTTCGCCTTGGGGAGCTCCAGTATTATTCGTGAAGAAGAAATATGGTACCTTCAGAATGTGTATTGACTACCGTGAACTCAACAAGGTGACCGTGAAGAATCGTTATCCTCTCCCACGCATTGATGACTTATTCGACCAGTTGCAAGGGTCGAGTTTCTATTCCAAGATTGACCTAAGGTCACGCTACCATCAACTGAGAGTCCGAGATGAGGATATCTCTAAGGCAGCATTCAGGACTCGGTATGGGCATTACGAGTTTCTGGTTATGCCTTTTAGATTAACGAATGCACCTGCAGTCTTCATGGATCTCATGAACAGAGTGTGCAAGCCTTACCTGGATAAGTTTGTCATTGTATTCATCGACGACATCCTGATCTATTCTAAGAGTCAGGAGAAACACGAGCGACACCTGAGACTTATTTTGGAACTCCTTCGAACAGAGCAGTTGTATGCCAAATTTTGAAATGTGACTTTTGGCTTCGTGAAGTCCACTTTCTAGGCCATGTGGTAAACAAGGATGGAATTCATGTGGATCCATCCAAGGTTGACTCGATCAAGAACTGGCCTGCACCCCGTACACCAACAGAAATCCGCCAATTCTTGGGTTTGGCAGGTTATTACAGAAGGTTTATCAAGGATTTCTCAAAGATTGCGCAACCTCTCACTTCACTGACTCAGAAAGGTGTCACCTATCGTTGGGGTGATGCACAGGAATCTGCATTTCAGCACTTAAAAGATAGACTTTGTAGCGCGCCTATTCTCTCATTGCCTGAAGGCACAGATGATTTTGTGGTTTATTGCGACGCTTCCATCCAAGGACTTGGTTGCGTGTTGATGCAACGTGACAAGGTCATTGCCTACGCATCGCGCCAACTTAAAGTTCACGAAAGGAACTACACTATGCGCGACTTGGAATTGGGAGCAGTTGTTTTCGCACTTAAGATATGGAGACATTACCTGTACGGTACCAAGTGCACCATTTACACCGATCACAGGAGTCTCGAGCATATCTTCAAGCATAAGGAGTAAAACATGCGACAACGCCGATGGGTCGAGCTCTTGAATGATTATGAATGTGCGATCAAGTACCATCCGGGCAAAGCCAATGTTGTGGCCGACGCCCTCAGTTGAAAGGATACTATACCTAAGCGCGTACGTGCGTTACAGCTTACCATTCACTCTAGCCTTCCCGCTCAAATTCGTGATGCTCAGGTCGAAGCATTGAAAGCTGAAAACATCAGGGCTGAGTCCCTACGAGGATCAAGGAAACGGTTAGAACAAAAGGAAGACGGCGCCTACTATGTAAACGGGCGCATCTGGGTTCCACTTTATGGAAACTTACGCGAGTTTGTGATGGATGAAGCACATAAGTCTCGTTATTCAATACATCCTGGTTCGGATAAGATGTACCACGACCTAAAGACTACATACTGGTGGCCTAGCATGAAAGCCAACATAGCAACATACGTCAGTAAATGCTTGACTTGTGCTAGGGTCAAGGTCGAGTACCAGAAACCATCAGGCCTACTTCAACAACCAGAGATACCTAAATGGAAATGGGAGCAAATTTCCATGGATTTCGTTACTGGCCTGCCTAGATCTCAACGTGGAAATGATACCATTTGGGTGATCGTGGATCGACTGACCAAGTCTGCACATTTTCTGGCTATCAAGGAAACGGATAAGTTTTCTACTCTAGCAGACATCTACCTAAAGGAAGTAGTATCAAGGCACGGAGTGCCAACCTCCATCATTTCTGATCGTGACTCGCTTTTTACATCTGAATTGTGGCAAGCTATGCACAAGTCCTTTGGCTCTCTATTAGACATGAGCACGGCATATCATCCACAGACGGATGGGCAATCTGAATGCACCATCCAAACCCTTCAAGACATGCTTAGGGCATGTGTAATCGATTTTGGTAATGGCTGGGAAAAACACCTCCCGTTAGTGGAGTTTTCGTATAACAACAGTTACCACACCAGTATCCAGGCCGCTCCGTTCGAGGCATTATACTGACGAAAGTGCCAATCACCTCTTTGTTGGGCAGAGGTTGGCGACAGTCAAATCACAGGCCCAGAACTTGTAGTAGATACAACCGAGAGGATTGCTCAGATACGACAACGAATGGCGGCAGCTCGTGACCGTCAAAAAAGCTATGCTGATAAGCGAAGGAAACCACTCGAGTTCCAGGTTGGGGATCGAGTGCTACTTAAAGTCTCACCTTGGAAAGGTGTAGTTCGCTTTGGCAAACGAGGCAAACTCAATCCGCGTTATGTCGGACCGTTCGAAATCATTGAGAAAATTGGCAAAGTCGCTTACAAGTTAAATCTACCTGAAGAACTCAGCGGAGTTCACAACGTATTCCACGTGTCAAATCTGAAAAAGTGTCTGTCAGATGAGACCCTCATAGTTCCCTTAAAGGAGCTCACAATCGACGACCAGTTGCGATTCGTCGAGGAACCAGTTGAGATTAATGATCGAGATGTTAAGATTCTCAAGCGTACCAGAATACCTCTTGTTCGAGTTCGTTGGAATTCCCGTCGTGGCCCAGAGTATACCTGGGAACGAGAAGACCAAATAAACTCAAGTATCCCCAGTTGTTTAAGAAAAGTGCAACCACTACTGAGACTGAAGCTACTGC
Source organism: Helianthus tuberosus (assembly GCA_030545235.1). Taxonomy (NCBI): domain Eukaryota; kingdom Viridiplantae; phylum Streptophyta; class Magnoliopsida; order Asterales; family Asteraceae; genus Helianthus; species Helianthus tuberosus. Next base: position 21,495,054 of record CM060436.1, on the reverse strand, counting down.
AGAATTTCGGGATGAAATTCCAAACCAACGGGGGGATGATGTGACACCCCAGGAAAACCAGGAAATCACGCAACTTAACTAGCTTCCTCAGTAACCACGTGCTAAATTTCGGGACGAAATTCTCTTAACAGGGGGAGAATGTGACAACCCTCAAAAGTACATGTATCCGTACGATTGATTAATGTTAATTAAAGTGCTTGATGTCTGTGTTGAATTACATAACTGCTCTCTGATTACCGTGTCATACTTACATGTGCTTTTTAACATACTAGTCTTGTGTATAAGATTGACTAAATAGTCATGTATGCTTTCCTGAGTGTTGGAAACTAAAGTGTTACAAAAAGATATATAAAAGACACTATACGGAGTAACATAGCACTTTAACGGAACGGTATCTAACCGAACAACCGGACATTACCCGGAACACTAAAATATTGCAAGAAGCATTGTTTTTATTTTTCTGGGCTAGTCTTGGTTCCCGAACACTTAATCATACTACATAAAGCATGTAACACACTAAACATTAGATATTACCTTAAACCTTCCACTAAATCACCTACTTACCCAACAATTTTCATTTAACCCCCTCCCCCCTTTGCAAGTTCATGGCCTATAGGGGCCCCACTCACCAAAATTTAGCTAAATCTTCCAAAATCCCCAATATGATCTTCTCTTGAAACTTGTAAGATCTTGATTTGAGGTTGTTGTACTTTGGGGAGCATATAACCCTTTGGATAAAAGGGTATAGAAGATTATAAGATCATTCTTCATCTTCAACATATCAACAACACTCTCCTCTCTCCCTCTTCATATAAGCTACGGCCAAACATCACCTACACACCACATCCATTTTCGATTCTCACTTCTCCAATCCAAGGTTGTTTCAAGGTCCTAGAAGGTGGAATAGGAAGCTCGGTGTTCTCGGAATTTGAAGGACCTCATTCGTTTGCTATTATCCACCACTTTTTCTTCTTGATCTTCCCTAGCTTTAAGCTAGTTGTAAGACTTCTTTGATCTTGTTTACTTCATGTTTTGTAGTGGTTAAAAGTTATAGTTGGTTGATTATTACAAGAACACTAAAGATCATGAACTTAGAACTTGAACATAAAACTAACATAAGATGAAATATTGTTAAAATGATGCTATTTTGATTATGTATGATGTTATTTGGTGATTACTAGTAATATGATGATTGATCATCATATGGAACTTGTTAAAGCATGATTAAAAACATGGTTTAACAAGTTAGAGGTGATTATGTGCTTGTATGAAATAATCATCTTCTAGTCTACACATAAACTTGAAAGAAAGATGATTTTCTTACAAAATAATAAACCTAGTAAACTAGTGAACTTGTGAACGATTTTCAAGAGAACCTAGTTTAAAAGGATGATTTTTAGAAGAACATAGTTTTTATTAAACCTACACTATTTTTAAATAACAACATAAGTGTAGAAATACTTTTAACACAAGAAGATGTTATAAGTAAACATTTTTGTAAATTATATTTACAAGTTGTGAACATCTAAAAATCCCGAGAATGAGATCTTAAATAAAGTAGACACACTTTGGAGGGTAACTAAACCCACTAAACACTTTACCAAGTTACTACGCGTTTTTTGTGAAATATCAAGTTCATGATTATTATATAAAGCATATAGTTTTTCCTCTTGGTGATGTAAAGTGTTTGTTGTTGATTGTTGAGTGATTTTTGGAAAAGAAAATGATATGCTTATTAGCATGGACGCCTCCATTTACAAAGGAAACTCTGGCGAAATTTTCTAAAAATTCCAACACTTAGAAATTATTTTTCTAACAAGTGTTCACAAATACGTTTTAACTTTATTTTTCAAAATAAACTTCGCCATGAGTTTTGTTACAAAAATACAAAGTATCGGAGGTTGATTTTTACAAGTAGAATGGTTAAATATATATTTAGAATATATATTTTATACTAGAACACTTGTGTGGATAATTGTTTATTTTGTGAGATAGTTATATTATTCTAGGGTAAAATAATATAACTTAACAAAGTACCTTGACATTAGAATTGTGTGGTACGTGATAGAAGTAATGAGTAGATAAACCGTTCGTAGGATACGTGTCATGCATGAGAAACTGATTGTTATCTGTACCTATTAGGACGTGCTTGATTTCTGATTATTAGAGTAACTAAACTAACCGAGCAAACCGAGGTGAGTTCACACCCTCTACAAGGCATGGGATTCCCGGTGGTTTGGGAATGGGTTAAAGAATTAAAACGGAACCTACATATCCTCCTTGGGTAGGATATGTACCGCCATCCTCCATAGGTAGGATGCCAATATTAATCCTACGTATTCTCCTTGGGTAGAATACGTACGTTCGTCCTCCTTGGGTAGGACAACAGCCTTAAAACTTACTAGACAAAACTCTATCATTAAGTCCCTCATTTTATATCGACTTAATCGCCGAGGCCAATGGCGAGCGGGTCATTAGTTAATAGCGCTATTAGGTTTAACAAACCTCACACCGTTCCAGTCGAACGGGCGTGTACTAATGGACTATGGCAAACTGTCAATGATGATAGACATTGACGTAGGGCATAACTTATTTTCGTTAGTAGTCGATATGGTAACGATCTAGTGGTTCTCATGGGGAAGCCCCCACTGATTATGGATATGGTTTGGGTTATACAGAAGGAACTGGTTAAACATATTTTCAACTATGGGGTAACCCCCATGGCAAGTAAGCCAGCAAAAGACAAACCATGTTTTCGGAAACAACTTAAAACTAAACAACCAACTGTGAACTCACTCAACTTTGTTGTTGACTCGTTGTTACATGCCTCACAGGTCGTTAGATGCTTATGGAGCTTGCACGAGGAGGAGGTCATTGTGGGATATGGACTGTTATGTCCCGTGCCAAACATTTAATCCTTATGAACTTATTAAACTTACGTTTTGGACTTTAAACTTATGAACTATGGAACTTATGTTTTGGACTTATGTTTTATGCTTCCGTTGTTAACTTAGAGTTGGTTCCTTCCTTTTGGTCACCAATTGTATTGCGATTGGTTTTATTTACTTAATTACGTTGTTCAATATGATTGGTGGCTCGATCCTGGTCCTGTCACGCCTCCAAGCGGTGATACTCCGCATGGTGGATTTTGGGGGTGTAACAATTGGTTTTGTTGATGATTTTTAAGTTATACTTGTTACAATTGTTTAGATATTTTTACATCATTTTTACATGAATCGAAGTGTGTAAATATGTTTTTACACATATGTAAGATCTTATAATTTTTTTTCTGTGTAATTTTTATGAAATTTGTTTTTTTCTTTGTTTTCATAGGTGTTTATGCTTTATGTACAAAGACGAGGATAACAAACAAGAAACTAACAACAAGTTGGTTTTTTTTATCACAATTTTGGCGATTTATGTCAATGTAAACATGTGCTTGGGTTTATTATGTGCTTTTAGATCTGTTTGTGAGTGAGAAAATTGGTGACATTTTGTGTTTATAAATGTAAATTCGCATAAAAACATTTTTTACATATATGAAAATATATATTTTACGGTTATGTCAATCGTAGAATTGATTATGTTACTTGTGGTTTGTGCTAAAACAAATCTCAGTCATCCAACGCATCTTGATTAAGGAATGATAATAGTTCCTTTGGTTCGCTCAACTAGGCCTAGTTCGCTATACATACATGCATACATATATATACATACATACATATATACATACATACATACATACATACATACATATATACATACATATATATATATATAGGTAAAGAGTACTGTACAATATTGCTTATCGTACATTACGTACGCTTCAATCTCAGCCGTCAGATCATCTTCCCGCATTTTAAAATTGCATTTTGTTTTTTTATAACAATTTCGCATGTGATAATTTTTGATGAATTCGCATGTTGTTTTTTTGTACCAATTTCGCATGTGATAATTTTGATGAAATAGCATGTTGTTTTTTTTATAACAATTTAGCATGTGATAATTTTTGATGAATTCGCATGTTGTTTTTTTTACCAATTTCGCATGTGATAATTTTGATGAAATAGCATGTTGTTTTTTTGTAACAATTTCGCATGTGGTAATTTTGATGAAATCGCATGTTAAAAAACCAACATGCAAAGTTATTACAAAAAAACAACATGCGAATTCAATGCGGGAAGATGATCGGACGGCTGAGATTGTAGCGTACGTAATGTACGATAAGGGCATTTGTACGTTAACCGGCCTCTATATAGGTAAAGAGTACTGTACAATATTGCTTATCGTACATTACGTACGTCTTCCCTGGCAGAGTTCAAACCCAAAGTAAAAAGGATTAGGGAAAGAAGGTAAAAACTATTAAGCTATACAGGGGTTCAGAAGGGTTTAAAAACATGCGCAAGTAAATAAAAAAGACTATTGAACACGAAGGGGGATCAAACGCACGCTTCAAATTTAAATAACGTAACACTTAGCCACGAAGCAAATTAACAGTGTTGATTACGAAGCGAAGACCAAATATATATGTAGACTCCGACCACCCGACTTTTATATGCAGCGTAATATGTTATTTAAATTACCAACTTTTACATATAGTATTGTACATTACTTATACTTTTAATGATATAAAAAGAAATTGCATTTAGAATGCATTGAAAAGGGTATTTGACTAATTTAAAGTCAAACATGTTATTTTACATCAGTCACAAGACTCCAAGCAAGATTTAACAAGACTCCAAATAAGATTTAACACTTTATTCTCCATTTCAAGAGGTTTAAATAAATCTTCTACATGGATGCTAAACGATTTAAAGAATACTACCCAAAACCTTCTCATAACAAGCTTAAAATTTCTAAAAAAACAAATCCAGTTCTGTGCCAATTCATTGCCACCTCTCTGTTTGAAAATGCATCAGCAGGTAGTTGTGTTGTTGCCTATATATAACTCGGATTGCAAAACCTTTATTATTAGTTTTCCTGCATATCAACATTTTATTGCCCTTAATGTATAGCTGCTACTCATTCAATCCAATCTTGAATGGTATCTGTGATGTGAGGAACAACCTGAACCAAGTGGACGTGTCATACTAGTTGTGTTTTGGTCAAATCGGGTCGAGTCAAGTTAATCAATAAAAACTTTTTATCCATTTTATAAAGTTTAGAATAATAACAATTTAACATGTGATAATTTTTTATGAATTCGCATGTTGTTTTTTTACCAATTTCGCATGTGATAATTTTGATGATATAGCATGTTGTTTTTTTGTAACAATTTAGCATGTGGAAATTTTGAGGAAATCGCATGTTAAAAAACCAACATGCGAAATTGTTACAAAAAAAACAACATGCGAATTCAATGGGGAAGATGATCGGACAGCTGAGATTGTAGCGTACGTAATGTACGATAAGGGCATTTGTACGTTAACCGGCCTATATATATATATATATATATATATATATATATAGGGTGGGGTTCCAGAGTGAACACTAATGTATTTGTGAACTGAGTGAACAAATCCTGACCATTAATTTACATCATCAAATCGTAAACTACACAAGTGTATTTTCATCATCAAATCTTGGCCATTGATTTACACCTGTGTTTACACTTGTGTACTGATAATCAAGGGCTAGAATTAGTTGACTAGTGTTCACAATCAAGGGGTTGTTCACAAATGAACCTAACCCTATATATATAGCTAACTAATTAGCTAGCTACACATCATGCCAGTTATGACCTAGCATCTGACCTTAAATCATCATCATCTTCATCGTCACTTGCTGTCCATGGGGTCGCATTATCACATTCTCTGATTATATTCCTTCTGTGGAACAAACAATCAGATGTAAAATAGTTGGACTCCTCTACATACTCCAGGTATACACATATTTCATCAACCTCCTTTATTAAAGGGCCAAAACCATGATATCTCGTTCAATAGAAAACGGGGCCAATCCATAGTCTAGGCTCAGTTTTAGGATCCCGTAGCACACGGTGTACCTCTCATACTTCTTGCACCCAATGGCGGAGACGATTTGGGCAAACTAGTCCATTGTGAGAAGGTGAATGTTGATGTAGCTCACTTGTTCTTTCTGGTATTCTTGGTCATGTTTGAACCTTTAAAATAGGCTCCCGTGATACATTTTAAAGGTGAGGAACCTCTTCTGATTGTCCCCTATACAATTTCAAAATAAGGGCAAAAAATGTTACATTTAGCATAAAAAAACAAAATTTTGAACAGGAAAGAAGATTTAGGGGTCGTTTGGCAACTTCTGAATGGTTAAGTGTTGAACCAGTAAGAGGCCTGGATCATTAAGTGCTGAACCAGTAAGAGGTCTGAATCATTAAGAGCTAGTATAATACTTAACCGTTCAGAGGCAAATGTCTGACCAACTCAGATTAGAGGTCTTAACCATTCAGAGCCAAATGTCTGAACCATTCAGACATTTGATCGCGAAACAAACACTCTGAACCATTAAGTGTTGAACCAGTAAGAGGTTTGAACCATTAAGTGCCTCATTAAGAGGTAAACAAACAGCCCCTTACTTTTCGTAGTCTGGAGTATTAGCATCTTCGGCTGATTGTTAGGGCAAAGTAATTCATGGTTACGAATTGTAAGAACCAAGGAACCAACACCAAACCACCGAATCCAAACCAAACTTGTGTTATAGGGCCAGTTTACCGGTTCTCACCATATTTTGATGAAAACAGTTCTGGTTCGGTTCTGGTTAAAACCGATGGGTCCAACTAAAGAACTACTAGAACTGGTTGGAATTAAAGTTGATATTTAAAAACCCTATTTATTTCATGGGCTTTCAAACTTCCGACCATCCACATTCTAAAATCTATCGCTTATATACAATCCACCTTCTCAGAAATTTTGAGGTGTTGTCTTCAATCCCATACTTCCAGAACACCATCTCAGTTCTCAAATATAAAATCCCAACATTTTATTCATTAATCTGGGAATTATCGTCGTTACAAGTTCGTTTTATGCTTTGAAACCTTTTATTGTTGCTACTATTACTTTGCATGGTTTGACCTTTGAATGTTACAACTGTTATGTGTTTTGGTTGGTATGGTTGTTTTTTTAAATTGGTGCTTTTAGGATTTAACTAACAACCAGTTCCGGCCCAGAACCGTTTACATGAGAACTGTTTGACCCGGTTCCGAATCAAACCGGTAGGTTATTATAGGGTCTGGTTCTAGTTATTATATTTAGCAAGTTGACGTATCAAGTTCTTAGCGGTTCGGTCTAGTTTGGAACCATTGCATAGCTCTACAGATTGTAATATCCATGCTGCCATGATGAGACATATTTGGGGGAAGTGGAAATGATCGTAGCTGGGGAAGACATCATTTGATCGTAGTGGAAATGATTGTAGCTAGCAGACCTTCTAATTCAATTTGGTGGGGAAGTGGGAAAAATCAATCACACATAAAAACTTTTACCGTGCCCATTTATTACCCTTAGTCACACAAACACGTTTCACCATAACCATTTCAAACTTTTAGCCACATAAAAAATTAAACAAATACCATAGCAATTGGTCACATTTTGTCACACCCCTTTCTAAGGCAGAAGCACGAGGTGTGATCATGAAAGGTTCTCATTGCATACGATTGGTAAACATACTACATGCTCGTAAAAATAACTTCAAATGCCAAACATTTCATAACTGAAAACATAGTTTAAGTGTTTACATCACAAGACAGCATATTGTTTGAAAAGATTATAACTTTATTCAAAGACAAACATAAACAACATCCATGAGCAAGTGTAAAACCGCGCGCACATCCACTTTAGTTACCTGAAATACATGTGAGTTTTTGGAAAAAACGTCAACATAATGTTGGTGTGAATTCATGCAGTTCTTGTATTGAACGTTTGTATACTTTGTGTGAAAAACATGGTATGTATCTTGTATAAATCAAGTATTTCTGTATGTATCTTGTATAAATCAAGTATTTCTGTATGTATCTTGGTTGTTAATGGGTTGCAAGGCCATTAACATGTGACATGACATAGGAAGCATCCAAACCATAGGCATTTTTCTAGTTGTCGATTCACGACTGAGACACAAAAGCACTACTCGGTACTCGTTCTCACCAAGAGTGTGGTTGCCCGAAAATCCGTTAGATCTAACCTTTTGTTCTTCGGTCTAGGTATATTGTTGATTAATGGTGCTTATGGTACCCTATTCGTGACACGATTTCTCGTATCTTTTCTTGTATCATTTCTCGTATCATTTCTCGTATCATTTCTCAATTCTTGTGTCCATCATACCATTTGTAAATATTGTAACATTTGTAACATGTATTTCACCCCCGAAGTTATAAAGCTGAAAACAGTTAAAAGAAAAGGGGGAGCATGAACTCACAACTTTGCGTTTCTTGCGCCGTAAACTTCACCGGGTTTGCTTATATAGCGTCGTGACCTATACGTGTTTTATTAACGTCAGTCACTTGACTTGTATCGCACAAGTACAAGTCACTATCTTTTATGTATTCTTTGTGTGTTAAAAATAATTTATATTTTTAACTATGTATCTTACTTATATTATTTTCTCAAAAATAAATATAAGTTTCTTGTATTTTTCACCCGAGTTATGTATTTTACCCAAAACTTCATTTCATGTTCATAACTTGTCCAAGTTATTTAATCTATTAAGTAATATATTGTCATAAATATATTTTCTCTTGTAGTTGTCTAAGCATGTTGTATGTGTATTTTCGTATCTTCACTCCTTAGAAGTATTTAGTGTATTTTCAAGTCCTAATACACTATTTACGTATTATACATACTACATACACTTAGCACAAAATTTGGTGATCAATAAATATATATATATATTTTCTTTAAAAATATACATACTTAATATCAATTTTTATCTTGAAGAAATCATCATTTCTTAACTTGAAGTTTACATAAAAATTAGGGAAACCTTGGTATATATTATTAGGGAATAAGTTTCACCAAAACTTATATTTTCTAAGTGTCAAAATTTATAGAAATTTTGACAGAGTTTCCCCTAAAAATGGAGGTTTCCCATGTTTTCAAAACATGTGTTTATTTTCTTTTAAAATCATCACAACAATCAACAACTCATTTAACACTTGCCTAGTGTCAAAATCAAGTAAATTACACTATATCATGAACTTGAAGTTTTTGTAAAAACTTGTAGTAACTTACCATGTTATTTAGTAGGTTTAGTTACCCTTAAAAACATGGTTATTTGTTTGTAAATCACTTTACTAAAAGATTTAGTCATTTACAACTTGTAAGATGATTTTTCTAAAAATATTTCTTTTGTATTTTTCTTGTTTCATAAGTGTTCATACACTTGTTTTTCTACTAACAATTGTGTAGGTTTAAGTAAAAGCCATGATCTTTCAAAAATCATATTTCGAACTTGGTTTTCTTGGAAAATCATTTATAAATCTTGGATCTACAAGTTCACTAGTTTACTTTGTTTATCATTTTACAAGAAATCATTTTTATTCATCAAGTTCATGTCTTTACAAGAAGATGATTATTCTAGGTTGTTACGTAATCATCCTCCCACTTGCTAGATTAAGTGTTTAAACATCATCTAGCAAGCTTCATTTGATGATTAACATCATCATCTCAAAAAAAATCAACAAACAAACATTGCTCATGCACTAAACAATATCATTTCAACAAGATTTCATCTTATGTTAGCTTTATGTTTCAAGATTCAAGTGTGTGTTCTTTAGTGTTCTAGTGTAAATCAACATAATATATCCTTTACCCACTAAAAATATGAAGTAACAAGAGTTACAAGAAGCTTACTACTAGCTTCAAGCTAAGGAAGAAACAAGATAAAGATCAAGTGGATAAAAGCTTGTGATGGAGGTCCTTCAAGATCCGAGGTCACCAAACCTTCTAATACGACTCCTTGCACCTTGAATGAATCTTGGAATGGATGAAGGGTGATCGAAAATAATGGTGGTGTTGGGAGGGTGTTCGGCCGAAGCTTAGTGAGGGAGAGGAGAAGAGTGTGGTGGTGTGTTGATGTAATGAAGATGGTGATATTTATAATGTAAAATCATATAATATCTTCCAATATCTCAATCATATCTAAGAATATCAAAATAAATCTATGCAAGATCATGAGGGATATTGTAGGATCTTGGCATATATTTGGTGGGGTCACCCCCATGTGACCGTATACATGAGAGGGGGGGGGGGGGCAAAGTGTAATTTCCAAACTCTAATTTATAAACAAGTTAGCTTTCATGTGAAATTTTTAGGGACTTGTTGTGTTATTATGTCATAAGGGGTGTTATGGTGTTCGGGGACCATAACTAGTTCAGAAACATTAAAACAATGCTTCTAGTAATATTTTGATGTTCCGGGTAATGTACGGTTATTCGGTTAAATACCGGTTCATTAAAGTGCTAAATTGCACCGTTTAATGTCCTTTAAGTATCCTTTTGTAACCCTTTTAATTCCCAACACTTAGGAGGGTATTCTGGATAATAAAACATGAATTCTGCATAATATTTATATATTAAAAAGCTGATTATAGCTGAATTATGCAGATTTCTGCATTTAAAGTGCGTCTTGGGTGCTTTTTAGTGCATATTCTAACTTCCGGAAAGTGTATATGTTAACCCTTGTATATACTCTTGGGTTTTAATGTATTCTTGACGTTGGACCTACACCTAGGCCCCAATTCTATTGTCTGACTGCTTTCTGCAGAATTGTTGACACAGTGTGTCTTACCGGTGAGTTTACTAGTATTTCTGACGCAACGCTATCATTAATGCATAAAGCAATATTTGTTTTATAAAACGTGCATGAATTCACAAGTATAGCATGTAATCAACCAATGTTGACATTTAAGCACATAATTGCAGTCATTAAATATTAATTAAATTGTAGGAAATTACCGGTTTTGTGCCAGTTGTCACACATTTGGCCACACTTTTCTAGCGCGCCTACAAAATGTCACTTTTTATTCATAAAGGGTCAATATAGGTTTAGAAAAGATGTGTTTTTAGTCACATGAATGACATATTAATAAATTACCATGACAATTGTTAATATTTGGCCACATAAAGTAATTAACTGTGACCGTAAACAATTAATAGGCATGTGTTTATTATTTTGACATCACCATTAATAACTTTTAGCCATAGATTAAAAGCATTAACCGTGACCCTAAAATACTTATAGTTATTATTATTTTTATTTTACTAGGCTAATAAATAATACTCTTTGGTCACACAGACTTATAGGTGGCCATATGTATAAGTTTTTAGACTCAACAACAACTACAACATGAAATCCGACTAAACCAAGCCGTGAACACCGTTGAAAACAATATGATTACTTCAAAAGTCGCACTTCATGTTGGGGAATACATCGAAAGAAGTATATCCTTGTTGTATCTTAATGTATACATGAATGAACATGAGGTATTCGTCTCTTATCTTTTGGGTTATCTTGGATTATCAAAGATATGATTCCTTTAAAAGGCGCATTTCATATTAGGGAATATATCGAAAGAAGTATATTTTTGTTGTATCTAACTAATGTATACATGAATGAAAACATAAGGTATTCGTCTCTTATTTAATGGGTTATCTTTGATTATCAAAAATATGATTACTTCAAAAGGCGCATTTCGTATTGGGGGAATCTATCGAGAAAAGTATATCCGTGTTGTATCTTAATGTATACATGAATGAAAACATGAAGTATTCGTCTCTTATTACACGTGTTATCTCTGATTATAAAAAATGCAACAAGTATTGTATTATAAAAGTGGTTATCTTTGATTATTTTATGGGTTATCTTTGTTGTTTGGTATAGAGAATAATCTCTGAATCGAGTTTGAATTGTATTGATAATACTTTGTTGTACAAAAAAAAAGATTACATAGAGATGGTGTATATATAGAACACCATATTACACTCTAGCCCTTATACTATCTTTTTTTTCTTCTTTCCATCACTCCCCCTCAAGTTGAGTAGTGGGGTCACCAATACTTAACTTGCTCAAACAACTACTAAAAACATTTCCGTTGACTGCTTTTGTGAGAATATCTGCGAGTTGTTCTTTTGTTGATATATATGGGAGCTCTATGATTCTTTCCTCCAGTTTTTCCTTGATGAAATGTCGATCCACCTCCACATGTTTGGTTCGATCATGCTGAACTGGGTTTTCTGAGATTTGTATTGCAGCTGTATTGTCGCACATAATTTTACTGGGTATTGCCCTTTGGGAGAAACCAATGTCTTCTAGGAGCTTCCTGATCCAAAGAACTTCACTTAGCCCTCGAGCTATGCCTCTGAACTCAGCTTCTGCACTCGACAGAGCGACCACCTTCTGTTTCTTACTTCTCCAGGTGACAAGGTTTCCACCAACCAAGGAGAAGTACCCTGACGTTGACCTTCGGTTTCCCTTATCTCCTGCCCAGTCGGCGTCCGTGTAGAGCTCAACATTTAAATGTCCACTTGCTTTGAACAACACTCCATGGCCTGCGGTACCCTTTAGATACCTTAGAATTCTCCGAGCAGCTTCCATGTGGGCAACTTGCGGTTGGTGCATAAACTGACTTACCACTCCAACAGCATAAGCTATATCAGGACGAGTATGGGAGAGATAAATTAACTTGCCCACGAGCCGTTGATATCCTTCTTTGTCTGCGAGCTTTCCAGCGAGTTCCATGTGAAGATTGTGGTTCACCACCATTGGCGTATCTGCTGGTTTACAATCAATCAACCCAGTTTACGCCATGAGATCAAGAACATACTTCTTTTGGCAGATGAAAATTCCCCGTTTAGACCTGAGAACTTCTATTCAAAGGAAATATTTGAGATTCCCAAGGTCTTTCATTTCAAACTATGAAAACAAATTTCTCTTCAACTGTGCTATTTCTTCTACATTGTCTCCAATGATAATCATGTCGTCCACATATATGATCAAGCAAGTTACGAGGCCGTTCCTCCTTTTGAGGAACAAGGTATGATCAGCGTTACTTTGGTGATACCCGTATTCTTTCATGGCCAAGGTGAACTTTCCAAACCATGCCCGAGGAGACTGTTTTAGCCCGTATAGAGATTTCTTCAGCCTACAAACTTCCCCATCTTTAAAACCCCCAGAAAAACCTGGAGGTGCTTCCATGTAAACTTCTTCAGTTAGGTCTCCATGAAGAAATGCATTTGTAACATCAAATTGATGATGGGGCCAATCCTTATTAGCTGCCACGGAAAAGAGAACTCTTATGGTATCCATTTTTGCAACCGGAGAAAATGTCTCAGAGTAATCGATCCCATACGTCTGAGTGTACCCTTTGGCTACAAGCCGGGCTTTGTATCTTCCAATAGAGCCATCTGGTTTATATTTAATCGAATACACCCACCGGCATCCAACTGTTTTCTTTCCTTTAGGAAGAATGCACTTCTCCCATGTGTTGTTTTTCATAAGAGCACGCATCTCCACTTCCATTGCTTCTTCCCAGTTCTTCTTACCTTGAGCTTCCTTTACGAAATTAGGTATTTGTTCAGTGTAAAGAGAAGTAACAAATGCTTTCGCACTGTTAGATAAGTTCCCGTTGACCATATTAGCTACAGGATATCTTGAATTTCTGGTCTCCCTCTCTGGGGAGTACCGTTTTGGAGGAACCCCTCTGTTGGCTCTAGGTGGAAGAGTGTATCTTCCGGTAGTCTCTGCTGCAACTGGTTCAACATGTTCAACAACTGGTTCAACCTGTTCAACAACTGGATCAACCTGTTCAACAACTGGATCAACATGTTCTGTAGTTGTCGGTTCTATGTGTTTCCCTGTTGTCTCATAGTTATAAGACGTAGAACATTCAGGGTTCTCAGTATTTCTTACCTCAGGCATCACGTTGGATGGACTTTCTTCAGTGGTACTGTGCTCCGCGGATTGTGTGTCATGCGAGTGCAATCATCCACGAATAGTATAAAGTACCGAAGACCCTGCCTCCCCCCCCCCATCACAGGAGCAGGACCCCACACATCGAAATGGATAAGTGAGAAAGGTGAGGCCACTTTCGTATTGCTAGGTTTGAACGATTGTCGATGGCACACATCGAAATGGATAAGTGAGAAAGGTGAGGCCACTTTCGTATTGCTAGGTTTGAACGATTGTCGATGGCTTTTAGCGCGAAGACAGGTTTCACACTCTATTTTCCCATTTGAAGGGAATAGTTTTGGAAACAAAAGGTGTGAATAACCATGGGATGGATGTCCCAAACGTCTATGCCATAGCCAGGCTTCCCGGTTATCAGTTCCATGAGCCAACATCACAGTACACTGTTGAGCCACTTCATCCACATAGTACAATCCTTGGCGCTCAGTACCACGTCCAATAATCACACACGTCCTGATATCCTACAGAAGGCAGAAAGTAGGATGCATTAGTACTGTGCAATTTAGCTCTTTGGTAATATGGCTAATTGAGAGCAGTTTGTGCGATAATGATGGAACATAAAGACAATTTGATAATTTCATAGTTAGTGAAATTTCAATTGTTCCTCCTCCTTTCACTTGCATCATTCCATTGTGATGCGTGTGAAGTGTCGTATATTTTAGGTGTATATTTTAAGCCCTTTTTAACACTTATTTTAGCCAAGTTTTAAATTTATAAAACACGATATTTCACTAACACTAAACACACATATGGGCAAGTGCACCCATCGTTGAGTGTAGTATAGCGTTGGTAAGATACCGAGGTCGTCCAAGGACACAAGAGCTTTTAGTACCGGTTTATCCTCAACGTCTAATCAAAATAAAAGTTTAGAAAAATGTTTAAAACTAGGAAAAATAAAAACTAACTAAAATGCTGAAAATAAAAATAAAATAAAAACAGATAGACAAGATGAATCACTTGGTTCCGACTCGTATCTAGTATAACCTTTGATTATTTCCGCACTTTTGCACATAATTAAGAGATTATCTTAGTTATTGTAGTAGGCCCCTCTTTTGAAGGTGACGTTACCCTCACCCCAGTGGTTTGAGTCAGCAAGGATACAATCCTAAAAGGGTGGATTATTGGAAGATAATGAATTAAGTTATTAATGCAGTATTGTGGTAGGCCCCGCTTTTGGCGGTGACGTTACCCTCGGCTAAGTAGTCTAAGTCAGCAGGGATACAGTCCTAAGTAGCCGGGTTATAGTATTAATAGTAGTTAACTTATGAGGGGATCAAAGAGTTTGGACCCCCGCCATCCAATACCGTGAAGCATTGAAGGAGGTCCTACTAAATTTGACCCAGGTCCATTGCAGGACCTCTAAACGCTGAACAATGGCAAGACCTTTACCAAACTGTTCCCTTAACCCCCGACCAGGTAGCCAACATACCTCCATATAGACCGTGGAGATATGAATGGTGAAAATCCTTTATTTTATATAGACAGTAAAATAATGCCAAGACACCACGGACAAACGATAAGGAAAGATCACCTTCAACATAAGTAACTAGTTATTAAAGTCATTAATACAAAACCAAATAAAAAGTGCAAAAGATTAGAAATAAAAAGTATTATACTAGACACTTTGTCTTCACCAAGTGATGTAAGAGACTTAGGCAAACATGGCCTTGATTGTCAAGAACTCTTACGATCAATCTTGGATCCCGAGACGACTCACACACTCTACGATGGACAATGGATGATGGTGGTGGATGATGGTGTTGTGATGGTGGTGGGTGGTGGATGAAGTGTGAGAGAGGTGGTGTGCCAAGGGATCAGATGAAATGAATCCAAGCACTCCTATTTATAGGCTGAACAGAGAGCTGGGCACGGCCTCGTGCCTGTCTGACACTCTCTCTCTTCATTAATTGTAATTCGCAATTACAATTAATGCGCCTGCAGTACTTTCGACACGCCCCCGTGTCCGCTGGGCACGCCCCGTGGTGGGCAATAGAAGCTTCTATAGGTTTGTCTTTTCTGCTGCTTCTTGGGCACGGCCCCGTGCTGGCTGAGCACGGGGCGTGTTCAGACTTCTAACTTCTCTAATTTGCTTTGTAAGGTGCCGTTGAGGGGTCGGGCAGTCCACTAATGTTCCTTTCCTTGTATTTATGTTGGATTTAGCTGTCTTTTTGCTTCTTTTGTGTTTTTGAGCTCATTTAATCCTGAAAATACAAAAGGAAGACAAAAACACTCTTTTTCCAATATTAGTACTTAAAAAGGGTTAGTTTTATGCCTTGTTTGATGTAATTTATATGTTGCATTTTGCACACATCAAATACCCCCACACTTGAACTTTTGCTTGTCCTCAAGCAAAACTCTTTAATATGTGGCTTACACTCCCAAATGGAATAGGTAGAAGAGAAGGTTTTGGGCTTGTCGTAGAGTGTCGGGATGTCCAAGATCTTTTTGGGTTTTATTTTTATTTATTTACAATCCTATTCGTAATGATTTATTTAGAACGTTTCATAGGAGAAATTACTTATTTGGGCATAACATGCCTTTTTAAAATTCCATTTATATACAAGCTCACATACCTCACGGGAGAAATCACTCACACTCGGCCGAAGGTGTATTTTTAGTGAATCACTCGAGAGCGGCATGGAACTTATTCCTACCATAAGCTTGCCAAGCAATCAATCCTCCTCCTTTTTAACTTTTATGCCTTTGTAAATATCAAGAGGACTTTGTGGGTTAAGGGTTAGGCTTGGGTTAAAGGTAGGTGGATGGGATAGTGGTTAGTGGTTAGTAGAAAAAGGGCGAAAAAACGTAACAAGTGTCGGTTTTCGTAAGATTTTCTATTTTTTTAACTTTTTATTTTGATGAAGCTCTTATTCAAACAAAGTTATTTTTGATGAACTTGTTTGTTTATTTTTCTTTTTGCTTCATCATCAACACAATTTTTTTTTTTTTTATCATACGAAAAACCGAACTTGTTACTAAAACAAAGGGTTAAACATGAAAAAGGTTTTGGTGGGTAAAAAGGTTTTTGGTTTGGGTGATGAAATGAAAAGGTTTAGGCTCAAAGGGGCTAACTAGGGGGATTTTTGGGTAGGTGGTAAAAAAAAGAAAAATAATGGTGTAGAAATAAAAAGGGTTAGTCCTAATGCCTCCATCATTTACTTACTCGGGTTTAAGTTGATAAGGACCGGGAATGTATTGTCATGGGAAGTTCTAGAGTTGTAAGAACCAAGCGGCTATTCACACAAGAAACGAAAAATGAGCATTTTGTCTAATGATATGTAATTGTATGCTCAATAAAGGCTCAAAACTCACTTTTGTGGGAATGGGTTTTTATGTGATCAAGTATATATAATCAAATTTTAACTAAGTTTGTCATGCCTTTTCATAATTTTCTTATGTTGGTTCTTTTTATCACTACGCTATCGGTTGTAAATTCGTAAAAATATAACCTTTTTGAGAACTTGAATTTCCCGAGTTAAACCTAGACAAGTAAAAAAAATGAAATTTTTTTGAAAATTTTTTTTGGGGTGATTAGCGGTTCCAATAGAGTTTTGTGTAAGGCTTGTATTTAGGACTTGCAAAATTCAAGGTTTTAGCATCCCCCCCACACTTAAATTACACATTGTCCTCAATGTGTCCCAAAAATAAATTTTTAGGTTGATTAGATGTGTAAAATAGTGTTTAAAAAGCAAAAATTTGTGTTACTGGGCACTGAACACGACCCCGTGTTATCCGGGCACGGCCCCGTGTTCAAGTGCCAGTAACAAAATTGAAATAAGAAGAGCAGAAGTCTGGACACGGGGGCGTGTTGGGTGAACACGGCCCGTGTCCAGGTACCTGTACTGGGCGTTTTTCTGCAGGTGGTTCAGCACGGGGCCGTGTTGGTTGGGCACGGCCCGTGTTGAACCTTCTGAAATGGAGAGAATTGTCGGGTTGCCTTGTTCTTGTGCATGAGTTCATTTTTCTCGTTCCCCTTTTCATCCTTTACCACCATGAGTGTGTTTTATTCCTGAAAATTAAAACTAACTAGAAAACATAAAAATTAATCTAAATTAACTAAGGATAGTTCCGTGGAATGCCTCCATGGTGCGCCACGTTTATAAGGGTCCTTCGCTAGACCCGAAGCCTGGTCATATGTTACCCAAGTGGGATGTGTTGCATCCCATGTTACACCGTCGGAGAGCGTCATCCAAGCTTGAGTCTATGACCTTCATGTAGTTGACCGGATCTTCTTCCTCTACTCGCTTTCCACATTCAAATTTCACTTCCTCATCCCCAAATTTCAATGTTAGAGTTCCGTCATTCATATCCACCAATGCTTGGGCGGTGGCTAGAAATGGCCTCCCGAGGATGAGAGGGACATCGGTGTCTTCTTCCATGTCTAGGATGACAAAGTCGGTTGGAAAGACGAATTTGTCAACCTTGACTAGCAGATTCTCGGCAACACCTTGTGGGAATTTGACGGACCTGTCGGCGAGTTGTATGCTCATCTTTGTAGGGCTTGTTGTTCCTAGGCCGAGTCGCTTGAACATTGATGTGGGCATGAGGTTGATGCTAGCCCCAAGATCAGCTAAAGCATTTTGGACGGGGGACTTCCCAATCGAACAAGGGATTGTGAAGCTCCCGGGGTCGATTTTCTTTTGTGGAAGTTTGTTGAGTACTAAAGCTGAGCATTCTTCGCCTAAGTTAACTAATTGCAATGATTCAATTTTCCTTTTTTGAGTGAGGAAATCCCTCATGAATTTTGCATATTTAGGCATTTGGGTTAGGACCTCAATAAAAGGAACATTAACATGCAATTGTTTTAGTAAACTTTCGAACTTTGCGAATTGCTCATCGGCCTTTTGACGATTTAACCTACCGGGGTACGGAATTGGAGGAGTCTTTGTGGCCTCTTGATTTGGTGTAGAAACCTTTTCTGGCGCAGGGGGAGTCATAGGCTGGCTAGAATGGCTTCCTTCATTTGGCGGCAATGGAGCATCCTCGGGACCCACGGTTCGATTCCTTAATGTGATGAGATGTACTTGTGCCTTCGGGTTTGTTTCGGTATTACTAGGTAATGCGCCTTGTGGTCTCTCGGAGAAATTTTGAGCTAGTTGATTTAATTGTTTTTCAACGTTTTGAATGCTAGCTTGTTGATTTCTGAAATTCGATTCCAATTGTTGAAATCGATCCGAGTTTTTCTTTTCAGTGTCAGAGATGAGGCGAGATACAGTATCTTCAAGCCTTTCTCTTCCACCTTGTTGTTGAGAGAAATTTTGCGGTTGTTGAAAATTAGTTCGTTGGTTTTGTTGGTTACTACTATTGCCGGGATCTCTCCAACCAAGATTTGGGTGGTTACGCCATCCTTGGTTGTAGGTACCCGTTGGAGGACCCGACGGCCTAGGTCTATTATCCATGTAGTTTACCATTTCTGTTTGTTCATCTAATTCTTTCATACAACTCCAATTTTCATGTGACCCACCACACCCTTCACAAGCCATAACCGAGGCCGCTTTTGTCATTTCTAGCTTTTTGATTTTCGAAGAGAGGGCCTCGATTTGGGCTTGTAAAGAGGTGCTTTCATCAACCTTATGGGCGCCCGGGGCAATAGTTTTATTACCTCGGGGAGTGTGCCATTGAAAATTGGTTTGAGCAATTTCCTCAATTTGGTTATATATTTCATTTGGGCGACGATTACCTAAAAGTCCCCCGGAGCTTGAGTCAAGTGTTTGTCTTGTGTGTGGCAACAACCCATTGTAGAAAGTGGATACTTGTTGCCACACCGCTAGACCGTGATGAGGACACTTTCTTAGAAGCTCCTTGAACCTTTCCCAAGTTTCATATAAGGATTCCCCATCCTCTTGTGAGTATGTATTAATTTCAGTCATTAATTTAGCCGTTTTAGCAGGAGGGAAATACTTATATAGAAACTTTTGGGCAAGTTCATCCCAAGTGTTTACCGATCCAACTGGGAGGGTGTTAAGCCAAGCCTTAGCTCGGTCTTTTAGTGAAAATGGAAACATTCGAAGGCGGATGGCGTCATTTGATGCTCCATTGATCCGAAATGTATCACATATTTCTAAGAAGTTAGTAATATGTAGATGGTGATCCTCGTCCGCAAGCCCGTGGAAGGTTGCGGAGTTTTGGAGCATTTGTATCAAATGCGGCCGAAGTTCGAAGTTATTGGCTTCGACATTCGGTGCATTGATAGCGGCGCCGAGATTGCCTACGGTGGGCCGTAGGTAATCCATGAGGGTACGTTGCTCCGCCATTGGAAGTGGGTCCCCCGAAACTTTCTCTTGATTTTTGGCTTTAAGTCTTTTTCTGAGAAAGCGTTCGGGTTCTTCTAGAGGTTCTTTTATGTCTCTACTAGAACTGGAGCTCATGCACTACGTAGGAGGTTCAGACGTGGCGCCTAGGTTCCAAGTCCTGCAATAAAAACAGAAAAGAACGTTGGTCAGAACATTCACCACGGCCCCGTGCTCAGTGAACACGGCCCGTGGTCAGAGGCACAGTAATTGATTTCTGGATCCCTGTTACTGGGAGTTGGACACGACCCCGTGTTGCACCGACACAGCCCCGTGTTCAGCTCTCAGTAACTCAGAAAATAAAAACTGCCAGTGATGATGCTGGGCACGGCCCGTGTCTGACCGGGCACGGCCCGTGCTGAGCGCTGCAGAAGCTGAAAAACTAAGAAAATCCTAAAAAAAATAAAAAGAAAAAAAAAATGATTAGGCCGTTGATTCCTAACTTTCTTAAAATCCTTGTGTCCCCGGCAGCGGCGCCAAAAACTTGATGCGTGTGAAGTGTCGTATATTTTAGGTGTATATTTTAAGCTCTTTTTAACACTTATTTTAGCCAAGTTTTAAATTTATAAAACACAATATTTCACTAACGCTAAACACACATATGGGCAAGTGCACCCATCGTTGAGTGTAGTATAGCGTTGGTAAGATACCGAGGTCGTCCAATGACACAAGAGCTTTTAGTACCGGTTTATCCTCAACGTCTAATCAAAATAAAAGTTTAGAAAAATGTTTAAAACTAGGAAAAATAAAAACTAACTAAAATGCTGAAAATAAAAATAAAATAAAAACAGATAGACAAGATGAATCACTTGGTTTCGACTCGTATCTAGTATAACCTTTGATTATTTCCGCACTTTTGCACATAATTAAGAGATTATCTTAGTTATTGTAGTAGGCCCCTCTTTTGAAGGTGACGTTACCCTGACCCCAGTAGTTTGAGTCAGCAAGGATACAATCCTAAAAGGGTGGATTATTGGAAGATAATGAATTAAGTTATTAATGCAGTATTGTGGTAGGCCCCGCTTTTGGCGGTGACGTTACCCTCGGCTAAGTAGTCTGAGTCAGCAGGGATACAGTCCTAAGTAGCCGGGTTATAGTATTAATAGTAGTTAACTTATGAGGGGATCAAAGAGTTTGGACCCCCGCCATCCAATACCGTGAAGCATTGAAGGAGGTCCTACTAAATTTGACCCAGGTCCATTGCAGGACCTCTAAACGCTGAACAATGGCAAGACCTTTACCAAACCGTTCCCTTAACCCCCGACCAGGTAGCCAACATACCTCCATATAGACCGTGGAGATATGAATGGTGAAAATCCTTTATTTTATATAGACAGTAAAATAATGCCAAGACACCACGGACAAACGATAAGGAAAGATCACCTTCAACATAAGTAACTAGTTATTAAAGTCATTAATACAAAACCAAATGAAAAGTGCAAAAGATTAGAAATAAAAAGTATTATACTAGACACTTTGTCTTCACCAAGTGATGTAAGAGACTTAGGCAAACATGGCCTTGATTGTCAAGAACTCTTACGATCAATCTTGGATCCCGAGACGACTCACACACTCTACGATGGACAATGGATGATGGTGGTGGATGATGGTGTTGTGATGGTGGTGGGTGGTGGATGAAGTGTGAGAGAGGTGGTGTGCCAAGGGATCAGATGAAATGAATCCAAGCACTCCTATTTATAGGCTGAACAGAGAGCTGGGCATGGCCCCGTGTCCGCTGGGCACGGCCCCGTGCCTGTCTGACACTCTCTCTCTTCATTAATTGTAATTCGCAATTACAATTAATGCGCCTGCAGTACTTTCGACACGCCCCCGTGTCCGCTGGGCACGCCCCGTGGTGGGCAATAGAAGCTTCTATAGGTTTGTCTTTTCTGCTGCTTCTTGGGCACGGCCCCGTGCTGGCTGAGCACGGGGCGTGTTCAGACTTCTGACTTCTCTAATTTGCTTTGGAAGGTGCCGTTGAGGGGTCGGGCAGTCCACTAATGTTCCTTTCCTTGTATTTATGTTGGATTTAGCTGTCTTTTTGCTTCTTTTGTGTTTTTGAGCTCATTTAATCCTGAAAATACAAAAGGAAGACAAAAACACTCTTTTTCCAATATTAGTACTTAAAAAGGGTTAGTTTTATGCCTTGTTTGATGTAATTTATATGTTGCATTTTGCACACATCACATTGTTTGCAGTGTGGATTTGAGTTTTTTGAGGATTGGACATTGATCGTATGTCTGATGGTTCAAACATCATGGTGTCAGTGGCACCAGAATCGAAAATCCAAGCACTGTTCCTACTATGATTGATTTCCATTTTTTTAGACGACAACCAAACTGAGCGTATTTAATAGGCAACCAAATACGCCGAAATCGCGTTAAAATAAGTTCGAAATAACTCCGCTAAGAGGCGAAGCTATCTCACACGGCGAATTTATCACAATTCACCGGCGACTTGAACTCGCGTTCAAGATTTAGGTTCGAAATAACTCCGCTAAATGACGAAGCTATCTCAGCCGGTGAATTTACCGAAATTCACCGGTGACTTGAACTCGCGTTCAAGATTTAAACAAACCCGCAAATAACAAATCCGTTAATACCGCCGCTACCGACAACGTATTTGTTAAAAGTTAACTTTCAAGATTTAAGGAAATCTTGAAAAAGCTTGTAATCCTCGGTAATCACAGCACAACCTTTTTTATTAAAAAAAAAGGAAACTTCCAAGATTTAAGGAAATCTTGAAAAAACACGGTACTCCTTCCGCTACTGACAACGAACCCCAAAAAACATGGCGATCGGAAGTTGAACAGGCTGCTCGGTTTATGCCGAAAAAACGCCCGGGACTTTGCCTGAAAAACTTTAGTTTTGAGGGTTTAAACCTTCAAGTTTCCGGCTGGGATTTGGTTCACAAGATGGTTGTTTGATAAGGAGAGTTCTTTCGGTTCTGAGAGTTTTCCGATGGCCGGAGAGATGAAGACTCTCAGGCGGCGGTGTCTGCAACAGGTAACAGATCTGTTGGTCGGAAAAAAGGTACGACCGGCTGAAGGTTTCTCTCGGGTGTTTTAAATTTGTGGTTGAGTTTTGCAAAGATCGATAGTTTGATTTTGTTTTTTTTTTTCCTGGATTGAGATTGAATAGGCTAGGATAAATTGTAGATTGATTTGATTTTGATTTCTAGATGAAGGCGATGAGCAAACCGGTTTCAAGAATCAGGAACCTGCTCTGATACCATGTTGTTTGGTATAGAGAATAATCTCTAAATCGAGTTTGAATTGTATTGATAATACTTTGTTGTACAAAAAATATTACATAGAGATTGTGTATATATAGAACACCATATTACACTCTAGCCCTTATACTATCTTTTTTTTTCTTCTTTCCGACAATCTTTGTATATGATGAAACAAAGGTTAACCGAGGTGGTTAATTCACTGGTCTCGTCAAGTAGGGTTAATCCCTTCTTTTCGAGGATCGCTGGCTGGATCGTCCGCTGGTTGATCTCCTGCACAAGGAAACAAACCGTGACTCGTAACAAGGAGAATGGGGTGGGGGGTGCTCCTTGTTACCACTCTCCGGCGTGAGAATCAGTAATTTGCTTGGGAAGAAAACTGTGATAGTAGTAGTAGTGAGAGATTTGTGAAGAGATACCTCAAACCTGGTTCGGGATGGGTATTTATAGCCGAGGAGTGAAGGAGGGTAGTTGAGTTGCTAGTCTGACATCGCACAGCCTCTTGTAGGTGTGTCAGGCCTGTCGGTTACGGTGGTGATGCCACGTCCTGCTGTGGTGTCAGACTGTTGCATACATGTGGGTAGGGGTGCAAACGAGCCGAGCCGAGCCGAGCCCGAGCTCGATTAACTTATGAGAGCTCAGGCTCGAGCTCGGCTCGATTCGAGCTTTGTTTTCAAAGCTCGATCTTGGCTCGTTTGTATTTTATCAAGCTCGAGCTCGGCTCGGGCTCGGCTTGTTTATTATCTATTAATTAGTATATTAAATAAAAATAATATAAATAATAGACTTTTTAGGCTTGCGAGCTCGATAAGTAAAGCTCGGGCTCGGGCTCGTTTACTAAATAAGCTTATTTTTAGGTTTGGGGTCGGCTTGTAAACAAGTTTAAATTAGTTCGGCTCGACTCGGCTCGTTTACACTAAGGCTCGACGAGCCTAACGAGCTTCACATGTGAGGCTCGAGCTCGGGCTCGATAAACAAACGAGCTTTGTTTTGAGGCTAAGCTCGGCTCGGGCTCGATAAGGCTCGGCTCGTTTCGAGCTTTTTCTCGAGCCGATCTCGAGTCGCTCGCGAGCCGCTCGGCTCGTTTGCACCCCTACTGACAGGTGACTGTTCTCAGTGCCACTTGCACTGTGGTGTCAGACCCACTTGCCTTGTAGGCAGGATGCGGTGCCGGGCCGCATCGCTGCTTGCGGTAACTGATGTTGTTCCCGCGTTCTTGTTCTGGCCAAGATGTATGCGGGATGCGGTGCCGTGCCGCATCGCCGCTTGGTGACTGTTACTGTTGTCCAGATCCCTTGTCGTGACGAAAATGTTCATAGGATGCGGTACCAGGCCGCATCGCTATGCGTAACATCCGTTTTCGTAGTTAAGGTAAGTCTTTTCCTCCCTTGACCGATTGGATTCGACCGCTGTGTTCGCGCGTGCCCGCACGGACACAGATAAGTTCTTGCTGGTGGGGGTTTTTGATAAGGGTAATGTTCACTCGCGGTCGTGCTGACGCGGGATCTGGGACCACACCCCTTCAGTATATTTTAAAGGAGATTCGTTCAGTAATTAACATAGACCATTCGAAACTAAATAATTGATAAGTCGTACGACTAAAATTAAGTTGTATATCAAAGTGTCACCAAAAGGCCAACCATGAATGAGCTAAGAACTTGAAACCCTTATGATTCTCGTAGGTGATAGACTTTGGTACTTTATGTAAAAGAACAATCTCTTGTACGAAAAGTTTATCTTCTTATAGAACAATAAAGACTAAAGTTGTTTGCTTTTGTGTTTATTTAGTATTTTTTTTATGTTGCATGTTTGAGCCCACGCGAACATCGAATACGTCTTTACTCAAAAATGCTTAACGAACGATAGTCAACGCATAGCAACTCATGTAAGACTTATTTTAATGATTTCATGTCTCTAGGTTGTTTTGAGTTTTAAAAGATGAAAATATTGTTTTTTTTTCTTTTACGAATTTGGTTTTTTAGTTAAACTAGAGACGGTATGGTATGGAAAGTGATGAAAATTTTAATTGGTTTTTAAAATATCTAGATGTTTAGTTATTTACCATATAATGTTTCATATGAGATATATTTTTTATAATAATAAACGTTTTGTTCATTTTACCGACAACGCAAAAAAAAAATTCTTGATTCGTTATATAAAGATAAATAGACAAAAGAAGGTAACACGAGTAACATGTCAAAATGATTATAGAAAAATGGGTGGTTTTTAAGTTAAAGTAGTAATTTTACCCCGCGCTTTGCGGCGAGAGTTTGTTTATCAGTAAAGTACCGACACCCGGTATAACAACCGGTAGGGATAACATAAAAGCATGGGAAAAGAACAGGGAAATGTCAATATACATGTCGGAAAAAGCGTTAAAAGACAAAATACGAAAAAACAAAAAAAATGCCAGTGCTAATGATATCTTGGTAACAATATTGTTCGGTAGGAGTCGGTTTGTTTCGTCATGTTAGCGAGAAAAAAACACAACAAAGCAAAATACTAAAATGAATAAAAGTAGAGGGAGTGAACATGTATATTACCATAGTTAAAGTAGAGGTACTAAACATGTATATTAGCAGAGTTAACTATTTGGAAAAAAAAACTTTATTAAAGTGCAGATACTAAACATGTATATTAGGAAAGTTAACTAATTCTGAAAAGCTTTATTAAAGTGGAGAGACTAAACATGTAGGGTTGTAAACGAACCGGACGTTCAGCGAACAGTTCGTGAACCGTTCGGCGGGAAGTTCGTTTATGTTCGTTCGATTAGCTTAACGAACGAACACGAACAAAAAATTTTGTTCGGGTAGCTTAGCGAACGAACACGAACACGAACACAGGTCTCGTTTGTTTGAATGTGTTCGTGAACGTTCGGTAATATGTTCGTTTACGTTCGTTCGTGTTCGTTTGATTATATTAAAAAATAATAAATAATAAACCTTTTATCTAAACATATTGAAAACCTGAAACCCTATTTTTTTGTAAGTTTGTGTATGCTTGCATTCGTTTGTGTTCGAGACTAGTGTTCACGAACTGTCCGTGAACAACTGAATTTACTTAACGAACGAACATGAACATAAACTTATATTCGGTATGCGTTCGTGAACAGTTCACAAACATATTAATTTCCTTAACGAATGAACACGAACGTGGCTTTGTTCGTGTTTGTTCGATTCATTTACAGCCCTATAAACATGTATATTAGAAAAGTTAAAGTAAAAGGACTAAACATGTAAAGTACCAAAGTTACATGTAAAATGAGTAAAATTCTAGTGAGCAACCACAAAGCAACATGTGGCTATGTCGGATTGACCAACCGACATAGCCTTTTAAGTATACTAGGTGTAGTACCCGTGTAACCACACGGGTAGGTTTAGTAATGATCGAAATCAAATACTAAAAAACAGATTATAATATATCATTTAAATTTTGGTCTTTATATCTACATCTTTATAAAGTAATGTTGAAGACAGTATGTGTGACCACACGGGTAGTTTTAATAACCATCGAAATAGATTATAATACATCATTTAAATTGTTTGTATTTAGTTCATGTTTGATATAGAAATTAGCTAACTAACTCAAAATTTCTTGTCTAAACTGAAAGCATGACTAATTTTATATTGTCTAATAATTAAAGCCTGACCTAATTCAAATAACCAAATGTTATTAAACAGTTCAATAAAGCCCCTTATATTTGATCCAATTAAGCTTACTAATGGATTAGATTTTGTAGGCCCGTTAAAACCATTCTATCAAATATGGATTAGATTTGTTAAAGACATGTATGAAATGTCCTTAATACCCTTATCCCTTAATATCCCTTAATATTCCTTAATACCCTTATCCCTTAATACCCGTAACATAGGCAGATTTACATCAGATTATAATATATCATTTAAATTTTGGTCTTTAGTTCTATTTATACTATATTAGACCATGTTTTATAGATAAGTATTATTTTAGTTTAATCTTTTCTATTTAATTTATATATAATCCTCCTACTAAATATTATTTAGTTTAATTTCTTATGGATAATTATTTTTTAGTTTAATCTCCTTGTCATCATCACACTTCTCCAAAAATGCAACTTGACTATTTTAAGTTGTATGAAATGACTAACATCATCACCGATCATTATCATCATCACACTTCTCCAAAAATCTCCAAATATCTCTCTCAACTCTCAACAGTCAACACAGAACTTCATCATCTTCATCCAGCTTCATCATCTTCATCCATCTTCATCTTGAAAACAGAGGTTTGAATCATCATCTTATCTATATATATTTTTGATATTTGTGATGCTTTTGTAAAAAACAAAGGGTTGATTTGGGTATTTTGTTTCAGTTTTTGATAATGATAATCTGAATGCCGCATGATGATGATGATGATAATCAGTTTTTTGTAAATGTTTTTTTTTTTTTAAAACAGAGGGTTGATTTGGGTATTTAGGTTTCATTTTTTGATAATGATAATCTGAATGCCGCATGATGATGATGATGATAATCAGTTATTTGTGAATCAGTTTTTGATAATCAGTTTTTTATAATCAGTTCTTTGATAATCAGTTTTTGATAATCAGGTCTTTGATAATCTGAATGCCGTATGATGATGATAATCACTTATTTGTGAATGGGTTGATTTGGGTATTTTGCTTTCAGTTTTTCAGGTTTGTTTGTTCTGTTTTTGTTCTATTTTGGTTCTGTTTTGTTCTGTTTTGTTCTGTTTGTTTGTTTTGTTTTTGTTCTGCTTTGTTATGTTTGTTTGTTTTGTTTGTTTTGCTTTGAAAAAACAGAGGGTTGATTTGTTTTGCTTTGTTCAGGTTTGTTTGTGATGTTTTTTGTGAAAAATTTTATACAGAATGGTTGTGGATGTAAAGATACGCAAAACACCAACTACGAAGGTGAGAACACTTGACAACCTCCTAGAAGATAGTACGGTGCACATAAGGAAGTGATTGATCAAAACGATCAATTGCGTATGAATGAATACAACCCCAGTGGTAGATATGTAATTAGCGAGCTCTAGAATTTCAAGGAAAATCTAAGAGGTACACTGGCGTTATATTCATTCATATGAATGAATATAACCCAAGTGGCAGATATGTAATTAGCCACACTGGGATTATATTCATTCATATCTGCTACATTCCGAAGTGCACCGTCAGTAAAGATCCACAATTGCTTGTGGTGGTATGACGTTTTGTCTCTGTATTGTAAGTTACAGTCTTTTGTTATCTAGTCTGTAAGTTCCATCAAGTCTACGAAGTTGGTATGTCGTTTTGTCTCTGTATTGTATGTATTAAAACTTTACATTTAATATACAATTTAGGCTTTAATAATTTGTTATAAAAAATATTAACAATGCCAATACAACTTTCATCAACAACTCTCCTTAAATATCAGGTTATGTGAATGATATGAGAGAACCAACTGGATCAACTTTTTCTGTAATAAGCAACTTTTCTGGAAGATGTCCTCCTTTCATCAGTTACAATAGATAAATCAACATTCAATGAATGATTAATAGTTATAAGAAAACTCTATAGAGAATACAGTTTGTAATATTTGTTAATGGGCTGCTCTCAATGTTATGATTTGACGATTCAAGTTGTGTGACCATTGAAGATACAAACAATGATAGATTGGTGAATTATACTTAGTGTTGTTAAAAAACTGTTTTGAAAACACTTTTGGCTTAAAACATTGGTTTCAAACACTGTCCTTAAATCAACAGTAGTTTCAAACAGTGTTAACCCAAAAATGGTTTCAAAACATATCATTAACAACACTATTTTAACCGAACAGTGACAAACTAAACAACTGCTTCTTCCTTCCATTGTTGCACGTCAAGCACTGATGTTTGACATTCAGTGGTTTCCTCAAAGTTGATCAGTCCTTGAGTGGGCACTACTTTAATCAACAGCAGTACTTAGATAGTATCAGTAGATTGAACCAGCAGTGTTTAATCCTTAACAGTCTTCAGGGCTTCATCAGCAGTTTGAAGGACAACAACTGTTGTATAGAGACAGTGGATAGAGGACATTAGATGTTATAAACACTTTCAAGGGGAAAGCCTGGTGTAAACTACTCCTTATGATGAATGATTAATAGTAATAAGAAAACTCTAAACACCATACAGTTACTGAATTTAGGCACAAGTTATCAAATCCACCTGAGAAGGTTTCCACGACATCGCCAAAAAATATCATTAACAACACTATTTTAGCCGAACAGTGGTTTCAAACACTGCTAACCTTAACCACTGATTCTATACAATATAAGTGACAAACTAAACTACTGCTTCTTCCTTCCATTGTTGCATGTCAAGCACTGATGTTTGACATTCAGTGGTTTCCTCAAAGTTGATCAGTCCTTGAGTGGGCACTACTTTAATCAACAGCAGTACTTAGATAGTATCAGTAGATTGAACCAGCAGTGTTTAATCCTTAACAGTCTTCAGGGCTTCATCAGCAGTTTGAAGGACAACAACTGTTGTATAGAGACAGTGGATAGAGGACATTAGATGTTATAAACACTTTCAAGGGGAAAGCCTGGTGTAAACTACTCCTTATGATGAATGATTAATAGTAATAAGAAAACTCTATACACCATACAGTTACTGAATTTAGGCACAAGTTATCAAATCCACCTGAGAAGGTTTCCACGACAGTGACAAAAAATATCATTAACAACACTATTTTAACCGAACAGTGGTTTCAAACACTGCTAACCTTAACCACAGATTCTATACAATATAAGTGACAAACTAAACTACTGCTTCTTCCTTCCATTGTTGCATGTCAAGCACTGATGTTTGACACCCAGTGGTTTCTTCAAAGTTGATCAGTCCTTAAGTGGGCAGTACTTTAATCAACAACAGTACTTAGATAGCATCAGTAGATTGAACCACCAGTGTTTAATCCTTAACAGTCTTCAGGACTTCATCAGCAGTTTGAAGGACAACAAATGTTGTATAGAGACAGTGGATAGAGGACATCAGATGTTATAAACACTTTCAAGGGGAAAGCCTGGTGTAAACTACTGCTTATGATAAATCCACTGTTGTGAACCAGTTTTGGCTTTAATTATCTGTTCCTCTGATAGGGTTCAATCCCAATACTCTTTAGATTATTTTTCAGTACTGTAAAACTTATCTAAGTTTGAATTTTCTTCATTCATTCAATAATAAACCATAGAATTACAAAATTATGATTTTGAAAAATAATAAAAATTAAACATTACAATTAACACTTCCTAGAATATCTCGTTCTCTCGCCTTCTTCCATCCAATTTCATTTTTTGTTTTAATTTGCAGATCAGCTAGCATATCACAGGTCTTCTGATCCTGTTTCAGCAAATTTGTGATAAACTCTTCCGCTTTTTCTTTAAATTCTGTTGGAGTAGAAGAGGCAACTTCATCCAGCAGTGCAATGCTACTCCAGGTTTGCTTATAATATTTATCACTAACCATACCAACTTTTTTGTTGAGTTCTTCAGCGTTTCTCTGTTCTTGGAGTGACCATGTTGAAAATTCGATTTTAAGATCAGTAGTATCCGACCAGTGGTAGAATGTTTTCCTTGCCATTTAGGAAGAATGTGAGTGTTTTTGGACGGTTTACTTTAGGATGAACGTTTTTTTTTAAATTGAAGTGTAGATTTTTTCAAGTAAACTAATAATGATCCTTTATAGTTTTTAAAATGTTTGATAGGATAACTGAAGAGACTTCTCCTAATTATGATAACCTTTTTTTGAAGGTTTCAATTTTGTTCTTTGGTTTTCTAGATATTTAATTTTACTTGTTTTCCCATGAAAACTCATTTTTCAAAGGTTTTGCATTAAAATGTTTGATAGGGTGACTGAACAGGCATCTCCCATATACACGTTTTTGACTGTTAAATCATTAAATGTACATGGTTTTTAAGTATAAATGTTTATTTAATGATTGCATTTAAATCTGACCTTTGGCCTGTTTACATATATTCTATATAATAGCATTGCTAATAAAAAGTTTTTTCATCAAAACAGATTCATTCAGTGAAATAGAAGAGCAACTATTATTATTTTGCCTTAATTCTTATAAATATACTAAAATGGAGTCATATACTTCTGCAAAATCTGACGATTTCAAGCAACGTTTTATTAAACAAATCGAAGACCAAGTTTTGGCTGATAGGTATACTCTTCAAGAGTTAAAGAGGTGTTTTAACGGTCTGGAAGTTGGTCTGCTGACAAGAGACCAGGTTTCGAGGGACTTGAGGGCGATGCCGACTACTTCCATTCATGACCTGTGTGTTGCGAGTAATATAGAATGTGGAGAAAGAGACCTGGAGTTCATGAGAAAGATCAATGAGATACATCGAGAGGTTCAGCGCTCCATGGAGTTGAAGTTAAAGTTTCTTGATTCTTGTTATTAGAGTTAGACATGTCTGATTAGTTTTCTTTTTTGTATGTAATTGCTACTTTCTTAATACTTCATATTTTAATCGTATTAATTTGTCAGCAGTTTTTACATTCCACTGCTTCATTCCAAGCAGGGCTTTGCTCTTTAGCAGCACTTGAGTTAGGACAGTAGATTAAGTAGCAGCACCTTGTCTTCAGCAGTTGTTGTACACAAGCAGTACTTAATGGACAATAGTTGTAGTATACAAACAATGGATGAGGGCCATCAGATGTTATAACCACTTTCAAGGGGATAGTCTAATGCAAATAGCTGCTTATGATGAATCCACTGATGTGAACCAGTTTTGGCTCTTATTATATGTTCCTCTAATAGGGTTCAATCCCAACAAAAGAGGCGTGTACAAAAGAGGCGCATCAAATTCAGATTATAATATATCATTTAAATTGTGGTCTTTAGTTCTATATCTTTATAAAATAATGTTAAATACAGTATGTATTAGTATTATAATAACCATAATGATAAAAGTTTTTGTCTATGTAAACTATCATGTGAACAAATATTTGACGAATTGACATTCGCACAAACTTTCATTAAAAGCAGTCTTATTTGGCCCAAACAAAACTTGTTCTTAGTTAAGTGTAACAAACGGATTTTCTTTAGTGGATAAGATCAAAATACATCTAACATTCTATAAAAAAACATCGTTAACAACACTATCTCGATGGTTAATAAAAATATTATGATATTGAAAAATAAGATGGTGGTACCTCTTCTTCTAATTTGAAAACTTTAATATTGAAATGCTGATGAAATTGTTCTTTTGCATAATTAATATAAAACTGCTATATTAGCCATAACATAAGAGCAAATACACCCCAAATAGAACAAAAGCAACAAACAAACTACACAGAAGCCTATACAAAATCCAAGTTTTACAAAATTGTTCCAGCTATCTAAGGTGAGATCCGCAATTTTTCTCCTTTTAACCATCCACCGGTATGATTTCATTCAGCCTTTATACTTTCCAGGAGATGTGTTGATGTATCCATATACTTTAGTTCAAAAACCCTCTCATCTCGGTTCTTCCAATAAAGCTCTAAAAACATTTCATAAATTCAGCCAATTTCACTACATACAAATAGAAAAAAACGTAAATGGAAAGAACTACATTGATATGAAACCACCAAATCACAAAACCACTTTATTACCCTTCGCTTCCACACTTTCAACACATCCAAACACTTTCAACACACATCCAAACAGTGGTTTCAACCACTGTTTTAACCCAACAATGGTTTCAAACCTCTGTTTTAACTGAACAGTAGTTTCAAGCAGTGGTTTGAACAAATATTATTTCAATTTTTAAACTCAACTAAAACAAATTAATAACGTTAAAAATTACGTTCAATAATATACCTTCATGATGATAGCATACGCATGATTTTTCTTTG
Organism: Helianthus tuberosus; assembly: GCA_030545235.1. Classification (NCBI taxonomy): domain Eukaryota; kingdom Viridiplantae; phylum Streptophyta; class Magnoliopsida; order Asterales; family Asteraceae; genus Helianthus; species Helianthus tuberosus. Next base: position 21,461,741 of record CM060436.1, on the reverse strand, counting down.
CGTTGTGGCATTCATCAAATATTAACACCTTGATAATATCCAACATTAAGAATCTATGCCTCAATGCATTCCTTAAAATGTCAGGGGTCATGACCAATAGCTGTAAGAATGATGTATAACATATACGTGTGTTCAGTTTAAATTGAAAAATAAAAACTACATGATACCACAAAGGTAAAGAGTAACACAATAAAAGTTTATTACTCAAGACTGCATTTGTCTGCCTCACGGGTACTTTACGTATTTGATCATTAGTCAAAATTCTGATGAGATTGTATGCGGTCAACAAAAAAGTCAAATGTTGACTTGTCATACCTGATTTTGATATCGTTGTTTCTTCCAATCAGCAGCATTCCAAAAATCAACACATTTTTCACCCCAATACTCCTCCACTTTCAAATCAAGGTGCTTTCTCACATACTCCGCTTGCTAATAAGACATACAAAGCTTCCATTAGTATGCTTTAACCACATGTTGAAAACATGTTCAAGAAACAACTAAGTCTACCAATATACCTGTTTGACCAATACAACAGCGGGTACCAACTACCAAGAACACAACAATACACGGGGAGGGTTTTTTCAGCAGATAAGCGTAGTGACATAAAAGCATAATCGCGATCAACGTCTTGCCTGATCCCGTCTCCAAAAACACTATAGTGTTCTCCTTAATTGCCTGAGCTAATGCTTCTATCTGATAACTGCTATATTAGCCATAACATAAGAACAAATACACCCCAAATAGAACAAAAACGACAAACAAACTACAGAGAAGCCTATACAAAATCTAAGTTTTACAAAATTGTTCCAGCTATCTAGGGTGAGATCCACAATTTTTCTCCTTTTAACCATCCACCGGTATGATTTCATTCTGCCTTTATACTTTCCAGGAGATGTGTTGATGTATCCATATACTTTAGTTCAAAAACCCTCTCGTCTCGGTTCTTCCAATAAAGCTCTAAAAACATTTCATAAATTCAGCCAATTTCACTACATACAAATAGAAAAAAACGTAAATGGAAAGAACCACATTGATATGAAACCACCAAATCACAAAACCACTTTATTACCCTTCGCTTCCACACTTTCAACACATCCAAACACTTTCAACACACATCCAAACAGTGGTTCCAACCACTGTTTTAACCCAAAAATGGTTTCAAACCTCCGTTTTAACCGAACAGTAGTTTCAAGCAGTGGTTTGAACCACCGTTTTAACCCAAACAGTGGTTTCAACCACCGTTTTAACCCAACACTGGTTTCAACCACCGTTTTAACCCAACAGTGGTTTCAACCACTATTTTCTACACAAAACACTGTTTAACCCAACAGTCGTTTGAAACATTTCAAACCTCCGTTTTAACCGAACAGTAGTTTCAAGCAGTGGTTTGAACAAAACAATGGTTTGAACCACCGTTTTAAACCCAACAGTGGTTTCAACCACCATTTTAACCCAACACTGGTTTCAACCACCGTTTTAACCCAACAGTGGTTTCAACCACTATTTTCTACACAAAACACTGTTTAACCCAACAGTCGTTTGAAACATCTGTTTTATATTCTAACATCTGTTCACAACAAACAGAGGTTTCAAACATAAAACAGACCTTTCCAAATACATGTTTCACAACAAACTTAATTTATACTATCTATTACCTAAACCGCTTTTCTGAACCACAAGTGATGATTGCATAAGGATCCAACATTCCATTCAGATTAGCACCAATAAGATTCTTCGCTGCTAACAGTTCCATTGAGATTAGCATAAGGATCCAACATTCCATTCGATTCGATTAAACCAAAACTCGTCCGATGAAACAGGTGCCCACTTCATCCATCCATCTCTACACAAAATTCAATCCCTAAACTAAATAATAAAAATGAAGATGTTATCATCCCATGAAATTAATTTGAACCAAGAATATGTGAGAGCACATACCTTGGTTTACCAAAACTTTTGGTTCACATTAATAAACTTAATTAAAAATCAAAATCCGTTCAATCAGTCGATTATTAGGCACAAATTATCACAAGTTCAAATCATAAACATAAAGAACAATCGGTTTAACAATTGTGAATACAATAAATAATTTTATTTCAACCCGCAAACCTTTGCAAAACTCACCTACATCAACTACTGCTACTGCTACTGAATCAACAACTGCTGCTGCTGAACCTCACAAATTCAATCTTCATATTCCTGAACCTCACAAATTCAATCATTTTGGTTTAACAATGGTGAATACAATAAATAATATAATTTTAATCAATCGATTATTAACTGAACCTCACAAATTCAATCTTCATATTCATGCATCAACAACTACTGCTGCTGAATTTGCCGTTGATTCGGCTGCAACACAACTGGAGTTAGAAACCCAACTGTCTCTTTCTTCTCTATTCATGGTGAAGTTGCAAAACATTTATATTTTCAGAGGGTCACGCTCAAATTAGGAGGTCGGTGACATTGTCGAGGGTTGTCAGGAAATGCTATCACTTTGCATTTCCTGACAACCTCGACAACGTCACCGACCCCTCCAAGTTTTCCACCAAAACACTCTCACTGGTTGCTTCTTCAACAAAGTTACATACAGCCTCAAAAACTTGGATTTCTTACAGTTACATCGCTTGCAAGCCTCCACCTCTCCAGCAGTTTCCGCTCTACGCCTATAAAATTCAACCAAAACGTTAATAATCATTACGCTTAGCATATTGAAACATTATACACTGACACTATAATGATCTATATATCTATATATAAAACTGAAACTCATACCTGAAAGTCTTTCTTCTTGCCACCAGACCTTTCTCCGATAACGTTGTCATCAATTCTAACTTCACCTTTGTAAGCAAGAACATATCTTCCTTTATAATAACTAATATGTAACACCTCGAAAATTTACGTCCTATAAGGTGTTGACACGTGTCATAGGTTTGAACGTGTGAAAGAATAGTCTTGAAGGACTAAAGTTGACGAACAGTGAAACTGTGTAAATATAAGGGTTCAAAGTGTCAACGTTAAATAAATGTACTTTGCAATAACCCTACACGATGTTTATAACCTTAAACGAATAGATCATGGATCATACGAAGCGAATTGTGGAAGAAAGTGAGAGATTACAATCTACAGGGGTTAAATGTGCCAACATGTTTAAGTTATACCTCTGAGTGACCTTTTGACAAACCCGAAGCTTTGTAACGATTAATTATGCTCACAAGAATGTACCACAAAAATTTCATGAAGTTTCGATATCGTATGAGCAAGTTGTGATAAAATTCGTGTACGAGGGTTATAAGTGTCAACGTTGAAATTTAGGGTTTTTCGGGTAAACCCGAAGTGGCCGAGGGCTTCACAAAGAGGGTATAAGTCTTAAAGCCCCTTCATGTTAATAACAAAGTCTTGAAATGCAATTAAAACAAGTGAAAGCGATGTTACGAGGGACCAGGGACCAAAACTGAAACAAAAATTTGTTTGATGATGGGCTAGCGCACCGCTACGTTATTAGTGTAACGGTGCGCTAGGACTGCACAGAGACAGAATTCGTGACAGATGGCTGTTTTATCCATCTAACCGACTTAAATGTCTAGTATTCGAATCTATGGGCTTGCTATATTGGTTTTTAGCCTCTAGGACACATGTTAGACATCCCATAACACCCCTAGACTCTTGTGGCAATCATCCATGAAAGATCAAAGTCCTTTTATAAGTCAAAGTTGCAACATACATGCACAACATCATACTCTGAGCATTCTGGAGCATAAGGACGTGATACAAGCTTTCCAAAACATCCATTAGACGTGTGTAAGTGCCTTTGATCTTCTCTAGTTCATTCATACTTAGTTTATGGCCTAGAAATCAAACCGTCGTAACTACGGTTTGACTTGTCGATAATAAATAAATGGTCCAGAGATTTGTCGAATCAAAGGTTGTTATAAGTTGGTATTTATATGGTTAATAAACCCCTGAAAGGGCACTCGCTAATTCGAATCCTAACTAGGTCATTTATCGAGTCAAACTACTTCCGAAAAAGTCAACAGAATCGTTTGATGCAAATTTAACGATACATAAGGCGTATAATCTGTTTTAACATTCATATAAACTGAAAATAAGTATAAAAACTTGTCTACGCTTGTTTGGTTCGACAACTTTCTGTTATGATCCGATTCGGAACCGAAAGACGCAAAAGTTTGACTTTTGCTTTGACTTCGATTCTGACCCGATTAAGATAGATTTAGACATGCCTTAAAGTTCCGTTAGGACCTAGTTACATGTGTGTATAAGCCTCTGCGTTTGTACCACTCGAATCCCTAATCGTCCGACGTTTCCGTTAAATGCCTAATTATGACCATATTGCCCTTATGATCGTAGAACGAGAATTTTGGAAATATAAAAGTACCAAAATCTTTATTACTGATTATGAAGCATGTCTGTAAATTTTCATGTCAATCGGATGTCTAGATTAGGAGATATGCTTAATGACGTAATTATTGGCACTTTTATTAATTAAACAACGTCATTAGCGTAAAACCTATATAAGCCCAATTTTTGGCACCAAATCTTTTACCTACTGAAGTTAAATAATATTTTGGGATTTTTGAAGATTTTTAATTATTTTTAAACTGATCATAAGCTAGGATTAGCGCCTTAATTCGGTTAATACCGAAAATGCCCTTTTCGGCCATAAAATGAGTTTTACACGTCCAAATGGCGCCAATCCAATTGCTACTGATTTTAAATATTAAATAGAGTGTTTTGAACCTGTTTAACTGATCAGGAAACTCAGAATCGTATTTTAAACCGTACGTCGCTTAAAACGGCTTTATACGCGTATTATACGCATAGTTTGGGTTTAAAACTATTTTGACATATAAGACTTATAACCAAATGTTAAAACCTGTTTAAATAAGCCATTTTACTGATGTAACCAGACCCGGTTCACAGAAACCAAATTAAATCCTTTTATAATCTTTAAAATGACCAAAATACCCCTACGGGGCTTATTAAGAGATTAAACTCGTTTTGGGCGTCATGGGTGATATCCTACTGATATCACAACTTATTTAAGGCATGTTAACTTAGGAAACCTGTTTAGGACTCTTGCGGATACCCGTTACGCTTCATGCGCGTTCGGTTCGGTTTATGTAACTAGTTTACATAAATTAGCCGAAACGGGTCAAACCTTATCGGTTTTGTCTCAAAATCCAGAATGTGTATCATATACCCATATTAAGCAAGTCTTCAAACTTGTCGGGTCTAAATCACATTCTATCCGGTCTTCGCTTAATCGTGCGTACGAACCGTATCTTTAAAACTAACCGGTCTAAGCTTAAGCTTAACTAAAGACCGTTAGGATTCTAATAGGTTATTATAAACCTTCGTTCCAGATTAGGAGAACCGGTAAAAGATACTTGCACTCGCTGATTTTGATCTATACTTACTCAGGTAAATACTTTTGACTTATTTCCCTATACGGGCTTGGGGTACGGTATATAAAATACCGCTTGGTCGGGCGTTGAATATTTAATCTTATTATGGTTAAATGATTGAGATGTCTCCGTTTAATTTGTTTTGTTTCTTAAAGCCTTTGGGGGGTTAATGATCGTGTCCCGGATATCCCTGGCATCATTTTACGAAATGGCCACGACCTTAGCACGCAGGTGTAGGCGTACACCTGTCAGTGTCTCATAATTAAAGTGGTGTGTTAATTGATCTTTAACCCGGCTCGATCCGGGCTACTGAACGCATAAGGAACATGTAAATCCTGTACAAGTTTATATATTAGATAAGTATCCCAAGTTATAAAAATATTATTTGTGCCTTGTGCCTTAAATGCATTTTCTTAAACTCTTTTCAAAATGAGTCGGTTGATTGTATTTACCAGTGTAAACTGACGTATTTTTCTTAAAAAGGTTAAGTGCAGGTACTACGCGAAATAGGCTGGCTTGTCTCCTAGCATCCACATTAAGTCTCGCCAGCTTGGATGTCATAAACTGTTGAACATTTGTTTCCTTTTATTTGGATCTACCTGTGGATTTATATTCGACTAATTGTGATACTTAATATTACAATATCGTTTGGTTGAATTAAATCTATGCTTTGCTTCCGCTGTGCATTTAAATATTGTGTTGTTTGACTATTATGTTGCCAACCACGTCACGATACTCCCCCACCGGGCCCACCGGTGACACGTGGAAATTCGGGGTGTGACAGGTTGGTATCAGAGCCAACACTGAGAGAATTAAACACTAGCCTTTTGTGTTTAATCTCAGTTACACAATTGCACATTCCTAAATCTTCGAGTCTAGACAAAGAACTTAGGAATAATCCAAAATGTTTTTATTTTAATTTAATTTTTGTCCTTTATTTTTCCTTGTTATTACCTTGTGTATTTTAACAGGTACAATAATGCCGCCAAGATTTAGACGAGGTGGTCGAGGAAAGGAGCCAGCTAGCGCCCCTAACGACCATGAGGCAGGACCTTCACATCGACGAACTTCTTCTACTTCTACGAGGAATGACGAAACGAGGGAGCTATGGAGGACATATGAAGAGTCTGCCAGACAGTCTTTTTCGCATGCCGCAACACCTCCATATCATGACTCTTATGGGCCTCAGTCCGAGAATGAACCCCACAACTCGCAACATTCCTTAGGGGAACCTACTCCTGTCTTTCGGGGTCAGTTTAACCCAGCAGAGTACCTACCAGAACAAGTGGGCTTTAACCCACTAGGACCGGAGGATCACTTTTCTGGTGATCAAGATATGGACGAGGACACAGATCCCGTCGAGGCTTCAACCGGATCCTTGAACCATCCTTTTGTGATCTCAGACGGTTCGTCTTTTCACGGGACACCTTACCAGGGTCCGGATAGTCACATGGCACGGTTCGAACGGTGTGAGTGGTATTATACCCCATCTGAACACTCACCATCTCACCATACACCGTCTCACCATACCCCGCAGCAGCAACAAGATCCCTCTGGGGATCCACGTTTTGTGGCAGAAACGCCACCGCCTCCACCGCCGCCAGTTTATGTAGAGCCTCCAGAACCGCCGAGACGAAGGAGGACTGGCGCGCGGATATCAGTACGACCAGGGGGAGTTCATATCACCACTCCTCAACACTCTAGCGGCAGCCACTACCCGCCTATATATGAAGGCCCACATATGGGAGGACCTTCAGTTCCAGTTTCGGAGGTGAATTCGGCACCTATTGCACCGCCATCACCGGGTTTTGGCCACCAAATCCCTGCTTATACTGCTCCGGCAGCTTACAACCCTTACGGACCGCCATCATACCATAACTATAACTATGCCGAGGCCGACCCATACCTAGTGGCAGCAAACTACTATGCCCAACACCCTGAGGGTCCATATGGAACCCCTTGGGGAATGGGACATCCAGCTTAAGGGTATCAAGTACCGGCTCAGCCGCCACCACAGTACCAGCCACCACGGTTTTCTCCACCAGAGCAGGAGAATCTCCGTCAAAGACTGGACAAGGTTGAGAAAGACCTCCAGAAGGAGCGTAGGAAAAATGAGGGATTCATGAGTGGTTTGGCAAACCTGCTGAAGGGAAAGAAGAAACGGGATCGTTAAATCCCAATATATATTGATGTATTCCTTGTTTAAATCAAGTCCCTGAGTGGACATTTATTTATGTGTGTATGTGGTTCCTGCGTGGACATCTACCTTTGTACTTTGTCCCTACGTGGACTTGTCTCTAGTAGTCCCTGCGTGGACATTTACTTTTGTAAACCGTCCCTGTGAGGACATGTATTATATGTATAGCTCCTGCGTGGGCATCTGTTTCAGTGAAAAGTCCCGTTTAGGGCAAAAATGTACTAACTTTTAGTTTTAATGGAATGTAAATTATTAAATTTCATCTTTGCTATGTTATGCAAAATTAACTTATATATGAAATAAATAAATCAAAATCATTCCTTTTAAAAATATATCTGCCTATGTTATTTTATTAAGGATCTTAAAAGTATAACCTAGCCTGCATGTCATTTTAAGACCTGGCCCAGATGGTAAAACTCTTTAAAAAGATTCAAATCCTTGTTAACATCTGAAAACATGTTAACACTCCTGGCAGACATGATTCGTTAAAAGCACACGTGTTATTATTATATATGAATCTCTTCAAAGATTCTAAACCCAGATAAATGATCTCTGAATCATGGGTTAAATCATTAATAAATATGATCAATTCTTTTACCATCCGTTGGTAATGGAATGCCTACGGGCCCTTCTCATTTTCACATGAGACAAAAGACAGTATTAGTCTGTGACCCTGTCTAAAAAGGTAATGAACTTTGTTCAAACCTTCATGCTTTGATTCTCTGAAATCATAGCTCATAATTGTCCTTATGACCTGGCCATTTGTGCTATAAATAAAACTATTACTGTTTTATAATTAGGATAAATTATATTAGAAATCCTAAATTATGTGAGTAATAAATTAACCATATATGGTCTATATTACCACGGTTAATAAAATTTGCCATAAAAGACAATTCTATAATAAACTCACCAATAAATTATTGTCGATATGTTACAGTTTAAGCTATATGGCTGACTCAAATGAGGTCAACAGTCACCCAGGGATAGTGAATGAAAATGCCCAAGTAAACGTAGCAGGTGCAGAATTACAAGCTATGATAGACAATGCGGTTAATAGAGCTATGGGTAGACAGCATCATGGATCAAGTGGTACCCATACGAGGACCCATTCTGCATCACACTCTAGAACACCCTCCAGGACCCACACTGCCCACAACAGTAATTCTCACCACTCCTCGAATCAAAGGAGTGCTCCATCCCAACAAGTCATACAGAATCAAGAACCTCGTAATAGGGGTTGCACCTATAAATACTTTGTGTCGTGCAAACCCAGAGACTTCAATGGGGAAAAAGGAGCTGTTGATTGCATGACATGGATGGATGAAATGGATACTGTGGTGGATATTAGTGGTTGCCATAATAGGGACATTGTGAAGTTTGTCTCACAGTCTTTCAAAGGAGAAGCCTTAGCCTGGTGGAGATCTTTGATCCAGGCCACAGGGAAAGTCCCGTTATACAACATGACCTGGGAACAGTTCATGGCGCTAATCAAGGAAAATTTCTGCCCTCAACATGAGGTTGAGAGAATTGAATCTGACTTCCTGGCATTGGTCATGAGAAACCTTGACTGTCAGGCCTACCTTACCAGTTTCAACACCTTGTCAAGGTTGGTTCCTTATTTGGTGACTCCGGAGCCTAAACGTATAGCTCGATTCATTGGGGGTTTGGAACCGGAGATCAAGGCGAATGTGAAGGCCTCCAGACCAACTACTTTTCGGTCAGTAACGGACATTTCATTGTCCCTTACCTTGGATGCCGTCAGGCAGAGGTCACAGAGGAAAACTGATATCGAGAAAAGGAAGCGTGAGGATGACAACTCACGGCGTTCAGATAAGAAGCAGAAGGGAAACAATGACTCTAAGAAGGGGTCAGGTTTTAGAAAGGATGGTCAGCAGTCGGGGGAAAAACCCAGATGTAAAATCTGCAAGAAGCAGCACTTTGGGAAGTGCAGGTTTGAATCCAACTCACAATCACAATCGAAACCTTTTGCTTGTGGGTTATGCAAATCCAGGGATCACAAAACCTTGGATTGCAAGAAGATAAAGGATGTGACCTGCTATGGTTGCAATGAAAAGGGGCACATCAAGAGCAATTGCCCAAAATATGCCAAGAAGCCGGAGGAGACTAGGAAGACCAATGCTAGGGTCTTCAGGATGGATGCTAAGGAAGCCGTCAAGGACGACAATGTGATAACAGGTACCTTTCTCGTAAATGATGTTTATGCGAGAGTGTTATTCGATTCAGGCGCTGATAAGTCGTTTGTAGATAATAAGTTTTGTGAATTATTGAAACTACCTGTTAAGAACTTAAGTGTGAAGTATGAGGTAGAACTAGCAGATGGTACTTTAGAAACCGCCTCAACCATTTTAGATGGATGTTTCATATCCATTAAGAATCACTCTTTTCCTTTGTCTCTACTCCCTTTAAAACTAGCCGGTTTCGACTTGGTTCTGGGTATGGACTGGTTATCTCATAACCAGGCCCAGATTATTTGCAATAAGAAGCAAGTGATGATCAAGACTTCGTCTGGTGAATCACTTACTATCCAGGGAGATACCCAGTATGGGCTGCCCGAGAAAATGTCTATGCTCAAAGACTCTAAGTGTTTGAAGAAGGGCTGTGTCATCTACATGGCACAAGTGATTATTGATGAGCCGAAGCCCAGGATTGGGGATATTCCTGTCGTTTCTGAATACCCGGAAGTATTTCCTGAAGAGCTACCTGGTTTGCCACCGGATAGGCAAGTCGAGTTCAGAATTGACATTATTCCTGGATCAGCACCTGTTGCAAGGGCGCCTTATAGGTTGGCACCAACAGAGATGAAAGAATTGAGAACGCAGCTAGATGACTTGCTAGCCAAAGGTTTCATCAAACCTAGTTCGTCCCCTTGGGGAGCACCAGTTTTATTCGTCAAGAAGAAGGATGGATCGATGCGTCTGTGCATCGACTACCGCGAGCTTAACAAGGTTACTATCAAGAATAGGTATCCTTTGCCTAGAATCGACGATCTGTTCGATCAACTCCAAGGAGCAAGTTTCTTCTCGAAGATTGACTTGAGGTCAGGCTACCATCAATTGAAGGTTAGAGATGAAGACGTGCACAAAACAGCATTTAGGACTCGTTATGGTCATTACGAGTTCCTAGTGATGCCTTTTGGGCTCACTAATGCACCGGCCGCATTCATGGATCTCATGAATCGCATTTGCAAGCCGCATTTAGATAAATTTGTCATCGTTTTCATCGACGACATTCTCATCTACTCAAAGAACCAAGCTGACCATGAAAAGCATCTTCACTGCATTTTGGAACTACTTCATAAAGAAAAGCTCTATGCCAAATTCTCAAAGTGTGAATTCTGGCTTCGAGCAGTCCAATTTCTTGGGCATGTTGTTAGTGAGCATGGTATACAAGTAGATCCTGCTAAAGTTGAAGCTGTCATGAATTGGCATGAGCCAAAGACGCCTACAGAAATACGTAGCTTCCTAGGTTTGGCAGGATACTACAGGCGATTCATTGAAAACTTCTCAAGGATTGCTGCACCCCTGACTTCTCTGACACGTAAGAAGATTAAGTTTGACTGGGGTCCTAAGCAGCAGGAATCCTTCAATATTCTAAAACAAAAGTTGAGCAATGCTCCAGTACTGACATTGCCTGATGGAATAGAGGAGTTTGTAGTTTATTGTGATGCATCACACACAGGGATGGGATGTGTGCTTATGCAAAAAGGCAAAGTCATTGCCTATGCTTCACGTCAGTTAAAGGTGCACGAAAAGAATTACACCACCCACGACTTGGAGTTGGGTGCCGTTGTATTCGCACTAAAACTGTGGAGGCACTACTTATATGGAATCAAATGTGTGATCTATTCAGATCACAAGAGCCTTCAACATCTGTTCAACCAGAAGGACTTGAACATGAGGCAACGCCGATGGATGGAAACTCTGAATGATTACGATTGTGAAATAAGATACCATCCCGGCAAGGCGAATGTAGTCGCCGATGCCTTAAGTCGGAAAGAGAAGGTGAAACCCATCCGAATCAATGCCAAGCGCATGGAAATCAAGAACAATTTGATAGAAAGGTTGTTAGCTGCACAGAAGGAAGCTGTGTTGGAAGCTAACTATCCTAACGAGAAGCTAGGAGTAACTGAGGAGCAGTTATCTCTTAGTAAGGATGGAATTCTTAGGTTGAATGGAAGGATATGGGTTCCAATTTATGGAGGACTCCGAGATGTTATCCTCCAGGAAGCCCACAGCTCTAAATATTCTGTTCATCCTGGAGCTGATAAAATGTACCAAGATCTAAGAGCAAACTATTGGTGGATAGGCTTGAAGAAGTCTGTAGCTACCTATGTAGCTAAATGCTTGACGTGTGCGCAAGTCAAGGCAGAACATCAAAAACCGTCAGGTTTGCTACAACAACCTGAACTTCCTACTTGGAAGTGGGAAATGGTAACTATGGATTTTATCACCAAGTTACCCAAGACAAGGAAAGGAAATGACACCATCTGGGTGATAGTTGACCGACTGACTAAGTCAGCACATTTCCTACCCATTAAGGAGACCTACAGCTCCGATATGTTAGCCCAACTGTACGTTGATAAGATTGTGGCCCTACATGGCATACCTGTAGCTATTATCTCTGACCGAGATACTAGATACACATCACATTTTTGGAAAAGTTTCCAACAATCTTTGGGCACACGTTTGAACTTTAGTACGGCTTACCATCCACAGACAGACGGTCAGAGTGAGCGTACTATTCAAACGTTGGAAGACATGCTTCGTGCATGTGCGATCGATTTGGGAGGTAGCTGGGATAAGAACCTGCCATTAATCGAATTCTCCTACAACAATAGCTACAATACCAGCATAAAGGTTGCGCCTTTTGAGGCATTATACGGTAGAAAGTGTAGATCGCCTGTTTGTTGGGCGGAAGTTGGAGAAGTTCAGTTATCAGGACCAGAGATTGTGTTCGAAACGACGGACAAGATTGTCCAGATTCGTAACAATCTCCAAGCTGCCCGGAATAGGCAGAAGATTTACGCCGATCCAGATCGTAAGGATTTTCACTTCGAAGTAGGTGAAAAAGTCCTACTTAAAGTGTCACCCTGGAAGGGAGTGATGCGATTCGGTAAGAAAGGTAAGCTGAGCCCGAGATATATAGGACCTTTCGAGGTTATCGAACGTGTCGGGTCAGTTGCCTACAAGTTAAACTTACCTGAAGAGCTCAGTAGTATACACAATGTGTTCCACATCTGCAATCTGAAGAAATGTTTCGCTCACGAATCCGTGGTTATACCCTATACAGATGTGCATATCGATGAGAGCTTGAAATTTGTGGAAAAACCTTTGTCGATTGAAGATCGACAGGTAAGGAAGCTTCGAAGGAAGCATATACCTTTTGTAAAGGTCAAATGGGATGCCCGAAGAGGTCCCGAATTCACGTGGGAGGTTGAATCCACGATGAAGGAAAAGTACCCTTACTTATTTCAGTAAATCTCGGGTCGAGATTTCTTTTAAGGGGGTGAGGATGTAACACCTCGAAAATTTACGTCCTATAAGGTGTTGACACGTGTCATAGGTTTGAACGTGTGAAAGAATAGTCTTGAAGGACTAAAGTTGACGAACAGTGAAACTGTGTAAATATAAGGGTTCAAAGTGTCAACGTTAAATAAATGTACTTTGCAATAACCCTACACGATGTTTATAACCTTAAACGAATAGATCATGGATCATACGAAGCGAATTGTGGAAGAAAGTGAGAGATTACAATCTACAGGGGTTAAATGTGCCAACATGTTTAAGTTATACCTCTGAGTGACCTTTTGACAAACCCGAAGCTTTGTAACGATTAATTATGCTCACAAGAATGTACCACAAAAATTTCATGAAGTTTCGATATCGTATGAGCAAGTTGTGATAAAATTCGTGTACGAGGGTTATAAGTGTCAACGTTGAAATTTAGGGTTTTTCGGGTAAACCCGAAGTGGCCGAGGGCTTCACAAAGAGGGTATAAGTCTTAAAGCCCCTTCATGTTAATAACAAAGTCTTGAAATGCAATTAAAACAAGTGAAAGCGATGTTACGAGGGACCAGGGACGAAAACTGAAATAAAAATTTGTTTGATGATGGGCTAGCGCACCGCTACGTTATTAGTGTAACGGTGCGCTAGGACTGCACAGAGACAGAATTCGTGACAGATGGCTGTTTTATCCATCTAACTGACTTAAATGTCTAGTATTCGAATCTATGGGCTTGCTATATTGGTTTTTAGCCTCTAGGACACATGTTAGACATCCCATAACACCCCTAGACTCTTGTGGCAATCATCCATGAAAGATCAAAGTCCTTTTATAAGTCAAAGTTGCAACATACATGCACAACATCATACTCTGAGCATTCTGGAGCATAAGGACGTGATACAAGCTTTCCAAAACATCCATTAGACGTGTGTAAGTGCCTTTGATCTTCTCTAGTTCATTCATACTTAGTTTATGGCCTAGAAATCAAACCGTCGTAACTACGGTTTGACTTGTCGATAATAAATAAATGGTCCAGAGATTTGTCGAATCAAAGGTTGTTATAAGTTGGTATTTATATGGTTAATAAACCCCTGAAAGGGCACTCGCTAATTCGAATCCTAACTAGGTCATTTATCGAGTCAAACTACTTCCGAAAAAGTCAACAGAATCGTTTGATGCAAATTTAACGATACATAAGGCGTATAATCTGTTTTAACATTCATATAAACTGAAAATAAGTATAAAAACTTGTCTACGCTTGTTTGGTTCGACAACTTTCTGTTATGATCCGATTCGGAACCGAAAGACGCAAAAGTTTGACTTTTGCTTTGACTTCGATTCTGACCCGATTAAGATAGATTTAGACATGCCTTAAAGTTCCGTTAGGACCTAGTTACATGTGTGTATAAGCCTCTGCGTTTGTACCACTCGAATCCCTAATCGTCCGACGTTTCCGTTAAATGCCTAATTATGACCATATTGCCCTTATGATCGTAGAACGAGAATTTTGGAAATATAAAAGTACCAAAATCTTTATTACTGATTATGAAGCATGTCTGTAAATTTTCATGTCAATCGGATGTCTAGATTAGGAGATATGCTTAATGACGTAATTATTGGCACTTTTATTAATTAAACAACGTCATTAGCGTAAAACCTATATAAGCCCAATTTTTGGCACCAAATCTTTTACCTACTGAAGTTAAATAATATTTTGGGATTTTTGAAGATTTTTAATTATTTTTAAACTGATCATAAGCTAGGATTAGCGCCTTAATTCGGTTAATACCGAAAATGCCCTTTTCGGCCATAAAATGAGTTTTACACGTCCAAATGGCGCCAATCCAATTGCTACTGATTTTAAATATTAAATAGAGTGTTTTGAACCTGTTTAACTGATCAGGAAACTCAGAATCGTATTTTAAACCGTACGTCGCTTAAAACGGCTTTATACGCGTATTATACGCATAGTTTGGGTTTAAAACTATTTTGACATATAAGACTTATAACCAAATGTTAAAACCTGTTTAAATAAGCCATTTTACTGATGTAACCAGACCCGGTTCACAGAAACCAAATTAAATCCTTTTATAATCTTTAAAATGACCAAAATACCCCTACGGGGCTTATTAAGAGATTAAACTCGTTTTGGGCGTCATGGGTGATATCCTACTGATATCACAACTTATTTAAGGCATGTTAACTTAGGAAACCTGTTTAGGACTCTTGCGGATACCCGTTACGCTTCATGCGCGTTCGGTTCGGTTTATGTAACTAGTTTACATAAATTAGCCGAAACGGGTCAAACCTTATCGGTTTTGTCTCAAAATCCAGAATGTGTATCATATACCCATATTAAGCAAGTCTTCAAACTTGTCGGGTCTAAATCACATTCTATCCGGTCTTCGCTTAATCGTGCGTACGAACCGTATCTTTAAAACTAACCGGTCTAAGCTTAAGCTTAACTAAAGACCGTTAGGATTCTAATAGGTTATTATAAACCTTCGTTCCAGATTAGGAGAACCGGTAAAAGATACTTGCACTCGCTGATTTTGATCTATACTTACTCAGGTAAATACTTTTGACTTATTTCCCTATACGGGCTTGGGGTACGGTATATAAAATACCGCTTGGTCGGGCGTTGAATATTTAATCTTATTATGGTTAAATGATTGAGATGTCTCCGTTTAATTTGTTTTGTTGCTTAAAGCCTTTGGGGGGTTAATGACCGTGTCCCGGATATCCCTGGCATCATTTTACGAAATGGCCACGACCTTAGCACGCAGGTGTAGGCGTACACCTGTCAGTGTCTCATAATTAAAGTGGTGTGTTAATTGATCTTTAACCCGGCTCGATCCGGGCTACTGAACGCATAAGGAACATGTAAATCCTGTACAAGTTTATATATTAGATAAGTATCCCAAGTTATAAAAATATTATTTGTGCCTTGTGCCTTAAATGCATTTTCTTAAACTCTTTTCAAAATGAGTCGGTTGATTGTATTTACCAGTGTAAACTGACGTATTTTTCTTAAAAAGGTTAAGTGCAGGTACTACGCGAAATAGGCTGGCTTGTCTCCTAGCATCCACATTAAGTCTCGCCAGCTTGGATGTCATAAACTGTTGAACATTTGTTTCCTTTTATTTGGATCTACCTGTGGATTTATATTCGACTAATTGTGATACTTAATATTACAATATCGTTTGGTTGAATTAAATCTATGCTTTGCTTCCGCTGTGCATTTAAATATTGTGTTGTTTGACTATTATGTTGCCAACCACGTCACGATACCCCCCCACCGAGCCCACCGGTGACACGTGGAAATTCGGGGTGTGACATAATAACTCTTAAGTTGGTTCTCACACCTGAAACTCTTTCTTCTTCTACCACAGATACATACTGATGACACGGAAATCCCCATTACCTAAATTGACAATCAACTTGTTACTCACAATCATAGTAATTAGTAATTTCAATAAAAAAAACTCGTTCATCATCATTTGTAAGATCGGGGTATTCATATTTTTTAACTCTGTATAAGATTATACTGCACAAATATCAGCTCATAAAACTCTGCCAAACATAAATGCTTTTTAACCTAGTGAAATTAGCTCATAATACTCTGCCAAACATAAATGCTTTTTATCCCCTAGGTTATGAATGATATATGTTTGTTTATGGGCTCATAATCTACACATCGAGGGTCAGGTAACGATTAACAACAGGTCATACAAATACAATAATATTCAAATCGATGGTAAAGATGATGAATAAACAGTACATGAGGGTCAAGATTCGGTGTAATATTCAACTACCTGTGCCCTGATGACTCTAAAAACCCTAATATGGTTCCAGTAAATAAAAAGTAAGAAATCGAAAGAAAAGGCAAGAAAACCAACATTGAATGTTACCAAAGAGATGGAATTGTACCTTTGTGATGAAGATTTCGTAAGGCTGAAGGACGACAGACAGAATTAGGGCAGAAGATTTCGATATGAAGAAGAAATTGAAATAATTCCAGATTCTTGCCAAAGAAAAAAGATTTATCTTTCAAAAGAGGGGCCTGCTACTGTGAACCGAATGATTTATCTTTCAAAAGACTGTGAATTTTAGAGAGAGAGAGTTGAGAGAGAAATTGATTAGAGAGGGTAATTGATTAAAGAAGATGATAGGTTATATATCTGGAGCCATAATTTTGAATTTTGAATTTGGAGCCATAATTTTGATTTTGAATCATCAGTGGTTGATTTTGAATCATCAGTTCGTGACTTTTGGAGTTGGCCAGTGGTTTGGATGATCATCAGTGTTTGCCCTTTTGCCCATTTAGATACTGATTATATATTTTAGATAGATTATTAATTAATAGATATGATTACTTCTTACAGTGCATTAATTGCTGATTTCTTCTCCCCATGCAATTTCAAACTTCCCTCCTAAAGAAATCTCTTATTTACTAATAATAAAATCTGATTATATATTTTAGAAAGATTTATACATATCTAAATATTGAAAAAGGAATTATGACATCAGCGATTACATGTGCCATACCTTAGAAATTGACACATAGACAGTTTTACATCAGCTCATAATCTCTTATTATAGATAGTATAGATTTTATAATGCTTTTTCTTTTTTGGAGACTTTAAAAATATTTCAGTTCTTTACCAAAAAATAAATAATTCAATTTGATAATAAAAATATGTATCATTTTTATTATTAACACTATATGCTAAGATCTAATGACTTTACATGTACTTTTAATCCATACATGTTTATATAATGGCTTGCTTTTAAATAAGAGTTAACGTATATTGATTTTTATAATAAGTGCCAAATCAAAATGTACGATGAACAATGTCCATACTGTCTTTTCTTTTTCTCTTGCTATGATGAAAATGCTACAATGGTTTTAAATCTGTAATAAGAGTTGACGTAAATAATAAAGGCTTTTCTTGTTACATATCCCATATAAGGTAACGAATTATTAATGGATTGAATAAGAGGTCGATAACTACAAATAATATTATCACCGCCACATGAACAGATGCCACATGACATGGAACGAAAGTGATCTAATGATTGTTTCTCTAACATTTAAATCTCCAAGCGTGAGCAATGGTCCACTCGGCTCGTTTCGGCTTGAATTATTATTTTTAATTAGTGAATATATACATATACACATACATATATAAACATGTATATACATAAATATAAATTATACACATATATACACGCATACATATATACTTAAATATTAGGTGATGATGGTGGAGATGAAACTGATTTTGATGTTAATCCTACTCGAGAGGAGCCTATTCTCCTTTCGAGTGAGGAGTCTGGTGACGCATCATGCGATTTAATACGTCGTTCGTCTCGTGCAGGTCCACAACGGGGACCCACTGAAGTGCCTGCCGGCGAGGCTGTACCTACTCCTGTTGTGGATCCACAAGATGGTGTTGCTGAGCAAGCAGAGACAAGGAAGAAGAAGAAAGATGAGAGGGCTGAGAGAAAAACAGCTGAGGAGCCTGTTGCTGAAACACCTCGTAAGCGTTCTTCCAAGTCCTCTTTCTTGGATTACGTTGTCGTTTCTGACACACTATCTGGTTTAGACGCAGGAGTCAAACGTTCAGCCCGTGACCCGGATGATGATGCTACTTTAACGGAGTTGATGAAGAAAAGAAAAATTCTTGAGGATAAGAAGCGCGAACTTGATACGCAAGTTGCTGCTGCATTATCTGATAAAAAATCAAAATTCATGAAGGATCAACTGCTGCACCCTCAGAGTCGAAGATTGACTTGGGTGTGTTTAGCAAGAAGACTGGCAATCGTCTGGAGAAGATATTCAAATCTTCCTCTGTTCCACGATGTATGATCTCTTTCATTTTATCTATTTTTAGCTTCATCTATCTTTCTTTATCTTTTGAGTATGACTACTTGTGTTTTGTTACAGCATCTTCTAAATCTGCCCGTTCTGGGTCTAAGATTGACGTTTCCAAAATTACTCCACCCACGTCTCCTCCTTCAAAGCCTCTTGATTTATCTCCTACCCATCCTGACCCGAAGGGGAAGGGTAAGGAGGATGATGTTGAGGTTGACAAGACGGAGAGAGTGGTTGAGAATGTTGCTGCTGATTCTGGAAGGGATGAAGTTCATGCTGAGGGTGTGGAGACAGAGTTAAAGGGTGCGATCGGGGTTTTTGCCTATAAAATACACAAAAAAATAAATTTTAGGGGGGGGGGGGTGAATTTTATAATGCTTTGTATTTTTTGGAGACTTTATAAATATTACAATTCTCCTCCAAAAAAGAAATAATTCAATTTCATAACAAAAATATGTATGATTTTTATTATTAACACTATGTGCTAAGATGTATGACTTTACATGTTACAGTAACTGACTTTTAATCCATAAATGTTTATATAATGGCTTTTAAATAAGAGTTAACATATATTGATTTTTATAATAAGTATCAAATCAAAATGTACGATGAACAATGCCTATAGTGTCTTTTTTTTCTCTTGCTATGATGAAAATGCTACAATTGTTTTAAATCTGTAATAAGAGTTTACGTAAATAATAGAGGCTTTTCCTCTTACATATCCCATATAAGATGACGAATTATTAATGGAGAGGTCGATAACTACAAATAACTAGTAGTTTACCTGTCCGCGGTCCGGGTATATATGATTAACCCCATCCAAACGCACTGCATATTTTAATATCACAAAGACTTCTTATCCAACTATTAAGAACATCAATAACTGTTTCTATATTTAAGATAATGATGACTTTTTATTCGATTGCGATTAGTAACTACAATTGTTCTTGTATTCTCATACATCGAATTGTCATACGTACTAACTTAAAATCTTACATTTAAGTCGCACAATTTAAAACATTTAAGTAACTATTTGTAAATTGATTAACATAGCAATTGCTAACACCATTAAATGAAGATAGATGAGATCTATCAAAGTTAGATGTTTATGGTATAGATAGTGTTTTTTTCATGTTTGCAACTCTATATTCAGGCACAATTTAACATCAACATAAACTACATCAAATTCAGACACAATTTAACTGCGCATAGACCAAGTTTAAAGATGCTGTTTGTTTGGCATACCAGGAGGCCAGAGTTTCTCCTTCAGGTAGCCCTAAGATTGCCGAGAAGTTTAACTGTGCCTGAGTCGATGATGCTGAAGGACCAGCACCATGGTTCGGCGTTTGGACTCCTTGAGTTGTCTGGTTGCTGACTCCAGGAGGTGTTTGGTTGTTAGCTCCAGTTGTGGTTTTGTTGATAACTCTGTAAGTGCTTTGAAAGAGATCAGGTATTTCATTGTTCACTTGTTCTCCTCTGACGGTCCCGTTCCTTTGGTGCCTTTGGACATGCACGGTGTCCGTGTGCAACTCAAAGGAAGAGTTTTCTCCGTCTACGTGAAGAGAAGGGTTTTGTTCAGCCATTCAGAGAGTGTTTTTGAAGAGAAAAGAGATGAAAGTGGTTTGCAAAAAGATGCGGTGGGCGCCAATGATGAAACACTGGTTAACGCTTAGGTTAACCAGTTCGGTCGTCTCGTGTTTGGGGTTCAATCTCTTTCTCCACTCCCCGACTGCTTGGTTCCTGCAAAACAGAACACTGGTGACTCGCCACTAGGAGGGGAACAGGGGTGTTCTCCTTGTGACCACCCTTCGGTGTGAGAATAAGTATTGCTTTGAGGAGAATAGTGTGTGTTGTAGGTGAAATAGAGAGAGAGAGTAGAATGTCCAACCTGAAGGAGGAGTGTCCTATTTATAGCCGAAGGATGAAGGAGGGAAGGAAGGCCTTGCCAACTGCTACCAGGCGCCAGCTGTCCGACCATGAGGAATATCCTCTTGGTCTCCTCTGTCGTACTTAGGGTAGTGGGTGATGTGGAGCGCCGTTATTTGCCCAGATAGGGGAATTGCAGCAGTGGTTGTCGGCTTGTCCTAGGATTATCTTGCAGGTCCAGTTGGCGTCCGATTACTGGTGACACGTGTCGTCCTTTTTGTCTGGAGGAGCATCTTTGGTGTCACCTACGATTTCTTCCATAAGCTTCTAGAATCTTCTGGATATGCATTGCTGATGTAGGCGCCATGCTAGATAAAAGTGGTGTGGTCCCTGCCATGTGTGCATGAAGTTGGGACCATACCTCTTCAGGGGACAACTTTGAGTCTAGAGATTTGATATTTAATAATGCATTAAAAGACGTTCAGTCAAATGAAGAGTCCCATAGGATGATTGCACTGTGTGGGATGGGGTGGTGTGGTGTGGGTAAGACCACGATGATGGAACAACTAAAGAAGGCTATGGAAGATTTAAAAATGTTCGATTTGGTCGTGAAGGTGGTTGTTAGGGAAAACACTGACCCAACTTCTCATTAGAAAGCTATTGCAGAATACATTGGTAACACGCTGGTTGAAACAACAAAAGATGCAAGGGCTGATCGTCTTCCTAAAATATTCGAGGTGAAGTCAGAACAAGGTTAAAAGAAAATTTTGGTAATAATGGATGATATTTGGAAGGAAGTGCAGCTCACCGACTTTGGACTAAGTCCTCTTCCAAACGGGTTAAAATTTTTGTTCAACTCATGATTTGAGAATGTTTGCACCCAAATGGGTGTTAGAATTGGTTCAATTTTTAGAGTAGTCGTTTTAAGTGGCATTGAAGCAAAAACTTTATTTTTTAGAATTTGCCATTTGGATGGTGATCAGGACGAACTCCAACGGATAGGTGAAGAAATGTGGTGGTTTACCGATTGCTATAGCAACAATTGCCAAAAGTCTTAGGGACTGTTTGGCTAAGCTTTTCAAAACTAATTATTTGCTTATTTGCTTTTCTGAAAAGCAAATAAGTTAATAAGCTGTTTTGAAAAGCTATAAAATGGAGCTTTTCAAAATGACTTATTTGCTTATTTGCTTTTCAGAAAGCAAATAAGCAAATAAGTCATTTTAAAAAGCTTAGCCAAACAGCCCCTTAGTGGTAACAAAAAGGAGGGATGGAAAGAGGCACTTTCCAATTTACAACATCATGATCTTCAAGACCACGATAACATTGTGCATAAAGTTTTTGAAATGAGCTACAAAAATCTCAAAAGGGAGGATGATAAAGCAATTTTTCTTCTTAGCGGGTTTTTTCTAGATGATAAAGAAATTGTGACCAAACTCAATGGAGGTATTAATGGAGAGATGGTGGAGAACCCTCCCAAGGAGTTGATTGCTGCCAATTCAATGTACCGGATTGCAGAAACATCTTGCTTAGAGACGAAAGCAACACAGAACCAATTACCAAAAAACAGTTGTTTGCCCTTTTAAGTGGCATGATTGCAGACATATTGTGTGCTTGCTTCACTAACTTACCGCGAGTCATAACAGTCAAATGTCAAGAAAGCGTGATAGAGAAAAGAGAGGCAAGTGTCAAGGTTGCAGCCAAGCTTCTTGGTAAAACTACAAAGATAATAGAGACTTCATACATGTGACCTACAAAGGATTGACCCTGATAAGATGTCATATATTGAAGGATGGCGTCTTTGTTTGAAGCGATCAATCCCTTAAGGTCTCTCGAAGGTGATGCAAGCAGAAGAATTCTACAGTTACTGGATTGTCCATGGATCATAAGGCATCTTAATGACCATCTTTCAATTAGAATTCGTACTCTATTTTGTTCTTTTTTACAGCAAGTTTTATGTATGAAACTTCAAATTTCTTTCATATAACCATTGATTGCTTAATGTATATGTAATATGTTTGCTAAGTTTTTTGCCTATCTAGAGTCCCTTACCCATCTTCAGGTGACCAATCCTAAAACTTGTTTAATGAGGTTAGAGTTTTACGATCTTGGCATATAAGGCTAGAGGTCGTGTGGTGCTCATATCAGCTGTCCAACTAGAACTACATGTGAAAGGAACAATTTTCCAACTCAAGCTTTAGCTAAATGTTCGATTTCAAACAGTTAATGAAATTGAAATGACATGCCTAAACAGGTAAGATGCATGGTCTTTCTTCTCTTAGTGGTTCATGATAACAAAGATCTTAGTGGTTCATCAGAAAAGTCGTAAAAGCCAAAACAGGTAAGATACATGGTCTTTCCTTTCTTAAACATTATGCATAGGATGATCAAATTTAGGGCTTCAATTTAGAGTTCCACTTAGCAAACACTTGATTAAGATTTAAGAAAAAAAAAAACATTTATAGTAAACCATTTGATGAATTTAGAACCAATAGAATTCAAACACTCACTTAAAATCAAGCGAACATGAATCAATCTAAGTGAAGTCAAGAAACCATAGTCATATATTGACATTTGCAAGTTGAAGAAACTTACGAGTAATGAGTTACGACTGCTCAGTGCTGCTACAATAGACAAATAATTGATGTTGAAACCCTAGAAACTAGATGCAGGAAGTCACATACGCTGCAACTGCCAACTAGAGAGAGAGAGATTATGCAGAGAATGTCACACATTTACGGTTGCAGTCCTTCAGCTTCATTTTAAAAGCCCAGAAGTAGCAGCTCAACAATCTAGTGGTCCAAGCCCACCACTCAAGCTGTCTAGTAACAAAGCAATCCAACAATCGGTATTACTGAAAACAACACAGAACCAGTTACCAAAAACAGTTATTGCAGAGATATTGTGTGCTTGCTTCACTAACATACCGCGAGTCATAACAGTCAAATGCAATGAAAGTGTGATAGAGCAAAGAGAGGCAAGTGTCAAGGCTGTAGCCAAGCTTCCTGGTAAGACGACAAAGATAATAGAAAGACTTCAGACATGTGACCTACCAAATATGGACCCTGATAAGATGTCATATGTTGATGAGTGGCGTCTTTATTTGAAGCAATCAATCCCCTAAGTTCTCTAGATTAATCCATTCTTTTGCACATCTCTCAAAGGTAATCCAGGCAAAAGAATTCCACAGTCACCACCAGAATGTCCATAATAAGGCATCTTA
Organism: Helianthus tuberosus; assembly: GCA_030545235.1. Classification (NCBI taxonomy): domain Eukaryota; kingdom Viridiplantae; phylum Streptophyta; class Magnoliopsida; order Asterales; family Asteraceae; genus Helianthus; species Helianthus tuberosus. The sequence goes on along the minus strand of CM060436.1, from coordinate 21,437,628 downwards.
ATATTAATGGCAATCTTTCAATGAGGATTTGTATTATATATCGCTCTTTTATTTGTTTTCAAGCAAATTTTATGTATGAAACTTGAAATGTCTTTCATGTAACTCTGGGTAGTTATAGTATATATGTAGTATGTTTGCTAAATATTTTGTTCATAATGAATGAATATTTTACGATCTTGACTTATAAGGCTATAGGCCCTCCCTCGTATATACTTCACTTAAAAGTTGAAATGGCAATCAGCTATCCTTCAGCTAGAACTACAAATGAAATGAACAATTTTCCAACTCAAGCTCTATCTACAATGTTCTACTCGAAACAGTTAATAAAATTGAAATTGACTGTATCATGATAATAAATTAGGATTACAAATTAGGGTTTATTTGTAGAGTAATTTTGATAATTACCCTACCAGAAAATAATTACGAAAATGTCATCGCGTTTTTTTATGTCTTTCGTACGTTTTGTACGATAAGGTTGTTTGTACGTGAACTTAACTCTACATTTAATATCCCGACTGGATTAGAACACAAAAAATGTAATTTCTGATAAGTGTAATGTTGACACATAAAATTGTGTTGAATTTATACTAAAAAATACAAAAAACATTATGTTGACTTTATGCTTAAGCTTGGAGTTGAACTTACCAAATCAACTTTATATTTTTACAAAAACATTCATGTTTAAAAAAATCACTAGTTTAGTAGCTAGAAAAAAAAAGGTTTAGGTCTTTAACCTACAAGAATTGAATCCTTAGATCAAGAAATCAAGGGTTGAGATGATAGAGGGTGTCAAAAGTTGTGTGAGTGAAAACAAAGTCCTATATTTTTTCTATCAAACAGTAGATCATCAAGAACTCTCGTCTTTAATTCAAAAAGTGTCATTATATGCCTTTCCATTAATCTTCAAAAGGTTATTGTCATTTTGTGCTTGCTGTACTAACATACCGCGAGTCATGGCAGTCAAATGCCAAGAAGGCGTGATAGAGAAAAGAGAGGCAAGTGTCAAGGCTGCAGCCATGCTTCTTGGTAAGACTACGTAGATTATAGAAAGACCTGTGGCATGTGAAGTACGAAGCATGGACACGTATTAGATAATTATTTACCTATATATATATATATATATATATATATATTTGTAAACTCCACAATTATAAGAGTCTCCCTTGTATAATAGTCTATACATATAATAAAGTAAACCATTGAATGGACATATGTCATCACAATATTTCCTCGATCTCACATTCATTTTCCCGCCCATCCCTTTTAACCCGAATAACATGACAAGCGGGTCCTGTTTTGGTTCACGGGGATCTTATGGTTCGATTTTCTGACCCAACTTTATTTGATCAGAAACCTTAATTCTACTTCATCTCCTCTCAACCTATGTCAGGATTGACACATCTTTGTTCAAATCTCCATTATATTCTTTTAAGAAGCACCAAAATGGGCATAAATTGTGATATCCACAGCCATATGTTATCCAGTTGATACAGGTATGTCGAAACCCTCTGATCCATTCATTTTTCTTCATCTGAAACCCTAATGCGGATTTGAGTATATGTGCACCACGTTGTTTCGTTCAGCTTTGTTAACGATTTACATCTTAGGGGGGATTAATCTACAGCTATTGGTACATTTCGATTTGTTATTTTCTTTGCTATTTTCTTTGTTAGCTGTTTATTAATCTTTCTCATGCTCCTGTTGTAAACTCCATTAAATATACCTCTAAGATGATTATTAGGATCAATTATTAATAATCAATTTCAATTTATATCCTTTAAAACGATTTTGTATCATCAATTTATGTTCCATTAGGCTTGATTCAAGTTGAATTTCTCGAATCAATTTAGGGGTTTCAGCAAATACTATTGTTTCTGGTACGAAATTGGTATAAGTTATAGATATTAGTTTACAATTGAATAACTTAAGTTGATAAGCAGATTTAGATCGCTTACTTCAATCTCATTGTTCTTGGTAAGTTCATCATCTCAAGATTACACGCATCAGTGAAATTAGTTGTTTTCAGTAGGCTTATGTTAAATGGCGTAACTGAACTAGATGTTTGTATGGTGACAAGTTAAAATGGTGCTTTTTATAAATGGATTTCTTTTGGATCAATTGAATCGGATGGATGCTACTTTGGTTAGCGCAAGGTATGGTGATACATTCACGTTAATTTCTAAAGATTTATGATTACTTAAAGTTGGAGCTTTTTAAAACGTGGGTGTTTGGATGCGTGTTTTGAAAGTGAGTAAAATGGGCTGTTGAATTTAGTGTTTGGGCATGCCTATGCTGGTGAAGTTTTAGTAGTCAGATAATTAATGTTTGGCAAATTTGATTACAAAGAAACTAATAGATAAAATGACCAGCACTCGGTAGATAGTTGACAAATTTACATGATATACCTTTTAATTTTAAGACTGGGGAGAGAGTATTAAACATAAAAGGGGCCCACTATTTTTTCTAACTATAAACATAAAGCCCACAGTAGTCCCAAGAGTCCAAGTGAAGATAGTAGGCCAAAAAAGCGATCAAGAAAAGAACTCGAGGATATTTTTAGGCTAAACAAATTTCTAAACCTTATACAAATTGAACCGGCCCATGGAATTAGTGATAGAGAGAACCTAGAAGCAAAATGTTTCAGAGGTCCCGTAACGAAGGTAGAAACAAGTCACTTTTAGTACAAGTTGAAACTGTCTGGTTTAGGTTGGACTAACCTTTCATCTATGTGCGATCAGTACATGACCTTTTTTTTCCTTTTTGTTATTTTTAAGGTCTGCAAAGACTTTCATCTAGCCAAAGATGAGGATGGGTGGGTTGAACAATCATCTTAACATTTTCTTTTTGGAATATTCTAGAAGGTATACTAGCATTATTGGCAAAAGTTTGTATTTTGGAAATATTAAATCTTGTCTTATTTAATTTTAAAGTATGTTTTGTAATCTCTATAATTGATACTCAATAGCTAACACTGCACACGAAAGCTTTATACTTAATTCATAGGTGTTAAAAAGAATCGATTGAATATGGGTTAGGACGTAGGGTTCACAACACTTTTTTCGTGCTATTGTTGTTCTGTATTCTCTGTTACTGTTAACTATTATGTAGAGGCTTCAAAAAGATGGGTTGGATATGGGTGAAACGGCCAGGTTGGGTTCGCAACACTTTTTTGCCTTTTTTATATTTTATTTATATATTGTAATTTTTTTAAATTTGACTAAATATTGAGTTGTCCTATACATATTTGACATCACTGTATTATTTTTTTTATAGAGGTAACATCTAGATACTAACCCTAAATTGAGCGGGCTTTGTTGAAGAATGAGCATAGGCGTTTTGTTAAATGTTGCTCACTTTCCTTATTTACTTCAACTATTGTTGTTGGAGGTTAAACTTGAGAAAGCCAACCTTATTATCGGCTATGGGGGCAAAGAGGTCGGAAAGACAATATTATCGGAAAGACAATATTATTGGAGAGACTGGTGTACAGTCTATTGGCACTCATGATAATGGAACAGTAAGCTAAACATACCAGCTTCTTATGCTATTTTGTTCTTGTGGTCTCACACGTTTCATTGACTTTTGCAGGTCAAAATAACTTCAAGAGATTTGGCAAGCTTACACTACAAGAATTGTACACCTTTAGTGGCGACACCATTAGCGGCGACATGCCAATTGTCGCCGCTATTGGTCGATCCGCGTCACAGCTGCTGAAACCAAACCCCAGCCGTTGATCAAAATCATGATCTAACGGTTGGGGAATTAATACACATTAGCGGCGACAGGTTAACATCAATACCGGCGACAGCGGGTCTCCGCTAAAAGTGTGTGTCAGAACTTTAATCCCTAGCCACACAAACCTTATCTCTGGTCACACCTTTACCGGCGACGAGCATCAATACCGGCGACAGGCCGTCGCCGCTAATGGTGAAACGATAATACACCCATATCAGCGCCATTTTTTCCCTCTTTCTTCACTTTTTCCCCCAAAAACTCGAGAGCACCGCCGGATTTCAGCGAATTTCGACTAAATCGGTAACTAAATCTTTGTTTTTGTTAGATTTCTTCTTTATTTTGTTACATACATATGATAGGCTTTAATTTTTGTATATTTTTGTGTGTTTTTGTGTTTATGGTAGTGAAATCGGATCATCACCATCACTTCTCCGATCACCACCGTCACTTCTCCGGTCACCACCTCGTCTACGCGGTCTACATCTCTTGGAAACTTGAAAATACGGTTAGTTTTATATGTATTTTTTTTCAAAGTTTAGATATTGAATATTTTTTTGTTTAGGTATGTAAATGTATAATGTAGGTGTATGTTAGTATGTCAAATGTATAATGTAGGTGTATTTGGGGGAAATGTGTATATGAAAATCTACGTATTTGTGTATGTAGGTGTATGTAAGCATGTATGTGTGTATGCATGTCTATGAATGTATGTATGTAGGTGTATGTTAGTATGTCAAATTTATAATGTAGGTGTATTTGGGGAAAATGTGTATATGAAAATCTATGTATTTGTGTATGTAAGCATGTATATGTGTATGTAAGTCTATGAATGTATGTATGTTAGTATGTATTTGTGTATGTAAGCATGTATATGTGTATGTAAGTCTATGAATGTATGTTTGTAAGTATGTATGTGTAAGTTGATGATTTCTATGTTTATGGTCATGTTTGACAAAAAAATATATGTTTAAGTTGATAATTTCTATGTTTATGTTTGAGAAAAAAAATATATTTGAGATGATAATTTGAATGTTGTTTATGTTTAGGTTTGAGAAAAAAATATATTTGAGATGATAATTTGAATGTTGTTTATGTGTAGGTTTGAAAAAAAAAAGTTTAAGTTTGATAATTAGTATGTTTGTGTTTAGGTTTGAAAACATTTATATTTACCTTTGAAAGATATATATTAGTCACGTTTACCCCTGTTGGTAAATCAAGAGACATGTTTTCAAGGGAGGCCGGCATGTATATGTGGCGGACCATCCCGTTTGATAAAATTGGATGGGATAATGTTGAACAACATTACAAGGATGCCGTCATGAACCATTTGCGGGTAAATAAGTTATATGCATAAATTTTATCAAATATTTAAGCACATGCAAATCTAATTTATATATGATATTTTAACTTTTTTATTTAATTTGTAGGAAAATTTCAATTTTGATGAAGTGGAACGTGATTATGAGGTGAAAAACTTGAAGGGTGGTATTAGGAGTGTGCTTATGAAGCGGTACACTGACCGCAAGTATGAAGCTAGACAATTATTTGATAGCCAAGGAGGTTACGATGATCTTGAGAGGGCAAGGGCATACCATCCCGCGGATATGCCCTATGAAAACTGGTTGAGAACCATCGAAGGTTTCCGGCAAGAAAAATATATTAAAAAAAGCAAGGCCAACAAACTAGTACGCGACAAACAACAATTCCCATACCGTGGGGGGACATCGTCGTACGGTAGCACCGCCTATAAAAATGTAATGTTTTATGTATGTGTGCGTGTGTGTAAGCTTTTGTTTATTTAATGTCTAATCTAAGTTTAATGTTAAACAGGATTTGGATTGGGTACCTACGTATGCTAAAACCCACACGGACAATCAAGGGAATTGGGTTGATCCGGTTGCTAAACAAAATTACGTAAGTATTTCTTTTAAGTATTATTTTCTATAATATATATATATATATATACACATATATATTTAATCATCTTCGTAAAATACAGCGGAACATACAACAGGCCACAGATGAATGGAGCGGCGATGGTCCTCCAATTGCCCCGTATCAAGAAGTGTTAGGAGAGCGGCGAGGATGGTACCGCGGGATGGGGCCTAAACCTTCTTCCAACACGTCCTCGAACATGTCGTCTTCGCAAGCTCGGACGCAAGAACCCTTTTCCGAGGTAAACTACGCAATTTATAAAATGACAAACGAACCCATGTTTCCTTGTTAAATATATGTTGGTAGCGTTAATTAATATGCTAATATACGTTTTGCTATCTATTATTGTAGGATTTTGTTAACAGTTTGTTCCATACCCCGTCATTTTTTAACCAACTTAACAACTATCTTGCTTCACAAGGAAAAGGAAAAGGAAAGTCAAAAGACTACGATTCTGACAACTTATTCGATAATGAATCCGACGATGAATCCAACGATAACGATGAGTGACTTGTTTTTAATGTATGATTTAGATTTAATTAAACGTTGTAGGATTTTAATGTACGACTTAAACGTAGTTTTTAATTATATTACCTTTAGTATATGTTCGTGGCGTATGTTTGCGTTGTTTGAAATAGGCAGGTTCTGTTTTTTTGGCCGAAAAAATGGCTGGGTTCTGTAAATACAGCAGCTGTATTAAAAAAAAGACTTTTAGCGGCGACATGTGTCGCTGCTATTGACTTAAACCCTTTAGCGACCAAGATCAATACCGGCGACCCTTTAGCGACGACAGTTGTCGTCGCTAAAGGTTCAAGGGCAATACCGGCGACGACTATCTTTAGCGACGACAGGTGGCTAATAGCGGCCAATCAATACCGGCGACGCTTTACCGGCGACGTGTCGCCGCTAAAGGTCAATAGCGGCGACAAATTCGACCAATACCGGCGACACCTGTCGCCGCTAAAGGTGGCCCGTTCTTGTAGTGTTAAAAAACAATATAATTTATTATTAGTAACTTGACAAGGGTTTCAATTGTTGTTGATGTATATAAGGTATCCTTCTTTCTCTCTCTGTGAGGGTTTTTTTTTTTTTTTTTTTAATAGCTTTCTTAAAATCTTGTGTGTAGGTATAATACTTTGTTAAATCGTGTGTAACATGATGTACAAATTTTTTTTTATTGAAATTTGAATTAGTTGTATTTTTTCACCTATCTTATGTAATTTTAAGTTTAGTTTACTTATATTGAATTTATTTTCATTTACTTTTGATTAAATCTGAACAAATTCAAAGATTTTTTATTTGTTAAAATGCGTGTAACGCGGGCTCCAACTTAGTTATTTTATAAAGAGACATCATCCTCATTATTTGGTGAGGTAATTAAACCATATCTATCCCCCCATTTTTGGCATAATGGTAGGAGCCTTGGGTTTTCCAATTGAGACTCAAATTCAATTTTCATTTGTGTCATATTGGGATGGATATAACCCTGGGCTTATGCTCAGTGGTTGGGCAATGATGGTGACAAACCCATCGAGGGGGGTTCGATCCTGAGACCAACCCCGATTTTCATCTGGCTGTTACTTCAGCGAGACAAATCGTGTGGAGGCAGTACGGTTTCCGGGAGAACGTCGTAACCAAGTCTAACCAACCCAGCACGGGCCCGATTAAGACAACTAGTCTGCGCAGATATTGGCTAGGGCCGCCGTTTAAACAGTGTGACATTAGGTCACTAAAAAAGAAAGTCACCGTTCAAAAAAAAATTAAACCATATCTTCTACATGCTATCAGCCTAATATATATTATTCTCCCCATTCTCGTTCTTTTTCTAAACCCTAAACCTACCTCTGAATCTTCTTCTTCTTGGGATCTCATGGCCACCTCCACTGATAACTCTTTCAACATGAACACCTTATTACATATGATGACTATCAAACTTTCATCAGGTAATTATCTTCTTTGGCGACAAAACATGAAGATTATTTTTTCTTATCAGAAGCTATCTTGCCATATCGATCGCACCGCACGTCTTCTTCACCTTCGAACACCATTACGGTAGACGGAAAATTGGCTCTCAAGCCTGAAGTCGCCACATGGACTGCCCTTGATCAGCAAGCCGTCATCCTCCTCCAATCTTCTCTTACCGAAGAGGTTGCGGCTGAGATCCTTGGCCTCATGAGTGCTCGTCAGATTTGGCTTGCACTTGAATCTGCTTACAGCAATGCGTCTGTTGAAAGCATTCATTCGTTGCAGGATTCTCTACGACAACTTACCAAAGGTACCTCATCCGTTACAGATTTTTCGTTGTTTAAAGGCTATTTGTGATCAACTTGCTGTGATTGGTCAACCCGTTGCTGAAATCGACAAACTGCACTGGTTTCTTTGCGGTTTACGCCCGTCGTATGAAACTTTTTCCACAGCTATACGAGCCACCAGGCCTTCTCTTTTTCGTGATTTGGTTGCTCGGGCGGAAAGTCACGAGTTGTTTTTTCAATCCTTACATGGCACTACCACTCCTCCTGTGGCTTTTAACGCTCAACAAAACCGAGGACGTGGTCAAAACCGTGGAAATAACTATTCTTCTCGTGGGAATCCTTCTCGTGGCTATAATAATAGTGGTCAGGGATGTGGTCAAAATCGCCGGCCACCTCATTGCCAATTGTGCTGAACAAACGGACATTATGCGTCCGCTTGCCCACAGCTTCGCACGTATGCTTCGCAACTCTCTTCATCGGATGCATCTTAGCAACGGCCTTTCATGCACAATGTCATGTAACCAATGATTCTCCTGATTGTACTAGCGATACCGGAGCTACAGATCACATGGCTCCAAACCGTGATTGTCTTCACCACTCCACCCCTTATCAAGGTAAACATAATGTTGTTTTTGGCAGTGGTAAGAAACTTCCAATTACTCATAAGGGCTCAACTACTATAGCTTGTAGCATCCCCATACGTCATGTTCTTGTTGTTCCTAATCTCACCAAAAAGTTACTTTCTATAAGTAAAGCCAATGAAGGATCTTTCCGTTGTTCTCTTTTCTCAATAGTTCTTTCATATTCAGGATCGGAAAACAAAACGGGTTCTCGCTAAAGGAATTTGTGAGAATGGACTTTATGTGCTCAAGGATGGATCTCAAGCTTTGGTTGCTACTACGGGAGTTTCTACTAGGGCATCATATGAATTATGGCATGCTCGTTTGGGTCATGTTTCTTTTGATATTATTAGTATCTGATCGGTGCACTTTATGTACACTCTATTGAACATTAATTATGTTATAAATGCATCGATATTGTTAGGAAATATATTGTTTTGGTCGGTTTTTATAACAACCCTCCAAAATAATTTTCGACACCCATGATATATTTAAAGTATCCCTATATGTCTTAAAATATACCCCGTATGCGAAAACTGAGCCCAAAATGCCATATAGATTTAAAAATAAAATAAAAACAAAGATTTGGGGTCGCTCACGGGCCGAGAAAGCATTGCCTTCAGGCTACGCGGGGCGTGACAGCTCAGAACCAGGGCCGCACCCTGAGATGCCACGTGGCCTAACGCGTGTGGAAGCTATGGGTCGAATCAGCCAAGCTAGGGCCTACCCTAGCTGGCATCACAGGCCGCGTAGACCCTTGCTGAATCCTTCGCAGGCCGCGACAAGGTGGTCGATCAGGACTATAAATAGATGCATTCGGCCTTCAGTTGTCGTCGTTCAATTCTCAAAACTTTCTCTCAATTTCTATAGTGTATAAGTAATCTCCGGGCATAATACCCCCCTAAATAACGAAGTTCTGCCTCGTTGTAAGTATTATAACCCCCGGTTACGTATTAGATACGCTGCCCGATTGATCCAGGGTTCCGTAACGGCTGTCGTGGTTCTGCCCGACGTAGTCGTTGGAATGCAGTCTCGGGGAGGGTATTACTAATATAACTATTGGGTTATTATACTAACGTGTGTGCATTTGTGTAATTAATAGATAATCACCAGGAAATCCTTAAGGAAAACCCTAAGACAGCAATGTGAGTAATCTCTTTTTTGTAAACATTTTTGCAAACTATTTTACAAAACCTTTAATTATTTTAAATTATAATTAGCAGTGATTGAGTCTTTGTAGTCTTCAATTACTACCGGTATGTTGGGGTTTTGTATACAAAATGTGGAACACGTTACCATTGGACAACGAGATAGCCAATGTATTGGTAGTCAATGAACTTTCTTTAATTTTTTTTAACTGAAGATAGTTTTTAAGTTTTATATATTACACAAACAGTCCCTGTAGTTGTAATTTACTAGTTTTAACTATTTTATAAAATTTAATTACATGGCCCTTGACGTTTTTTTGTTTTACAAAATAGTTAAAACTAGTAAATTATAACTACATGGACTGTTTGTGTAATAAATAAAACTTAAAAACTAACTTCAGTTAAAAAAAATTAACGGAAGTTCATTAAGAACCAACATGTTGATAGGTAGGATTATTGTATACCAATTACGTAGCTAGGATTATTATTTACCAATTGGGCAAAAGTTGGTTTATTAAAAACCAATTTTCCGATAATTGAATATTTATTTTTGAGTTCACAATAATCATAATAGTAATTTTATTTGGAACGATGATGGCAAAATTTATTTTTGAGCTCACAATAATAATAACGGTAATTTATTTGGAATGATGATGGCAAAAATATTTGTGGTTAACAATGTTCTTTTATTAAAAAAATATTAATACCAATAATTATTTAATGATAAACTAAATCTTAACCAATAAGATTAGGAGTGAGAAACTTTATAGTCAAATTTTCTTTGTATTTAACAACTAAAACACTATTTTGGTAAATATTTTTGAAACAACACCATTCTGGTAAATATTTTTTCCACCAACACCATTTTAGAAAAAAAACTCAAAAAAACTGACTTATGAAAGGAATTGTGTTTTATCACAAGCGTATCAGGCGAGAGTTTTAAATTATAAAAAGAACATGTCCATTGAGGGTTGAGATCATCCAAAGTCTATTTTTAAAGTAAAATACCACCTAGGTTGTTTTTATTGAAAGATGTAGATTGTTAATGTAAATATATTTTTCTTTTTTGTAATAATATTTAACGCTTTAAATTTTATAAAAAAAGGACGTAAGGTGTTTACTTGTTATGTTAACTCAATAGGCCTGTTTTGATTCTTACTTAATGTTGTCATCGTCATCATCGTACTCAGTAAATCACATCAATAACAAAGCTAAGGTAGGGTGAGGAGGGTAAGATGTAGACAGCCTTACCCCTACTCCATAGGAATAGAGAGACTACTTCTAGTGAGACCCCCGACTCGATAGTAGTTTTGCATCTAGTTTTGGACACAAGGCACATAACACTGAACAATTGAGTGTTCTCATGTACTGGTTTACTTAAAAAAGAAAATATACAGCCAAGATATAACAGAGGCCGGGGCGAACCCGCGCCCTCCGGCCAAGTTACAACAACATATCCACTGTTCCACATCAATAGATTTGTTAAGTTTTGAATTTTTATTTCATTTGATAGTTTGTTCGACTGTATCACTTTCTTCTTCACAGAAACCAAAAAAAAAAAACGTGAAATAAGAGATTTTAACTTCATGTTTGATTAACATGACAACAGTTCTTCTTGGATATATATAAAAAACGTGAAACAAGAGATTTTAACTTCATTTTTTATTAAGAAGGATCATGATTGATCACCACTTGGCTGTTATGGAACGATTTTTAAGCGCGTAAAATACTTAGTAATGATGGCCAAATGATTTGGTAATAAAACTGACGAATTCTCGTGTGTATTTGGTAAGTTACGGACTTGTCGTATTTAAGTTTGACCTGCCGGAGATTTAGTCAGATTAGCGGGGCTTCTGGGTAGTGGTTTGGGGATTCAAATAAGTTTTCAATAATAACAACTTTAGTCCCTTAAGTTTTGGAATTATTTTTTAAAAAAATAAAGCTTTATGAATTTTGATATTTTGAGTTCCAACATTGACAAAAATAGTCTCTTATAAAAAAAAATAAAAGCATTATGGATTTTGGGAGCCCATTTTTAACGGATGTTACATGACTTATCCAAAATTGGTTTTTAAAAAAGTGTTTGGATGGGGTTATGAGGTAGGAAAAGTCAATAAGTCAATAAGTTGTTTTAAAAAAGTGTATGGATGAACTTAGACTATGGGGTATGGGGCAGGGGTTGGGGCGTGGGTTGGGTACAAACGCCCAAGTCACCACCCCGGGTGGGCTTGTGTTTCGGCGTGGCCCCTTGGGCGGGGGTTTCAGCCCGGGCGTTGGGCGGGCCTAGCGGTCTTCCGTGGCCGGCTCTCATTGGCTGGGTTGGCTAGGCTAGGTGTCTAGGATTTAAATTTAAAAAATAACCATTTGGCCAAGCCAAACCATACCCCAACTACTATAAAACCCCCCACCGCCTGTCCACATCGCTACCCCAACCCTTCACTCCACTTACCCGAACCCGCTACCCACTCTTGAAAAATGGCCACATGGACGCACAAGGAAGAGATAGCATTTGTAATGAGCGTCGTGGACGCGATGAAGAGCCGCCAACCTGGTGAGACCCGTTACTGGTCGGAAGCTTTCGCTAGCTACCGGCACAACGTGGGGAACGACCGGCACAATCTAAACGCGTGCCAACACAAGTGGCGCGAACTACGACCGAAGCTCAGCCGTTTTAAAGCCTACTACGACAGCGTCCCGGGCGGTGATATAAGTCACGAAGACCGGGTGGCGGTGGCCAACATCGAGTTCCGGGGCAAGGAGCGGAAGCCGTTTGACAAGCTCGCCCTGTTCAAAATTTACCTAACGCTTAATTAGGGGTTTATTTTTATATGTCTAATTATGTTTTTTTAGATTCGTAATCCTTTTTTTAGGATTTTGTAATTTTTAGGAAATTTTAATATAATTTTAGGCTTTTTTTTTTTTAATTTTGTGTGTATTTTTATAAGAATTTTAGGCTTTTTTTCAATTTTTTTATAATAATTGACACTTGGCCAACCCACGCGGGCTAGCCACGCCCCGCCATACCGACCGAACATGCAACTGACCAGCGGTGCCACTCGAAGTCTATGTGTCAACCCATGCCCCAAACCCCCGCCCCACCATACCCCACGGTCTTATGAGATGAGACAAGGTAATATTTCTTGAAAAGTTAAAAAGGAGTTTTAAAAAGCTAAGGTTTCCTAGCTTTTCAAAATGACTTATGCACCTTATACAAAAAGTTGTTTCAAAAAGTCGTTTTCACTTGTCCAAACATTATTTTAACTTATTGGATTTTTCAAAAAGAGCGATAAGTCAATAAGTTGTTTCAAAAAGCTAAGCCAAACATGGAGTTGAGGGATCACACGCAGTACATCAAATGCATAACATGACCAAATTTAGCCATTTAAGATTTACGAATTTAGGAATTAGGGTTTAAACATTAGAGTTCCATTTAGCAAATACTTGAATTAGAAACAAAAAAGATAAAAAAAAAAAATACAGTTAGTATAAACCAAATGACGAATTCGGAACCAATAGGATTCAAATCATTTACTTGAAATCAATCAAACGATAAAGGTATGAATGTAACAAGAAACACTAGTCATTTATTGACATTTGCAAGATGAAACTTACGAGTAATCAGTTACGACTGATACAATAGACAAACAATTGAATATTTGTAGTTATTAATTTTTATAGATTATAGATAAAGAAATCCGAATGGTACTAGTACTTTCGTCAACAATATTATGTGTAATGTAGTACAATATGTTTGTTTATAAAGATATGAAAACACTATTTAACACCATATCATTTTTGTTAATGCCCTAATGAAATCTAAACTATTTTTATATAGAAACTATAAAAACAATTAAAAGGAAGTGGCTTTCTTAATTTAATATTCATTCATATAAGTTTTGTTTTAGAATAAAATCCAACAAAAGGTATGCTTTCTCATAAAGGATGGGATCAAATATGTTGGAATTTGAAACATTATATTACTGAAATATCACATCACAAGTTTCACCTTTCAAATAAGTTCCTCCAAGTTAAGAACACTATAACATTTTTTTGTAATTTCGTATATATATCTTGGTAAGTTGATATAGTTGTTTAAAATGAATATGTCTAATGGATCATGTCATAACATCATAAGCAACATCAGGCTTTATTCTACTATAATATGCAACCATAATATCTACTACTACTATAATACTGCTACCATAACACCTCCTTCAATTTGTAAAGAGCTCCATCATCAATCTGCAAACACAATCAGAACTCATGCTATGACCATAAAATATAATGATAACTAAAGTTAACTTTGGAATTGTATCGATCGGTTCGATTAGAACACTACCTAAGAGGTAGCTTCATCATCGCTAATCTCTAAAGTAGATGCCGACTTCTCCTTTTCATTCTAACAGTTGACAGATCACATAACCGATACGGTTGAGAAAGTGTGAGACAAGATAATTCATAAAACAATTTGTTGAAATTTTAAGAAATAAGAATTATTACGAGATCATCATTGTGCTGTTTCACATCAATTCCGTACTCCGCTTTCTTCGTTGCTGCCATTGCCACATAAGGAGCTTTCTCCTACGCACAGAGTTATCACACAAAATTAAACATGCGCTCCAACTGTTCAATGAAGTGTCTAGAAGAATAGATCTTACAGCATCGGACATAGACTTCCACTTGACTCCTCCTTGCTTAGCAACCTGTAATGAACAACAAACCTAATCATTATCAAAATTAAGCTCTTAACAAGTTGTTTGAATTTTGAAAACTCATCGGTGACTGAACAGTGAAGACGATCGACGACTCTTCTTATTCATCAGATCATCAAATATCATTCAATTCAGAAGTTATTGATTAAATATGAGAATGAAAAAATCTAGGTTAAATGAATCTTAAAAATTAACGTACTACAGATCATACGAAAGTCATAGATTACATATCAAAATGATAATCAAAATCCTCATATCATTCAGAAGTTATTGATTAAATATGAGAATGAAAAAATCTAGGTTAAATGAATCTAAAAAACGTACTACAGTGACTGATTTGTTGTCCGGAAAATTCTCCTTGTAATCCTTCCTGAACTGCTCCCTGTGATATGAGAAAACGCACCACAAGTTATCGTAAAACAACAAACTAATCGATAGATCTGTTCAGATCTGGAAGTTTGAAACAAGTCGTACTTACATGAAGACTAAGAAAGCACACGGAGGACGTTTTGGAGCACCGGAATCCTTACTAGAGGCTTTCTCCTTCTTTGTTGTACTCTTCATCTTCTTCGTTGCGCTTTAACAACACGAAATAATCAAACAATGCATCAATCAGACGTAAACATCCTCAAAACATGATTTAAAACAGAGATCGATCAACAACATGTCTATCCGTTTACGAAGGAATAATTAAACAGTGCATCTATCAGACGTAAACATCTTCAAACAGAGATCGATCAACAAAAAATCTATCCGTGTGCACATAAATAATCAAACAACGCATCAATCAGACATAAACATCCTCAAAACACGATTGAAAACAGAGATCGATCAACAAAATATCTATCCGTTTGCAGAGAAATTTTCAGGAGAAAATGTTAACGAAATTGAAGGAAATTGCTCGCAATCGTAACAACAGATAATAAATTAAACGATTATGTTAACAAATTAGATCAACAATCAGTGAAAACTCATAGATTATAAAAGGAAACCGAAAAGAAAAGCAAAAATTACCTCGAGTACAACATCCTCTGTACAATAGTAGCAGTGATCTGAGGTCCTCTCATTTTTTCTTCAAGTTGTGAGACTGAGATCTGATAGATGTGTGTAAGAATTGTGAGAGGTGACTGATATATAAAGGGGAGTTTTGAGCTTTTTGGCGGGAAAGAATTGTTGCACGTCACTATCAAACTGCTCTGCCACGTCGATTATTATTTGTCTATTATTTTTATTTTCTTTAAATCTCCTTTTCGTGTTAATTGATTTGTGAGTGAAATATTTGTTTATCATTGTGTTCACTAATCACAATAGTTCATTTTTTATAAAACAATGGTGTGAATTTACGTTATAAAGTTGCATTTGCTTTAAAAAAAGGTTGCCTTTTTTCTTTTAAAAATATAATTGTTGCATTAAGTCTAGAAAAAGGTTGCATTTTTTAACGAAACAATATACAAAAAGTCGCATTTGAGTGTAGAAAAGGTTGCAATTTTTGTAACTAAACTATAATAAAAGTTGCATTAAAATGTAAAAAAGTTGCATACTAAAAAGGTTGCATTTGATTAGTAAATGCAACACTTTCAAAAAAGGTTGCATTAGGTGTTCAAAAGGTTGTATTAGATCTAATGTAACTGCTTCTAATGCAGCCCCGGATAAAAGGTTGCATCAGGCCTAATGCAACTTTTTCAAGGACTAATGCAACATTTTTCCAGGGTTACAATAGCCTCATTTTCTTGTAGTGTGAAGAAAAGAAAAATTCTTGAGGATAAGAAGCGCGAACTTGATGCGCAAGTTGCTGCTGCATTATCTGATAAAAAATCAAAATTCATGAAGGAATCAACTGTTGCACCCTCAGAGTCGAAGATTGACTTGGGTGTGTTTAGCAAGAAGACTGGCAATCGTCTGGAGAAGATATTCAAATCTTCCTCTGCTCCACGATGTATGATCTCTTTCATTTTATCTATTTTTAGCTTCATCTATCTTTCTTTATCTTTTGAGTATGACTACTTGTGTTTTGTTGCAGCATCTTCTAAATCTGCCCGTTCTGGGTCTAAGATTGACGTTTCCAAAATTACTCCACCCACGTCTCCTCCTTCAAAGCCTCTTGATTTATCTCCTACCCATCCTGACCCGAAGGGGAAGGGTAAGGAGGATGATGTTGAGGTTGACAAGACGGAGAGAGTGGTTGAGAATGTTGCTGCCGGTTCTGGAAGGGATGAAGTTCATGCTAAGGGTGTGGAGACAGAGTTGAAGGGTGCGATCGGGGTTTTTGCCTATAAAATACACAAAAAAATAAATTTTAAGGGGGGGGGGTGAATTTTATAATGCTTTGTATTTTTTGGAGACTTTATAAATATTACAATTCTCTACCAAAAAAGAAATAATTCAATTTCATAACAAAAATAAGTATGATTTTTATTATTAACACTATGTGCTAAGATGTAATGCCTTTACATGTTACAGTAACTGACTTTTAATCCATACATGTTTATATAATGGCTTTTAAATAAGAGTTAACATATATTGATTTTTATAATAAGTATCAAATCAAAATGTACGATGGACAATGCCTATAGTGTCTTTTTTTTCTCTTGCTATGATGAAAATGCTACAATTGTTTTAAATCTGTAATAAGAGTTGACGTAAATAATAGAGGCTTTTCCTGTTACATATCCCATATAAGATGACGAATTATTAATGGAGAGGTCGATAACTACAAATAACTAGTAGTTTACCTGTCCGCGGTCCGGGTATATATGATTAACCCCATCCAAACGCACTGCATATTTTAATATCACAAAGACTTCTTATCCAACTATTAAGAACATCAATAACTGTTTCTATATTTAAGATAATGATGACTTTTTATTCGATTGCGATTAGTAACTACAATTGTTCTTGTATTCTCATACATCGAATTGTCATACGTACTAACTTAAAATCTTACATTTAAGTCGCACAATTTAAAATATTTAAGTAACTATTTGTAAATTGATTAACATAGCAATTGCTAACACCATTAAATGAAGATAGATGAGATCTATCAAAGTTAGATGTTTATGGTATAGATAGTGTTTTTTTTCATGTTTGCAACTCTATATTCAGGCACAATTTAACATCAACATAAACTAAATCAAATTCAGACACAATTTAACTGCGCATAGACCAAGTTTAAAGATGCTGTTTGTTTGGCATACCAGGAGGCCAGAGTTTCTCCTTCAGGTAGCCCTAAGATTGCTGAGAAGTTTAACTGTCACTACAAGAAATTTGGGTGTTTACCCACACAAAGTTTACCTACACATGTAAATGTGTGGGTATTTACCTACACATGTTTTTATATGTGTGTGTAAAAGTTGATGATATATTTTCATAATGATTAACACTTAATATGTGTTGGTAATACATTTTAGCCACATTTGGTGTTGGTGGGAAAATTCCCCCCCATAATTGCCTACACATGTAGCAAATTTTCGTCATGTGTAGCTAAATTATCTACACATATGTAAAAAAACGAATATATATGTAGGTAAATGATTATGTTTACCAACATATATGAATTTAAACAAAAAATATGTAGATAAACTAAGTTAATATATACTTTTTTATTTTTGAAAATGACGTGGCAAATTAAATACCTACACATGAGTAAAAATGTACAATATGTGTAGATATTACATGCCTATAAAGTAAATATATATTTTTAGAAGATGTGACAAAACAAGTATCTACACATATTTAAAAATGTACAATATGTGTAGATATTGAATAGTATAAAATAAATAATTAAATCTTTTTTAAGATGACGTGGCAAAAAAATATCTACACATATTTAGAAATGTACAATATGTATAGATATTAGACACATAAAAAATAGGGTCACTTATTACATATTTACCTAATCCTTAAAATCAATTACATATTTCCCTTCTCTAACCTATATATATTACATATTTCCCCTTTTTAATATATATATTACTATAATACTGCTACCATAACACCTCCTTCAATTTGTAAAGAGCTCCATCATCAATCTGCAAACACAATCAGAACTCATGACTATGACCATAAAATATAATGATAACTAAAGTTAACTTTGGAATTGTATCGATTAGAACACTACCTAAGAGGTAGCTTCATCATCGCTAATCTCTGAAGTAGATGCCGACTTCTCCTTTTCATTCTAACAGTTGACAGATCACATAACCGATACGGTTGAGAAAGTGTGAGATAAGATAATTCATAAAACAATTTGTTGAAATTTTAAGAAATAAGAATTATTACGAGATCATCATTGTGCTGTTTCACAGCAATTCCATACTCCGCTTTCTTCGTTGCTGCCATTGCCACATAAGGAGCTTTCTCCTACGCACAGAGTTATCACACAAAATTAAACATGCGCTCCAACTGTTCAATGAAGTTTCTAGAAGAATAGATCTTACAGCATCGGACATAGACTTCCACTTGACTCCTCCTTGCTTAGCAACCTGTAATGAACAACAAACCTAATCAATATCAAAATTGAGCTCTTAACAAGTTGTTTGAATTTTGAAAACTCATCGGTGACTGAACAGTGAAGACGATCGACGACTCTTCTTATTCATCAGATCATCAAATATCATTCAATTCAGAAGTTATTGATTAAATATGAGAATGAAAAAATCTAGGTTAAATAAATCTTAAAAATTAACGTACTACAGATCATATGAAAGTCATAGATTACATATCAAAATGATAATCAAAATCCCCATATCATTCAGAAGTTATACATCGAATTGTCATACGTACTGACGGGTGGTCCATAGGACAACCCTTAAGTGCCTTAAAAAGATTAAAATCCCATGCTTTACACGTTTAATTGTTTGAACTTGGTAACTACTAGTTGTTTGGACGTGCAGGTGCAAATGGAGCTTAAAAGGGAAGAAATTTGGAGCATCAATGAAAAAAATAAAATTTTGGAATTGAAGAACTAAGAATATCACATGATAGATATTGAAATTACGAGAACGTAGGCGAAAACGCTGAAGAAAACGGAGTTGAAACGAAAAAGTTATGCTGAAAACAAGTTTTCATGTTGAAGCCTGCCGTAGGCTACGACAAGGGCCGTAGCTTACGGCGCCGGCTGACACTTTTTGTCACCGTATGACAGTTTAAAGCCACCGTAAGCTACGGTGGCCACCGTAGCTTACGGCGCTGACCTGCGTAAATGTGTAACTTCCATCTTTTAATGTGGATTTATGGTGTCTTTTCACCTCTAATCATTCCCATTCGGTTACACACAGTTCGAGGGGCGATTTCTAGTGTTCTTGGTACTTGAAGACAATTTCCAATCATTCGGTTTGTGTTTTTAATTGTTATAAACATTGAAACTTGTGTGAGGATGATGATTCAAGCCATGAGTGGCTAAACTTTTGATGACTATCTTTGGTTGAAGGTTTGTATTAGACTTTATGCTTGATTTCCTAATTTCTAGAATAACAAATTTTGTCTTTATGATTATTTGTTATGGTGTGTGATTGATTGTTTGTAAATTGTTGATTCTTATGTTAATCTAATTAGAAACCATACGTTCTTGGTGCCATTGGCAATCGAGATATCATGGGTATAGTTAGGCTTGGGTAATGGTTGATTGATCATCGGGTAACAACCTCATGTTCTAGGAATCTGAGTACTTAGTTCCCTTTCATCACTGCAATTAATCACACATGAACTATGTCTATGTAGTTCTTTCTAGTGGAATGATAGCATAAACGTCGAAGCAAACCGGAAACTAAAGATGGTCATTTGTCTCTAAATTGTTTACAAACCAAACTTCTATTTTTGCAATTACAATAGTAATCTTAGTTTTAAAATCAATCAATCCAACTCTTGAATTTACTTTTATTGCAATTTAGTTTACCTTAGCTAATTTAGAGAAACAATTTAAATAGCACATATTCCACAAACTCCCTGTTTTCGATACCCACTTGCCACTATCTATTTAGTAATAATTGGATTAAATTTGATTGTGACCACGACATCACGTCAAATTTTGGCGCCGTTGCCGGGGAGTAGTGCGCAACGTGTGTTATTTTTTATTTTTTTAGGTTTGTTATTTTTCTGGTTTACGCTGGGTGTGTTAGTGTGTAGGTATTTACAGGTGCATGCGTACTAGGAGCTCTCACAAGCTATCACCGTTGGCATTTGATCCAGAAATTGAACGGACTTTGAGAAGGAACAGAATTTTGCTAAGAGAAAACAAAATCAGCGGTTCACCAACAACACCTACTACACCAGTTACACCAATCAGAAACATGAATCCACCACCACCACCCACTACGGGTGAGCTTACACCACCCTTTATACCATCTTCAACACAACCGTCACCAAATACTACCATTCCTACATCCACACCAGAAATCAAACCAACCAACACTACCTTACCTGAGAATACACAACCTGAACATTCTTTCAGTTACAACCCTACATCATCCGTTGTTCCAGCTTATTCATCATTTTTCCCAACATCTGGCCAACCATCATCATCACAAATACCACCACCTAACTTATACCAAGCAGGTCCATCGATTATCCATTCTACTCCATTTCAACCGGGAGTGCAATTTCAACATACTTCGGGAGTAAGACAAGATGGGTTCGACGATGGGTAAGATGACGATTTTGGGGGATATGATGAAGAAAGTTACATGTATGGAGGTGATGGAGATCAAGGGGAGTTTACTTACGTACAAGGACACAATCAAAGAATGTCAAGTGTTGGTGGGATTCTTCAACAACAAATTATACCTCAACAATTGCCACCACAAGGTCCACCGATTCAAAGGCAAGTTCGACAACAACAACATGTGGGGCCAAGATTTCAACCACCTCCACAACAATTTGGGCCTCCACGAATGCAAGTTCAAAGACCAATGGGTCCTATACGTCCAAGAGTTCGGTTGGGTGTACCAAGAAGACACCTTCGAGAACATGCGAGAGGCATAGAAGCACATTTTAGACCAGTAATCACTCATAATCCTTCATCGGTAGTTATTCTTCACAATGATCAAGGGAGAACATTTGAAGTGAGAACCAATTCATTACAAAGTTTTCCAAAATATAAGGGTCTAGCAACGGAGGAGCCTTATTTTCATTTGGAGGCTTATGATTCAATTTGCAACACTCTTGGGAGTCAAGGTTTTTCGGCCGATGATGTCAAACTAGTATTATTCCAATTTTCTTTGGAAGACAAGGCAAAGAAGTGGTTTTACACTTTACCTTCGGCATCTATCTACACTTGGGCGGAGATGCAACAAATATTTTTAGATGAATTTTACACCGCTCAAAAGACCAATGATGCTAGGAAGGGGTTGAGGAGTTTTCAGCAACAACAAGGTGAAATGTTTCATGAGGCCTTTGAGCGTTTCAACATGATGATCAAGAATTGCCCTCATCATGGGATTGAACTTTAGGAATTGATGAATGCTTTCCACGAGGGGTTAAGTGCCGAAGATGCTCGCGATTTAATGTCCATCACAAATGGTACTTTTGGTACAAATTACGAGCATGACGATTGGGAGTTTTTGGAGCAAATGGCAATCACATCAAAAAGAAAAGCTCAAGCGTCAAGGAGAGCACGACCGGCCGTTACTCGAACTCAAGTGCATGCGGTAGACGATGGTAATGTTCAAACCTCTAACCAAATTTATGATGTTTGTGCTATTTGCAATGAGATAGGACATGCGGCTGAAAATTGCCAAGGAGTGGAAGGGCAATATGAAGAGGTAAATGCATTGCAAGGGCAAGGCGGGGGTGGTAGAAATTACAACATGAATTCCAATACTTACCACCCCGGTTTACGAAATCACCCGAACTTTAGATACGGGAATTCGTCAAATCAAGCCAACCCGAACTTCCAAGGAAACCAAGGATTTCAAAGGCAATATCAAACGGGTCAAAGCTTTTCGGGTGGAAACGAAGTAATGGAGATGTTGAAGGCGATGCAAATTGAGATGCAACGAATGAATCAGCTTGATGATGCTCGCATTCAAAAAGACGAAATCAGTGATAAAGCAATTCAGTCGTTGACTACCCAAATGAGTTAACTTGCGAGCGATGTGGCAATATTGAAGAAAGCAAAAGGCCAACTATAAAGTGACACGGTGACAAATCCCAAAAACATTAAAAGTGTTAATATCAATGTGGTAAGTACCGTTCCTAATAGTGAATTCAATGAAACATTTTTAACATCTTCTTGTCAAGTGAGTGCAGGTATAGGAAGGGATGCCGAGGTTGAAACGGACAAAGAGCATGGAGCACCACTCGTGCCTATTCAAGTGGAAAAATTAAAAATTCCCCAAGCATTGTTGGACTACGGGGCGAGTATGAGTGTGCTTCCAGGCGATCTATACGATATGTACGACTTTGATCCGCTTCAAGATATAGACACCATGGTGAGTTTGGCGGATGAAAGTTGGAGGCGTCCACGGGGAATGGTTAAGAATGTTATGATTCGGTTGGGAGAATTCGACTATCCGGTGGATTTTCTGGTTTTAGATTATGTTTCTACCAAAACGGCATCACAACAAATGGTAATTTTAGGTCGACCGTTTCTTTATACGGAAAGTGCTCAAATCAACTGTAGAGACGGGATTATTACTATGACCGAAAAGAACCGTAAGTTGTACTTTGATGTTCATACTAGGGAGATTAGTTATGAACCTATTGAAGAGAAGGGTAGAGAGTCTAGTAACCATATGAAAAGTGTGCATCAGAGAATAAAAACAAACAAACCACCGGGGTGTGAAAAGAAGTATGAAGGTTCGAGCAGGTATGTAGTTGACTATCCACCGAATGGACATTTGATGGATGCATTTCAACCAATGACAAGCTACAGTGGGGGAGGTGATAGGAACCGATTCTTTGAGCCACCATAAATAGGGGTGGCATGGTCTGGCTAAAGACTCGAAACTTAGCGCTGCTCGGGAGGCAACCCGGGGTTTTATATTGATCTTGTTGTGTTTATTTTTCTATGTTTCAGGGCCATGGCGACATTCAAGTGTGGGGAAGATGTGTGGATATTTGTGTGAAGGTGGTGATAGGAAGTCGGATTGTCTACAACATCTGTTGTGTCAAACTTCACCAGGTCATTGTACTCTTTCCTTAGTCTTGTTATGTTCTTTAGCTTTGAAATTTTGGTAGTTAATTTGTTTATGTTTTGTTTAAAAAAAAGAGTTTGAATGGGTTTTAGCGATCAATTCCTTTCAAAACCATACATTGGGGTCAATGTATCCCAAGTGTGGGGATGGGGGGAAAATTTTTGAGAATTTTAAAAAATTTGTGAAACCAAACGAAAAATTGTCGAAATCTGAACACTTTATATTGTTCCACTTGACACACCGACACCCCTTTTTAGTTATTTCTTGTTGAGTGTTTGAGCCACACATGATTATTAAAGATGCTTTCCTTGTTTTGAGTGGCGGTGTGTGTATTGCGTTAATTGAACTTGTGCATGAATGCTTGTTAAATCCTAGAGTTAGCATGCTTGTGGAAATGATAGGGATTTTTAGGTAGCCTCGTCCGAATGTGTGAGAGTGTGGGAATTGGGGGTTGGACCTCATACGTTACATATATGAGCTTGGTATTGTGAGGGGTGGGGGTTTGGTCTTTAAAAAGCCATGTTTGAGCCTTATACTATTCGGTTGTGACCCAAACCTACTTCTTACAAAAAAAACTTTACCTATTGAGACGACCCGGTTTAGGAATTTAGTTTGTGATTGTTGATGTTCTTGTATATATTGTTGAGTTTTATGTGTTATGAAAAAAATGAAAAAAAAAAGAAGAAAGAAAAAAAAAAGGAGAAAAATATGAGAAAAATACAAAAAAAAAAAAAAAAAGAAGTATTTAGTTGCAATAGTAGTTGAGAATGTTGAAGAAGTTGTGTATATAGTTGATGTTTGCTTTGTTTAGTAGTAGAAATAAAAACCGGGTCAAATCAATTAGCTCTTGCATATATATCCCACCATTTTCCTACCTTTACACATAGCCCCGTTATAACCCGTAAGTCCTTTTGATTCATAAGCATGCTAGGTATTTGATAGGAGGAAACTTGATTTGTATACAAGCTTATTATCGCACAATCACACACTTGCATTGAGCGTATTAGCATAATGTTGCTAATATTACTTGTCACCGAGAGTTGTTGTGAGGGGTGTGTCTTGTGGTGTGATAAAAAGTTAGTAAAAGGACGATACATTTTAGCTTGGTTTGCATGTTGATCGCTTGTGGTTTTGAAATGGTTTTTTAATAGGTTGCTTGGGACAAGCAACGGGTAAGTGTGGGGATGTGACGGGTGGTCCATAGGACAACCCTTAAGTGCCTTAAAAAGATTAAAACCCCATGATTTACACGTTTAATTGTTTGAACTTGGTAACTACTAGTTGTTTGGACGTGCATGTGCAAATGGAGCTTAAAAGGGAAGGAATTTGGAGCATCAATGAAAAAAATAAAATTTTGGAATTGAAGAACTAAGAATATCACATGATAGATATTGAAATTACAAGAACGTAGGCGAAAACGGTGAAGAAAACGGAGTTGAAACGAAAAAGTTATGCTGAAAACAAGTTTTCATGTTGAAGCCTGTCGTAGGCTATGACAAGGGCCGTAGCTTACGGCGCCGGCTGACACTTTTTGTCACCGTTTGACAGTTTAAAGCCACCGTAAGCTACGGTAGCCACCTTAGCTTACGGCGCTGACCTGCGTAAATGTGTAACTTCCACCTTTTAATGATGATTTATGGTGTCTTTTCACCTCTAATCATCCCCATTCGGTTACACACAGTTCGAAGGGCGATTTCTAGTGTTCTTGGTGCTTGAAGACAAATTCCAATCATTCGGTTTGTGTTTTTAATTGTTATGAACATTGAAACTTGTGTGAGGATGATGATTCAAGCCATGAGTGGCTAAACTTTTGATGACTATCTTTGGTTGAAGGTTTGTATTAGACTTTATGCTTGATTTCCTAATTTCTAGAATAACAAATTTTGTCTTTATGATTGTTTGTTATGGTGTGTGATTGATCGTTTGTAAATTGTTGATTCTTATGTTAATCTAATTAGAAACCATACATTCTTGGTGCCATTGGCAATCGAGATATCATGGGTATAGTTAGGCTTGGGTAATGGTTGATTGATCATCGGGTAACAACCTCATGTTCTAGGAATCTGAGTACTTAGTTCCCTTTCATCACTGCAATTAATCACACATGAACTATGTCTATGTAGTTCTTTCTAGTGGAATGATAGCATAAACGTCGAAGCAAACTGGAAACTAAAGATGGTCATTTGTCTCTAAATTGTTTACAAACCAAACTTCTATTTTTGCAATTACATTAGTAATCTTAGTTTTAAAATCAATCAATCCAACTCTTGAATTTACTTTTATTGCAATTTAGTTTACCTTAGCTAATTTAGAGAAACAATTTAAATAGCACATATTCCACAAACTCCCTGTGTTCGATACCCACTTGCCACTATCTATTTAGTAGTAATTGGATTAAATTTGATTGTGACCATGACATCACGACACGTACTAACTTAATCGACTTGCAAGATCGATGGACAAGAGGATGAGCGTAGTACTTTACCGACCTCAGTAGTAGGACGACCCTGATTACCGGCAACGGGCACCAGCAAATTGGCTTAAACCGAATCCTTAACCCTAGTCAGCGACTTATGGGAGTTAACTCTTACGAATCAATCGGGACATAAGCGATGACAATTGACTATTGTGTGGAATATGTAACCGACAACACAATGAGTAGCGCCTTAGGAGGCGACACGGAATGTGAGAAGATGGACCTTGTCGGTGAAAGATCGTAGGGCTCCGTTTCAAGCAACGACATTAGAGGCAACAGTCACGGCAACATCAAGCTACTCGTAATTGTAGCCAACAGTATGGAAATGAAGGTGCCTACGACATGGACTGGCCGTTGTCAAATCAAGACGACAGTAACCAAGAGAACGACGGCAGTACTGGAAATTCTCGTAGCGAAAACAACAACACCGGAAGTGATGATCATGGAAGGGCATTTAGCATTGGAATGGGCGACGCCAGGTTATAGCAACATGGTGGCCTACACGTTCTTGGTAACGAATCGTCTCGTCCCTGTTCTGTTCAACCCTGATACTTCTTGAAACCCAACTTGTTGTGGAATCGGCTGATGGCAAATCAATTGAAGCCTCATATGTTCGTTGGGATGCAAACTCGACCTTGTGGGACAAGTGCTCGACATCGACCTTCCTTCTGCTATCCTTGATAGTTTCGATGCAGTAGTTAGTGTGGATTGGTTATTCAGATATCGCGCAGATATACCCTGTGAGAAGAAAATTTTGCGTATCTCTCTCTAGTGGAGAATCGTTATCTGTTCTAAAGGGTCAGAGTAGTGTAAAGGTTAGCATCATTTCAGCAATGAAGGCTCAGAAGTGTCTATGGAGGGATCACCCCGCTATGTTAGCAACCGTTACTGAAGTTAAGGCTAAGGAAAGAGGATCGGGGATCCACCAATTGCTCGTGATTTCTCTCGGTGTGCTACCCGAGGAACTTTCAGGTTTACTTCCACAACTGTTAGGCAGAATCTCAGTTCAATCTCACGCCAGAGGCAGCCCTGATTACTCATACCCTTTACCGTTTTGTACCAGGAGGGTTGCAAGAACTGTCTAATTAGCTATAGGAACTGTTGGACAGGAGTTTTGTTGGACCTAGTTTTTCGCTTTGGGGAGCCCCAGTTATATCCGTGAAGATAAGCCTTTTCGTATGTGTACTGATTATCGAGAACTCAACAAAGTGACAGTCAAGAACAGTTTGCCTCGATCATGTATTGACAACCTGTTGACCAGTTGCGAGGATCAAGCTCCCATTCAAGGATTGACCAACGAACGAACTATCATCAGATGGAAGTCCAAGGGGAGAATGTTCCTATAACGGCATATCGAACACCATGCAGCCATTGCAACTTTGTATTCCCTGACCCTTAAGTTAATCAACACACCAGCAGCTTTATGGATCACATGAATCGACCGTGTTATTTGATGACGTTTTGAAACATTTCCAGGAGAAAGGAACATTATGGGCGGCATTTGTATCTTATTTTAGAGCTCCTGAGGGAGGAGCCATTCCGCGCGAAGCCTTGTTGAATGTAACTTCTGGATTCGCGAGGTACATTTTTGGTTATGTAACTAACGAAGTGGGAATACACGTGGATCTCGTTAAGATCCATTTTGTTAGGAACTGATCAACATAAAAGATCTCTTCGGGGATACAACAATTCCTTGGTTTCGTTAGATACTAACGCAGATTCATCGCGGGACTTTCGAAGGTTACGCAGCTTTAACCTCTTTAGCACAGCGGGGTGCTGTGAATTCATGGGAGACAAAACAGGAGAACATCTTTTCAGCTTTTGAAATTCAACTCTACAATGCACTGAGCAACGTCTTTACCCGAGGGTACGGGTGATCTAGCGGTATACCATGATGGTTCGAATCGGAGACCCAGTTACACGCCGATGCAACACGAGAAGATGATGATGCACGTAGTGGATTTACGAAGGAGAATTGCATGAGTCACAACCTACAGTGGAAGCCATGGTCTTTAGATTTAAGTTGGAGGCATGACTTGCATGGTACACTACTTAGACCGATCACAAGGGCCTCCCGTGTACCCTTGTTTCGAAAGAGCTAAACATGTGATGGCATCACTGGATGGAACTCTCGAGCGGTTACGACTATGGAAGCTAAACACGTATGAGCATGAAGGTCACCATAGACTCTAGCCTACCCGATCAGATTCACCCTGTTTAAACCGAAGCACTAAAGGAAGAGAAATTTCAAGTAGGGTCCATGCGGGGCATGGAGGA
This sequence comes from Helianthus tuberosus, assembly GCA_030545235.1. Classification (NCBI taxonomy): domain Eukaryota; kingdom Viridiplantae; phylum Streptophyta; class Magnoliopsida; order Asterales; family Asteraceae; genus Helianthus; species Helianthus tuberosus. The sequence continues at coordinate 21,409,342 of CM060436.1, read as the reverse complement.
GCAACTTTTGGCAAGTTGGACGATATTCGCTACTTCATGGAACGCATATGATTTCCATTATACAGCAACCGTAGGGAACTTGAGTGGAGCAAAGCACACCGGCCTCGATGTTCTAGTCGTCTGGGTCTTGATAGGAGATACTAGAATTTATAAATCTTGTACTGGCGACCGGGCTTGAAGGCCAACATAGCCGAGTATGTGAACGATGTTTGACTTGTGCGAAAGTCAAGGTGGAATATCAGAAACCTTCTGCTTTGTGACAGCAACCTGAGACACCCATATGGAAATGGGAACAGACTACCATGGATTTTGTCACTGTCCTTCTTGAAACCCGAAAAGGAAACAATATTACTTGGGCGATCGTTAATTGTCTCATGTCACCGGTGCACTTTCTTGCAAACAAGAAAAACTGACAAAGTCTTCGTATCCTGTGAGTATTTACCTGTGAAGGGCGGTCTCTAGGCACGGGGTGCCAACTTCTGTTACATCTAATTTTGATCTATACCTGATTCATGATAGGCAATACACAACACCCCTGGCTCACGTCTAGACATGAGCATTACTTGTAACACCTCAAAACTCGAATGCTTATATTGTCGTATGTTCCTATAGGACATATCATGAAATAAGTAACTAGGCTATTTAACCTAGTTGAGGGAATGGTAAAAGCTATGGAAAGATGAAAATGGTGCCAATTATGTTTAATTAACAAACACAAGGGACTAAAGTGGGTTAAAATGAAAGTTGAGATATTAAAAGAAAATAACAACACACACAAACACACATTCGTGTATATTCTAGATCGTTCACGAGCTCCCAAAGGAGCCAAACCCTAGCTCAACCTTAAATGATCAAATTGAAGGGTAAATCGAAGCTCAAATTCATGAATGAACATGGATTAGTGATCACCTTCACAAGGGGATCATAAGGTATGTCTCAAAACTAAGATTGTTGATCTTGTATGAAGTGGGTTATATTTTAATCCGTGAATTGGGATGAAATTGAGTATGAATATGTGTTAGTATCAAGATATAGAACATAGATTATGCATGATTTAGGTTAATTTGATGCTTAGAGGTGAAACCCATTAGTTATGGTGAGGATGATGACTTGAATCATCATCCATGTCTAATTCTTGTGAAAGATTGAAGTATTATGTGGTATATGAAGAAATCTTGTTAGCTAAATTGAGCATAATATGAGTTTACTTAATGATTTGTGATGTTGATGAATGAAAGCATGAAGTAGGAAGTGAAGCATGATATACTTGTACATTAAGCTTAAATAGTGGTACGCACGCCAAGCGTTCGATGAAATGTCTAGGTGAGATCATTAGAGGAGATTGAATGTAACTAATGGATGAAAATGTATAATATGTGGTTGTCGCGTTGATGTGTGCAAAATGCAACATATAAATTACATCAATTGTGGCATAAAACTAACCCTTTTTTAATGCTAATGTTGGAAAAAGTGTGTTTTTGTCTTCCTTTTGTATTTTCAGGATTAAATGAGCTCAAATTAACAAAAGAAGCAAAAAGGCAGCTAAATCTAGCATAAATACAAGAAAAGGAACAAACGTGACATGCCCGACCCCACGACAGCATCTTCCCAAGCAAAACAAGAAGACAGAAGACTGAACATGCCCCGTGCTCAGTTAGCACGGGGGCGTGCCCAAGTGTCAGCATAAAAGACAAAGTTGTACAAGCTTCCATTGCCCACCACGGGGCCGTGCTCAGCGGACACGGGGGCGTGGTCAACTATAAGATTCGCAGAATCTAGGCAAATCTTGATAGTACAGATATGCTTCTGCACACGGGGTCGTGCCCAGCGGACACGGGGCCGTGGTCAACTAATAAAGACAAGAGCAATTAATGAAGAAAGAGAAGGACATGGACACGGGGCCGTGCCCACTGGACACGGGGATGTGCCCGAGCTTCTGTTCAGCCTATAAATAGGAGTGCTTGGTTCAAGCTCAAATCATCCCTTGGCACACCACCTCTCTCACACTTCACCCACCACCACCACCATAACACCATCTTCCACCACCATCATCCATTGTCCATTGTCCATCATAGAGTGTGTGAGTCGTCTCGGGATCCAAGATTGATCGTAAGAGTTCTTGACAATCAAGGCCATGTTTGCCTAAGTCTCTTACATCACTTGGTGAAGACAAAGTGTCTAGTGTAATACTTTTTATTTTTAATCTTTTCGCACTTTTTACTTAGTTTTGTATTAATGACTTTAATAACTAGTTTCTTATGTTGAAGGTGATTTTTCCTTATCGTTTGTCCGTGGTGTCTTGGCATTATTTTACTGTCTATATAAAATAAAAGATTTTCACCATTCATATCTCCACGGTCTATATGGAGGTATGTTGGCTACCTGGTCGGGGGTTAAGGGAACGGTTTGGTAAAAGTCTTGCCTTGTTCAGTGTATAGATCCTGCAAGGACCTGGGTCAAATTTAGTAGGACCTCCTTCAATACTTAACGGTATTGGATGGCGGGGGTCCAAACTCTTTGATCCCCTCATATGTAAGCTACTATTAATACTATAACCCGGCTATTTAGGACTGTATCCCTGCTGACTCAAACTACTTAGTCGAGGGTAACGTCACCTTCAAAAGAGGGGCCTACCATAATTTGCATTAATAACTTAATTAATTATCTTTCAATAATCCGACCCTTTAGGATTGTATCCTTGCTGACTCAAACTACTGGGTTGAGGCTAACGTCACCTTCAAAAGAGGGGCCTACTACAATAACTAAGATAATCTCTTAAAAAGTGCAAAAGTGCGGAAATAATCAAAGGTTACACTATACACGAGTCGGAACCAAGTGATTCATCTTGTCTATCTGTTTTTATTTTTATTTTTATTTTATTTTATTTTCAGCATTTTAGTTAGTTTTTATTTTTCTTAGTTTAAAATATTTTTCTAAACTTTTGATTTGATTAGACATTGAGGATAAACCGGTACTAAAAGCTCTTGTGTCCTTGGACGACCTCGATATCTTGCCAACACTATACTACGCTCACGATGGGTGCACTTGCCCATATGTGTGTTTAGTGTTAGTAAATATCGTGTTTTATAAATTTAAAACTTGGCTAAAGAAAGTGTAAAAGGGCTTAAAATATACTTAAACCTACATATACACCTAACACGCATCAAGTTTTTGGCGCCGTTGCCGGGGACACAAGGATTTTAAGAAAGTTAGGAATCAACGGCCTAATCGTTTTTTCTTATTTTTATATTTTTTAGGATTTTTCTTAATTTTTCAGTTTCTGCAGAGCTCAGCACGGGCCGTGCCTGGTCGGACACGGGCCGTGCCCAGCATTATCACTGGCAGTCTTTATTTTCCGAATTACAGAGAGCTGAGCACGGGGCCGTGTCGGTGCAACACGGGGCCGTGTCCAACGATCCGGAAAACAATCACTGTACCTCCGACCACAGGCCGTGTTCACTGAGCACGGGGCCGTGGTGAACCTTCTGACCAACGTTCTTTTCTGTTTTTGTTGCAGGATTTGGAACCCAGGCGCCACATTTTGAACTTCCTACGTAGTGCATGAGCTCCAGTTCTAGTAGAGACATAAAAGAACCTCTCGAAGAACCCGAACGCTTTCTCAGAAAAAGACTTAAAGCTAAAAATCAAGAGAAAGTTTCGGGGGACCCACTTCCAATGGCGGACCAACGTACACTCATGGATTACCTACGGCCCACCGTAGGTAATCTCGGTGCCGCTATCAATGCACCGAACGTCGAAGCCAATAACTTCGAACTTCGACCGCATTTGATATAGATGCTTCAAAACTCCGCAACCTTCCATGGGCTTGCGGACGAGGATCCCCATCTACATATTACTAATTTCTTAGAAATATGTGATACCTTTCGGATCAATGGAGCATCAAATGACGTCATCCGCCTTTGAATGTTTCCATTTTCACTAAAAGATCGAGCTAAGGCTTGGCTTAACACCCTCCCAGTTGGATCGGTAAACACCTGGGATGAACTAGCCCAAAAGTTTCTATATAAGTATTTCCCTCCTGCTAAAACAGCTAAACTTATGACTGAAATTAATACATATTCACAAGAGGATGGGGAATCCTTATATGAAACTTGGGAAAGGTTCAAGGAGCTACTAAGAAAGTGTCCTCATCACGGTCTTGCGGTATGGCAACAAGTATCCACTTTCTACAATGGATTGTTGCCACACACAAGACGAACACTTGATTCTAGCTCCGGGGGACTTCTAGGTAATCGTCGCCCAAATGAGATATATAATCAAATTGAGGAAATTGCTCAAACCAATTTTCAGTGGCACACTCCCCGAGGCAATTAATCTATTGCCCCGGGCGCCCATAAGGTTGATGAAAGCACTTCTTTACAAGCCCAAATCGAGGCCCTTTCTTCAAAAATAAAAAACTTAGAAATGGAAAAAACAGCCTCGGTTATGGCTTGTGAAGGGTGTGGTGGACCACATGAAAATTGGAGTTGTTTGAAAGAAGTAGATGATCAAACGGAAACGGTAAACTACATTGACAATAGACCTAGGCCGTCGGGTCCACCAACGGGTACCTACAACCAATGATGGCGTAACCACCCCAACCTTGGTTGGAGAGATCCCGGCAATAGTAGTAACCAACAAAACCAACGAACTAACTTTCAACAACCACAAAATTTTTCTCAACAACAAGGTGGAAGCGAAAGGCTTGAAGATACTGTATCTCGCCTCATCTCTGAAACCGAAAAGAAAAACTCGGATCGATTTCAACAATTGGAGTCGAATTTTAGAAATCAACAAGCTAGCATTCAAAACATTGAAAAACAATTAAATCACGTAGCTCAAAATTTCTCCGAGAGACCACAAGGCGCGTTACCAAGTAATACCGAAACTAACCCAAAATCCCAAGTACATCTCATCACATTAAGAAACCGAACCGTAGGTCCCGAGGAGGCTCCACTACCGCCAGCTGAGAAAAGCCAATCCAACCAAACCACGACTCCACCCGATCCTCAACCAGAAACAGCTTCTCCACCAACTCAAGAGCCCACTAAGACCCCTCCGGTTCCGTACCCCGATCGGTTAATTCGTCAAAAGACCGATGAGCAATTCGCAAAGTTCGAAAATTTACTAAAACAATTGCATGTTAATATTCCTTTTATAGAAGTCCTAACCCAAATGCCTAAATATTCAAAATTTATGAGGGACTTCCTCACTCACAAAAGGAAAATTGAATCATTGCAATTAGTTAACTTAGGCGAGGAATGCTCCGCGTTAGTACTCAACAAACTCCCACAAAAGAAGATTGATCCTGGAAGCTTCACGATTCCTTGCTCGATTGGGGAATCCCCCATTCACAATGCGCTAGCCGATCTTGGGGCTAGCATCAACCTCATGCCCGCATCAATGTTCAAACGACTCGGCCTGGGGAAAACAAGCCCCACAAAGATGAGCATACAACTTGCCGACAGATCCGTCAAATTTCCACAAGGTGTCGCTGAAAATCTATTGGTCAAAGTTGACAATTTCGTTTTCCCGGCCGACTTTATCATCCTAGACATGGAAGAAGACGCCAATGTCCCTCTCATCCTTGGGAGGCCATTTCTAGCCACCGCTCAAGCAGTGGTAGATATGAATGACGGAACACTAACATTAAAGTTTGGTGACGAGGAAGCGAAGTTTGGAGTTGGAAAGAGAGTAGAAGACGAAGACCCGGTCAACTACATGGAGGTCATAGACTCAAGTTTGGATGACGCTCTCCGACGGTGTAGAATGGGATGCAACACATCCCACTTGAGTAACATATGATCAGGCTTTGGGTCTAGCCAAGGACCCTTATAAACGTGGCGCACCACGGAGGCGTTCCGCGAAACTATCCTTAGTTTAGTTTAGATTAATTTTTTTTTACGTTTTCTAGTTAGTTTTAATTTTCAGGAATAAAACACACTCTGGATGGCAAAGGATGCAATGGAAACTTGAACCAGCACCCCATGCAGGAAAACAGGGCCATCCGACGATTTTCTTCATTAACAGTAAGTTCGGCACGGGTCGTGTCCGCCCAACACGGCCCCGTGCTGCACAGTCTGCAGAAAATACCCAGTTCAGGTACACTGGACACAGGCCGTGTTCACTCAACATGCCCCCGTGTCCAGGCTTCTGTTTCTTTTGTTTAATTCTTGTTACTGGCACTTGAACACGGGGCCGTGTCCGGACAACACGGGGCCGTGTCCAGCGCCCAGTAACACAAATTTTTGCTTTTTCACACCTTTTTACACATTTAATCAACCTAAAAATTTATTTTTAGGACACATTGAGGACAATGTGTAATTTAAGTGTGGGGGGGATGCTAAAACATTGAATCTTGCAAGTCCTAATTACAAGCCTTACACAAAACTCTATTGGAACCGCTAATCACCCCAATTTTTTTCAAAAATTTTCATATTTTTTACTTGTCTAGGTTTAATTTGGGAATTTCAAAATTCTAAAAAGGTTATATTTTTACAAATTTACAACCGATAGCGTCGTGATAAAAAGAACCAACATAAGAAAATTATGAAAAGGCATGACAAGCTTAGTTAAAATTTGATTATATATACTTGATCACATAAAAACCCATTCCCACAAAAGTGAGTTTTGAGCCTTTATTGAGCATACGAATATATATCTTTAAATTAAATGCTCATTTTTCGTTTCTTGTGTGAATAGCCGCTTGGTTCTTACAACTCTAGAACTTGCCACGACGATACATTCCCGGTCCTTACCAACTTAAACCCGAGTAAGTAAATGATGGAGGCATTAGGACTAACCCTTTTTATTTCTACACCATTATTTTTTCTTTTTTTTACCACCTACCCAAAATCCCCCTAGTTAACCCCTTTGAGCCTAAACCTTTTCATTTCATAACCCAAACCAAACACCCTTTCACCCACCAAAACCTTTTTATTTTTAACCCTTTTGTTTTAGTAACAAGTTCGGTTTTTCGTATGACTTTCAAAAAAAAAATGTGTTGATGATGAAGCAAAAGAAATAAACAAGCAAGTTCATCAAAAATAACTTTGTTTGAAATTATGGCTTCATCAAAATAAAAAAAGTTGAAAAATAGAAAGTCTTACGAAAACCGATGCTTTTTATGTTTTTTTCGCCCTTTTCTACTAACCACTAACCCAACCACCTACCTTTAACCCAAGCCAAACCCTTCACCCAAAAAAAAAAAAGTCCTCTTGATATTTACAAAGGTATATAGTTAAAAAGGAGGAGGATTGATTGCTTGACAAGCCTATGGTAGGAGTAAGTTCCATGCCGCTCTCGAGTGATTCACTAAAATACATCTTCGGCCGAGTGTTGAGTGATCCCCGTGAGGTATGTGAACTTGTATATAAATAGAATTTTAAAGAGGCATGTTATGCCCTAATAAATAATTTATATTATGAAAAGTTTTGAATAAATCATGACGAATAGGAATGTAAATAAATAAAAATAAAACTAAATAAAGAATCTTGGAAATCCCGACACTCTATGACAAGCCCAAAAACATTCTCTTCTACCTATTCCATTTGGGAGTGAAAAGCCATATTATAAAGAGTTTTGCTTGAGGACAAGCAAAGATTCAAGTGTGGGGGTATTTGATCTGTGCAAAATGCAACATATAAATTACATCAATTGTGGCATAAAACTAACCCTTTTTTAGTACTAATGTTGGAAAAAGTGTGTTTTTGTCTTCCTTTTGTATTTTCAGGATTAAATGAGCTCAAATTAACAAAAGAAGCAAAAAGGCAGCTAAATCTAGCATAAATACAAGAAAAGGAACAAATGTGACATGCCCGACCCCACGACAGCATCTTCCCAAGCAAAACAAGAAGACAGAAGACTGAACACGCCCCGTGCTCAGTTAGCACGGGGGCGTGCCCAAGTGTCAGCATAAAAGACAAAGTTGTAGAAGCTTCCATTGCCCACCACGGGGCCGTGCTCAGCGGACACGGGGGCGTGGTCAACTATAAGATTCGCAGAATCTAGGCAAATCTTGCTAATACAGATATGCTTCTGCACACGGGGTCGTGCCCAGCGGACACGGGGCTGTGGTCAACTAATAATGACAAGAGCAATTAATGAAGAAAGAGAAGGATGTGGACACAGGGCCATGCCCACTGGACACGGGGCCGTGCCCGAGCTTCTGTTCAGCCTATAAATAGGAGTGCTTGGTTCAAGCTCAAATCATCCCTTGGCACGCCACCTCTCTCACACTTCACCCACCACCCACCACCACCATAACACCATCATCCACCACCATCATCCATTGTCCATCATAGAGTGTGTGAGTCGTCTCGGGATCCAAGATTGATCATAAGAGTTCTTGACAATCAAGGCCATGTTTGCCTAAGTCTCTTACATCACTTGGTGAAGACAAAGTGTCTAGTGTAATACTTTTTATTTTTAATATTTTCGCACTTTTTACTTGGTTTTGTATTAATGACTTTAATAACTAGTTTCTTATGTTGAAGGTGATTTTTCCTTATCGTTTGTCCGTGGTGTCTTGGCATTATTTTACTGTCTATATAAAATAAAAGATTTTCACCATTCATATCTCCACGGTCTATATGGAGGTATGTTGGCTACCTGGTCGGGGGTTAAGGGAACGGTTTGGTAAAAGTCTTGCCTTGTTCAGTGTATAGATCCTGCAAGGACCTGGGTCAAATTTAGTAGGACCTCCTTCAATACTTAACGGTATTGGATGGCGGGGGTCCAAACTCTTTGATCCCCTCATATGTAAGCTACTATTAATACTATAACCCGGCTATTTAGGACTGTATCCCTGCTGACTCAGACTACTTAGTCGAGGGTAACGTCACCTTCAAAAGAGGGGCCTACCATAATTTGCATTAATAACTTAATTAATTATCTTTCAATAATCCGACCCTTTAGGATTGTATCCTTGCTGACTCAAACTACTGGGTTGAGGGTAACGTCACCTTCAAAAGAGGGGCCTACTACAATAACTAAGATAATCTCTTAAAAAATGCAAAAGTGAGGAAATAATCAAAGGTTACACTATACACGAGTCGGAACCAAGTGATTCATCTTGTCTATCTGTTTTTATTTTTATTTTTATTTTATTTTATTTTCAGCATTTTAGTTAGTTTTTATTTTTCTTAGTTTAAAACATTTTTCTAAACTTTTGATTTGATTAGACGTTGAGGATAAACCGGTACTAAAAGCTCTTGTGTCCTTGGACGACCTCGGTATCTTGCCAACACTATACTACGCTCACGATGGGTGCACTTGCCCATATGTGTGTTTAGTGTTAGTAAATATCGTGTTTTATAAATTTAAAACTTGGCTAAAGAAAGTGTAAAAGGGCTTAAAATATACTTAAACCTACATATACACCTAACACGCATCACGCGTATTTAGTGGTAATTGAACATGAGAAATGTAATTTAGATGGAATACATGAAAATGCTAGTATGAATGAAATGTACTACTTATATGTGTGCGCGTAAGAAATCATATGCCCATATGTGTGTCCTAGAACATGAATATGAAATGTATATAAGGTCAATTGTATGGTCTTTTATGATGACACGGATACATGAGGATAAGCCGAGAGTTCGTATAATGAACAGTTGACTTTTGAAGGTCAACTACGCATAAGAAGCATGGTTTAAATTGTTGTCATAAGGACAGGATTATAGGAAGTAGTATGGTATATGTTATGCCAATACGCGTTATTTGTGATGGCATGATGCATTACATGAGTTTGAAGGGATATGAATTTGATTATATGTCTTATGCTTGTTAGTTGTGACTAAAGAAAGTCAAATGTGAAATATGCGAATAATATGATCGTTAACATGTACAACCGAGTATGCTAATAAGAATGTGATTTCGGTAACATGGAAGTATAGGGACCATGTCGAGACGGACTCGAGCACGAGAGGCTAACGGGTCAAGAAGAGGCAAGAAAGTGGATACGAGCGCAGACGCATAATGTAAGTGACTTCCGACTCACTTCTTAGTATACATATAGAATTTTCTTGTTTATGAATGAGGGGAAATTATGTATGGGTATGTAATGAATGAAGGTATTAAGATAAGTATTGAACTAGTTAGACGAAGGTAGTTATCTAAGTAGAAGGTAATTTGGTGGGATTAAACGGGTCGAATAAATAAGTATAAGTAAGGTAACGGCAATGAAATCCGTAATGATTAAGGAACCGGGGTAAGGATTCTTAGTCTGATATGTAAGGAATTGTTTTACGGACATTTAGGAACAAGTTTCAAGTGATTCAGACGCGAAACGAACAAGTTATGAGGATTTTGTTGACAAATCGGAAAGCTGGTTGGGGACTACCGTAGCTTACGGTAGCCACCGTAAGCTACGGTAGGTGCTAGGTCTTTCTTTCTGCCGTAAGGCAGTAGAAAGGCACCGTAAGACTTTTGGGGCCACCGTAAGCTACGGTAGCCACCGTAGCTTACGGTGGAGGTCTGGTGCAAAAGTAATGTTTATGAAATTCTTCGTTTTTCTTCGAATTCGGACCCCGTGAACCCATTCCAAGCCTCGTTAAGTTTTTATAATGTTCCTCATCCCTACCAAATGGCTCGGTAAGTTACGGGGAAGTATAAAACTAATTTTTAAGATCTGAAACATACCCGAAAGAATATTTAAAAAGCGATTCTGACGTGTGAGTAAGAATGGGATGTGCGAGCGAGTATTCGGGGTAATGAATTGAGTATTTGGGTATGTATGTATAGGTTCAATTTCATTTCAATATGTGAAACTTTTAAGTAATTATAAATAGGAGTAAGTACGTATGTAAGTTGTTCACTCGTGTTTTATTACTCAGAGGTTGTAATTAGGACATGAAGGTAAGCCTCATATGGAATTATGCAAGTTGTATGTGAGAGCTTGTTTATATGTACGTATGTACGTGTGTATGTATTATGTGACCAAAAGTGCATATACGGATGTACGTAGGCACGAAGTAGTATTCATTGTACACGAAGGAATGAGGCTTGTAAATACGTATACATAGCTTCAATATGTTTGAGTACTAAGTTACTAATCATGTGCCTTGAGAATGAAATGAGATTTGCAGGTATACTATTGAAGTCCATTGTGAAGTTTTGAGGAAATGAAATGCAAGATTGTACTCGGAAACATGATCGAAAAGACTTGCACGAATAGAAACATTGCGGTGTGGTCATTTAATTATGTATGATAGATTATGAATGTAGATTATCAAATTTTAATGATGGCATGTTTGTGGTGAATGTAGGTTACACGGGCTAACACCGGTGTAATGCATTGGGGGATTGAAGATCGAGTCAAGGGCAAGAATTGTACGGGAAGAGTAGTCACATAACTGGGGATCATATATGTAATTGATGTGATGGTCAAGAATAAATGTTGTAAATCTTTCATTTAAAGTGTGGGTTATTCTAGAAACTAACTTACATATGATGTTCGTGAGACCGTGATAATTGTTACAGGTATGTCCGTTAGAATTAGGTAATAGATGGACGTGAGGGTAAAGAGAAATGTAAGACTTTCAGGAATGAAAGCATGAATGATATGATAGAATCCGCGAGACGGATTCGAAGCATGAAAGGAATGAAAGCATGAATGATATGTTAAAATCCACGAGACGGATTCGAAATCAAGAAGGAATAAAAGTATGAATGATACGCTAGAAACCGCGCGACGGGTTCGAAACATAATGAATGATAAGAATGAATAGATTTGAATGTGTAAGTAATTACAAATTAAGCAAGTAAATATTCCTTAAAAAGCGAATATTATCCAAGTTATGTCTTAAACTTATATATATGTGAATAATGTATAAATATATACAAATATGTTTGTATGCAAGAAGGGTTAAATAGACAAATGAGTCTTGTGGGTCAAGTGGTAATCGCCATTTAAACCCGATATATTTAATGTTTTGATTTGTTAAGTTTATTACTCATAGGTGAGCATAATGTTTGGCACACAAACTCAAATTTAGACGAAACAAGGAAGTTTTGAATAAGTTATGTGTTAGATGTGTTAGTAATCGACTCTTAGGAGTCATAATGAACGACGGGCCACGACCCGGACAATCATTTAAGTATGAATGAGAAGGGTGAGTTCTGTTAAGAATACCGAAATGATGTAATGAATGCCCATGCAAGTAAGCATGAAGGGAAAGAAGTACGAATGTGTACCTCATTACATCTACGATAAGTAAGAAATGTCGGTTTGACCTTGAAAAGTCAAACTGCAAAGGTCGACAATATAAGTAACCAGAATAAAAGAATTACATGTAAGGAATGAAATGTGGAAAGTGTTATAGCATGTACGTAGGAAATTGTAAAAGAATTATAGGTGAGTAATCACCTAGTATAATGAATGTTTGAATGAAAAGCGCTAACCGCTGATTTTATAGATGTCAATGGTAGAACTCTCAATGTGATAAAACCAATCGAATTGGTGAACGAATGTGCACGAGTAAAAGCTCAATACAAGGATGAATAAAAGCTGGCCTGGTGCAGTTAGTACACGCGAAGGAGAGGATCGATCTGGTCTACGGATCGCAGAAGCACGAAATGAAATCAAAGTAAGTATAATGTTTTAACTCATACCGGATAGATATGGATTAGTAAATTGAAAGCGATCTACGAGATGAATAATGGAATAGGTATGGTAGGGTATGGAATGTTTGACTTTTAATAGTTGATGTAAGAAGAGAACTATGTCATTAAGAATTAAATCTTAAGAGTTTTGAGCGAAAATTTTGGGTATTGGTTGAAATCTCGTATAAGGAACCTGCATGGTATGCTTGCTTAGGCAAATTAAGTAATGCATGAATTGAGAAGGAATAGTAATGTAGAAGGAATGAGGTGAGTTGAAGGTAACGTAATGGTACGTATAGAACAAATAACTATAGGAAACGTAGAATGATGTTAACTTTGGAGTTAAGCGTGTATATGTGACTATGAAATAGTAGTTTTGTTGCGATAACAAAACAAGAACTAAATGTTATATGATATACGTATAGAATATAATCTAAGAGGGGGGATGAAGGTATTAGATCTGTTATAACGGAACATATGAATGTAAGTACGATAATAAGTGTGAAGAAGTATGTATATTGACCCACTATAAACGGACTAAGGAAATGAGAATGTTATGTAAAAGTAAAGTATGAAAAGTTTGGACTTGTTAGAAAGAAGTCAACTATATAAATAGTCATGAATCGAGAAGAGATAGTTACTTAGTATTATGAGGTACCTATCGAAATTAAACATAGATGTGTATGCATAAATTATGAAATTAGATCGTATGGTCGATGAATGTTGAAATAAAAAAAAGGAATGTTATTAATGGGATGTTGGAATTGTTTCAAGAAAACAAATGATATATTGCACATGATATACGAGTATTAGAATGATGAATGAACCATTAGCTAAGAAGTATGTTAGAAGCTAGCATTATTAGTGAAAATGACACTAATAAGAACTCCGGAACGGGTTCTTGAAAATAGAAAACTGTCACTGAGGTGGGCTAGTGGTCATGTTGATGGAGCAAGGGGAAAGGATAATAAGTGTTTAATGGAAATGAGAAAGGTTTCGGGGACGAAACCTCATTTAAGGGGGGTAGATTTGTAACACCCCAAAACTCGAATGCTTATATTGTCGTATGTTCCTATAGGACATATCATGAAATAAGTAACTAGGCTATTTAACCTAGTTGAGGGAATGGTAAAAGCTATGGAAAGATGAAAATCTTGCCAATTATGTTTAATTAACAAACACGAGGGACTAAAGTGGGTTAAAATGAAAGTTGAGATATTAAAAGAAAATAACAACACACACAAACACACATTCGTGTGTATTCTAGATCGTTTAGGAGCTCCCAAAGGAGCCAAACCCTAGCTCAACCTTAAATGCTCAAATTGAAGGGTAAATTGAAGCTCAAATTCATGAATGAACATGGATTAGTGATCACCTTCACAAGGGGATCATAAGGTATGTCTCAAAACTAAGATTGTTGATCTTGTATGAAGTGGGTTATGTTTTAATCCGTGAATTGGGATGAAATTGAGTATGAATATGTGTTAGTATCAAGATATAGAACATAGATTATGCATGATTTAGGTTAATTTGATGCTTAGAGGTGAAACCCATTAGTTATGGTGAGGATGATGACTTGAATCATCATCCATGTCTAATTCTTGTGAAAGATTGATGTATTATGTGGTATATGAAGAAATCTTGTTAGCTAAATTGAGCATAATATGAGTTTACTTAATGATTTGTGATGTTGATGAATGAAAGCATGAAGTAGGAAGTGAAGCATGATATACTTGTACATTAAGCTTAAATAGTGGTACGCACGCCAAGCGTTCGATGAAATGTCTAGGTGAGATCATTAGAGGAGATTGAATGTAACTAATGGATGAAAATGTATAATATGTGGTTGTCGCGTATTTAGTGGTAATTGAACATGAGAAATGTAATTTAGATGGAATACATGAAAATGCTAGTATGAATGAAATGTACTACTTATATGTGTGCGCGTAAGAAATCATATGCCCATATGTGTGTCCTAGAACATGAATATGAAATGTATATAAGGTCAATTGTATGGTCTTTTATGATGACACGGATACATGAGGATAAGCCGAGAGTTCGTATAATGAACTGTTGACTTTTGAAGGTCAACTACGCAAAAGAAGCATGATTTTAATTGTTGTCATAAGGACAGGATTATAGGAAGTAGTATGGTATATGTTATGCCAATACGCGTTATTTGTGATGGCATGATGCATTACATGAGTTTGAAGGGATATGAATTTGATTATATGTCTTATGCTTGTTAGTTGTGACTAAAGGAAGTCAAATGTGAAATATGCGAATAATATGATCGTTAACATGTACAATCGAGTATGCTAATAAGAATGTGATTTCGATAACATGGAAGTATAGGGACCATGTCGAGATGGACTCGAGCACGAGAGGCTAACGGGTCAAGAAGAGGCAAGAAAGTGGATACGAGCGCAGACGCATAATGTAAGTGACTTCCGACTCACTTCTTAGTATACACAATGTGGAAATATCTGTTTTGGGTCGATTATGCGCGAATACAGGAGGTTGTTTAAAGTTTCTGTATCTGGGCGGTCCAGGCGGCCCGCGTAAAGGTGTTGATGGGTCTTACGCGGCCCGCTTGGGTTCTCTGATCAGACAAAAACGTTTTCAAGTTGTTGCATCTCGTCTCTTGGCCCTTCCGAAAGGTCAATTAAGCTTATTTCTTGCAATTTGACCCCTTCTTATTTACCTACAAGGGCTTTAAGACTTGTACCCACTTTTCTAAGTCCTTGGTCACCTTGTTATTACCCGAAAATTCATAACTTTCATCGTTGACGCTTTAACCCCTCACATACGAATTTGATCATAACTTTCTCATACGATAACAAAACGTTATGAAATTTATATCGTGCATTCTAGTGAGCATAATTAACCGTTACAAAGCTTCGGGTTTGCCAAAAGGTCACTCAGAGGTATAACTTAAACATGTTGACACATTTAACCCCTGTAGTTTGTAATCTCTCACTTTCTTTCATATTTAGCTTCGTATGATCCATGATTTATTCGTTTGAAGGTATGAGCATCATGTAGGGTTAATGTATAATATATTTATTCACTGTTGACATTTAGAACTCGTATATTCACATACTTTCCATGATTGTCAACTTTAGTCCTTCTATAACATTCTTTCACACGTTCAAACATATGACACGTGTCGACTCATTATAGGACGTGAATTTTCGAGGTGTTACATCCTCACCCCCTTAAAAGAAATCTCGACCTCGAGATTTACTGAAATAAATAAGGGTACTTTTCTTTCATCGTGGACTCAACCTCCCACGTATATTCGGGACCTCTACGGGCATCCCATTTTACCTTTACAATAGGCACATGCTTCCTTCGAAGCTTCTTAACCTGTCGATTTTCAATCGACAATGGTTTTTCCACAAATTTTAAGCTCTCATCTATATGCACATCTGTTGGTGCATTCATCTGTCGTCTTCATCTTGTATCGAGTCTTGTACGTAGAATGTTAGATCAGTGCACTTAGTTCGAGATATAGTGGTTTAGTTTGAAAGTCAACTTGAGGTTTAGCTTGAATTGTTTAGAGGTTTAGCTTGAAAGTAATTGGGAGGTTTAGCTTGAAATTGTCATGTCATCTTCAAGCTAAACCTAGAATAGTATAAATAGGGGAGTGTTCTTGTCATTTGTAACTTTTGTGCTTTTGGATACCGAAGTGCTGCCGGTTTATCCAGTGATTGTACAAGCTGTAATATCAATCAGAAACGTGTTTAAAGTGAATTGCTAGCTGTTTCGAAGTCAGTTTCTTTGTTTCCGCCACTGAAACTGATTAAAACTTCTCTGAACGACTCATTCGGGTCAGTACACGATCCTACAAGTGGTATCATAGCTCAGGAGGTGGAGTTCTTACCGATTCAGCTCGAAATTTCTGTTTTCTACCCCTTCTTTTCAGAATTTACAAGTTTTTACGGATAAAATCAGCTCAAATTCACACATATTGTGCGTAATCGTGTATTAACAAATCCTAGAAAGTTTCAGCGTTAAAATCGGCTTAAAATTGGTTCAAATTGTGGTTTAGCTTGAAATTTGTTCGTTTTTTGCTGATGTCATCAGGTTTAGCTTGAACATTTCATCAGGTTTAGCTTGAACATTCCATCAGGTTTAACTTGAACATTCCATCAGGTTTAGCTTGAACATTTCATCAGGTTTAGCTTGAACATTCCATCAGGTTTAGCATGAACATTCCATCAGGTTTAGCTTGAACATTCCATTAGGTTTAGCTTGAAAGTGTTGTGTTTGAAAAACGTGTTGTCGAAACATGGATTCTGAATTCTACAACGCATTTGCTTCAACCCCGATTACTCCGACTACCATTGCTAAGAATATGAACATGGAAAATGAAACCGGAACAATGCAAAAACCTCCGAAACTTATGGGAATGGAAGAGTATCATGTATGGAAGAATCATTTTGAGAATTGGCTCCAGGCAAATCATCTAAGAGCTTGGGAAAGCATTGAAACAGCATACATCAGACCGCAGACTGCTATGAATGTTGATAAAATTATCTCAGAGTTTTCCGACCTAGAAAGAGAAAGTTATAAAGGAGAGAAAATGATGATAAGTCTGTTGCAGGAAGCTATCACAGAGGATATATTTGTTTTGCTTCAGCATGATGGAAATGCATTTTCGATCTGGAAAGCTCTTGAGAAGAAATTTGAAGGAAGTAAAGAGATGTTACAGAGTAAAGCTGCGTTACTGAAAAAGGAGTTTGAATTGTTTACTAGTATGCCTGGTGAAACTACAAAGACTCTCATTGAGAAATACTGCCATCTTGTGCGCACCATGTCTCAGTTGAAGATTACTAAAACTCCAGCAGAATGGGTTGAAAAGCTTGCTGATGCTTTACCACAAAAGGAATGGGGTACATATCTTATGATTTTGAAGAATTCTGGACATTTTAGCAGATTGTCGATTGGTCAGTTTATTGAAAAACTGGAGGCACAGGATCTTGAACAGCAGAAAATTGCAAGAATGAACAGTTCAAGCCATTAACAAGACATCAAACTGTACTATAAAGGAAATGTTCAAATTGTTGAATCAAGTCCGAAGATCCAAACTGCGTTTAGTGCAGGAAATCAATTTGGAACAGGCATTCAAAGTTCAGTTAACACTAGTGGGTTTTCAAGTATTAATCCTCCAAGTGTTCAAAGTGCGAGTGTTGGTAATGAGCATATGATTCAGTGCAATGTGGCATTGCATCTTCAAAATGGTCAAAACTTTTCCGAAGAAGTTGTGAAAAATCATATGGGTCTATTGGTTACTGCTTTGGAATCTTATGAAGGTTTGATAGCCGGAAAGATTGGTAACCCGATGCTAACAAAGGAAGATTATGACCAAATAGATGCAGAAGAGTTGGAACTTATGGATATAAAATGGGCTTTGGCGAGTGTTCTGAGAAGCGCTGAAAAGTTTAAAATGATTACAGGACGAAATGACTTTTTAGATGCTCATCTTTCAGCTTTAGGTTTTGATAAATCTAAAGTTACTTGTTTTAAATGCAGGGAAAAAGGTCATTTCAAAAGAGAGTGCAAAAATCAGGAGCCGAGAGGAGCAAAGGATCCTTTTGGAAAAGATGATTACTATAAAAAGTCTATATATCAACAAATCACTTATCAACCGCATCAACAAAAGGATTCTCAAACTGCACATGGATAAATGATTGAGGATGCAAACAAGAGAGCTTATTATGGCATCATTGATCAAGATGACGAGAAAGTGGCTGAAGGTTTTAGCTGGGATAAGTATATTCCAGCTGATCCAAATTTTAAAGCTTTTATTACTCAGATTGTACAAAAGCCAGAATTGATGAAGGAGTGGATGGCTGTGATGTCGGATGATGAGGTGAGTAAAGATGGAAAATCTGTTTCTTCAGAAAGCAGTGATGATGATGAAGAAATTGAACAGATAAACCTTGGAAAAACTCATTTATTTTCTGACAGATTTGATTTCTATTTTGCAGATAAATTGAAGAAAATTAAAGAGAGGAAAGCTGCAAAAGAATTGAAAGAAGCCAAAGTGATTGAGAAGATAGTTGAAGTGGAGAAAATAGTGGAAGTTGAGAAGATTGTGGAAGTAGAAAAGATAGTTGAAGTTACAAAACCCTGTCTTACTTGTTTAGAGTCATGTAAACAATGTATAGAAAAAGATGAGAGGTTTAGTGAGTTAGAAAAGTTGAAAGAACAGTTGTTGTTTGATGTAAAAAATTTGAAAGAGTCATATGATGTATTGAACAGAACTGTGAATAGTTTGCAAAAGACTAACTCTGAAAGAGAGAAAGCTTTGAAGATGTTGAATGCTACCATGATGTCAAAGCAGAAAGAGATAAACTTTTACATTGAAGAATGTGCAAAGTGGAAGCAAGAGTTGGAAACTGAGAAAGCTGAGAATGAAAGAATCAGACGATTGCTGCTAAGTTATACAAGTTGTGATTACATAATTGATAGAATTTATCCTACTATTGCAGGTTTTGAGGCGTTTAAAGACGAAGACAAGAAGTCAAAGAAGAAAACGGATACTGGTAAGAAACAGAGTGTCTGTTATAATAAGTGTCCGCCACCAATTTGGGAAGGGTATTCGCCTAGAAAACCGAATGAGGAACAAGTCCAAAAGGCAGTTAATCTAAAGTTAGAGTCCGAGTTAACCGATGTATTACCAGACAACATTGACATCACATTCACAGCGTCCGATACAGATCATGAGTCCGAATTAATTAAAAGAATGGTTGATCAGGTGTTGGATAGGGATGAGGAGTCAGAGTCGAAATCCGAGTCAGAAAGTTCATGTCAGTCGGTCGGGAGTTCGAGTTCGTCTGGAAAGAGTTCAAAATCGTCGGGAAAACGGGTTTATAGTAAAGAATTTTTGTTGTCAAAATCTAATTTGAATGATGAAACATTTGAAGTTGTCTATACTTTGAGTGATTCTGACAAATTATATTTTGATAAAGAGTTTCCAATAAGAAGTGTTCGATTTGAAAAGATTAAAAAGGTTTTCAAATTAACAGAAATTAATATTTCTGAAATAAAAGATTTAAATCTTTCTGAAAAACCTAAAAATACACTTCAAGAGTTCAACAAAGATTGAACAAGAAAAAAGGTTACAGTTCTGGTTCTGGTTTTCAAAAGAAACCAAACTATAACAGTAATTTCAAAAAGAAAGGAAACGGTTTTATTCTACCAGAAAATTATAAAAATGAAAAATTTTCTAAAACATATACAAAAATGACATATGTTGCAGGAACTAGTCATGAAGAAGAAGCAAAGAGCTCATTCTGGAAACAGTCAAACCAGGAGTTTCTGAATGAAAAGATGAAAAATGGGGCTTATCAAAGGAAAGAAACAAGAACCTGTTACAGATGTAATGAAGTTGGTCACATTGCATGGAACTGCCCAAAAACGACCAATACAAAACAGGGAGTTTCTGGAAAACTAAAAGAAGTTGTTGTTGATAAAACTGAACTACCAACAGAAAAATTTTAAGTGTTTAAAAACTCTACATATGAAGTTGGTGAGTGTTCGAAAAGGTTTTACAAGAAAAGGGGAAATCTTGACAACCAAACTTGGGTTGTTAAGAAATCAGAGGTAAAATCTGGTGATGAATCTGATTCCACAAAGTCAGAGGAGCCACAAGTTGTTAAAAAGGGTGAAAACTCAGTGCCTCTAATGGATGATGTTCATTTTCCACCATTGAGAGCTGAGAATTTTAAATCAAAGGTTGGAAAGGTTGAGATCTCGAATCAATTCTATTCTGAGAAGAAAGAATTTGACGTCGAGAAAGCATTTAATGGGAATGTTAAGAAAATTTTTGGAAAAATGATCGATGGGAAAGTTAAAGGGGTAAAGGAGTTTTATGCTACAAAGAAAGCAACTTACACTCCAACTGCTTCAGAGTTGAAATCACCCAAGGCTGGTCAGGCTTGGGTGGACATTTTCTTTCATTAGAAAAACCTGACTTGCCGGGGATCCCAAGTTTGTAATCGTGGATCAGGAATCGGCATCATTCTTGTTATGTTAGATTTTGTGAAAGATTTTTAAATGTGTTTAGTTGTTACAGGTGAAGGACTATGCCGGAGCTTCCAGGTAGGTAAGTGCGAAGCAGGAATCAGCATTTTGATTGGTAAAATGGTTTGTGTAGAGGTTTATTCCTACATAGGTTTGAAGGTTGTGAATATTTTTACAAGAGGTACAGAGGTTGCATACATGAAAGTGGTAAATCAGGGACATTAAGTTGTACTTGATCTGCTACAAGTGATTGAATGGACAATATGATGAACCAAACCCCGAACCTACAAGTGGTTAAATCAACAAAACTTATTTTCCGGAAAAATCATTTTGGTTAAAACAAACTTGAGTGTTTTGAAATCATAATGAGAAAATAGTTTTGTGAAAGGGGGAGTTCTGATTGTTTATGCCTAGTGGATGGCGAATTGAAGCAATTCGATATCGGTTGTCACTTTATTGTATAGTTTATTTTCAAATTTCCTAAAATGTGTTTGCATTTTAAGGGGAGTAAAAATTTCAGAAAATCCAAAAACATTAGAAAATTTGAAAAAGACAAAAACATGATAAAATTCAAAAATGAGTTTTGGTGTCAAAGAAGAGGAAATGATAGTACATCAGTAGACAGTTACAGTATGCTAAAGAAATGTAATGTTTAAATAGCGTTAAACAGTCTCACTGATGATATGCCGATAGGTTTTAACACATGTAGTAAACTTTTTCGGGATATAAACATAAATTCAAACTTGCTTATTTTGTGGGGAACACTACTTGGATATATAGGTAACCCCTGAAATCTCGTTTGAAAGGTCCCTCTTTCTGAGATACTAGGTCTTTATGCTCAGTGATATCTGGGGTATTATCCCGGGACTTCTGCTGAAAGAAATTTCTGACCTAGTCCCCGCATAATACTTTCTGCATATGCTTTGAAATATAAGCTCGCCCTCAGCAAATTGATGAAACAATAAAATTGCTAATCATTGCTGTTGAAGAAAAGATCCTCTAAAGGGGACACACCAAAAGTCGAAGCCGTCATCTCTCTGCGTATACGGGAGTATCGACCTGAGCTCTCACGGCCCTCGCAATTTAACCCCTTACAGATATCATCTGTGGTATACTCACCTGTAAGACTGAATATTGGGATCTGGATACGGGAGTATATTCAAGAGGTAGGACACATGAATGAGTTTAAGTTCTTAAAACACCTAACTCATATCCTGAATCAGTTGAAATTTGTGTGAGAATTTAAGTGGATCAGTATATCGGCAATCTAAGTGAATTGTTTAATTCTTAATGTGTAACTAAGCTCAACGGTACTTGTGACTTGTCAAAAACTGATATGATCCTCTTGCACAAACTCACAAAATATTGTTGTAAATATTTCTTTACTGCATTGCATTTCTTTATATTAAAAAAATTCCAAAAAGATTTTCGACAACTGGTATTGGAGAGCTGATTTTCAAAATTCCAAGTGCTAGACATGATGAACAAATGGTTTGGGAGAATGTGTTTTGAAAAGAAAAATGATTAATTTTTGCAAATGGTTCATCAGAATTTATCATTGATAAATCATTCTGGTTTAAGTTGAGAAAGAATCTGGGTTTATAAATTTGTTAAATGTTAAATTTGTGAAATTTATTTCTGGGTTAAGAATGTGCAGGTGTAGCCAGGTTTCGATCTTGAACCTGAAGATAGAGTGCCAGGTTCCGATACCTGAAGACTTTGTGATTTCAACATGCCAGACTGCGATCCCAGCATATTGAAAGGGGGAGTCTGAAGACATCCGAGTAGAGATTGTTCGTGGAGAGTCTGTTGATACAGAATAGGAGAAGGAGATAAAGTTTGAGGATGCTTACATTGTGAGATATTTCAGAGGGCGTTCAGACTGATAAAGACCGAAGATTGTAAAGACTCGACACTTAAGACTCGTCAACATCTGATCTGTTGGTGCATTCATCTTTCGTCTTCGTCTTGTATCGAGTCTTGTACGTAGAATGTTAGATCAGTGCACTTAGTTCGATATATAGTGGTTTAGTTTGAAAGTCAACTTGAGGTTTAGCTTGAATTGTTTAGAGGTTTAGCTTGAAAGTAATTGGGAGGTTTAGCTTGAAATTGTCATGTCATCTTCAAGCTAAACCTAGAATAGTATAAATAGGGGAGTGTTCTTGTCATTTGTAACTTTTGTGCTTTTGGATACCGAAGTGCTGCCGGTTTATCCAGTGATTGTACAAGCTGTAATATCAATCAGAAACGTGTTTAAAGTGAATTGCTAGCTGTTTCAAAGTCAGTTTCTTTGTTTCCGCCACTGAAACTGATTAAAACTTCTCTGAACGACTCATTCGGGTCAGTACACGATCCAACAAGTGTATGTGGTATGACCAGTGATTCGTCAGCGAAACACTTCTTCAGATTGCAGATGTGGAATACATTATGAATACCACTGAGCTCTTCAGGTAAGTTTAGCTTATAGGTAACTGACCCGACACATTCGATAACCTCGAAAGGTCCTATGTATCTCGGGCTTAGTTTGCCTTTCTTACCAAATCGCATCACTCCCTTCCAGGGTGATACCTTAAGCAACACTTTGTCGCCTACTTCGAAGTGAAAAGATTTACGCTTTGGATCTGCGTAGCTCTTCTGCCTATCTCGGGCAGCTTTGAGACGGTCACGAATCTGGACAATCTTGTCCGTCGTTTCAAAGACTATCTCTGGTCCTGATAATTGGACATCTCCAACTTCCGCCCAACAAACGGGCGTTCTACACTTTCTACCGTATAAGGCCTCGAAAGGCGCAGCCTTGATGCTGGTATGGTAGCTATTGTTGTAGGAGAATTCAATCAATGGTAGGTGATTATCCCAACTACCACCCAAATCAATCACGCATGCTCGAAGCATGTCTTCCAACGTTTGGATAGTACGCTCACTCTGACCGTCCGTCTGAGGATGGTAAGCCGTACTAAAATTTAAACGCGTGCCCAAAGATTGTTGGAAACTTTTCCAAAAATGGGACGTGTATCTAGTATCCCTGTCGGAGATAATAGACACAGGTATGCCATGTAAAGCTACAATCTTATCAACGTACAACTAGGCTAACATGTCGGAGCTGTAAGTCTCCTTAATGGGTAGGAAATGTGCTGACTTAGTCAGTCTATCAACTATAACCCATATTGTATCATTTCCTTTCCTTGTCTTAGGTAACTTGGTGATAAAATCCATAGTTACCATTTCCCACTTCCAAGTGGGAAGTTCAGGCTGTTATAGCAAACCTGACGGCTTTTGATATTCTGCCTTGACTTGCGCACACGTCAAGCATTTAGCTACATAGGCAGCTACAGACTTTTTCAAGCCTATCCACCAATAATTTGCCCTTAGATCCTGGTACATCTTATCAGCTCTAGGATGAACGGAATATTTGGAACTATGGGCTTCCTGGAGGATAACATCCCGAAGTCCTCCATAAATTGGAACCCATATTCTTTCATTTAACCTTAGAATTCCGTCTTTGCTAAGAGATAACCGCTCCTCAGTTACTCCTAGCTTTTTGTTAGGATAGTTAGCTTCCAACACAGCTTCCTTCTGTGCAGCTAACAACCTTTCAGTCAAACTGTTCTTTATTTCAATGCTCTTGGCATTGATTCGGATGGGTTTCACCCTTTCCTTTCGACTCAAGGCATCAGCGACTACATTCGCCTTGCCGGGATGATATCTGATTTCACAATCATAATCATTCAACGTCTCCATCCAGTGGCGCTGCCTCATATTTAAATCCTTCTGATAAACAGATGTTGAAGGCTCTTGTAATCAGAGTAGATCACACACTTGATTCCATATAAATAATGTCTCCAGAGCTTCAGTGCAAATACAACGGCACCCAACTCCAAGTCATGGGTGGTGTAATTCTTTTCGTGCACCTTTAACTGCCGTGAAGCATAGGCAATAACCTTGCCTTTCTGCATAAGCACACACCCCATGCCAGTGTGTGATGCATCGCAGTAAACTACGAATTCTTCAGTACCTTCAGGAAATGTCAGTACAGGAGCGTTACTCAACTTTTGCTTCAGAATATCAAAAGATTCTTGTTGCTTAGGGCCCCAATCGAACTTAATCTTCTTCCTAGTTAAGGAAGTTAGGGGTGCAGCAATCCTTGAAAATTTTTCAATGAAACGCCTATAATATCCTGCTAAGCCCAGAAAGCTACGAATCTCTGTAGGCGTCTTTGGCTCTTGCCAGTTCATAACAGCTTCTACCTTAGCGGGATCCACTTGGATACCACGCTCACTAACCACATGTCCAAGGAATTGGACTTCCCGAAGCCAAAATTCACACTTGGAAAATTTGGCATAGAGCTTCTCATGATGAAGAAGTTTGAGAATACAGCGAAGGTGTTTCTCGTGGTCAGCTTGGTTCTTCGAGTAGATAAGAATGTCGTCGATGAAAACGATGACGAATTTATCTAAGTAAGGCTTGCAGACGCGATTCATGAGATCCATGAATGCGGCAGGTGCATTTGTGAGCCCAAAAGGCATCACTAGGAACTCGTAATGACCATAACGAGTCCTAAATGCAGTTTTGTGAACGTCTTCCGCTCTAACTTTCAGTTGATGGTAGCCTGACCTCAAGTCAATCTTCGAGAAATAACTTGCCCCTTGTAATTGATCGAACAAATCGTCGATCCTGGGCAAAGGATACCTATTCTTTATTGTGACTTTATTAAGTTCACGGTAGTCGATGCACAGACGCATCGATCCATCCTTCTTCTTGACAAATAGGACTGGCGCTCCCCAAGGAGACGAACTAGGTTTAATGAAACCTTTGGCTAGCAATTCGTCTAGCTGTGTCCTCAATTCCTTCATCTCCATTGGTGCCAACCTATAAGGTGCTCTAGCAACAGGTGCTGCTCCGGGGATGATGTCAATTCTGAATTCCACTTGCCTATCTGGTGGTAAACCAGGTAGTTCTTCAGGAAAAACTTCAGGGTATTCAGAAATGACGGGGATGTCTTCCATCTTGGGTTTCGGCTCATCAAAAGTCACTTGTGCCATGTAAATGACACAACCCTTCTTCAAGCACTTCGAGGCCTTGAGCATAGTCACTTGCTCAGGCAATCCATACCGGGTATCTCCCTGAATGGTAATTGATTCGCTAGATGGAGTCTTGATCATCACTTGTTTTCTATTGCAGACAATCTGGGCCTGGTTATGGGATAACCAGTCCATGCCTAAAACGATGTCAAAACCAGCTAACTTCAAAGGAAGTAGGGACAGAGGAAAAGAGTGGTTCTTAATGGATATAACACATCCATCTAACATAGTTGAGACGGTCTCTATGGTGCCATCTGCTAACTCCACCTCATAATTTACACTTAAGGTTTTGACAGGTAAATTCAGCAATTTGCAAAACTTGTTATCTACAAATGATTTATCTGCGCCTGAATCAAAAAGTACTCTAGCATAGATATCATTTATGAGAAAGGTACCTGTGATCACGTTATCGTCTTGCACAGCCTCCTTCGCATCCATCCTAAAGACCCTAGCATTGGTCTTCTTGGCCTCATCAGGCTTCTTGGCGTATTTAGGGCAGTTGGTTTTAATGTGCCCTTTCTCATTGCAACTGTAGCAAGTTGCATCCTTCAGCTTTTTGCAATCCAAGGTCTTGTGGTCCTTGGACTTGCATATACCACAAGCAAAGGTTTTTTACTGAGTCTGCGAGTTCGACTCGAGTCTGCACTTTCCATAGTGCTGTTTCTTGCAAATCTTGCACTTGGGCTTCTCACCAAACTGATGCCCATCTTTCCTTGACTCAGACCCCTTCTTGTTGTCACCGTTTCCACGGTGCTTTTTGTTTGACCTCCGAGAGTTATCATCTTCACGTTTTCTCTTCTCAGCATCTTTGTTCCTCATCGATCTTTGTCTGACCGCATCCAGAGTGAGGGACAAGGATATGTCAGCTACAGATCTAAAAGTAGCTGGCCGAGAGGCCTTCACGCTTGCCTTTATCTCGGGGGCTAAACCACCGATAAAACGAGCTATTCTTTTTTGTTCCGGGGTCACCAGATACGGAACCAACCGGGACATTGTGTTGAAGCTCGTGAGGTAAGCTTGACAGTCAAGGTTTGTCATCACCAATGATAGAAAATCAGACTCTATCTTTTCCACCTCATGCTGAGGGCAGTAATTTTCCCTGATAAGGGCAACAAATTGTTCCCAAGACATGTTGTACAATGGGATTTTCCCGGTGGCTTGAATCAGTGATCTCCACCAGGCTAAGGCTTCACCCTTAAATGATTGCGACACAAATTTGACCACGTCCCTCTCAGCGCATCCGCTGATATCCACAACTGTGTCCATCTCGTCTAACCATGTCATGCAGTCGATGGCTCCTTTTTCCCCAGTAAAATCCCTGGGTTTGCAAGACACAAAGTATTTATAGGAGCATCCCTTTTTACTGGGTCCTTGATTTAATACAACCTGTTGAGATGGAGCACTGTGGTGGTTTGAGGAGAGTCTATCATCATCTTTCTTGGGTTCATCCTTCTTGGAAGGTAGCTTCGAATGCGGTGTAGATAGGGTCCTGCTCCGAGTCCCACTATACTCTTCGTACTGCCGCTCCAATGCCTTTGTAACAGCGTCGTCAACTAACGCTTTAAGTTCAGCACCCGTTAAATTAATTCGGGCGTTATCATTATTCTCCACGGGGTGACTATTTATTTCATCAGAGTCAGCCATGTTAATTGAACTGTTACAGAAAACAAGGACAATAGTTTACTTGGGAGTTTATTATGGAATTGCCCCTTAGGGTAATTCATTAACCATGGTGAACAGAGACCATATTTGGTTAATTTATTAATCACATTTATTTAGGATTTTAATATAATTTATCCTAATTATAAAACAAATAACAGTTTTATTAGTGGCACAAAAGGCCTAGTCACAAGGACATTTTTAAAATATAGGACATGATTTCAGAGAATCAAAGCATGAAGGTTTAAACATAGTTCATTACCTTTTTCGGACAGGGAGTCATAGCTACCACTGTCTTTTGGCCCATATGGAAATGAGCAAGGCCCGTACGCGCCATATTACCACGTATGGTCAAAATATGATCATCTTAATTGATGATTTAACCCATGATTCAGAGATCATTAAGTTGGGCTAGGAATCTTTGGAAAGATCCTTATATAAAAATGACGTGTGTGATTTTAACTAATCACGTCTGCCAGGAGTGTTAACATGTTTTCAGATGTTAACAGGGATTTGAATCTTTTAAACAGGTCTTACCATTTTGGCCAGGTCTTTATAATGACACTCGGCTAGGTTTCACTCTTAAGATTCTTATTCAATATTTAATAGGCAGGTCGTTATTAAAAGGAATGATTTTGATTTATTTAATTTCATGTAATATATTTATGCAGATAATAGCAAGAATGAAATTTATAAACTTACATTCCATTAATTTATTAAAAGGTTACATATCGCCCTAAACGGGACTTTTTAGACAAACAAGTTACCCATGCAGGGGTCAAGCAACATACTAGTCCACGCAGGGACTTAAACAAACAAAACACCCTCGTAGGGGTTAACAGAAAGATAGACCCACGCAGGGGTCAAAACAAACAAACATACCCACACAGGGGCTAATACAGCAAGACAGGCCCACGCAGGGGCTCAACTGATACAAGGAAAATACAACAACAGTGGAAGGATTCAATGGTCCTTCTTGCTCTTCCCTTTTATTAGGCTTGTCAATCCTTGGAAGAAGGTTTGTCGCTCCCTGCGATCTCGGTGAAAGTCTCGCTCAACCTGGTCCAGTCTCTGAAGAATTTCCTCCCGTTCTGGGGGAGAAAACCGTGGCGGCTGCGATTGCGTCCGTATGATAGGTCTGGCAGGTATCTGGTACCCATGAGTTGGGTACCCTGCTCCCCAAGGAGCTCCATAAGGTCCTTCCGGGTTAAAGGCGTTGTAATTGGCCGCTACCATGTAGGGGTCGGCTTCAGCGTAACCGTAGTTGGTGTGAGCCGGCGGCTCAAATGGGTTGTACGCCATCGAACCCGTGTATGCTGGAATTGGGTTATCAAAACCCATCGGAGGTGGTTGCGGCGCAACTGGGTTCGAAGGTCCACCCATTTGTGGATCTTCTTGATGTGGCGGATAATGACTGCCACTTGATTGTCGAGGAGAGCTAAAATGAAAGTCTCCTCCTCGCGCGGACATCCGCGCTCCGGTTCTCCTTCGCCTTGGCGGTTGTGGAGGTGCCGGCTGAACTGGTGGTGGTGGAGGCGGTGGCGTGACTGCCACAAACCGTGAATCCACAGAGGGATCCTGCTGCTGTTGCTGCTGATGAGGCGACGAATGATGCGAGGGTGTGAAGTACCACTCGTGCTGAGTAAACCTCGCCTGAAAGCTGTCTGGACCACCGTAGGGTGATCCGTGGAAAGAAGATCCATCCGAGATCTCAATAGGATGGTTCGGAGTTCCGGTTGCTGGCTCGACGGGAACCGTGTCCTCGTCCATGTCCATAGTGTTGTCTCCCGAGAAGTGGTCCTCCGGTCCCAATGGGTTAAAACCCACTGGTTCTTGTATATAATTTGCCGGGTTAAACCGGCCCCTAAAAACAGGTGTAGGGTCACCAAAAGAATTATGCGATAAGGATCGCTGTAAGGGTATGTAGGAAGGTTGAGGGTTATTGGGCTCATATTCCGGCTGTGGCCCATAAGGGTTATGAACGGGAGGTGTTGAAATGTGTGAGACCGACCGTCTAGCCGGCTCGAAAAGGTTCCTCCGGTTCTGTCGAGGATCATCACTCTCGGTGGTAGAAGGAGCTCGCATATGCGAAGGTCCTGCCTCGTTGTCTTTGGGGGCGGTGATTGGCCCCTTTCCTCGTCCTCTTTGTCGAAAGAATCTTGGAGGCATGTTTAAACCTGTCAATACAACATAAGATAACGACAAGAATATATATAAAATAAAGGACAAAACAAAACAAAGTGGAATTTGTCCTATGTTATCTGTCTAGACTCGAAAGTTTAGAAATGTGCAATTGTGTCATTGAGATTAAACACAAAAGGCTAGTGTTTAATTCACTTAATGTTGGCTCTGATACCAACCTGTCACACCCCGGTGTCCACGTGTCACCGGTGGGCCCGGTAGGGAGTATCGTGACGTGGTTGGCAACATAATAGTCAAACAACACAATATATAAATATGCACAGCGGAAGCAAATGAAAAATATAATTCAACTTTAATAATATTGTAATATCGTGTATCACAACAGTTGAAGGTTTGTCCACAGAAGGATCAAAAATAAATAGTAGTTCAACAGACTGTAGGCATCTTAAGCTTGCGAGACTTCTATTGATGCTAAGGAGAAATCCCAGCCAATTACGCTTAGTACCTGCATTTAATCTTTTTGGGAAAATACGTCAGTTTACACTGGTAAATACAATCAACTGACTCATTTTAGAAAATGATTGAAAATTGATTTGGATGCACGTGGCATAAACATTTTATAACTTGGGAGAATTATTTAAATATATAATCTTGTGAACGAATTACATGTTCCTTATGCGTTCAGTAGCCCGGACGTACCGGGTTAAAGATCAATAGACACACCACATCAACTATTTATGCACTGACGAGTGTACGCCTACACTCCGCGCTTAGGTCGTGGCCATTTCGTAAAATGATGCCAAGGATATCCGGGACATGGTCATTAACCCCCCAAAGGCTTTTAAGTAAACAAAACTGTTTAAACGGGCCGA
This sequence comes from Helianthus tuberosus, assembly GCA_030545235.1. Taxonomy (NCBI): domain Eukaryota; kingdom Viridiplantae; phylum Streptophyta; class Magnoliopsida; order Asterales; family Asteraceae; genus Helianthus; species Helianthus tuberosus. The sequence continues at coordinate 21,378,951 of CM060436.1, read as the reverse complement.
TCAAATTATTCAATTAACCACCAAACGATGGAAGATTTGATGCCCGACCAAGCGGTATTTTATATACTGTAACCCAAGCCCGTATAGGGAAAATAAGTTAAAAGTATTTACCTGAGCAAAGTAATAATCACAATAAGCAAATGTAGGTAGCTTTTACTGGTCCCCCTAATCTGGAACGAAGGTTTATAATAACCTATTAGAATCCTAACGGGTCTTTAATTAAGCTTAAGCTTAGACCGGTTAGTTTCAAAGATACGGTTCGTACGCACGATTAAGCGAAGACCGGATAGAATGTGATTTAGACCCGACAAGTTTGAAGACTTGCTTGATATGGGTACATTATACACATTCTGGATTTTAAGATAAAACCGATAAGGTTTGACCCGTTTCGGCTAATTTATGTAAACTAGTTACATAAACCGAACCGAACGCGTAATAAGCGTAACGGGTAATCATAAGAGCCATATACAGGTTTTCTAAGTTAATATGCTTCAAATATGTTGTGACATCAGTAAGATGTCTTTTATTATGCCCGAAACGAATTTAAACACAAACTATGCTCCGTAGGGGTAGTTTGGTCATTAAAGGATTATAAAAGAGTTTAAGTATTAACCTGAGTTACAGGTCTGATGTAATCAGCAAAAATACTTAATTTATTAGGTTATAACAGTAGGGTAAAGTATATATGTGAAATTTATCAATTATAACCAAACTATGCACCGTAGGGGCATTTTGGTAATTCCACATAAGCCGAAAAGCTCAAAACTGAAGTCTGAGTTAAACAACTTTTGCTTACTGTTAAAATATTATAATTTACCTCAAATATCAGTATGTATCAACCCTTGTATGTTTAAAATGGTTCTAGTACATACTATGCGTTAAAAACGCTTAAAAAGGCGATTAGAAGCCAATTCCGGGTTCTATACATAAAGCTGATATTTTTATTATTCCAGAAGGCTTAAAATAATTTATTTATCATTTATAATCAGTAGCAAAATGTTTGGAGTCAATTAGATGTGTAAAACTCATTTTATAGCCCGTAAGGGCAAAACCGACAATTACCGGATTAAGCCTATGACTATAAGTTATGCTCAGCCTAAAATTAATTAAAAATCTTCAAAAATACCAAAATAATATATTACATCAGTGGGTAATGAGTTTGATATCAAAAAGTAGACTTAACTAGGCTATACGCTAATTACGCCGTTTAATCACTAATAAGCTTCTAATTACGCTAATGAGCATAACTCTCAATCTACACCTCAAACTGATGTCAAATTTTGGGTGCAAGTTTATATATCAGTAATTAAAGTTTCTACTCTTTTACATTTTCAAAAATCACGTTTTAAGGTGAAAAGGGCATAATGGTCAACATATGAGCAATTTACGGAATCATGCGTATTAATTGGTTAACTAATGAACCATGGTGTATAATCACAGAGGGTTATACTAGCATGTAACCTGGTCCAAACAAAGCTCTAAGGTATTTCTAAAACATACCAAAACGGGTCAGAACTGAAGTCAAAGCAAAAGTCAAAGCTTTGCGACTTTCGGTTCCGAACCGGGTCTAAACAGTAAATTGTCGGGTTGAACATGTTTAGACATGTTCTTACACTAATTACCAAGTTATATTAATGATCAAACAGGTTGTATGTGTTCTACATTGCTAATTATGCATAAATTAGAAAATAAGCCTGATGTTGACTTTTTAATAACAAGTTTGACCCGACATTAGACCTAGTTAGAGTGGGAATCAGGGGGAACCCTTTTAAGGGTTTATTACCCACATAATTACCAACTTATAACTACTTTCAATTCGGCTAATCACTGAACCATTAGTGATTAATCGTTAAGTCAACCGTTAATTACGACGGTTTGACTTTTAAGCTAAAACTAAGTAAAAACTTAACTAAGAAAGGTTAAGCAAACTTACAAGAGTCCTATGAACGACCAGAGATCACTTGAGAGAAGTCTTGAGCTCCAGAAATGATCAGGAATGCAAGAATGAAGGTGTGAAGAACTTGTTGCAACTTAGTGGCCTTTTATAGTGTTTAAATCACCATAGATTGATGACATCTAAGTCTACAACTGACCATAACTTACCCACAAGTGTCCCTAGTGCTCTAGGAACTGTTTAGGGGTCGCCCACAATGTGGAAATATCTGTTTTGGGTCGATTATGCGCGAATACAGGAGGCTGTTTAAAGTTTCTGTATCCGGGCGGTCCAGGCGGCCCGCGTAAAGGTGTTGATGGGTCTTACGCGGTCCGCTTGGGTTCTCTGATCAGACAAAAACGTTTTCAAGTTGTTGCATCTCGTCTCTTGGCCCTTCCGAAAGGTCAATTAAGCTTATTTCTTGCAATTTGACCCCTTCTTATTTACCTACAAGGGCTTTAAGACTTGTACCCACTTTTCTAAGTCCTTGGTCACCTTGTTATTACCCGAAAAGTCATAACTTTCATCGTTGACGCTTTAACCCCTCACATACGAATTTGATCATAACTTTCTCATACGATAACGAAACGTTATGAAATTTATATCGTGCATTCTAGTGAGTATAATTAACCGTTACAAAGCTTCGGGTTTGCCAAAAGGTCACTCAGAGGTATAACTTAAACATGTTGACACATTTAACCCCTGTAGTTTGTAATCTCTCACTTTCTTTCATATTTAGCTTCATATGATCCATGATTTATTCGTTTGAAGGTATGAGCATCATGTAGGGTTAATGTACAATATATTTATTCACTGTTGACATTTAGAACTCGTATATTCACATACTTTCCAGGATTGTCAACTTTAGTCCTTCTATAACATTCTTTCACACGTTCAAACATATGACACGTGTCGACTCATTATAGGACGTGAATTTTCGAGGTGTTACAAATTCGGACCCCGTGAACCCATTCCAAGCCTCGTTAAGTTTTTATAATGTTCCTCATCCCTACCAAATGGCTCGGTAAGTTACGGGGGAGTATAAAACTAATTTTTAAGATCTGAAACATACCCGAAAGAATATTTAAAAAGCGATTATGACGTGTGAGTAAGAACGGGATGTGCGAGCGAGTATTCGGGGTAATGAATTGAGTATGTGGGTATGTATGTATAGGTTCAATTTCATTTCAATATGTGAAACTTATAAGTAATTATAAATAGGAGTAAGTACGTATGTAAGTTGTTCACTCATGTTTTATTACTCGGAGGTTGTAATTAGGACATGAAGGTAAGCCTTATATGGAATTATGTAAGTTGTATGTGAGAGCTTGTTTATATGTACGTATGTACGTGTGTATGTATTATGTGACCAAAAGTGCACATACGGATGTACGTAGGCACGAAGTAGTATTCATTGTACACGAAGGAATGAGGCTTGTAAATATGTATACAAAGCTTCAATATGTTTGAGTACTAAGTTACTAATCATGTGCCTTGAGAATGAAATGAGATTTGCAGGTATACTATTGAAGTCCATTGTGAAGTTTTGAGGAAATGAAATGCAAGATTGTACTCGGAAACATGATCGAAAAGACTTGCACGAATAGAAAGATTGCGGTGTGGTCATTTAATTATGTATGATAGATTATGAATGTAGATTATCAAATTTTAATGATGTGCATGTCTGTGGTGAATGTAGGTTACACGGGCTAACACCGGTGTAATGCATTGGGGGATTGAAGATCGAGTCAAGGGCAAGAATTGTACGGGAAAAGTAGTCACATAACTGGGGATCGTATATGTAATTGATGTGATGGTCAAGAATAAACGTTGTAAATCTTTCATTTAAAGTGTGGGTTATTCTAGAAACTAACTTACATATAAGTTATATAAGTAATAATGAAAGAAATTTTTGACTTCATAATTCCGCTGCGTCGTTTTAGAGTTATGACGTATTAGGGTGTTACAATACTTATCACCGTAGGACAAACGGTCAGAGTAAACAAACCCTCTTGACACTCGAAGATATGCTGCGAACATGTGTGTGTTAGGCTTTAGTGAAAATTTGAAGGACTTTTACCTATGGTTGAGTTCTACTGCAACGGTTATCATTCTAGTATTCCGGCAGCTCCGTTCGAGGCATTGTATGGACGACAATGCCGATCTTCTTGCTGGGCTGAGATGGGTGACAGTCTAATCACAGGCCTAGGACTTGTACACGAAATTATTGGGAAAATTGTCTAGATTGGAAGTCGTTTGGCGGCAACGCGTGACTATCAGGAAAACTGATAAGCTTAGGAAACACTAGGAGTTCGCTGCAGGCGAACGAGTCATGATTGAAAGTCTCACCCTGGGAGGGTGTGGTACGCTTGGGAAGCGTGGCAAGCTTAATTTACGATACGTTGTGTCATTCAAAATTCTGGAAAGAATCGGTCACGTAGCCTACAAACTCGGGTTAGCCGACGAATTGGGTAATGTACACAATGCCATTTATAGCTCGAATCTAAAGTAGTGTTTATCCGATGAAACACTTGTGGTACCGTTTCAAGAGTTGAAGATTGACGACAAGTGGCAGTTTGTCGAAGAACCAATCGAAATTATGGATCGGGAGGTCAAGGTCCGTAAGTATAGTCGAATCCCGATCGTGAGGGTTTGTTAGAACTCAAGACGTGGACTGGAGTTCACGTGGGAGCGCGAGGATCAGATGAAGCTCAAATATCCTCAACTCTTCCCTGTTGACCAATCTAATTTTGGTATCGCTGGTGAATTTTGGGACGAAATTCCACTTCGTTGGGGATGATGTGGCACCTGAGGAAAATCTGCAGCAATCTTGATTTATCACTTCACTTCTCTGTGATTACTTATCAAATTTCGGGAAGAAATTTCTTTCAAGTTGGGGATGATGTGACAACCTGAACTCTCTAGGTAATCATCATTTGATTTCCCGATCATTAACTTGTATTGTTGTGTTTTATCTGTCATCATACATCGTAGTTATGTGCACATCTTGACGAGTAAACCTGTTTGGTCATTTTGACTACTCTATTTTATAGAATGCATGGGAGTCATTAGGGTAGCATGTAAACTAAACTTATAAAAACCGAGCCATGTAAACTAAACACCTTTACTAGTAACCCTGGGCCAAATTCTCTCTCTTGTTAGTTGAATCATAATCGGCCCACACACCCTAAGCCCAAACTAAGCCCAACTCTTGTGAAAGAAGTCATGGAAGCATGCATTATGTATGCGGTTCTCATTATTTGGTAACACAAAACACAGCAAACCCTAGTCTCTTGTGAACGACAACAGGAAGGAGAACCAGTTTAGTCGCAACCCCCCCTTGTGTGTTAACTATCTATATCTCCACGTTTCGATCATCTGGTTAGTATAATCATCCCTGTTTCATTTATGTATATATGTGTTGAGTGATATCGGTTTGTATATGTGATCAAAGTATTAGGCCGCAAACTGTTTACATGTGAGTAACTTTCTCAGGCCGAACAACTATGGGATTCACGTAATAAATGGGCCGTCAAATTCTTTATTTACATGGACAGTGACTTATGATCTGAAAAATTCACGTGATAGACTGAACAATCACATGAACATGGCTGACACAATTAATCACATTCAAAGTTTATTGGACCATTAATATTGATTTTAATATTTTGATTGGGCCAAGACAAAAATGACATGCACTATTAAATGGGTCTTGATGTTAGTTGTTTAGGTTGCTGTATATCTTGTTGGTGATGATAGAACTTCATAGAAAAGGAATGATCAACAACTAGGCTGATGATCACAAATGGTTATGATAATCTAGATATTCTAAATAATGATGTTCATCGATAATAAAGGGTATGATGAGTATTAAAACGGTGCTAGGATGTGCGGGTATAATGAAGTTGAAATCTGTTTAAATGAAGGATTAGATTGGCACGTCGTCAGTAATTTAGAGAACTTCGTATGTATGACGGTCACGTAATTAATTAGATGATTATTGGTGAGGAGAGTTCAAAGACATTAGTGGGTGATTGATCCAATTCAAATGATTAATTATATGAAGTTTATGTTATTCATTAACTGGAGTTTTTCATTAAAAGGAGGTTATAATAAAAATTGCTAAGATGTAGGTTGTGATCCGTGAATCAAGGCAATTGATAACCCATCCTATGCATTTTGTTAAATTCATAAACCTGCACACTTGTGTGGACTCATAACCGATGGGCCGCACCCCACCAAACTGGACTTAAGAAACCATAGGGCCAGACACTCTATATAAGTTGCATATTATACTAAGTTACACAGTGAAGTTAGGCCCAAAAATGACATAGTGGATCACATAAATCAGGACTAGTCACACATTCGTATGGGCTTTAAACTTAGCTAGGCCAGACACTAACCGGTGGGCCACAAACTGAATGCGAACGGTAAACCGGAGCTATGGGTCGCACATTCTTGGTTGGGCCCTTGACTTAGTGGAACCACACATTTCTGTGAATGATGAATAAACTGTTGGTATATATATTGAAACATGAATTTTGTAGGGTAAACTTGTATAAAGCTCATACACTGGCTATGTGATTTTACGATCAAGGTTATGGACTGTGGTGTTGCATGATTTCTTGTTACGTTTTGCATGACAATATGTGCCTTACTAGTACGCTGCTTGTATATCGTGAATGTGGAACATGTGGTTTATGTGCATACAAAACTGATTGTTTCTGGTAACCGCGGTAGGGTTTGGTTGACCAACTTGGAATGGGTAACATAACAAACCGAGCAATCTAAGGTGAGTTCATTCCTCTTGAGCATGCGTCCCGGTGGTTGGGACAGTCATTGGGTATCCCTGAGAGGGATAGGTTTTTGGGTAAATCAAATGGGTATTCCTGAGAGGAATACGTCTTGTGGGTAATATCTGAAATGTTGGATAATACACTCATCCTATCACCTTTAAGTCCCATCTTGTTTGTTACCTGAGAGGTAACGGGGTATTAGTTGGTAGCGGCTATCTAGGTTTGGCACCCTCACCCCGCACCTGAGAGGACGAGTGTGAACTAATGACCCAGTCATGCCCAATGCTTTGATTGGAGCATTGGGGAACGAGCAAAATGAATCTGGAGCCGTCTTGTATTCGAGGTATTATCAACATTGTAATCAATGAATGGAATAAACACTTGGTAACTAACGTTTTCGTAAAACTATGAACTCACCAGCGTTGTCTGATACACGTGTGTGCATGCTCGCAGGTTATTGATACGTGTGGATGTGGAACTTGCTGTCTGGGATGCTGGAGTGGTCATGGGTCGAGAAACATGGAAACTTGAAACGATACTAGCTGATTTCATACACTTGGGTTTTAGTTAAACTTGTATTATGCTTCCTCTAAACACAACGAGTTATAAATATGTTTTGTAACACTTTATCTTAATGAATGAAAGTTTTATTAGAAATCTTGTTATGAGTTCAATGTGATTAGTGGCTAGATCCTGGTACGTCACACATCCCGCGGTATTCCCGCATGTGGTATTTTGGGGGTGTGACATCTATACTATATAATAATACTTATGATTGTTTAAATAAGTAAAAGTAAAATGTGACAAGAAAAATTAATACGATTAAAGTTTATGACATTAAAATAGTAACAACTACATCGAGTACTAAACTAAAAAACTTTCAAATCTAACAATAACAGTCAGAAATTTAAAAATCTAATAGCAAGAATTAAGAAATTTTAGCTTCAACTCCATCGAGTGTTGAACCTCTCGATGTATATAGGCAAGATGGTTGAATCTTCAAGCGGACAAGTCGGAGAGGACGCGCGCTTGAAGGAAAAGCTTTAAAAGGTACGTAACTTGTAGTTTCGTTACATTGTGCATATACATTGGTCGTAGTTATGTTAATGATATTGTAGCGTAACGTATGAGTTTGGTATGTCATTGAAGTGACGAAGCTCACTCGACAACCAAACAAGTCAAAATAGAAGGTTAGAACACGTTGGGTATGTCATTGAAGTGATGGTTTCCACTTGACAACCAAACGGGTCAAATTGATGTTTAAAACGATAGTGTTTGAAATGACTTGTGTGTCACACGATGAATTGATATAATGAGTGCATAAGCCGAGAAACGGATACGCCAAAACTTGATTTAATGAACCCTTGGATTCGGGTCAAAAACTTAGAAACATGATTTTGTTGATCTTGATGAAATGTGCATGCTTAAACTATAGATAATAAGCATGATGTTAAAGCGTGCGCAAACCATGTAATGGGAGCGAAAATGCTAATGTTTGACAAGCCCGGGAATGGGTAAAAACGACTAGAAACAAACATTGTTAATAAACATGTAGTATATTGTTAAAATGAAATGGGTCAAATAATGCCATAAAGGATTTATAATTCGTTTGCTTATAAATCAGTTTTTAATGTGAATCGAGGTGATAAAAGGATCCGTAATTGAATTACGGACGCATAGAAACAAGAATCACGTAAAATGGATAAGTAGATCAAAAGTTATGCCATTTTGAGTTGGAATTTTTGGTTAAAAACATAGTTGGGCAAAATGCAGGTTTTAGTAACAAGCCTGCTGGAAAATGGTCTCCCCCGCGCCACGCGAAGGGTAACACCCCGACCCGCAGAGGAAAGGTACGGGACATGATGATTGCCCATAGCTCATGACAACTAATTTTTGTTTCAATATTTAAAGCATAACCATTTAAATAGTCACTTAACATATAATAGTCAAAATTGTTCATACATTGTTCAAAACAAACATATCAAGATTTTAATTTAAATTCCTAAGGCCCATGCTACGTGTCCACATCACTTGATCATCAACTTTGAAAACCTGCACCACGTTAGAAAAATATATTTTTGGGTCAACAAATATGTTGGTGAATAATTTCCTCCGTTTTATAGAAACCAGTTTTATATTTATTTCTTTAAAAAAATATTTTTAACATGCACCTCAAGGTTAGTGTGTAAATGGTCTCATATCATCAACATCGTCAACATGTCCATAGATCCAAATTAACCAAACAAGAATACACAATCAAATAACAACACAACCAACCAAAATAAATAGACTCCTGACAATAGCGTGCATTAGGCTCAAGCCCCGAGGAGCGAGTCTAATACCGTTGGCGATACTAGGCTACAACCCATGGCCGTGGGGAACCTAGTCAGCCGTGGATCCACTAGACACAATAGCATGCAATAGACTTGACATCAGATAGCATATAGAATAATAGAATACACATAAGACGTTCACATAATAACACTTGATCATAGCATGTTAAGTAAATCGAAAAGTGTAACGTGATGCACCCCAAAATTTGTCAAAGATTAAAAAGGGGAAATGGAAGAGATTACTCACAGGTTGCGAAGAGTTATTCTACGAGAATTACCGCACGAGTACACGAGGTATAACAATTGACTAAATCACCCTAGAATAAATATAACCAACATTCTAAATACGAAATACTAAACGAAAGAACAATATATAAATTTTTAGGAAGTTAGGTTCTCTTATTTGGGGCTTAAATGATTATATTCAATATAATAGATAAATCGATACTTATATAAAAAGTCATGATTAATTATATATTATATAGTAATAACAAATTAGTATGTTATCATAATCGTTAAATGCTACCGATTTTGATTAATTATTAGAATTTATCTAACAAAATCATACCTTAGATTTCATGGTTATCACATGTTTTAATTTAAAATAATAAATTTTATAAAGAACTTTTATTTACTTAAAAGAAAATCCATTAATCCATTGATAAGATAATTATTTAAAATTATAGAAAATTTATACAAGAGTCTCAAAACAATTATAGAATCTATATAAAAAAATTAGTAAAAAATATTTATAGAATTTATTTGTGATAAACATGTATTTTTGAATAATTTAAAACATGTATAAATCCAAATTGCATTCATGAATTCCAAAAAAAAATAAAAAATAAGGAAAACTATATTAAAATTCCCTAGTGTTTATATATTCTGAAATACCCAGTAAAAGTATGTATTGAATTTATTTAAAATTATCTTGTATTTTTATTTGATTTATCTAGTGATTAAAACATAAATAATTCATCAAAATTACAATTGATATCTAAAAATTCCCAAAATTTACACACAATACACTAGCATGATATATAACAACATCCACTTTTATTCCGGTTTTAATCCAACGCAAAACGTGACGATTAATTACATAAAAAATACTAATAACGTTTTAAATATATAGTTTCCATAATTTACAAAGACAACCCCTTAACTTGCAACTTTGATATTTTGACGGTTTTAACCCTTTTAAGTTAAAAACTTGTTTTAACCACAAATTTAACGTAGTTAATTATTTCCCTTATAACTATTAACCGAGTTCAACGAGTTTCGCTTATAAACATCCACTTTTATTTCGGTTTTAATCCAACGCAAAATGTGACGATTAATTAAATAAAAATACTAATAAAAATTCTTATTTTTATTTTATTGATAAGGGTCCGGTTTTACAATCTAGGTCGGATTTCGGAGGTCCGATTTTGACGGATGTTACAGTCTCCCCAACTTTTGGGAATTTCGTCCCGAAATTAGAAGGAAACTGCTCGTATAGGATGAAATGTAGGGTCTTCCATAGACTTAAACGATATCGATTTGATTTGGTAATAGTATTAGGAACTCGAATCTTAGGATCGGAAGGTCCCTTAGAAAGGTCAGGTAACTAGTGTTAAACACCCGTTCTAATGTTACTGAGAATACGCTCAAACTATACCCATATCAAAAGGTGTAGACTTATGGAGGCGGTAGCGTTCCTGACAAGGTTTATATACCCAATTAAGGAATCGCTCTTAATTGCCAAAGATGCCAAAATGAAAAGTGTTAACTGTTATGTACAAGATAGCCGGTTATAGGCTCTATGATCATTACAATCACGAAGCTCAAGATTGGCGTATTAAAGTGTATTGCAGCTAAAGAGAAAATCACGTCCCAAAGATGACTTGTAACACGAGAGAGTTTGCAACTGAGTCGTGAGTTATACATGTGATGCCCAACTGCAATCTGTGTCACAACTTGGGATTTTGAAAAGAAAAATTCTCATAAAATGCCACAATTTGAGTTGAATGAGCGAAATTATAGAATTTGAATTCACTAATCTAGAAAACCAAAAAAACTAACTAAAACACTCATGATTAGTCTAACGCTGCTTTTGAAAATTTGACAGACACACTTATATATAGGAAGTACCAGCGGCGTATCCACCATGTCCCTATCAAATTTTCATCCACATCGTTATTCAAATCATGATTGACGACTCAACCAACTTCTCATGACCAGTCTAACGAGGCTTTTGATACCTCGATAAGAACACTTATATATAGGAAGTACCAGCGGCGTATCCACCATGTCCTTATCAAGTTTCATCGGCTTCGTTATTCGGATCATGACTGACGACAAAAACACAACTTACATAGAACCTCTCTCGACCAATCTAACGAGGCTTTTGATGGTTTGATAAAAACACTTATATATAGGAAGTGTGTATCCACCATGTCCTTATCAAATTTGATTGGCTTCGTTAGCGGTTTTGATTGGTTCTATGCGACGACTCAACGTACTAATTAAATAACCACAACCAAACCACAACCAACTAATGTGTGAGTCTCGAACCCAAAAAGGGTGAGACTAAATGGTGGCAGTACCTACATCCATAGTTATGGGGAAAAGGGTCGATCTATGAATAAGTGAGACGATACCCATATCACACAAATTATGGGAAAAGGTAAGCCGTGATGAGTGATGATGTGAAACTGCAACAACATGAACTAGCAATAAAGCAAATCATAAATGCATAACATAGCGATACATAAAAACGTCTGAGTAAAGGATGAAAACGATGACAAATAGTAACGTTGAAAGCGTGACAACGGCACAAGCTATCAACGGTACTGATTAAGAGTTGATAATTGTATCGATTGGCGTTAGTGCGAACGTCAAGGATACGAAGTGAGAGTAGCAGGTGAGGTCGTTAACGAGGGAAAACTAAACGTGAAGTCGAATGGCGGAGTAGATGACGTAGCGACATTGATTTACACTCCCGCCAGTCGGGCGATAATTGCGATTCAGACAAAAGTAGAAGGGTCCTAAGATAAATTAGGGAAACCATAACTTTGTTAGCTTAACTCGCGTTCATTTCGTTTTGTTAACTATTTTTACACTTTATCAAGTGTAGCACATTGGTATTTTAAATTGTTTATGTACAAAAGCAACTTAGTTTATTTTGAAAAATATTTTCGTTAAACTTTAGGGAAAACATTTTCGGCCAAAACTAGAACGTTTACAATATATATTTATTACATATTATTATTATTATTTTATAAAACCAAATTTTGAGATTAGAAAAATTCTATCGTCACCCCGTGCCTAGACTTGAATTTGTCGAACTATGGGCACATGGTACGAAAGTGATTAGGGTCGTGAGATTCAACTCGTAACGAACGACTCGTTAAACTTTTTAAACGTATTACAAAAAATCACATCATTACACTTGTGTTCGAAAATTAAAAAAAAATCTTTATTTGATTAAATTAGTTCAAAGAAGACTCAAAACGTTCATTCAAAGTAGGCTCATCGCATAAAAACGTTGTCGTGCTGCTGACCGCATCCTGGTTGTCTTGGAACTGGATGAGTGCTCGTTCACGTGCCTCCTAGTTATCGTGGTTCTCTGGACTGGCTTGAACGACCCGATCGAAAGGAACGAGTTGGGCGTCATACGGTACGGTTGATAGATCCATTAATGGAGTGTCTGGTTGGACACACGGTTGGATCATAAGGTGGGTGTTGGTTTCACAACTTGGGGAGTCACGGATTTGTGAAATCATGGGACTTAGGGAAAATCCTATAATTTAAGAATACAAATCACATGAAATATTATGGAGTATCAAAGGGTAGCAAAAATCTAACCCGATGACAAAATACAAAAGGATAGGGTGATTTGTTTAAAGAAAAAGAAAATTTATTAGAATCTCGTGGAATCTTTAAGAATTTATTGTGGTGGTTCATATATAAAACAACATAATAACCACATTGGATAAGATAAAATAATAAAACTTATGATAATATAATATTTCATCATAAAATATTGAAAATCATAGGTTTGGCACATCATAGGGTTTAGTATGACTTCCGTGCGTCACTTTCGTAATTACGTGTGCACCCGTAATTACCGAGCTTTCGCATGGTCCTCATATGTCTACCCATTGATGTACAACTTAACCCGAAGAAAATCGTAAAAATAAATGAAATAAATTTTGGGGTGTTGTAAAACGATGTTTAGGATGGTATCCATGAATTAACACGGACACGTTTGACATATCAAAGTGTTGTTAGTTCACGTGACGTTTGGTGTGACATGCTTTGGCCTGATAGGTATCGGTACTCTCATCGATAGTCCCCAGGTAGGCAAACTGGTCCATTAATTGGATTTATATGAATGCCAGCCTAGACCTGACGTCCCGACTAGTACTTACGTAACCCTTCCAGTTACTACATGTCCGTCACAAGAACTCACTTTGACGAGAGTGAAATATCAATTAAAATTTGAAACTTAAAAATGAAATGAAATCAAACTCATGAATAATTGAAATGCATTAAAGAAAATGAATTGATTCATGACTTTAGATATATAGGAATATAAATTAGAATATTGAGTATTCGTATATAGTATAAGGTGCGTGCGACGTGACAAGGAAAAAGAAATAATAAACTATGATTTAATAATAACACACATATTGTCATTTATGGCACATAATACTTAGCATATTACAATTAATTGTGCTCACATGCATATGTGTGTGACATTAGAAAATTTAAATCATGGACACTTTAAATATTTTTTTTTTAGCTAAGACAATCAAACAATTAAGCACATAAGGTACCTAAGGTACCTAATCAACTATAGACTAAGTCTAAGGGTCTAATAACCTAAACCTAGTTCCCTATAGTTATTGGCTCTGATACCAATCTGGCACACCCCGACCCGCAACGGAAAGGTACGAGGCATGATGATTGCCCATAGCTCATGACAACTAATTTTTGTTTCAATATTTAAAGCATAACCATTTAAATAGTCACTTAACATATAATAGTCAAAATTGTTCATACATTGTTCAAAACAAACATATCAAGATTTTAATTTAAATTCCTAAGGCCCATGCTACGTGTTCACATCACTTGATCATCAACTTTGAAAACCTGCACCACGTTAGAAAAATATATTTTTGGGTCAACAAATATGTTGGTGAATAATTTCCTCCGTTTTATAGAAACCAGTTTTATATTTATTTCTTTAAAAAAATATTTTTAACATGCACCTCAAGGTTAGTGTGTAAATGGTCTCATATCATCAACATCGTCAACATGTCCATAGATCCAAATTAACCAAACAAGAATACACAATCAAATAACAACACAACCAACCAAAATAAATAGACTCCTGACAATAGCGTGCATTAGGCTCAAGCCCCGAGGAGCGAGTCTAATACCGTTGGCGATACTAGGCTACAACCCATGGCCGTGGGGAACCTAGTCAGCCGTGGATCCACTAGACACAATAGCATGCAATAGACTTGACATCAGATAGCATATAGAATAATAGAATACACATAAGACGTTCACATAATAACACTTGATCATAGCATGTTAAGTAAATCGAAAAGTGTAACGTGATGCACCCCAAAATTTGTCAAAGATTAAAAAGGGGAAATGGAAGAGATTACTCACAGGTTGCAAAGAGTTCTTCCACGAGAATTACCGCACGAGTACACGAGGTATAACAATTGACTAAATCACCCTAGAATAAATATAACCAACATTCTAAATACGAAATACTAAACGAAAGGACAATATATAAATTTTTAGGAAGTTAGGTTCTCCTATTTGGGGCTTAAATGATTATTCAATATAATAGATAAATCGATACTTATATAAAAAGTCATGATTAATTATATATTATATAGTAATAACAAATTAGTATGTTACCATAATAGTTAAATGCTACCGATTTTGATTAATTATTAGAATTTATCTAACAAAATCATACCTTAGATTTCATGGTTATCACATGTTTTAATTTAAAATAATAAATTTTATAAAGAACTTTTATTTACTTAAAAGAAAATCCATTAATCCATCAATCTTCGGAGTTATGTCAATTGGTTTTTTCTCTGACTTAGAAGTCTCAACTTCTTTCTTCTCAGCAGCAGTTTTGAGGGGAAAGGACAGTGGTTTTCGGCCGCGCAGTCGGCTTCTTTGAAAACTTCTACAATTGAAAACAAACAAAAGAAAAATTGTCAGCAAATGCCAAAGGGTGAAAAAGAGACAGCAAAAAACAAGTGTAAGAACACTTACCAGGCGAGACCTCGGTGTATAAATTTCTTAGATCCCCTTTCTTCCCGATGGAAGGCTTGCTACCGGCAACCTTCTTCCCGACGGAAGGCTTGCTACCGGCAACTCACCTCTCGCCAGAAGCACCAACGGTCGTGGCAGAGGGGACAAAACGGATATTCCTTGTTGTCGATTGCAAGGCCCAAGGCCCATCAGCCCATCTCCTTCCACACCACTCCAACTATAAATAGGAACCTTCATCTACAGGTTTAAGGATCCACTTCCTTGCTCTCTCTCTCTCTCTCTCTCTTAGTTACATACTTACTCCTCAAAACATATACTTATTCTCACGCCGGAGAGTGGTTACGAGGAGAACCCCCTATTCCCCTCCTCGTAACTAGCTTAACGGGGTGTTTAGTGTTTTGCAGGAGAATCATCATTACATCTTGGAAGAGTCAAAGAATATTAACTTTATTTGTTGAGGCACAATCCCAAACTAATCACCAGATTAGTTTTGTGTTTCTTCATAGGCTAAACTTTTTTTGGATATGTCATTTTGAATTATTGAATGATATCTTAGACTATTGAATTTTGAAAGTTATGTATTGATATTTATTTTTAAATTAGAGCCAAACCGAACCGAGCCGAGCCGAGCCGAGCTGGCTAGGTTAAAAACCAAGCCGAGCTTGAGCTAAGATTTCAGCTCGGTTTCAAATCCGAGCTTTCCCTCACTCGGTTCGAGTAGGCTCGTGAACAACTCGGTCGTATGAGTGAATCATATAGAAAACTAAAATAAAACACGCCAAAATATAGAGGCATAAATTAAAACACGTCATATTGATCACAACTTGCGAACTAAAATAAAACGTATTAAATGTTACATTAAAATGAAAAAGTTCAAACATGTCACAATTACTTAACTAAAATGAATCCCATTAAAAATGTCCTAATATGTTGCATTAAAATGAAACAGCTCAAAGCAAGGAAAACTACAATAAAATGGGTCAATGCAGGTCAAAAAAAATATAACATTCCAAACAAGTCAAAATAAAGTGAATAAAAATGAAACACATAATATGGTGAACTAATATGAAAACATCAATTGTACACAATTGGTGCATCAAAATGAAACATATCAAACGAGTCATAAGCTAATACATTATAATGAAATGTATCAAAACTAAAAATGTTAAAAACTATACACGACCGTACACTTCTGAATTACCACTTTATGTCTATGATCTCACCTATCTTATGTTTATCTTCCATCATGTCTTTCTTTTAGACATGTTACCCTTGACAAAGCTTTTATCCTCAGAATATGGTTCTTGAATTTGAGTTCCAGTAGTGGTTTTAAGTTAATAAGTTCCTCTTAATATTGTCAAAAGTTGATATTTTGAAACTCAATCAAGGAGTAGTGGATGAGCAAATAACCATCTTGAAGAGGCTGGGGGCATAAAGCACGAGTATGGTCATATTCTTCACAACTGTAACATAAGTACAGGTCAAAAACAGGTTCTGACCAAAATAGGTTCGGGTTAAAACGAGGTGTCATAGTAGAAAAAAAAGTATCATATGATTAAAAATACTATGCTTTGCCTCCTGAATAAAATTGCAACCGATGTGAAGAGCAAATAACCTAGTTTTTATAACAATCATTATAAACAACCTTTTATACTTCAGACACGTTTTTTTAAAACGCCTAACTCACACAACCTCTAAAACTACCCCTAAATCTACACCAGTGTCCACCATAGTGCTAGAAGTCTAGAACCCTCAATCTACACACCTAAAACCCCCAGGCTACAAACCCTCTGGTATATTAGAAATCCATAATTCTATATTAAGAAAGGAACTAAAAGTGTATTTTTTTTTCTTTTTATTAAAAAAAATTTGCCAGGATATGCCTATTACCCCAAAAAAAAAAAAAACTGACTTATGAAAGGAAAATTTTTTTATCACAAATGGATCAGGCGAGAGTTTTAAATTATGAAAAGAACATGTCCATTGAGAGTTGAGATCCTATTTTTAAAGTAAAATACCACCTAGGTTGTTTTTATTGAAAGATGTAGATTGTTAATGTAAATATATTTTTCTTTTTTGTAATAATATTCAACGCGTTAAATTTTATAAAAAAAAAAAGACGTAAGGTGTTTACTTGTTATGTTATCCTTACTTAAAACCACCCTTTCAACGGGCTACCCGACCCGTCCATCTAAATCATACTTCAATAAAATTTTGATTTTCTTAAAAAAAAAAATATGAAAAGAAAACTGATTTCCAATTTTTAGTTTAAAAGCCCTAACCTGCAAGCAATCCCAAAGTACCCATCAGATCGTTTTTCTCCTTCAACCAAATTAACAGCAGCAACTGCTCGTCTGCTTCTAAGGCTGGAGGGTGTGGTTGGAGCCTCCTAAGGGCTTTATCAGGCCACGTAAGCGACACGTAGGATCCATGGTGTGGATGGAGCTATAGATGGAGCCCCCTTTAATTTGCATGGTGTGGATGGGGCCCCTATTAAACAAAATAAAAAAATAAAAAATTTCATTGGATTAAATCTAGTGGGCCCCACCGGAACCTTTCATTTTTGGCGTTAACATGATGGAGCCCCTTGTATAGCGCCCCCCTTTAAATCTCTGGGTGTGGAGGTAAATGTAACATTCCCCAAAATTTTAAAATATATATAAAAACTTATATTATTAAAAGGATACATCATGGGTAAATTGACCAATGGAAATAAAAGATATTTTGGGCAAACATAGGAACCGTTTAATAACTAATTTAATAAACATACATTATATTTGAACTTACTCTGTTTTTAATGAAACTTGGCTCAAAATATAGATATAGATATTTTGGTTCTAATAACGTATTCACTGTTTTGTAAAACGTCATATTTTAGACATTATACGCGCCAAATAAGTGAAGCAGCTGAATTAATTATCATATATAATTAATGAAATAGTTAATAATAAAAATCAAAAAGTTTGAAAGTAAAATATATAATGCACGTTAAGTGCATGTAAAAGTAATTTAATATGTAAAATAAAAAATTTATAATAATTAAAAAGAAAAGTAAGTAATGAAAATTTGAGAAACATGCATATGTAATGCATGTCAGTACGTGGAATATGAAAAGAATCAAAGATAGATACGTGGCTCAATTTCGAAGACCAGCGTGAACTCCAAGTTATGACAATTAGTATATATAGCAGATTCCTTCAAACTTTCTAAAATGCTCAGCCTTTGTCTTTCCTTCGATCTCTATGTCCTTTTGACAGCTCTTTTTTCTTTAGTAATTCACCCCTAAATTCTACAATGCCATGTCCTATTTTAAATGTTTTAACCCTTGACCACTGATACCCTGTCCAAGTGACGTAGGGCCCCGTAACGTATGTCAAGGCTCTGCCTAAATTCGTTGAGGTTCTGTCTCGTGACGTAGGGATAAAGTAGAATTGGGTTACTATATTTAAGTGTGGGTGCACTATATATTTTATTAAATAATCCAGGAGTTTTACCAAAATATATCAACCCTCCAAAATATTTCTGACACCCCTAATATATTTAGAATATCCCTATATGTTTTTAAATACACCCCGTACATGAAAACCGAACCCGAAATACGTTATAGTATTTAAAATAAATTAAAAACAATAAATATTAAGTTGAGGCGGGCCGCGTAGGACCCACCCCAACTTTACGCGGGCGGTATGAGGGTTGAAACCTGATCTCGTTCATTTCTTTAGTTCAGGCGGGCCGCGTAAGGCCAAACCGTTAGTTTACGCGGGCCGCGAGTGTCCCAATTGATGGCGCAGCCCGGTGATGACACGTGTCATCATCGTGGCGAAGCTAGATCATGACCAGGACAAGCTACGCGTTGACCCAGCATTGACGCGGGCCGCGTAAGCCTTGCCTATTCTTTACGCGGGCCGCGTGGGAACCAGTTTCAGCCCCTATATAAAGAACGCATCGGATTTCATTTCAATTCGCTCACAATTCAATTCTCAATCACAAATTCTGAATTAGAGTTATTATACTCGGGTATAATACCCCCCTAATTAGCAAGGTTCTGCTCTGTTGTAAGTATTATAACCCCGGTTTCATAAGTAGATACGCTGCCCGATTGATTTAGGGTTCCGTAACAACTGTCGTGGTTCTGCCCGACGTAGTTGTTGGAATGCCGTCTCGGTGAGGGTATCAATTATATTTTCAAAGGGTTATGATACTAACCTATGTGCATTTGTGTAAATTATAGATTATTCCCAGGAAACCCTTACACGAAGTATAAGATAGCAATGTGAGTTTATCCTCTTTTTGTTAATGTTTTTGGAATAATTTACAAAACCTTAAATGTTTTACAATGTAATTAAGCAGTGATTGAGTCTTTGTAGTCTTCAATTATTGCCGGTATGTTGGGGTTTTGTATACAAAATTTGTACTACCTGCGAGTAGTAAGTCGAGTATGACAGTACGTTACCATTGGACAATGAGTTAGCCAATGTGTAATATGACCCACAAGTCAGTGGATTGATAGTACCAAATGGAGTAATTGTGTAGACATAAACATTGTAATCGTCCTCGATACTGCTTTAATCGATAAAATGTTTCTTGATTAAACTGGGATTCACTCACCAGTATTTCCTGCTGATAAAATGTTTTAAACACGTGTTCCAGGTAACTTAGTGTGAAGCCAATAAAAGCCAGCTGGAGAGCATTGAAGGCTTGGAAAAGTGGCAATAAAGTTACCTAAAATAAAATAGATGTTTTTATTAAATCAAATAGGATTTATTCCTATGAAAATGTGTGTATTGCAAACTTGGGTTTTTGCCATGTATTTGTATTTATAAAATATGGTGGTTTACTCTGATAAAATATTTCCTAACTACGATCCTGATGTAAATTCCGCTGCAAGATTAATAAACACCGATACCACCAAAGCTGGCTCGAGGCCACCCGTTCCCGGGACAGATAGGGGGCGGGGGTTGTGACAGAAGGTGGTATCAGAGCCTAGCCACTGGTTCAAGCCAAAGAAGTGTTCTGCTGACACTTAAGTTTTAAATTTTGTGTTAGGAAATAACTTATGTGATTATGTGTTTTATATTATTTGACTATTTGTTAGTCTACAGTATGGGTAAGCAAAGAATTTCGGATATCTATCGTCAACTAGATAGTTCACCAAAAGATAAGGGAACCTCGTTTCAACCAAATCCCTCAGGATACTCAGCAGATATTGAGGAAGGAATATTTATTCGTAAGGAACAGTCTAACAAACCATTTACCACTAAGAAAAGCAATTGGATTATTAGCAAAAGTCGAAAGAAAATAAAGAAGTCACAACAAAAGGGAGCGATAATCAATCAGGAAATAAATGCACAAACTCAGGAAACAGGCAATAACCTGCTAGGGAAAGATGAATTAGATGAACAATGGGTAAATCTCCATATGTTAGCCACTACAACATTAAATGCTAACTTATATTAAATAGTTGAACGGTCAAATCAGTACCAGTACCCATGCCACCTATGAGCTAGAAACTTTAAAAGGAACTTTGCCTATTAGATAACAACTTAGTAGAGACAGGAAATAGAATAAAGGCATGTTGAGTATAATACTCCTATAACATAAATAGATTAAAATAAGTTACGGATGCATAATCCCTAGTTTATTTTGAATTCCAGTTGTAGTTTGTAATAAATACATATATATATGAGTCGCAATGTTCGCCATTTTTAATCAATCTATTTTATGATTGTACCCAAATGTTTGTACTAGAAATTTGTCTGTTAATACCACCTACTCAAATAATATTATAATATATATCAAATTAAGTTAGTTGTTAACAAAGCAGTCATGTTTATGATTCTCTTTTGAAATCAATCATTTACTTTGGTTTAAAATACATATTGAAATATATGGAATAAAACTTTAAAACTTTGTGATTTTAATAATATTGTTTCAAAATAATTTATATTTAAATAAATAAAACCAAAGCTATTAAATTAACCGAAAGGATTTTAAGAAGTAATAAAAATCTTTAAAAGATTGCTTTAGTGGATCTATCCAAAGCAAGTTTTGAAACCCAGGTGTACCAATTTCTCACTTTATTTTATCATTTCTGGTTTATAGCTAGTTGACCATAGGACTTCATACTTTCATAATTTTGTGAAATAATTAATGTTGGGATTACTTAAAGATATCTATTAAAATACTTAGTAATAAAATAGATGGTTAAAAGAATATGATGGGTATTCATGATTTAATAAAATTATTTAAAATTTTTAGAAATTTGGGTTGGTTGGACTATGTAGAAAGGACTAACTAAATGTTAGAAAACATTTCTACAAATCTTTAAGGAATGTCCAAAATAGGTCTTATGCCCGAAAATAATTAATATAAGATTATAAGATTAACCAGTCATATTAGTTATAGGATTTTGTATCCTAAAAATATTCGAGTCAGCTAGCTGATGTATAATAGTTAAATAATACAATATTAGTAAATGAGTGGAGTTGATAAAATGGGATGTTAAACTTACCCTAAGTAGTTGCGAAATTTCTGATTTTGGTTTTTATATTAGCACATGGTTTGTTGGCTTGCCTAAAACCATAAATTAATTAAGATGTTCTTTCTCAAAATAATTTATTAGTTTAAACTTAAATTAATTTTGTAGTACATCTTTGGAGTATCTTTAACGAAATACTTGAGGGAAATATTCATTTTTCAAATAGGTGTTAAAGTTTGACCAAAATATAGAAATCCACTAATACATATGGGTATCTATTCTACACGGTTTTCGGTTGGAAAATAAATTGATATCTAAAAATCTAATATTCGACTAGTACAGTAAGTAAAAGATATATTTTATATCTAAAATTTTAATAAAATATCATTGTGTAATAAATTCTAATAAGTGTCAAATAGTATATAGAATAGTATATGTACTTATGTTATAAATCCGTTGCGGGTTTATTAAAATGTAACAAGGCTATTAGATCTTTTTACTAGAATATGTATACAAATCCTATTTTTTTCATAAGTATAAATATATTATACTATACGAAAATAATATACTGTATATTTTTTATCCTTGCACGTTAAAATATTCTTACTAGAATTTAAAATGAATGCCCCACATAAAAATAATTGAATCAAATGTGTGTTTAGTACATTTGTCCTTTATAAAACTTTATTTAAAAAAATCAGATTACAATTTTAATATTGTAATATCTTTAAATGAATTATTATTTTATGGAATATACATACATATTCTAATACATGTATATTGCTCAAATATATTTAGAATCAATTTTAGAAACATCAGACTCTGTATTACTTACGATAAGTACTTCTTTGAATAAATAATATAATATACAATAAATTGAGAGTTAAGTTTTGATATTTTGAACCCATAAATAAAAAATGTCATGAGTCACATATGCACATATTTTTCTAAAATAATGCTTCTCAATCTTAAATGTATATTATAATTGATTCTTATAAAGGAAAATGTAGGAATATGATAATTGGAATAGATATATAGATGGTTACTTGAGGAGAAATTATTAAGGTAATATAAATAATGAGTCTGGTATAGTTAAACCCATTAGTTAAAAAAAATGAAATTTGTTCTTATGAGTTCAGAAAATTTATATTTTGAGTAATTTATTTCCTAAACTTTTAATTCCAAAATATTACATTGGATTGAAATTATTTTCTACCTTTATAAAAGGATAAAATAAAGTCATGGAAATAAGCTTGATGATTGGTACCATCGAATGTATAGTTATTATTTTATATATGTGTGTATATATTCCGTAAGTTTAATATTAACTAGAGATTTGAAATTTTATACACATATGCCTATACCCAATAGAATTTCTTGATGGTATACCCAATATAATATATTTTGTGAGATAAACATAAGAGAAAATATCATTGGTGATTCATATGAAAACATGAAGTTATTATAGAAATAAACCATGAAACCTATTATGTTTTAAAAATGCCATCTGTCTCAATAAAATATTCCTTGCAATGGAATCTAACAATATATCAGCATAAATAAAGTTAGTTGTAAGCATACTTATTACATTGAACCTAGCCATAGTGTCAATGGAGATAATGATATATTTGAAACTCCATTCTCCCGCCAAAAGAAAACCACAACCATATCTATGCTTAAATAAAAGAGTTGGGATATTGATATTCACTGGTAACAACCAGGACAGTATTTAGATTTGAACCTAAGAAGAATGCCTTAGTATAAAGCTTTGAGATAAGCTGATTACTTGCATAGATAAAGTGTGATGATTATTGGTATTCAGTGAGGATGATGACTAGAACAGTGCCTGTATGATAAATAAGCAATAACAACTGGCCACTGTTATTTCTTGTTTATTGATACTACTCGATTCTAGAATATGATCCAACATGAGAATACTGATTTCCTTGTTTATTGATGCAAACCATAATAAACGATGTACCTTTAAAATCACGATTTGAGAAAATCTATTTATGAGAAATACAATGATAACTACCTCTCCGGTAAAACTGGGCATGGTGCGGTAGACTCTCCAGCTTGTCTGGGTTAGATGGGGTTACCTCTCCGGCGAGACCAGGTAAGATAGGGTTACCTCTCCGGCAAGACCGGGTGAGATGGGGTATATTTTATGATAATGGAATTCCCTAAATAGTACCATGACCTGATGTCTGACTTGTGAGTCTGTTTACATTATGGATAATGTGCATACTACAGTATATGAAATATTATATAGACATGTATGTCTATGAGGAAATCCAAAGACTATATTGATTGACAATTAGGAATAAATCATGAATAAGTGTGTCAATGATAATTTTAGATTTATTTATTAGGAATCTCTCGTATACGTCTCTAAATTCCGATATCAAACACTATTTCGTTTGATCATCCGTCTCGAAATTCGTGCGACAAGATGAACGACAGGAACTTTTTAACTTGGGACGCCATCAGAAGTATAAGAATTTCCTTTGCGATTATTGACGCCTTAGGAAACCTATAACTAAAAGTTGTGTTAAAACACAAAACGTCTAAAACTTACGCTAATAGTAAGTTTACCTTCATTCAGAATTCTTGAGAAAATAAGAATCTCAAAACATAGAGAATAGTTCTGGTCAAAGTGAAGTTCAAAACAAGGACCAGAATATACCTAGAAACTAGACTACCTAAAAAATAAATAAATAAATAAAATAAAATAAAATATTTATCTATATTTCAGGGAATCTCGAAGACGAGATTTAAAACAAGGTGGGGAGAATGTAACATTCCCCAAAATTTTAAAATATATATAAAAACTTATATTATTAAAAGGATACATCATGGGTAAATTGACCAATGGAAATAAAAGATATTTTGGGCAAACAAAGGAACCGTTTAATAACTAATTTAATAAACATACATTATATTTGAACTTACTCTGTTTTTAATGAAACTTGGCTCAAAATATAGATATAGATATTTTGGTTCTAATAACGTATTCACTGTTTTGTAAAACGTCATATTTTAGACATTATACGCGCCAAATAAGTGAAGCAGCTGAATTAATTATCATATATAATTAATGAAATAGTTAATAATAAAAATCAAAAAGTTTGAAAGTAAAATATATAATGCACGTTAAGTGCATGTAAAAGTAATTTAATATGTAAAATAATAAATTTATAATAATTAAAAAGAAAAGTAAGTAATGAAAATTTGAGAAACATGCATATGTAATGCATGTCAGTACGTGGAATATGAAAAGAATCAAAGATAGATACGTGGCTCAATTTCGAAGACCAGCGTGAACTCCAAGTTATGACAATTAGTATATATAGCAGATTCCTTCAAACTTTCTAAAATGCTCAGCCTTTGTCTTTCCTTCGATCTCTATGTCCTTTTGACAGCCCTTTTTTCTTTAGTAATTCACCCCTAAATTCTACAATGCCCTGTCCCATTTTAAATGTTTTAACCCTTGACTACTGATACCATGTCCAAGTGACGTAGGGCCCCGTAACGTATGTCAAGGCTCTGCCTAAATTCGTTGAGGTTCTGTCTCGTGACGTAGGGATAAAGTAGAATTGGGTTACTATATTTAAGTGTGAGTGCACTATATATTTTATTAAATAATCCAGGAGTTTTACCAAAATATATCAACCCTCCAAAATATTTCTGACACCCCTAATATATTTAGAATATCCCTATATGTTTTTAAATACACCCCGTACATGAAAACCGAACCCGAAATACGTTATAGTATTTAAAATAAATTAAAAACAATAAATATTAAGTTGAGGCGGGCCGCGTAGGACCCACCCCAACTTTACGCGGGCGGTATGAGGGTTGAAACCTGATCTCGTTCATTTCTTTAGTTCAGGCGGGCCGCGTAAGGCCACACCGTTAGTTTACGTGGGCCGCGAGTGTCCCAATTGATGGCGCAGCCCGGTGATGACACGTGTCATCATCGTGGCGAAGCTAGATCATGACCAGGACAAGCTACGCGTTGACCCAGCATTGACGCGGGCCGCGTAAGCCTTGCCTGTTCTTTACGCGGGCCGCGTGGGAACCAGTTTCAGCACCTATATAAAGAACGCATCGGATTTCATTTCAATTCGCTCACAATTCAATTCTCAATCACAAATTCTAAATTAGAGTTATTATACTCGGGTATAATACACCCCTAATTAGCAAGGTTCTGCTCTGTTGTAAGTATTATAACCCCGGTTTCATAAGTAGATACGCTGCCCGATTGATTTAGGGTTCCGTAACAACTGTCGTGATTCTGCCCGACGTAGTTGTTGGAATGCCGTCTCGGGGAGGGTATCAATTATATTTTCAAAGGGTTATGATACTAACCTATGTGCATTTGTGTAAATTATAGATTATTCCCAGGAAACCCTTACACGAAGTATAAGATAGCAATGTGAGTTTATCCTCTTTTTGTTAATGTTTTTGGAATAATTTACAAAACCTTAAATGTTTTACAATGTAATTAAGCAGTGATTGAGTCTTTGTAGTCTTCAATTATTGCCGGTATGTTGGGGTTTTGTATACAAAATTTGTACTACCTGCGAGTAGTAAGTCGAGTATGACAGTACGTTACCATTGGACAATGAGTTAGCCAATGTGTAATATGACCCACAAGTCAGTGGATTGATAGTACCAAATGGAGTAATTGTGTAGACATAAACATTGTAATCGTCCTCGATACTGCTTTAATCGATAAAATGTTTCTTGATTAAACTGGGATTCACTCACCAGTATTTCCTGCTGATAAAATGTTTTAAACACGTGTTCCAGGTAACTTAGTGTGAAGCCAATAAAAGCCAGCTGGAGAGCATTGAAGGCTTGGAAAAGTGGCAATAAAGTTACCTAAAATAAAATAGATGTTTTTATTAAATCAAATAGGATTTATTCCTATGAAAATGTGTGTATTGCAAACTTGGGTTTTTGCCATGTATTTGTATTTATAAAATATGGTGGTTTACTCTGATAAAATATTTCCTAACTACGGTACTGATGTAAATTCCGCTGCAAGATTAATAAACACCGATACCACCAAAGCTGGCTCGCGGCCGCCCGTTCCCGGGACAGATAGGGGGCGGGGGTTGTGACAGTATAGCACCCCGGGGCGCTATAGTTGATGACTTGGCCTGGGTGGTGCCCCCACACCCTTCGGCCTAACTGAATATGTGTCAAAAATTCAATGTGTAAGAATGAACAATAAATACCCTAGAAATAATGATCATGCTAAAAGTTATAAGTTGAAACTTTTGAATACAAGGCTATGCGGTATGGTGATGGTCCTCCCTTTGAGGATGATCCGTCATGTAGGCACCACGTAGGATGGGGTAAAGAGGATGGAGGTATGGAAATGGGGGATGGACCTAAAATGTATATGTATATATTGTATGTATAGGTGTGTGAGAGGGGGGATGGCTGTTTTTGTCTTTTTGTGACCGTCGAAAACGTCAGGTGGTGGACGGTGAGGACGCCGCTTGGGGGGGGGGGGACATGGAGAGAGAATCGGGGCCGGTGGGGGACAGTCCAAAGCCGTTCCCCATACTGAGTAGCCTAATTGTGATTTCCATATTTTATCTAGTAATTTGAATTAATGTCGTCGTCGTCATCATCATCATCATACTCAGTAAATCACATTAATAGCAAAGCTAAGGTAGGGTGAGGAGGGTAAGATGTAGACAGTGTTACCTCTACCATGTAGGAATAGAGACACTGCTTCTAGTGAGGCCCCGACTAGATAGTAGTTTTGCATCAAGTCTTGGACACAAGGCACATAACACTCAACAATTGGGTGTTCTCATGTACTGGTTTACTTAAAAAAGAAAATATACAGCCAAGATATAGGAGAGGCCGGGGCGAATACGCGCCCTCCGGCCAAGTTACAACAACATATACACTGCCCCACATCAATAGATTTGTTAAGTTTTGAATTTCTATTTCATTTGATAGTTTGTTCGACTGTATCACTTTCTTCTTCATAAAAACGAAAAAAAAACGTGAAACAAGAGATTTTAACTTCATGTTTGATTAACATGACAACAGTTCTTCTTGGATATATATATTACAGAATACAAAACGAACTAAATGGAGATAAAAAGTATACTGAAAGTAATGACGACTTAGTCTTCGACGTGAATTCTGGTTATCGCTGGCACGTCTTCGTGTCTTCGGCAAGGTCCCCGATGGTTCACAACATGTTCCAAGCGTAAAATTGAGAGTAGAGCAAAGTGGGGAACGGATCGAAAATGGTTTCTGGATTGGTATGACTTTTCATTCGAAACGGACATAGATTGTATTGGGTGTTGAAGTCGTTGATTAAGAAGGATCATGATTGATCACCACTTGGCTGTTATGGAACGATTTTTAAGCGGGTAAAATACTTAGTAATGATGGCCAAATGATTTGGTAATAAAACAGACGAATTCTCGTGTGTATTTGGTAAGTTACGGACTTGTCGTATTTAAGTTTGACCTGCCGGAGATTTAGTCAGATTAGCGGGGCTTCTGGGTAGTGGTTTGGGGATTCAAATAAGTTTTCAATAATAACAACTTTAGTCCCTTAAGTTTTGGAATTATTTTTTAAAAAAATAAAGCTTTATGAATTTTGATATTTTGAGTTCCAACATTGACAAAAATAGTCTCTTATAAAAAAAAATAAAAGCATTATGGATTTTGGGAGCCCATTTTTAACGGATGTTACATGACTTATCCAAAACTGGTTTTTAAAAAAGTGTTTGGATGGGGTTATGAGGTAGGAAAAGTCAATAAGTTGTTTTAAAAAAGTGTATGGATGAGCTTAGACTGTAGGGTATGGGGCAGGGGTTGGGGCGTGGGTTGGGTACAAACGCCTAGGTGATATAAGTCACGAAGACAGGGTGGCGGTGGCCAACATCGAGTTCCGGGGCAAGGAGCGGAAGCCGTTTGACAAGCTCGCCCTGTTCAAAATTTACCTAACGCTTAATTAGGGGTTTATTTTTATATGTCTAATTATGTTTTTTTAGATTCGTAATCCTTTTTTTAGGATTTTGTAATTTTTAGGAAATTTTAATATAATTTTAGGCTTTTTTTTATTTTGTGTGTATTTTTATAAGAATTTTAGGCTTTTTTTCAATTTTTTTTATAATAATTGACACTTGGCCAACCCACGCGGGCTAGCCACGCCCCGCCATACCGACCCAACATGCAACTGACCAGCGGTGCCCCTCAAAGTCTACGTGTCAACCCATGCCCCAAACCCCCGCCCCACCATACCCCACGGTCTTATAAGATGAGACAAGGTAATATTTCATGAAAAGTTATAAAGGAGTTTTAAAAAGCCAAGGTTTCCTAGCTTTTCAAAATGACTTATGCACCTTATACAAAAAGTTGTTTCAAAAAGTCGTTTTCACTTGTCCAAACATTATTTTAACTTATTGGATTTTTCAAAAAGGGCGATAAGTCAATAAGTTGTTTCAAAAAGCTAAGCCAAACATGGAGTTGAGGGATCACACGCAGTACATCAAATGCATAACATGACCAAATTTAGCCATTTAAGATTTACGAATTTAGGAATTAGGGTTTAAACATTAGAGTTCCATTTAGCAAATACTTGAATTAGAAACAAAAAAGATAAAAAAAAAATACAGTTAGTATAAACCAAATGACGAATTCGGAACCAATAGGATTCAAATCATTTACTTGAAATCAATCAAACGATAAAGGTATGAATGTAACAAGAAACACTAGTCATTTATTGACATTTGCAAGATGAAACTTACGAGTAATCAGTTACGACTGATACAATAGACAAACAATTGAATATTTGTAGTTGTTAATTTTTATAGATTATAGATAAAGAAATCCGAATGGTACTAGTACTTTCGTCAACAATATTATGTGTAATGTAGTACAATCGTTTTGTTTATAAAGATATGAAAACACTATTTAACACCATATCATTTTTGTTAATGCCCTGATGAAATCTAAACTATTTTTATATAGAAACTATAAAAACAATTAAAAGGAAGTGGCTTTCTTAATTTAATGTTCATTCATATAAGTTTGTTTTTAGAATAAAATCCAACAAAAGGTATGCTTTCTCATAAAGGATGGGATCAAATATGTTGGAATTTGAAACATTATATTACTGAAATATCACATCACAAGTTTCACCTGTCAAATAAGTTCCTCCAATTTAAGAACACTATAACATTTTTTTGTAATTTCGTATATATATCTTGGTAAGTTGATATAGTTGTTTAAAATGAAAATGTCTAATGGATCATGTCATAACATCATAAGCAACATCAGGCTTTATTCTACTATAATATGCAACCATAATATCTACTACTACTACTACTATAATACTGCTACCATAACACCTCCTTCAATTTGTAAAGAACTCCATCATCAATCTGCAAACACAATCAGAACTCATGACTATGACCATAAAATATAATGATAACTAAAGTTAACTTTGGAATTGTATCGATCGGTTCGATTAGAACACTACCTAAGAGGTAGCTTCATCATCGCTAATCTCTGAAGTAGATGCCGACTTCTCCTTTTCATTCTAACAGTTGACAGATCACATAACCGATACGGTTGAGGAAGTGTGAGATAAGATAATTCATAAAACAATTTGTTGAAATTTTAAGAAATAAGAATTATTACGAGATCATCATTGTGCTGTTTCACAGCAATTCCGTACTCCGCTTTCTTCGTTGCTGCCATTGCCACATAAGGAGCTTTCTCCTACGCACAGAGTTATCACACAAAATTAAACATGCGCTCCAACTGTTCAATGAAGTGTCTAGAAGAATAGATCTTACAGCATCGGACATAGACTTCCACTTGACTCCTCCTTGCTTAGCAACCTGTAATGAACAACAAACCTAATCAATATCAAAATTAAGCTCTTAACAAGTTGTTTGAATTTTGAAAACTCATCGATAACTGAACAGTGAAGACGATCGACGACTCTTCTTATTCATCAGATCATCAAATATCATTCAATTCAGAAGTTATTGATTAAATATGAGAATGAAAAAATCTAGGTTAAATGAATCTTAAAAATTAACGTACTACAGATCATACGAAAGTCATAGATTACATATCAAAATGATAATCAAAATCCTCATATCATTCAGAAGTTATTGATTAAATATGAGAATGAAAAAATCTAGGTTAAATGAATCTAAAAAACGTACTACAGTGACTGATTTGTTGTCCAGAAAATTCTCCTTGTAATCCTTCCTGAACTGCTCCCTGTGATAAGAAAACGCACCACAAGTTATCGTAAAACAACAAACTAATCGATAGATCTGTTCAGATCTGGAAGTTTGAAACAAGTCGTACTTACATGAAGACGAAGAAAGCACACGGAGGACGTTTTGGAGCACCGGAATCCTTACTAGAGGCTTTCTCCTTCTTTGTTGTACTCTTCATCTTCTTCGTTGCGCTTTAACAACACGAAATAATCAAACAATGCATCAATCAGACGTAAACATCCTCAAAACATGATTTAAAACAGAGATCGATCAACAACATGTCTATCCGTTTGCGAAGGAATAATTAAACAGTGCATCGATCAGACGTAAACATCTTCAAACAGAGATCGACCAACAAAAAATCTATCCGTGTGCACATAAATAATCAAACAACGCATCAATCAGACGTAAACATCCTCAAAACACGATTGAAAACAGAGATCGATCAACAAAATATCTATCCGTTTGCAGAGAAATTTTCAGGAGAAAATGTTAACGAAATTGAAGGAAATTGCTCGCAATCGTAACAACAGATAATAAATTGAACGGTTATGTTAACAAATTAGATCAACAATCAGTGAAAACTCATAGATTATAAAAGGAAACCGAAAAGAAAAGCAAAAATTACCTCGAGTACAACATCCTCTGTACAATAGTAGCAGTGATCTGAGGTCCTCTCATTTTTTCTTCAAGTTGTGAGACTGAGATCTGATAGATGTGTGTAAGAATTGTGAGAGGTGACTGATATATAAGGGGGAGTTTTGAGGTTTTTGGCGGGAAAGAATTGTTGCACGTCACTGTCAAACTGCTCTGCCACGTCGATTATTATTTGTCTATTATTTTTATTTTCTTTAAATCTCCTTTTCGTGTTAATTGATTTGTGAGTGAAATATTTGTTTATCATTGTGTTCACTAATCACAATAGTTCATTTTGTATAAAATGAATTTTATAATGCTTTGTCTTTTTTGGAGACTTTAAAAATATTTCAGTTCTCTACCAAAAAAGAAATAATTCAATTTGATAATAAAAATATGTATCATTTTTATTATTAACACTATATGCTAAGATCTAATGACTTTACATGTACTTTTAATCCATACATGTTTATATAATGGCTTGCTTTTAAATAAGAGTTAACGTATATTGATTTTTATAATAAGTGCCAAATCAAAATGTACGATGAACAATGTCCATACTGTCTTTTCTTTTTCTCTTGCTATGATGAAAATGCTACAATGGTTTTAAATCTGTAATAAGAGTTGACGTAAATAATAGAGGCTTTTCCTGTTACATATCCCATATAAGATAACGAATTATTAATTGATTGAATAAGAGGTCGATAACTACAAATAATATTATCACCGCCACATGAACAGATGCCACATGACATGGAACGGAAGTGATCTAATGATTGTTTCTCTAACATTTAAACCTCCAAGCGTGAGCAATGGTCCACTCGGCTCGTTTCGGCTTGAATTATTATTTTTAATTAGTGTATATATACATATACACATACATATATAAACATGTATATACATAAATATAAATTATACACATATATACACGCATACATATATACTTAAATATTAGGTGATGATGGTGGAGATGAAACTGATTTTGATGTTAATCCTACTCGAGAGGAGCCTATTCTCCTTTCAAGTGAGGAGTCTGGTGACGCATCATACGATTTAATACGCCGTTCGTCCCGTGCATGTCCACAACAGGGACCCACTGAAGTGCCTGCTGACGAGGCTGTACCTACTCCTGTTGTGGATCCACAAGATGGTGTTGCTGAGCAAGCAGAGACAAGGAAGAAGAAGAAAGATGAGAGGGCTGAGGGAAAAACAGCTGAGGAGCCTGTTGCTGAAACACCTCGTAAGCGTTCTTCCAAGTCCTCTTTCTTGGATTATGTTGTCGTTTCTGACACACTATCTGGTTTAGACGCAGGAGTCAAACGTTCAGCCCGTGACCCGAATGATGATGCTACTTTAACGGAGTTGATGAAGAAAAGAAAAATTCTTAAGGATAAGAAGCGCGAACTTGATGCGCACGCTGCTGCTGCATTATCTGATAAAAAATCAAAATTCATGAAGGAATCAACTGCTGCACCCTCAGAGTCGGAGATTGACTTG
Organism: Helianthus tuberosus; assembly: GCA_030545235.1. Lineage (NCBI taxonomy): Eukaryota > Viridiplantae > Streptophyta > Magnoliopsida > Asterales > Asteraceae > Helianthus > Helianthus tuberosus. The sequence continues at coordinate 21,345,704 of CM060436.1, read as the reverse complement.
GGTGTGTTTAGCAAGAAGACTGGCAATCGTCTGGAGAAGATATTCAAATCTTCCTCTGCTCCACGATGTATGATCTCTTTCATTTTATCTATTTTTAGCTTCATCTATCTTTCTTTATCTTTTGAGTATGACTACTTGTGTTTTGTTGCAGCATCTTCTAAATCTGCCCGTTCTGGGTCTAAGATTGACGTTTCCAAAATTACTCCACCCACGTCTCCTCCTTCAAAGCCTCTTGATTTATCTCCTACCCATCCTGACCCGAAGGGGAAGGGTAAGGAGGATGATGTTGAGGTTGACAAGACGGAGAGAGTGGTTGAGAATGTTGCTGCTGGTTCTAGAAGGGATGAAGTTCATGCTGAGGGTGTGGAGACAGAGTTGAAGGGTGCGATCGGGGTTTTTGCCTATAAAATACAAAAAAAAAATTTAAGGGGGGGGGGGGGGGGGTGAGTTTTATAATGCTTTGTATTTTTTGGAGACTTTATAAATATTTCAATTCTCTACCAAAAAAGAAATAATTCAATTTCATAACAAAAATATGTATGATTTTTATTATTAACACTATATGCTAAGATGTAATGACTTTACATGTTACAGTAAGTGACTTTTAATCCATACATGTTTATATAATGGCTTTTAAATAAGAGTTAACATATATTGATTTTTATAATAAGTATCAAATCAAAATGTACAATGAACAATGCCCATAGTGTCTTTTTTTTTCTCTTGCTATGATGAAAATGCTACAATTGTTTTAAATCTGTAATAAGAGTTGACGTAAATAATAGAGGCTTTTCCTGTTACATATCCCATATAAGATGACGAATTATTAATGGAGAGGTCGATAACTACAAATAACTAGTAGTTTACCTGTCCGCGGTCCGGGTATATGTCGCAACCCCCGATCCCTTATTCCCGGGAACGGGCGGACGCGATCTCAGTTGTGGTGGTATCAGGTTATTTAATCTTGCAGCGGAATTTACATCAGGACCGTAGTTAGGAAATGTTTATCAGAGTAAAATCACCATATTTTATATTAATAATCACATGGATAAAATCCATGTTTCTTATTACAATACATTTATAGGGACAAACCCTATTTTATTGAATTTAAAACATCATTTATTAGGTAACTTTTATAGCCACATTATCTCCAAGCCTTTAGTGCTCTCCAGCTGGCTTTCTACTAATTGGCTGTCACATTGGGTTACCTGAAACGCGTTTTAAAAACATTTGTCAGTCGGAAATACTGGTGAGTGAATCCCAGTTTAATCAAGAAACATTTTATCGATTAAAACAGTATTGAGGACGATTACAATGTTTATGTCTACACAATTACTCCATTTGGTACTATCAATCCACTGACTTGTGGGTCATATTACACATTGGCTAACTCATTGTCCAATGGTAACGTACTGTCAACCTTGACTTACTACTCACAGTGTAGTAAATTTTGTATACAAAACCCCAACATACCGGCAGTAATTGAAGAACTACAAAGACTCAATCACCGCTTAATCACATTGTAAAACAATTAAGGTTTTGTAAAATATTACAAAAAGGTTAACAAAAATAGGATAAACTCACTTTGCTATCTTAGGCTTCTTGTAAGGGTTTCCTGGGTATAATCTATAATTTATACAAATGTACATTGGTTAGTATCATAACCCTTTGAAATTATTAATGATACCCTCCCCGAGACGGCATTCCAACAACTACGTCGGGCAGAACCACGACAGTTGTTACGGAACCCTAAATCAATCGGGCAGCGTAACTATTATGAAACTGGGGTTATAATACTTACAACGGAGCAGAACCTCGCTAATTAGGGGTATAATACCCGTGTATTATAACTTTCCTACAGAAATTGTGATTTGAGATTGAAATGTGAGCGACGAAAAACGTAAACTGGTGAGTTCTATATATAGTGCTGGATTCTGACTTCTAGGTAGCCCGCGTAAGATAAGGCTAAGCCTTACGCGGCCCGCGTCAACCACCTGGTCAACATATAGCTTGTCACGGTCATCCTCTAGACCGCCACGATGTCGACACGTGTCAGCACCGGAAGTCTCCGCGTTTCATGATCTCTAGCAGCCCGCGTAAGTGTAAGCTTAAGCTTACGCGGCCCGTATCAACTTAAGAAGTCAACGGAGTCAATTCCAGTCTTGATACCGCCCGCGTGAGATGTTGGGGTGGGTTTACGCGGCCCGCCTCAACTCCATTTTTCTTATTTTTGATTTATTTTATATGTTAAAACATAATTTGGGCTCGGTTTTCACATACGGGGTGTAATATAAGACATATTAGAATATTTTACAATATACTAAAGTGTCATAATATTTATGAGGGTGTTGGTTTTACCAAGGGTTGTTACAGTATATATGATTAACCCCATCCAAACGCACTGCATATTTTAATATCACAAAGACTTCTTATCCAACTATTAAGAACATCAATAACTGTGTCTATATTTAAGATAATGATGACTTTTTATTCGATTGCGATTAGTAACTACAATTGTTCTTGTATTCTCATACATCGAATTGTCATACGTACTGACGAGTGGTCCATAGGACAACCCTTAAGTGCCTTAAAAAGATTAAAATCCCATGCTTTACACGTTTAATTGTTTGAACTTGGTAACTACTAGTTGTTTGGACGTGCAGGTGCAAATGGAGCTTAAAAGGGAAGAAATTTGGAGCATCAATGAAAAAAATAAAATTTTGGAATTGAAGAACTAAGAATATCACATGATAGATATTGAAATTATGAGAACGTAGGCGAAAACGCTGAAGAAAACGGAGTTGAAACGAAAAAGTTATGCTGAAAACAAGTTTTCATGTTGAAGCCTGCCGTAGGCTACGGCAAGGGCCGTAGCTTACGGCGCCGGCTGACACTTTTTGTCACCGTATGACAGTTTAAAGCCACCGTAAGCTACGGTGGCCACCGTAGCTTACGGCGCTGACCTGCGTAAATGTGTAACTTCCATCTTTTAATGCGGATTTATGGTGTCTTTTCACCTCTAATCATTCCCATTCGGTTACACACAGTTCGAGGGGCGATTTCTAGTGTTCTTGGTGCTTGAAGACAATTTCCAATCATTCGGTTTGTGTTTTTAATTTTTATGAACATTGAAACTTGTGTGAGGATGATGATTCAAGCCATGAGTGGCTAAAGTTTTGATGACTATCTTCGGTTGAAGGTTTGTATTAGACTTTATGCTTGATTTCCTAATTTCTAGAATAACAAATTTTGTCTTTATGATTGTTTGTTATGGTGTGTGATTGATTGTTTGTAAATTGTTGATTCTTATGTTAATCTAATTAGAAACCATACGTTCTTGGTGCCATTGGCAATCGAGATATCATGGGTATAGTTAGGCTTGGGTAATGGTTGATTAATCATCGGGTAACAACCTCATGTTCTAGGAATCTGAGTACTTAGTTCCCTTTCATCACTGCCATTAATCACACATGAACTATGTCTATGTAGTTCTTTCTAGTGGAATGATAGCATAAACGTCGAAGCAAACCGGAAACTAAAGATGGTCATTTGTCTCTAAATTGTTTACAAACCAAACTTCTATTTTTTGCAATTACATTAGTAATCTTAGTTTTAAAATCAATCAATCCAACTCTTGAATTTACTTTTATTGCAATTTAGTTTACCTTAGCTAATTTAGAGAAACAATTTAAATAGCACATATTCCACAAACTCCATGTGTTCGATACCCACTTGCCACTATCTATTTAGTAGTAATTGGATTAAATTTGATTGTGACCACGACATCACGTCAAATTTTGGCGCCGTTGCCGGGGAGTAGTGCGCAACGTGTGTTATTTTTGATTTTTTTAGGTTTGTTATTTTTCTGGTTTACGCTGGGTGTGTTAGTGTGCAGGTATTTACTGGTGCATGCTTACTAGGAGCTCTCACAAGCTATCACCGTTGGCATTTGATCCAGAAATTGAACGGACTTTGAGAAGGAACAGAATTTTGCTAAGAGAAAACAAAATCAGCGGTTCACCAACAACACCTACTACACCAGTTACACCAATCAGAAACATGAATCCACCACCACCACCCACTACGGGTGAGCTTACACCACCCTTTATACCATCTTCAACACAACCGTCACCAAATACTACCATTCCTACATCCACACCAGAAATCAAACCAACCAACACTACCTTACCTGAGAATACACAACCTGAACATTCTTTCAGTTACAACCCTACATCATCCGCTGTTCCAGCTTATTCATCATTTTTCCCAACATCTGCCCAACCATCATCATCACAAATACCACCACCTAACTTATACCAAACAGGTCCATCGATTTTCCATTCTACTCCATTTCAACCGGGAGTGCAATTTCAACATACTTCGGGAGTAAGACAAGATGGGTTCAACGATGGGTATGATGACGATTTTGGGGGATATGATGAAGAAAGTTACATGTATGGAGGTGATGGAGATCAAGGGGAGTTTACTTACGTACAAGGACACAATCAAAGAATGTCAAGTGTTGGTGGGATTCTTCAACAACAAATTATACCTCAACAATTGCCACCACAAGGTCCACCGATTCAAAGGCAAGTTCGACAACAACAACATGTGGGGCCAAGATTTCAACCACCTCCACAACAATTTGGGCCTCCACGAATGCAAGTTCAAAGACCAATGGGTCCTATACGTCCAAGAGTTCGGTTGGGTGTACCAAGAAGACACCTTCGAGAACATGCGAGAGGCATAGAAGCACATTTTAGACCGGTAATCACTCATAATCCTTCACCTGTAGTTATTCCTCACAATGATCAAGGGAGAACATTTGAAGTGAGAACCAATTCATTACAAAGTTTGCCAAAATATAAGGGTCTAGCAACGGAGGAGCCTTATTTTCATTTGGAGGCTGATGATTCAATTTGCAACACTCTTGGGAGTCAAGGTTTTTCGGCCGATGATGTCAAACTAGTATTATTCCAATTTTCTTTGGAAGACAAGGCAAAGAAGTGGTTTTACACTTTACCTTCGGCATCTATCTACACTTGGGCGGAGATGCAACAAATATTTTTAGATGAATTTTACACCGCTCAAAAGATCAATGATGCTAGGAAGGGGTTGAGGAGTTTTCAGCAACAACAAGGTGAAATGTTTCATGAGGCCTTTGAGCGTTTCAACATGATGATCAAGAATTGCCCTCATCATGGGATTGAACTTTGGGAATTGATGAATGCTTTCCACGAGGGGTTAAGTGCCGAAGATGCTCGCGATTTAATGTCCATCACAAATGGTACTTTTGGTACAAATTACGAGCATGACGATTGGGAGTTTTTGGAGCAAATGGCAATCACATCAAAAAGAAAAGCTCAAGCGTCAAGGAGAGCACGACCGGTCTTTACTCGAACTCAAGTGCATGCGGTAGACGATGGTAATATTCAAACCTCTAACCAAATTTATGATGTTTGTGCTATTTGCAATGAGATAGGACATGCGGCTGAAAATTGCCAAGGAGTGGAAGGGCAATATGAAGAGGTAAATGCATTGCAAGGGCAAGGCGGGGGTGGTAGAAATTACAACATGAATTCCAATACTTACCACCCCGGTTTACGAAATCACCCGAACTTTAGATACGGGAATTCGTCAAATCAAGCCAACCCGAACTTCCAAGGAAACCAAGGATTTCAAAGGCAATATCAAACGGGTCAAAGCTTTTCGGGTGGAAACGAAGTAATGGAGATGTTGAAGGCGATGAAAATTGAGATGCAACGAAGGAATCAGCTTGATGATGCTCGCATTCAAAAAGACGAAATCCGTGATAAAGCAATTCAGTCGTTGACTACCCAAATGAGTCAACTTGCGAGTGATGTGGCAATATTGAAGAAAGCAAAAGGCCAACTACAAAGTGACACGGTGACAAATCCCAAAAACATTAAAAGTGTTAATATCAATGTGGTAAGTACCGTTCCTAATAGTGAATTCAATGAAACATTTTTAACATCTTCTTGTCAAGTGAGTGCAGGTATAGGAAGGGATGCCGAGGTTGAAACGGACAAAGAGCATGGAGCACCACTCGTGCCTATTCAAGTGGAAAAATTAAAAATTCCCCAAGCATTGTTGGACTACGGGGCGAGTATGAGTGTGCTTCCAGGCGATCTATACGATATGTACGACTTTGGTCTGCTTCAAGATATAGACACCATGGTGAGTTTGGCGGATGAAAGTTGGAGGCGTCCACGGGGAATGGTTAAGAATGTTATGATTCGGTTGGGAGAATTCGACTATCCGGTGGATTTTCTGGTTTTAGATTATGTTTCTACCAAAACGGCATCACAACAAATGGTAATTTTAGGTCGACCGTTTCTTTATACGGCAAGTGCTCAAATCAACTGTAGAGACGGGATCATTACTATGACCGAAAAGAACCGTAAGTTGTACTTTGATGTTCATACTAGGGAGATTAGTTATGAACCTATTGAAGAGAAGGGTAGAGAGTCTAGTAACCAAATGAAAAGTGTGCATCAGAGAATAAAAACAAACAAACCACCGGGGTGTGAAAATAAGTATGAAGGTTCGAGCAGGTATGTAGTTGACTATCCACCGAATGGACATTTGATGGATGCATTTCAACCAATGACAAGCTACAGTGGGGGAGGTGATAGGAACCGATTCTTTGAGCCACCATAAATAGGGGTGGCATGGTCTGGCCGAAGACTCGAAACTTAGCGCTGCTCGGGAGGCAACCCGGGGTTTTATATTGATCTTGCTGTGTTTATTTTTCTATGTTTCAGGGCCATGGCGACATTCAAGTGTGGGGAAGATGTGCGGATATTTGTGTGAAGGTGGTGATAGGAAGTCGGATTGTCTACAACATCTGTTGTGTCAAACTTCACCAGGTATATTGTTGATTAATGGTGCTTATGGTACCCTATTCGTGACACGATTTCTCGTATCTTTTCTTGTATCATTTCTCGTATCATTTCTCAATTCTTGTGTCCATCATACCATTTGTAAATATTGTAACATTTGTAACATGTATTTCACCCCCGAAGTTATAAAGCTGAAAACAGTTAAAAGAAAAGGGGGAGCATGAACTCACAACTTTGCGTTTCTTGCGCCGTAAACTTCACCGGGTTTGCTTATATAGCGTCGTGACCTATACGTGTTTTATTAACGTCAGTCACTTGACTTGTATCGCACAAGTACAAGTCACTATCTTTTATGTATTCTTTGTGTGTTAAAAATAATTTATATTTTTAACTATGTATCTTACTTATATTATTTTCTCAAAAATAAATATAAGTTTCTTGTATTTTTCACCCGAGTTATGTATTTTGCCCAAAACTTCATTTCATGTTCATAACTTGTCCAAGTTATTTAATCTATCAAGTAATATATTGTCATAAATATATTTTCTCTTGTAGTTGTCTAAGCATGTTGTATGTGTATTTTCGTATCTTCACTCCTTAGAAGTATTTAGTGTATTTTCAAGTCCTAATACACTATTTACGTATTATACATACTACATACACTTAGCACAAAATTTGGTGATCAATAAATATATATATTTTCTTCAAAAATATACATACTTAATATCAATTTTTATCTTGAAGAAATCATCATTTCTTAACTTGAAGTTTACATAAAAATTAGGGAAACATTGGTATATATTATTAGGTAATAAGTTTCACCAAAACTTATATTTTCTAAGTGTCAAAATTTTTAGAAATTTTGACAGAGTTTCCCCTAAAAATGGAGGTTTCCCATGTTTTCAAAACATGTGTTTATTTTCTTTTAAAATCATCACAACAATCAACAACTCGTTTAACACTTGCTTAGTGTCAAAATCAAGTAAATTACACTATATCATGAACTTGAAGTTTTTGTAAAAACTTGTAGTAACTTACCATGTTATTTAGTAGGTTTAGTTACCCTTAAAAACATGGTTATTTGTTTGTAAATCACTTTACTAAAAGATTTAGTCATTTACAACTTGTAAGATGATTTTTCTAAAAATATTTCTTTTGTATTTTTCTTGTTTCATAAGTGTTTATACACTTGTTTTTCTACTAACAATAGTGTAGGTTTAAGTAAAAGCCATGATCTTTCAAAAATCATATTTCGAACTTGGTTTTCTTGGAAAATCATTTATAAATCTTGGATCTACAAGTTCACTAGTTTACTTTGTTTATCATTTTACAAGAAATCATTTTTATTCATCAAGTTCATGTCTTTACAAGAAGATGATTGTTCTAGGTTGTTACGTAATCATCCTCCCACTTGCTAGATTAAGTGTTTAAACATCATCTAGCAAGCTTCATGTGATGATTAACATCATCATCTCAAAAAAAATCAACAAACAAACATTGCTCGATTAACTTATGAGAGCTCGGGCTCGGCCGGGCTCGAGCTCGAGCTCGATTAACTTATGAGAGCTCGGGCTCGAGCTCGGCTCGATTCGAGCTTTGTTTTCAAAGCTCGAGCTCGGCTCGTTTGTATTTTATCAAGCTCGAGCTCGGCTCGGGCTCGGCTCGTTTATTATCTATTAATTAGTATATTAAATAAAAATAATATAAATAATAGACTTTTTAGGCTTGCGAGCTCGATAAGTAAAGCTTGGGCTCGGGCTCGTTTACTAAATAAGCTTATTTTTAGGTTCGAGGTCGGCTTGTAAACAAGTTTAAATTAGCTCAGCTCGACTCGGCTCGTTTACACTAAGGCTCGATAAGGCTCGACGAGCCTAACGAGCTTCACATGTGAGGCTCGAGCTCGGGCTCGATAAACAAACGAGCTTTGTTTTGAGGCTCAAGCTCGGCTCGGGCTCGATAAGGCTCGGCTCGTTTCGAGCTTTTTCTCGAGCCGATCTCGAGTAGCTCGCGAGCCGCTCGGCTCGTTTGCACCCCTACTGACAGGTGACTGTTCTCAGTGCCACTTGCACTGTGGTGTCAGACCCACTTGCCTTGTAGGCAGGATGCGGTGCCGGGCCGCATCGCTGTTTGCGGTAACTGATGTTGTTCCCGCGTTCTTGTTCTGGCCAAGATGTATGCGGGATGCGGTGCCGTGCCGCATCGCCGCTTGGTGACTGTTACTGTTGTCCAGATCCCTTGTCGTGACGAAAATGTTCATAGGATGCGGTACCAGGCCGCATCGCTATGCGTAACATCTGTTTTCGTAGTTAAGGTAAGTCTTCTCCTCCCTTGACCGATTGGATTCGACCGCTGTGTTCGCCCGTGCCCGCACGGACACAGATAAGTTCTTGCTGGTGGGGGTTTTTTATAAGGGTAATGTTCACTCGCGGTCGTGCTGACGCGAGATCTGGGACCATACCCCTTCAGTATATTTTAAAGGAGATTCGTTCAGTAATTAACATAGACCATTTGAAACTAAATAATTGATAAGTCGTACGACTAAAATTAAGTTGTATATCAAAGTGTCGCCAAAAGGCCAACCATGAATGAGCTAAGAACTTGAAACCCTTATGATTCTCGTAGGTGATAGACTTTGGTACTTTATGTAAAAGAACAATCTCTTGTACGAAAAGTTTATCTTCTTAGAACAATAAAGACTAAAGTTGTTTGCTTTTGTGTTTATTTAGTATTTTTTTTATGTTGCATGTTTGAGCCCACTGCCCACGCGAACATCGAATACGTCTTTACTCAAAAATGCTTAACGAACGATAGTCAACGCATAGCAACTCATGTAAGACTTATTTTAATGATTTCATGTCTCTAGGTTGTTTTGAGTTTTAAAAGATGAAAATATTGTTTTTTTTTTCTTTTACGAATTTGGTTTTTTAGTTAAACTAGAGACGGTATGGTATGGAAAGTGATGAAAATTTTAATTGGTTTTTAAAATATCTAGATGTTTAGTTATTTACCATATAATGTTTCATATGAGATATATTATTTATAATAATAAACGTTTTGTTCATTTTACCGACAATGCAAAAAAAAATTCTTGATTCGTTATATAAAGATAAATAGACAAAAGAAGGTAACACGAGTAACATGTCAAAATGATTATAGAAAAATGGGTGGTTTTTAAGTTAAACTAGTAATTTTACCCCGCGCTTTGCGGCGGGAGTTTGTTTATCAGTAAAGTACCGCACCCGGTATAACAACCGGTAGGGATAACATAAAAGCATGGGAAAAGAACAGCGAAATGTCAATATACATGTCGGAAAAAAGCGTTAAAAGACAAAATACGAAAAAATGCCAGTGCTAATGATATCTTGGTAACAATATTGTTCGGTAGGAGTCGGTTTGTTTCGTCATGTTAGCGAGAAAAAAACACAACAAAGCAAAATACTAAAATGAATAAAAGTAGAGGGAGTGAACATGTATATTACCATAGTTAAAGTAGAGGTACTAAACATGTATATTAGCAGAGTTAACTATTTGGGAAAAAAAACTTTATTAAAGTGCAGGTACTAAACATGTATATTAGGAAAGTTAACTAATTCTGAAAAGCTTTATTAAAGTGGAGAGACTAAACATGTAGGGCTGTAAACGAACCGGACGTTCAGCGAACAGTTCGTGAACCGTTCGGCGGGAAGTTCGTTTATGTTCGTTCGATTAGCTTAACGAACGAACACGAACAAAAAATTTTGTTCGGGTAGCTTAGCGAACGAACACGAACACAGGTCTCCTTTGTTTGAATGTGTTCGTGAACGTTCGGTAATATGTTCGTTTACGTTCGTTCGTGTTCGTTTGATTATATTAAAAAATAGGAAAATTGGTTTTTAATAAACCAACCTTTGCCCCATTGGTAAATAATAATCCTACCTACAGATTTGGTAACTAATAATCCTACGTTTCAATATGTTGGTACTCAATGGACCTCCGTTAGTTTTTTTTAACTGAAGTTAGTTTTTAAGTTTTATTTATTACACAAACAGTCCCTGTAGTTATAATTTACTAGTTTTAAGTTTTATTTATTACACAAACAGTCCCTGTAGTTATAAAAAAAATCATAAAAATAAAAAAAAAATCTAAAAAATTCAAAAAAATCATAAAAATTCTAAAAAAATTAAAAAAATTCTAAAAAAATAAAAAAAAATCATAAAAAATCATAAAAATTCTAAAAAAAATCAAAAAAATTCTAAAAAAATCAACCCGGACCGTTTCGACGCGTACCGTTTCGACCCGGACCGTTTCGACCCGTACCGTTTCGACCCGTACCGTTTCGAACCGTACCGTTTCGACCCGGGTCGTTTCGACGCGTACCGTTTCGACCCGAACCGTTTTCGACTCGGACCGTTTCGACCCACCACCACCACCACCGCACCGCCACCACCACCACCACCACCGCACCGCCACCACCACCACCACCACCACCACTACCACAGCACCGCCACCGCCACCACCACCACAGCACCGCCACCGCCACCGCCACCACCACCACAGCACCGCCACCACCACCACCACCACCACAGCACCGCCACCGCCACCACCACCACCACAGCACCGCCACCGCCACCACCACCACCACAGCACCGCCACCACCACCACCACCGCACCACCACCACCACAGCACCGCCACCACCACCACCACCGCACCGCCACCACCACCACCACGGCACCGCCACCACCACCACAGCACCACCACCACCACCACCACCACCACCGCACCGCCACCACCACCACCACAGCACCACCACAGCACCGCCACCACCACCGCACCGCCACCACCACCACCACCACAGCACCGCCACCACCACCACCCGCAAAAACGGTTCGGGTCGAAATGGTCCGGGTCGAAAACGGTTCGGGTCGAAACGGTACGCGTCGAAACGGTCCGGGTCGAAACGGTACGGTTCGAAACGGTACGGGTCGAAACGGTACGGGTCGAAACGGTATGGGTCGAAACGGTACGCGTCGAAACGGTTCGCGTCGAAACGGTACGGGTCGAAACGGTTTTTTATGATTTTTTTGATTTTTTTAGAATTTTTTTGATTTTTTTTAGAATTTTTATGATTTTTTTTTATTTTTTTAGAATTTTTTTGATTTTTTTAGAATTTTTATGATTTTTTTGAATTTTTTAGATTTTTTTTTTATTTTTATGATTTTTTTTATAACTACAGGGACTGTTTGTGTAATAAATAAAACTTAAAACTAGTAAATTATAACTACAGGGACTGTTTGTGTAATAAATAAAACTTAAAAACTAACTTCAGTTAAAAAAAACTAACGGAGGTCCATTGAGTACCAACATATTGAAACGTAGGATTATTAGTTACCAAATCTGTAGGTAGGATTATTATTTACCAATGGGGCAAAGGTTGGTTTATTAAAAACCAATTTTCCTAAAAAATAATAAATAATAAATCTTTTATCTAAACATATTGAAAACCTGAAACCCTATTTTTTGTAAGTTTGTGTACGCTTGCATTCGTTTGTGTTCGAGACCAGTGTTCACGAACTGTCCGTGAACAACTGAATTTACTTAACGAACGAACATGAACATAAACTTATATTCGGTATGCGTTCGTGAACAGTTCACAAACATATTAATTTCCTTAACGAACGAACACGAACGTGGCTTTGTTCGTGTTCGTTCGATTCGTTTACAGCCCCATAAACATGTATATTAGAAAAGTTAAAGTAAAAGGACTAAACACGTAAATTACCAAAGTTACATGTAAAATGAGTAAAATTCTAGTGAGCAACCACAAAGCAACATGTGGCTATGTCGGATTGACCAACCGACATAGCCTTTTAAGTATACTAGGTGTAGTACCCGTGTAACCACACGGATAGGTTTAGTAATGATCGAAATCAAATACTAAAAAACAGATTATAATATATCATTTAAATTTTGGTCTTTATTTCTATATCTTTATAAAGTAATGTTGAAGACAATATGTGTGACCACACGGGTAGTTTTAATAACCATCGAAATAGATTATAATACATCATTTAAATTGTTTGTATTTAGTTCATGTTTGATATAGAAATTAGCTAACTAACTCAAAATTTCTTGTCTAAACTGAAAGCATGACCAAATTTTATATTGTCTAATAATTAAAGCCTGACCTAATTCAAATAACCAAATGTTATTAAACAGTTCAATAAAGCCCCTTATATTTGATCCAATTAAGCTTACTAATGGATTAGATTTTGTAGGCCCGTTAAAACCCTTCTATCAAATATGGATTAGATTTGTTAAAGACATGTATGAAATGTCCTTAATACCCTTATCCCTTAATATTCCTTAATACCCTTATCCCTTAATACCCGTAACATAGGCAGATTTACATCAGATTATAATATATCATTTAAATTTTGGTCTTTAGTTCTATTTATACTACAATAGACCATGTTTTATAGATAAGTATTATTTTAGTTTAATCTTTTCTAATTAATTTATATATAATCCTCCTACTAAATATTATTTAGTTTAATTTCTTATGGATAATTATTTTTTAGTTTAATCTCCTTGTCATCATCACACTTCTCCAAAAATGCAACTTGACTGTTATAAGTTGTATGAAATGACTAACATCATCACCGATCATTATCATCATCACACTTCTCCAAAAATCTCCAAATATCTCTCTCAACTCTCAACAGTCAACACAGATCTTCATCATCTTCATCCAGCTTCATCATCTTCATCCATCTTCATCTTGAAAACAGAGGTTTGAATCATCATCTTATCTATATATATTTTTTATATTTGTGATGTTTTTGTAAAAAACAGAGGGTTGATTTGGGTATTTTGTTTCAGTTTTTGATAATGATAATCTGAATGCCGCATGATGATGATGATAATCAGTTTTTTTGTGAATGTTTTTTTTGAAAAAACAGAGGGTTGATTTGGGTATTTAGGTTTCAGTTTTTGATAATGATAATCTGAATGCCGCATGATGATGATGAAGATAATCAGTTATTTGTGAATCAGTTTTTGATAATCAGTTTTTTATAATCAATTCTTTGATAATCAGTTTTTGATAATCAGTTCTTTGATAATCTGAATGCCGTATGATGATGATAATCACTTATTTGTGAATGGGTTGATTTGGGTATTTTGCTTTCAGTTTTTCAGGTTTGTTTGTTCTGTTTTTGTTCTGTTTTGGTTCTGTTTTGTTCTGTTTGTTTGTTTTGTTTTTGTTCTGCTTTGTTATGTTTGTTTGTTTTGTTTGTTTTGCTTTGAAAAAATAGAGGGTTGATTTGTTTTGCTTTGTTCAGGTTTGTTTGTGATATTTTTTGTGAAAATTTTGTACAGAATGGCTGTGGATGTAAAGATACGCAAAACACCAACTACGAAGGCGAGAACACTTGACAACCTCCTAGAAGATAGTACGGTGCACATAAGGAAGTGATTGATCAAAACGATCAATTGCATATGAATGAATACAACCCCAGTGGTAGATATGTAATTAGCGAGCTCTGGAATTTCAAGGAAAATCTAAGAGCTACACTGGCGTTATATTCATTCATATGAATGAATATAACCCAAGTGGCAGATATGTAATTAGCTACACTGGGATTATATTCATTCATATCTGCTACATTCCGAAGTGCACCGTCAGTAAAGATCCACAATTGCTTGTGGTGGTATGACGTTTTGTCTCTGTATTGTATGTTACAGTCTTTTGTTATCTAGTCTGTAAGTTCCGTCAAGTCTACGAAGTTGGTATGACGTTTTGTCTCTGTATTGTATGTATTAAAACTTTACATTTAATATACAATTTAGGCTTTAATAATTTGTTATAATTTGTTATAAAAAATATTAACAATGCCAATACAACTTTCATCAACAACTCTCCTTAAATATCAGGTTATGTGAATGATATGAGAGAACCAACTGGATCAACTTTTTCTATAATAAGCAACTCTTCTGGAAGATGTCCTCCTTTCATCAGTTACAATAGATAAATCAACATTCAATGAATGATTAATAGTTATAAGAAAACTCTATAGAGAATACAGTTTGTAATATTTGTTAATGGGCTGCTCTCAATGTTATGATTTGGCGACTCAAGTTGTGTGACCATTGAAGATACAAACAATGATAGATTGGTGAATTATACTTAGTGTTGTTAAAAAACTGTTTTGAAAACACTTTTGGCTTAAAACATTGGTTTCAAACACTATCCTTAAATCAACAGTAGTTTCAAACAGTGTTAACCCAAAAATGGTTTCAAAACATATCATTAACAACACTATTTTAACCGAACAGTGACAAACTAAACTACTGCTTATTCCTTCCATTGTTGCATGTCAAGCACTGATGTTTGACATTCAGTGGTTTCCTCAAAGTTGATCAGTCCTTGAGTGGGCACTACTTTAATCAACAGCAGTACTTATATAGCATCAGTAGATTGAACCAGCAGTGTTTAATCCTTAACAGTCTTCAGGGCTTCATCAGCAGTTTGAAGGACAGCAACTGTTGTATAGAGACAGTGGATAGAGGACATCAGATGTTATAAACACTTTCAAGGGGAAAGCCTGGTGTAAACTACTGCTTATGATGAATGATTAATAGTAATAAGAAAACTCTATACACCATACAGTTACTGAATTTAGGCACAAGTTATCAAATCCACCTGAGAAGGTTTCCACGACAGCGCCAAAAAATATCATTAACAACACTATTTTAGCCGAACAGTGGTTTCAAACGTTTACATAAAACGTTTTTCTAAGATATAGTTTATAAAATAAACCATTTCTCATCATCTTTAATGCACACATAGGCAATTAAATGTTTACATAAAACATTTCTGTTCATTATGAACAATCTCTAACCTCGTATTCGTGATACACATTTTCTAACACACGTGTTAGAAAATTTAAGTCATTTTATATATACAAAACATGACCAAATTAGAGCATTAAATGTCATCAATAAAACTCATCAAATGTCATCATTAAAACTCTACTCAAGAGTTTCACATATGAAGAGTTAAGAGTCTTACTAATTATATATTTAAACTCTAATAAAACTCATCAAATGTCACCATTAAAACTCTACTCAAGAGTTTCACATATGAAGAGTTAAGAGTCTCAATAATTATATATTTAAACTCTAATAAAACTCATTAAATGTCACCATTAAAACTCTACTCAAGAGTTTCACATATGAAGAGTTAAGAGTCTCAATAACTATATATTTAAACTCTAATAAAACTCATCAAATGTCACCATTAAAACTCTACTCAAGAGTTTCACCATATGAAGAGTTTAATTAGTAATTAAAATTTCACTCAAATTGATTTAGAAATCACAAATTAAAGTTGGTGATGAACCCACACAACTACACTAGCACTTTATTGTGATTTAATTCTTGAAGCCAATCAAACATCAACTTCAATGTATGACCTTTTATTTCTAAATCATACAAAGCATTAAAATCAATGCTACAACAAATTACTTATATAAAATGTTTACATAAAACATTTCAAAGCATTTGTATTTTAACCATTTTTAACAATTATGTTAAAATGAAAGATATTCTAACGCGCACGTTAGAAATATTAACATTTTCACAAAATGTTAATTTGACTTGCTAAAAGCACATATATGGTTCAAATAAATAAGTCATTTCTAATACACGCGTTAGAAACTAAACAATTAAAATTGCTTCCAAACTAACGCGTTTCATGAACGTTTCTAACACACATGTTAGAAGACAAATGATTACAAAAATCATTATAAGACTTATTTGTTCATATCAATCCATGGGTGGATGAAAAGTCTACTTTAAATAGAGACTTGATTAGATACATAAAACTCTAATCAAGTAACATAAAACTCTTATTTAAAGACACAAAAAACTCTACTTAAGAGAATTTAACGTTTACAAAAAACGTATGGTTTACACCAATAATTCCGGTCTAACACACATGTTAGAGAATTTAACGTTTACATAAAACGTATGGTTTACACTAATAAACCCGATCTAACACAAAAGTTAGAAAAATTAACGATTTTCAAAATCGTTTTAAAACCAAATGTTGGAACCAAAACTATTCGTTTTGTACCATGGTATAAGATTTAAGATTGTATCTTAATCTCAAAAATCCAAACACAACAAGTTGTACTACATTCATATTTCCCAAAAAAAAAATATTTATAAGATCATAATCTCTAAAATATTTTTTTTATTCTATTATAAATCCTTTCATAAACCCAAAATCCTTATAAATAAGGTTTTAAGATTGTACCAACAATCTCACGAAATCTGTTTTAAGTTTGTAGGAATTAGGTTCACCTTTTGTAAAATATAATTACAAAATATATAATAACGAGACTCTCGTTATTCGTAGGAAATATCATAGTACAATATCGGTTGCAATAACTAAATAAAAAGAATATATAATATAATTATATATACCAATCTTGATTCAAGCCGCATCTCTGGTGGGTCTTTCACGCGCACTTGATAGCATCCTAGACTCGAGTATTCATCATCTTGAGTCTTGAAAAATACTCCTTGACTGCAACAAAAAGAACACTAAAATGTTGACGATTTTGGTTGAGGCACGTGTTCAACACGCTTCCCTTAAAACAGATTTCGCGCCTCTACTAAAGACGACGCGTCTGTCTCCCAGGGTACAACAGCCGAAGCAGTCTGTACTGCCGGAAATGGCCACACGCCCGAGGTTACACCGAATAGAATTATAGTGTTTGAACTTGTGGAAAATAATGATATGAAGGTGATGGAATCGAGTAGAGAAAACTTATCTCTCTATAATTCCCAACATATGGATGTTCAAGTCTTCACCACTTCTCCAAGAATTCTTCATACATATTATCTTTCTCTTGTAGTTTTCTCATAATTCCAATGAGTCACATGGCCTCCCATTTTTTACAAGAGTTGTGTGTTATGAAGAGTTTCTCTTAAGTGGTGATTTTATTAGAGACATAAAACTCTAATAAAAGTTTCACTTAATTAGTGATTTAATTAGAGCCATAAAAACTCTAATAAAAGTTAATCAAGTGATATAAAACTCTACTCAAGAGTTTCACCATATGAAGGAGTTTAATTAGTAATTATAATTTCACTAAATTATAAATTAACTAAATATCCATTCACAAATTTTCCCAACACTTCTTCCTTCCATTGTTGCATGCCAAGCATTGATGTTTGACACCCAGTGGTTTCTTCAAAGTTGATCAGTCCTTAAGTGGGCAGTACTTTAATCAACAGCAGTACTTAGATAGCATCAGTAGATTGAACCACCAGTGTTTAATCCTTAACAGTCTTCAGGACTTCATCAGCTGTTTGAAGGACAGCAACTGTTGTATAGAGACAGTGGATAGAGGACATCAGATGTTGTAAACACTTTCAAGGGGAAAGCCTGGTGTAAACTACTGCTTATGATAAATCCACTGTTGTGAACCAGTTTTGGCTTTAATTATCTGTTCCTCTGATAGGGTTCAATCCCAATACTCTTTAGATTATTTTTCAGTACTGTAAAACTTATCAAAGTTTGAATTTTCTTCATTCATTCAATAATAAACCATAGTATTACAAAATTAAGATTTTGAAAAATAATAAAAATTAAAAATTAAACATTACAATTAACACTTCCTAGAATATCTCGTTCTCTCGCCTTCTTCCATCCAATTTCATTTTTTGTTTTAATTTGCAGATCAGCTAGCATATCACAGGTCTTCTGATCCTGTTTCAGCAAATTTGTGATAAACTCTTCCGCTTTTTCTTTAAATTCTGTTGGAGTAGAAGAGGCAACTTCATCCAGCAGTGCAATGCTACTCCAGGTTTGCTTATAATATTTATCACTAACCATACCAACTTTTTTGTTGAGTTCTTCAGCGTTTCTCTGTTCTTGGAGTGACCATGTTGAAAATTCGATTTTAAGATCAGTAGTATCCGACCAGTGGTAGAAGGTTTTCCTTGCCATTTAGGAAGAATGTGAGTGTTTTTGGACGGTTTGCTTTAGGATGAACGTTTTTTTTTTAATTGAAGTGTTGATGTTTTCAAGTAAACTAATAATGATCCTTTATAGTGTTTAAAATGTTTGATAGGATAACTGAAGAGACGTCTCCTAATTATGATAACCTTTTTTTGAAGGTTTCAATTTTGTTCTTTGGTTTTCTAGATATTTAATTTTACTTGTTCTCCCATGAAAACTCATTTTTCAAAGGTTTTGCATTAAAATGTTTGATAGGGTGACTGAACAGGCATCTCCCATATACACGTTTTTTACTGTTAAATCATTAAATGTACATGGTTTTAAGTATAAATGTTTATTTAATGATTGCATTTAAATCTGACCTTTGGCCTGTTTACATATATTCTATATAATAGCATTGCTAATAAAAAGTTTTTTCATCAAAACAGATTCATTCAGTGAAACAGAAGAGCAACTATTATTATTTTGCCTTAATTCTTATAAATATACTAAAATGGAGTCATATACTTCTGCAAAATCTGACGATTTCAAGCAACGTTTTATTAAACAAATCAAAGACCAAGTTTTGGCTGATAGGTATACTCTTCAAGAGTTGAAGAGGTGTTTTAACGGTCTGGAAGTTGGTTTGCTGACAAGAGACCAGGTTTCGAGGGACTTGAGGGCGATGCTGACTACTTCCGTTCGTGACCTGTGTGTTGCGAGTAATATAGAATGTGGAGAAAGAGACCTGGAGTTCATGAGAAAGATCAATGAGATACATCGAGAGGTTCAGCGCTCCATGGAGTTGAAGTTAAAGTTTCTTGATTCTTGTTATTAGAGTTAGACGTGTCTGATTAGTTTTCTTTTTTGTATGTAATTGCTACTTTCTTAATACTTCATATTTTAATCGTATTAATTTGTCAGCAGTTTTTACATTCCACTGCTTCATTCCAAGCAGGGCTTTGCTCTTTTGCAGCACTTGAGTTAGGACAGTAGATTAAGTAGCAGCACCTTGTCTTCAGCAGTTGTTGTACACAAGCAGTACTTAATGGACAGTAGTTGTAGTATACAAACAATGGATGAGGGCCATCAGATGTTATAACTACTTTCAAGGGGATAGTCTAATGCAAACAGCTGCTTATGATGAATCCACTGATATGAACCAGTTTTGGCTCTTATTATCTGTTCCTCTGATAGGGTTCAATCCCAACAAAAAAGGCGTGTACAAAAGAGGCGCATCAAATTCAGATTATAATATATCATTTAAATTGTGGTCTTTAGTTCTATATCTTTATAAAATAATGTTAAATACAGTATGTATTAGCATTATAATAACCATAATGATAAAAGTTTTTGTCTATGTAAACTATCATGTGAACAAATATTTGATGAATTGACATTCGCACAAACTTTCATTAAAAGCAGTCTTATTTGGCCCAAACAAAACTTGTTCTTAGTTAAGTGTAACAAACGGATTTTCTTTAGTGGATAAGATCAAAATACATCTAACATTCTATAAAAAAAACATCATTAACAACACTATCTCGATGGTTAATAAAAATATTATGATATTGAAAAATAAGATGGTGGTACCTCTTCTTCTAATTTGAAAACTTTAATATTGAAATGCTGATGAAATTGTTCTTTTGCATAATTAATATAAAACTGCTATATTAGCCATAACATAAGAGCAAATACACCCCAAATAGAACAAAAGCAACAAACAAACTACACAGAAGCCTATACAAAATCCAAGTTTTACAAAATTGTTTCAGCTATCTAAGGTGAGATCCGCAATTTTTCTCCTTTTAACCATCCACCGGTATGATTTCATTCTGCCTTTATACTTTCCAGGAGATGTGTTGATGTATCCATATACTTTAGTTCAAAAACCCTCTCGTCTCGGTTCTTCCAATAAAGCTCTAAAAACATTCCATAAATTCAGCCAATTTCACTACATACAAATAGAAAAAAACGTAAATGGAAAGAACTACATTGATATGAAACCACCAAATCACAAAACCACTTTATTACCCTTCGCTTCCACACTTTCAACACATCCAAACACTTTCAACACACATCCAAACAGTGGTTTCAACCACTGTTTTAACCCAACAATGGTTTCAAACCTCCGTTTTAACCGAACAGTAGTTTCAAGCAGTGGTTTGAACAAATATTATTTCAATTTTTAAACTCAACTAAAACAAATTAATAACGTTAAAAATTACGATCATTAATATACCTTCATGATGATAGCATACGCATGATTTTTCTTTGCGTTGTGGCATTCATCAAATATTAACACCTTGATAATATCCAACATTAAGAATCTATGCCTCAATGCATTCCTTAAAATGTCAGGGGTCATGACCAATAGCTGTAAGAATGATGTATAACATATACGTGTGTTCAGTTTAAATTGAAAAATAAAAACTACATGATACAACAAAGGTAAAGAGTAACATAATAAAAGTTTATTACTCAAGACTGCATTTGTCTGCCTCAGGGGTACTTTACGTATTTGATCATTAGTCAAAATTCTGATGAGATTGTATGCGGTCAACAAAAAAGTCAAATGTTGACTTGTCATACCTGATTCTGATATCGTTGTTTCTTCCAATCAGCAGCATTCCAAAAATCAACACCTTTTTCACCCCAATACTCCTCCACTTTCAAATCAAGGTGCTTTCTCACATACTCCGCTTGCTAATAAGACAGACAAAGCTTCCATTAGTATGCTTTAACCACATGTTGAAAACATGTTCAAGAAACAACTAAGTCAACCGACATGCCTATTTGACCAATACAACAGTGGGTGCCAACTACCAAGAACACAGCAATACACGGGGAGGGTTTTTTCAGCAGATAAGCGTAGTGACATAAAAGCATAATCGCGATCAACGTCTTGCCTGATCCCGTCTCCAAGAACACTATAGTGTTCTCCTTAATTACCTGAGCTAATGCTTCTATCTGATAACTGCCATATTAGCCATAACCAGAGCCGGCCCTAGAGGCTATCAAATCTAGGCAATGGCCTAGGGCCTCAATTTTAAAAAAAAAATCTTTATGTAGTATATGTGTATTACCGTATTAGGCCCAAATGAACAAAACAAAAACTATATTTATTGCGATGCTCAATTGAAAAACTGAATTAAAAAAAAGATGCATAATTCCAACTTCAAGCAATATGTAATTCGTAATTAATTTAGGCCGACATCGTCATTTTAGCTTACTGTAACGTCGCATATGCTAATTCCGCTGAATGATGTCGCTGACTGGGGAGAAATTTGAGGTGAAATTATGTGAAATTTGGTGTCGCAATGGTTAACGGCTATTTTTTTATAATAATATCTTATATAAAATTGGAGGTGAACTTAGGAGAAATTATTGGGGAGAAATCACTATTTGCCCTAGAATCCTAAATGATAACTTGAATATTTGAATTTTGATATTATGTTTGCGATTGAGACTTTCGATGTTTTTTTATACCAATTCGAAGAGGCCTCGCCTTTTTAGTTTGCGTAGGGCCTCCAGAAACGTTGGGACGGCTCTGGCCATAACATAAGAACAAATACACCCCCAAATAGAACAAAAACAACAAACAAACTACAGAGAAGCCTATACAAAATCCAAGTTTTACAAAATTGTTCCAGCTATCTAAGGTGAGATCCGCAATTTTTCTCCTTTTAACCATCCACCGGTATGATTTCATTCTGCCTTTATACTTTCTAGGAGATGTGTTGATGTATCCATATACTTTATTTCAAAAACCCTCTCGTCTCGGTTCTTCCAATAAAGCTCTAAAAACATTTCATAAATTCAGCTAATTTCACTACATACAAATAGAAAAAAACGTAAATGGAAAGAACTACATTGATATGAAACCACCAAATCACAAAACCACTTTATTACCCTTCGCTTCCACACTTTCAACACATCCAAACACTTTCAACACACATCCAAACAGTGGTTCCAACCACTGTTTTAACCCAACAATGGTTTCAAACCTCCGTTTTAACCGAACAGTAGTTTCAAGCAGTGGTTTGAACAAAACAGTGGTTTGAACCACCGTTTTAACCCCAACAGTGATTTCAACCACCGTTTTAACCCAACACTGGTTTCAACCACCGTTTTAACCCAACAGTGGTTTCAACCACTATTTTCTACACAAAAAACTGTTTAACCCAACAGTCGTTTGAAACATCTGTTTTATATTCTAACATCTGTTCACAACAAACAGAGGTTTCAAACATAAAACAGACCTTTCCAAATACATGTTTCAAAACAAACTTAATTTATACTATCTATTACCTAAACCGCTTTTCTGAACCACAAGTGATGATTGCATAAGGATCCAACATTCCATTCCATTCGATTAAACCAAAACTCGTCCGATGAAACAGGTGCCCACTTCATCCATCCATCTCTACACAAAATTCAATCCCTAAACTAAATAATAAAAATGAAGATGTTATCATCCCATGAAATTAATTTGAACCAAGAATATGTGAGAGCACATACCTTGGTTTACCAAAACTTTTGGTTCACATTAATAAACTTAATTAAAAATCAAAATCTGTTCAATCAGTCGATTATTAGGCACAAATTATCACAAGTTCAAATCATAAACATAAAGCACAATCGGTTTAACAATTGTGAATACAATAAATAATTTTATTTCAACCCGCAAACCTTTGCAAAACTCACCTACATCAACAACTACTGCTACTGCTGCTGAATCAACAACTGTTGCTGCTGAACCTCACAAATTCAATCTTCATATTCCTGAACCTCACAAATTCAATCATTTTGGTTTAACAATGGTGAATACAATAAATAATATAATTTCAATCAGTCGATTATTAACTAAACCTCACAAATTCAATCTTCATATTCATGCATCAACAACTACTGCTGCTGAATTTGCCGTTGATTCGGCTGCAACACAACTGGAGCTAGAAACCCAACTGTCTCTTTCTTCTCTATTCATGGTGAAGTTGCAAAACATTTATATTTTCAGAGGGTCACGCTCAGATTAGGAGGTCGGTGACATTGTCGAGGGTTGTCAGGAAATGCTATCACTTTGCATTTCCTGACAACCTCGACAACGTCACCGACCCCTCCAAGTTTTCCACCAAAACACTCTCACTGGTTGTTTCTTCAACAAAGTTACATACAGCCTCAAAAACTTGGATTTCTTAAAGTTACATCGCTTGCAAGCCTCCACCTCTCCAGCAGTTTACGCTCTACGCCTATAAAATTCAACCAAAACGTTAATAACCATTACGCTTAGCATATTGAAACGTTATACACCGACACTATAATGATCTATATATCTATATATAAAACTGAAACTCATACCTGAAAGTCTTTCTTCTTGCCACCAGACCTTTCTCCGATAACGTTGTCATCAATTCTAACTTCACCTTTATAAGCAAGAACATATCTTCCTTTATAATAACTAGTAACTAATAACTCTTAAGTTGGTTCTCATACCTGAAACTCTTTCTTCTTCTACCACAGATACATACTGATGACACGGAAATCCCCATTACCTAAATTAACAATCAACTTGTTACTCACAACCATAGTAATTAGTAATTTCAATAAAAAAACTCGTTCATCACCATTTGTAAGATCGGGGTATTCATATTTTTTAACTCTGTATAAGATTATACTGCACAAATATCAGCTCATAAAACTCTGCCAAACATAAATGCTTTTTAACCTAGTGAAATTAGCTCATAATACTCTGCCAAACATAAATGCTTTTTATCCCCTAGGTTATTAATGATATATGTTTGTTTATGGGCTCATAATCTACACATCGAGGGTCAGGTAACGATTAACAACAGGTCATACAAATACAATAATATTCAAATCGATGGTAAAGATGATGAATAAACAGTACATGAGGGTCAAGATTCGGTGTAATATTCAACTACATGTGCCCTGATGACTCTAAAAACCCTAATATGGTTCCAGTAAATAAAAAGTAAGAAATCGAAAGAAAAGGCAAGAAAACCAACATTGAATGTTACCAAAAAGATGGAATTGTACCTTTGTGATGAAGATTTCGTAAGGCTGAAGGACGGCAGACAGAATTAGGGCAGAAGATTTCGATATGAAGAAGAAATTGAAATAATTCCAGATTCTTGCCAAAGAAGAAAGATTTATCTTTCAAAAGAGGGGCCTGCTACTGTGAACCGAATGATTTATCTTTCAAAAGACTGTGAATTTTAGAGAGAGAGAGTTGAGAGAGAAATTGATTAGAGAGGGTAATTGATTGAAGAAGATGATAGGTTATATATCTGGAGCCATAATTTTGAATTTTGAATTTGGAGCCATAATTTTGATTTTGAATCATCAGTGGTTGATTTTGAATCATCAGTTCGTGACTTTTGGAGTTGGCCAGTGGTTTGGATGATCATCAGTGTTTGCCCTTTTGCTCATTTAGATACTGATTATATATTTTAGATAGATTATTAATTAATAGATATGATTACTTCTTACAGTGCATTAATTGCTGATTTCTTCTCCCCATGCAATTTCAAACTTCCCTCCTAAAGAAATCTCTTATTTACTAATAATAAAATCTGATTATATATTTTAGAAAGATTTATACATATCTAAATATTGAAAAAGGAATTATGACATCAGCGATTACATGTGGCATACCTTAGAAATTGACACATAGGCAGTTTTACATCAGCACATAATCTCTTATTATAGATAGTATAGATGTATAATATCGGTTTAATATTCAAACATGCAAAAAAAAACAAAAATTAAAGAAATAATGACGTTATTATAACTAAGATTCATTTCAATTTCTCTGTTTGAACTACCAAACGTTATTCTCTTATCAATTTTCATTTATATCTCTCATTCTCTTAATCAGAAGGAATACAATTAAGTCTTATTTGGATTAACTCTTCTGGCCCATATAACAAAGAGAGACCGTATTCATATTTCAAGGTGTAGTAAAACAAAAGAGGTTGATAATTAAAATAAGAGAAATTGGATTTTAATAACTGAATTAATCCTCAAGAAATGTTTACAGAGAGTCTTTTAACATTGAATATATTTTTCTTTAGTGATTATATACTAACTGAACATTAACGTAGTTAGTTTTGCTGATGTGGACTCTATGTATTCAAAATTTTGCCAGCAGCCCATGTCAGCAAAACTTTGACTTATTTGTCACATAAGTGGTCCACGTCAATAAAACTTTGACTTTTTTTTTGCCACGTACCTAGTCCATGTCAGCAAAATTTAATTGGGTTAGCTTTCAGTTAGTACGGAAAATCTGAATGAAACTATGTTCGAAGTTGGGACTCTGTCTGTAAATATTTTGCAAATTAAGATTAATCTCAGTCAATAGGTCAAAGTTGGGTTTATTAAAATACAATTTCCCTTCAAGTAAAAAGAAATATGTACAGCTAGTAAATTTGACTTTTAACCACCGTTATGATTCGTTTATAACTAGTTAACACGTTTATAACTTGATTACAACTCATTCACAAATATCCATCTTTTTAACCGTTTGTTCACTGTCATGACCGATCAACTTGTTTGATGATTCCTTTAACATATTTATAATTATGTAACACGTTTATAACTTGATTACAACTCATATACAATTTTTTACCCGTTTTGTTTGACTAATTCAGATAAACGGGTTATGCGCATGATAACATCCAAGCGGCGCTGACATTTTTGTTGGGAACAATTGAACAAACAGCTGGCAAGCATGAGGGAATTACGAATATATAACTTCGTGGGCTGGAAACAGCTGGCAAGTAAAACAAAAAATAAATGGGCCTAGTCCATATCCCGAGGCCCATTAACGTCTTCACTCTCTTGATATATGATATAAGAACAAGCACTTGCATTTGCATAGTTGCATTAACAACTTTCATGCAAATATGGCTTCCACTCCATATACTCTCTTGTTACTTCTACTCCTCATCTCTCTTTTTCAGGTATATTTCTTTAAGAGTAAATTACGATTTTGACGTAGTTATATCATTTTTACTTTTTTAGTAAAAAAAAAAAAAATCTTTTAACATTAGAGGCAACGTCCTTTTTTCTAACCCTTTTGGCCCCTAAAAGTAAATGAATGGGATTAGTGTTAGGGGTCAAAAGGGTTGGAAAAAAGACGGTGAGGGCTCAGATGTTAAAATATTTCTTTTTAGGCTAAAAGGGTAAAAGTGATATAACCACATGGGCCAAAATCGTAATTTACACTTTCTTTGATATAATGTTATTATAAACCATTTTATTTGCAATATTTCGCATGTTATTTGGTATAAATGTGTTCATTGATGAACTATGAATTTAATATACATATATAGGCGCTTTTGTTATAAAACATATCCATTTTAAGTAGAACTGGATTAAACGATTGTAATCGTTGTTATAGTTTTGATAAACAAGACTTTTATATAACCGTATAAAACACGCTATATTTAAAACATATTATATTTGTAAAACACCAGGGGATTCATATGTTTTTTCTATTGTAAACGGTCATGTAATGAACATATCTAACAAGTTCACATAAATATATATCTCAGACATTAACTTTTTTATTTAGAAATTTTAAAAATAGAATTTTTGTAGTTTCTGATTCATTTATTTTATGGACTTTGTAGGTGTCTTTTTCTTCATCATCCGAGACCCAAGAACATCGACTCCAGGTTTCCTTCCTTTTTTTAATTGAACATAAAAAAAAATTAAGAACATATAAATGAGGTTTTAGTATATTTATTATATATAATATATATATTATTTTCTTCTTCTTTTGTATATTTTTTTCTAATATATTTAGAAACACACACGAACATAACTGAAGAGATTGTATATGGCTTTTTAACCAAAAATGAAAAAAATATATATTATTGATGAATAAACATAAATACAATTTTAGAAAAATATCATAATAAAATAAAGAAAACGAAATCCAACACTTGTGGCCTAGTGGTATGGAGGCTTGGGTTCTCGGTTCTCTAATGGAGACCCAAGTTCAATTCCTACTTGTGTTACTTTGGTATGATATGGGGGATTGGGTTCTTCAGTGTGTGGAGACCAAAGTTCAATTCATACTTGTGTTACTTTGGTAGATTAGTCAATAATGGACAGAGGTGTCAGTTTCTATCCTTAGCTCACCCAGGTTTTCATTACACCGTGTGTTACGCCAGAGAGTTACCAACTCTTGTGCTGGCACGTTTGTCAATTGGCAGTCGGTGGTGTAGTTCCTCAAGAGAATGCCTAAGCCGAACTCTGATGACAACATGGACCCGATTAAGACAATATAGTATGCCCAGAGTGAGACAACATGACTCCAATTTGAGAGTGTGATGACCTAAAACAAGACGTTCCCCGTTAAAAAAAATAGAAATGAAATAAACAAAACATATGAATGTATGTGCAAAAATCTCAGTGGTCCGATAGTTTGGGATGAAGACAAACCCATTCCATTTTCAGGAAGGTGGTATCTCATTAAAACCCCAGGCTAAAAAAAACTGTTTTGTTCTTTAGTTAAATGGAAAAAAAATATTATGCACGTATCACTTTCGTAGGTTAGTGAATCACTCTTCACTATGACACATCAATTGTGGGTTTTTTTTTTTTTTCTAATTTCATACTTTATATACTACTATACTCTTTTAACCAATTTAATCTTTGTATAATTAGGATTAGATTATATTTTAATAACTTACTTTTATTAACTTATGTTTACAAAAGTTAAATATGTTTAGTTTTTTTTTTCTTGGCACTACCATATAAATTGTATACTATATTAAATTGGAAAGTCGGTAGGGTTTCCTACCGGTTTCCCTTCCCTCTTAAACTTTTACGATATTGCATTTCAAGCCCTCCAGCTTTGCTATGACCCCTTCACTTTTGGAGTAATCAATTTTAGTTCCTTAGATAACTTTACTATTCTTCTACCTTAACAATTGACATTTGAAGCCCCTAGCTTTTTACTAACTTAAATTTCATTCGACAACATTCGTTCTAATTTCTTTTGTTTATCCATATTATTGATTACTTAAAAAACTATTTTTCCGTGCATATTTTTATGTACGTATCCGTATAAATTTTAGGGTGTATACGTTTCGACATAAACTTTTTCTGGAAACGAGTTAGGTCAAATACAACACGTTTTCGTTTAAAAAACCATTTTATGTGCATATTTTTATGTATGCGTCTGTATCAATTCGAGTTTGTCTACATTTGGATATAGTTTTTTAATATAATACGTTTTCTTACTTATTTTATGTACGTTTTCTTAAATTTTGTTACGAACAGAGTGGAGTCAAATTGTGGTTCTTTTTTTCAGTGCTTTAATTAATCCTATAGAATAAGTTATGGTTGTGCGAGATAGATTCAATTTACTTTACGTTATTATCCAATCGCAATACGTATATAGGTAAAATTGAGTTCAATCAGATATGTCGAAACACACGTTTTCGTATGGTTAACGCATCACCTAAAACTTGAACAAATCCATTCAATGTTTTTATTACTAGTTTTATTCAAAACGGAGTTGTAATAAAAAAAGATTTTTTCTTATCATAAGTTGTACTAGTATGAGTGACATACCAATAGTGTTAAACATACCAATACTGTTACGAACTAAACCGATTTAAAACCGAATTATGTTTTATAAAAGTTTTATATAGACGTGTGTGGTTTGTAGGCGGTGAAAGGAGCAAACCGGAGGCTTTTGACATTAGTAGGTAAATTTTTGATTATTCGAACAAATTTTAGGTGCTGAATAGTATATATTTAAGTTCTAAGGGCTTATTTTGTATAATATCCAGACTGTGAGGGGCTGTGTGCAACAAGATGCGGGAAACATTCAAGGCCAAACGTGTGCACAAGATCATGTGGCACGTGCTGCAAGAGGTGCAATTGTGTGCCACCTGGCACTCATGGCAACAGAGAACTGTGCGGGAGTTGCTACACTGACATGCTGACTCATGGAAATAGACTTAAATGCCCCTAGAAATATGTGCGACTTTTGGAGTTATGTTTAAAAGATATGTAGCTTTTATGTAATATTTTCGAAGTACCATCTTATGTAAAAGTAGGAAAGATAAATAAATGTAAAATGAATATTAAATAAATAAAGTAGTTGGTAATAATAAATTATCTTTTTTCCTTGTACAATCGATTTCGAGTTTATCAATAGTTATTATGATTAAAGAATGATCAAATTCGTACCTTCTCAACAACTAAGAGATCCATTCGAGGAAAGATGGGTCGAGGACTAATTGAAAGAAGACGGGGACTAATTGAAGTAATGAGGATTCTAATTTCGAGTATATTAATAATCATAGGTTAAGTTATTTTATAGAAGTTTTTAATTGTAAGAAGTGTAAGAGAGTTTTACAAAGTGACAAGTGTCCAATAACCTAAAACCTAAACTCACTATACCACCGCCCAAAACCTAAACAACCACCTCCACCACCACCCAAAAACCTAAACCCCCCATATATCAGACCGTGGGGTATGGTGGGGCGGGAGTTGGGGGCATGAGTTGACACGTGGAGTTCCCCCCCCCCCCCCCCCCGGTGAGTGACGTGTCCATGCGGTATGTCGGGGCGTGGCTTGGCAGTTATTAAAATAAAATAAAAAAATAAAAAAATACACACAATATTAAAAAAAAAAAAGTCTAAAATTTTATTAAATTCCTAAAAGTTACAAAGTTCATAAAAATTACAAAAAAACCTAAAAAGGATTACAAAATTAAAAAAAAAAAATAATAATAAAAAGAATTACAAAATTAAAAAAAAAAAAAGGATAAATTACAATTTTCGTCCTTTATGTTTGTATCAAGTTGCAATGGGTGTCCTTTAACTTTAATAATTACAATCACGGTCCTTTATTCGTTAAAAGCATTACACCTTACGTCCTTTGGCTCTAACCTAGTTAAAATTTTCAGTTAAATATGGCATATGCTTTGCACATGAGGGTAAGTTGGTAATTATAGCATTTTCGAATATATTTAAACAAAATAAACAACCCCAATAATTACTGTATCCAACCAACCCACCCCACCACCACTTTGACAGCCACCACCACCATATCCATCAATACCACCACCATATTCATCACCACCACCACAAAAATGATCATAAAAACCACCTGTTGTTGAAAAAATTTCAAGAACCAAAACAGAAAACACATGAAGCAAACCAAATTAAAAAGATTATAACCAGCTGAAATTGTGATGATTTAGATCTACAAAGTACAAACTGTAAAGAACAAACCTTGATGGGACGAACAGAGAATCCCTTACTGATAGCAAGCCCAGTTCGAGACAAACCAAGATCAATTCCGAGACTAAATCCACCCATCCAACTGTAATCAAGCTTTCTTCACATGGCGTTTGGGGGAAAAGGGTGTTCTTGAAATGATATTTCTTCCCTAATCTTTGGAAAACACATTATCGGTGAACTTGAGTGTTTGTTTGGATGAAAGTGTGAATGTTGCTGCCAGTTCCCAAAAAAAAAAAAGTTAAACCGTCATTTAGGGAAAACCACCGCCGCGGCTTGAAACGACCACCGTCTGAGTCGCCTGAAACGCCCACTGCCAGAGCCGGTTGAACCGACCACCGCCTGAGCCGCCACCTGAAACGACCAAACCGCCTGAGAGAGCCACCGTTGGAATCGACCACCTTGTGTACTTTTAGAGAGAGAGAGAGTGAGTAGAAAGTGTGTAGGTGTTGGGTGGTGGTTTGTTGATGGTAGTCGGTGTTGGCTGGTGGAGGTGGAGGATAAGGGTTAGGGTTGTGAGGGTTTATAAAGTGTAGAAGAAAGAGAGGGTAAAAAGACATTAGTGCCCTCACATGAGGTGCACGTGACCATATTTAACGTTTAAAATAAACTAGGTTAGTGGTAAAGGACCTATTGTGTAACGCTTTTATAAAAGAAAGGATTGTAACTGTAATTATAAAAGTTAAAGGGTATCCATTGAAATTCGATACAAACATAAAGGACGAAAAATGTAATTTACCCAAAAAAAAAACCTAGAGCGTTAGGTAAATTTCGAAAAGAGCGAGCTTGTCGAACGGCTTCCGCTCCTTGCCTCGGAACTCGATGTTCGCCATCGCCACCCGGTCTTCGTGGCTTATCTCACCGCTCGAAACGGCTTCGTAGTAGGCTTTGAAACGATCGAGCTTCGGTCGTAGCTCGCGCCATTTATGTTGGCACTCTTTTAAATTGTGCCGGTCGTTTCCCACGTTATGCCGGTAGCTAGCAAAAGCTTCCAGCCAGTAACGGGTCTCACCGGGTTAGCGGCCCTTCATTGCGTCAACGACGTTAGTGACAAGAGCTAGCTCTTCCTCGTGTGTCCAAGAGGCCATCGATCTAGTGTGTGTGGGTAGCGGGTTCGATCAAGTGTGTTTGGGTTGGGGTGGCCAGCCGGTGGGGTTGGGGCTAATATATATAGCGATGTTGGGTGGGTGAACCGCTTGGCTTGGCCAAACAGTTACAATTTGAAATTTAAATGCCCCCCGCTATGACCTAGCCAACAATCGAATAGGAGTCGGCTACATAGGATCGCTAGCCCCGCCTCACGCCCGGCTTTAAACTCCCGCCCCTTGGGCCACGCCCAAACCCAAGCCCACCCGGGGTGGTGGCTTGGGCGTTTTCAGCCAACCCACGTCCCAACCCCCGCCCCATACCCACAGTCTTACAACTAATGTGATTAGTTTTATAAAACTATATTGTATTTTGTTATTTATATAAAAAACGTAAATGAAAGGAAATACACAAATTACCGTATATAAATTTGACTGATTATTAAAATTATTTTTTTAACTTTTTTTCCCATAGTAGATTTAATAAAAAAAAATATGTTAATATTGTTAGGGGGGGATTTTTACATCCTAAGGATCACGGGTCCTCAAGTGCTATTAGGATCATGGATCCTCAATTCTGTTTGAATTAAGGATCCTCAGTAGGTGTTGCAGGATCAGGATTCAGGATCCGTACCGTTATCCTTATACTAACAATTGTCTACCTTGTGCGTAAACTTGTTTTGCAGGAACAAAAGCATGGACCAAGTCTCACCGAAATTCCTGGAGCATATTCCCTTAATATTCCGCACGTGTTTGACCATTATGGACGTTATGGAGATCGTGGGGAACTTGCACGAATTGCGGATAGTTAGTTAGACTGGTTATTTCTAATTTAACAAGCTTGAGTAGAACACTTAGCTAATTTTGGCATTCACACACTCTCGAAACAACACTCGAACAGCACTCGAACAACTCTCGAACACTACTTGGCGATTTCATACATTTTTTGCACATTGCACACTAGTGATCCTTGTAACAAGCTTGTTATCATCCCGAGTTGTAAACATCTTTTGTTTAATCTTAGTTGGTGATCGGTAGTTTCCATCACCCGAGGTTTTTTATGCCGGAGATCAACTCTTGATCAAGAGCTTTTTCCTCGTATAAATCCTTGTGTCACTTGTTCATTACATTTATAAGTGATCCTTAGCATTGTTCATTGATTCAAGCATCACACCTCACAACAAAAGATTTGGTTGCATTATCTTTGCTTGATTTTTGACCAAAACAGTTTGGCGCCCACCGTGGGGCAATTGGTGCTTCATTCCTAAGAAATTCTTGTTTTGGTGATCATTTCGGTTCATTACAACCAAGCAGATGGCTTCTTCAGTAAAGAGCACTTCCAGTTCAATGCCGGCAATGAGTTCTTCACAGGGCGTTCCTCCTTTGCCTCCACCACCTTTTGGATCCCAGAAGAATGCTGAAAATGCTGCAAAGAGACAAAGCCCCATTTTTCCAAAACCACCAACTTCTTCTGTTTCTTCTAATCCTACTACTAGTGATCTTTTTACTTTGATTTTGCAGATGAGGGATCACATACAAGAGCCGGAAAAAACCAACGAAAGGATCCTCCGGGAGATCGGTGACATCAAGAAACAGAAGAGATCAGGGGAGGATCACTCTCCTCTGATACCCAGGTCACTGGACTTCGACACTCCAGCTGTAACTGCCCAGCAATCTGCAGCCTTAGACATTCAGTACCAAACTGAACCATTGGGAAGACGTTACAGAACAACAACTATGAGTCAGGCTTTCGGGTCTCATTTCCAGCCTCAAGGATCCTGCTTTCAGCCTTCGGGATCCTCTTTTCAGCATCAGGGATCCTTCGTCAACTCAGGAGGATATTTGGGAATGCACACAGTCCAAGGATCCTCTCAGGGCCAAGGATCCTCAGGGGTCCAAGGATCCTCCATGCTTCAAGGATCCTCTCAGGTTCAAGGATCCTCATTTCAGGTCCAAGGATCCTCTCAGCCTCAGGGATCCTCTCAGGTTCAAGGATCCAACATCTTTCAGGATCAAGGATTCTTGAGAAGCATACAACCCCCGAGCACAGATGTCCATCAAGGAGACTTCATTCCAATGCAGACCATGGCTTCTTCTGGTCCTTCGATCATACCAGAATCCCGCCAATATGGATTCACATCTGCAATTCCTAACTTGAATCCCCAGGGAGGTAACACTTTCAATAATTCTTATAACACTAACCATGGCTCTATGCAGGATACTGGTATCAATCAAGCTATGGCTAGGGAATTACAGAAGCTGAAGGATATGATATCCAGCGTTCCAGGAGTGGTCAAGCCCATCCCTGAAATTGCAGATGGGAGCCATAGGATATCTCGTTTTGCACCACCCATTTGTGATGCTGAGATACCCAAAAGGTTCCAAATACCAACTATGAAGCTGTATGATGGTTCAACGGATCCAGAGGAACATGTGGCTCAATATAGAGAAAGGATGGAGATCAACCCCATCCCAGAGAGGTTAAAAGAAGCATGTCTATGCAAGGGTTTCAGATCCACACTTACAGGATATGCTCTTAAATGGCTGCTAAGTCTTCCCCCTTACTCTATTACTTCATTTGCTAATCTAGTTAATCTGTTTAATAGTCAATTCTCATGTAGTAGAAAATTTGAACGATTAACTAGTGATTTATATAGGGTAACACAAGGTCAAAATGAATCACTTAGAGATTACATCACTAAGTTTAGTAAATAATCCTTAGATATCCCTAATCTGGATATAGCCACGGCTGTGGAAGCCTTTAAAATGGGTTTGCTTAGGGATTCATTATTCTATGATGATCTTGTTATGACCCCATGCAGGAATCTTGATGAAGTAAGAACCAGGGCCCTTAGATTCATCCGACTAGAGGATGATAAAAGGATCCAGGAGAGATTGGCAGGATCCTCAAAATAGGAAAAGCAAGGATCCCACTTCAAGAATAACAAATTCAAGTCCTACAACAAGTCTGATAACCAGAATGTGCATGCAGTAGAACAAGAAGAGGATGATGAGGATTATCCTCCAATTTCTGAATACTGTTTTTCTGTTGATAACAATGAACTAATTCTTGCAATGCAGAATCTAGGTGAGAAAGCAAGATGGCCAAGGAAAAGTGATAAACCAGCCGCAACAAAGGATAAGTCCAAGTGGTGTGCATATCATGAGGATTTTGGGCATCTCACTGAAGAGTGCATTGCGCTAAGAAAAGAAATTGGTTACTTGTTAAGCAAGAGGCACTTGAAGGAGCTTTTGGGATGAAAGAAGTCAAGGATCCAGGATCCTAAAAGGATCCAGGATCCTGAAAGGATCCCGGAAAAGGCTCCTGCTCCTCCAGCAGATGCACAAGTTATAAACTTCATATCCGGTGGATCAGACATTTGTGGTACATCCTTTTCAGCAGCCAAAAGACATGCCAAGGAAACCAAGATGGATAATGGAGATAGACCCATCCGGACCTCCACTGTTACCGAGGATAAAATTATAACTTTTGATGAGGATGATCGTCTTGATGTTCAGGATCCTCATCATGATGGTCTTGTTATTACTCTGTTTATTTCTAACCATTTTGTTCGCAGGATCCTGATAGATGGAGGAAGCTCAGTGAACATCATTCAGCTTGATGTCCTCAAGAAGATGAACATTCATGAATCAGACATTGTCCCAAGATCCTCTGTTCTTGTGGGATTCAGCGGAGAAACCAAGAATACATTGGGGGACATCAAACTCCCTATCTATATTGAAGGACTTCATTCTTATAAAAAAATTATGTGTTATAGATTGTTTATCCTGTTGTAATGTTATCCTTGGCAGGCCATGGATACATGACATGAAGGCAGTCCCATCTACCTATCATCAGTGCGTGAAGCTCCCTAGTCCACGGGGGGTGGTGAAAATTGAGAGTGACCAACAAGAAGCTAAGAATTGCTACATGTAACATTCCTATTTTTAAATAAGAATTATAGGATTGGTTAAATTTATTAACCAATAGTAACTAGTAACTAGTTTATTTTTTCAACCTAAATAGTTTTAAACACTATTTTATATAGTTGGTTGAAATATTATATTAATTAATTGGCCTATATATGGGTGACCTTTCTAATAAAATAAAAGTCTATAAAAAACTTATATTATTAGACAGGTAGCTTACGGGTAAGTTGACTGTAAGAAATATGAAGTACCTAGACGGACCCATGATCCGTTTAATAATTAAACTATAAAAATACATTATATTTAAACTTACCCCATTTTTAATGAAATTTGGTTCCAAATGTAGACAAAAATATTCTCGTTCTGATGACATATTTATTATTTTAAAAAACGTTATATTTTAGAAGTTATAAGCGTCAAATAAGTGAAGCAGTTAAATTAATTATAATATATAAATTAAATTAATAAAATATAATAATAATATTCAAAAACTTACGTAAGAAATAAATAAAATAAATAATAAAATCAAAATAAAACATTCACTTTGAATGTAAACGTGTAAATTCCATATGCATACAACATAACTAATAAATTAATTAAAAGTAATGCTTAAGGGATACGTGGAGGCTTACTAACATATGAAAGTTGCTAAAAATAGGAGATTCCTTACATTGTAATATTTGTTCATTCTTTTCTTCTTCTGTTTCAAGATATCGCTAGCTTTTCCATCTCTTTCTCTAAAATCATTTTTTTTCTTTCTTTCTTTTATTATTACCCCATAATAATAATAATTAGGAAAATTGGTATTTAATAAACCAACCTTTAACCAGTTGGTAAATAATAATCCAACCTACAGAATTGGTATATAATAATCCTACCTATCAACATGTTGGTACTCAATGAACTTCTGTTAATTTTTTTTAACTGAAGTTAGTTTTTAAGTTTTATTTATTACACAAACAATCCCTGTAGATATAAGTTACTAGTTTAAGTTTTATTTATTACACAACCAGTCCCTGTAGTTATAAAAAAATCATAAAAATCCTAAAAAATCAAAAAAAATTCTAAAAAATCATAAAAATTCTAAAAAAATCAAAAAAATCTTAAAAAATCAAAAAAATTATAAAAAAAACCTAAAAAATCAAAAAAATTCTAAAAAAATCAAAAAAATCATAAACAAACACAGAGGCTTCATTCCTCTACCTGTGACAAACAAGCATGCCCCTCTTCCCTCTCGATCTCTCTCATCTCCCTCTCGATTACATAATAAACAAACACAGAGGCTTCATTCCTCTACTTGTGACAAAAACCCAAACCAAACACTCACTCGGTCCACCCCCTCCCTCGCCGGCCGGTGAAACCGGTGGTTCTTTCCGTCGGTGGAACCCCCCCTCTCTCACACGTGCAGATCTGAAGCAAAAGGAGAGCCACCGCACACGGCGGCGGCACGGTATCTCGGCGGTGACGGGTGGTGTACGGCGGCGAAAAGCTCGGAGAGACGGAGAGAGAGAGAGAAACTCGGAGAAAGAGGAGAGAGACGACAAGATCAGAGAGGATGGTGTAACAGCGGTAGCACCACCGCTCACGGCGGCGGCGGCGGTGGAGGCTCAGACGGTGGTGGAGCATTCTTTATTTTTTTTCTGTTCGACGTCCTCTCGACTAACGCTGGTATACACCCTCTCAATTTCTTTTCATTTCCTGCAAAAATTGAAGGGGATGATGATCATTTTGTTGATGGTGATGATTCTTTGGTATATGATGAAAGATGATGCGGTTGATGTTCGGTTCGTTCAGCTTCAGTTCAGGTGCACATCACCAGGTTCGGGTCACGGCTCAGTCACGGGACGATTCGGGTTTTATTTCGGGTCAGTTTGGTCACGTAGTCGTCTCGGTTCAGTTTGGTCATGTAGTCGTCTCGGTTCCGGTAAGAGTTGGAACATTATTCGTTTAAAACTGATTTGGGTTTGTTTGTTTAAGTTTCATTTTAGTTTTGTATAAATCGTATATAAATCGTATAAATATTTAATGCTTCATTGATTGTTGCGTTTTGAATATTATATCGACAACTAGTGTTGTCGGGGTCGTCCAAAAACAGAGGAAACTCTGCCCGTTTTTCGTAAAATTTCCGTAAAGCGAAACACGTTAATTTTATAAATCGATTTTTTTGATTTTTTTTAGAATTTTTATGATTTTTTAGAATTTTTATGATTTTTTAGAATTTTTTTGATTTTTTAGGTTTTTTATAATTTTTTTGATTTTTTAAGAATTTTTTGATTTTTTTAGAATTTTTATGATTTTTTAGAATTTTTTTGATTTTTTAGGATTTTTATGATTTTTTTATAACTACAGGGACTGGTTGTGTAATAAATAAAACTTAAAACTAGTAACTTATAACTACAGGGACTGTTTGTGTAATAAATAAAACTTAAAAACTAACTTCAGTTAAAAAAAATTAACAGAAGTTCATTGAGTACCAACATGTTGATAGGTAAGATTATTATATACCAATTCTGTAGGTTGGATTATTATTTACGAACTGGTTAAAGGTTGGTTTATTAAATACCAATTTTCCTAATAATAAAGCCATGCCCCGTTTTAAGTGTTTTAACTCCCGATCACCGCTACCCTTTCCGATTGATCTGAGCCTCATAACGTATGTCAGGGCTCTGCCCGACTAAGTTGTTGGGATTCGGTCTCGGGACATCGGGACAAGGTTGAATGAGGGGTACTATACTTAACACGAGTGCATTATATATTTTTAAATAACTCAGAAGTTATACCCAAAATTTATACCAGGAGACTTTCTAGTTAAACCCTAAAGTTACAAAGTGAGTCCATTCTCTTTTCTCACCATTTTATTCCCTTTTTCCTTGTGATATAATTTTATTCAAAAAGGTCTCAAATTGATCCGTTAGTAAAAACCCGGACCCCTGAAACCCAATCCATATAAAAAAAATCAAGAAATCAAGAATTCTGGTCTTCAGGCGGGCCGCGTAAAGATAAGCCGAGGCTTACGCGGGCCGCGACAGCAAGGCAAATCTCCGGATAAGCTTAAGGGACACGTGGCATCCACCTGGCAGACCTACTGGTGACTCAGCAACCCTACGCGTAGACTAGGTGGCTACGCGGGCCGCGTAAGGATCGAGCAAGGGCTCACGCGGGCCGCGTAAAACCCATATTTTTGCTATAAATAGCCTGGACATCGAGCTTTCATTCTGTGTCGACAAAACTTTCAAAATCAATCTCACTCTGCTCGAATTTCACTTTCAAAGTTGTGGGGTACTGCTACGATACCGGGTATTAACTCGATCGCTGCTACGATTCAATATCCGATCGATTGAAACTATCCGACAAGATGTTTAAATGCTATACTTTGTCATTAGTCGTGATTCCGACAGGATGTTTGAGTACCACCCGAACTCGGGGAATACTCTGTCATTCGTTGTAAATCCGATGGATGTTTAAGTGATTGCATTTTGTCATTTGTCGTGAGGGTTTTAATCTCGTGAGTTATCGTAAATGCTGTATTAGTTATTTACCGAATTCGTGTGCATTAGGTTACAAGACTAATCAATAGGCTAAGCGCTGCCCGTAT
Organism: Helianthus tuberosus; assembly: GCA_030545235.1. Lineage (NCBI taxonomy): Eukaryota > Viridiplantae > Streptophyta > Magnoliopsida > Asterales > Asteraceae > Helianthus > Helianthus tuberosus. Next base: position 21,305,951 of record CM060436.1, on the reverse strand, counting down.
AAGTCTGCATGCTTATAATGTGAGTCATTCTCTTTTTATCAAATTTGATTCCAAAAGTATGTTTATTTTCAAGGTTATAATTACAGGGATTAAGTCTTTGTAGTCACCAAATTACAGCCGGTATGTGGGGTTTTGTATACATTACTTGATAAACTTCACCATTGGACAACGAGTTAGCCAAGGGGTGATATGACCATAGTCACAGACACCATCGGGCTAAGAGGCTACCGATGAATGTCGAGTGACAAATACTGTGGGTAGTTGGTTGATATATCGAAACATTGTAATCGCTCTTAATACTGTAATTTATAACACTGTTTTCTAGTTATACTTTGCAGTGATTAAGTCTTTGCCAATCTTAAAGAAGTGAATGTAAAAACTCTTAATGCTGTGAATTATAACAAATATGTTTTATTAAAAAGAATGATTCACCAGTATTTCCTGCTGACAAAACCTTTTTAAAATGCGTTTCAGGTAATTACAGTAGATTGGAGTAAGAGATGGATACGGCACTGAAAGGCTTCAAGAAATGGCTTATTTTATTAATTTAATCAAATTAAGAAATATTGTTTTATGTAATTGGGTTTATCCCTTATTAAAGCTACCTTTGTAAAACATTGGTTTATCCCATCTATTTAATAAATAAAATCCGGTGTTTTCTAAACTCTGATATTTTTCCTAACTCACGGTCCTGATGAAATTTCCGCTGCAATATTTTTCAAAATAATCACCGGTACCACTTGGCTGTTCGCGGCTCCCGATTCCGTCCAGGGTGGGTCTTGAGGATCCTTCCCATCAGGGATAGAATCCCTCCTGACGAAGAAAAAACGTTTCTTCCATTTAGTATCATTTTTGGTGGTCTTGAGGATTGGGTGTTCTTCACCGGGCTTGTGTTTGAATAGAAAGCGGTGTGAACCATGGCTCACAAGGTTGTATAGTTCAGACAACTCCGACATTCCTAACTCAATATCCTCCTGCTCAATGATCCTTTCAAGGGTAAATAGAACCCTCCACATCATTGGCATAGCCTGGATATAGGATATGCCGGTAAGGGAGAAGAAAGATTGGGTAAAAGCAGGAAAATGATAGGAGTATCCTATAGAGAATGGGGTGACTGGAAATGCAACCCAGGTTTCAGAGATAAAATCACCCCGGACGGTAGGGTCAAAGGATTTGAAAACAGTGCTCGCCGGAAAGCAATGGCGAATCCTGTCGATTTCAGGATCGGTGAAGCAGCATCGTTCTTTCGGAGAGTCTTCGATGATCCCTTGGCTTTTTAAAGGACTGTCTTTTCGATGATCCTTAGCAGGGGATGATCTTAGCTTCATTGTGATTTGGAGATTTTGAGAAAGAAGAAGAACAGAGTAAGAAAGAGAAAGGGGAGAGAAGTACATGCTTGATCTTCAAATGAGGATTTAAAGGATGTAACGCACGAATTTAAATGCTTCCTAACCCTTATCTCTAACTTGAATTTATAATCATGATTTTGCAGGGATGTCGCTTCAAGTGACGTAGGATCTGCAACGGATAGTTCGATCTTAATGGTTATATATCCGTTAGTTTGTTGCGGATAAGATCAAGAAAATATAACTCGCCAAAATTACATTTCACTCCTTATATTTTGGGGGCAATTGTTAGGGGAGGATTTTTACATCCTAAGGATCACGGGTCCTCAAGTGCAATTAGGATCATGGATCCTCAATTCTGTTTGAATTAAGGATCCTCAGTAGGTGTTGCAGGATCAGGATTCAGGATCCTTACCGTTATCCTTATACTAACAATTGTCTACCTTGTGCGTAAACTTGTTTTGCAGGAACAAAAGTGTTAGGGGAGGATTTTTGAATGATCAGTGATCCTCACTTCTGTTTGAATTAGTGATCCTCAGAAGTATTGCAGGATCAGGATCATGGATCATCGTAAGGATCCTTATACTAACGATTGTCTGCTTTGAATATGATGTTGTTTTGCAGGAGTACAAGCTTAGACTTGGTCTTGGCGATATTCCTGGGGCATATTCCATATTTATTCCGCACGTGCATGGCTGAAATGGACGTTATGGAGGTCGTGGAGGACTTGCACCAATTGCGGAATGTTTGTTAGCTTAGATATTTTCCATTTTTAAACGGGATAGCGAGCTAAATAGAAAACACTTGGCTATTTTTAGCTTAACACACACACTCGCAACTGCTCTCACCAGTTCTTGACAATTCACTTGGCGATTACACACTTTTTTACATGTTACACTATAGTGATCCTTGTAATTAGCTCGCTATCATCCGAAGTTGTAATACATTTCTTGTTTAATCTGAGTTGGTGATCGGTAGTTTCCATCACCCGAGGTTTTTTATGCCGGAGATCATTCATTGATCAAGGGCTTTTTCCTAGTATAAATCTTTGTGTCACTTGTTCATTACATTTCTGAGTGATCCTTCACATTGTTCATTGATTCAAGCATCATACCTCACAACAGAAAGTTTGGTTGCATTATCATTGCTTGATTTTTTACCAAAACAGTTTGGCGCCCACCGTGGGGCAATTGGTGCTTCATTCCTAAGAAGATTCATACTTTTGTGGTCAATTCGGTTCATTACGACCAAGCGAATGGCTTCCTCAACAAAGAACACTTCAAGTTTGATGCCATCGTTCAGTTCTTCACAAGGCGTTCCTCCTTTGCCTCCACCACCTTCTGGATCCCAGAAGAATGCTGATAATGCTGCGAAGAAACAAACCCCCATTTTCCAAAAACCACCAACTTCTTCTGTTTCCACTAATCCTACTACTAATGATCTTTTTAATCTGATTTTACAGATGAGGGATCGTATGCAAGAGCAGGATAAAACCAACGAAATGATCCTCAGGGAGATAGGTGATATCATGAAACAGAAGAAATCGGTGGAGGATCATTCCCCATTGATGCCCAGGTCGCTAAACTTCGACACTCCAGTCATAACTTCCCAACACTCAGCAGCTCCGGACGTGCAATACTTGGGTGAATTACCAGGAAGACGTTATGGAACAACAACAATGACTCAGACTCTAAGATCTTACCTTCAACCTTCCGGAGCCTCTGTCCAGCATCAGGGATCCTTCGTCAGCTCAGGAGGATATTTGGGAATGCACTCGGTTCAAGGATCCTCCATGGTCCAAGGATCCTCCCAGGTCCAAGGATCCTTCCCGGTCCAAGGATCCTCCATGGTCCAAGGATCCTCCCAGGTTCAAGGATCCAACATCTTTCAGGATCGAGGATCCTTAAGGAGTATGCAGCCTCCAAGTTCGGATGTTCATCAAGGAGACTTCATACCAATGCAGACCATTGCTTCATCTGGTCCTTCGATCATACCGGAATCCCATCAATATGGATTCACATCCGCAATTCCAAACATGTATCCTCCGGGAGGTAACACTTTTAATAATTCATATAACACTAACCATGGCTCAATGCAGGATACAGGTATCAATCAGGCTATGGCTAGGGAACTACAGAAGCTTAAGGATATGATATCCAGTGTACCAGGAGTGGTTAAACCCATTCCTGAGATTGCAGATGGTAGCCATAGGATATCTCGTTTTGCACCACCCTTATGTGATGCTGAGATACCCAAAAGGTTCCAGATACCATCTATGAAGCTGTATGATGGTTCAACAGATCCAGAAGAGCATGTAGCTCAGTACAGGGAGAGGATGGAGATCAATCCAATTCCTGAGAGGTTAAAAGAAGCATGTCTATGCAAGGGATTTGGATCCACACTTACAGGATCTGCTCTTAAATGGCTGCTAAGTCTTCCCCCTTATTCTATTACTTCATTTGCTAATCTAGTTAATTTGTTTAATAGTCAATTCTCTTGTAGCAGAAAATTTGAACGATTAACTAGTGATCTATATAGGGTAACACAAGGTCAAAATGAATCACTTAGAGATTATATCACTAAGTTTAGTAAAGAATCCTTAGATATTCCTAATTTGGATATTGCTACGGCTGTAGAAGCCTTTAAAATGGGATTGCTTAGGGATTCATTATTCTATGACGATCTTGTTATGACACCTTGCAGGAATCTTGATGAAGTAAGAACCAGGGCCCTTAGGTTCATCCGCCTAGAGGATGACAAAAGTATCCAGGATAGACTGACAGGATCCTCGAAACAGGAGAAACAAGGATCCTACTTCAGGAACAACAAATCAAAGTCCTACAACAGATCTGATAACCAGAACGTGCATGCAGTGGAACAAGAAGAGGATGATGAGGATTATCCTCCTATTTCTGAATACTGTTTTTCTGTTGATAACAATGAACTAATCCTTGCAATGCAGAATCTAGGTGAGAAAGCTAGATGGCCGAGAAAAAGTGATAAACCAGCTGCTACAAAAGATAAGTCCAAGTGGTGTGCATATCATGAGGATTTCGGGCATCTCACTGAAGAGTGTATTGCACTAAGAAAGGAAATTGGTTATTTGTTGAGCAAGGGGCATTTGAAGGAACTTTTGGGACGGAAAAAGTCAAGGATCCAGGATCCTGAAAGGATCCCGGAAAGGGCTCCTGCTCCTCCAGCAGATGCACAAGTTATAAACTTCATATCCGGTGGATCAGACATTTGTGGTACTTCCTTCTCAGCAGCCAAGAGACATGCTAAGGAAACCAAGATGGATAATGGAGACAGACCCGTCCGGACCTCCATTGTTTCCCAGGATAAAGTCATAACCTTCAATGAGGATGATCGTGTTGATGTCCAGGATCCTCATCATGATGGTCTTGTAATTACATTGTTTATTTCTAACCACTTTATTCGCAGGATCCTCATAGATGGAGGAAGCTCTGTGAACATCATTCAGCTTGATGTCCTCAAGAAAATGAATATCCCGGAATCTGATATTGTGCCAAGATCCTCAGTCCTTGTGGGATTTAGTGGGGAAACCAAGAACACATTGGGGGACATCAAACTCCCAATCTATATTGAAGGATTGCATTCTTATAAAAAATTTTGTGTTATAGATTGCTTATCTTGTTGCAATGTTATCCTTGGCAGGACATGGATACATGATATGAAGGCAGTCCCATCCACCTATCATCAGTGTGTAAAGCTTCCAAGTCCATGGGGAGTGGTGAAAATTGAGAGTGATCAACAAGAGGCTAAGAATTGTTATACATCATCTATGAAGCCAGCCTCAAGACCAAGGGAGCAATAGCAATTAAAGTATCCTTCAAGAGATGTCTTGGAGGCAAGAGAGCAGGATGTGAAAGAAATCCTCATGGATCCCCATGATCCTGAATACAAGATCTTCATAGGATCAGGGATCCTTAGTGACATTGAACAGGATCTAGTATCCTTCCTTAAAAGGAGGAGATCCACCTTTTCCTGGAAGCATGAGGACATGACAGGTATATCCAAAGATATAATTACTCATAAACTTGGCATTGACAGGTCATTCAAGCCTATACATCAAAAGAGGAGGAAGTTTGCACCTGAAAGGAATGCTATTATCCAGGAAGAAGTAGATAAACTACTTCGGGCAGGTATGATAAGAGAGGTTAAGTATCCAAGATGGTTAGCCAATGTGGTTGTTGTTCAAAAGAAAAATGGAAAGTGGAGGGTATGTGTCGATTTTACTGATTTAAACAAGGCATGTCCCAAGGATCCTTTCCCATTACCCCACATTGACTCCATGGTGGATGCTACTGCGGGTCATGAGTTGTTGACTTTTATGGATGGCTTCATCTGGATTTCAACAAATTCAGATGGAACCATCTGATCAAGAGGATACAGCCTTTATGACCCCAACTGGTATATACTGTTATATTGCTATGCCATTTGGACTAAGGAATGCAGGTGCTACTTATCAAAGGCTAGTCAATATGATGTTCAAGGAACAAATTGGACACACTATGGAAGTCTATATTGATGACATGGTGGTTAAGTCCAAGAAAGCTGAGGATCACATTAAAGACTTGGAGGAAGCATTCAATATCCTTGATAAATTTAATATGAAACTAAATCCTTCCAAGTGTCATTTTGGTGTTAAGGCAGGTAAATTCTTGGGCTATATGGTGACAAAGAGGGGCATTGAAGCAAGTCCAGAGCAAATCAAGGCTATTGTGAATATCAAATCTCCTTCCAATGCTAAGGATGTGCAAAGATTGACAGGCAGGATTGCAGCCTTGAACAGGTTCATATCAAAATCCTCATAAAAATGCAAGGAATTCTATGACATCCTGAGGAAGAACAAGAAATTTGAATGGACTGAGAAACATGAAAGTGCCCTCAAAGCTCTCAAGGATTACCTATCCTCAGCCCCTGCCTTGATGAAACCAGAGAAGGGTGATATATTATCCTTGTACTTAGCAGTATCCTCAAAAGCAGTAAGTGCGGTCCTTGTTAAGGATCACCAAGGTACACAACATCCTGTCTATTATGTAAGTAAGAGTTTACTTGATGCTGAATCCAGGTATTCACACTTAGAAAAACTTATCCTTGCATTAATTATGGCATCTACTAAATTAAGACATTATTTTGAGACTCATGCCATTATTGTTAAGACTAATTTTCCAATTAAGAATGTTCTCAGGAAACCTGAAATGTCAGGAAGGATGGCTAAGTGGGCAGTGAAGCTTAGTGCATATGATATAAGATATGAACCAAGGACTGCCATCAAATCTCAAGCCTTAGCTGACTTTGTGGCAGATTTTAGTAGTTATTTGCAAAAGGAAGCTGAGTTAGAAGTCCAACAGCTTGAAGAAACTAAGGATCCTTGGATACTCTTCACTGATGGAGCCTCTAATGTAAAAGGAACAGGGCTTGGAATACTACTAAAATCGCCACAGGGGGACATAATACCCCACTCCATAGCTTGTGAATTTCAAACTACCAACAATGAGGCTGAGTATGAAGCCTTGATAGCTGGTTTGCAAATTGCTAAGCATATGAGGATCAGGTATCTTGAGGTACATGTAGATTCGTTATTAATCACTAATCACTTTAATGGATCCTATGCTGTTAAAGGTGAAAAACTAATCAAGTATTTAGAGATAGTCAAAGAATTGACACTCTCTTTTGTTTCCTTTAGTTTGACACAGGTACCAAGGGAAGAGAATGCAGAGGCTGATGCATTAGCCAATCTAGGATCATCCTTGAAGGTTTCTGAGGATATCAAGATCCCTATTATCCATATCCTGACCCCTGCTATCGAGGATCATGTAGCTATGGAGATAGGAGAGGATTCTGCAATCATCCCTAGTGATGATACTCAATCTCATTCAGGATCATGGATCCTCCCAATCATGAGATACATACAACATGGAGATATTCCTACAGGAGAAAACCCTAGGGCTTTCAAAATTAAGGTATCTCAATTTACAATATTGAATAATATGTTGTATAAACGATCTCTTGCAGGTCCATATCTAAGATGCATTGAGGATCCTGAAATCCAATAAGTCCTAAAGGATTTTCATGAAGGAGATTGTGGAAACCACGCTGGGGGCAGGGCATTATTCTCAAGGATCCTGAGGACAGGATACTATTAGCCCACTATGAAGAAGGATGTTGTGGAGTATGCCAAGAAGTGTGATCCTTGTCAGAGACACAGCAATATCCTTCACCAACCAGCAGAGCTTTTGCATCCTATATCCTCTTCTTGGCTATTTATGAGATGGGGAATGGATATAGTTGGTAAGCTTCCTAAGGCACCTGGTGGAAAAGTATTCATGCTTGCTATGACTGATTACTTCTCCAAGTGGATAGAGGCTGAAGCCTTTGCTCAAGTCAGAGAAAAGGAAGTTATATCCTTTATTAAAAGAAACATTATTACTAGATTTGGTATCCCTTCTGAAATTGTTTGTGATAATGGATCCCAATTTATTGGGAATAGAACTACTAACTTTTGTGACAGCTGGGGGATTAAGATGATAACATCAACACCAGTCCACCCACAAGCTAATGGTCAGGCAGAATCATCCAACCAGATCATCATCAACAATTTGAAGAAGAAGCTTGGATCCAAGAAAGGAAAATGGGCAGAAGAACTACCTTATGTGCTTTGGGCTGATAGGACAACTCCCAAGAATGCTACAGGCCAAACTCCATTTTCTTTGGTATTTTGGGGCAGAATCAGTGATCCCTACAGAGATGGTGGTTCCAACTGCAAGAACAAGCATTCGTGATCCTGAAGAAAATGCTGAAAACTTGGTTCAAGACTTGGATACTATAGAAGAAATCAGGGATTTGGCAAGGATAAGGATGGCTAGTTATCAACAAAGGATGGCTGGAGCCTACAACAAAAATGTCAGGATCAGGAAATTCCAAGTTGGTGACATGGTTTTAAGGAAAGCATTTCAGAATACCACCAATCCTGCTGATGGAAAGTTGGCACCAAAATGGGAAGGCCCTTATTTGATTGAAGCTGAAGCAGGAAAGGGGGCATATCGATTGCTAACAATGGAAGGTGATTTGCTACCAAGAGCTTGGAATGCTGTCCATTTGAAGAAATATTTCATGTGACAAGGATCCATGATCCTTACATTACAAGTATCCTTGAAGGATCCTTACAGAACAGATGATCCTCATTTTGGTAACATTCTAATCTCAAACTATATCATTCTTTTATTCTCTTATATAAGGATAAGGATCCTGCATCCTTTATCCTCATTTCACTTGATTCTGAGTTTTGAAGGTTCAGGTATCCTTAACAAAGGACTGATTATCCACAGAAGTATCCAGTTATTTGGGCTTGACCCCAGTTTGGGCCTGTCCCCAGTTTCGCCAGTAGCGCACGATGATCCTGGTATAGTTCATGGCAATGGGACCAGTACTCGCTTTAGGGGCTGACAATTTCATTGTACTGGCTATATTCAGGATCCTACGTATAATGGTAGACGTACCATACATCCGTTCCTAAGGTTTCTAACGTTTTCACGTTAGCTAAGGTTTTGGCATTTTCATGTCACTAAGTTTGGATAGTCGCCAGTGAGGGCCATACTCCAGTTTACACAAGATCCTTTGGGCTTGTCCCCAGTTATCCTTTGGGTTTGTCCCCAGTTATTCTTTGGGCTTGTCCCCAGTTATCCTTTGGGCTTGTCCCCAGTTATTCTTTGGGCTTATCCCCAGTTATCCTTTGGGCTTGTCCCTAGTTATCTTTTGGGCTTGTCCCCAGTTACTAACTCTTATCTTATATTGGCTTAGTCCCAAGTTGTATCATGTTTCAGGTTTTTGGAGATAAGTGACCAAAGATCCTTGATCCTTACCTTCTACTAAGGTTTGTCTTTTGGGTTATCCTGATAATAAGTGTTAAAGGTTAGGATCCTAACTTGGATTCTCAGGTATGATCCTTAACTATTTTGATTTTATTCATTATTCATTTGAGTAACCCTTATCCTTTGACAACTGAACTTGTGATCCTTGATCATATCCTAAAATTTTTGAGGATATTTATTAAAATTTTCCTTTACTTGATAAGTTTAGACAAAATGAATATCACAACAATTGGAAAGTAAAGTACTAACAAGGATAGCAACACGGGAGATAGCCAAAAAGTTAAAGTTATTTTATTCACAAAACGTTGAACCCTTTAAGGTTGTCAAAATTGCCAACCCACGTTTCTACCAGCAAAACGTGGCCCGTCCACATGGGTTGGCAAAGGGTGTCCATTGTTTACGGGTCTTTGTAGTGCAGGAAATAAAAGACGGAAGGATAACGAGTGGCTTCATCCCCCAAACAGAGGATCCATCCACCACCCATTATCCTGCCTATTGTTCAAGGATCCATGATCCTTTAACCTAGTAACTATTGTTCAAGATACAACCCATCATTGTTCAACAAAAACACCATAACCAAAATAAACTACCAAATTCTAAAAAAAAAATGGGCTCCGGCTACGTCTAGAAATGTCCTTCATCGCCCATCCATGCAGCTTACACCTTGGCTGCATCACCATCTCCTCCAGCTCCACCCGCTTCTCCACCCTGATCCTTGCCACTGCCACCAGCTTCGATAGCCAGAACCTCGTCAGCCTCTTCTTCGTCCTCCAACTCAGCCAGCCTTGCCTTCCAGCCCTCCATGTCCCAGTTGCTCCTGTCAAAATTAGGATCTTGAGCTTCTTGGGCCATCTGCAACTTGGTCTTGTACATGGCAATGGCAGCGGAGACTTTGGCATCCTGCATGATCTCGTGCTTCTCATAGTCAGCATTAATCTGAGCTGTAACCACCTGAGTTTTGGCATCATTGAGGTCCTTTTCGAGGGAAGCAATCTTGTGATCCTTGAGCACCGCCACTTTTTGGAGGTCAGAGTATTTCTCCTCAATCTCTTCGACGTTCCCAACATAATCCTCGATTTCAGCAAATTTCTGCAAAGAAGACAATGCAAAGCTCAGGATCACGTGATCCTCAAGTAGGCAGGATAACTAAGCTAAGTCAGTGATCCTTACCTCAGTGAAGTACTCAAGGAACTGGTGACGGATCAGAGGCAAGCCTTCTAGGTTGTCAGCTTCAGAGGTCTTCCTTTTCTTTCCACCTCTTCCCTTTGAAGTGGTTGCCTTGGGGACTATGACAGAGGGGCTAGCAGCAGACTTTTTCTTTGAGGATCGGACGGTGTCAAGGTCAGTGACACTGAATTTGGAGGCAGACTTTGATGACTTTCCAACACCTACACACCCAAAACAGATAAGTATCCTTATCCCATTTCTATTTAACTATTTATTTAAACGTTTAATTATGCAAAATATAGGATACTTACTCGACATAGTGACAGAACCTGAGGATACTTCTTGAGAATCCTGCGTATTTGTTTTGAATGATCTTCTTGCAGGATCAAGTTTCCGGAAAGCGGCAAGCCTTTCCTGTGTTGCAGGTGTTGTGATGAGGTGTGCGACAGTAATAGCTGCAAAATAGAAACAAAAGGGCGTTAGTGATCCTTAAACAGAAACAAGCTTATTCGGTGATCCTTCTAAGGATCCTCTATCCTACCATGGGTGGTCCACTTCCTTGGCAGATCCTTTCCATCAGGGATAGAATCCCTTCTGACAAAGAAGAATCGCCTTTTCCAGTTGGTGTCATTCTTAGTGGCTTTGAAGATGGGGTGTTCTTCACCAGGTTTATGTTTGAGTAGATATCGGTGAGACCCATGGCTAACGAGGTCATACATCTCTGCCAACTCCGACATTCCCAGATCAATGCCTTCTTGCTCAATGATCCTTTCAAGGGTATATAAGACTCTCCAGATCATTGGCATAGCTTGAATGTAGGAGATGCCGGTGAGGGAGAAGAAAGATTGGGTGAATTCAGGGAAAGGATACGAGTATCCTATTGTGAATGGAGTGACTGGGAAAGCTACCCAGGTTTCAGAAATATAATCACTTAGAACGGTGGGATCAAATGGTTTGAAATCGGTGTTTGCCGGAAAGCAATGTCGGATCCTGTCTATCTGTGGATCGGTAAAGCAACATCTTTCTTTCGCCGAGTCTTTGATGATCCCCTGGCTCTTAAGAGGACTGTCTTTCATGTGATCCTTAGCCGGAGAGGATCTTAGCATCATCTTGGTCATAATGGTAGAGAAGAAGATGAACAGAGAAAGAAAACGTAAAGGGAGAAGAGGAAGAGAGATACCTGCTTGATCTTCGAATATGGATTTAAAGGGAGTCTCTCTTGAATTTAAATGCGAATTGATCCCTATCCCTAACTTCAATTTATAATGATGATTTTGCAGGATAGTCATCTCAGTGACGTCAGGATGGTAACGGCTAGTCCGATTACAACGGCTAGTTATCCGTTGATTCGTTACGGATAAGAACAGAAAATACAACTCGTTATTTACATTTTTACTCCTTATATTTTGGGGGCAATTGTTAGGGGAGGATTTTTGAATGATCAGTGATCCTCACTTCTGTTTGAATTAGTGATCCTCAGAAGTATTGCAGGATCAGGATCATGGGTCATCGTAAGGATCCTTATACTAACGATTGTCTGCTTTGAATATGATGTTGTTTTGCAGGAGTACAAGCTTGGACTTGGTCTTGGCAATATTCCTGGGGCATATTCCATATTTATTCCGCACGTGCATGACTGAAATGGACGTTATGGAGGTCGTGGAGGACTTGCACCAATTGCGGAATGTTTGTTAGTTTAGATATTTTCCATTTTTAAACGGGATAGCGAGCTAAATAGAAAACACTTGGCTATTTTTAGCTTAACACACACACTCGCAACTGCTCTCACCAGTTCTTGACAATTCACTTGGCGATTACACACTTTTTTACATGTTACACTATAGTGATCTTTGTAATTAGCTCGCTATCATCCGAAGTTGTAATACATTTCTTGTTTAATCTGAGTTGGTGATCGGTAGTTTCCATCACCCGAGGTTTTTTATGCCGGAGATCATTCATTGATCAAGGGCTTTTTCCTCGTACAAATCTTTGTGTCACTTGTTCATTACATTTCTGAGTGATCCTTCACATTGTTCATTGATTCAAGCATCATACCTCACAACAGAAAGTTTGGTTGCATTATCATTGCTTGATTTTTGACCAAAACAAAAGGCATGGACCAAGTCTCACCGCAATTCCTGAAGCATATTCCCTTAATATTCCGCACGTGTTTGACCATTATGGACGTTATGGAGATCGTGGGGAACTTGCACGAATTGCGGATAGTTAGTTAGACTGGTTATTTCTAATTTAACAAGCTTGAGTAGAACACTTAGCTAATTTTGGCATTCACACACTCTCGAAACAGCACTCGAACAGCTCTCGAACACTACTTGGCGATTTCATACATTTTTTGCACATTGCACACTAGTGATCCTTGTAACAAGCTTGTTATCATCCCGAGTTGTAAACATCTTTTGTTTAATCTTAGTTGGTGATCGGTAGTTTCCATCACCCGAGGTTTTTTATGCCGGAGATCAACTCTTGATCAAGGGTTTTTTCCTCGTATAAATCCTTGTGTCACTTGTTCATTACATTTATAAGTGATCCTTAGCATTGTTCATTGATTCAAGCATCACACCTCACAACAAAAGATTTGATTGCATTATCTTTGCTTGATTTTTGACCAAAACAAATATTAAAAAATATTTTTTTAACTTTATGTTTTATATTTTATATAACTCAAATCAGTTCTTTTTAAAAGAAATGCATCTTTAAAGTTGTCTTTAAATTTTCATAAGACTTGTAGCAAAGAAATTTAATAACATAGGCTAATGATTGAATAATAAATAGTCAGGTAATAATTAATGATTACTATTACCTTTTCTCTCTCCTGCCCACTCCCTTCTCTCCTGACCGTATCCCCATTCTCTCTCCTGCCCGTACTTTTCATTCCTTTTAAAAGTTGAAATTCTGGTGTATTTAACACAACCCTTTCAAAACCATAATTTTACCTTATGTCATACTAAAAAACACTATATTTTCTCTCTTTTTTTAATTAAATAATATTTATTTATATATTTATCATTACCTTTTCTCTCTTCTCTACTTACAACCACTTTCAAAATATATTAAAAAATTATAGGGGGTGAACAGTGTCTATTTAAATATACAGATAAATAGTATCATTTTCTCTCTACTCCACTCACAATCACTTTTTATACTCTTTGTATTATAAAGCTTCATTTATGTATTTTGGTGGAATGGATATGAATGCTCTCTAAACCCCTTTCACCTTTTCCTCAATTAAAAAGCATAAGATTTCTTGCAACGAATCTTCCCCCTTGAAAACCCATCGCCAACCTTTCCTTCTTTTAATTTTCTCACACACACACACGCATCCGGTAAACAATTAGAGTATTCACATCCAATCCATCAAATTATACATACATTCCACTAAAAAACAACTCCTATATCAATATATTTTCACTAAAAACAAATATTTTTTCTCTCTCCTTTCAATTAAATAATATTATCATTACATTTTTCTCTCACTTCCACTCACAACCACTTTCAAAATATATTAAAAAATTATAACGGGTGAACAGTGTCCCCCCAAATATATAGATGAACAGTAACATTTTCTCTCTCCTCAACTCACAACCACTTTTTATACCCTTTATAATATAAAAACCCCTCCTCACATAATTTGATGGTTAGGATGTGAATGCTCTTAGAGAGAGAGAAGAGAAAAGGAGGATGCCAGACATATTTCCTATGACCGTCCTCACCCACCATTTTTAAATTATTTTAATAATAAAGATTTCACAAAATAAATAATAATAATAATAATAATACAATTCATTAACTTTTAGCTAAATAAACATTTATAATAAGTAGTATTAATTTATTTCTTTATTTTAATATCTAAGAGATGTTTTAACACATCTTAACAGTTAACATGATGAAGGAGTGGTTTGAAAGACATGTTAACTTGTCATGTCATCTTTAACACCAATAAAGTTAGAATACACTCCAAACAGTGGCGGACCCAGGATTTTTGGACAATGGGGTCCAAAAAAAAATAAAAAAATGAAGAAACAGGTATTGAACTCATGACCTTTTGTGTGTAAACAAGGGGTTTTACCACTACACTAGGCTCACTTTCATTGTTATGGGGTCCAACTAAATTATTTTATGGGATCCATAGACAATTTTATATACCGTTTCTACTACTTTAAAAAAAAAAAGATTGGGGTCAGGGGACCCCGTTCCTCGTAACGTAGGTCCACCCCTGACCCCAAAGCATTGATTCCATTTTTTTTATAGTTATGGTGTCCTACGTGAATAAAAGAGGTATACAAAACCTCTTTAATCTTTATATGTCCCAGTAATACAGGGGTGTCCATAAATTCTCTACATTTTTTTGACCTACATCGTTTAATTGTTATATTATTGGACTGCCAAAAAAATCATTCTTGATGATGAATTTAGATGTTGATTGACACCTATGATTTACAACTCAGACCATAGTAGTGGGCAATATTCACCATTGGGCGTTTTGCGCCATGTGGCAGCCCAGTTAGCAATGGGGCATTATTGGGCGTTTTCTAAAATGTGTGTAGTGATGATGGGGCATTATTGGGCATTATGTTTTGTAGTAAAATAAAATAAAAAAACATTTAAAAATCTTATTGGCCAAGCAAATGGAAGCTCAAATGTGATTGGCCAACAATCCCCCATTCGGCGTTTTTCAAACCACGCCAAGGGGCTTTTTTTGCAAGATAACGCCCAATCACGCCCAGGGGGCGGTGAAGGGGCGTTATTGGGCGTGATTGGGCAATTTAAAAAAAAAAAAAAAAAACGCCCCACTACGCTTGGTCTCACTTTGGGCTTGTATAACTGTTAATTATAGGGGAAGATAACGTTGGTTGTTGGGGAAATGGGATCTTAAACTGATCGGATGCAAGCGAGACCCCTGGTCCGGCCAGGGATCCATACGGCTTGCTTATATTGGCAGGGTCAAGAACAAAGAGGCCTGATGTTCTCCTATGCCTTGAGTGAGCTTTGCGCCTTCGGAAACTACGATCTTATATACACAAATCCAGACGCATCTTAGTTTGATTGCTTTTCATGAAATTACAATATCTCGGTTTAAATTTCAACAAAATAAAATAAACTTTTAGAGTCAGGCATGAGATAAAGGCCATACTGATTAGCAAATTTTGGGGAATTCTTTTTTTCAATTAACCTGCTACTCATGTTCAGTTTACTTACTAAATATATATTAGCAGACCATTTCACTTATCACTTATCAATAGTAAGATGAATCCTTGTTTACCCATGGAGTGGTGGTCCATTGGCAAAGGCAAAGCCTTTAAACACCTTGGGAGAGGGAGGTCGTAGGTTCAAGTCCCACAAACAGCATGGAATAAAAGAAATTTGCCATTAAAAAAAAAAAGATGAATCATTGTTTGCATGAATGCGCAAGGTGGCAAGATGGGTGGGTTGGGTAACATGTGAAAATGGTTTCGGGTAGAAACGAGTGATTCTTTATGTTCGGGTGGAGGCGGGCCCTACCATGTTGGGCTATCCATGAAGACTTTTTTCTGATATTACTAATAAAAATTACTGGGTAGTAGGTTTCTTTAAAGAGTAAATTAGAAAAATCGTCTTTTATGTATGTCACTTATTGCAAACTGTGTCCTTTATCTTCAATAATTACAGAAAACGTACTCGATGTTTGCAAACCCTTGCAAGTTATGTCCTTTAGCCATAACTCAGTTAATTTTTTTGTGGTTAAATATGACCAAATGGACCCCATATGAGGGTATTTTGGTCATTTTACTCTCACGTGGGGTCCATTTGGTCAGATTTAACCAGAAATATACCGTCATGTGGGGTCCGTTTGGTTAGATTTAACCACAAAATTTAACTGAGTTAGGGCTAAAGGACATAACTTGCAAAAATTTGTAAACATCGAGTAAGTTTTCTGTAATTATTGAAGACAGAACACAATTTGCAATAAGTGACATACATAAAGGACGATTTTTGTAATTTACTCTTCTTTAAATGAAGCTTGTTTATCAAGATTCATTTGTTGGTGTCATTTGTCCATTTTTAGTTGAAAAATCATGAAGTAGCACCACAAAGCCCAAATTTATGTAATTGTTGTGTTTGTTAATTGGTTAATGACATTGTCTACAGTCAGTTAGATTCACAGGAGTTGTTACGTTTATTCTTGCAGTCAGTGGCGGATCTTGCCCGTTGAACATGCCAGGGCCGAAAGACACGAGCACTAAAAAAAACTCGGGCAAGCCCGGGCCAAACATAGTATATATAAAAAATTTCGATCGAAATGCGAAAAATTAGCACTAAGGCCGAAAAACTTGCCCGGGCCGTGGCCCTACCAGAAGCCTTCAAAGAACCGCCCATGCTTGCAGTATTATGGTTTGTGTGCTTTGGTTTGGCCGTTGTGCAAAATACCGGCAAAAACAAAAATACCCGTATCAACGCACAGGCGTTCACTGGTGTATTAAAATTGCTTAAAGTATTGTTAACAGGTTTAGACACTTATGTAGTTTAATATTTCAATTGGAAGTAATTAATAAAACTAATTAGTATTAGTTGTTTTTTAATCGTAGGTACGATA
Organism: Helianthus tuberosus; assembly: GCA_030545235.1. Taxonomy (NCBI): domain Eukaryota; kingdom Viridiplantae; phylum Streptophyta; class Magnoliopsida; order Asterales; family Asteraceae; genus Helianthus; species Helianthus tuberosus. The sequence continues at coordinate 21,288,951 of CM060436.1, read as the reverse complement.
ACAAAAAGAATTAGAGTATGTTTGGCATGGAGCTTTTAGAAACTTTTAGGATCTTCTATCTTTAAGCTTTTAAGAAAAAAGCTAATACTCGATAAAAAAAACCTTGTTTGGTTGAAGGAGCTTGAATCTTTTAGGTTAGGAGCTTGAAGCTTTTGGTTGAACGCTTCTACTAGCGACGTTTAGAAGGAGCTACAAGCAGGGGCGGACCTACGTTACGAGGAACGGGTTCCCCGGACCCCAATCTTTTTTTTAAAAGTAGTAGAAACGGTATATAAAATTGTCTATGGACCCCATAAAATAATTTAGTTGGACCCCATAACAATGAAAGTGAGCCTAGTGCAGTGGTAAAACCCCTTGTTTACACACAAAAGGTCATGGGTTCAATACCTGTTTCTTCATTTTTTTTATTTTTTTTTTGGACCCCATTGTCCAAAAATCCTGGGTCCGCCACTGGCTACAAGTTTTTAGGGAAGAATGACTATTTTAACCTCTAAAAATAATAAACTTTTTAGTTATGTTTTTTAGTTATGTCCATTGGGCATTTTATACATTTTATTAAAAGTTTCAGCTACTCTGCCAAACACCTAAATATATCTAAAAAGCTACAGCCACCAGCTACTTTTGCCAAACATACCCTTTAAGGGAATTGGAATCTTGGATAGCAAACAAAAGATAATAACAAATTACACGAGGGATGGTGACAACCAAAGTTTTAAAAACCGGTTCAAACTGGCCGGCAATGCCGGTTGAACCGTCTGATAAAACTAGTTCAAACTGGCCGGCAATGCCGGTTGAAACGATGACAAAACCGTAAATTTGAACTCAGTGCAAAACTGTAATTTGTCAGGACTAATGAGCGAGTGTTAGGCAGCTCCTTGCCGGAAAAAAAAACTTTGGAGTCAACCAATTAAAACAAAACACTTTTATAGTTTTGTTAAAAAACGAAAACAATGACAATACTGTAATTTTGAACTGAGGGCAAAGTTGTATTTTTGGACTTGGGCAAAATCGTAATTTGGCTAAACCTAAAGTGATGGAATACTGTAAATTTGAAGCAGAGGCATATTCGTAAGTTTGCGTAGGGGCAAAGTCGTATTTTTGAGGCTGGGGTAAAATCGTAATATAAATTTGAACTAAGGGTAAAATAGTGCATTTAAGCGGGGGCAAAAACCGTAATTCGTAATTTTAAACTGGGACAAAATCAAAATTTTGAACTGAGAGCAAATCGTAATTTTGAGTTGGGTGCAAAAGCGTAATTTTATTTTAAACATGAGCAAAAACGTAATTTTGAAATGAGGGTGAAATCATAATATTTGAAACGGGGGCAAGAACATATTTTTTTACTAAGGGTAAAATTGTAATTTTAAGCTAGGGGTAAAACAGTATTTTTATTTTAAATTGGGGGCAAAATTATAATTGTGAACCGAGGACAAAATAGTAATTTTTAGCTAGGGGCAAAAATATAATTTTATTTTGAATTGGAGCAAAATTGTAATTTTAACTGGGGATAAAATCGTATTTTTGAATCTCAAGGACAAAATCGTAATTTTTAGCTGGAGACAAAAACATAAATTTATTTTTACCTGGGGGCAAAAACATAATTTTTAGCTGGGGAAAAGTATAATTTTATTTTCAACTGTGGTCCAAAGTATTATTTTATTTTCAGCTGAGGGTAAAAGTATAATTTTAAACTGAGGGAGAAAACGTAATTTTACGCTAGAAATAAAATCATAAATTACTTGGACCAATTGAGGAGTGTCAGATAACTGGCTGACACTTTTCTCAAATTAAAAATAAAGAAATAAATTTATTTTAGTGGTGGCCCACCGGCCGCCATTTTCACCAACAAAACCAAGTTACTATTGCCGCACTTGTTTTTGTTAATATAGGAATAAATAAACATATATAAATTCTAAAGTTTTTGTTAAAATTTTTTTTTTGTTAAGCTAAAATATATATAAGAAAATTCATTTGTGGAGCTGATGTGTGATAATAAAAATTTGTATTAGATTGTATTTTAGATTTGATTAAATTGATTAAATATTATTGATAATAAAAATTTGTATTAGATTAGATTTTAGATTTGATTAAATATTATTAATAATAAGAATTTGTATTAATTTAGATTAAATATTATTATTTTTAGTATTATTAATAATTTTATTCAATTAAATGAGAGAATGACAAGTGTCCCAAAACAGGTTTCTTTTATGATATAGATATAGAAAAAGTATATCATACATTACGGCTTAACGTACTTCACGTACAACAACGTACGTGATTTGTTATATAACATGCGTGATTAATGTTTTCAATATGCGTGATTAAAATAATGTATTAAAGTGCTTAATCATTACCAAGTTTAACTAATTTGGTATATTAATCCATATGTTGGGTGTATTTATCACACCCCAAAATAAATAACTTACTTTAGGGACATGAGGGTATTTTGGTCATTTTACTCTCACGTGGGGTCCATTTGGTCAGATTTAACCACAAATATACCGTCATGTGGGGTCCGTTTGGTCAGATTTAACCACAAAATTTAACTGAGTTAGGGCTAAAGGACATAACTTGCAAGAGTTTGTAAACATCGAGTAAGTTTTCAACAGAAATAAGACTCACTTGAATCGTCTCGGAAGTACTGAACAACAGAAATAACAGCTTTGGAGAAACCGGACCGGCTTTGAAACAAGCATGCCTTGAACGAGTCTAGAACACTCGTAATCCTCAACCGGCTTTGAAACCGAACGGAATCTATGAAGAAACTGTTCGATTTCACGGTTTGTTTGAGAACCTGATTCAGATATACAACGGTCTCTTTGCTTCGTCCACTATAACTACTTGTGTATGCATTCTTTTGGTAGTTAACAACGCTAATTAGAAAAAAATCTGTAAAATTAATCATATCGATTGCTATAACAGGATGGATGTGACACACACTGATAGATAAGCTGTCACAGTTGTCAAAGACTGTTTGTCGGGTTTCCAATGCTCACACAGGGTGATAAACAACGCTGATACGAACACATGTGTTTTGAAATAGACTTTGTTCTTGGTTTAATGAAGTTACACGTAGCATCTAGTTATATTCGGATTTAAACAATGCACGCCTCAACTGAGATAACGGACATCTATCAAGCTCAAAAAGAAAACTTGGGATTATGTTCCGCAAATAGGGAACCACATTGTAGACTTGTTGGCTTGAATGGTTTTAATAATACTTGAAAATGGAAATAATTGTGTCAAGATCTTTATCAATCATATCATCGACCAACTGCTCGAAAATCCCTTTTGTTTCTCGGGTTCGCATTCGACACAACACAACAAAAAATAAATTAAAAAAGACAGTGGCCTGATACGCATCGTATAGGCCTATACGATGCGTATCAGGCCCGCCGCCAGACATAACATGCACCTGTCAGTCTGCCATGTTTTTTACTTTAATTCAATACGTATCGTATAGGCCTATACGATGCGTATTGAATTGAAAAAGTGTATAGATAGACAGGGGGTGTGCCATTAAAAAATCCCCACTAAAAAAATACATTTTCTCTCTCTTTTTTCAATTAAATAATATTTATTTATACCTTTATCATTACATTTTCTCTCTCCTCTACTTACAACCACTTTCAAAATATATTAAAAATTTATAAGGGGTGAACAGTGTCCCCTCAAATCTATCTATTATATATAATAAATGAAAAAAATTTGGGCTGATGTGGCAGCTTCTTAGAGCTTCTCACAATGGTTTTTGGCGGGAAACTACTCGGGTCAAGAAATGGCACGCGGATCCTGATCGTTTTAGTAACCTACCCATCTATTCGGATCTAATATAAAAACCCATTTAAAACACAATTTTCTCTACTTTCAACATTATCAACCGCCTCTTTCTCTCTCTATTCTTTTCCTTCACTGCTTCACACCGAAACCCTAGCCTCCGTGTTCCTTTGGCTTGAAGCTTCTACATCTCATTAAACATTCGCTTGTGCTTGAATCGACTGATAAAGGAAACACGCTTTGCCCTTTCCAATTCCTGCTCTCAAACCCTACTGTCCGAATACACATCTTCCCCTTCACGTTTCCTGCCGATCAATCGATTTATCAATCCTATAATATACTAATCTCATCAATGTAAGTTTCTCTCTATTACTTGCTCTCTACACCCTCTTCGATCGCTGCTTTGGTTTTCCCTGGTATGTAACACTTTGACAATTGTTTTATGGTTTGATTTGGGGGTTTTAGGGTTTTGTTACTTTAGGTTTATGTTTTGATTGGTGCTTTAATTTGCGTTGTTTTTAAAAAAAAAATTGGTTGTTTAGGGTTATGTTCTTGCTTTTTTTGTTATTGAGTGTTTGATTATGGGGAAAAGAACATCAGATTCATATTTGAATAACTAAAATAAATTCATGTTTATGCTATAAGTATATGTTGTGTCGGGTTCAATACATTTTGATTATGGGGTATGCATCTTATTGGTATTTTATTTATTGGCGTATGTATATGATCAGATAGTTAAAATGTTGGTTCAAACAATACTACATTTGTATTCATACTTGAGGTAGTGTTGCAATGTTGTTGTAGTTTTAGATGTCAAGAAAATGAGTAATTTGTTGTATTAACAGGTTGAAAGCCATCATCAATTTGGCGTAGATGGGTATTCAAGAAAATAAAGGCATAAGTGGGAGTTTGGGTTCGTTTCTTACTCGCAGGTGCTTCACCTTTATCTTGGACTTTTTAAAAGTGCAAGATAATCATCCATTGAAAACAATAATAATACAACGGTGCCATAGATATTTGTCACTAAATTATATTTTACTTCACCAACCATCAACATTTGTTATTGTTTAATATGTGCATTAATCACTTTTTGCAGATGCTTTGGCTGTCTTATGTTTAGTTTATAATGCCATAATAGTGTATCATTTAATTAGTTTGAGGTGATGTTTTATTGAACACAATTGTAGATGAATATTTCAATTATCATCTGGTAAGTTAATGGTTATTTTTCTTATTGTCTTTCTATTACACCTGTCTTTCATTGATGATATCTACCGATTACTATATGATGTTTTCTATTTCGTCTGATCCGATTTACAAATCTGTTGTTTTTTTGTCTGGGGTTTTATTTGTATTTTTGATCTATATAAAATTTTGTTATGCATGTGTTTGATTAATGATTATTAGATTCTATATGTTAATCATGGTTATTTAATTTTATCAGTTGCGATTTATGTTCTTTAATTTTTTAGCTAATATATTTTTTCTTTACTTTGGTTTATTCTCACAAGCCATGGAAATCACCAGTTCCAGGCATTAAAACAAATGTCTAAAGATGATTATGATTCAATTATTTTGTCGAATACATATCAAAGGCTTATCAGGCTTTAACGGATCACATATCACGTGCGAACTTTGAAAAATATGGCCATCGTGATGACAGGCAGGTATAACTTGGTGATTTATATTATAATTGGCATAGACTTAGGTCATTTAACTCTTTATGGTCTGGTGTATACTGTATATGACGAATTGATTTGAGTATATTGTTGTTACAAGGGCTTCAATGGGCATCACCCTTCCTCAGTTTTTATTGAACATTGATGGGACGTCAGGCGCAATTAATTTACTTGGGATTGTTGGCACACTGCCTCTGAAGTTTGGAAACATACCCAAAGGTGTTTGAAGAAAGGCTCGAGAAATGAGAAAATTGTTCAGCATTTGGATATTGATACTCCAACTCGCGAACATGCTCAACCACTTCTTATGACGAAGTATTCTTTTTCAGTTACTAAGAACATTTTTTTACTTTGTATCTTTAAGCTATAATGTTAAGTGATGCTAATTAAGCTAGGCAGTCGGTGACTCTGTGTCAAGGTCCTCCTTCGTGTAAAATTAGTGTCATCTTAGAGCCATAATCAGAAGCAATTCTTGAAGAATCATCTGCTGTTTGGTAAGTCGTTACCCTAAAAGTTATGTTAAAGTAGAGTAGTACGTTGACGATAGCAAAGGGCGTTGAATTGGGTTGTGTTGTGTTTTATCTGTGTTTTGTCAACTGGGTTAAGCCAAAATATTTAACTAAAAAAACTGGTTGAACAAGTAGTACGGGTAGAAAGTTACACGTTTTGACTCGGACCCATTTGGGTCTGTTATCCGATTAGGCACTTTATTTATATAACATGGCACTTTGTTTATATTTTTTTTAATACACTTAATGTTTGTGGTATTTTTCAAGTTTCTTTTGATTATTTTTACATAACTGTAAATGATATCATTGGGGCATTTTCTTAATTCCACACCATTGTATATGTATGAATGTGAATGTGTATGTGTTTTAGGGTTTACTTTTTTTCCTAATAATTCTATTTACTTAGGTTGTAGAGATGTGAGCAATAACTTTAATGGTGGTAGCCTTCCAACTCATTTGTTTTATGATGAAAATCTAAGTTTAATAAATTTTGTGTTGAACGTGTTGAGCTCAAACTTTGGATATAAGATGACAACGAATTGGATTATGATTCCGATAAAAGTTTCACCGCTGTTTGTGGATTTTGAATTTATGATCACGGCCTTCCTGATTCGTACTCTAATTCGCATTCAACCACTCATGGCCTCCTGCCGTTCTACTCAGGTGCGTTCAGCCTCTCTTTATGTAGATATATACATAAAAATAGGGATGAGAAGCCAGTTAAATGTTCTCCTTGAATTTTGGTTGGTGTGAAAAGAAAAAGATCGATCTAATGTTTGTTTTTCATTGTAAAATTGCAGAACCGTCATACATTTCAGAAGCCAGTTAAATGTTCTTGGGACAAACAGAGGAATTTATGTAATGTTACTTTATTTGCATTACTTTTATTAATATACTTATGATTAATGTAATTTAAATTTTCCTACCCGGGTTTCTACCCGGGTGATAACCTAGTATACAGATGAACAGTAATATTTTCTCTCTACTCCACTCACAATCACTTTTTATACTCTTTATATTATAAAATATTTTGGAGGAATGGATGTGAATGCTGTGAAAACCCTTCACCTTTTCCTCAATTCAAACGCATAAGATTTCTTGCAACGAATCTTGCCCCTTGAAAACCCATCGCCAACGTTTCCTTCTTTTAATTTTCTCACACACACGCACGCATCCGGTAAACAATTAGAGAGAGAGAGAGGAGAAAAGGAGGATGCCAGACATATTTTCTGTGACCGTCCTCACCCACCATTTTTAAATTATTTTAATATTAAAGATTTCACAAAATAAATAATAACGAGTTATTAGAAACCCGTGCGTTGCGACTTGCGACGGAACCATTAAAATGAAACCAAACCAAACCAAAATAGACGTAAAAATACTGACCCACACATGCGTATTATAGTGTTAACTCATCAAATTTAGACCGAAACATATTCTTTTCATATTAATTTTGTAAACATAACTTAATGTTATTTTTTTCTTATTAGTTTAGTAAAACTAATTTAATGTTAGTGAGATAACCCTTTCAAATTAATTTAGTAAACATAATTTCATATTAATGAGATAACTCTTGTTGGGGTTTTTTTAGACAATAGAGGGAGAAAAAAATAGTAATGGAGTGTGGTGGGGTGTATGAGTTAAAGTGCTGGGTTTGTAACTTTGTATAAGTGGTCCTCAAGTATGCATAATGGACCAGTCACAATACATAAAATTGAACAGTAATTTAGTGAGTAGAAGAAAATTTGTAAAATTATATAGGGAAAATAAGAATACAATTTCATTAACTTTTTAGCTAAATAAACATTGATAGTAAGTAGTATTAATTTATTTTTGAGTAAACTGCAATTTTACCCCCTGAGGTTAGGGGTCATTGGCACTCTTACCCCCCCTAAGGAAATAATTGCAATTTTACCCCCCACTGTTCACTGTTATGTCGCAACTTTACCCCCTAACCACAGTCAACGGTAGTTTGACCCTTATATGTAAGGGTATTTTGGTAATCTTACCCTATATTTATTTTTATTATTATTTTTATTATATATAGAGTAAACTGCAATTATTATTGTTATATCTAGATCTGAACCTCCATCGTCATCATCTTCAACCATCACCGTCGCCATCTGAACCGCCACAACCACCACTGCCGCCACAACCATCACCGTCGCCATCATCACCACCCCCGCCACAACCAGTCTTGTCTTCTTCGTTATTGATAAGTCTAGATCTGAACCTCCATCATCATCATCTTCAACCATCACCGTCGCCATCATCACCACCCCCGCCACAACCACCACTGCCGCCATCATCACCACCCTAATTTTAAAAATACAGCCGCCACCATAATCTTAAGAACGATGACGATGAAGACAAGAGATCGGAGAACGGTGAAGATGACCGGAGATCGATGTGGTTGTTTGGTGGTGGTGATGGAATGGTGACGGTGCACGGAGGTGATGACCAGAGATTTGATGATGATGTGTTAGATATAGTTTGTAATAAGAAGGGTTAGATTGTAATAATGTGATACTTGTGTGGAGTTTGTTGCTCCAGCTGAATACATGGTCCGGCCACCAATGCCACCTTTATACTTTTTCCTGATCGATGTATCAATAAATTCTGTTAGAAGTGGAATGCTTGAGGTGATTGCACAAACTATCAAATCTTGTTTGGATAACCTGCAACCAGTGATTCATCTCAATTTCTGGTAGAAATTACTACCTCCGTCCCATTAAATGTGTCTTATTTTGAATTTTCAAAGTCTTTATTTATAAATTTTGACTTTAATTATATATTTTTGTGTTATATAAAACTTGATGAAAATTAACCCGATAAAAACACTTGTAAAACACACTCAAATCATATAACTTTCATCAAGTATTATCTAACACAAACAAAATTATTTACGGTCAAAGTTTACAAATAAAGACTTTGAAAATTCAAAATAGGACACTTTTAGTGGGACGGAGGGAGTACAAAATTAGATTTATTTCATTTAAAATTCAAGTTGGCTGATTTGATTTGATGGTTTAATTCATAGATCTGGTGATTTAAATTAAATTTTTTTGCACAAATTTAAAGAAAGCAAGAGGTCTTTTTATTTTGGTGCAAATCGTCAATGTGATTCTGAATCAGATTGGTGTTTGCAGAGATGGATGTTGTTGCAGCGGAGGTGGTTGTTGTCTTACAGTGGTGATTATGAATGGTTTGGTTGTATGTATGTGTATGATTGGGGGCTGGGGTGTGGAGATGACGGTGGTGATTGTTGAAGATGAAGGCGGGTGGTGGGTTTTTTAGAGAGAGAGAGAGAAAGGGGGAGGAAGAAGATGGCAGTGGTGGTTGTGGTGGTGAATGGCGGTGGCAGTGGTGGTTGAGGGTGGTGGCTGGAGGTGGCAGTGGTGGTTGTGGTGGTGAATGGCGGTGGCAGTGGTGGCAGGGGGTAATATTACAGAGTAAACAAAACACATGGGGTAAAATAAAAGGGTAAAATAGTCATTTCACCACCAAGTCAACAGATCAGTCAACAAAATTGTGGTTAGGGGGTAAGGTTGCGACATAACAGTGAACAGTGAGGGGTAAAATTGCAATTATTTCCTTAGGGGGGGTAAGAGTGCCAATGACCCCTAACCTCAGGGGGTAAAATTGCAGTTTACTCTTTATTTTTTTTATTTTAATATCCAAGGGATGTTTTAACACCTCTTAATATGGTGAAGGAGTGGTTTAAAAGACATGTTAATTTGTCATGTTATCTTTAACACCAATGAAGTTACAATACACCCCAAAGCCTTGGTTTCATTTTTTTTTTTATAATTATGGTGTCCTACGTGAATAAAAGAGGTATACAAAACTTCTTTAATCTTTATATGTCCCAGTAATATAGGGGTGTCCATAAATTCTCTACATTTTTTTGACCCACATCGTTTAATTGTTATATTATTGAATTTCCAAAAAAATCATTCTTGATGATGAATTGTAAGGATGCTTTTTTTTTTTTTTTTTTTTTTTTTTTTTTTTTAATCTCAAGCTTCAACAATTTAGATGTTGATTGACACCTATGATTTACAACTCACTTTGGGCTTGTATAACTGTTAATTATAGGGGAAGATAACGTTGGTTGTTGGAGAAATGGGATCTTAAACTGATCGGATGCAAGCGAGACCCCTGGTCCGGCCAGGAATCCATACGGCCTTCTTATATTGGCAGGGTCAAGAACAAAGAGGCCTGATGTTCTCCTACGACTTGAGTGAGCCTTGCGCCTTCGGAAACTACGATCTTATATACACAAATCCAGACACATCTTAGTTTGATTACTTTTCATGGAATAACAATATCTCGGTTTAAAGTTCAACAAAATAAAACAAACTTTTAGAGTCAGGCATGAGATAAAGGCCATACTGATTAGCAAATTTTGGGGAATTCTTTTTTTAATTAACCTGCTAGTTTACTTACTAAATTTATGTTAGCAGATCAATTCACTTATCACTTATCGATAGTAAGATGAATCCTTGTTTACCAATGGAGTGGTGGTCCATTGGCAAAGGCAAAGCCTTTAAATACCTTGGGAGAAGGAGGTCTTAGGTTCAAGTCTCACAGACAGCAGGGAATAAAAGAAATTTGCCGTTAAAAAAAAAGATGAATCATTGTTTGCATTAATGCGCTAAGTGGCAAGATGGGTGGGTTGGGTAAGAAGTGAAAATGGTTTCGAGTAGAAACGAGTCGTTCTTTATGTTCGGGTGGAGGCGGGCCCTACCATGTTGGGCTATCCATGAAGACTTTTTTCTGATATTACTAATAAAAATTACTGGGCAGTAGGTTTCTTTAAAGAGTAAATTACAAAAATCGTAATTTATGTATGTCACTTATTGCAAACTGTGTCCTTTATCTTCAATAATTACAGAAAACGTACTCGATGTTTGCAAACCCTTGCAAGTTATGTCCTTTAGCCATAACTCAGTTAATTTTTTTGTGGTTAAATCTGACCAAATGGACCCCACATGAGGGTATTTTGGTCATTTTACTCTCATGTGGGGTCCATTTGGTCAGATTTAACCAGAAATATACCGTCATGTGGGGTCCGTTTGGTCAGATTTAACCACAAAAATTAACTGAGTTAGGGCTAAAGGACATAACTTGCAAGAGTTTGTAAACATCGAGTACGTTTTCTGTAATTATTAAAGACAAAGAACACAATTTGCAATAAGTGACATACATAAAGGACGATTTTTTGTAATTTACTCTTCTTTAAATGAAGCTTGTTTATCAAGATTCATTTGTTGGTGTCATTTGTCCATTTTTAGTTTAAAAATCATGAAGTAGCACCACAAAGCCCAAATTTATGTAATTGTTGTGTTTGTTAATTGGTTAATAACATTGTCTACAGTCGGTTAGATTCACAGGAGTTGTTACGTTTATTCTTGCAGTATTATGGTTTGTGTGCTTTGGTTTGGCCGCTGTGCAAAATACCGGCAAAAACATAAATACCTGTATCAACGCACAGGCGTTCTGACTGTTGTATTAAAATTGCTTAAAGTATTGTTAACAGGTTTAGACACTTATGTAGTTTAATATTTCAATCGGAAGTAATTAATAAAACTAATTAGTATTAATTGTTTTTTAATCATAGGTAGGATAACAAAAAGAATTAGGGTATGTTTGGCATGGAGCTTTTAGAAACACTTTTAGGATCTTCTATCTTTAAGCTTTTAAGAAAAAAGCTAATACTCGATAAAAAAACCTTGTTTGGTTAAAGGAACTTGAATCTTTTAGGTTAGGAGCTTGAAGCTTTTGGTTGAACGCTCCTACTAGCAGCGTTTAGAAGGAGCTACAAGCTTTTAGGGAAGAATGACTATTTTAACCTCTAAAAATAATAAACTTTTTAGTTATGTTTTTTTTAGTTATGTCCATTGGTCATTTTATATATTTTATTAACAGCTCCAGCTACTCTGCCAAACACCTAAATATATCTAAAAAACTACAGCCGCCAGCTACAGCTACAGCTACCAACTTCCAGCCACCAGCCTCCAGCCACCAGCTACTTTTGCCAAACATACCCTTTAAAGGAATTGGAATCTTGGATAGCAAACAAAAGATAATAACAAATTACACGAGGGATGGTGACAACCAATGTTTTAAAAACTGGTTCAAACTGGCCGGCAATGCCGGTTGAACCGTCTGATATAACTGGTTAAACCATCTGGTATATCTGGTTGAACCGTCCGATATTATTTGATTAAATCGTTTCCGAGCCTAACCCGATACGGTATAAAAAGTTAAAAACCGGATTTTAAAACAATGGTGACAACTAAATTGGAGGAGAATTAATGTAAAATAGAAAATCCCCCTTATTACAAGACCAAGCCACTACTTTTTTTTTCTTGTTTGGGTGGGCTGAGATCAGATCGTGAGCCCTTGATGGGCCTGTTGTCATGAGCTTCTAATAAGCCTTCATGGGCTGGGGAATTGTTATTGGATTGCAATACGTATTGTAAACAGGATATCATTGAAGAACTACTGCTATGTTATTTTGTTTTAAGACTAGTTTAATAATGAGGGACGAAATTAGTATATATGTATAATAATGTTATTTTTTCTCAGTACATAATTTATATTTCATCAACGAGAGTGAAAAATCTACTTTCAAAAAATATAAATGAAACTATATATCAACGTAAAATATACTAGACCAGATATAATTCCGTTTATAATAAAATTTATTTCTGAATCTAGTTAATAATAATGTTATTTTTTCTCAGTACATAATTTATATTTCATCAACGAGAGAGAAAAATCTACTTTCAAAAAATATAAATGAAACTATATATCAACGTAAAATATACTAGACCAGATATAATTCCGTTTATAATATTTTTTTTTTCTGAATCTAGTTAAAAATAAACTTTTCGCAATATTGTTCTTTTAGTTTGATTGATTGATTGAATATGTAATTAAATCAACAAAATTTATTAAAAATAAAAGGTTATAAGAGAATAAAATGATATTTTGAATAAGAAATTAAATATATAAAAAATAAACATAAAGGAAACAGCACTCTTTTGATGTGTGAGTGTGTGACCATGGTAATCTAACATATCTCCATCTCTGTATGATGTTGTTGATAAAGAATTGATTCTTTTTAGGGAATATGTCACCAAGAAGTAGTCCAAACGTGTATCACGAGTGGCTAGCATGAGTGGTGAAACGGTTATTATGATACCTTTCATCTAAAAGTTTTTGTTATTATTCGATCCTTTTTCCTTAACGAGAATATGGGGCGGTGTAGTGACACAGTCGTGATGCTGAAATGTTGAATGCTAACACGTGGATGAAGGACTGAATGGTGTAACTTGATTATGTAAACATGTTTAATTTGGTTAAAGAGTTGACTAGTAAAAATATTAAGGATATGGGGTATACTTGACCCTTTTTAATTTTAGGGGCGAAGCTTTATTGGGGCGGAGGTGCCCTCACCTCCACCAAGTTTCCTCTCTTAGCGTTAATTTTACTAAAAAAAATTTGAATTTTTTTTTTAGTATAAAATATTGGATTTATTAAGAGTTCAGCCACCACGTATTTGGATTTAGGAAGTACGGCCCTCATTGAGTTTTCGTACAAGCTTCGTCACTGCTCTACTTCCACCTATGTGCCACATCCCTTATTTTTCTTCATTTCACTTCACCTCATCTCAATGAAATGGTTTAATCCGGTTAACTCCACCTATCCGTATTTATTTAGTGGTTTGGGTATAAAAAGGAAAGAGTAAACTTCCGTTTTGCTCCCTGTGTTTTGGTCGTTTTAATGGTTTTGCTCCAATCATTTAAAAACGGACATTTTACTCCCTGAAGTTTCCATTTTATTTCCAACTAGAAAAGTAACCCGCCGCGATGCGGCGGGGGCTAGATTTATATTTCCATCAAGTTAGATACATGAGCTGCAACCAAGAGTTTATGCCTAGATTTGTTTATGTATTATGGTCGCAACTTAGGTTATATTCAGTATAAGTATATATAACACCTAGACGCACCCCGGAAAAACACAACGGCACACCTGGTCTTTGAGAATTGAGATGGCGAAGCTTAGTCTGTAGCTCATAATCGAAACCCTACACGTCCAAAAACCAATTCCGATTCCACTCTCTCTCTTCCTTCGCATCTTCTTTGTTGCAATTTCCCATTTTAATTCCACATTGGATGAAAAAGAAACTTTGAATGAAAAAATAACTATAAAAGAGCCCTTTGTTTTCCCAAAGAATTCATTCATTTTGTTTTATTGTTCCTTTGTCCAACATTAATAAAGAAAGACCAAGAGCCATGATCATAATACAACTATAAACAAAAGAAGAGCCCTATAGAAGTAAGCAGATGAGAAAGCAAACAGACCATCAAATGTCTCCTATAAAGACTACGATTAACAATCATGCACAAACCCAACCCATAATCCACATGACCCATACTATTTTTTAAAACACCATAAATCCTCTGATCAAAGTTTAAGTAAAGCTATGTTCGTCAACAACGTGTATATGCTATATTAAATACTATTAATACAAGGCAACAGTAAATAATGACGATTTTCTCATACTAAATCACACAATGAATTCACATTACATGCTCTAAATGTATGATCTCAAGTGTCACCAAATTGGCATTTTACCTCTTACAATAACATTTGATGATAATTTCAAAAAATATGATAATAAAGACGTAAGAATCACCTGTTGTCATGGGACTTGATTCTGATGGTTTCTCGGTTGCTTCCACGTCCATGCCAAATTAAATACAAGAATTCACACCAAATCAAAAGGTAGCATGTGGTTTAAGGAAAAAGATGAATCACACAACGATTAACAAATAATAGCACATTCACCTCAGATAGCCTTTGTAGGGTAAACGGTAGGCCATCAACAAAGCTATGATGAGCAGCAAAACACAATAAGACACGTGAGTTCATCAAAAACTTCCAACTATCGACAGATTGAAAACATATAAGGATATGATTTGGAAAGATAATTGTTAAAGACAGTTCCAGCCTAAGTAAAGAAAGAACCTTGTGAACACCGACACAACCAAACACCATTGTCTCACATTAACCGGTTGCGATGTGAATGCACCACGATTCACATTACCCATGCTGGTGTTTTTATTTTTGGTGTACTCTAGATCTGTATATTAAGATTTATTATTAGTGATTTTAAGCATTAGTGGGTTGAATCCCTTGACAAATTCCACACTTGTCCTCACAGGAACTCTTATATTGACCTTCAGATCGACTAACAGTTCAACCCATGCCAACCGAATTAGATAGAGATCCAGTTCCAGGTCCAACCAAGTTCTTAACAACGTTGGTTATTACTCAATAAAGGTGTAGATTCTTGAATAAACAATTTAAAAATTTTAAAAGAGTATACTTTTGTGTCAATTCTCAAACTTTTTTGACTTTTTATTAAGTTAAACCTTTCTGTTGACCAAATCTATATCTATCGTATACAAAGTACCAATGAGGGATATACTTGAGACACCCCCAAGCTCCTTGTTGACCCATGAAGTATCCAGTTACTTAAAGCATAGCTCCAAGTTCCAGCTGATCAGCAAGATCTTCAAAATAATGGTTAAATATTCATGAGTTTGTTTTCAACAAAAAAACTATGGCAATTGAATTCCCAACATGTACCCTTGCTTATACTACTTGTAACATACTACTTCATCCTTAACCTGCAATATATTGTTCATAAAAAGTTCGATTTTGTATTCACTATAAGTATCCCAAATCACAGCCAATCCACAAATCAAACTAAAAACCTACATCAATTTCTCAGAAAAATGAGAATCAAATCATCAAAAACCCTCGACGCACTAGAAAAACCTAAACGAAGTACCTGGTCTTTGAGAATTGAGATGGCAAAGCTCAGTCTTTAGCTCATAATCGAAACCCTATACGCCGAAAAACCAATTCCGATTCCCTTTCTCTCTTTCTTCCTTTCGCTTCTTTTTGCGGAATCTCAAATCCCTCAAATCATTGTTGAACCCTCAAATCAGAGTTCTAAACCCCAAATCCCTTCCTGTCGTTGCCACTATTGGAGTTGAGACGTTGACAGTGACTGTGACACCAGCGCGGGGTCGAAGCGGTGGAAGGGTGAAGCTAGGGTTTACTATGGCATGTCTCCCCCTCTCTCTTGAAAAAGGAAGCGGTGGTTGGACAATAAGCAACTGCTTGTAAAACATATAAAGCAATGTACGACAGCCTAAAGCCTGGAACATCATCTATGCCATATGTACAACCTCCATTGCATAGAATAGTTGAAAATTAGAGTATTATATAACTTGCTCCTCGACTCTAACTCAGTTAAAAGTCATAGTTAAAAGTAAGGGTATTTTAGTAATTTTACTTTCAATCTGAAGGACATTTTGGTAAATTCCTGATAAATTCTCAATTAAGTTATTAAATTTTTAAGATCTATTTTGTTATTAATGTAAAAATAATTTTTAACATTTTGTTTTTAAGATCTCATCTCTCTCTCTCTCTCATCAGCTCAGTCAATCTCTTTTCTCCATCACTCACCACCACCCATCATCGCCATCAACGACCACCCTACCCATAAAACACCGCTCCACACAGCCGACGAATCTAAACACCCTCTCACTCCGCACCCACCACCATCAACTACCAGCCCACCTCTCGTCTACACCGCCAATAGATCTGAACACAACCGCCACCCCTACCCTTACCCACTTCGCACCATTTCTACATCTCTTCGGGGGTGTTTGGTGTTGCATTTTCAAAATAGATTATACGTTTTCAAAATAGATTTTGCGTTTTCAAAACTGCGTTTTGAAAAAGCATGTAGGTACATGCTTCTCCAAAAATATGTTTTGGAGGCAGATAATCACTTTTTCATCCAAACACTTTTTTAGATTATTTATGTTTTACAAACGCAATAATCAAATAATCACTTCAAAACGTAATTCCAAACTCCCTCTTCATCTCCCACTCCCACAACCACAACCCTAATCGTACCCCTAGTCAACAGAATGGCGATTTAGGAATTACAGATCCCGAATCTCGCAGCTTGCAAAAGAAGGTAAATCCTAAGGAAGTTGCCAGATCTGTCTTAACCTTAGATGAGCACCACACTAACTTTCAATCCACCTAACCGCACCTCAAATGAGCAAATCAACGTACGAATCAAGTGTTCTTCAATCAATCAACTCAACATTTACCATATTTTCATTTGCAATTTCAGTTCTCCAAGTGATTTCAATCACCGACTCCTCAACACCTAAATCCACTGCAAATCACCGGCGACTTCACCGTTCTCGGTCGCCACCGTCTCAATCCACCAGTACAGATCTCTTCTAGTCACCATGCCAACCCTAAAGAGAGAGAGAGAGAGAGATAGTGGTGGTTCGGATTTAGAGAGAGGGAGAATGGTGGTGCTCGTTGGCAGTGTGGTATGGGCGGGGGTGGTGGTGGTGGTGATGTTGACCGGCGATGATGGAGAATATGGGCGGGGGAGGTGGTGGTGATAGAGAAGAGAGAGAAATCTTATGTAGAGAGAGAGAGGGGGAGGGAAGAGATAAGATAAAAATGTTTAAGTGTGCTCATATCCAACATGATAAATGTATACAAGTTACCAACATGATAAAAATGTAAACTATATGTCAAACCAAAGTTTCCAACGCAATTGTGATTACCCAACATCGTCGAGACGAAGAGGGTGTAATGTGTTTTACTTAACAATACCTCAAGAATACGGGCGGTGCGTTAATCCTATAACGCTATAATTGTTAAGGTAGGCTTGCGAAGTTAATGAGCATATGGACACAATGTATACAGAGCATAAGAGTCTAACAAGTATAACATGTTTTCATGTTTAATTATGGATAGAGTGTGATTTGAATAAACAAGTATCATAGTGTTGCGTGTTTTTGTATATTGTACATGTTGCCACCAAAGTGATTAAAATGAAAATGGGATCGAGTATACTCACAGTTTTGCGTAGGGTAAACACATAAACCGCAAGCGGATTTGATGAGGTTTCGAGCACCGAGATTACACTGAAATGGTTGAACACGAGTCTAAGTATTCTGTTGTGAAAGAGCGTCGGATCAAATTGTACGAGAATAAACGTGTAACT
The DNA here is from genome assembly GCA_030545235.1 of Helianthus tuberosus. NCBI lineage: Eukaryota > Viridiplantae > Streptophyta > Magnoliopsida > Asterales > Asteraceae > Helianthus > Helianthus tuberosus. The sequence continues at coordinate 21,270,853 of CM060436.1, read as the reverse complement.
GGTTGATTCGTACGGATGGATATAGTCCATTCGTGCAGATTGGGGGTTTTGGTTAAAACGGATCTGACTGTTAATGTTCGATTCAAACTGATTTGGTCGTAAACAGTAAGGTAAATAATTCAAAACAGTAAATAAAATGGTTGGATGTAGTAGCTGATGTTAAAACAGAAAGTAAAACGATTCAGTTTAGGTAAAATGTCCGTTCATGCGGATGGACGAAGTCCGTCCGTACAAAACGACTGTTAATGTTGCGTAAAGTTTTAGTTTTAAACTGATTTGATTGAATTGGTGAAGTAGTTGTTTAATTTATTTGAATCAATAGATAAAACGGTTAAACTATGATAAACAGGTGTGAGAACAGAAATGAAAATCAAAACAGAATACGGAGCATGTCAGTTCGTACGAATAGACATAGTCCGTCCGTGCGAACCAACTTTTCTGTTGAAAACGTGTGTTTGATCCATTTAATCAGATCATTTCTTGATGGAAATTTACCCTAGTGCAAACCCTTGACTATGGAATGAGTTGAGGGTCTGATGGGTTCCAGATTCCTTCAAGATCGTGTAATAATCGAAAAGAAAGTTATGATTAAGTTGTAAAACGTTTATAATTTACCAACTTTGATTCGGTCTCGTATGTGTGATGCTCCACAACAGTTTGCCCAAGCAAGACTAGTGGAAACCATCCTTGAGATAGATTGAATCAAGAAAGTTTTGTGAAAGGTTTAAGAATTTATGATAAAAATGCAAGAAAATGAAATGAAATGTGATTGAAAATGAAAGAAAAACCCTTACAGCAGGTTATGATCACCAAGGAAAGCTTGAGAGTGTTTGCAAGAAATTGGGCGAATTGTGGAGTGGAGTAATGTGCCTATTTATAGGCTTCGGATGAAATTAGGGTTTCCTATAATCTCGGACGGATGCACTTGGTTGGTGCCGATGCACTTTTAAGGCAGATCGGCAGATCCGTGCGGATCTGCAGGTTCGTGTGAACCTACTCAAATCATGATTTTGAGTTTCAAGTTTATTTAGTTTACGTGTTTTAATCGGTTTTTCGTGTATCAAGCATCAAGGTGTAACGAAGAATCAAGAATCATGCATAATACGATGTTCAAAATGTGAATTATGATTACAAGTATGCACATGAATAACATGAATATGATTAGAATAATTACGTTTTCATTATGATCAATTGTCTCGGATTACAAATTGAAACGAAATAGAGTACAACAAGAGTACAAATGTCTAGAAATAGAAAGTACAACAATACTTGCAAAAAGGGGAAAGTACAAATATGCGAAGCGTTACAGATCATTTGTTCATGCTGCTGCAGATCAACACCAATCACTCCTCCCAAAGTGCTTGTAAAATGTGTCTCGATGTTTAAGATTTCGATTTCTTCATTCGGTTGTATATTTAAATCTTCTGTCCTTACTTCGTTTCTATCTCCCTCCATGTGCTCTTCCCTACCAATATTTTTTCCTTTCTGGCTATTCTCAAAAATTTCTTCCTTCCCCGTTTTGTCATTCCCTATGTCTTCCTGATCTTCAGTCGATACACTGTCCTCCTAAATTCCTATCATTTCACTAAGGTCGAAAGGGTCATTTTGTCTCATCCTCTTCCTGGGCCTTATAAGCCCACCAATTCCCTCAATTTTTTTCTTTTTATTTCTGACTTTCCTATTACCCTTGTACCCTTTCTTAAATCAACTTGAAAGCCCAGATTCACTGGCCCATTAAAAAACTCTTCCGCCCTTGCAAATATTCCCCTTATCTCATCATTTTCACCTTCCCTAGAAACCATATTCTCCCTCCTCTTCTCATTCCACGTTGCTGTTGAAGTTCCATTCCCCACAACCACCGCCTTTTGATATTCATTTAATTCCTTGTTACGGTTACAGTTCTTGTAATTCTCCACCTCATTTACTTCTCCTGCCTTTTCGATCTCATCGTTAACCGGCACCCCATCGTTACCCATTATTGCGTCCGTTTGATTGCCGTCTTCCGGCGAGGAGCCGACTCCGACCGATTGTTTGCCGGCTTTCGGCGAGAAGCCTCCATCAGAACCGATTTCCTTAACCGGGGAGTCCATGAACATCTCCGAGACCTCCCCCGTCTCATTCTTATCCGAGGACGAGTAACCATTCACCGACTTGTTGAAACTATTCTCCATGTTATCTCCGGTCGAGTTTAAATATGATACAGAAACATCATCATCATCAGGCTGATCTCCCTGATAGGATCCAGTCTCCTGTTTCTTCTTCGACCCAAACCTTGAAACGTATACCTTTTTCTATGATTATAACACCTCTTCTATCCTCTCTACAGAATCTGTCAAAATACACACACTGTTCGAAGTTAACAAGTTGTCCTCCGGTTGTCGTTGCGAGACGTGTAAAATTTTTCCGAAGAATCGAGTCAAAGGTCTCATTCCCGGATAAATGAAGAGGAACTCCATGTATGTTCAGCCACACGATCCTCTCGAACGCAACCGTTTGACCATTCCATATTTCCACATCGGAGAACCACCCAAAGCCTGGTAACTCAGAACTGAATCTGTCAGCCTCTGCAGAAGATTTAAAAACGACTAAAACCGATAGCCCCCCAATGTATTTGATGATCGACTCACCGAAATTTGCTTCCTTAAGCAGAATATCTATTTTTCTTAAAGTCCAAAGGTCTTTCGTCTTACCGATAATAGCCTTCCCGTGTAATTCAGAATAAGCATAAGCATATTCTGAAATTGACACCTCTTTCGTCGTTGATATTGGTTGTTTTTTGCCAGTCAAAGAATAGGCGTAAGATTTTCCTTCGGTGACAAATGAGTTGAATCTCCCTCCCTGTTCCTTGTCTCCATTGGATTTGACACTGCAATGAACATGTGCTTTACCCTTCAGATCCCTGCTGTCTATTCCTTCTTCACTTTCCTTAGCAAATTTAGCTGTGTTGATAAACAATCTATAACTACCCATCCACACATTTTGCATATCCTTTTCCATATCGGCCCCATTCTTCACCCCTTTGAAACTGACAAATCCAAAACGAAATCTCTGCTTGTTCCTTTTCCTTGCCACATAAACACCTTCAATTTTCCCAATGACACCCAGGGCCTCTTGTAAATCTTTCGAGTTGCATCTTTCCGGTAGTCTTGCCACGTAGAATTTCGTAACTGCTTTCGTGTCCTTCATCCTCCGATTCACAAATTCTGATCCCGGTCTCCGGCCGTCCATAATCGCCGGTTGTCTCCTCGCCTCCCTCTGCTGGCAAAGAGTTGGCATCCCTGGAGAAAATGATGGGATTTCCATTATCTTGTTTCGTTTGCTCCCCACACGTATAAAAACCTCGACCCTTGGACGAAACATGTATGCTCTAATTTGATACATATATAATATATTTACACTACCCGTTGCACTCACAACCGAAAGGTACTTATTTCTCACGTTAGAGTCAAGTAACAAATGAAACCCTTCTCCCTTTGGCGATGCTAACAACTATTACCTTGTACATCTCAAACTTGAGTCAGATCGAACACTATTTGTTGTACCAACATGTTTAGTTCATTTTTTTTGTTGGTAGTTCAAAATGATGACTTTTTTTTACCAACTTTATTCTTGAAATCGTGTAAGACTATTCAGATCAGTAAGGTTTGTGTGTACACAAGCTTAATAAAGTGATGACTGATGACGATAGATTGCTGACGAAAAACTGCTGACATATATATACTTGATTTATTTGTTACGTAACCTAATTTGTTTGTATGGATTTATTTGTTACGTAACCTAATTCGTTTGTATCACTTTAATTATTACAATAGGTCAAACACATGAGATGTAATCTCGTCGTTTTCCGTCTGTACCTTTCTTATCACTAAACTTCGTCAAATTCATACTTGAGAAAAAAAAAGTTGAGTAAGAGTCTAATTTTTTTTGGGCTTGGTTATTCACACATCCCCCTTGGTTATTTGCACATCCCTTGAACCCTATAGGAAGCGTATAGGGCAATACGGTTCCTTTGGGTCCAAGCGTATTGAGCAATATACTTCCTATATGTGTACTTGAAGTACAAACTTTTCAGAAGATGGTCAGCTAATGATTAGGGGACCAGAGGAAGCGTATAGGGCAATACGGTTCCTCTGGGTCCAAGCGTATTAAGCAATACACTTCCTATATGTGTACCAAACTTTTCAAAAGATGGTTAGCTAAAAGGAAGTGTATAGGGCCATACGCTCCCTTAATGATTTTTTTTTCAAAAGACAAGAGGAATCATATAGGGCCATACGTTTACGGGAGGAAATTTTTTTTTTGCAAGAACAACATATTGTTATTAGTATCTTTTTGAACTTTATTTTTTTAAACATTAATTAAGTTGTTTTTTTGTTATAAAATGATGTTAGTTTTTTTGTTATAAATTTTATAAAAGACGTAGTGAAATTAAGCAATCCAAACAAATTAAACATATCCAAATTAAACAAATATTACAAATACTTAAAATTAAATTCAATTGTTCGTACAGTACTACATAATATGATAATAAAAACCACTATTATCATCAATACTCGTCAGACTCAGCAAGCTCCTCCTCTGTAAAGTTCGGGCCACGCCTAGTAGAGGGTGACGGGCTGTGCCGTGTATAGGACGTGACGTGCCTGGAGCCTATAAAAAATTCAAACAAAATACTCATTACATAACATTAAAATTGTTCGTAGAAAATAAAATAAAACAAAATAACATACCTGCATGGAAAGGTCGGACAGAGGAAAGAGCGGCATGGTCTGGCCGGACCGAGGAAAATGTGGCAAGGAAAGGTCGGGCTGAGTATAGGACGGGTCGTAAGGCTATAAGAATTTAAACAAAATACCCATTACATAACATTAAATTGCTCATAGATAAATGAAATAAAAATAAGATAATATACCTGCATGGACGGGAGGGGCTGGGTAAAGGATGGCATGGACGGGTTGGGCTGCTGCGTAAAGAACGGGCCCTGGTCCGGATAAACTCGTGGTGGTGGACGGGGTGGAACCGATATTCCCATGTACTTATACATTTCACCCATGCCAGTCATTAGCCACCCTATGTCATCATGCATCTGATCCATCTGGCGACCGTGGGATGTTATCTCCTGACCATGTAGTGTTAGAAGTCGCATTTGCTCATCTTGGTTACGCAAAATCCTATCGAGAAGACGGTTGGTTGACCGAGGCAACCTAACCGCGCGATAAGCTCTCTGTGGATGCTGATGATCCCCCTGTTCATGCTGAGGCGGGACCTCAACATCATCATGCCTGCCATCCTTCTCAGCCATCTGAGGCATCTGAACCTCCTCGGCCTCCAAACGCGGGTGATGTACCAACGGCTGCCATGCCCAAACCTGACGGTTCGTCCCGACAAACCTATAACCAACATTAGGAATGTTTGCCCCCACTTTCATCCCTGTCATCGACCTCATGTCCAAATATTTGCAGGGAGCTGGCGGTGGATACCTATCGGACCTCCTCCGCCTTGGTGTATGGACCTTCACCGATGGTGGGCCACCAGGCAATCAACTCATCCTTGGGCATACGATCGATAGCTGTGGTATACACGTCCTAAACCAACTCCTCGTCTGTGTAAAAACCGGTGGCGACGGCAAATTGACGAAGCGACATCTCAAATACCTCGTCGAACAGACGGAATGTGATCTTGGGTGATGGGGCCGGCAAGTTCGAATCATCAAAATCCGAGTTCGGCCGGTCATCCGGTCGAGGTCTATAGCGGAATGTGGAGAGAAACTCCACCATCAACGGTCGATAAGATGGTGCGGCTCCTATTCGAAATAAACGATCCCACGGGCTATCCTGCCCGATAACCTGTCGAACAGTGTCCGCCACCCCACATGTATCTAACGAATCCCAATGTATCCCCCTCATGCACCCCACCTTCATCTCCCTAAGTTTATTGAACCGTTTCGCTTCATACGTTTGGGAAGGGTATATCATATATGGATATCGTGAACAATCGTCACCGGCCCATGGATCGAAATCTCCCGCGCCATCCATCTCATCATCTGACGCCATATCTGCAAATTTAAAATGAAAAGAATTTAAGTTATACAAATAATGTATAAACGTTTTTTTGACACATTTTTATAAAAAGGATTCAGATTAGGGGACCAGGGGAACCATATTGCCCCATACGCTTCCTATACATTGGCTCTAGGGGAACCATATTGCCCCATACGCTTCCTATACTTTGGGTCTAGGGGAACCATATTGCCCCATACGCTTCCTATTGATTTAATGCGTTCACCAACCCAAGCCCTATGGGAAGTGTATTGCCCTATACGCTTCCTATTAAACTTATGGGAATCGTATTGGGCAATACGCTTCCTATTGGGTCACTTTTCAGACCTGTATAGTTTTGAATTGCATGCGCGTCAGAGAATATTGTACCAATAGGAACCGTATTACCCAATACGCTTCCTATTGGTGTCGCATTTAATGCTTCAAACCCTATGGAAAGCGTATTGGCCTATATGGTTTCTATTGAGGGATGTACACAAATTTTAGGGGATGTGTAGATACCATCACCCTTTTTTTTGTTTGCCTTAATCTTAGTTAAGCTTAAACTAATTGTGTAATACTCATTAATGACACATGCATACTGATCGAATCAACCGTTGGTTAAACGACTACCAATTTAGATCACCATTAATGGTAAATTGGTAATTAACAAAAAGTTCATGTGACATATATTACGGTTTGGGATCAAATACAAAGGCTCTTAAAAATAAGAAGTCGTACAAAAGGTATCAAATGGACTTCGATTGAGCTCATTCAAGGCGCATTGGAATTGTCTCATCGAACTATACGATGCGAGATTTTAGGTTTTCCCTTTTGGATTTATAGTTTGTATATTTTAGAATTTTTGTTTACTATCATTGTGTCTTTTATTGTGTATTTTCTATATTTGCTTTATTGTGTCTTTTTTGTGACTCATTGTGTCTTTTATTTCGACATTTTGTTATATTTTTCGGCATTGTGTTTGTAAGGACCTGCAAAAATGCCCCAAAACGACCCGTAAGTGAAAACCCAGACCCCTGAAACCCTAATGTGCATGAAAAACCAAGAAAACAAGGTTTTTGGTTCTCAGGCGGGCCGCGTAAACAATAAGCGGACCCTTACGCGTGCCACGTCAACTTAAGTTTGACCGGATAAGCTTTCCGGGCCACGTGTTGTCCACCTGGCAAACCTACTTGTGACACATGAAGCCTACACGTAGACTAGGGCCCCTCGCGGGCCGCGTAATGTTTAAGTGTGGGTTTACGCGGGCCGCGTAAAACCCAAAAATCAGCTATAAAAGGGTTGGCCATGAGCAGTTCATCTGTATCGAAAGTTTTGATTAAAAACGAAGTTCTACTGCTCGAAAATCATATTTACAATAGCAAAACGCTGCTACGATCAAGGGTAATAACTCGATCACTGCTACGATTCAATGTCTGACCGATTGAAACCAATCCGATGGATGTTTAAGTGCTGCCCAAACTCGGGCTATGCTTTGTCATTCGTCGTAAATTCGATGGATGTTTAAGTATTGCACTTTGTCATTCGTCATGAGGGTTTTGATCTCGTGAGTTATCGTAAATGTTGTATTAAGTTACTGACCTAGTTCGTATGCATTATCATTTAATTTAGGTTACAAGGCTTATCAGTAGGCTAAACCCTGCTTGTCTAAACTTGCAATGTGAGTCATTCTCTTTTTATCAACAATGGTTTACAATACTCCATTTATTTTCAAAAGTTATAATTACAGGGATTAAGTCTTGGTTATCTTGAATCACTGGCAAGTGGGGTATTGTGCACATTACTAATTTCTGACGGTTAGGTTCATCAACCTAACAGTGATAATCATCACTACTTGGGTGAAAGGACCCAATAGTGGTATGACCATCGTCACCAGGGTGTGACACGACGCCAGATAAAAATAAGATAGTAGCCATTGTAATCGCTCTTATGCTGTAATTTATAACTAATGTGTCGTTTTATATAACTTGAGTGACTCGCCAGTATTTCCCCGCTGATAAAATATTTTTAAACATGTTTCAGGCGACCTACTGTGAATCAAGGAAAAGTGCTACGGAGCACTAATAAAGCTTGAAGTGGTGGCTCAGTTAAATAAATAAACATGTTTTGTAAAACAGGGAATTTCCTTGTGAAATTCCTCTATTGTAAATTACGGGGTTTATCCCAAATTATGAAATAAAATAATTGGGCAATTTTAAAGATTTAAAAGATCCTGTTAAACTTCCGCTGTCAACTCAAATAATAAATACCACGGGTTTCTGTCCTGCGGCTCCTGGACCGGGTAAAACCGGGACGGGGGCCGTGACAGAAAAAGATGGTATCAGAGCCACTGATTTAAGCCCATTAAGTATTTAGAAATACTTAATTTTTCTGAGTGCCCTTCTATGATTTTATTAAAATCTAATTTACAAAATTTTAACTTAGAATTTTGTGTGTTTCTTCATGTATGCTAACAGCATGATTGAACTATCAGAAGCACTTCAAAACCTTTCCATCCATAGCTCAGATATGGATACCACCAGTACCTTCACTGGCTACCAGGCTGACACTGAAGAGCCAATGGTATTCCAAGCCCAACCTCAAGAAAAAACCTAAACCGAAAAAGAAAAGAAGACTCGTAGGCTGGAGGCGTGTGCGTAGGAAGAAACCAGCGATACAGAAAGTTATAAAGACTGAGGATCCGAAGGATAAAGGCAAAGGAATAGAGATCGGAGAAAGTTCAGGGCAAGCCCAAGAAATGCCACCATGGGAGGAGCTGGACCACCAACTGGCAAATAGCGACCTCATCAGACCTGCCGATGAAAACCTCTTCGATTACCCAGCGGAAGCATAACTTCCAGTCAATCTGGAACCCGCTATCCCAGATCCTATTATCCACCCCCGACCTCTAGGAGAGCTAGAAGAATAGTGGACCACTGACTGGCAATTTCAAAATCTCCTGAATAACCCTAACACCTTTTTCCCTCAGTTCGACCCTGAGCCTCCACTACACCCACCTATGAGCACAGAAAACTTGGCTGAACTCCGCCATTATGGCGAGGAGTTGGTGGACGCAGGAAATCGAATCCGGGAGGTGGGGGAGAAAATATCATGGAAATACGACGAGAGGGAACGTCGTTTCTAAAATGCCAGCTGATGAGGATCGTATGTGGTTGTGAGAATGTGTGTTTAATAATAATATAATAATAAAAATATAATTAAGTAAAATAACTAAAAATAAAACTCTTGTAACATATCTGGTAATGTACGGATGCATATTATAATATATAAAAATATCAACGTCGCAAAGTCGACAATTTTGGCCATATGTGTTGACATGATTATGTGCGCTTGTTTTATTGCGTTTGATTGTTGTTTATTTTATGCTAATCACTTATATATATATTAAATTACCAGATGGAACACGCTGATAATGAACCAGTTAACGAAGTTAATCAATCTAAATAAAACCATGAGGATCAGTTTCTGAATAGGCAAGATATAGAGAATATCGTTGCCCAGGGAATAGCAAATGCTATTCCAGCAATTCTTCCTGCTGCCCGAAATCCAGTTGAACCTCAACCAATTATTCCCAGCAAACGTACTCACGGCAATAATTTCAGTAATAGTATAAATGGAGGCGGCAACAATAATAATAACGATAATGATGGGATGCAAGCACCATTTCTTAAGAAAATGAAAGCTGCAACGCCTGGTTGCACTTACAAGGAATTTCTTGCCTGTAAACCAGTTGAATTTGCAGGCAATGAAGGGGAAACTGCTGCACTGCGTTGGTTAGAGAAAACCGAAGCAATACTTAAAATAAGTAAATGTGCCGAAGAAGACAAGGTCATGTACACGTCGCATCTTTTTAAAGAAGGGACGCTAGAATGGTGGAATACGATACTACAAGACAAAGGAAGTGATGTGGCCTATGCCATGAATTGGGAGGAATTTAAAAGTCTGGTGGAAAGAAAATTCTGTCCCGAATATGAAAAAGAGCAAATGGCAAATAAGTTCCTGAACCACCGGATGGTGGATGTAGATTGTCGAGGGTATACTTCGACGTTTTTCGAGTATGCTAGAATTGTACCTACCCTGGCTTCGCCAGAACCGGTACTTATTTCTCGCTATATTTGGGGTTTGATTGGCGAAATCTGTGATATTGTTAAAGCTGCGAGACCTCGCACTATTGACGATGCAGTGGAATTAGCAAACACTTTGACAGACGGACTGGTACGTACGCGAGAAGAAAACCGGAAGAAAGAAGTGGCTCAAAAGATTACCCAATGATTTCGTGTGAGTAATAGTAGCAACTTTAAGAAAAAGGGAACCAGGCCATCTCCTACTGCTCCATTCTGTGGTACCTGTAAAAGGAAGCATTTTGGAAGATGCAAAGGGTATTGCAATTTTTGCAAAATCCCAGGGCACCAAGAAGAATATCGCCGGAGAAAGAAGTCAACAATCTGCTTCAACTGTGGAGAAGCTGGACATTTTAGACCAGACTGCCCTAAATTGGTCAAACCAGCTGACAACAAAGCCAAACCTACAGAAGGAACTACCAAGAAGAACGCAAGAGCCTTCCAACTGACTACCCAGGAAGCAGAACTAATCCCGGATGTGATAGCTGGTACGTTCCTAGTTCATGACGTCTATGCAAAAGTATTATTTGACTCTGGTGCAAACCAAAGTTTTATAAATACTTCATTCTGCCAAGCTCTTAATCTACCCTTAACCAACCTTAGACAAATTTTTACGGTAGAAACGGTAGATGGGAATTCTGTTAACATAGATAAGGTATTGCAAGAAGGAAAGATAGAACTTTTAGGCCATAAATTTTCTGCAAACCTGTTACCTATGAATTTAGCTGGATTCGATGTCGTGTTAGGAATGGATTGGTTAGTAGCCAACCATGCTCGAATCCTATGTGATAAGAATTCCATAGAAATACATACACCCACAGGAGAAGTAGTGGTGATTACAGGAGATAAGCCACGTAAGCCAATGAAATTCATTTCAGTAATGAAAGTGGCCAGTTATTCAAGAAAACAAGGAATAGTATATATGATTTCAGTAATCATTAACACTAAGGGTAAGGAACTTAAGGAAATTCCGGTAGTATCAGAATACCCAGATGTATTTCTAGAAGAACTACCTGGATTACCACCCGATAGGGAAGTAGAATTTAGAATTCATCTAATTCCTGAAACTACAATGATAGCCAAAGCACCTTATCGATTAGCACCCACCGAAATGTTAGAATTGAAAAAGCAGTTAGATGAATTGTTAAGTAAAGGATTTATACAACCTAGTTCATCCCCGTGGGGAGCTCCAGTGTTGTTTGTGAAAAAGAAAGATGGCTCGATGCGAATGTGTATCGATTATAGAGAATTGAATAAGGTTACAATTAAGAACCGATACCCATTACCTAGGATTGATGATCTTTTTGATCAACTTCAGGGAGCTAGATATTTTTCTAAGATAGATTTACGCTCCGGATACCATCAGTTGAAAGTACAGGAAGAAGACATACCTAAAACTGCTTTCAGAACTAGGTATGGTCATTACGAGTTTACAGTCATGCCCTTTGGACTAACAAATGCCCCTGCAGCATTTATGGACATGATGAATAGGATCTGTAAACCGTATTTGGATAAATTCGTTATTGTCTTCATCGACGATATACTTATTTATTCCAAAAGCCAGGAGGAACATTGTGAGCACCTGCATGTACTCTTAACTTTGTTAAGAAAAGAAAAGCTTTACGCCAAATTCTCGAAGTGTGAATTCTGGCTGCAAGAAGTGCAATTTTTGGGACACGTGGTGAATCACGAAGGTATTCACCTAGATCCCTCCAAAATAGAAGCAATCACCAAATGGAAAGTTCCGCAATCTGCTATGGAAATTAGAAGTTTCATAGGGTTAGCCGGATACTATAGACGGTTTATTAAGGATTTTTCCAAAATAGCTGTACCATTAACTAAGCTAACCTGTAAATCAGTTAAGTTTGAATGGGGACCTAAGCAAGAAGAGGCTTTTAAGATTTTAAAGTAAAAGTTAACCAATGCCCCAATTCTTGCCTTACCAGAAGGAACAGAAGATTTTGAAATTTACTGTGATGCTTCTAAGCTAGGATTAGGATGTGTGCTAATGCAACACAAGAAGGTAATTGCGTATGCCTCAAGACAATTGAAAAAGCACGAGGAAAATTATACGACTCGTGACTTAGAGTTAGGAGCTGTAATTTTTGCCCTTAAAATTTGGAGGCACTACCTGTATGGAAGTAAGTTTACTATCTATACAAATCATAAGAGTTTAAGATACATATTTGGGCAAAAAGAATTAAACATAAGGCAAAGAAGATGGATGGAAATTCTAAGTGACTACGACTGTGATATTTAATATCATGAAGGAAAAGCAAACGTAGTAGCTGATGCCTTAAGTCGTAAGTATCATGAAAAACAAAAGCAAGTTCGTGCTCTTAGATTAAATCTACAATTAGATTTAATGGAACAACTGAAAAACATTCAAGTAACTGCAATCAAGGATGATGCGGAAGGAATGAAAGGACGAATAAAGGAATTAAAGCAAGGAAGTGATGGAGTTTGGAGATTCCACAAGAAAAGGATTTGGGTACCTAAACAGGGAGAGCTAAGAAATAAAATTTTAGAGGAAGCCCACAAATCTAGGTATACCATGCATCCTGGTAATAATAAGATGTACCAAGATTTAAGAAATAATTTCTGGTGGATAGGAATGAAAAAGGATATAGCTATATATGTTTCTAAGTGTCTTACTTGTTCACAAGTTAAGGCAGAACACCAGAGACCCCCAGGTCTACTACAACAATTAGAAATGCCGGTATGGAAATGGGAACTCATAACCATGGACTTTGTTACTAAGTTGCCCAAAACCAGAAAAGGTAATGACGCGATTTGGGTAATTGTGGATCGATTAACCAAATCAGCTCATTTCCTACCAATGAAGGAAACTTTTAGCATGGAAAGGTTAGCCAAATTATACGTAGACGAGGTAGTATCCTTACATGGAGTTCCACTCTCCATTGTATCGGATAGGGATAGTCGTTTCACTTCTCATTTCTGGACTAGTTTCCAGGAAGCAATGGGAACCCGATTAAATCTAAGTACTGCATACCATCCTCAAACAGATGGACAAAGTGAAAGAACGTGTGACAACTGGCACCAAACCGGTAATTTCCGTACACTTTAATCATTATTTAATGACTGCAATTATGTGCTTAAATGTCAGCATTGACTGATTTCATACTAAACAAGTGAATTCATGCACGTTGTATACTATAAAATATTGCTTTATGCATAAACGAGAGCGTTGCGTCAGAAATACTAGTAAACTCACCGGTAAGACACACTGTGTCAACAGAACTGCAGAAAGCAGTCAGACATTAAAATTGGAGCCTAGGTGTAGGTCCAACGACAAGAATACGTTAAAACCCAAGAGTACATACGAGGGTTTAATATATAGACATTACGGAAGCAAAAATAAGCACTAAAAAGCACCCGAAACGCACTTTAAGTGCATAATTTTAATAAATTCAGCTCAAATCAGCATTTAGACATATAAATACCATGCAGAAATGTTGTTTTATCATCCAGAATACTTCCCTAAGTGATGGGAACTGAAAGGATACAAAAAGGTACTTAAAAGACACTAAAAAGTGTGATTTAGCACTTTAACGAACCGGTATATAACCGAACAACCAGATATTACACGGAACACCAAACTAATGCTAGAAGCATTGTTTCTATTCTTCTAAGCTAGTTAGGGTCCCCGAACACCCTAACACACTATATATTACTTAACACACTATATACACTAATTATATCACCTAAACTTCTAACTAGTTTAAGTAACTAGCAAATTAGAATCCAACCAATATACCCCCCCCCCCATAACCGGCCCTAGACAAGGGATACACCCCCTTGATTTCCTTGAATTAAAAATGAGATCATGTGTGATATCTTGAAGACACTTTGACTAGAGGATAATACAATGTTGGAGGATTTTATATTAAACCACAAGACCTTCTTTCATCCTATCATTCACACAACAAACAACAACTTTCTTCTCCCTCTCTCCCTTGGCTACGGTTTCAAGCCACCACCACACCATCACCATTATCAATCATCATACAAGCATTCCAAGGTTATCTTGAGGTGTAAGAAGGCCACTAACAAAGCTCGGTGCAAGCGGATCTTGAAGGACCTTCACCATTTGCTTTTATCCACCTCATTTGCACTCTTGAACTTCCCTAGCCTTGAGCTAGTAGTAAGTGTTCTAAAACATCCTCTTGTTCTTGTTTAAAGTGGTTAATAGGTGATTTAACGGTTAAAACTCAAGAACACACAAGATCAAAACTAAAAGTCTTGAAAGAAAGATAAACTAGTTGGATAAAGAGTAGATATGTGTGTGTAAATCTCGTAAATCTTGCCTTGTTGTGAATATTTGATGTTGTTAGTTGCTAGTAGTGGAACGGATCGTCATCTAGACATGCTAGATCATGTTCATGGAACATGAACTAGTAATATGTTAAGTGTAAAAGTTTTAAGATGATGAACCCTTCCACACATAAACATGAACTTGTGTAAAAGTAATTTTTCTTGTAAAATAAGACTCTAAACATGTAGATCTAAAGATCTACAAGTGGTTTTTCGGAAAAACCAAGCGGAAAATGCTAGTTTTGTTAAAACCCGGACCATACATAAACTAAAAGCATTTTAGTAAATAAACAAGTGTGTAAACACTTGTGTCACAAGAAAAATTTAACAAGAAATGTGTTTGGTAAATCATGACTAGAAGTTGTGAAAATACATACTCTTTAAAGATAAAGTTTTTAAGAAACTGAACTTATTTTTAAAGGTAAAAAGACTTACTAAACGTGCTAGTAAGTTACTACATATTTTTACAAACTTTCAAGTTCATAAGTTGTGGTATATGCTTGTTTTGACAAGTTTGATAAATAAAGGTTGTTGTTGATTGTTGTTGATATTGTTGTTGATTTTAAAAGAAAATAAACACATGTTTTGAAAACATGGGAAACCTCCATTTTTAGGGGAAACTCTGTCAAAATTTTTATAAATTTTGACACTTAGAAAAATATAAGTTTTTGAGAAACTTATTCCCTAAAAATGTATCTTAAAATATTACCAAGGTTTCCCTAATTTTTGGTGATAAGAAAAGATGATTTCTTCAAGAATAAAAAATGGATATTAAGTATGTATATATTTTGAGAAAAATATATATATTATTTGATCACCAACTTTTGTGCTAAGTGTATATAGTATGTGTTATACGTGCTAGTGTATTAAGACTTAGAAATACACTAAATACTCATGAGAAGTATAAACACAAAAATACACATGCAACATACGAGATACATAATTCGGGTGCAAAGTGCAAAACACGAGATACTTTTATTAATTTATGAGAAAATAATATAAGTAAGGTACTTAGTTAAAAATATAAAATATTTTTAACACAACAATACAAATACAAAAGATAGTGACTCGTGCTTTACGAAGCAAGTCTAGTGACTGACGTTAAGAAAACACGTTTAGGTCACGACGCTCTATAAGCAAAATCCGGTGAAGTTTACGACGCAAGGAACGCAAAGTTGTGAGTTCATACTCCCCCTTTTTCTTTTAACTGTTTTCAGTATTATAACTTCGGGGGTGAAATACATGTACAAATATTACTATGTTTACAAATGGTATGATAACAAGAAACGCACTTGGTGAGGACGAGAACCAAGTATGATGCGTTATGAGAAATGATACGAGAAATCGTGTCACGAATAGGGTACCATAAGCACCATTAATCAACTATATACCTAGACCGCAGAACAAAAGGTTAGATCTAACGGGTGCCGGGCAGCCACACTCTCGGTGAGGGCGAGAATCGAGTAGTGCTTTTATGTCTCAGAATATGCCAACTAGAAAAATGCCTAAGGTTTGGTGACTTCCTATGTCGTGTCACATGTTAATGGCTTTGCAACCCATTAACAATCCTGATACTTACAGGAATACTTTATTTACATAAAATTTATACCATACTAAAACTTGATTTATACTTGAAGTACGTGGGGTACTCAAGAAAACTTGAATGATACTTGAGTACGTGGGGTACTCAAGAAAACGGGAATTATACTTGAGTACGTGGGGTACTCAAGAAAAACATGAATTACACATGAGTACGTGGTGTACACATGAATACTTGATTTATATATGAAAACTCGATTTATACGTGACACAAACTATGTTTTCATACAAAGTATACAAACGTGAAATACAACAACTGCATGAATTCACACCAACATTATGTTGACGTTTTTCCAAAAATCACATGTATTTCAGGTAACTAGGATGGATGTGCGCGTGGTCTTACTCATGCTCGTGGATGTCGCTTTGTTTATCGTTAAATAAAGTTGTAACTTTTAAGACAATATGCTATCTCGTGTTGTAAACACTTGACTTATGTTTTCAGTAATGTAATGTCTGAAGTTACTTTTGAGCATGTAGTTTGTTTACTCTTCGTATGCAATGAGAACCTTTCATGATCACACCTCGTGCTTCCGCCGCAGAAAGGGGTGTGACAGAACGATCCAAACCCTGGAAGACATGCTTAGAACATGTGTGATAGATTTTGGAGGAAACTGGGACAACCATTTACCTTTAATTGAATTCTCCTATAACAATAGTTATCATTCAAGCATTGAAGCTGCCCCGTTCGAAGCACTATACGGACGTAAGTGTAGAACTCCGGTGTGTTGGGCAGAAATAGGAGAAAGTCAATTATCAGTTCCTGAAATCGTTCAAGAAACTACCGACAAGATCACTCAAATTAAGGAAAGACTGAAAACGGCTCGAGATCGCCAGAAGAGTTATGCAGACAATCGACGTAAGCCGTTAGAATTCCAGGTTGGAGACAAGGTACTATTGAAAGTTTCTCCTTGGAAAGGAGTAGTTCGGTTCGGTAAGAAAGGAAAGCTAAGTCCAAGATACATAGGACCATTCCCAGTAATTCAGAAAATAGGACCAGTCGCCTATCGTCTATAGCTACCAGAAGAGCTAGCTGGAGTACATGACATATTTCATATATCCAACCTCAAGAAATGTCTAGCAGACGAATCCCTAGTAATCCCTCTTCAAGACATACAGGTGAATGAAAAGTTGAAGTTCATGGAGAAACCACTTCAAATAGAAGACAGAAAGATCAAGTTTCTCAAGCACAAAAGATTGGTACTAGTCAAGGTTAAGTGGGATTCAAAAAGAGGACCGGAATACACTTGGGAGCTGGAATCGGAAATGAAGCGAAAGTATCCTCACTTATTTCAGTAAATCTCGAGGACGAGATTTTAAATAAGGTGGGGAGGATGTAAGGACCTGCAAAAATGCCCCAAAACGACCCGTAAGTGAAAACGCGGACCCCTGAAACCCCAATGTGCATGAAAGGGGTGTGACAGATTGGTATCAGAGCTGCGATTGTGGTGAACTAGGATTCCTTCTCGAGTCTAGTCTACAATCTCTAGGATCCTTTCACGAAAACAATTTTTCAAAGAGTTTTCATTGCATAAAACGTCCCGCGACATCCACTACCTGAAATTGTCTACATGAGTCTAGAAAGACACTACGAGACTTAGAGTGCACCTGAGTAGCACTTGTTGTTGACTAAAATTACTTGCAATTATGTGTGAT
Organism: Helianthus tuberosus; assembly: GCA_030545235.1. Taxonomy (NCBI): domain Eukaryota; kingdom Viridiplantae; phylum Streptophyta; class Magnoliopsida; order Asterales; family Asteraceae; genus Helianthus; species Helianthus tuberosus. The sequence goes on along the minus strand of CM060436.1, from coordinate 21,253,083 downwards.
AATTAGCATATACTAGAAGTTGATTGTCACAAGTATACGTGACTTTACCTGAAAGCAATGGCCTATCTGAAGGAAGAAATACGCGGATGAAACGAACTGTGCGGACTGGGTAAGGAGTTACGTAATTATGGATGCATACATAATTATGGAATTCAGTGCACAGAAACCACAGCAAGTCTTGTCACGTATAGATTCCCTCAGTGCAAGCCTACTAAGTACTCTGCTAGAGTAAAAATTGTTTGATGTCACTTATGTGGTATATACTTGTGTATATATATATACTACTACTGTCTCGTATGACGATATCAAACAAATGTCTAACCCTATTGGGTTGTGTTCTTCAGAACATGGCACCCAGAAGAGCTGTGAACGCTCGTGACCAACCTCCTCCTCCCCCACTGCCAAGAATTACCGAAGAGCTGGAGGCACAACTGGAAGAAAGGATCTCCGCTGTTATCGCCCAGTACGAGGCAAACCGATCTCAAGACAGTGGCGACCCAAGCAACGCTAGACGTAATGGGAACGGAGATTCATCTGAAGGCAATGCAGCTCCAGGCTGCACTTTCAAGCAGTTCCTCGACTGCAAGCCGATGAACTATGACGGCACAGGAGGTGCAGTAGCATTTGTACGCTGGGCGGAGAAGACTGAAGCTGCTATCCGCATGAGCAAGTGTACCGCGGATCAGCAAGTCACTTTTGCTACTGGATTGTTTGTCGATGAAGCTCTGACTTGGTGGAACTTGCAAGCCCAAACTTTGGTCGATGATGCCGCGTATGGCCTAACCTGGGAGGAACTGAAGGAAAGAATGAGAGAGAAATATTGCTCTCATGCTGAACTCCAAAGACTAGAAACGGAGTTCTGGCACTTGACTATGGAAGGTGCTGACCTTAATGGTTATACTCGAAGGTTCCATGATCTGTCTAGAGTACTTCCTTACATGGTGACTCCTGAGTTTAAGCGTGTTGAACGCTACATTTGGGGACTGGCCCCAGAGTTTCGTGGCATGGTAACTTCGGCCAAACCTCAAACGATCACCGAGGCTGTAACTCTGGCTGTCAGCCTGACTGAAGATTGTGTTCATATGAAGAAGTTATCACTGAACCCAACAGAGAAAACCGAGACACATGCTGAGTCGTCCGGTGACAAGAAGAGAAAGCATTCGAATCTGAATCAAGCAACTCGTAACAACAAAGGTTTCAACAACAAGAAGCGTGACGCTAACCCGTCTCAGGAGGCGAAGACCCTTACAACCAAGGCATACCAAGGCTCCATGCCAAAATGCCAAAAATGTAAGTTTCTTCATGAAGGAGCTTGTCGCATTCCAAGGTGCGACAAATGTGGTAGATTGGGTCACCAAGCAGAAAACTGTTGGGGAAAAGGAAAGAATGGGAATGGCAATGGTAACCGGAATGGCCATGGAGCTGGGCAAAGCCAAGGATGCTTTGGTTGTGGAAGCATGGATCATATCAAGAAAAATTGCCCAAGGGGAAACAACGTTCAGACTCGAACGTTTGTGATTGGGGCAAGGAAAGCACGCGAGAACCCTAATGTGGTCACCGGTACGTTTCTCATTAACAATCACTTTGCATCCATATTATTTGACACTGGCGCCGATTTAGCTGCATGTCTGTGGAATTTAGACGCATGCTTGGAATAGAATCTAGTAGATTAGAAATTCCTTGTTCCATAGAACTAGCCAATGGTAAACTTGTTGAATCGGGCGAAGTTGTCAGAGGCTGCACACTAGAACTTGGTGAACGAAGTTTTAGCATCGACCTCTTACCTATTCAATTAGGTAGCTTCGATGTAGTAGTCGGAATGGACTGGTTGCCCAAGAACAAAGCTGAAGTTGTATATCATGAGAAAATCATTCGCATAACTTTGGTGAATGATGAAACTCTCATCGTGCATGGAGAAAAACGAGACGCGCCTCTTCGAATCATCAGTTGTATGGAGGCACAGAAGTGCTTAAGGAAAGTATGCGTTGCCTTCCTAGCACACGTTGTAGATAAGAAGGCTGTGGAGCCGAAACTCGAAGACATTCCTGTGGTGAAGGAATTCCCTGATGTTTTTCCCGAAGATCTGCCAGGACTACCTCCGCAACGACAAGTCGAATTCCGTATAGACTTGGTTCCAGGAGCCGCTCCTGCAGCCAAGGCACATTATCGACTTGCACCATCCGAAATGCAAGAATCATCTACACAACTCCAGGAGTTGTTGGATAAAGGATTCATAAGGCCAAGCTTCTCGCCCTGGGGAGCTCCTGTATTGTTCGTGAAGAAGAAGGATGGAGCACTGCGGATGTGTATCGATTACAGAGAACTGAACAAGCTCACGATCAAGAATCGGTATCCACTACCAAGGATTGACGACTTATTTGATCAATTGCAAGGATCAAGCTACTATTCCAAGATCGACCTTCGATCTGGATACCATCAGCTAAGAATCCAAGAAGAAAGCATACCAAAGACCGCATTCCGAACACGTTATGGACACTACGAGTTCCTTGTGATGCCATTTGGGCTGACGAATGCACCAGCGGTCTTTATGGATCTGATGAACCGTGTATGCAAACCATATCTCGATAAATTCGTGATTGTATTTATTGATGATATCCTGATTTACTCGCGAAGGAAAGAAGAACACGAGCAACACCTCAGAACTATTCTGGAACTACTGAAGAAAGAGAAGCTTTTTGCAAAGTTCTCAAAATGCGAATTCTGGATTCGCGAAGTACAATTTCTTGGTCACGTTGTGAATGAGAAGGGCATTCATGTGGACCCATCCAAGATCGAAGCAATAAAGAATTGGGAAGCTCCCAAAACCCCAACTGAAGTTCGACAATTTTTGGGCTTAGCGGGCTATTATCGGTGATTCATCGAGAATTTCTCAAAGATAGCCCAACCGCTAACGACCCTTACTCAGAAAGACAAGAAGTACGACTGGGGTGTTAAACAAGAAGAAGCCTTCCAACTACTCAAAAACAAGCTATGCGATGTACCAATACTATCATTACCCGAAGGCACAGAAGACTTCGTGGTATACTGCGACGCCTCACGACAAGGCTTGGGTTGCGTGCTCATGCAACGCCAGAAAGTCATCGCTTACTCTTCAAGACAATTGAAGGTACATGAAAGAAATTATACCACTCACGACTTGGAACTGGGTGCGGTGGTATTCGCCTTGAAGATCTGGCGACACTATTTATATGGTACTTGATGTACAGTCTTCACAGATCACAAAAGCTTACAACACATATTTGATCAGAAGGAATTGAATATGCGACAGCGGCGATGGGTCGAGCTGCTAAATGATTACGACTGTGAGATCAAGTACCATCCTGGAAAGGCAAACGTTGTAGCAGACGCTCTAAGTCGAAAAGAAAGGGCTAAGACCCTAAGGGTTCGAGCATTGGAAATGACCATACGAACGAACCTCACTACACGCATACGTGATGCACAACAAGAAGCTCTTAAAGGAGAAAACCGTAAAGCTGAATACCTTCGGGGTATGTTGAAATATATGTTGCCAAATGAAGAGGGAGCCTTATACTTTAAGTAGCGTATTTGGGTTCCGCTCTATGGCGGCATTCGAGAAGTCATCCTTAATGAAGCCCACAAATCGAGATACTCGATCCACCCAGGATCAGATAAAATGTATCAAGACTTGAAGGAATATTACTGGTGGCCGAGACTTAAAAACGATGTTGCTGTTTATGTTGGAAAATGCCTAACCTGTGCCAAGGTTAAGGCAGAATATCAGAAACCGTCCGGCCTACTACAACAACCAGAGATACCCATGTGGAAGTGGGAGCAGATCTCGATGGACTTCATAACGAAATTACCCAGGACCCCGAGAGGGCACGATATAATATAGGTGATAGTCGATCGGTTAACGAAGTCTGCGCACTTCCTACCGATCCGAGAAAAAGACAGCACTGGAAAGCTTGCTGAAATATACTTAAGAGAAATTGTGGCACGACATGGAGTGCCAATCTCGATTATTTCAGACAGAGATGGACGCTTTGTCTCAAGAATCTGGCAATCATTTCAGGAAGCCTTTGGATCTCAGTTAGATCTAAGCGCGGCATTCCATCCACAAACAGACGGCCAGAGCGAACGGACTATACAAACGTTAGAAGATATGCTTCGCGCATGCGTTATGGATCTAGGCGGCAGCTGGGATGCTCACCTACCCTTAGTTGAGTTTTCCTACAATAACAGTTATCATACGAGCATAAAAGCCGCACCGTTCGAAGCTCTGTATGGCCGCAAGTGCCGATCGCCCTTATGTTGGGCAGACGCTGGAGATAAACGTATGGTTGGTCCTGAACTTGTGCAAGAGACAACCGACAAGATTGCGCAGATCCAAGAGCGCATTAAGGCGGCTCGAGATCGACAAAAGAGCTACGCTGATCTGAAGAGAAAACCAGTAGAATTCGAGGTGGGAGACAAAGTGTTGTTAAAGGTCTCACCTTGGAAGGGCGTAGTAAGATTTGGAAAACGTGGAAAGCTGAATCCACGATACATCGGACCATTCAAAATCTTGGAAAGGATTGGTACCGTGGCATACAAGTTGGAATTACCGGAAGAACTTAATGGAGTACATGATACGTTCCATGTATCCAACCTCAAGAAGAGTCCAACACAAGAAAACGTGATCATCCCTGTGGATGAAGTGCATATTGATGACACCCTCCGATTTACAGAACAACCCGTGGAGGTTACCGACTGGAAAATCAACAAGACCAGGAGGAGCACTGTTAAACTTGTCAAAGTACGTTGGAGCTCTAAGCACGTACCCGAGTACACATGGGAACGTGAAGACCAGTTCAAAGAAAAGTATCCCCACCTATTCAAGAAGACTCCTGCGAGAGTTAGTTCAGCCTGAATTTCGGGACGAAATTCTTTTAACGGGGGGAGACTGTGACAACTGGCACCAAACCGGTAATTTCCGTACACTTTAATCATTATTTAATGACTGCAATTATGTGCTTAAATGTCAGCATTGACTGATTTCATACTAAACAAGTGAATTCATGCACGTTGTATACTATAAAATATTGCTTTATGCATAAACGAGAGCGTTGCGTCAGAAATACTAGTAAACTCACCGGTAAGACACACTGTGTCAACAGAACTGCAGAAAGCAGTCAGACATTAAAATTGGAGCCTAGGTGTAGGTCCAACGACAAGAATACGTTAAAACCCAAGAGTACATACAAGGGTTTAATATATAGACATTACGGAAGCAAAAATAAGCACTAAAAAGCACCCGAAACGTACTTTAAGTGCAGAATTTTAATAAATTCAGTTCAAATCAGCATTTAGACATATAAATACCATGCAGAAATGGTGTTTTATCATCCAGAATACTTCCCTAAGTGATGGGAACTGAAAGGATACAAAAAGGTACTTAAAAGACACTAAAAAGTGTGATTTAGCACTTTAACGAACCGGTATATAACCGAACAACCGGATATTACCCGGAACACCAAACTAATGCTAGAAGCATTGTTTCTATTCTTCTAAGCTAGTTAGGGTCCCCGAACACCCTAACACACTATATATTACTTAACACACTAATTATATCACCTAAACTTCTAACTAGTTTAAGTAACTAGCAAATTAGAATCCAACCAATATACCCTCCCCCCCCCCCCAGAACCAGCCCTAGACAAGGGGTACACCCCCTTGATTTCCTTGAATTAAAAATGAGATCATGTGTGATATCTTGAAGACACTTTGACTAGAGGATAATACAATGTTGGAGGATTTTATATTAAACCACAAGACCTTCTTTCATCTTATCATTCACACAACAAACAACAACTTTCTTCTCCCTCTCTCCCTTGGCTACGGCTTCAAGCCACCACCACACCATCACCATTATCAATCATCATACAAGCATTCCAAGGTTATCTTGAGGTGTAAGAAGGCCACTAACAAAGCTCGGTGCAAGCGGATCTTGAAGGACCTTCACCATTTGCTTTTATCCACCTCATTTGCACTCTTGAACTTCCCTAGCCTTGAGCTAGTAGTAAGTGTTCTAAAACATCCTCTTGTTCTTGTTTAAAGTGGTTAATAGGTGATTTAACGGTTAAAACTCAAGAACACACAAGATCAAAACTAAAAGTCTTGAAAGAAAGATAAACTAGTTGGATAAAGAGTAGATATGTGTGTGTAAATCTCGTAAATCTTGCCTTGTTGTGAATATTTGATGTTGTTAGTTGCTAGTAGTGGAACGGATCGTCATCTAGACATGCTAGATCATGTTCATGGAACATGAACTAGTAATATGTTAAGTGTAAAAGTTTTAAGATGATGAACCCTTCCACACATAAACATGAACTTGTGTAAAAGTAATTTTTCTTGTATAATAAGACTCTAAACATGTAGATCTAAAGATCTACAAGTGGTTTTTCAGAAAAACCAAGCGGAAAATGCTAGTTTTGTTAAAACCCGGACCTTACATAAACTAAAAGCATTTTAGTAAATAAACAAGTGTGTAAACACTTGTGTCACAAGAAAAATTTAACAAGAAATATGTTTGGTAAATCATGACTAGAAGTTGTGAAAATACATACTCTTTAAAGATAAAGTTTTTAAGAAACTGAACTTATTTTTAAAGGTAACAAGACTTACTAAACGTGTTAGTAAGTTACTACATATTTTTACAAACTTTCAAGTTCATAAGTTGTGGTATATGCTTGTTTTGACAAGTTTGATAAATAAAGGTTGTTGTTGATTGTTGTTGATATTGTTGTTGATTTTAAAAGAAAATAAACACATGTTTTGAAAACATGGGAAACCTCCATTTTTAGGGGAAACTCTGTCAAAATTTTTATAAATTTTGACACTTAGAAAAATATAAGTTTTTGAGAAACTTATTCCCTAAAAATGTATCTTAAAATAGTACCAAGGTTTCCCTAATTTTTGGTGATAAGAAAAGATGTTTTCTTCAAGAATAAAAAATGGATATTAAGTATGTATATATTTTGAGAAAAATATATATATTATTTTATCACCAACTTTTGTGCTAAGTGTATATAGTATGTGTTATACGTGCTAGTGTATTAAGACTTAGAAATACACTAAATACTCATGAGAAGTATAAACACAAAAATACACATGCAACATACGAGATACATAATTCGGGTGCAAAGTGCAAAACACGAGATACTTATATTAATTTATGAGAAAATAATATAAGTAAGGTACTTAGTTAAAAATATAAAATATTTTTAACACAACAATACAAATACAAAAGATAGTGACTCGTGCTTTACGAAGCAAGTCTAGTGACTGACGTTAAGAAAACACGTTTAGGTCACGACGCTCTATAAGCAAAATCCGGTGAAGTTTACGACGCAAGGAACGCAAAGTTGTGAGTTCATGCTCCCCCTTTTTCTTTTAACTGTTTTCAGTATTATAACTTCGGGGGTGAAATACATGTACAAATATTACTATGTTTACAAATGGTATGATAACAAGAAACGCACTTGGTGAGGACGAGAACCAAGTATGATGCGTTATGAGAAATGATACGAGAAATCGTGTCACGAATAGGGTACCATAAGCACCATTAATCAACTATATACCTAGACCGCAGAACAAAAGGTTAGATCTAACGGGTGCCGGGCAGCCACACTCTCGGTGAGGGCGAGAATCGAGTAGTGCTTTTATGTCTCAGAATATGCCAACTAGAAAAATGCCTAAGGTTTGGTGACTTCCTATGTCGTGTCACATGTTAATGGCTTTGCAACCCATTAACAATCCTGATACTTACAGGAATACTTTATTTACATAAAATTTATACCATACTAAAACTTGATTTATACTTGAAGTACGTGGGGTACTCGAGAAAACTTGAATGATACTTGAGTACGTGGGGTACTCAAGAAAACGGGAATTATACTTGAGTACGTGGGGTACTCAAGAAAAACATGAATTACACATGAGTACGTGGTGTACACATGAATACTTGATTTATATATGAAAACTCAATTTATACATGACACAAACTATGTTTTCATACAAAGTATACAAACGTGAAATACAACAACTGCATGAATTCACACCAACATTATGTTGACGTTTTTCCAAAAATCACATGTATTTCAGGTAACTAGGATGGATGTGCGCGTGGTCTTACTCATGCTCGTGGATGTCGCTTTGTTTATCGTTAAATAAAGTTGTAACTTTTAAGACAATATGCTATCTCGTGTTGTAAACACTTGACTTATGTTTTCAATAATGTAATGTCTGAAGTTACTTTTGAGCTTGTAGTATGTTTACTCTTCGTATGCAATGAGAACCTTTCATGATCACACCTCGTGCTTCCGCCGCAGAAAGGGGTGTGACAGAACGATCCAAACCCTGGAAGACATGCTTAGAGCATGTGTGATAGATTTTGGAGGAAACTGGGACAACCATTTACCTTTAATTGAATTCTCCTATAACAATAGTTATCATTCAAGCATTGAAGCTGTCCCGTTCGAAGCACTATACGGACGTAAGTGTAGAACTCCGGTGTGTTGGGCAGAAATAGGAGAAAGTCAATTATCAGTTCCTGAAATCGTGCAAGAAACTACCGACAAGATCACTCAAATTAAGGAAAGACTGAAAACGGCTCGAGATCGCCAGAAGAGTTATGCAGACAATCGACGTAAGTCGTTAGAATTCCAGGTTGGAGACAAGGTACTATTGAAAGTTTCTCCTTGGAAAGGAGTAGTTCGGTTCGGTAAGAAAGGAAAGCTAAGTCCAAGATACATAGGACCATTCCCAGTAATCTAGAAAATAGGACCAGTCGCCTATCGTCTATAGCTATCAGAAGAGCTAGCTGGAGTACATGACATATTTCATATATCCAACCTCAAGAAATGTCTAGCAGACGAATCCCTAGTAATCCCTCTTCAAGACATACAGGTGAATGAAAAGTTAAAGTTCGTGGAGAAACCACTTCAAATAGAAGACAGAAAGATCAAGTTTCTCAAGCACAAAAGATTGGTACTAGTCAAGGTCAAGTGGGATTCAAAAAGAGGACCGGAATACACTTGGGAGCTGGAATCGGAAATGAAGCGAAAGTATCCTCACTTTTTTCAGTAAATCTCGAGGACGAGATTTTAAATAAGGTGGGGAGGATGTAAGGACCTGCAAAAATGCCCCAAAACGACCCGTAAGTGAAAACGCGGACCCCTGAAACCCTAATGTGCATGAAAAACCAAGAAAACAAGGTTTTTGGTTCTCAGGCGGGCCGCGTAAACAATAAGCGGACCCTTACGCGGGCCGCGTCAACTTAAGTTTGACCGGATAAGCTTTCCGGGCCACGTGTTGTCCACCTGGCAAACCTACTTGTGACACATGAAGCCTACACGTAGACTAGGGCCCCTCGCGGGCCGCGTAAAGTTTAAGTGTGGGTTTACGCGGGCCGCGTAAAACCCAAAAATCAGCTATAAAAGGGTTGGCCATGAGCAGTTCATCTGTGTCGAAAGTTTTGATCAAATACGAAGTTCTACTGCTCGAAAATCATATTTACAATAGCAAAACGCTGCTACGATCAAGGGTAATAACTCGATCACTGCTACGATTCAATGTCCGACCGATTGAAACCAATCCGATGGATGTTTAAGTGCTGCCCAAACTCGGGCTATGCTTTGTCATTCGTCGTGAGGGTTTTGATCTCGTGAGTTATCGTAAATGTTGTATTAAGTTACTGACCTAGTTCGTATGCATTATCATTTAATTTAGGTTACAAGGCTTATCAGTAGGCTAAACCCTGCCTGTCTAAACTTGCAATGTGAGTCATTCTCTTTTTATCAACAATGTTTTACAATACTCCATTTATTTTCAAAAGTTATAATTACAGGGATTGAGTCTTGGTTATCTTGAATCACTGGCAAGTGGGGTATTGTGCACATTACTAATTTCTCACGGTTAGGTTCATCAACCTAACAGTGATAATCATCACTACTTGGGTGAAAGGACCCAATAGTGGTATGACCATCGTCACCAGGGTGTGACACGGCGCCAGATAAAAATAAGATAGTAGCCATTGTAATCGCTCTTATGCTGTAATTTATAACTAATGTGTCGTTTTATATAACTTGAGTGACTCGCCAGTATTTCCCCGCTGATAAAATATTTTTAAACATGTTTCAGGCGACCTACTGTGAATCAAGGAAAAGTGCTACGGAGCACTAATAAAGCTTGAAGTGGTGGCTCAGTTAAATAAATAAACATGTTTTGTAAAACATAGAATTTCCTTGTGAAATTCCTCTATTGTAAATTACGGGGTTTATCCCAAATTATGAAATAAAATAATTGGGCAATTTTAAAGATTTAAAAGATCCTGTTAAACTTCCGCTGTCAACTCAAATAATAAATACCACGGGTTTCTGTCCTGCGACTCCTGGACCGGGTAAAACCGGGACGGGGGCCATGACAGTGTTATATTTTGCTCGACTGTGTCATCCATTGTGTCTTTGTACATTTCTTATTTTTATGAGCCTTTGTATTATAGCTTAACCCTGCTATATATTACGTGGCAGCTTATAAAAATTTAATTAAACTTTTTATTAACTATATATATTTTTATTTATATACGGATAAAAATAAACCGAGTTGTATACCTATTTTTTCGTCTAGAAACATAATTTATATTTATATTTATATTTTAGTAACAAGAGTGAATAATGTACATTCCAACAATATAAATAAAAGTGTGTATTGAGACAGAGAAATATATTATATTCCATCAGATTTTTTTTTAATGGCAACATTTACTTCAACCCTAAATTCTATCGGATACAACTCAATTTGTTATAAAAGTTGCATTGAAATGTAGGTAAAATAATGAGGCTAGTGTTCTGAAATGTCTCCCATATAGAGTTTTTTGCATTTTGCAAGAAATCAAAATTACGTAAAAAACATTAACCAAAAGACATTTTTTATGTGTGACCCTAGTGTTCTGAAATGTCTCCCATATAGAGTTTTGATAAAAGATTTGATTCTATTTGTTCGATTTCGGAAACTACTCGAAAAGTAGATCACACCACCATTAGTGGTGAAACGGTTATTATGATACCTTGAGTCATCTTCACAAGTTATATATTCCAAGCTTTTGCTACTATTTTAGTGACCATGGGGTCGTGATGTTGAAGTGATAGAACTCTTAACTCGAGTATTATGTTGGATATTTTAGTGTAATTTGAGATTGCGTGTGACATACAAATAAGAGTGTACGCTTATTTGAATGTCATCGGGACTAACGGGGGATCCAAGGGGGCAGCGCCCCCCTTGGCGGGGGTTCGGGGGCAGAGCCCCCGAGAGAAGCGGGGTCCAAGGGGCGGCAGTTGTGGAAAACTGCAAATACGCTCTTTCAAACGTTTTTGAAAAACCCTAGACGAATTTACTGTTCATGAGAATCCCTCAAAATTCTCTCAACCAAATTCTCATACAGAAATCTAGAATCAATTCTGATTTTATCCGATCAAAGATTGGTAGCCACTCCAATTGTTTGATCTGAAAGTGATTACACGACTTCAGATTTATCCAAGCAATTTCGAATTTCCCCAACATATTACTTGCGTAACCTAATTAACAAACAGATTTTAGTAGGTTAACGGGTCAATTTAACTTGGAAATACAACTTGATACGAAATTACCGATTTAACATGTTGAATTTATACTATTCAGGATTCAGTATTCGTTATTTAAATTCAAACTAGTTGAAAACGATCTGACATGATCAATAACTAAATGGGGTAATCTTAGAGCATTCACAAAAGATACCCCATTCCCATTGATATAATTTAATCAAAATACCCATTTACTCAAAGAATTTGATTACTTAAAAAAAAAAACACTACATCTGATTCCCATATATATTCATCATCAATCATATAATATATTTGTCCGCTCACAACCTGGTTCAAATATAGGACGGGGGATGAAAATGAACCCCAAAATAGAGTAAACTGTCAAAATGGTCTCTGAGTTTTGGTCAATTTTGTCACTTTAGTCTAAAACTCAAAACTTTTGAATCTGAATCCATGTGGTTTCAATTTTGTTGCCATTTTCATCCAAATCAAAATCGGATTAGATTTTTCAGTTAACATCCAGTTTTTTTGGTCTTTTTCCTCCCTTTTAATGAAGGGCAAAACAGTTAGATTTTTTTAATTTGTTATAATAGTGTGTTAAAAGACCATTTTGCCCTTCATTAAAAAGGAGGAAAAAGACAAATAAAAGTTGTATGCTAACTGAAAAATTTGACCAGATTTTGATTTTGGATGAAAATGACAACAAAATTGAAACCATAGGGACTCAGATTCAAAAGGTTTGAGTTTTGAACTAAAATGACAAAAGTGAACAAACGTTAGAGACCATTTTAACAGTTTACTCCAAAAAATATGAAGGCTTACTTAGTTTCCCATTTAATTTTGAGGGATGTGGTTTTAGAATGGGGACTCCAATGTTAGAATAAAATTACATAAAATCTTAACTTTTCCTTATAATTTTAGTAAAATGGGGACTCTAATGTTGAAATAAATCTTAAATTTTCATCATAATTTTAGTATAAGGAATAGCATAAGGACTATATTGTGAATCCTCTTATGACCCATTTAGACTATGTGTAGTAGGGCTTGAACTTTGAGTCCCTTCTTTAGGTATTATCTGACATGTGGCTCCTAGTCAGTAAAGAGGCTTAAAGTTAAAAATTGTATACTGGTATAATGCTCCTTGTTATGATTAGATATTGAAATTGAATTAAAAAAACACGTAAAAATGTTCTATTGGCCATTATCTTTTCCAACGGCATATTGGTAAAAAAAATTCCCCTTCAGACGTTTTCAAGCCCATGCCCAAGCCATTTTTTACGAAAAAACACCCCAGGGGGCGGAGGGAGGGACGTGAAGGGGCGTCATGGAGGAAAGCAAAGCCCGGTTGAAGTTCTACGACTGGAGGTCTTATAAACCAGATCATCTGGCGTGATAATCACTACTCCTAATTTACATCAATTTACCCTATGACAGAAATTGAACCCTGGTCTATCCCCAAGATGTACAAAGCGTCAACCATCCCACCAAAGTGGTGATTTATATGATAGTTGACATTATCTCTATATAAATTAAGAGAAGATAAATAGTAACTTATTCGTCGTTTAGTCTATTTTGTCATTTAATATAAACTTTCATTTGCAACTTATGTAGTTTAGTCATTTTATTTTTTTTTCTTTTACTTTAACCAAATTACTTTTCTACCCCTAAATAGTTTTTTTTAAAACACGTTAATACCGTTTTACACATATATTTTTATCTTTTCTTTTTCTTTACTATAACGAGTGTGGCGAAGGTTTTTTTAGCTTAGTTTTTTTAATGAACACGCTATACTCTTTTACACATATTTTGTAACTTTTTTTTTCTTTGCTATAACGAATGCATTGAAACCGACCAGGTTTTTATCGTTTTCTTTTTCATTTACCTTTGTTTTGATGTTCACAGCCGAGTTACGACGCAAATATGATAACACATTTAGATATCATTTTATTTAATTTTACGAATTTATTTATTGGTTGTCGTGGTGTGCTATACGTTTTGAATTTCAACCGCGTCCATGCTCAACGCTCGAGTAACTACGACTCTAGTATGTACTAAATTAAGCGATTTATAAAGGTGTTTATAGGAGAGCAAATTAAATAATTTAGTTAAAATAGGATAATTGCCATATGTACTAAATTAAGTGATTTATAAAAAATTGTTAGTCTAAATATATATAAAGGTGTTTATAGAAGAGCAAAAGTGATTTAAAAAAAAATAGTCTAAATATATATAAAGGTGTTTATAGAAGAGCAAAGTAAATAATTTAGATAAGTTATCATAAGCTATGTTATCATAAATTGCCGTTCTTAAACTTATGTTTTCTTCATTTTTTATTACTAATTCAAAATAAGGATTATAGTTTTTTTACTCAGCTTTACATTAATATATGACCGTAATAATCTAATTTCACTTATAGCAAACAATTCTAATTAATGTCATATGACAATTTCTACTTCAACCTCATAATTTTTATTTATGTTTTTAATTGATATTTCTTTAATAATTAATACATGAATATCATTTATTAAAAACATATAAATAATTAGTTTCTGATTTATAATAATGAACACCAAAATTTTATTAATTCAAATATTTAATATCGTATATTATGTTAATGAATACCAAAATTTTATTAATTCAAACATTTAATATCGTATATTATGTTAACTAGTTTATAAACCCGTGTTATACACGGGTTGCATAAATTTAATTTTATATAATAAGCAATATAGTTATATATTTAAAATACCCCGTACATTGCACGAGTTAAATAAATATAATGTAATCGATTAACACATACGGTCGCCAATATATGTATTTAAATGATAAATTTTATGTACTATTTACTTATTAAATTTTTAATTTGTTTTATATTTATTATTAGATTAGAAACACGTGTATTATAGAACCAATGAAATATTAAATGCATATTAATAAGCAAAAAATAAATAAATAGTAAATAAATAAGAGAGATCCATGAAGTTTATGATTTAATATAATTTTCTTATTTATGTATCCTATTAAATATTAACTAATAATCGTATTAAAAAAAATAATTTATCTAAATCTATTTTAAATGAGAAAAAAAAATTATATATTTGTGTGATTCTACAAAGAAAAAAAAAACTTCTTTTTATCTCCTACATAAAAGAAGAAAATACAAATTATATATTATTATTACTTTAAAGTTTGATAAAAAAGTTATTATCATTATCTAAATTAGATTTAGTTAGGAAAAATAAATTGAAAAATAAGATAAAGATATTATAAATTCAAAGTTTGATAGAAAAGTTATTATCCTTATCTAAATTATATTTAATTAAACTATTGTTTAATAGGAAAAAGAAATTGTAAAATAAAATTAGGAGGCACCAGAGATTGACACGTGTCAAAAAAGATTTTTATATATTAGTATAGAAAGATTGGTATAATTTCAAAATTAATTTCATACCTAAATTATTTCCAAACTAGTTTTCGTTATTATCTATAATTTTAATTTTATGATCCAAAATCTTCCTGTATAAGACCACCCGTAGTGGGGCGTTATTTTTAAAAAAAATTGAAAAAAAACGCCCCAAAACGCCCCTCCCCCCACTACACCGGGCGTTATAAGGCGTTTTTTTGAAAAGTTTGCATGTGGGCGTTTTATTTAAAACGCTGGAATGGTCAAATGAGCAAGTGCATGTGGCCAATGGGAGTGTTCTTCAGTCTGCCAAGGTTTGACTAGCCAATGGGAGTGTGAGTTTGTTTTTTTTTTTTTTTTTTTTTGTTTAATGATTGGAAGGGGCATTATTAGGCATTATGCCCACTACACCACTTTTGCAATAATGCCCCATGCTGACTGGGATGACACGTGTCGAATAATGCCCCATGGTGGGGGCATTATTTTGTTCCACCACTACACATGGTCTAATTGCCTTTTAATAACAAGCTTACTATTAAATCTTATTATATGTTTAAATTATATAAAAACATATAACTTAAACTAATTCGACCCAGTGTAATAGATATCATTGAAGACTGTTTTCTCTCGTTGTATTTTTCGTGATGACTAAAAATAATATTCATGACAATCGGTACCCAAAGTTGGTTTGTGTTTAAAATAACCAGTGTTTTCACACGGTCTATTTGTGGCTTTTTCCAGAGTCAAAATTAGAGATGAATTTAAACTGTTAATTACTGATAAAAATGATAATTTTCTGAGTAGGGCATCCAGTGTTGTCTATAAAGAAGTTTTAAAGATTTATAATTTGTATTTGTACAATAGATTTATAAATTGTAAATGTAACACTGATTTGTAATTTTTCATAATTACATGTAACAAAAGATGTAATTATTTATTATAAATATTTTCATTGTATCATATTTGATAGTCAACGCGTGTAATACATGCATCTATAACCTAGTAAATAATAAACTAACCATATACATTTATCTGATTTAACATGTAACAATAAAAAAAGATGACAACTTAAATGATAATCTATTCTAACATGTAACTCACAAAGTTGAGCAAAGCATACGAGCATAGGTTTGGGGAGTTTACAAATGAGTCAAGCTGGCTTGGCTCATTTATTTTACGAGTTGAAATATCAGATTCCTTTAGCATGATATTATATAGAAAAAAAATACTAAATGTTACAATTTAAAACACAATAAAATGTATTATAGGCATGACATTTAAAAAACACTAATTAATTTTCTTGGCATAGTGTTTTAAATTTCATACATAGAATACATTTCATTGCGTTTTAAATTGTTACATTTATTGTTTTTCTATATAATATAATGCCAAAATAATCTAAAACACCAAGCCTAGAATTTAAAACGCATTACTTGTATAGACTTCTAACATTTTTTTTTAAGTTTTGAACTTTGTAGCCAACTCCTAACCTAGGTTAGGAATTAATGAAATTTGTGATGAAGTGGATTCCCCGATCGATGTTTGTTCGGTATACTATGGTACTGGCACTTGGTATGACAACCGAAAGATAAAAAACCTAAAAAATAAAGTCGTGATATGCCAACATTAGACTGATACGTATTTTACATCGATCGAAAACTATAAAAACTGATATAAGTAATGAATCTGATAGTACGAAAATAGTATCGATGTTCAGTCGGAGTCAACTTAAAAGATTATATCTCATTAATTGTCACAGATTCTTCTCCTATAATATCTCCTAACATTGATTGTTATTATTATGTATTTAATTGTATTCATTTGTTTTCCTTGTATGTTTGTATGTAACCTTCTATATTATACATTTCCTAATCTCTCTATCATTAAGAGAGAATTTCATACTTACACGACTTGATATCGATATTGCTGCTAAGGTATTATATGGTTAAAAGAATATAAAATTAATTATTTATCTGGGCTGAAATTTTAAATTAGCCCCAAAACACACATAAAAAAAATGGAAAAAAAGGTTTTTTCGTTTAACAATAGTCTATGAATATGCAACAACCACATGAGTCTTTCCTATAAATACATCAACAAAGTCCCTCAAATGCGTACATGCTAAAAAATATGGAAGTAGAGAAAAAATATGAAGGCCATGTGGTGGTGTTGCCCTACCCAAGCCAAGGCCATATCAACCCACTCCTCCAATTTGCTAAAAGACTTGCCTCTAAAGGCCTTAAAGCCACCATTGCCACCACACACTACACCCTCTCCTCCATCACCTCCCCACTTGTCACGGTGGAGCCGATCTCCGATGGGTTCGATGATGGCGGTTTCGCTCAAGTTCGGTCCGAGGAACTCTTCCTAGAGTCATTCAAAACCAACGGCTCACGTACACTCACCCAACTCATCAAGAAACACCAAGCAACCAAGAATCCCATCACTTGTGTTGTGTATGATTCTTTTTTGCCTTGGGCTCTTGATGTGGCTAAGGAAAATGGGATTCTTGGAGGACCGTTTTTCACCAACTCAGCCGCGGTTACCGCCATTTTTAGCCGAATACATGGTGGGGAATTGAAGTTGCCTGTGAGATTGGAAGATTGTCCGGTGGTTATTCCGGGTGTTCCTCCTATGAATTTGGAAGATTTGCCTAGCTTTTTGAATGCACCGGAAAGTTATCCTGCTTATTTGAGGATGAAATTGAATCAGTTTTCGAATTTGGATAAGGCTGATTGGATTTTCAGCAACACTTTCCAATCATTGGAACATGAGGTTATTGTAGATAGTTTGAATAATATTTAATTGCTTTAAAAAGAACTTAATATATAAATACTTTTTCAATTTTCTTAAAGTAAATTCTTTACTTTTTTTAGTAAAAGTTTAAGATAGGCGAGTCCTAAACTAGTGATGTTTACAAATAGTAGCAATTATTGATTTGTTTAGATTTTTTTTTTATTATTTATTTATTATTATTATTATTTTTTTTTATTTTTATTTTTTGCAATAGGTGGTGAAAGGCATGGGGGAGCAATGGCCAGCAAAACTTATAGGTCCAATGGTACCATCAGCCTACTTAGATGGCAGAATTGAAGGTGACAAAGGTTACGGTGCAAGCCTATGGAAGCCACTTGACGAAGACTGTGCCAAATGGCTCGAAACCAAGCCTTCAAACTCGGTTGTTTACATATCTTTCGGGAGCATGGTTTCACTAACCCAACAAGAAATGGAGGAAATTGCATGGGGCTTACAAGAGAGTGGGTTTTACTTTCTTTGGGTAGTTAAAGATTCTGAGAGACACAAATTGCCAAAAGGGTTTCTTGATGTAACCACACAAAATCAGGAAAAGGGTATGATAGTGAGTTGGTGCAACCAACTTGAAATGTTGGCTCATGATTCGGTGGGTTGTTTTCTGACTCATTGTGGATGGAACTCGACGCTAGAAGGGTTGAGCCTTGGGGTGCCAATGGTCGGGGTCCCAAAGTGGGCGGACCAGTTAACCGATGCCAAGTTTATAAAAGATGTGTGGTGTGTAGGTGTTAGGGTTAAGGTGGATAATGTGAGTGGAATGGTGAATAGAAAAGAGGTTGTTTTGTGTTTGAATGAGGTGATGGATGAAGGGAAGAGGAGTTTGGAGATCAAAAAGAATGCTGGAAAATGGAAAAAGTTAGCTAAAGAGGCCATAAGTGAAGGTGGGAGCTCTGATAAGGCCATTGATGAGTTTGTGATGTCATTAAAGGGAACATGAAAGGAATAAGACGTGTGTCGATGTTGATTCTTGATGTGTGTGGTGAATAAATGTCTTGGTATAACAAATACTCCTTGAAGTAACAAAATGAAATAAATAAATCTC
Organism: Helianthus tuberosus; assembly: GCA_030545235.1. NCBI lineage: Eukaryota > Viridiplantae > Streptophyta > Magnoliopsida > Asterales > Asteraceae > Helianthus > Helianthus tuberosus. The sequence continues at coordinate 21,234,227 of CM060436.1, read as the reverse complement.
ACTATTTATCTTTATCTTCACCGTCTAAAATTTATAGAAAACCACAACTTCCTCCAACACTATAATTTAATTAAATATTGTTATTCTTTATATTGATCTCTTATTTTAAAAAACCTTTCACATCCCTTTGCACATACCTATCTCTATATTTTTGTTGTTATTTTTATCTTTCTTATTATTTATTTATTGTTTTATGTGTGTGAGAGAGAGAAAAAAGAGGAAAAGGTATCTTGTTTTGATCACCCGTAGTGGTAAAGCTTTTGGGCGTTTTTTCACAAAAGCACGCCCCATCAACCGCCCCTGGCCGTTATTAAGCAATAATTTGGGTGGAGCGTCCTTTTTTCCACGCCTCTTCTTGTTTTCTTTGGCCAATAGGCTATTGCCAGCACCACCAACCTTAAATATGGTTGGATGGATTTTTTTTATTTCACTTTTAAATATATCTACTTACCTTACACCCCATTTACCACTACACTCATTTTATGATAATGCCCCATAAAGCACTCTTGCTGACTGGACCACCACATGACACAAAACGCCCAAAGGTGTAACACCTCGAAAACGGGTTTGATAGTCAAACCACGTTAATAATAATGAACGGGTAAAATACCGTTAGTGGTAAATATTAACCCGGTAAATATTAGGATTTAAATAATTAAACCTAATATTAATTAAAAAGAGAATAAAAGCTTTTGAGAAAATAAAGTTCGTAAGAGGCCCGAGTTAACGGGACTTAAAAATAAAACGGGTTATAACCTCCCCGAACCTACTAAGTTAACTAGGAATAATTAACCTAGTTAATTAGAGAAAATATTGCTAGAAATAAGTAGATTGAGGCCTACTTGATAACTAACCAAAACACGCGGGACTAATATTGCCAAGTAGGCAAACTTGATTTATAAAAAATAAGAAATAAAAACACAACACACACACACACTAAGTGTGTATGTGCGCGCATGCGACCAGGAGGGGAGAACAAGGGTGAAACCCTAGTTCAAGCTTAAACCCCAAATTGAGAATCAATTCAAGACCAAATTGAAGCACAAACGCGTATACACGATCACCAAGTCAAGGGGATCGTAAGGTATGTCGAATTTTTGACATATATGAAGTTATGAAAATTGATCAACTTTACAAAATGCGATTGATGTATGAATCGTAGAGGCTACGGCCGAATTAGAGATTTAAAGTAAATTGTTATGATTTAGGTGTTTGGGTGAATTACCACACCTAGCTAAGTGGGTTCTTGACTATATAGTGAAGATGATGATATACATGTGCTTAGAATCATCATACTTGGTAGTTTAAGCGAGATACTTGAACAAAATATAAGTTCGAGTGAAAGCTCATGCATGACTTTAAATGGGTTTTTGTATGTTATGATGAAATTGGTAAATTTGTTCATGAAAATAGATGTATGAAATCGTGTTATCTACTAGTTCATACGAAGAACTTGATATGATGAAACGGGTTTCACTTATAGATGGGAACCCTAGTGATGCTGCTGAAATGAATGAATAAATTAGTTCTTGCGAAATGAATAAATTAGTTTTGATAATCGCTTGAACTAGTTAAAGTGTTGGAAATGTAATAAACTTTGTTAGAAATTTGGTTAAAACGGTGGCATAAAGATAACGCCTACCGGGTAATTAAGGAATGCCTAAACTAGTTGATGAACTTGATTGTGCATTTCATATACTAATGGGCATTTGACTTTTAAAAGTCGAACTGACCTATAATTCGATAAATGATAATTTTGATATAAAATGAGCAAGGTGGAATAATCGTATTAAATTATGATCAATCTAACCACCTTGTGAATGATGAATGATAGTTTGACGCTTAACAAGCTAGGTGGAAGCTTGTGGAGGAAGCGGGTCAAACGAATCAAGTATGAAAAGAAAAGCGTAGTTGGATGCGAGGTAAGTAAAGCTTAAACCCTTTTTGTAAAGATATGTATATATTTATAAGTTATAAATACAACAAAGGATACATTCAAAACATGGTTCCGACACAAAATGATACGGGTCGGAACATATCAAAAGATGAAAAACTATGCTTAATGGTGAAAAGTGTCGAAATGGTAATTTAGGTCATGAGATGACATATATATATATATATATAAATGAATTTTTGAATGGCTACTTTATAAGTAAGCCTAAATGAATAAAAAGGGAAAACAGTGTTTTAGTCACGTATAAATGGATAAAAGAGGAAGTTAAAAACGACACCAAGTGGCATAGGCCATGTTGGGTAAACGCGTAAGAAACAGATTTAAGAGACCTAACTAATTGGCGAAAAATCTTAAATGAGTTACTTAGCGAAATGGTAAATAAATACCATTCAATTATAAGCAAAATGTTTGGTCGTTTAGATTAAATGGGTCAAACGGTAATATTGATACCAATTGACAATTAATGACTAATGAGTGTTTGTCGAGTCTTATGCTCACACCTCACAGGATAAAAACGGCTTATGAATTAGCAATGCAATGAATTAGCAATTTATTGAGATAAGGAATTAAAACGGGTCAATATGTTGATCCGAGCCAGGTACGTATAAATTCGATTATAGTAAACGTGCGATTTTGGTCAAATATTCAGTGAAAGTTCTTTGTCGTAAAATGAGAGACTAAAGTTGACCAAAACGCCCTTGATGGGTAAATCGGGCAAACAACCCTTATGGGTTGTTTAGGAACTTGTATTATGATTATGTAATCCTTAGATACGTATAAAAGTTATAGGCATAAACTTTCGTGGGTCAAATGCCTAAGAATGGGTCATTTGCGTAAAATGGCTAACCGAAGGGTAAAATTCGGGATAACTGGTTCATTATGTCAAATCCACCACAAATTTAGTTGTGGTGGAATATAAGTAGTTATTTAAATATGGGAATGCGAAGTGTGAAAAGAGAAGAGCGAGTTTGATGCTTAAAGGCATAAATGTCACACCCCAACCGATGGCGGAAACATCGGGGTGCGAGCACTAAGCGTTCAGATTGCTCATGAGAATTCCATAACACTATTGTTTCAATAAAAGTTAATTCATTTCTTGCAATAGTCTAAACAACGTCATCACAAATATCACATTACAAACCAAATCATAAATTGTTCAAAAGACTAAATTAACTAGGCGACGTTTCTAAGCATCCCCTAGCTTGATTTCCATGTTCCATCGCAACCTATCAGCCTGCAACATGTATTAAAATATCAATACAAAAGTATTGGCGAGTATACAAGTTTGATAATAGAATAATAGATTAAAACAACTCATATCCATGGTGTAAGCAAATAAAAATAGTTTCAGTTGTGTTAGTGTCGCAGTCCACGCAGTGATAGCCCAAGTATCCCGATGCTTTAGTGTTTACCCAAGACTCAAGGTAAACTAGAATCCTCCTAACAATACCCCCTGAGAATAATGGGAGAGGTGCACCCCCTATAGCGCTACTATTGTTAAGGCGGAACTACACACCCTGGATTAAACGTTACATAGCACAAATAGAATACTAGAATGCATCAGTTTTCACATACACATAGGATAGAGTTTAGATTACAAAAGGTTCAAGTTTATATAGAATACATGTTGCACCCCAAAGTTAAAAGTAAAAAGGGGATCGAGTATACTCACAGTGATTGCTTAACAGTCGCAACTGTTATTGGATCAAAAGGAGCTCTTTTTAGAGTTAGCCTGATTAGATTACAATAGGATGAGAGTCGGGCAGAATACGAGATTGAATAAAGTGTGGGAGACTGTCACTGGATCGGATGGCTGTCCGATCGGATGGTTATCCAATCGGATTGCCAGTCGATTCGGGTGACTTAGCGTGAACAAGGACTGTCCGATCAGACGGCTGTCCGATCGGGTGGCTTAGTGTGAGGGTGAAACGAATGGCTGTCCGATCGGACGGCTGTCCGATCGGGTGGTCATCCGATTTAAGTGTCAATTGCTCAGTGATATAACTTAAGGGTTCTGGTTATCTTGATCGGATGGCTTCTTGATCGGATGGCTTCTCGATCGGACGACTGTCCGATCGGGTTGCCACTCGATTGAAATCCCTAAAACTCTCAAGTGTCTGAAAAAGTTACTAAGTGTTGGAAGGTTTCAAAGTTCCAAGATTGCAAGGCATGTGTCCCTTAATCGGGTGGTTGTCCGATCGGATTGTTGTCCGATCGGGTTGCATCTCGATCGGGCGAACCTTGTTCCCTTGAATGTTTGTAAAATTTTCTAAGTTTTCAACGATGATGACATGGTACGTATTGAGACAATAGTAAACGCATCGTCGCACAGCCGTTCTGATCGGGTGGGAACCACCCCAGTCCGATGAGTTACTGTCCGTGATAACGTTCATGTCAAACTCCGTATTCCAGCCATCATTCTCCGGTGGAAATCTATCTTTAAGCCGACTCTAGACTAATAATCAAGTCTATAGTCCGTTCAGGACCGGATCTCACCATTTTAGAGTAAAAGTCGAAGAAAAGATGAAGGAACGTGAGTTTTACCATGAAAAATACTTAGATTTAGGTTAGATTTAGTGATAAATACATGGAATCCCTTAGATCTTAGCTAGATCTCACCAAGAATGACCTCATATGATAGTTTGTACAACCCACCATGATGACATCATCATTAAGATCTCAGATATGAGAGATTTCACGGTGAAAAGTGTGATTTCAAAGGTGAATCACGTAGAGGATGAAGTGTAGATCAAAGAAGTACAAAGATCTAGTCTAAAACATACCGAAATCGCCAAGAAAATGAAGGAGAAAGGTGCTTGTGCGTCTGAGTCGAGCTGGGCTGTCATATCAGTGAAGGACTGATATGACAGCTCCTATTTATAGTGTGAGAAGGAATAGAGGCGGTGCAGCATGGATAGGGTGGCGCCCCGATCGGGTGGCAATCCTATCCGGTGGCAATCCGATCGGGTGGCAATCCGATCGGATTGCCACTCTGGCCAATCCAACCTTTCCGCGTTCCCGTCTTTGATTCGTTTTGTGAGTTAGATTAAGCGTTGTGTATTATAGAATAACTAGATTATATCATAAACGTCAAAAGTTCCAAAGATTAATGGATTCCGCCAGTGACTAGGCTCCAGTCTCTCGTTCAACCAAGAATCAAGTTTCACGAGTCTAAGGAGTCAAGCACCAAATAGATTTAGACATTTCAAACATAGATTTAGGCATTCCATCATAGATTTAGAGATTCCAACATAGATTTAGATATTTCAAATATAGAGTTAGGCATTCCAAGCATATAGTTATAGACATTCCATAGATATAGACATTCCACACGTTGATTTAGGCATTTCAAGTATATAACATAGACTTCCACATAGATTAGGGGTTAAAATGACAAATAGACAAACTTCAGGGACTAATCTTGACAAAATCCTAAAGTTTAGGGACGTTGGGCGTTACAGTCTCCCCTCCTTTAGGAGATTTCGTCCCCAAAATCTTAGATGAAGACTGCTCAAAGAGCTGCGGATACTTGGCCTTCATATCACTTTTCAATTCCCAAGTGAATTCGGCACCACGCTTTCCTTCCCATCGAACCTTAACAATGGGAATTTTGCTGCGCCTCAGACGCTTGACAGCTTGATCCATGATTTCGATTGGTTTTTCCACAAATTGAACGGCTTCATTTATTTGCAAGTCTTCAAGGGGAACCTGCAGTTCCTCGTCGGCTAGGCATTTACGTAGATTAGACACGTGGAACACCGGTGTCACGACCCCGGACCCGGTTTTACCCGTTTCAGGAGCCGCGGGACAGAAATCCCGTGGTATTTATTTATTTGAGTTTAACAGCGGAAGTTTATCATCAGGATCGTTGTAAAGCTAAAATTTTCCCGATTATTTTATTTCACAACTCGGGATAAAACCCCGTTAATTTACAATATTATGATTTCACGAAGAAATCTTTATTTAACAAAACATATTTCTTTCTTTTACAATGAGCCACTTTCTTAAGCTTGCAGTGCTCCGTAGCACCTTTCCTGAATCACAACAGATCACATGAAACATGTTTGAAAAAGGTTTTGTCAGCGGGAAATACTGAGTGAATCATTCTATTTACTAAAACAACCTGTTTGTTATAATTTACAGTATTAAGGAAGATTACAATGTTTCTGATATCAACCAATTACCCACAGTATTTGTCACTCGACCGGATCTGTGACTATGGTCATATCCCCCATTGGCTGCCCCAATGGTGACGATTATCAAATAATGTATACAAAACCCCACATACCGGCTGTAACTTGGTGATTACATAAACTTAATCACTGTAATTATAATCTTTGAAAATAAACATGCTTTTGAAATCAAATTTGATAAAAAGAGAATGACTCACATTGCAGATTTAACATAGATAGAGTTTACTCTACGGATTAGCCTTGTTAACCTAATTTAAATAACAATGCACACAAAACTGGGTTAGTAATCAATACAACATTTACGATAACTCACGAGATCTCAACCCTCACAACGAATGACAAAGTGCTATGCTTAAACATCCATCGAATTAACGATTAATGACAAAGCATCACCCTAATGTGGGCAGCACTTAAACATCCATTGAGTACATTGATCGATCGGAAAATGAATCGTAATAGCGATCGAGTTATTACCCTATTTTGTGGCAGCACTTCGTGAATTGTGTGTGTTTTTGTAGTAAACAGCGTCTAAGTGATTGTACATAACGAATTTTATCGTCGTAACATGCAAACAGTTCAAGTCCCAAGCCCTTGTATTTATACCCACAATTTGCACCCCCCGCGTGTCGCGAAGGGATCCCCTTCCCCTGTCGTGTGTCGCGGGGCATACCCCCTAGCCTAGGGTTGCTTCGTCACCTATCTAGCTCTGATGATTCGACGTTATATGATTTTTCAATTTAGACAACGCATTTTAGAGATAATCGTCAATTAGGCTTACCCCCCTTGAGTTTTAGGGGCCCTGATTCCAATTCCAACTATTCTGAAAATTTTAGGGTTTATGCAGAATCACTTGGGTTTCTCAATTAGGGTTTCCTATTGGACAATTTAATTAAATAAATATGACTTTTGATGAGAGTTGTTACATTCTCCCCACCTTAATAAAAATCTCGTCCTCGAGATTTACTGGAATAAGTGTGGATACTTTCGCTTCATTTCTGATTCCAGCTCCCAAGTGTATTCAGCTCCTCTCTTTGAATCCCACTTTACTTTAACTAGCACTAGTCGTTTGTGCTTGAGAAACTTCACTTTTCTGTCTTCTATCTGAAGAGGTTTCTCAACAAATTTTAACTTTTCGTTTACCTCTATGTCTTGAAGAGGTACTACCAGAGATTCGTCTGCTAGACATTTCTTGAGATTAGATACATGAAATACATCATGTATTCCTGCTAATTCTTCTGGTAGTTGTAAACGATAAGCAACTGATCCTATACGTTGGATTACTAGAAATGGTCCTACGTATCTTGGACTTAGCTTTCCTTTCTTACCGAATCTAACAACTCCTTTCCAAGGAGAAACTTTTAACAGTACTCTGTCTCCAACTTGGAATTCTAATGGTTTGCATCTATTGTCTGCATAACTCTTCTGGCGATCTCGAGCCGTTTTCAGCCTTTCCTTGATTTGTGTAATCTTATCAGTCGTTTCTTGTACAATCTCCGGACCTGATAATTGACTTTCTCATATTTCTGCCCAACAAACTGGAGTTCTGCATTTTCTTCCATACAGTGCTTCAAATGGGGCAGTTTCAATGCTTGAATGATAACTATTGTTATAGGAGAATTCGATTAAAGGTAAGTGATCATCCCAATTCCCACCAAAATCTATTACACATGCTCGGAGCATGTCTTCTAGAGTTTGGATCGTCCTTTCACTTTGTCCGTCCGTTTGTGGATGATATGCCGTGCTTAGGTTTAGTCGAGTTCCCATTGCTTTCTGGAAACTTTTCCAGAAATGAGAAGTAAAACGACTATCCCTATCCGAAATAATGGAGAGTGGAACTCCATGTAAGGATACTACTTTATCTACATACAACTTTGCCAATCTTTCCATGCTAAAGGTTTCTTTCATAGGTAGAAAGTGAGCAGATTTGGTTAATCGATCTACAATTACCCAAATCGCGTCATTACCTTTTCTGGTTTTGGGCAACTTAGTAACAAAATCCATTGTTATGAGTTCCCATTTCCATACCGGCAATTCTAATTGTTGTAGTAGCCCTGAAGGTTTCTGATGTTCTGCCTTAACTTGTGAACAAGTAAGACACTTAGAAACATATCTAGCTATATCCTTCTTCATGCCTATCCACCAGAAATTATTTCTTAAATCTTGGTACATTTTATTGTTTCCTGGATGTATAGTATACCTAGATTTATGAGCTTCTTCCAAAATCTTATTTCTTAATTCTCCCTGTTTTGGTACCCAAATCCTTTTCTTATGGAATCTCCAAATTCCATCAGCTCCTCGTTCTAAATCTTTTATTCGTCCCTTCATTCCTTCAGCAACATCTTCTATTGCTGTTTCTTGAAAATACTTTAGTTGTTCCATTAAATCTAACTGTAGACTTAATCTGAGAGAACGAACCCGTCGTTGTCTTTTATGGTACTTACGACTTAAGGCATCTGCAACTACATTTGCCTTTCCTTCGTGATATTGAATATCACAATCATAATCACTTAAGATTTCCATCCATCTCCTTTGTCTCATGTTTAACTCTTTTTGCCCAAAAATATATTTTAAACTTTTGTGGTCCGTATAGACAGTAAATTTACTTCCGTAAAGATAATGTCTCCAAATCTTAAGGACGAAAATTATGGAGCCTAACTCTAAATCATGAGTCGTATAATTTTCTTCGTGCTTTTTTAATTGTCTTGAAGCATATGCAATCACCTTTTTGCGTTGCATAAGCACACATCCATATCCTAGTTTTGAAGCATCACAATATACTTCAAAATCTTCAGTTCCTTCTGGTAAGGCTAAGATTGGAGCATTTGTTAATTTCTGCTTCAAGATTCTAAAGGCTTTTTCTTGTTTAGGTCCCCATTCAAACTTAATGGCTTTACAGGTTAGCTTAGTTAATGGTACAGCTATCTTGGAAAAATCCTTAATAAACCGTCTATAGTACCCAGCTAAACCTATAAAACTTCTAATTTCCATTGCTGTTTGTGGAACCTTCCAATTGGTAATTGCCTCTATCTTAGCAGGATCTACGTGAATACCTTCGTGATTCACCATGTGTCCTAGGAATTGCACTTCCTTTAACCAAAATTCACACTTCGAGAATTTGGCATAAAGCTTTTCTTTTCTTAACAAAGTTAAGAGTGCATGAAGGTGTTCACAATGCTCTGTTTGACTTTTGGAATAAATAAGTATATCATCTATGAAGACAATTACAAATTTATCCAAGTACGGTTTACAGATCCTATTCATCATGTCCATGAATGCTGCAGGTGCATTCGTTAACCCGAAGGGCATGACTGTAAACTCGTAATGACCATACCTAGTTCTAAAAGCAGTCTTAAGTATGTCTTCCTCTTGTACTTTTAATTGATGATATCCAGAGCGTAAATCTATCTTAGAGAAGTATCTAGCCCCCTGAAGTTGATAAAAAAGATCATCAATCCTAGGTAATGGGTATCGATTCTTAATTGTAATTTTATTCAATTCTCTATAATCAATACACATTCTCATTGAACCATCCTTCTTCTTTACAAATAACACTGGAGCTCCCCAAGGGGATGAGCTAGGTTGTATGAATCCTTTACTTAGTAATTCATCTAATTGCTTTTTCAGTTCTAACATTTCTGTGGGTGCTAACCGATAAGGTGCCTTAGCTATCGGTGTAGTTCCTGGAATTAGATGAATCCTAAATTCTACTTCCCTATCTGGGGGTAATCCTGGTAACTCTTCTGGAAATACGTCCGGATATTCTGAGACTACAGGAATTTCCTTAAGTTCTTTACCCTTAGTACTAATGATTACTGAAATCATATATACTATTCCTTGTTTTCGTTCACAACTAGCAACTTTCATTACTGATATGAACTTCATGGGTTTACGTGGCTTATCTCCTGTAATCATGATGACTTTTCCGGTAGGTGCCTGAATTTCTATGGAATTCTTATCACAAAGAATTTGAGCATGGTTGGCTATTAACCAATCCATTCCTAACACAACATCGAATTCAGCTAATTTCATAGGTAACAGATTTCCAGAAAATTTATGACCTGAAAGTTCTATTTCTACTTTTTGCAAAACCTGATCTATTTTAACTGAATTCCCATCTGCGGTTTCGACTGTAAAAATCTGCCTAATGTTGGTTAAAGGTAACTTAAGAGCTTGACAGAATAAAGTATTGATAAAACTTTGGTTTGCACCAGAGTCAAATAATACTTTTGCGTATACGTTGTGAACTAGGAACGTACCAGCTATAACATCTGGAATGAGTTCTGCTTCTTGAGTGGTTAGCTGGAATGCTCTGACATTTTTCTTAGTAGCTCCGTCAGTCGCCTTGGCTTTGTTGTCTGCTGGTTTGATCAATTTAGGACATTCTGTTTTGAAATGTCCGGCTTCTCCACAATTGTAACAAATTATGGATTTCTTTCTGCAGTTTTCTTCACGATGTCCTATAGTTTTGCAAAAATTGCAAGTTATATCGCATCTTCCATAATGTTTCTTTTTGCATTTCCTGCAGTATGATGGAATTGGTGATTGCCCTATTCCTCTTTTCTTGAAGTTATTACTATTACCCATACGAAATCCTTGGGTAATTTTCTGAGCCAGTTCCTTTTTCGTGTCTTCATCTCTTGTGCGTACCAGTTCATCAGTTAGGGTGTTGGCTAGTTCCACTGCATCGTCAATAGTGCGAGGTCTCGCAGCTTTAACGATATTGCGGATTTCGCTAATTAATCCCCAAATGTAGCGAGAAATGAGTACCGGCTCTGGCGAAGCCAGCGTTGGTACCACCCTAGCATATTCGAAGAATGTTGAAGTATATCCTCGACAGTCCACATTAACCATCCGATGGTTTAGGAACTTATTTGCCATTTGATCTTTTTCATACTCGGGACATAATTTTCTTTCTACAAGACTCTTAAATTCATCCCAGTTCATGGCATAGGCCACAATCCTTCTTTTAGCTTGTAACACTGTGTTCCACCATTCTAACGCCCCTTCTTTAAAAAGATTAGACGCATACATAACTTGGTCTTCCTCAGCACATTTGCTTATAGCAATTACTGCCTCAGTTTTCTCTAACCAACGTAATGCTGCAATAGCCCCTTCATTACCTGAAAACTCAGTTGGTTTACAGGCAAGGAATTCTTTGTAAGTGCAACCAGGTGTTGCAGCTTTCATTTTCTTGAAAATTGGGGTTTGCAGATCATTATTGTTATTAACATGATTTCCGCCTCCGTTTATACTATTACTAAAGTTGTCGCCTTGAGTACGTTTACTAGGAATGATTGATTGCGGTTTAACAGGTTTTTGAACAGCAGCAACAATTGCTGGAATAGCATTGGCTATTCCTTGTGCAACGATATCCTCTATATCTTGTCTATTTAACAATTATTCTTCCTGAATTTGTTCGGATTGATTTACTTCATTTACTGGTTCATTACCAATGTTTGCCATCTGATAATTAATTTATAGATAAATAATTAGTATAAAAGAAATAATCCAATGTCACAATTAATTGCACATAATCACGTAAACGAATATACAAACAAAATCTAAAATTTCATTTAGTTTATAGATTATATCATGCCTCTATATACAACCGTTTTATTATTTATTTTACAAATACTGATTTTACTATTACTATTACACAACCACTGTTTTACCAACCCACTATCTCTCGTCATTTGTCTTCCTAAAAACGAAGCTCCCTTTCATCATACTTCCAAGCAATTTGTCCCCCTATCTCCCGGATTCTATTTCCTGCATCCATTAACTCTTCGCCAAAATGGCGAAGTTCTGCTAAATTCTCGTTACTCATGGGTGGATTTGGTAGGGGTTCTGGATCGAATTGCGGAAGAAAGGAATAAGGACTGTTGACAATGTTTTGGAATTGCCAATCATTGGTCCACCACTCGTCCATTTCTACAGGTTGAGTATGGATTATTGGTTCTGGGATTGCTGGTTCAAGATTTATAGGGAGTTGATTTTCAATAGGACGAGTAAAAATATTTGTATTGACAGGCTGAATAGTATCACAGCTTGCCAATATAAAATCTATTTCCTCCTGAAAAGTCATTCCCTGGTTTTGTTTGGAGCTTTCTCCAATTTCCATCTGAGTTGGTCTAGAACCTTTTCCAACCTCCATTTCTATTTCCTTAGAATATTCCTCAAACTGCATTCCCATTTGCCTAGAATCTTCCTTGACTTCAGTCTCCATCTCCTGCTGTCTAGAACTTTCCCTGGTTACAATTTCTTTTCCTTTTTCTAAAGGATTGTTTATTTTAGGAAGTTTCGTAGCTAGCTTTTTCCTACGTATACGACTCCCCCATACGTATTTCCTTCTTTTCTTTGGTTTTGGCTTTTTCAAAGGTGGAGCGTTGAATTCTACAGGTTGTTCCACATCAGGAAAATACCCAGTAAACTCTTTAGAAACTTCTATATTTACAGGGTATAGGTTGAGATTCTCTAGGGCTTTCGATAACTCATTCATGCTGTTTAATATACAAAGAAAATACAAAAATGCTAAGTTAAAATTTAGAAATAACCTTTAAGTTTTATTGCATACCCCGTGACTAATTTATACAAAGGAAAATGGATATTTTAAACATGCTAGGTTTTATTTATTTACTAGATGATATTTCGGGCTTGTAAATAAGGTTGCTATTACGGAATCATGGTATTTTAAATATTAGCATTTACTGCTACAGTGGCCAGCATATAAAGATCCGCCCATTTTTCCTCTAATTTGTCCTCCCAAGGTGTTTTACTGGTTAATTCCTGGGTTTCCTGTTTAATTTTCTTCTCTCGGGCTTTCTTTATTTTCTCCTGACTTTTCTTAAGAATCAAACTTCTTTTATCGGGAGAAAGTGAGTTCTCGTATTGGGCTTTTCGAACAAATATTCCTTCTTCAGGAATTGCAGGAAGTTTTGAGGATTTAGTTTGGGATGAACTTCCCTTCTCATTGGATGACCTATCTAATTTAAGATAGATGCTGGAAAGCTTTTTCTTACCCATACTGTAACTAACAAATAGTCAGTTAATAAAACACATAATCACATAATAGTAATCAGGAAAAATTAAGTATTTCTAAATACTTAATTAGCTTAACTCAGTGGCTCTGATACCACCTTTTTCTGTCACGACCCCGGACCCGGTTTTACCCGTTTCAGGAGCCGCGGGACAGAAATCCCGTGGTATTTATTTATTTGAGTTTAACAGCGGAAGTTTATCATCAGGATCGTTGTAAAGCTAAAATTTTCCCGATTATTTTATTTCACAACTCGGGATAAAACCCCGTTAATTTACAATATTATGATTTCACGAAGAAATCTTTATTTAACAAAACATATTTCTTTCTTTTACAATGAGCCACTTTCTTAAGCTTGCAGTGCTCCGTAGCACCTTTCCTGAATCACAACAGATCACATGAAACATGTTTGAAAAAGGTTTTGTCAGCGGGAAATACTAAGTGAATCATTCTATTTACTAAAACAACCTGTTTGTTATAATTTACAGTATTAAGGAAGATTACAATGTTTCTGATATCAACCAATTACCCACAGTATTTGTCACTCGACCGGATCTGTGACTATGGTCATATCCCCCATTGGCTGCCCCAATGGTGACGATCATCAAGTAATGTATACAAAACCCCACATACCGGCTGTAACTTGGTGATTACATAAACTTAATCACTGTAATTATAATCTTTGAAAATAAACATGCTTTTGAAATCAAATTTGATAAAAAGAGAATGACTCACATTGCAGATTTAACACGGATAGAGTTTACTCTACGGATTAGCCTTGTTAACCTAATTTAAATAACAATGCACACAAAACTGGGTTAGTAATCAATACAGCATTTACGATAACTCACGAGATCAACCCTCACAACGAATGACAAAGTGCTATGCTTAAACATCCATCGAATTAACGATTAATGACAAAGCATCACCCTAATGTGGGCAGCACTTAAACATCCATTGAGTACATTGATCGATCGAAAAATGAATCGTAATAGCGATCGAGTTATTACCCTGTTTTTTGGCAGCACTTCGTGAATTGTGTGTGTTTTTGTAGTAAACAGCGTCTAAGTGATTGTACGTAACGAATTTTATCGTCGTAACATGCAAACAGTTCAAGTCCCAAGCCCTTGTATTTATACCCACAATTTACACCCCCCGCGTGTCGCGAAGGGATCCCCTTCCCCTGTCGCGTGTCGCGGGGCATACCCCCTAGCCTAGGGTTGCTTCGTCACCTATCTAGCTCTGATGATTCGACGTTATATGATTTTTCAATTTAGACAACGCATTTTAGAGATAATCGTCAATTAGGCTTACCCCCCTTGAGTTTTAGGGGCCCTGATTCCAATTCCAACTATTCTGAAAATTTTAGGGTTTATGCAGAATCACTTGGGTTTCTCAATTAGGGTTTCCTATTGGACAATTTAATTAAATAAATATGACTTTTGATGAGAGTTGTTACAACCGGGTGCACATTGTTTAGTTCTTGTGGCAAGTCGAGTCTGTACGCTACCTTGCCAATCCTTTCAAGTATCACGAAAGGACCTACATAGTGAGGAGCGTGCTTTCCCTTCTTACCAAAACGAACTACCCCCTTCTAGGGAGATACCTTGAGTAGAACTCGGTCACCAACAGCAAATTCCAGAGGCTTGCGCCTTCTATCAGCATAGCTCTTTTGTCTGCTCCTAGCCTTGATCAAGTTATCACGGATCTGAAGAATCTTATCCGTTGTCTCTTGAATAATTTTAGGGCCAGTGAACTGCTTTTCCCCAACCTCATGCCAGCTGAGAGGAGATCGGCATTTCCGTCCATACAAAGCTTCGAAAGGAGCCATCTGAATACTGGAATGGTGGCTATTGTTGTACGAGAATTCTATCAATGGTAAATGTACATCCCAGTTACCACCAAAGTCGATGACACAAGAACGGAGCATGTCCTCTAGGGTTTGAATAGTACGCTCGGTCTGTCCATCCGTCTGAGGATGAAAGGTCGTGCTAAGATTCAAGTGCCAACCCATAGCGGACTGAAATGTTTGCCAAAGACGTAAAGTAAAACGACCATCACGGTCAGAGATTATGTCAAGAGGAATGCCATGATGGCATATAATCTCATCGGTATAGATCCTACCAAGTTTCTCCACTTTATAATCTTCACGAATAGGAAAAAAGTGGGCTGATTTAGTTAAACGGTCAATGATCACCCAAATGTTGCCATGACCGGCAGGTGTACGGGGTAACTTAGTAATAAAGTCCATAGCGAGACTATCCCACTTCCAAATGGGGATTTTAGGCTGCTCTAAAAGTCCAGAGGGACGCTGATGTTCAGCCTTCACCTTTAAACAGGTGAGGCATTTAGAAACATATACCGCAATGTCCCTCTTCATACCAGGCCACCAATAGGTCGTACGCAAATCATGGTACATCTTATCAGCGCCTAGATGAATAGAATAACGGGATTTGTGAGCCTCATTCATAATGAGCTCACGTAGATTATCGCGATCCGGCACCCAGATGCGATTCAGATAGTACTGAAGACCATCAGATTTAGTTTCGAGTTGATTAACGTTAGCACCAAGAACTTCAACAGATAGACTTCCTTCATTAGCAGACGAATACTGAGCATCACGAATACAAGCATGCAAATCACTAGATATACGAATAGCCTTGACATGATTCTTACGACTAAGAGCGTCAGCCACTACATTTGCCTTGCCAGGATGATAGCGAATTTCGCAGTCGTAGTCGTTAAGTAGTTCCACCCAACGTCTCTGTCGCATGTTCAGCTCTTTTTGGTCAAAGATATGTTGAAGGCTCCTATGGTCGGTGAAGACCACACACTTTGTACCATAAAGATAGTGTCGCCAATTCTTTAACGCAAAAATGACCGCACCAAGCTCCAAATCGTGAGTACTGTAGTTTTTCTCATGCACTTTGAGTTGGCGAGATGCGTAAGCAATGACCTTGTCCCGCTGCATGAGCACACAGCCCAAGCCACGGTTCGAGGCATCACAATACACTACGAAATCGTCATTCCCATCGGGTAAAGTTAAAACAGGAGCGTTACACAAAAGGTCCTTAAGGGTTTGAAAGGATTCCTCTTGTTCGGGACCCCAAACAAAAGGTTTCTCCTTTTGGGTTAGAGTAGTAAGAGGAACAACGATTTTAGAGAAATCCGCGATGAACCGGCGGTAATAACCCGCCAATCCTAGAAAAGAACGAATCCCAGACATGGATTTAGGTGTACACCAATTCTTCACTGCCTCGATCTTAGAAGGGTTAACATGAATACCCTGACTACTAACAATATGACCAAGAAATTGCACTTCATCGATGCAAAACTCACACTTAGAAAATTTAGCATATATGCGTTCACCACGTAGAAGTTCGAGCATAAGACGTAAATGACGAACATGATCGGCTTTAGACTTAGAGTAAATAAGAATATTATCAATAAAGACTATAACAAAACGATCAAGATAGGGCTTACAGACACGGTTCATAAGGTCTATGAACACTGCAGGTGCGTTGGTCAAGCCAAAAGGCATGACTATGAACTCGTAGTGCCCATATCGAGTACGAAACGCAGTCTTAGGAATATCATCTTCGAGAACACGCAACTGATGATATCCAGATCGAAGATCGATCTTAGAAAAACAGGACGCGCCTTGTAGTTGGTCAAACAAATCATCAATGCGAGGTAGAGGGTAACGATTCTTCACGGTAAGCTTATTAAGTTCACGGTAGTCGATACACATACGGAACGAACCATCCTTCTTCTTGACAAATAAAACGGGAGCACCCCACGGGGAGGTACTAGGACGAATAAAACCCTTATCGAGCAATTCCTGTAGTTGGCTAGATAACTCTTGCATCTCGGAAGGTGCAAGATGATAGGGAGCCCTGGCGACAGGAGTCGCACCAGGTACAAGATCAATACGAAAGTCGACGGATCTAGGAGGAGGAAGACCAGGTAGATCCTCAGGAAAGACATCAGGGAAATCACACACAACCTGAACATCGTTTATGTTCTTCCCCTTGCTCTTTTGTTCCATCACGTGGGCCAAAAAGGCAGGGTTATGTTTACATAAACTTCTGTTTGCTTGTGTGCATGATATCAGCCTTAGTCCTTTCTAAGGTTGGTCTCCATAGACGTTTAGAACATCACCAGAAGGAAGAGGAAGACGAACGAGCTTATCATGACAAACAATCTCGGCATGGTTCTTACGTAACCAGTCCATACCGATAATGACATCAAAACTACCCAAACGCATGGGTATGAGATCAATAGAAAATATGTGATCGTTAAGAGTCAAGGAACAATCACGAACGATAGCGTTAACAAGAATCGACTTACCATTGGCGAACTCAACAGAGAACGACTCAGGTAACTTAGAGCTTGTACAATTTATCAAAGACTCAAATTCTACGGACACGAAGCTTTTATCGGCACCAGTATCAAATAGGATCGAAGCATAAAGATTATTAACGAGAAACATACCATTCACCACATCATTGTTGTTGCGAGCCTGATTAGCATTGAGATTGAATGCTCGTCCACGAGCGGCTGCTTGTTGATCTTGGTTCAGCTGGGGGCAACGATTACGAAGATGCGTAGTATCTCCACACTGGAAGCATGCGCGAACAACATTGACCGGCTTAGGATTCTGTAGAGGAGCTGGAGGTGCTGGCAGAGCTGCCTGGGCTGGGACTTGCTGAGCGTGCTGTGCAGGATTAGCTTGACGACAGTAGGGAGTCGTGTGACCATACCGGTTACACTTTGTGCACAGACGACATGCCGAAGCAGTAGGATGATGAAAGTTGCAAGTATTACACTTGGGATAAGACCCAGTGTATTGCTTCTTCGCTTCAGGAGCAGCAGGGTTAGCAGCAGCCGTAGCAGGAGCAGGTTTGGCAGCAGGGTTTGCAGCAGGAGTAATAGCGTTACATCCAGAACCCTGGGATTTCCTTTTCTTGTTCTTGCTGCTACTTGGCTGCTAGGTAACTTGATTAGCAGACTTTGAAGAAGTAGGAGTAGCAAACTGCTTATCACGCACACGATTGTTGTTCAAACTTGCTGCTAGATGGTAGATGTGACAACCCTCACCAAACCAGGTATCCGTACGAATTAATTAATAATTGATTAATGCTTAATTACTGTGCATGCTTACAATTATGGTTAAACTGATTCTTGATTTCTGATACATACATATACATGCATCATACCTTATTACTGTCACTCCATTATTTACACAGAACATCAGTGACAACCTTGATGCACAAAAGCACAGTGAGCACACTATACGGATAACCCAGTAAACATGTTGACATTGCCAGCACTAGACAGACATTGTCTCTGAGGCCAGTACGAGCCGGGAATAGATTACTACACTAGTAGGGAGTGTAGGGAGGTGAGGATCATAAAACTGCGTCACTAGGTAATAGTTATAGTGACCGGATGCGCCTAAAACATACTTTAAGTACAAAATTCTGCACTTTATTACAAAATTCAGCATTTAAGTTAACTAGTAAAGTGCAAAAACATGGGAAAATAATACTAGACACTTTCCAAAGTGTCAGAAATTCTTTGTGTCACTAAAAATAATATTAAAGACACTTTAAATGCTTATTTAGCACTTTAACGGATTAATATCCAACCGAACAACCGGACTTTACCCGGAACATAAAAATATTGTCAATGACATTGTTTTTCCTTTTCTGAGCTAGTTAGGGTCCCCGAACACCCTAACACCCGTTATATTACATAACACACTAATAACCTATTTTAACCTCTAACTAAACTAACTATCACTTAACTACTTGGTTGAAATCTAACCAATAACCTGCTGAATACCAGAAGCCTTCAGGACTTCTGCAACAACCCGAGATTCCCAAGTGGAAATGGGAACAGATTTCAATGGACTTCATAACTAAGTTGCCAAAGACGCCCAGAGGTCATGACACAATTTGGGTAATAGTTAACCGTCTGACCAAGTCCGCACACTTCCTGCCAATCAAAGAGAAGGATAACACTAGTAAACTGGCAGAAATATACATGCGAGAGATTGTTGCACGTCATGGAGTGCCTCTCTCGATCATCTCTGATAGAGATGGACGTTTCATATCAAGGATTTGGCAATCCTTCCAAGAAGCTTTTGGCTCACAATTGAATCTAAGTACTGCGTATCATCCGCAAACTGATGGCCAAAGTGAAAGAACTATTCAGACATTGGAAGATATGCTGAGAGCATGTGTAATGGATCAAGGTGGTAGCTGGGATAATCATTTACCATTGGTCGAGTTTTCATACAACAACAGCTACCACACAAGCATTGGAGCCGCGCCGTTTGAAGCTCTTTACGGACGCAAGTGTCGATCACCACTATGCTGGGCTGATGCAGGTGATAGGCAGCTTGTTGGTCCCGAAATAGTCCAAGAGACGACAGACAAGATTGCGCAGATTCGAAAACGCATCGAGGCGGCTCGCGACAGACAGAAAGCCTATGCAGATCCAAAGAGGAAACCTTTGGAATTTCAAGTTGGGGATATGGTTTTATTGAAAGTTTCACCCTGGAAGGGTGTGGCACGCTTCGGAAAGCGTGGGAAGTTGAATCCGCGTTACATTGGCCCGTTCAAGATACTGCAAAGGATTGGGCTTGTAGCCTACAAGTTGGACCTACCTGCTGAACTCAATGGTGTTCACGATACATTCCATGTATCAAATTTGAGAAAGAGTCCAACACAAGAGACAGTGATCATTCCCGCTGACGAAGTTCATATCGACGACACACTCCACTTTACCGAAGAACCCGTCGAAGTTACGGATTGGAAAATTAACAAAACACGCAGGAGCAGTGTCAAACTCGTCAAAGTTCGATGGAATGCAAGACATGGGCCTGAATTCACATGGGAACGTGAGGATCGTATGAAAGAAAAATACCCCCATTTGTTTCCTAAGACCCCTGCAACTAGAAGCAGAGCCTAAAATTTCGGGACGAAATTTATTTAACGGGGAGAGAATGTGACAACCCTCACCAAACCAGGTATCCATACGAATAAATTAATAATTGATTAATGCTTAATTACTGTGCATGCTTACAATTGTGGTTAAACTGATTCTTGATTTCTGATACATACATATACATGCATCATACCTTATTACTGTCACTCCATTATTTACACAGAACATCAATGACAACCTTGATGCACAAAAGCACAGTGAACACACTATAAAGATAGAAATGTCTACTAAAAATGCTGGAAGGTTACTACATAATTTTACACGACTTACAAGTTCATGTGTTTGCGATCTATACTTATTTTTGACTAGTTGATGTTTGAATATTGAATATTGATGGTTGGAAAATTGTTGATTGTATTTTGAAAAGAAAATGATACGCTAGTAAGCGTGGCCACCTCCAGTTACAGAGGAAACTCTGGCGAAATTTTTCCAGAAAATAACACTTAGAAATATTTATGTAACAAGTGTTCATGAATATATATTTTTAACTTGTTTTCAAAATATAAATTTCGCCATGATTTTTATTACAAAATAACCAGGTGTCGGAGGTGGATTTTCGTAAATAAAACTTGTTAAATATATATTGAGAATATATATTTCGTAATAAAACGCTTGTGTGATTTTATGATTATTTTGTGAACTATATGTATATTATTTTTAGAGTAAAAAAATATATAACTGGAATACATTGTGAAAGCACGACTCCAAAATAATACCAACGCTATCACAAATAAATATCTAAGTGACGCCGGTATTATTATTACCACACGAACTTTAAAACGTAACTTATGTATTTTCGGAAAATACTCTTAAAATGTGTATTTTGACAAAGTATTATTTTGGAAATTGTATGAAGTAAAATATAATATTTTTGAGAAAAATATGTATATTTTGGAGATAGAATATTTTAGACAAATGAATAAAAATACATTTTATTAAGTGAGACTTAATAATATATTTTTGGAATTACGAAAACGCACATGTATTAAAACCCCCATCCTTGGGAAGGAATATAATTATTAAATAATTAAGAAGTGTAAATACGAAATAGTTGCCTAACTATTTCCCAAAAATGTTAAACCTTAAGCCAAGGCACGGCCGTCCGTCTAATAGAAGTTAGTACGTGTAGGTCATCACGCAGTAGGTTATTTTGGGACGAACTATTTCGAGACGCACTTCAGTGAGTTCATGTCCCCCTTTTCTCTTAACTGTTTTCAGTTTTTATACTGCGGGGGTGAAATACATGTTACGATTATTACGAACTTTTACATACCAGGGATTTTATACTTACCAATGTATTACAAAGGTTTTACATACTCACTTTCACATGAACTCGCTCAACTTTATGTTGATTTTTCAACTTACATGTATTTCAGGCAATTAGGGATCTGGCAAGGTATGCACTGTCGTTACGCTGCGTAGAAGAATGGTGTCATCCAAGTTTAGGGATTGTGACTTTTACCTGGACGAGTCACAAGTCCTAAACTGTGTTTATTTCATATTTTGTAGTTGTGTCTTATGAACAAGGTTTTTATTATGTTGTGTTGTAAACTCGTTGCATGTGTCAACTCTAAAACAATGTTGTCGTATTTTACTTTTAAAACTTGAAGTAATGGATGATCATCATGGTTTTACTTTCATATAGCTTTGTTGTGATTAAGCTATGGTATTAAGAAGTCACACCAAATAAACCCACGCTTCCGAAAAGCCAGGGTGTGACAGCTTGGTATCAGAGCTTTGATCATAGCGAACTAGGATTCCTTCTCGAGTCTAGACTATGATCACTAGGGCTCTCACGAAAATATTTTTTACATTGCATACACTAAACGTCCAGATCCCGGGGCACAAACATTTAAAAAAAAAGAAAGGGCACAATACACTTTTCAAAGATTTAAAATTCAGTCGGGGAGACTGAGGGAGTTCAGTCGGGGAGACTGAGGGAGTTCAGTCGGGGAGACTGAGGGAGTTCAGTCAGGGAGACTGAGAGGATAGTCTAGGGAGGACTAAGATGATTACTTGTTTGCTTATTGGTGGCTAACATGTTTATATGATTATATGATTGATTATTTGTACGTATGTGTGTTTGTTTTACAGACATCGTGCCTTCTTCATCAGACACTGGAGTTTCCGACACTCTGGACCCTATGGAGATAGTATCAGACGACATAGTTTCATCGGAGCACGAGGTCCACACTTCCGATACTACCAGCACAGACGATGACGACTTCTAGCCCTTTGCGCTGCCTGACGTCGTAGCCGAGCCTGCTGATGGCCATCTCGCTGGGGATTTACCACTCGCGGTGATCCCTGCTCCTATACCCCTTGCTGCTTATCCGGTTGTTGATATGCCACTTGATGATATTTCTGACGACGACGTCGATTTATTTGAGGATGACCCACTTGAGGATGACCTTGAGGGTGAGGTCCCTATTGCTGCTGATGATATCCTACTCATTGCTGTTACTCTTGCAGAGGAGGCTCCTATTCATTCACCTGTCCCAGACTCATTTGAGTCTGTGGCGTCCGCATCTTTACACGCACAGGGAGTGCAGCACCACTCACACGACACCGACCCTGACATGGCATCATCAGCTGCACCTGCACCCGCACACAGCTTTGAGTTTGATCACGATGTTGGTGATGATCCTGTTTTTCCACCTGGTTTTGATCCTGACCAGGATATTGAGTTCATTCACTTATACCAGCCCCTGGAGGATCCTGTAGCCCCTGTCGATCCTTTGTTTGCTGATCCAGCTGATTTTGATATGGATTTGTTTAACCCGGAGCCTGTCGTGGCCCCTGAGCCAGGCGTCGCTCCTGATCCCGCATTAGGGCATGACCCTGTTCATGCCGATGCACCTGCTGTTGCTCCTTTTATTGATGACATACCTGTTGACGATCATCCCGTTGTTGCTCCACCGTTGGTGGATGATCATGTTGCTGACGCTCCTGTTGATGCTCCACTTTTGTTAGAGGATCCTGTTGTCGCACCACTTCCTGATCCTATGCCGGTGCTGTTCGACCGTGCACCTTTCGCGACCCATATTGATCCACGATACGCGCACACCCGCAACGGGTGGATAGATGATGACGATGATTACCCACCTTTCGTGATACCAGTTACACCACCTGTAGCCCCCGACTCAGCCCCTGTGTCAGCTCCCATTGTTGTTCCCTTGATTCCCTCGCACACCCCAGATGCTTGCCGCACAGATCTTCAGATCACTTATCTCAAGGACATTCCTCCACCACGTCCTGGGGAGGGTTCGTCACGTCATCCGTTTGGTCATACACCTTTCATGGCAAGAGGCAGCCAGTTCATGCCCCAGAGTTCTCATCCTACTGTTGTTCCCACTGTTGCACCATTTACTGTGACATCCTTTGCTCCATCTAGTGAGCCATTCCTCTGGACCACGCCCCCCATTATGCCACCGACGGATCCGTATCACCCATACCACGTGGGGTATTCTACGGAGGATGTTCTCACATCTTTCATGATACAGCAGGAGGCGCTGACCCGTCGCGTACAGGAGCTGGAGAGAGCTCAGCGACTCCCGTGCCAGTGCCAGACCCCACCTGCAGTATCACACCCTCCTCGTCCGCTTTCACCTGATTCTGCCACTCGTTTTTGGACTCCCGAGCAGCAGATAGCATACTTACTGCGCGCTCATCGCGCTATGGAGGAGGACTGGCTTCATATGCGACGTTTACTTTTTTCTCGTTTTCCCCCTCCTCCACCACCATCAGCTTAGGCCTTTTTGATTCGACGCAGGTAGACTTTTGGTGAGATGAGTGCGATTGTGCAGACTACACAGCTTTTGAAGACCGCATTTTTGATGATTTGTATATTGTTGTTGTTGTCACTGACTAGATAGTTTGGACTAGGGCGATGTGGCCCTTAGTCACTGATGATGTATGATATAGTTATGAACTTGTAAACCTTACATCATGGTCTTGATTTATGACAGCGCAATCGCAGTATTCTCATTATATGTGAAGTTGGGTTGATTGGTTGTATACATTTTATAACATGTGATGCTATATGCTTGGTTAAATTGTAACATGAGATGTTATGTGATATTACATACGTATGTTGTTTACTTACTATGACCTGACCTACATGATCATCTTTTAGAAGATGCCACCAAGACGCGAGATGCGCATGCCCACTTCAGAGGCAGAACTCCAAGGAATCATTGCTGCCGCCATAGCGCAGTATGCAGCCTCACAAGGAGGAACGAGCGGGAGTAATTCGAACAATAACGGCAATAACAATCCACCACATGGTAATGTTAAGTCATTTAAGACATATTACAATACATATGGATATTTATAGCACGTCCGCTAATGCCATTTGTATATTCTAAACGTATGTGCAGGGTGCACTTACAAGCAGTTCCTAGACTGCAAGCCCGTGAACTTCGACGGCACCGGAGTTGCTGTTGCTTTTGTAAGATGGGCCGAGAAGACTGAGTCTATCCTTAGAATGAGCAAATGTGCTCCAGATCAACAAGTGACTTACATCTCAGGGCTATTTCTAGATGGAGCCCTATCCTGGTGGAACTTACAAGTGCAAACTCTTGGTGAAGCCGCTGCTTATGCAATGACATGGAATGAGCTGAAGGAGCTCATGCGAAGAAAGTACTGCTCGCGTGCTGAGATTCAAAGGTTAGAGACCGAGTTCTGGCATTTAAGGATGGATGGTCCCAAGATTGCGGACTACGTTCAAAGATTCCATGACTTATCTCACGTCGTGCCGTACATGGTCACACCAGAGTTTAAACGGATTGAAAGGTTCATCTGGGGATTGGCTCCCCAAATAATGAGCATGGTCACCACATCCAAACCTGCCACGATCACGGAAGCGATTGATCTTAGTGTGGCGCTCACTGAGGAGACCATTCGTTTGAACAAGTTTCCAAATGTTGAACCAAAGAAGAAAGAAACACATGCTGAGTCGTCTGGTGAAAACAAGTGAAAGTTTTCAAACTTCAAGCAAGGAAGCAGCCATGTAAGCAAGAAGGACGAATCAAGCACACCGGTCCAAGCTGCAACCGGTGTTGGGAAGAAAGGGAAAGGTTATATGGGTACACATCCCAAATGTAACGCCTGTCAGCGTCATCATTCTGGCCGGTGTGGGCCAAAAATATGTGAAGCTTGTGGAAAGGTAGGCCACTTGAAGGATAATTGCTGGGCTAGTGCTGGCCAGGGTGGCCAAGGAGGTTTTGGTAATCGGAACAACAACCGTGGTGGTAATGGAAATCGATCACAAGGAAATAATAGAGGCAATGGAAACCAAAGAAACAATGCAAATCAGGCAAGTAATGTGAATCGAAATCAAAACAACACTCAAGCTGGGAACGGAGGTGGTAATGGGCAGAGATTGGGTTGTTTCAACTGTGGTGACATTGGACATTTTAAGAAGGATTGCCCAAATTTGAACCAAGCACGGGGAAGAGTCTTTAACATTGGCGCAAGGGAAGCGCGCCAGGATCCGAACGTTGTCACCGGTACGTTCCCTATAAACCAACGTTTTGCATCTGTCCTTTTTGAAACTGGTGCCGATTATAGTTTCATGTCGTTAGAATTTAAGAATATACTTGGGTTGACACCTAGTAAGTTAGACGTTTCATACTCGATCGAATTGGCGAATGGGAAATTAGTTGAAACGGGTGAAGTTATAAGAGGATGCGTGATAGAATTGGGAGGACACGAATTTATGCTAGACCTGCTACCTGTCGAGTTGGGAAGCTTTGATGTGGTAGTGGGAATGGATTGGTTGTCGAGTAACAAAGCCGAGATCGTTTGCCACAAGAAGACCATCCGTATCCCTGTGACGGATGAAGAAACGATCGTAGTGCACGAAGAGAAGCATGATACGCCGCTGAGGATTATTAGCTGTCTGAAAG
Source organism: Helianthus tuberosus (assembly GCA_030545235.1). Taxonomy (NCBI): domain Eukaryota; kingdom Viridiplantae; phylum Streptophyta; class Magnoliopsida; order Asterales; family Asteraceae; genus Helianthus; species Helianthus tuberosus. The sequence continues at coordinate 21,208,121 of CM060436.1, read as the reverse complement.
CTAGAAAGTGCTTGAAGAAGGGATGTGTTGCATTCTTGGCACACATCGTGGATAAGGAAGCTGCTGAACCGAAGATTGAAGACATTCCAGTTGTCAAGGAATATCCGGAAGTCTTTCCAGAAGACTTGCCAGGATTACCGCCTCAAAGGCAAGTTGAGTTCCACATTGATTTGGTTCCAGGCGCCGCGCCTGTAGCCAAGGCACCCTATAGGCTTGCGCCTTCAGAGATGCAGGAGTTGTCGACACAACTCCAGGAGCTATTGGATAAAGGATTCATCAGACCAAGCTTCTCACCTTGGGGAGCTCCAGTACTGTTCGTTAAAAAGAAGGACGGTAGTTTCCGTATGTGCATAGACTACCGTGAGCTTAATAAGTTGACCATCAAGAATAGATATCCTTTGTCGAGAATCGATGATCTTTTTGACCAGTTGCAAGGCTCAAGCTTTTACTCAAAGATCGATCTTCGATCCGGATACCATCAACTTAGGATACAAGAGGAAAGTATCCCGAAGACAGCCTTTAGGACTCATTATGGACATTACGAGTTCCTAGTTATGCCGTTTGGGTTGACGAACGCACCTGCAGTTTTCATGGACCTAATGAACCGAGTCTGCAAGCCGTACTTGGATAAGTTTGTGATCGTATTTATTGACGACATACTGATTTACTCAAAGACAAAGGACGAGCACGAACAACACTTAAGAGCTATTCTAGAGCTACTTGAGAAGGAGAAATTATACGCCAAGTTCTCGAAGTGTGAGTTCTGGCTGCGCGAAGTCCAGTTCCTTGGACATGTGGTAAATGGAAATGGAATCCATGTTGATCCCACAAAGATCGAGGCGATCAAGAGTTGGGAGACTCCAAAGACGCCAACCGAGATTCGACAGTTCTTGGGTTTGGCTGGTTATTATCGAAGGTTCATTGAGGATTTTTCTAAAATTGCTCAACCTCTGACCGCGCTCACACAGAAAGACAAAAAGTTTGATTGGGGAATCAAACAGGAAGAAGCATTCCAGCTACTGAAGACAAGCTTTGTAATGCGCCGATCTTAGCGCTACCAGAGGGAACTGATGATTTCGTGGTATACTGTGACGCCTCGTGTCAAGGATTGGGTTGCGTGTTGATGCAACGCCAGAAAGTTATAGCTTACGCTTCACGCCAATTGAAAGTTCATGAAAAGAACTATACCACACATGATTTGGAGCTAGGCACAGTGGTATTTGCGCTGAAAATTTGGAGACATTATTTGTATGGTACGAAATGTACGATCTTTACGGATCATAAAAGTCTGCAGCACATATTCGACCAGAAAGAGCTGAATATGAGACAGAGACGTTGGGTCGAATTGTTGAACGACTACGACTGCGAGATCAAGTATCACCCAGGGAAAGCGAATGTGGTCGCAGATGCCCTGAGTCGAAAAGAAAGGATCAAGCCCATAAGGGTTAGGGCTTTGGAGATGATTGTCCAGACAGATCTCTCTCTGCGCATTCGTGCCGCGCAGAGAGAAGCTTTGAAAGAAAGGAATATTGAAGATGAATATCTCCGTGGGATGGAGAAGCAGTTGGTGCCAAACGAGGAAGGAACTTTATGCTTCATGAAATGGATTTGGGTTCCTCTATTTGGTGGTTTGAGAAAGATTGTTTTTGATGAAGCTCACAAATCACGGTACTCTATTCATCCCGGTGCGGATAAGATGTACCAAGATCTTAAGGACTATTATTGGTGGCCTAGGATGAAAGGCGATATTGCCGTTTATGTTAGCAAGTGTTTAACGTGCGCCAAGGTGAAAGCTGAATACCAGAAGCCTTCAGGACTTCTGCAACAACCCGAGATTCCCAAGTGGAAATGGGAACAGATTTCAATGGACTTCATAACTAAGTTGCCAAAGACGCCCAGAGGTCATGACACAATTTGGGTAATAGTTGACCGTCTGACCAAGTCCGCACACTTCCTGCCAATCAAAGAGAAGGATAACACTAGTAAACTGGCAGAAATATACATGCGAGAGATTGTTGCACGTCATGGAGTGCCTCTCTCGATCATCTCTGATAGAGATGGACGTTTCATATCAAGGATTTGGCAATCCTTCCAAGAAGCTTTTGGCTCACAATTGAATCTAAGTACTGCGTATCATCCGCAAACTGATGGCCAAAGTGAAAGAACTATTCAGACATTGGAAGATATGCTGAGAGCATGTGTAATGGATCAAGGTGGTAGCTGGGATAATCATTTACCATTGGTCGAGTTTTCATACAACAACAGCTACCACACAAGCATTGGAGCCGCGCCGTTTGAAGCTCTTTACGGACGCAAGTGTCGATCACCACTATGCTGGGCTGATGCAGGTGATAGGCAGCTTGTTGGTCCCGAAATAGTCCAAGAGACGACAGACAAGATTGCGCAGATTCGAAAACGCATCGAGGTGGCTCGCGACAGACAGAAAGCCTATGCAGATCCAAAGAGGAAACCTTTGGAATTTCAAGTTGGGGATATGGTTTTATTGAAAGTTTCACCCTGGAAGGGTGTGGCACGCTTCGGAAAGCGTGGGAAGTTGAATCCGCGTTACATTGGCCCGTTCAAGATACTGCAAAGGATTGGGCTTGTAGCCTACAAGTTGGACCTACCTTCTGAACTCAATGGTGTTCACGATACATTCCATGTATCAAATTTGAGAAAGAGTCCAACACAAGAGACAGTGATCATTCCCGCTGACGAAGTTCATATCGACGACACACTCCACTTTACCGAAGAGAAAATTAACAAAACACGCAGGAGCAGTGTCAAACTCGTCAAAGTTCGATGGAATGCAAGACATGGGCCTGAATTCACATGGGAACGTGAGGATCGTATGAAAGAAAAATACCCCCATTTGTTTCCTAAGACCCCTGCAACTAGAAGCAGAGCCTAAAATTTCGGGACGAAATTTATTTAACGGGGGGAGAATGTGACAACCCTCACCAAACCAGGTATCCGTACGAATAAATTAATAATTGATTAATGCTTAATTACTGTGCATGCTTACAATTGTGGTTAAACTGATTCTTGATTTCTGATACATACATATACATGCATCATACCTTATTACTGTCACTCCATTATTTACACAGAACATCAGTGACAACCTTGATGCACAAAAGCACAGTGAACACACTATACGGATAACCCAGTAAACATGCTGACATTGCCAGCACTAGACAGACATTGTCTCTGAGGCCAGTACGAGCCGGGAATAGATTACTACACTAGTAGGGAGTGTAGGGAGGTGAGGATCATAAAACTGCGTCACTAGGTAATAGTTATAGTGACCGGATGTGCCTAAAACATACTTTAAGTACAAAATTCTACACTTTATTACAAAATTCAGCATTTAAGTTAACTAGTAAAGTGCAAAAACATGGGAAAATAATACTAGACACTTTACAAAGTGTCAGGAATTCTTTGTGTCACTAAAAATAACATTATAGACACTTTAAATGCTTATTTAGCACTTTAACGGATTAATATCCAACCGAACAACCGGACTTTACCCGGAACATAAAAATATTGTCAATGACATTGTTTTTCCTTTTCTGAGCTAGTTAGGGTCCCCGAACACCCGAACACCCGTTATATTACATAACACACTAATAACCTATTTTAACCTCTAACTAAACTAACTATCACTTAACTACTTGGTTGAAATCTAACCAATAACCCCCCTTCAACCGAATCGGTCCCCCAAGGGGACACACTCCGTACAAATATTGATTATTTTATTGAGGGTGCCTAATATCTTCATAACACATTGTTTAGTGGACAATACACCCAATATGGATTATAAGTAAGTATGGAGGATAAGCATTACATTCACATCAACACTTCAAAATTTTGCTCTCTCCTTCTCCTCTCCTTGTGATCGGCCGAACACCATCACCACTACCCAACCATCATTCCAATCTTGTTCAACCATTTTACTTACATACCAAGGTGCAAGAGTTCATACGAGGAGACCCGGTGCTTACGGAATCTCAAGGACCTCACTACGTTGCTTTTATCCACCTAGTTTTCGCTTTGATTCTTCCCTAGCCTCGAGCTAGTAGTAAGTGCCTCTAAACACCCTCTTGATCTTGTCTAAAGTGGTTAATAAGAGATTTAACGGATAAAAATCATGAACACTCAAGAACAAAACTAAAAGTCTTGAATAAAAGATGAACTAGTTGGTTAAAGAAAAGCTAGTGGTGTAAAACTTATGAATCTTGTTTAGAAATGATTATTTTATGTTGTTTGATGCTAGTAGTGGGATAGATCATCATCTAACCATGCTAAGATCATGTTCATGGAACATGAACTAGTAGTTTGTTAAGTGTGAAAGAAGCAAGATGATGAACCCTTCCATACATAAACATGAACTTGTGTAAAAGTGATTTTTCTTGTAAAATAGAGTTTTAAACTAGTAGATCTAAAGATCTACAAGTGGTATTTTCGAAGAACCAAGTGAAAGATGCAAATCATGTTTAAAAGCCGGATCTTTCATGAACTAAAAGCATTTTTGTGAACAAACAAGTGTGTAAACACTTGCGTGACAAAAGGATTTAACATAGGAATAATTTCGTAATTGTTGGACTAGAAGTTGTAAAGTTACATTTTCTTTAAAAATAAAGTTTTTCAAGAAACCGATTTTATTTTTAAAGATAGAAATGTCTACTAAAAATGCTGGAAGGTTACTACATAATTTTACACGACTTACAAGTTCATGTGTTTGCGATCTATACTTATTTTTGACTAGTTGATGTTTGAATATTGAATATTGATGGTTGGAAAATTGTTGATTGTATTTTGAAAAGAAAATGATACGCTAGTAAGCGTGGCCACCTCCAGTTACAGAGGAAACTCTGGCAAAATTTTTCCAGAAAATAACACTTAGAAATATTTATGTAACAAGTGTTCATGAATATATATTTTTAACTTGTTTTCAAAATATAAATTTCGCCATGATTTTTATTACAAAATAACCAGGTGTCGGAGGTGGATTTTCGTAAATAAAACTTGTTAAATATATATTGAGAATATATATTTCGTAATAAAACGCTTGTGTGATTTTATGATTATTTTGTGAACTATATGTATATTATTTTTAGAGTAAAAAAAATATATAACTGGAATACATTGTGAAAGCACGACTCCAAAATAATACCAACGCTATCACAAATAAATATCTAAGTGACGCCGGTATTATTATTACCACACGAACTTTAAAAAGTAACTTATGTATTTTCGGAAAATACTCTTAAAATTTGTATTTTGACAAAGTATTATTTTGGAAATTGTATGAAGTAAAATATAATATTTTTGAGAAAAATATGTATATTTTGGAGATAGAATATTTTAGACAAATGAATAAAAATACATTTTATTAAGTGAGACTTAATAATATATTTTTGGAATTACGAAAACGCACATGTATTAAAACCCCCATCCTTGGGAAGGAATATAATTATTAAATAATTAAGAAGTGTAAATACGAAATAGTTGCCTAACTATTTCCCAAAAATGTTAAACCTTAAGCCAAGGCACGGCCGTCCGTCTAATAGAAGTTAGTACGTGTAGGTCGTCACGCAGCAGGTTATTTTGGGACGGACTATTTCGAGACGCACTTCAGTGAGTTCATGTCCCCCTTTTCTCTTAACTGTTTTCAGTTTTTATACTGCGGGGGTGAAATACATGTTACGATTATTACGAACTTTTACATACCAGGGATTTTATACTTACCAATGTATTACAAAGGTTTTACATACTCACTTTCACATGAACTCGCTCAACTTTATGTTGATTTTTCAACTTACATGTATTTCAGGCAATTAGGGATCTGGCAAGGTATGCACTGTCGTTACGCTGCGTAGAAGAATGGTGTCATCCAAGTTTAGGGATTGTGACTTTTACCTGGATGAGTCACAAGTCTTAAACTGTGTTTATTTCATATTTTGTAGTTGTGTCTTATGAACAAGGTTTTTATTATGTTGTGTTGTAAACTCGTTGCATGTGTCAACTCTAAAACAATGTTGTCGTATTTTACTTTTAAAACTTGAAGTAATGGATGATCATCATGGTTTTACTTTCATATAGCTTTGTTGTGATTAAGCTATGGTATTAAGAAGTCACACCAAATAAACCTACGCTTCCGCAAAGCCAGGGTGTGACAGTAGACTTCCTCAATAGTTTCTAGCTGAGCTGCTTCAATGGAATCACGCATAGCAGGAGGTAGGCCGTTGATATACTTGGTTATCATCTGCTTGGGAGTAGAGACCAAGTGAGGAACCATCAAGCTAAGTTGCTTGAATCTGGTAGTATAAGCCAGGTTATCATCACCAACCTGCTTTAGATGCCAAAAGTCTTCTTCAAGCTTCAATTGTTCATGAGGAGGGCAGAACTCGAGCATCATGAGTTCTCGCACCTCAGCCCATGGAAGAGCATAGGCTTCTTCATTAGAACAGATGTTTCTCTCATTTGACCACCACTCCAACGCTCTGCCTTGGAACATTCCAGTCGCACTCCTAGTTTTCAAGTGATCTGGGCACTCGTTGTTAATGAAGGTAACTTCGATGCTGTCGAACCACTCGAGCATAGCAGTCACCCCATCACTGCCCGTGAAAGGCTTAGGGTTGCAAGAGATGAAATGTTTATAGCTGAACTTTGTAGGCTTCTGCTTTTCAGCCTTGGAGTCCACAGAGGATGGAGGAGTGTTTGATCCTTGGAGCTCAGAGACGATCTTTGGCACGACTCGAGCAATCTGGTCGGCCATGAAAGACATCATCTTCTTCTGAGACTTCTCCCTGGATTTCCTGAGAGTGTCGGATAGCTTTCGAGAAGACATCCTAAAGATCCAATAAGAGGATCGTATAAGTCTAGATTAACATAGATTATCATAGATTTACGCACGATAGACTAAGACTCAAGATTCACATAGATTTTCATAGATACGCAAACCAACGACCTTCGCATGGCGTGTTGTACAGAGCTTGGCAACAAGTCAGAAACGCTTATATATAGGAAGTACCAGCGGCGTATCCACCACGCTTCGGGCACATTGCTTCTGCCCCGTACTCGGCGTCATGTTACGTGTCGCAATTGCCAAACAATACTCTCATCATACATATAGACTTAACTCGATAGATTTCAATAGATTTAACACCACAACCCACGACCTTCACATGGCACGTTGCACGAAGCTTGGCTGTATGTCAGAAGCGCTTATATATAGGAAATACCAGCGGCGTATCCACCACGCTTCGGACACAATACTTCCACCTTGTATTCGATGTCATGTTACATGTCGTAATCCACACTTATCATAGATTAACATAGACTTTCATAGATTTCAATAGATTACGATAGGCTTCAAATAGTCTTTAATAAGCTCAATAGACTTCAATAGATTCGATAGACATTCAATAGATTGCCATAGATTTCAATAGACCTTCCATAGACTTTAATAGATTAATCATAGATTTAGTATTCACAATTCTCAACCAACGAAATCCTGCATGGCACGTATTACGAAAGTTCGGCGACATGACAGAAGCACTTATATATAGGAAGTACCAGCGGCGTATCCACCATGCTTCGATCACGCCACTTCCCCCTCGTCATCGGTGTCATACTTCGCCAACCACAACATTAGGCTAATCAAAATAGATTAAATAACATAGATTGACCCAACTAATCCACATAGATTAACCAATAGTTTAACTTTGATTAGAGTTGACAATCTCATCATAGTCCACAACGACAAATTCCCACATGGGACGTTCTACGAAAGTTTGGCAACATGACGGAAGCACTTATATATAGGAAGTACAAGCGGCATATCCACCATGCTTCAATCATGCCACCTCCGTCTCGTCGTCGGTGTCATGCTTCATTTAAACAAAATCTCCACATAGATTGACCAAATAGATTTACGTCATAGATTAACCCAAATAGATTTCACAACTTTAATCCGAGCCTACAAAACTACGAACTTCACTTAGCGCGTGGTACGAAGGTTCGGTAGTATGCCAGAAACACTTATATATAGGAAGTACCAGCGGCGTATCCACCATGTTTCGGACATGCCACTTTCTCCCTCGTCTTCGGCGCTAGGCTACGTTTCGTATTTTGTTTCTCAATTCACACATACGTAGTTTACACATAGACTTTACTAGAGTACATGATAGATTTCACATAGATTTCACACAAATAGGCCTTCCATAGCATTAGAATTCAACATCAGACACTAAGCTTCGCATGGCACTTGGTACGAAAGTTGGTAACATGCCAGAAACACTTATATATAGGAAGTACCAGCGGCGTATCCACCATGTTTCGGACACGTCACTTTACCCTCGTATTCCATGCCATGTTACGTCTAGTGCCTTACAAACATATTATCACATTGATTGATCAAATAGGGTGAAGCTTCATAAATTTAGTTCGATCTGAGTTTAGAATTAACGTTTTAGGTTGCGGACGCATGTGTGAGTAGTGTAAAAGTATGCCAAAATGAACGAAGAATCGAGCTTAAAACCACATACATAAAAATCGAGATAGCATAAAAGATAGGATCATAAAACACAGGATTGTTCCGGGTAGAGGAACGGCGACTAAGCAAAGTGATTCGAACCCCTTTCGAATTGAGGTAACGTGTCTTGACTTACTTGGACAAATACGTCATCGATGTTAGGCCTAGGATATTCGTCCTTTTAGCCATTCCATGTTCCTAATTGATTGGAAGTCACGGGACTTTGGCGAGACATAAAATTAAGGAGTGGGACTAGTTATCAAGATCTGAGTTTCACCTCTAACTTGACAACATCGTACCCTAAATAGTGTTGGTACTTATCCGCAGACAAGACCTACTAGAATAATATGGAGATTTTTACCATCAACGTTCGGATGTCACTCCTGACTTGAGAGCAAATCTCGTGCAAAATGCAAGCACTGAGTAACAGTGTTCTCAAAATATAAAGTGTACTTTATGTTAGCCTTAGGAAAGGCATGTAAGTTTAGCAGGAATATATGCTGCTAGGAAGCAGATACGGTAGAATGCATAAGTCTTAAACAACAAATAAGAGTCAAAGTTCCTAGAACTATAGGCTAGGACAAGTAATTCTACTTATCCTAATTCCCTATAGTTATGGCTCTGATACCAATCTGTCACACCCCAACCGATGGCGGAAATATCGGGGTGCGAACACTAAGCGTTCAGATTGCTCATGAGAATTCCATAACACTATTGTTTCAATAAAAGTTAATTGATTTCTTGCAACAGTCTAAACAACGTCATCACAAATATCACATTACAAACCAAATCATAAATTGTTCAAATTGTTCAAAAGACTAAATTAACTAGGCGACGTTTCTAAGAATCTCCTAGCTTGATTTCCATGTTCCATCGCAACCTATCAGCCTGCAACATGTATTAAAATATCAATACAAAAGTATTGGCGAGTATACAAGTCTGATAATAGAATAATAGATTAAAACAACCCATATCCACGGTGTAAGCAAATAAAAATAGTTTCAGCCGTGCTAGTGTCGCAGTCCACGCAGTGATAGCCCAAGTATCCCGATGCTTTAGTGTTTACCCAAGACTCAAGGTAAACTAGAATCCTCCTAACAATACCCCCTGAGAATAATGGGAGAGGTGCACCCCCTATAGCGCTACTATTGTTAAGGCGGAACTACACACCCTGGATTAAACGTCACATAGCACAAACAGAATACTAGAATGCACCAGTTTTCACATACATATAGGATAGAGTTTAGATTGCAAAAGGTTCAAGTTTATATAGAATACATGTTACACCCCAAAGTTAAAAGTAAAAAGGGGATCGAGTATACTCACAGTGATTGCTTAACAGTCGCAACTGTTATTGGATCAAAGGGAGCTCTTTTTAGAGTTAGCCTGATTAGATTACAATAGGATGAGAGTCGGGCAGAATACGAGATTGAATAAAGTGTGGGAGACTGTCACTGTATCGGATGGTTGTCCGATCGGATGGCTATCCAATCGGGTTGCCAGTCGATTCGGGTGACTTAGCGTGAACAAGGATTGTCCGATCGGATGGTTGTCCGATCGGGTGGCTTAGTGTGAGGGTGAAACGAATGGCTGTCCGATCGGGTGGTCATCCGATTTAAGTGTCAATTGCTCAGTGATATAACTTAAGGGTTCTGGTTATCTTGATCGGGTGGCTGCTCGATCGAGTGGCTGTCCGATCGGGTTGCCACTCGATTGAAATCCCCAAAACTCTTAAGTTTATGAAAAAGTTACTAAGTGTTGGAATGTTTCAAAGTTCCAAGATTGCAAGGCATGTGTCCCTCAATCGGGTGGCTGTCCGATCGGATTGTTATCCGATCGGGTTGCCGCTCGATCGGGCGAACTTGTTCCCTTGAATGTTTGTAAAATTTTCTAAGTTTTCAACGATGACGGCATGGTACGTATTGAGACAATAGTAAACGCATCGTCACACAGTCGTCCTGATCGGGTGGGAACCACCCCAGTCCGATGAGTTACTGTCCGTGATAACGTTTATGTCAAACTCCGTATTCCAGCCATCATTCTCCGGTGGAAATCCATCTTTAAGCCGACTCTAGACTAATAATCAAGTCTATAGTCCGTTCAGGACCGGATCTCACCATTTTAGAGTAAAAGTCGAAGAAAAGATGAAGGAACTTGAGTTTTACCATGAAAAAATACTTAGATTTAGGTTAGATTTAGTGATAAATACATGGAATCCCTTAGATCTTAGCTAGATCTCACCAAGAATGACCTCCTCTGATAGTTTGTACAACCCACCATGATGACATCATCCTTAAGATCTCAGATCTGAGAGATTTCACGGTGAAAAGATTGATTTCAAAGGTGAATCACGTAGAGGATGAAGTATAGATCAAAGAAGTACAAAGATCTAGTCTAAAACATACCGAAATCGCCAAGAAAATGAAGGAGAAAGGTGCTTGTGCGTCTGAGTCGAGCAGGGCTGTCACATCAGTGAAGGACTGATGTGACAACTCCTATTTATAGTGTGAGAAGGAATAGAGGCGGTGCAGCATGGATAGGGTGGCGGCCCGATCGGGTGGCAATCCGATCGGGTGGTAATCCGATCGGGTGGCAATCCGATCTGGTGGTAATCCGATCGGGTCACAATCCGTGTGACAACTGTCACTTTTCCGTACATTCCGTACAATAATTGAACAGTAGTTTGTGCCTTGATAACTGTGCATGGTATAGTTTACAAGACGAATGAAATTCTGATTACTGATATACACATACAATGGCATTTCATGTTGCAAGACTTTTATCATTACTACATGCAACACGGTATAGTTCTATTAATGCACAGAACAGAATTGACACCATTATCAGACAAACAAAAAGCACTGACGGGAGTTTAGCACTTAGACAGACATGATGTTAAGACACAAAATGAGCCCCAGGACCCAGTGTTACACTAGCATAGTGTGTAGGGAAGTAGGGATTACAATACTGCCTCCCTAGTGATGACATAGGTGTCGGAAAGTGCCAGAAACACACTAAAACTGCAAAATTCTGCAGTAAATAGACAAATTCAGCTATTTTCAGCTTTTTAACAACAAAATAAAATGCAAAATTGTGATATAATGGTCTAGAATACTTTCCTAAGTGTCGGGAATTGAAACTGTCATAAAAGACTACATAAAGAACACTAAATGGTATAGTTTAGCACTTTAACGAACCAGTATCTAACCGAACAACCAGACACTACCCGAAACACCAAAATTTAACAAAAAGCATTGTTTTAATATTACAAAGCTAGTTATCACCCATAAACATCATATTACCCCTCTAAACATATAAACACACTTAACACCTAATTTGACACTTAAAGAGTAACTAGATTATGTAACTAAGAGTTGAAACCAAACTAGACCCCCCCCCCCAAGTGGACGGTTACCATGGGGGCCCCACACTTGGATTTTGTTTGAAGATTTTATTTTATATGTAGGGAAGATATGGGACATATTAACCTACATGTAAAAAGATGTTGGAAGTAACTTTATAAAAACCACAAGTTCTTCCCTCATTATTACTATCACACTTCAAACTCACAAAAACCCTTCTCCATCCCCTCTCAAGCTCACGGCCACACCTCCATCATTATATACTTCCATTTTCATTCCTAATACAACCAATCTAAGTTTAAACAAGGATAAAAGAAGGTGATCTAAGGAAGCTTCAAGTGTTAGAAGTTGAAGGACCTTCATGGAGTGCTATTAACCACCACATTTCTTCATCACTTTGAAACTTGTTCTTCCCTAGACATAGTGCTAGTAGTAAGCTCCATTGATCTTGTTTTTACTCACAATTTTAGTGGTTAAAGTATGAAGTAACTCGGTAAACTAAAGATCATAAAGAAACATAAGAAGTAAACATGAACATAAGCTTAAGATGTGAAGAAACCTTGATGAATATGAATTGTTATGCTTGTTGATTGTTGATTGCTCATGTTTATGATGTTGATCATCATAATAACCTTGCTAGATGATGATTAAACACATTATCTAGCAAGTATGAGGATGATTCTTGAAGAAATCATAAAGAACATCCTTTATGTTAAACATGAACTTGAATATAAACTTAAATTAAAATATGATGATGATTGATACATGAAATAAGTCTTGTAAATGAATGATTTCAAAAATAGTTTTCCCAAGAAACCAAGATTATTTACAAGATTTACAAGATCATGATTTTTAAGAAACTAATCACATTTTTGGGTTACATCAAGACTAGAAGCAAATTGTTAACAAGAAGAATACAAGAAAAATCATTTTTAGAAAATCTTCAAGTAAGTTGTAAAGGTCTAAATTTTACAAGGTGATTTATAAATAGACAACCATGTTTTGGAGGGTAACTAAAGCTACTTAATGACATACTAAGTTACTACAACTTTTTACAAAATTTCAAGTTCATGTCAAAGTGTAAATTTGCATATTTAAAGCATATGGTAAGTCTTGTTCATGTTGTTGATGATTGATGATGATTTTATAAAAGAAAATGATATGCTTGAAAGCATGGAAACCTCCATTTTTAGGGGAAACTATGGCAAAATTTTCTAAAAATATAAACACATAGAAAAATATTTTTAAACAAATATTTACAAGTGTATTTTAATCATGAGTTTTCCATATAAACTTTGCCATAATTTTTTGTTACAAAAATACAAATATTGGAGGTTGGTTTTCATAAATAAAAGTGACTAAATATGTATTTAGGAAATATATACTTAGAAGACACAATGTGTGTAAATTATTTGTATACTTTGTGTATTAGTGATATTATTTTAGGGCATGAAATAATGTAACACCTCAAAATACCAAGAGTTGCAATCCAAAATATTACCAAAATTTCCAAGGAATAAACATACAAGTTACACACAAAATATTGGCGAAACCGAACAAGAAATGTAACTTACAAAATATTCCGGAACTTAATTCACATGTATATTTTGGTAAATAATATTTTGGACACAAGGAAACGAAAATGTGATTTTTACAATTATTACAAAGTATATCATATTTTCGACAAGGAGAAAATATATTATTTTTGAGAAGTAAAAATATATTTTCCTAGAGTTTTTAGAAGATATATTTTCGACAAGGAGAAAATATATTATTTTCGACAAGGAGAAAATAAGTTTATAGATATTTTCTAAGTAAGACTTGAAAATATATTATTTTGGAAATATATATTGGATATTTATTAAGAAAATACGTACACACCGGAATACGATGCCAATACATGGCAAGATATACAAATAGAAGAATACGTATATACATGTATGAGATACCCCCATCCTTGGGAAGGAAATACGAATATGAATACTTGAGAAGTATTGTTACAAAAATATTGCTTAACGATTATTCCAAAAAGTAACAAATGTAATTTAAGTTAAAATATTTATTATTTTAACAAATAATTATATGACTTGGAATAATACCAAAGGCACAATAAAACGTAACTCAAAGACACTAACTAATACAAAGTCAAGGCACGACTCGCTCGCCTAATAGACAGTAGTACATTGTAGGTTGTCGTGCACACTAGTAGAAGCTTGAGTTACATCGGATTGAAGAACGCAAACTAGTGAGTTCATGTCCCCTTTTTCTCTTAACTGTTTTTGGTTTTATAACTCTCGGGGGTGGAATACATGTTACGAATGTTTAAACAGTATGGATTGACTATGAACTGAACTATTAGATCATGTGAGCATAGACTAAATTTGAAATGCCATTAACTCTTAATTAGGGACGAAGGTTAGATCTAACGGGTACGGCCGAACCCCACTCATGGTACTTGTGACCACTTGAGTGCTTCGGTGTCCCAGTTGGGGTGAATCGACAATAGTCAAGGTGAATTGACATAGTCAAGGTGAATTGACATAGTCAAGGGAAATCGACAAGGGTATAAGCCTACTCATTTCGAGTGCTCCCTATGTACTCACATGCTTTAATGTCCTTGCAAAAACATTTATTTATGTTCATAAATACTTTTCATATCTGTTTCCATAAAGAATCTCCCAAAGGTTTACAAGATTGTCACTACTCACACAAACGCATGAACTCGCTCAACTTTTGTTGATGTTTTCCAAAATTACATGTATTTCAGGTAACAAGTTGGATCTTGGGCGTGGGTGTTGTTTTTAGAAGTAAATTCCAAGCTTAGATGTCATCCACTTTTGTTGAATTGTATCGTAGTCGAAGGTTGTGTTGTTTGAAACTGGAATAACTGGTATTTGTAATACTTTTACTTAATGGATGGATGGACATCGTTTTGATCATGTAGTTGTTTATTGATAGGATCTGAGTTTGGTTTTGATTGTGTTTTATGTTTGAATTAAGATGAATAATGAACAAGTAGTGCAGCGGAATAAAATGGTAACAAACTTTTCACAATCAAACAGGAGAATTGCTTTCAACACACATTTTCAACATAGAACCGAATGCTTGAATTTATTACAAGATTCAATTACAATGCATGCATGTAACAAACTCCCCCTCAGCCTGAGCTCACAGTGATTTGTTCGTACAGGAAGAAAGATGGTGAAGAGCTAATAGAACAGTACAGGGTACTGTTCTATTTATAGGCACGGACAAACCACTGAGGCATCTTTGCTGACGTCACCATGAAAGTGACATCTAACCTCCTAACAAACTCTAACAACTGATCTATACAAGTACTGCTATGCTAACAACTGTTATACATTACATTACATAAAGACAAACTAAACTACTGCTGAATCCTTCCACTAATGTGAATCCAGCAGCACTTGATATATCCAGCAGTGCTTGACCCATAGTAGTAGATTGAACAGCAGGGCTTTAGTCTACATCAGTCTTTGTCTTGATTAGCAGTTGTAGGTCAGCAGTTGTACCGATTAGTGGATTGGAGGTCATCAGATGTTGAAACCACTTTCAAGGGGAGAGACTTGAATACATAACATCTGCTTATTCTGGATCCACTGCTCTGATCCAGTTTTGGCTTTAATTATCTGTTCCTTTGATATGGTTCAATCCCAACAATCTCCCCCTGGAACAGATAATGCCAAAACCCTTCATTATTGGTAGATCTTTATTGCCTCATCAACAGTTCCCTTATTTGCCCTTTGAGTTGTAACTCAAAGCCTAAGGCATCTGTGTCATCTTCATCCCTGCACAGTGGAATATCAAGGAGATCCTGCAAATCTTCAAGACTTAGGCCAAGTGCTTGTTCCCATGTTATTTTCTTCACTTCTCCACTAGACTTGATCACTGTCAGTACATGGGTCTGTTTGTCAGTTTTCCACTTTAGTACTTTTGAGTCTGGTGGGTTTCTTGGGAGATTTTCATTAGATGAGGTGTTTGGTGATGCTGGCCTTGTGATGACTGACTGAGAAGTGCTTGCAGGTTGATTCAGGCCAAGAGTTTCAGCTATCATCAACTTAATGCCTTCTTTTACAAGGTCATCTCCTGCCATTAATTCTTCCACTGTTTAAATATCTAGCTATTTTTGTTGTCTTCTTTTGTAGATGGCAGTACCAGCTGTAGCAGTGGATCTCCTGATTTGCAGCTTTGGTGGTCTTGTTGAAACCTCTGCTTCAGGGTAGTCAGGTTTTTGTGGATCTTTAGGATCTTTCTTCCTTAATTCCTCCAACCTTTTGTAAGTGGTCCTGACTTTGTCTTCTCTCCATCTCATCACTTGATTTTTGGACCCATAATCAGCAGCAACTAATTCCTCTTTCATTCTCTTCAGCTCCAATGTCTTTTCAGGCACATTCTTTTTGTACTTTGACCAATCTGGAGGAGTGTGTTTGACCGTATTCTTAATCATTTCTTGAATCTTGGCTGCTTCTTTTTCAAGCTCAGGAATGGTCCACTCTTTGTACATATATTTTTCACCCTTATACTTCTTAAAAGCCATGATATTTTCAATGTAATCTTTTCTCAGGGTTTCATCTGCCCTTTCTGAAATTTGTCGGCATACATTCTTTGCAAACTGCTCTAAAGATCTGACTTGTGTAAGCAAAAATTGATAATGCCTTTGAATTTCTTTGTCTGATTTTCCTTGTGAATCTCTTTTAGAAATATCCTCTGCTTGTTGAGCCTTAACTTCCAAATATTCTTCAATATTTTTAGGCCTAGGATATCCTTCAACTGATGGTAAATTCCTTTTAGCAGGGTCATCCTCAAGGTAGAATGATTTGATTTCTTCTCTGACTGCTACGAGTTCTAGAGGATATTTGACACCTGCAGGAGTAATGGCAGTGATTGGTTGTTGAACTTAGGCTGAAGAGAGAGGAACAGGGTTTGGGATATTAACAAGTGAAAGAGATTGTGAGGATGTTAGTGGTGGTGATGGAGAATCATCATCAGGTATAAAAATCATTCTCCTTTTTATTGTAGGAGAGGCTGATAATGTTTTGGGTGGATAAGTGGTGGTGATTTGAGTGGTGGAAGGTGGCTGACTAACAGTTGTTGAAGCAACTGGTGTTTCAACCACTGTTGTCATTACAACAGGTGTTGTAACATCTGATGTCTTCTGCTTCTTAGCAGGAGGTGATGGTGGTGAGGTGGTTTTTGGTGGTGAGATGATTTTTGGTGGTGGTGGTAAGGCAGTGGTTGTGGTGTGTGGTGTGTGTTGAAGTGGTGGCAGGTGTTTGGATGACAGTTGTTGAAACTACTGAAGTATCAGCAGTTGTTGATACAACAGGAGTTACAACAGCTGTTTGGGTGGTAGTTTGAGGTTTGGAGCCTTTAGTAGGTGGTTTGGAAGCATGCTTTTTAGGTTGCCTCACTTGTCTAGTGGGCTTCTTCTTTTCTTCCTTGGGATTTTTATCATCCATAGGTTCAAAAGGACCTTGCACTTTCAGCTTGATAAATTCTCTTTTCTCTTGTTCCCACCTGGCTTTATCCTTAGCCTCTCTATCCCTTTTTACCTCAGCTAATGCATCAGCAATTGCATTAGTGGTAACATCAGTCTTTTTGGATCCATCTGACAAAGGGATGTTTTTTAGCATACTATCTTGTTGAGGCTCAATGTAAATACCATCTTCAATACCCTTTTTCTTCCACTGCTTGATTTTCTCCCCCTTTTTGGCATTATCTGGAGGGGGTTATCAATGAAGAGAACAGTGGGAGGAGCAGTGCCAGTGGTGTTCAGTATGTGGGCCTTTATAGCCTTGATGTCAGCTTGGGTGTCTTTAAACCTTGGTTCCATCATGTTTCTCAGCATTTGAACATGTATTGCATGCTGCTGATCAGCCATTTGTTGTTGTTGTTGGAGCAGGGGTTGAAATAGATTCCATAACTCATTTGCAGCAGGTGCTTGTGGTGGAGCAGGTGCTTGAGCAGGAACAGCAGTGGGTTGCACATTTTGAACCTTCAACAACTGTTGCAGCATTTCTTTTATTTCTGCAACAGAGGTATCCAGTTTGTCAATTCTATCCGTAAATTCTAGGTACTTTAAACCATCACCCAACTTAATGGGATCATCTGATTTCCCACTAACAGTGGTTGTAATAGTGGTTGACTCAGGGATTGTATTCCAAAAGTCATCCACTGATGCCCCTTTGTCTTGGTACTGGGGACCTCTTCCTTCAAATTGAGAGACACTTTTTAGTAACCCAGTATAAACTGGATACACAAGTGTTCCCAAAGAAGAAATTGCCTCCAAGGAAGTGTTATTGATGTAACCACTGTCCAAATGTAAACCAGTGGGTTCAACATTTGTAGTGGCTGCTTCACTTGGACTACCACCAAGAGTTACTTGTAACTCAAGGGGTGTAACCTCCTCAGGTCTTGTTGGTGGGTTAGCAATGATTGATACATCAGACCCAGTCACTTGTTGGAGTATGTTCTCATTGACAGGTGAGTGAGAAGGACTTGTTTGTGCCTGGTTCAAATCAATAGCATCCAAGAATAATTTTGTTGGTGGGGGAATTGTGGAGGTGAGGTTGGGTGTAGAAAGAGAATTGGCCCTGGGCATTGGGCTGTGGATGATGGAAGCAAGTGATTCCAGAGCATCATATTGTGGTGTCCCTATTTGTACAACCTGTTCTTTTTGAGAAGAAGCAGGAGGAGTTTCAGGCATGGGTTGAGATATTTCTACCAACTGCTGTGAGGAAGTAGCAGCAGTGGTTTCTTGTGACTTTCGTGCTGTCACTGGCAGTTGCTCTGGTATCTCATTCTCCAGAGTTGCTTTTTTGGTAGGTTTGGGGGGCTTTTGAGTTTTCTTTTGTTTTGGCTTTTTGGTGATTTTAGGTGTGGGTTTCAAAGCAGTTGTTTTGCTGCTATGATCACCTTGAGCAGTGGGCTCAGCAGCAGATACCTGAGGAGCAGTGGTAGCTGCTAAAGTCTGCTCAGGCACCTCTGCTTGTATTTTGCAAGGTGTTGACATTCTTGTAAAAGTTTCAGCAGTTAAGCTGTTTATTTGAAAAGAGTCACCTTGTTTTATTACTTGAGCATCATTCTTACCAAATTTCTTTTCAAAATAATAACTTAGAAATCTTGGAAAAAGTAAGAATGGCTTTTTATCAACATTTTTAACCAAATCATTAAATATTTCCTGGGAGTAATTGAAATTTTCATCTTGATGAATAGCATATCCCAGGTTTTGAATCTTTAATGGTATCTCATTAAAAGAAGTGGTTTTGTTTGAAACACACATTAGCAGTATGGAACAAAAATCTGGTTGCAGGTGGAAAATTACCTTTTTGTAAGGTATCCTTTTTTATTTGTTCTGCATAACCCCTTTCAAGGAAATCAGTTTTTAACTCATTTTTGGGAAAAGAAGTTTTACCTTGCTGATCATTGAGTTCAAAAACTTCCGAGATGGATTGTGGTGTGATTTTGACAGCTTTACCCATTAGAGAAGAGTTAATGGCTATGACATCCTCGCCTTGTTTGTCAAGGGTAATATTTTTCCAAAACTCTCTTTGGGTTTTCAAGTAAATTGGAGCATCTGCTGTTAACAAAGTTTTGTACTTTGATGCAGACATGATATCAATGATGGAATCGAAAGCATTGGTGGTGCCGGGTTTTGTAAGGAGACCCAGATAATTGTGAGGAGATTTGTATGGTATTTCGATGGGTGTAGCCTTTTGAGCGGCCTTTTTAGGAGATGATTTTGAAGTGGATTTTGCGGATGACTTTGATTTTGTCATTTTGGAGAAGAAGATCGATGAAGGTTTTGAAGAATTTGAGAGAGGGAAATGGAAACTGTTTTGAGAAAGCAATTTTTGTGAATTCGTTTCGACAGTAAAACCCTGTTTGGGGTTTTGAAAAGGGTTTTATAAAAGAAAAAGTGAATGCTGACGTGGCAGCGGTTACAAAAGGTCTGACCGCTATGTACTGTCCACGTGCCAACCCCTGATGAGATGAAGGACAAGTGTTTTTATGAAAACCACTGATGGAATAAAATAAAATTTTCATTGTGTTAATTTTTCGTTTGCAGGTTGATGTTCTCAACACCCGCTCCCGATCCTGTCGAGCCGTCAGACGAACCCGAGCGTGAACTGAGGAGACGTCTTCGTGCGAGATCTCGTGCGGTTGGGCTGTTGCTCGCAGCAGGTGAGCAGGAGCAGGTGGTACCCGCTGAAGCCGAGGGCTCAGGGGCAGCAGGAAACGCAATCATGGCGGACGACGAGCGACCTTTGAATGAATCAAATCAGCCCGGACGGGCAGGCCTGGAGCCGAGTATCCTACGACCTACTATAGATGCACCTGTTTTTGAAATTAAATCTAGTATTATTAATATGGTGCAGAATTCGGTGCAGTTTGACGGGCGTGAGCATGAGGATCCCGGACGACATATAGCGGCTTTTCTCGAAGTTTGTTCCATGTTCAAGATTAGAGATGTTTCGGAGGATGCTGTTAGGTTGAGGTTGTTTCCATTCTCATTACGTGACAAAGCCAGAGCTTGGCTTATGTCACTTCCAGCTGGGTCCATCAGGACTTGGAATGAGCTGGCGGAGCTGTTTATGCAAAAATACTTTCCGCCTGAGAAGACAACCAAGTTAAGAAACCGGGTTATGACCTTTCGCCAAGATGAGGGAGAGTCGTTGCACGTGGCTTGGGAGAGATTTAAGGATCTGTTACTTGATGTTCCACATCATGGCTTCTCCAAGAGACAGCTGGTCTTGACATTCTATCAAGGGCTTAGCTACAATACGCAGGAGCGATTAGACATGAATGCAGGAGGCGATCTAGGAACGAAGACGCCGAATGAGGCTTATGATATCATTGAAAAAGCTGCGTTGAAGTCTAGCTCGCGTCGCGAAGGAGATAGAGGTCGGGCTACATCATCATCATCAGCACCCCGCGCAGGAGTTCATGCTGTAGACGACTATACGGCCATTACTGCACAAATCTCGGCTCTTGCATCGAAATTCGACAGGTCCCAGATGGTTGCGCAGGCTGGCTCGGGATGTGACCAGTGTGGAGTGTCACACGAGCCTGGTGCATGCTTTCAGGGAGTCGTATATGAGGGCCACGAAGAAGTGGATTTTGTGAGTAATCAGGTGAGGCCATAGAACAACCCGTACAACAACACCTATAATCCCGGATGGAGAAATCACCCGAATTTTGGGTGGCGAGCGAATACGGGTAATCAAAACCCATTGGGATTTACTCAGCGCACTCCAGCGCCACTGCAGGGTCAGGGTCAGCAATTTCAGCCATACAACCAACCTTACCAGCAACGTCCATATTCATATCAGAATCAGGGCACTGGGAGCAGTTCCCAGCAGCAGGCCCCTTAATCTAGTTCTAAGCTGGAGGACATGATGGCTCAGCTTCTTACTAGCTCCTCGAGTGCGAATCAGTTGGCTGAAAAACGTTACCAACAGAGCGAAGATCGTTTTCTTTTCCACGAGGGGGAAATGAGGAGTCACAAAGCCTCGATTCTGAATATCAAGAACCAGGTTGATCAGCTGGCACAGATGATGTCTAAAAGACCCCCATGTGGTCTTCCGGGCAATACAGAGCCAAACCCGGGCGGGCATGTGAATGCAATCATGACCAGGAGTGGAAAGACTACCGGACCCGTCATATCGGGCTCATCACTGATCACTGGAGCGGTCCCGACTGACACATCGGATGAGGTGCAAGCCAGGCTACACCCAGCAAGTACAGCACAAGTCCAGGAGCCAGTCAAAGATTACACTCCCGCAGTACCTTATCCAGGCAGGCTGAAGAAACAGAAGAACGAAGAACAATACGGTAAGTTCCTTGAGTTGTTTAAGCAACTACACATTAATATACCGTTTGTTGAAGCCTTGGCCCAGATGCCAAAGTATGCGAAATTCCTAAAGGATATCCTCTCGAATAAACAGAAGCTCGAGGATATATCATGTGTGGTGATGAATGAAACTTGTTCTGCCGTTTTGCAAAACCGTCTGCCCACGAAAATGGGAGATCCGGGTAGTTTTACGCTCCCGTGTTTGATTGGAAACATGTCTGTTAGCCATGCATTGGCTGATTTGGGAGCGAGTATCAACCTTATGCCTTATAAGGTTTTTACTAAACTGGATCTGGGTGAGCCGGCACCCACTAGGATGAGCATTCGATTGGCAGACCGTTCAATCAAGTATCCGCGTGGATTTGTTGAAAACATGCTTGTTAAAATCGATAAATTTGTTTTCCCCGTGGATTTTGTTATTCTTGCATGGACGAAGATTCAAGAGTGCCTTTGATACTTGGGCGTCCGTTCCTCAACACAGCGAGGACGATTGTTGATGTGGCAGCTGGCCAAATCATGCTCCAAGTAAATGACGAGCACGTGACATTTGATATCAAAAGATCAATGCAGCATCCGCAAAGTCATGATGACATGCTTTACTATGTCGACATTGTCGATGCATGTGCATGCTCTCATTTTCAAGGCACTGTTGACGAGATTGATTCGGACACACGTCTGTCGTGTGGGGACCTGATTGGCATTACGCAGGAGGGCCACGATTTCGAGCAGCCAGTCTATCCTATTGGTGACGATGGTTCCCAGAGTCCGGAGCGGTTTCCAGAAATTGGCCATGTAGAAGAAGAGAAAGCAAAACCTTCGATTGAAGATCCACCATCTTTGGAGTTGAAAGAACTCCCGCCACATCTCGAGTATGCATTTCTGGACGAGGAGTGTCGCTTACCGGTCATAATTTCGGCATCATTGGAAAAGGATGAGAAGAATCAGCTTCTCGAGGTTCTTAGACTTCATAAGAGAGCCATTGCATGGAAAATCATGGATATCAAAGGCATCAATCCTTCTTTTTATACTCACAAGATTCTGATGGAAGACGAGTACAAACCGTGTGCACAGCATCAGAGGCGTTTAAATCCAAATATGCAAGACGTGGTGAAGAACGAAGTGATTAAGTTGTTGGATGCTGGGATGATATATCCTATATCAGACTCTGTGTGGGTGAGTCCAGTGCAGGTTGTACCCAAGAAAGGTGGTATGACTGTAGTCTCAAATGATAGGAATGAACTAATTCCTACCCGTACCATCACTGGGTGGCGAGTTTGCATTGATTACCGCAAACTCAACGATGCTACTCGTAAGGATCACTTCCCGCTTCCATTCATCGACCAGATGTTGGAACGTCTGTCGGGGAAGTTGTATTACTGTTTCTTGGACGGGTTCTTTGGGTACTTCCAAATTCCTATTGCTCCTGAGGATCAGGAGAAGACTACCTTTACCTGCCCCTTCGGCACATTCGCCTACCGGCGTATGCCTTTTGGGTTGTGTAATGCACTAGCGACCTTCCAGAGATGCATGGTTGCAATTTTTCATGATATGATCAAGGATTCTATGGAGGTTTTCATGGATGACTTTTCGGTATTTGGGGATTCCTTCGATCATTGTTTGGAAAATTTGAAAAAGATGTTGAAGAGGTGTGAAGAGACGAATCTGGTCCTAAACTGGGAAAAGTGCCACTTTATGGTGAAAGAGGGCATAGTTCTGGGGTATAAGATTTCTCATACTGGTATGGAAGTCGATCCAGCTAAAGTTGACGTTATTTCACGACTTCCGCCTACCACCTCTGTGAGAGCGATACGGAGCTTTCTTGGTCATGCGGGGTTCTATAGGCGATTCATCAAGGATTTCTCAAAAATCGCTAGGCCCATGACCCGTTTGTTGGAGAAAGACGCTCCGTTCATATTTGGAGATGATTGCTTGAGGGTTTTTGACCTTCTCAAGAAAAAGTTGATTGAGGCCCATATTTTAGTTGCACCTGACTGGAGTTTGCCATTTGAAATTATGTGCGACGCGAGCGATTACGCTATAGGGGCCGTTCTAGGTCAAAAGAAAGAAAAGCACTTTCACCCGATCTATTATGAGAGCAAGACTCTTCACGACGCTCAGGAGCACTACACCATGACTGAAAAAGAGCTCTTGGCAGTCGTTTTCGCATTTAACAAATTTAGATCGTATTTGGTGCTTTTGAAAACCATTGTGTATACTGATCACGCAGCCATCAGATATCTCTTCAGCAAACAGGACGCTAAACCGCGTCTCATCAGATGGATCTTGTTGCTGCAGGAATTTGATATCGAAATCCAAGACAAAAAGGGTGCGTTGAATGTAGCGGCTGACCATCTATCTCGGTTAGAGCATGGAGACATCGAGGACACGCGTTGGGATTCAATCAATGACAATTTCCCACACGAGTCGTTGATGGGTGTTGAGATATGCGATGAGTCACCTTGGTTCGCCGACTTTGCGAACTATCTTGCTTGCGGGATTCTGATTAAAGGGTTGACTCACCAACAAAAGAGGAAATTCTTTTCAGATGTCAAGCACTACATTTGGGACGATCCTTTCTTATTTAGTGTGGGTGCTGATCAGGTGATCAGAAGATGTGTTTCAGGTAAAGAGGCGACCGATATTCTGCGCCATTGTCACGAGGGACCTACCGGAGGCCACCATGGAGCCAATTTCATTGCCAAGAAGGTGCTGGATTCCGGGTTTTATTGGCCAACTATTTTTCGTGATGCGTAGAGTTGGGTAAAAGCGTGCGATGCCTGCCAGAGGGCGACAAATATATCGGCACGTGATGAAATGCCTCAGAATTGGATACAAGTTTGTGAAGTCTTCGACATTTGGGGGATAGACTTCATGGGACCATTTCCCCCCTCACGAGGAAACAAGTACATTCTGGTCGCAGTTGACTATGTATCAAGGTGGGCGGAGGCACAGGCCTTACCCACCAATGATGCCAGGGTGGTCGTGAGATTCTTGAAAAGTTTGTTCACCCGGTTCGGCGCTCCGAAAGCGCTTATCAGTGACAGAGGGATCCACTTCTGCAATACACAGCTTGAAAAAGCTTTTTCCCGCTATAGTGTGCATCACCGTTTATCCACGCCCTATCATCCACAGACAAGTGGGCAGGTGGAAGTCACAAACCGGGGTTTAAAACGAATCCTTGAGCGGTCTGTTGGTGCTAACCGCAAGGATTGGTCGGACAAATTAGATAAGGCGTTGTGGGCTTTCCGTACAGCTTTCAAGACCCCTATTGGGACTACTCCCTTTAGGCTTGTATACGAAAAAGCGTGTCATTTGCCGGTAGAGTTAGAGCATAAAGCTATGTGGGCTCTAAAAACCGCAAATCTGGACCTAAAAACCGGAGGTGAAGCCCGGTTTCTCCAGGTTCATGAATTAGAGGAGCTACGACAACAAGCTTATGAGAGCTCCGTGTTGTATAAAGAGCGCACAAAGAGATTGCACGATAAACGCTTGAAGGACCACAAACAATTCCAAGCGGGCGATCTTGTTCTTCTATACAACTCACGGTTGCGCCTATTTCCTAGAAAACTTCATTCACGTTGGACAGGTCCTTACACAGTAAAAGAGGTATTCTCTTATGGGACTGTTGCATTTGAGAACGCGGAAGGCGTTATTTTCAAGGTGAATGGGCACCGCTTGAAGCTTTAGGTAGCCGGGCCGATCGAGTCGGCGGTGGAGGTCATCGAACTTCACGCCCCACACGCATCATAAGTGTGGGGAGGAGAGTCTACGCTACTGACTCGGTGATTAAAAATGTAGCAAGAGTGTCTTTGGCGCTATAAGGGTAAAATCGTCTTTCTTTGTGTTTTTGTAGTTTTAGAGTAATTTAGGTGTGTTTTGTAGTTTTCGTTAGTTTGTACTGTTTTTAAACGTGCCGAGCGAAGGTTCTATGTTGGGATATTGTTAAAACAGTTTGCGTGCCGAAAAAATGGCGAAAAACGGCCAAAACAGGTGCTGAAAATGCATTCTGCAGAAAAAACTGATCTGCAGCTGTGGCACGCCCGTGCCATGGGTCGCACGTCCGTGCGGTTGCGAGCTGACCGGCATCATGAGTCGCAACCCTGGTGCAGTTCCGAGATCAGTGTGCCAGGGTCAGGTTTCAGCGGTGACGCACGACCGTGCGTTCGGTCGAATGACCGTGCGTGAGGCTGAGGGCAGTTTTGTCATTTGGCAGTATAAATACCCTCATCTGCGGCCTCCATTCACAATTCGCGAACCCTAATCCGCACCTGCCGTTCCAGAGCGATTTTGCCTCAAATCGCACGTTTTCTTCGCACGGTTTCACTCATCTCTTCGCACGGTATGTTCTTTCTTGTCGATTTCCTGTTTCTTCTTTGTCTAGGTTAGATTCGTTTGATTCTTCAAGGCTTTTTAGGGTTCCCTTCATAAACACAAGCGAAACCCTAACCCTTGTTAGAATCGTACGTATCGTGAATAACCGGTTGATTCTCTGCCCCCTGTTTGCATAAAAACTTGTTGATTTTTGAAAAATCTGGCTATTCAGAGCCGGGGTTAGAATCTGCAGAAATTACGGGTCGCACGGTCGTTTCCCCTGTGGAACGTCCGTGCGTTTGCGGCTGTTCACGATGCTTTCATGTTGGTTCGGTGATGCACGGTGGTGCGATTGACTGCACGCCGTGCGAATACGACAAACACCGGCCACATATGATGATATTCGGTAACGCACGACCGTGCGTCTGGTCGCACGTCCGTGCGACATGCCCAGATCAGCAAGACAGAACCTTCATAACAGTGTGTTCTGCTGTTCCAAATGTAATTTTTTCTGTTTCTCCTGTTCTTAATGTCATTCCTCATTGCAGATGGATCATCCCTTCTTACAGTTTGACCCCAATAACGAGAGAGAGAGAGAGCCTTTGTATCCCGAAACGTGACGCTTTATGGAATAGGCGAGGGCAGTTTGGCATCCCCCGGAGGCTAGATTGGGATGTTATGAGAGATCTAAATCAGCGCGAACGTTTAGAACACATGCTTACTATTTTGCTTTCGCGCTTGGTCGATATTAACCGCCCCATCTATCGTGAGCTCACGATAGAGTTCTTTGCCTCTTATTCATACGAAAAGCCCAGAGCTTATAAAACTCCAAACTTTCGCTGGAAGGAAAGGGTGCATTTCAGATTGGGCAGACGTTGGCATCATTGGTCGGTGGGTAGATTGGGTCGGAGACTTGGGATATACACAAATGAAGACATGGATTCAGAATTCTTCACAGATGAGTTCACCTTCCCGAGCGACGAAGCGCGGGCCGCGTTTTGGGCCCAAAATGCAGTCGGTGACCCTTACGATCCTAGAGTGTCAAAAGCTTCACGATTGAGAGACCCTTTGCATCGAGTGATGCATCATATATTCAGCCATACCGTCTGCGGGCGCATGGACAGTCTGGGGAACTGTCCAACACCTAATCTGATATTTCTTTATGCGCTGGTTGACGGGGTACACATCAACCTAGCAGGGAGGATGGCGGAATATTTTGTGAACAGCTCTGGGAGAACACCCAACAGTCAGATTCACGGCGGTCAGTACGTGACCGAAATGGCCTACAATTTAGGGTTGATGACTGATGAGGTACTTCAGGGTCTCACTCATGTGACCGATGGTTTATATGTTGATATTCGGTCATTGAAGGCGATGGGGTTGATTGCTGAAACGGATCACGGGGATCGATTAAGGGGTTTGAACAACGAGGTCTGGGACCCGTTGCCTCCGGCTGAGGAGGAGGATGAGGACGAAGAAATGGGAGAGCAGCATGAGCAGCATGAGCCACACACGCCACCACATCCACCACAGCATCATGGATTCCACCAGCACCAGGATTGGCCTGAGGGCATCCCGTCTTACCCTGAGTTTTACCAACAGTTCCAACAAATGCAGGTTAACCAGGAGCAGCAAAGGATTCATATAGAGCAGATAAGGGCTAGTCAGGACCAGATCAGGGCGAACCAGGACTCTCTGAGCCAGGGGGTGCAAGCTGGGTTCTCATATCTTTTTGGGGGTCTTCTTAATGCCTTCCCGAACTACTTCGGGGAGCCCCCATAGTTCCCATACGGGAACCCACCTGGTTATGGAGATGCAGGCCCTTCCTACACGAGAGATGATGCTGGTGACGATGACTAGGAGACTGTGGAGTTGATCGTTGGTGGTTTTATTATTTTAGTACTTTGTATTTCGGGTGTTTATTTTGGTTGTTATTTCAAACACCCCCGGTTATGTACTCTTTATATTTCTGACACTTTACTTTATTTGTCTTGTCATGTTTGGATTTTAGTACTTATATTTATGTAAATTATGGTTTATTTGGTTTATTTGTTTATGTTCTGTTTTGCTGTACCTTGTGACATACTTGCAGATTTTGGCTATCAAGTCTTGGACCGGAGCACATCACAGATACAGGTTTGGAAGTCTCGTATCATCAAAATCATCTTCAGGGGAGTATTATTCTCTTTTATCTCTATATTTCGGGTTTCGCATTGGGGACAATGCGAAGTTCAAGTGTGGGGAAGGGTTTAACTTTGTTAACTTTGTTTGTCCTAAAAAAAAATCAGAAAATTCAATCAAAAATATCTGTATTTTGTATATATTTTTAGCAAATAAACCGGTTGGTTGTGTTTTAGAAAGCTTCGGATATGATAAAAACTCGACAAGCCAGTTTTGAAAAATATAACTAGAAAGCGTGACAAACAAAGAAAGACTTGCATGATGATTTTAAGACCATGAACTTGCGGAATTGTGTAGAAGTGAGCCGGATATCATGTGTAATTTAGAACTTGTCACTAGCATGCTTGTTCATTTCGGAGTAGGAGTGAGCCGGATGTCATGTGTAATTTAGAACTTGTCACTAGCATGCTTGTTAAGACCATGAACTTGCGGAATTGTGTAGAAGTGATAGAGGCGCCTAAAATACCACTTTGTGTTAGCCTTGTTCTTTGTGTTGTGTTTCCCGTAAACCTTACATTACCCTTTAGGATTAACCATGTCGAGCCTTCCCGTTTACCTTTGTTTACCCAACATAATCGCCCACTTTGCCAAATTTAGCCTTTTTATGTTTTAAACCTTTTAGTGTTGAAACTCGGTCAAAAGCATCGTTTAACTAGCGCTTGTTATTGTTTATTGTACAAATTCGTTATTATGTAAAAAAAAAACAGAAAATAAAACACCCTAAAATAGGGTGAAGTCGACAAAATTCGAGCAATTTTGAATGATAAAATGATGAAATCTTGTTGATGAGCTCGTTGTCGCAAAAGTCGCCTTTTTAAGGCGTTTATATGTATAGTTGTTTTGTTTTACGCTAGTTAAACGCCATTACCGAGTTTTAACCGTTTCGCCACTTTAAATTTCCATTTCCATACCCTTCACCCAAGCCTAACGTTTCAACCCGTAAAGACCTCTTGATTTATACTTTTTCGCATGTTAGTTGGTGGAGACGAGATCTTATGACAAGCTTATGATATTACACATTTCGTTGACGAGGCATTGAGTGTTTACACATACACATTTTATGTATGTTTCACAAATAAAACCGAGTGTGTGTGAACATTGTGAGTTGTGTGAAGATTAGCATGTTAAGTCAATTGAAAGTGAAGTCACGGCTTTTTGGTTATCGCCATATATTTGCATATGCTTGTTTGGTTTGATTCATTTGATGTTGCCATTCGAAAAACCGGCTAACCGTTTGTTGTTGTTTTAATAAATAGTTTGTAAATACTCGTTCTTGTTAGATTCTAGTTTTTATTGCATTTTAGTTTAGCTTACTTGAGGACAAGCAAGGTTCAAGTTTGGGGAGATTTGATATTCACTAATTTATACATATTTTAGTCCCCCATTTTATCCCCATTTTATGCGTTTTCAGCCGTAAAACCGTCATTCGGATACTTAATCAAGTATACTTTTGTTTACAGGCCTAAAACAGCATGCCAGACAAGATGATAGTGAAAACGAGGACTTTCCGGACGAAACGACAAAGTTGCGAACATTCTGTGAAGATTCTGACCTGGGCGATTGACACGGTCGTGCAACGAGAGGAACGACCGTGCGTTTCCGACGACAAAGACCAGCCCGGCAATGAACGACGGTGCGATCCGGCGTGCAAGCATATCCCGGAGATGAACGGGCGCGCGGTTGGTTGCACCCCGTGCGGATTCGATGATCAGCCCAACCCTGGCAATGCACAACCCGTTCAGATGTCCGTGCAACAAGAACCCGGAGATGCACGATCGTGCCTCCAATGGAACGGTCGTGCGTGATCGAAGACTGGTCAAGATCTGATGACGTCATGCGGTATGGTGCACTGTAACTCCAATAATGCATAAAGTGAACGGTCGTTCCATTAAAGTGCACGACCGTGCGAGACCGAAATAATATAAAAAAACATGCAGAAACATTCTGCTCGTAACTCTGGAATTTTGGAGAGCAATTCAGGCGATTTTCAGGCTCCGGAGGCGTTAGCTTTCACCCGGATTCAAGCCACATCGTCTCGTTTAGCTCCATTACTATCCGGATTCTTAATCTAGTGCTTGTTTATGGTTTGGTTTTCTAATCTTTCCATAATTTTGTTAATGTTTCAAGCTTTTAGATTAATGTTTATGTATTATTGTAGCCTTTGGGCAAAAACACAACAATCCCTTGCTTAATTGTAACCATTAGTATGTTAACTTTGTTTGTAATGACACTTGGAAGTATTTTCTATGTTAATCTTTGATGATTAGTTTGCAACCTTGTTATTGTTGTCGATTTCTTGATTACAAGTAATTGTGTTGGATGATTAATGTATGGTTAGTTGAGATAATTGAAAGATGAAGCTTAATTAATCATGTATTAGTAGACTTTAAACTTGGTTAACTAGTTTAGCTTGGTTAAAATGTGTG
This sequence comes from Helianthus tuberosus, assembly GCA_030545235.1. Classification (NCBI taxonomy): domain Eukaryota; kingdom Viridiplantae; phylum Streptophyta; class Magnoliopsida; order Asterales; family Asteraceae; genus Helianthus; species Helianthus tuberosus. The sequence continues at coordinate 21,177,428 of CM060436.1, read as the reverse complement.
CATCATGATACTAGAAATGGTTAATGGTTTAATAAAATGTAATTATTGTTAATCAAGAAAGCTTTCCGTCACGTAAGGACCTTAACGGGTTAAATGGTGTTGTTATGAATTCTTGCCATGATTTGTTAACTTAGTTAGTAGTTTAGGCCAAAATTGCTATCTTGGTGAATTTATGTGTAAGATTTGTAAAATGAACTCGGTTGTGATTTAATCTAGTTTATGCTTGTCTCGGTGGTTGCATTGTGTTTATCGATGTCACTTTCCTTGTTTAAGTGAGGTTAGAAAACGCCTAACGGATGACTAACTTATTTTTAAGAGATTTTCATAGACATTTATCAATTGCACGTTAAAGAACAATTTTAGGTGGTTAAAGTGTGTTTATCGTTTTAGCTTTCCGAATGATTGTCATGTTAGGATTCTCGAAAGGGATACTAATTGTCTTGAAAATGAAGAATTGTCCAAATGTTTCTAGTGGCAAAACCGACTTAGTTTGCATGCTATGGTTATGTATAAAGCAATGCTATTTATCTATTTTCATATTTGAAATCTATCATGTTTGTATAAGTATTTGTTTATGCTTACTTTAGTTTTTAGAAAATCACAAAACTTATCTTTCTTCCGTTAATTTAATGAAAAAGGTCTAGTATTATTCCTCCGCCCATTTCCTTGGATCGATACTTGGTTCTTACCGATACTTTACTACATATGTGACGGGGTACACTTGCCTCTTTCGTGTGTGTTTTGATGTTAAAGTAATAATCACTTTTATAAATTTAAAACCGAATCGTGTGTTTATTCATGATAAAAATATGTATAGTCACGCACACGTCAAGTGGGAAACTAGATTTTTGATGATATTTTCTGCTGCCTGGCTATCCAATACGAGTGGTGTCTTTAAGGCAGTGATACCAAAATCCAGCAACTGATTTTGAAGCCAAATCAGTTGGACTGTATAGCTTGCAGCAGCTATATACTCTGCCTCAGCAGTGGATGTGGAAACAGCTGCTTGCTTTTTGCTTTGCCAAGACACTAAACAACTGCCTAGGAATTGGCACCCTCCTGAAGTGGACTTCCTTGTCTTGTCACATCCAGCAAAGTCACTATCTGAGAAACCTGAAAGCTCAATTTTACCATCAGCTGGATACCAGATACCAAGTGTGGGAGCACCTTTTAGGTATCTGAATATCCTTTTTACAGCAATAAGGTTTGACTTTCTAGGGGCTGACTGGGATCTTGCACAAACACATGTTGCAAACATGATGTCTGGCCTAGATGCAGTTAGGTACAATAAAGACCCAATCATGCTTCTATATAAAGTTTGATCAACCAAATCATCCTTCTCATCAGACATGACTATTTTATTTGTTGCAATGGGTGTACTACATGGCTTACAATCATCCATCTCAAATTTCTTTAAAAGTTCTTTGGCATATTTGCCTTGATGGATAAAAGTGCCATTTTGCAATTGCCTTACTTGGAGACCAAGAAAGCACTGGAGCTCACCCGTTGCACTCATTTCAAACTCAGCTGTCATGAGTTTCCTAAACTCTTCACACATTTTATTACATGTGCTTCCAAAAATGATGTCATCCACATAAATTTGGACAATCATCAAATCCTTTCCTCTCCATTTTAAAAACAATGTTTTATCTATTCTACCTCTTGTGAAACAAATGGATAGTAGGAAAGTGGAAAGAGTTTCATACCATGCCCTTGGTGCTTGTTTCAGGCCATACAAAGCTTTATTCAGCTTGTAGACATGATTTGGATTAAATGGATCCTCAAAGCCTGGAGGTTGACAAACATAAACCTCCTCTTAAATCTTACCATAGAGGAATGCACATTTGATATCCATTTGGTACACCTTGATGTTGTGGTTGACAGCAAAGGCCAGAAATAGTCTGATTGCTTCAAGTCTTGCTACAGGGGCAAATGTTTCATCATAATCAATGCCCTCTTCTTATCTGAAGCCTTGAACCACAAGCCTGGCTTTATTCTTGACAACAATACCCCTTTCATCAGTTTTATTTTTGAAGACCCATTTTGTGCCAATAGGACTTACACCCTCTGGCAATGGTACAAGCTCCCAAACTTGTTGTCTTCTAAACTGTTGGAGCTCCTCTTGCATGGCTTCTACCCAGCTGTTGTCTTTTAGTGCCTCTAGGTACTTGACTGGCTGATGGAGAGATAGAAAACCAACAAAAAGACAAATGTTTTGGGATTGACTTCTTGTGAGCACCCCTTCATTGATGTTGCCAATGATTTGGTCTGGTGGATGAGATTTCAAGAAGATGAGCTCTCCTTGGTATGGAACAATGGCATTTAATGGTGAAGGCTGCAGATATGAATCATCTGAGCTAACCACTGCTGTTGACTTTGATGATCCAGCAGTGGCTTCAAAAGGTGGTGGAATAGGAGGTAAAGGTGTGGACACATGCTGACTTTGATCCACTGTTTGAGAACTTTTATCAACAGTGCTTGATGATGTGGAAGCAGGGGTTAAAGGGCTACTTTGGTCAACAACTGTTGAGGTAGCAGTGGTTGAGCTTTGACAGCTGTTTTGAACATCTGCTGCTCTTCCCATTTGGACAGACTTTTGTTGAGGAATGATGATTTCATACCCATAGTCTGGTGATGAATCCTCTGATGGACCTGCACTGTTAGTCTTGACAACAATATTTTCAAAAGTAAATTTATCAAGATCAAATAATTCTGCAGGATTTGCTGGGATTTTCATTGATGAAAGTTCATTGAACTTTACATTTAAAGTCTCCTCCACTATTTTGGTCCTTGTGTTAAACACTTTGTAGGCCTTAGCAGTGGTTGAGTATCCCAGATGATAACAACAATCAATTTTGGCTGCAAACTTTGAGATAGAATCTTTTAAGTTTAAAATGAAGCATGGGCAGCCAAAAACTTTGAAATATGAAATCAATGGCTTTATTTTATACAGCAGTTCATAGGCAGTCTTTTGATGCCTAGGGTTGATTAAAACTCTGTTTTGGACATAGCAAGCAGTGTTTACTGCCTCTGCCCAAAAAGTTAATGGCAAACCTGAATCAGCAAGCATGGTTCTGGCAGCCTCAATCAAAGTTCTGTTCTTTCTTTCAACAACCCCATTTTGTTCTGGTGTTCTTGGAATACTGTATTGCCTCACAATTCCTTTTGACACACAGAAATTATCTAACTCCTTGTTCCTGAACTCTGTACCATTGTCACTTCTGAAGATTTTTACTGGAAGGTCAAACTGCTTTTCAACCTGTTTCACAAAGTCTTGCAGAATGCCTACAGTCTCATCTTTTGAATGTAAAAAGTAAGTCCATGTAAACCTAGAAAAGTCATCAACAATAACCAAACAATACCTATTTTTCTTAAGACTCATGACTTTAACTGGGCCAAACAAATCCATATGAAGCATTTGCAAACATTTGGTTGTTTTGGACTCATCAATTGATTTGTAGGAGCTTTTATGTTGTTTTCCTTTTAGGAAGGAAACACAATGCTCAGGACAGGTGAACAGTTTTTGAGGTAAACCTCTTACTAACCCCTGTTTTGAAATGTTAGTGATTGTCTTGAGATTTGTGTGCCCCAATCTCCTGTGCCATAATTCTGTCTCTTTGTTTGATGCAGCTGAGAACAGACATGCATCAGTTCTGGGGCTCTCTTTTAACATATCCAGCACATAAACATTGCCACTTCTTTGAGCAACAAGTTTGGTTTTTCCCAGTTTTTATTATTGCTTCAATCTTTTCAACCATTTCTGGTCCAACAATCCTACAACACTCCTTTGTGAAGAATGATCCATACCCCTTATCACTCATTTGTGAAACACTCAGGAGGTTGAATTTTAGATTGTCTATCAGATTGACATTTTCAAATTTTACATTACCAGACTGTACTGTACCAGACCCCAGAACTTTCCCTTTACTATTATTACCAAAGGATATATCACCCCCTCCATGGATTTTGAAATCTTTGAGAAGGGCTTTACATCCTGTCATGTGCCTGGAGCCTCCACTATCTACATACCAAAGGCTATCTAAGCATGCAGAAGCTCCCTGCACATGAAGTAAAAGGATTAGTTTATTAGGGTCTCCAAAGCCAATAAGGCTTTGGATGGGGTCTCAACAGTGTCTGGGATGAGTTCAGATGGATGGGCAGTGGTTAGGTCAGGGGTTTGGACAGTTTTAGGACTATTTTTCTCTAACCACTGTTGGTGGTCTTGCCCAATGATTTGCTGATAACCAAAAGGATGCCTGTTCACTCTTGGTTTAGAAGGCCTTTTGTAGGTCTCATAAACATGTGGTATCCTTTGGTAAGATGGTTGTCCCTTGCCTCTTCTGTATTGATTGGAAGGGTGTGCATCAGTCACTTGAACATCTCTTTGGACAGATGTTTGGTTCAGCTATTTTGTAACAGCTGTTTGGACTGGCACAAACAGTGGTTGGTTTTTGGTAAACTTGACAGATGATGTTGATGAACTTAAGGATGTTTTTGCAGTGTACTCATTCTTTTTTACATCAAAGTTTTTGAGGTACACACATTCTTGAGTTTTGTGATTTGTTTTACCACAGATGGTGCAGCTTTCAGCAGTTACAATGACACTTGTTTTGTTTAGATCACATGCTTTTAGATGAAAACAGTCTTTTGTTAGATGATTCCTCTTTTCACAAAAATCACAAAACAGGTTTTTGATCTCTTCACTTTTCTTCCTTTTCTCAGACTCCTTGGCAACAGAGTTTTGAACCACTGTTGGGATGTATTTGATAGGAATGACCATTGCTTTTGGAGCTGTGACACCATCAGTGGTTGTGAAATCCATGGGCTTGAAATTTTCAAGAATGTCACACTCATCAGACCATGTGGGATTAAATTGGTATTTCTCAATTTCCTCAAAAGTTGAGGACCCCACAGATCTTTCCAGAGTGATTTTGTTACCAAGTTTGTCAGTTATCTTAACTTCTTGGCCATTCTTGTTAGTTGGTTTTATCTTAGATGAACCAGCTTGTTTGACAGCAGTGTTTTCAAGATCATCATATTTTCTATATCCTACACCAAACTTGACATTGCTTTCAAGTTGTTTCTCAAGCATAACCTCATAACCTTTGCAAGATTCCACCCATCTTTCACAAGTGATTTGGGTGGATTCCAACTCCTTTTTACAAACTTGGTATTTTTCTACCATAGTTTGGAGTTGAGTCTTGGTTATGCTTTGCTCTTCTTTGAGACTGCTGATTTCCTTGTCCTTTTTAGCCAATTTGTTTTTAAGTTCTTTCAATGACTTTTCAAATTTGACTTCATCAGTTAAGATTTTATCCCTAAGGTTTTCATTTACCTCTTTAATGCTAGCAAATGCAATAATGCATTTGTCTGAACACAGTTTTTCAAGAACTTGAGGTGATACCTTAGCAGCAGCCATCATGGCATAATCACATTGATGATCACCTTCTTCATCAGCTCCAACTTATTTCTCACCTGCTTTCTTCTCTTCCTTTTCTTCTTTGTCATCTTTGGACCAGGGGTCAGACAGTGGTTCAATCAGGGTTTCTAAATTTTCTCCCAGCAGCAGTTCACCAGCAACTGCAGTAACCACTGCTTCAGCCACTTCATCCATTGTTTCAGCACTTAGCTGTTCACCTTCAGTTTCTACCCCTTCTGGTATTGACTCTAATGCCATCAAACAAAATTCATCATTAAAAGTATCATTAGAAGCATAGAGTGCAAAATTTTCATCACCAAGCTCATCAGGCATGCTGCTCCAGTCAACAAAACCTTGGGTGAAAAAGCTTTGCTGATCTGGTTGTACCATTGTTGGAGCAGCTTGTTGAGGTGCAACAGGTTGCACTTGTGCCTGAGGGACAGGGGCTTGAACATACTGAATTTATGGAACAGTGGTTTGAACATAATGCACAGGCATAGGGGTTGCAGCATAGTGAGCAGTGTTAACATGTGTTGCAGGGGTATATTGGGTATAGTGCACAGTGCTTTGATGTTGTGGTCTAGGGTTTGAGTTGGGATGAGTTATTATTGGACCAGTGGTTTGACTCCTGTATTCCCTAGAAAAATGACCTAGCCTATTGCACTTATAACACTTCAGTTTTGATTTATCCAACCCCACTCTTAAATTCCCATGTAACCCTGGGAATTTTCTCCCTGTTCTTTTATAGAATTTGCTTGTTCTTACACTAAACAAAGCCAATTGATGCAAGATGTCCATCTCTTCTAAGTCAGTGGGATCAAAGTGTTGCAAATCATTGAGTTCAAAACACAAGTTATCTGACATCTGGTTTTCACAATTTGCAGTAAAAGCATAATTTGCAGAGTGAGAATCAGAGTTGTTAAAGTTTCCACCAGCAGTTATATCAATAAAATGATAATAACTCTGATCCTTACTACTGCTACCAGATTCTTCCTGACCAAAAAGAGCTGTGTTGCCAAATGAATAATCATCAGCAACTTTACCAGACTCTTGCAACTTCTTTTTCTGGTTTAACTCCCTTTCATAGGTCAGGAGCCTACCATGAAGTTGGGTCAGGGTCAGATCTTTGAACTCAGCTGAATTTCTAGTTACAAAAGCAATTGTATCCCATTTTTCAGGTAGTGATCTAAGAAACCTGCTATTTTGAGTTGAATTAGGAAATGTAACTTTAACAAGTCTTAGCTCACTAATGAGACAACTAAATCGCTCAAACTGTTGGGTCAATGATTCACCCTTGATGTGATAAAAGGTTTCATACTGCTGATTCGGAATTTCCCTATTATTTTCAACAACTTCTTCCGTTCCCCCAAACTGTTCCTTCAGTGCATCCCATAGCTCTTTGGCATTGTTACAATGTAACAGTCCAGCATAGATTTCATTTGGTAATGCAGATGCTATGATGCTAAATGCTTTGGCATCGAGTTCGAACTTTTGAAAGTCAGTTTCAGTATAGTTTTCAGGTTTTTTAGGTTCGAACTTCTTTGTATCCTCAGCACTTGGCACCATAGGAACATGGGGCCCAAAAACAACAGATCTCCAACATCCAGTGTTCTGTTGAGCAAGGATGTGACCCATCCTTCTCTCCCAGATGTTGTATTCATTACGTTTAAGCATGGGTGGTTTGAAAAGAGAGCCGATGTTATTCTTATCATCTTGTGATTGTAACGTCATCCTTGTTGTTTTACAGGCACTGATTAATCAACTTTGATGGTGATTAAACCTTGCTCTGTTTTTCAACAAAACGAACAAACTATCAGTATCAACGATTGTGAGCTGAACTATTTATGTCAAAATGATTGTTAAATCAAATTTGACTGTCCAATCTCTGATACCAATTGATAGGATCTGAGTTTGGTTTTGATTGTGTTTTATGTTTGAATTAAGATGAATAATGAACAAGTAGTGCAGCGGAATAAAATGGTAACAAACTTTTCACAATCAAACAGGAGAATTGCTTTCAACACACATTTTCAACATAGAACCGAATGCTTGAATTTATTACAAGATTCAATTACAATGCATGCATGTAACAAACTCCCCCTCAACCTGAGCTCACAGTGATTTGTTCGTACAGGAAGAAAGATGGTGAAGAGCTAATAGAACAGTACAGGGTACTGTTCTATTTATAGGCACGGACAAACCACTGAGGCATCTTTGCTGACATCACCATGAAGGTGACATCTAACCTCCTAACAAACTCTAACAACTGATCTATACAAGTACTGCTATGCTAACAACTGTTATACATTACATTACATAAAGACAAACTAAACTACTGCTGAATCCTTCCACTAATGTGAATCCAGCAGCACTTGATATATCCAGCAGTGCTTGACCCATAGCAGTAGATTGAACAGCAGGGCTTTAGTCTACATCAGTCTTTGTCTTGATCAGCAGTTGTACCGATCAGTGGATTGGAGGTCATCAGATGTTGAAACCACTTTCAAGGGGAGAGACTTGAATACATAACATCTGCTTATTCTGGATCCACTGCTCTGATCCAGTTTTGGCTTTAATTATCTATTCCTTTGATAGGGTTCAATCCCAACATTTATTATGATTGAATGCAATGATATTAAACCAGTCACACATCATACGCTTCCGCAAAAGTCTGGGTGTGACAGTTTGGTATCAGAGTTTCGATTGTAGTGAATTAGGATTGCTTCACGAGTCTAGACTACAATCATTAGGACTCTCTCACGAAAAACATTTTACAAAAAGGTTTTCATTGCATTCACGTAAGCGTCAAGATCCATAAGCCAAACATTTTTCAAAGAAAGGACAAGGCAAGGACATTAGTAGGGAGGAGCATACCCCAAACTAAGGTGCCAATTAAGGCATAATCTATGTGGGATAGACTTGCCAAAGACAAAATGACCCCCCCCCCTAAAGGATAAACGAGAGTTATATGTGATATGATGCATTTATTTTCCTGTTTATGCTAAGTAACATACTTGTTTATTGATATATACATACGAATAAGTGAACGGAATAATTGTTGACGTGAGTAAGATACCTTCGACTCTGAATCCTATTATTATTCTTAACTCGCACGATGAAGCTATCAGCCTCGCGTTCATGGCTGGAGTGATTACCAAACGAGATTCTGAGCTTGCTTCCGTAGGAGATGGCTGCTCTTCCCTCTCGATTGTGAAGGTGCCTGACTACGGTAGCGACGGTGAGGCAGAAGCGGCAACCTTGGACAACTTCTTTATCAGCACGACGAGGTCCCTGTGGCTTTTGTGAAGCAAGGCTGACGACACACTTAACCAGACAAGGAAGATGAAGTATTCATCTTAAAGGTGCCCCTCCAACTACTAGGAATTCTCCTTATTCCTATTTCATTTAATCATCGTGCCTATTCGCGCGTAACAATAACGAATGTTAGCGCGTGGACCACCGCATTGGTCCTTTCCATGTCAGAGGTATAAGGACAGTAGTGTCCCCTCTTTGATTGATCATCTGCTTGGACGAGGGAAAATTGGGGTAACTATGCAAGACAATTTATTATTACGGGGGCCCACGTAATAACGACTTGTAGTGCATGGAAATCCTGGTGGACTCTGCGGGTCAAGCTAATGATCACCTCCTAAAATAAACTCTAGGTGTTCACACCTTCATCTGGTAGAACAACACCTAGACCATTACCTTAGCACTTTACAAAGTAGGAAACCTGTCTTTGCCTACTTCGTGTCTGACACTTCTACCCGTATACGAGGCGTTTGGGAACCGATATCTAAGCTAGTAGAGATGGCCAACACGCGGGAAGGATTCAGTGACGTTACACTCTCTATCACCCCTACTTAAACAACCCCATCTCTGGGAAAGTATACCCATCTTGTGAAGCTAAAAGACCAGAGAAAACTAACGTAGAAGGAGAATCACTACTACTTTCATATTATGAAACTTGTATGACCGAGGTGAAGTAACCTCGAGTTCATTTTGTTTCCACATTACAAACAATAAGTCAAGTTGCCAAGCCTATATGAAAGCTCAGTAATTGTTTCCTCGCTCATGCATTGTTGATTATATATGCATGTGATATTGGGTGATTACATGATTGCTTAAGGTGCTATGTACCTCATAGACAATTATGGAATGTTGTCTAACCTACCTCATACCTTTTAACAGAAGAGAATGCCGCCCAGACGTGACACAGACACCAATACGTTACCAAGGACAGAAGCCGAGCTTCAAGAACGCATCTCACAGGCAATTGCACGACATGAAGCCCTCCGCTCTGAACACAGCGGTGGCACTTCCGGAAATAACCCTCCAACTGGCTGCACCTATAAACAGTTCCTGGACTGCAAACCATTGAATTTTGATGGCACAGGAGGTGCCGTTGCGTTTGTTCGTTGGGCAGAAAAGACTGACTCCGTTCTAAGAATGAGTAACTGTTCGCCCCAGCGGAGTGTTACCTTTATCTCAGGGTTGTTTTTAGATGGCGCACTCTCCTGGTGGAACCTTCAGGTTCAGACCCTTGGTGAAGATGCTGCTTATGCACTGAGCTGGGATAAGCTCAAGGAAATGATGGAGAAGAAATACTGTTCTAGGGCCGAAATCCAGAAGCTTGAGGTGGAGTTCTGGAATTTGAAAATGGACGGGCCGAAGATTTCTGAGTACGTCCAACGATTTCACGACTTGTCTAAGGTCGTTCCCTACTTAGTCAAGCCGGAATTCAAGAGGATTGAGCGATTCATTTGGGGACTTACACCTCAAATTAGGAGCTTGGTTACTACCTCAAAGCCTCCAACCATCACAGAGGCCATTGATTTAAGTGTCACACTTACTGAAGAAGCTCTACGTATGGGAAAGTTTTTGGAATCAGAGGCAAACAAGAAAGAGACTCATGTGGAGTCTTCGGGCAATAAGAAAAGGAAGTCTTCGAACCTAAAGATAGGCACCCAAGTCAGCTATGGAAGCTCTAAAGCAAACAAAAGAAAGGAAGTGAACCCACCCTATAGCAGGAAGGCTTATGAAGCCACTAAAAGGGCCGATGGTAAGGTTTATTTGGGAAATAAGCGGAGATGTGAGGAATGCAATTTTTACCATGAAGGTCAATGTCTGAGGCCTAAGTGTGGAAAGTGTGGAAAGGAAGGGCACAGCAAGGATGCCTGTTGGGCGAAGAATCCAGATGGAAGAGATAATGGTAAAGTACCAGGTTGCTACAGATGTGGTGAAGTATGGTACTTTAGGAAAGATTGCCCTAGGAAGAACCAAGCAAGGAAGGGTCTTCACGACCGGAGCTCGTGAAGCACGCCAGGATCTAGATGCGGTTACGGGTACGTTCCCTATTAACCAAAGTCTATGCATCCATTTCTGATTAATACTGGCATCAACTTTAATCTCGTATCCTTAGAACTTAAGAACTACTTGGCCTAGTTTCGAGTAGAATAGACGTCCCATATCCTTTAGAATTGGCGAAGGGGAGGTTAGTTAAGCGAAAGAGATGATTAAGGACTATATTTTGGGAACTTAGAAGGCCGGAACTTTCTGTTACCATTGACTTGGGAAGTCATGATATGATAGTCAGCATGGATTGGATATCCAAGTATAGAGCTGAAGTCGTTCATTATAAGGAAAATCAGTCGCATCCCTCTTGCGAATGATGAAACACTTAAAGTACACAACCTTCTTGCAATAGCTGCAAGGGTACTAGGCCCCATAAGACCATGGGTCTGCGACATCTCACATTGGTTATAGAGACACAGAAGCGCCTCCGAGTAGACTGCATAGCCTTCCCTGCTCATGTTGTCAATAAGGAGACCAAGGAGCCAGAGCCTGAAAACATCCACGTGATGGAAGAAGTTCCAGAAGCCTTCTCTGAAGACTTGCCAGGAATACCTCCACAGCGACAAGAGGAGTTTAGAATAAACCACGTGCCAAGAGCGGCACCAGTGACAAGATGACACCTTACCGACTAGTTTCGTCCGAGATACAGGAGCCTCCGATGCAACTGCAGGATCTGCTAGACAGAGGAAATCTGCCAGGCCGAGTTTCTCACCCTGGGAAGCCCCAGTGTTATACGATAGGAAAAAGGACGACAGTTTTTACACGCATACACAGTCTAATCTGAGAAGAACTCAGAAGAACTAATGTAGAAAAAGTATTACGCATGGGTTACGTGGAGATAGACAACTAACCAACAAGAATCGGTACCCCTTACTGAGAACCGATGACTTGTCATCCAACTACAAGGTCCCAGCTACTACTCCAAGATGGAATTAAGGACGTGGTGTCCTTAGTTAAGGACACGAGAAGAAAGTTGACAGTTTCCACTTTGCATCAATTTCAGAGAATTGGATATCAAGGATTGGTATCCTTTGCCAAGGATTGATGACACGAACGAACCAATCGTAAGGTTCTAGTTACTACTCGAAGATCGACTTGAGGTCAGGATGTCCTCAACTATGAATACAAAGGAAAACATCCCTAAAACGAACTTAAGGACTCGCTTTGAGCATTACGAGTTCCTTGTCGTAACACACGCATCGACAGTATTCATGGACATCATGAATCAAATGCGTAAGCCATACCTGGATAGATCATGATTATATTTATTGACTACATTCTTACATGCTCAACGACCAAGGAAGGTCATGAGCAACATCTGCAATCTATCTTGGGACTCTTGGAGGAGGAACAGTCATGTGCTAGGATGCCGAAGTGCGAACTTGGGATTCGCAAGGCAAGATTCTTAGGATACGTGGGAGATAAGAATGAGATTCATGTCGACCCTGCAATCAAGAACTAAGAAGTCCCACAAGATGCAACTAAGAAATTTTTGGGGATTGTAGGCTGTATCAGGCGACCCCTAGGAAACCTGTCAAGGACTGCTCAACCGCTAACAACCCTAACCTAGTCAACACCTATTTTGTCGTCACCTAAAAGTACCATTAGGGTCGCGGATCTTGTGACACTTCTCGACAAAGTCTCGATTGCGCGTTGATGCAACGAGACCACGTCATTGCATACGCGTCACGTTGATTAAAGGGATCATGAAAAGAGACCCTGAACTAGGGACAGTATTTGCGCGCCGAAGTTTTGACACTAGTACTTGTATGGGAAAACGCTGCACGATCTTTACTGATCACAAGGATTGCAGCACACTGTCGATCAAAAGGACTTAAACATGAGATAACGAGATAGAGTGGACTACTGAATGAATGTGACTGTGAGATTAAGTATCCCCTGAACAAGGCAAGCATTGTAGCAGACGCCTTGAGCCGCAAGGAGCGCGCAAAGCCTCTAAGGGTGCGAGCTTTGGAAATAACCATACAGACAAATCTCGTCACTCGGATTCGCGAAATTGAGCATGAGATGCTCAAACAAGAGAACTTTCAAGCTGAAGCATTATATGGAATGTAAGTGCAGTATTGCCTAAGGAAGACAGAATCATACACTTCCTGAAACGACTTTAGGTTTCCGTTTCGCGACAATTTACGAACATTTATTTTGGGGCAAGACTCATAGGTCCAGGTACTCAATCCATCCTGGATCCGGCAAGAGGTACCAAGACTTGGAGGATTAGTATAAGTGGCCCAAGATGGAAGCTGATAGAGCTGCCTATGTGGGTAAATGTCTTACTTATGCCGAAGTTAAGACCGAATACCAGAAACCATCAGGGCTGTGGCAACGGCCTGAGGTCCTCATGTGGTAGAGGGAACGAATCTTAATGGATTTTGTTACAAGCTACCAGGGACCCATAGGGTCACGATATGATTTGGGTGATTATTGATCGACACACCGAGAGTGCACATTTCCTGCCAAACATTGAGGAAGGCAGCGCAAGGAAAATTAGCAGAGATTCAGCCCAAAAAGATTGTGGCACATCATGGAGTGCCTGATTCTATTATGTCCGACCAAGATGGTCGTTTTGTGCCAAAGATATGGCAGACATTTCATAGGCGTTTAGGTCACGATTGGACCTTAGTACTACATTTCACCCTCAGGCGGACGGCCAGAGCAAATGAACGATACAGTGTATGGACATGTTACGTGCTTGAAGTGATAAACTTTGATGAAAGGATGAATTACTCACTAGCTCTAAGTGGAGTTTTCCTACAATAATATTTATCACACCGCTGTTTGAGCCGCTTCGTGTGAAGCCTTATAAGAACGTAAGTATCGGTCCCCCTTCGTGTTGAGCGGAGACCGGAGATAAACAACTTACTGGCCAAATTGGTTTAGGAAAACTATAGGCAAGATCGTTCAGATATGTAATCAGATCAAAACAGCACGCGGTGTACAGAAAGGCAACGCCAACGAGCAGCAGGAACCGTTGAAATTTGAGAAAAGAAGTATGGTGATAACGAGAGACTCGCCTTGGGAAGGCATGGTATGATTTGGAGAGCATGGGAGGTTGGACCCACGATATATTAGACCTTTCGAGATCCTGGAAAGGATCGGGACCATGGCTCACAAGCTAAAATTGCCTGAGAAATTCAGCGGTGATCACGACACGTTTCACGTGTCTAGCTTTTAGAGGAGTCTGAGAGACTGGGTGTTTTAGTCTGAGAGGCTAGGTGTTTCAGTCTGAGAGACTGGGTGTTTCAGTCTGAGAGACTGGGTGGTTCAGTCTGGGAGACTAGGTGTTTCAGTCTGAGAGACTGGGTGTTTCAGTCTGAGAAACAAGATTCACGTCAATGACAAACTCCAAATTATTAAGGAACCTGTTAAGGTGGCGGACTGGGAGTCCACAAAAACACGGAGAAGACATAATTGCTTTGTTTGAGTTTGTTGGAATTCATATCATGGCCCAGAGTTTACTTGGGAACATGAAGACCAATTTAAACCTAAGTGACCACATTTGATTCACAACTCCCCTGCGACTGATGGCATCGCTTGAATTTCGGGACGAAATTCTTTTAACCGGGGGGGGGGGGAGAATATGACAACTGTCACTTTTCCGTACATTCTGTACAATAATTGAACAGTAGTTTGTGCCTTGATAACTGTGCATGGTATAGTTTACAAGACGAATGAAATTCTGATTACTGATATACACATACAATGGCATTTCATGTTGCAAGACTTTTATCATTACTACATGCACACGATATAGTTCTATTAATGCACAGAACAGAATTGGCACCATTATCAGACAAACTAAAAGCACTGACGGGAGTTCAGTACTTAGACAGACATGATGTTAAGAGACAAAATGAGCCCCAGGACCCAGTGTTACACTAGCATAGTGTGTAGGGAAGTAGGGATACAATACTGCCTCCCTAGTGATGACATAGGTGCCGGAAAGTGCCAAAAACACACTAAAACTGCAAAATTCTGCAGTAAATAGACAAATTCAGCTATTTTCAGCTTTTTAACAATAAAATAAAATGCAGAATTGTGATATAATGGTCCAGAATACTTTCCTAAGTGTCAGGAATCGAAACTGTCATAAAAGACTACATAAAGAACACTAAATGGTATAGTTTTGCACTTTAACGAACCAGTATCTAACCGAACAACCAGACACTACCCGAAACACCAAAATTTAACAAAAAGCATTGTTTTAATATTACAAAGCTAGTTATCACCCATAAACATCATATTACCCCTCTAAACATATAAACACACTTAACACCTAATTTGACACTTAAAGAGTAACTAGATTATGTAACTAAGAGTTGAAACCAAACTAGACCCCCCCCCCCTAAGTGGACGGTTACCATGGGGGCCCCACACTTGGATTTTGTTTGAAGATTTTATTTGATATGTAGGGAAGATATGGGACATATTAACCTACATGTAAAAAGATGTTGGAAGTAACTTTATAAAAACCACAAGTTCTTCCCTCATTATTACTATCACACTTCAAACTCACAAAAACCCTTCTTCATCCCCTCTCAAGCTCACGGCCACACCTCCATCATTATATACTTCTATTTTCATTCCTAATACAACCAATCTAAGTTTAAACAAGGATAAAGGAAGGTGATCTAAGGAAGCTTCAAGTGTTAGAAGTTGAAGGACCTTCATGGAGTGCTATTAACCACCACATTTCTTCATTACTTTGCAACTTGTTCTTCCCTAGCCATAGTGCTAGTAGTAAGCTCCATTGATCTTGTTTTTACTCACAATTTTAGTGGTTAAAGTATGAAGTAACTCGGTAAACTAAAGATCATAAAGAAACATAAGAAGTAAACATGAACATAAGCTTAAGATGTGAAGAAACCTTGATGAATATGAATTGTTATGCTTGTTGATTGTTGATTGCTCATGTTTATGATGTTGATCATCATAATAACCTTGCTAGATGATGATTAAACACATGATCTAGCAAGTATGAGGATGATTCTTGAAGAAATCATAAAGAACATCCTTTATGTTAAACATGAACTTGAATATAAACTTGATTTAAAATATGATGATGATTGATACATGAAATAAGTCTTGTAAATGAATGATTTCAAAAATAGTTTTCCCAAGAAACCAAGATTATTTACAAGATTTACAAGATCATGATTTTTAAGAAACTAATCACATTTTTGGGTTAAATCAAGACTAGAAGCATATTGTTAACAAGAATAATACAAGAAAAATCATTTTTAGAAAATCTTCAAGTAAGTTGTAAAGGTCTAAATTTAACAAGAAGGTGATTTATAAATAGACAACCATGTTTTGGAGGGTAACTAAACCTACTTAATGACATACTAAGTTACTACAACTTTTTACAAAATTTCAAGTTCATGTCAAAGTGTAAATTTGCATATTTAAAGCATATGGTAAGTCTTGTTCATGTTGTTGATGATTGATGATGATTTTATAAAAGAAAATGATATGCTTGAAAGCATGGAAACCTCCATTTTTAGGGGAAACTATGGCAAAATTTTCTAAAAATATAAACACATAGAAAAATATTTTTAAACAAATATTTACAAGTGTATTTTAATCATGAGTTTTCCATATAAACTTTGCCATAATTTTTGGTTACAAAAATACAAATATTGGAGGTTGGTTTTCATAAATAAAAGTGACTAAATATGTATTTGGGAAATATATACTTAGAAGACACAATGTGTGTAAATTATTTGTATACTCTGTGTATTAGTGATATTATTTTAGGGCTTGAAATAATGTAACACCTCAAAATACCAAGAGTTGCAATCCAAAATATTACCAAAATTTCCAAGGAATAAACATACAAGTTACACACAAAATATTGGTGAAACCAAACAAGAAATGTAACTTACAAAATATTCCGGAACTTAATTCACATGTATATTTTGGTAAATAATATTTTGGACACAAGGAAACGAAAATGTGATTTTTACAATTATTACAAAGTATATCATATTTTCGACAAGGAGAAAATATATTATTTTTGAGAAGTAAAAATATATTTTCCTAGAGTTTTTAGAAGATGTATGATTTTTGGGAAAAATGTATATTTTCTTGGATAAACTTGAAATACATTTGGGATGAAATAAGTTTATATATATTTTCTAAGTAAGACTTGAAAATATATTATTTTGGAAATATATATTGGATATTTATTAAGAAAATACGTACACACCGGAATACGACGCCAATACATGGCAAGATATACAAATACAAGAATACGTATATACATGTATGAGATACCCCCATCCTTGGGAAGGAAATACGAATATGAATACTTGAGAAGTATTGTTACAAAAATATTGCTTAACGATTATTCCAAAAAGTAACAAATGTAATTTAAGTTAAAATATTTATTATTTTAACAAATAATTATATGACTTGGAATAATACCGAAGGCACAATAAAACGTAACTCAAAGATTCTAACTAATACAAAGTCAAGGCACGACCCGCTCGTCTAATAGACAGTAGTACATTGTAGGTTGTCGTGCACACTAGTAGCAGCTTGAGTTACGTCGGATTGAAGAACGCAAACTAGTGAGTTCATGTCCCCCTTTTCTCTTAACTGTTTTTGGTTTTATAACTCTCGGGGGGTGGAATACATGTTACGAATGTTTAAACAGTATGGATTGACTATGAACTGAACTATTAGATCATGTGAGCATAGACTAAATTTGAAATGCCATTAACTCTTAATTAGGGACGAAGGTTAGATCTAACGGGTACGACCGAACCCCACTCATGGTACTTGTGACCACTTGAGTGCTTCGGTGTCCCAGTCGGGGTGAATCGACAATAGTCAAGGTGAATTGACATAGTCGAGGGAAATCGACAAGGGTAGAAGCCTACTCATTTCGAGTGCTCCCTATGTCCTCACATGCTTTAATGTCCTTGCAAAAACATTTATTTATGTTCATAAATACTTTTCATATCTGTTTCCAAAAGGAATCTCCCAAAGGTTTACAAGATTGTCAGTACTCACACAAACCCATGAACTCGCTCAACTTTTGTTGATGTTTTCCAAAATTACATGTATTTCAGGTAACAAGTTGGATCTTGGGCGCGGGTGTTGTTTTTAGAAGTAAATTCCAAGCTTAGATGTCATCCACTTTTGTTGAATTGTATCGTAGTTGAAGGTTGTGTTGTTTGAAACTGGAATAACTGGTATTGGTAATACTTTTACTTAATGGATAGATGAACATCGTTTTGATCATGTAGTTATTTATTATGATTGAATGCAATGATATTAAACCAGTCACACATCATACGCTTCCGCAAAAGTCAGGGTGTGACAATCCGATCGGATTGCCACTCTGGCCAATCCAACCTTTCCACGTTCCCGTCTTTGATTCGTTTTGCGAGTTAGATTAAGCGTTGCGTATTATAGAATAACTAGATTATATCATAAACGTCAAAAGTTCCAAAGATTAATGGATTCCGCCAGTGACTAGGCTCCAGTCTCTCGTTCAACCAAGAATCAAGTTTCACGAGTCTAAGGAGTCAAGCACCAAATAGATTTAGACATTTCAAACATAGATTTAGGCATTCCATCATAGATTTAGACATTCCATCATAGATTTAGAAATTCCAACATAGATTTAGATATTTCAAATATAGAGTTAGGCATTCCAAGCATATAGTTATAGACATTCCAAAGATATAGACATTCCACACATAGATTTAGGCATTTCAAGTATATAACATAGACTTCCACATAGATTAGGGGTTAAAATGACAAATAGACAAACTTCAGGGACTAATCTTGACAAAATCCTAAAGTTTAGGGACGCTGGGCGTTACAATAAAAACCTTCTAAACGGGTCAAAATGAATTACGTGCATAACTTGGATATTGGCCGCGTAATTCACAAAAGTTATGAATCTGAGACAAAAATTTTGGGTTAAATTCATTAGTGTATGATTTATGATTAACTAGAAACAAGTTTGCGATTTTAAACATAAACGGGTTAAATGTGTTGGAATTAAATATAAAGCCGAGGGCTTAAAATCTGGAAAAATTTTTATCCGGATGTCGGATTTTAACTCCATGTGACGGAGAATGAAATTACGATCGCATAGGAAAAAGAATCGTGTAAAACGGATGTGTAGTTTGAAAGTTATGCATATTTTTGTAAAAACTTGGATTGCTGAAAAATGCAGGTTTCAGCACGAAACCTGCTGGAAAAAGGTAACCCTCGCGCCACGCGAGGGAGGACTTATAACTTGGCGCGCCATGCAACAGGTTGTCGCAGCCCACGAGAATCGAGAAGGAATGGGTCGCGTCCCGTGAGAGACCCAAAAAGCTGCAAACTTATTTTTCTCGTTCGTTTTAATATACGGACTTGATTTAAACACGTTTAAGCTCGTATGACTAACCATTTCATAATTTATGAAATGTAGGTATACCCTTGGATACCGGATGACGATCAAGCTCAATGAAGAACCAAACACGATCAAAATACAAGCTTCCGCACGTTGTTTCGTCGTCGTTTTAAACAACGAATTCATACATATCATGTTGTATTGTTTTAAATGAGAAAAGTTTTAATAATCCCGTATTTTTATAAGTATGTGTAATCGTAAATACACATTTTGGTCGATATTAATATGAAAATCGTTAAATATTAGTAAGGGTCTTACAGTAGGTCTTCCCCCACTACAGATGGTCTTATATTTGAGAGGTGAGAGCATTGCCGAAACTTTACCTCCATCTCTATTATTTACTTGAAAATCATATTTATCTATAAATTTTGTTTATGTTTTAATAACCTATATCTATCTCTATACATATTTTTTTATTATTTTTTTTTTCTCTTTCTTCAACTTACTATCTTAACTAAAATCTATTTTGTCTTATTATCTTGTTTCTCAAATATGATTTCTAATAAACTTTTATACAATATTTACTAACATTTTTTTTATTTTCTCCAATGATTCTTTAGAATACTTGCTAACATTTTTTTATTATCTTCTCCAATTATTCATTAGACTCTGCTTCATATATTCTTGCCACTTAAAAATTGCTTAAAAACATAAACGGATGTTAAAGAAACCATAAAACCATAAATAGATGTTAAGAAAGTAAAAAAAAAATTAGATAGATATTACAATTCTTGCCACTTAAGAAAGGGTGATAATGGTAAACAAGACCCAAAGCATACACGTACATTACAACTTAAACCAATGAAATGGAAGATCTAAAAAGGGATGGTGGAGTTGAAGGTGCGAACTTTCAATTAGCAAAATATGCTGATGGAGATGGAGAAGTAGAGAGAACCTTCATAACCTGCAAACCTGCTGCATGAGTTCAAATTTATAAATAAAAAAGATTCACAGTCCCATCTCAAAGCTCTATGGTCATTGAGGTTAGATATTGTTGATGCAACAAATAATAGACCAAAGCATGGTTGCAAAAGTCGCTAGGCGCTCCCTAGTCGGTCGATCGGAGAGTTGAGAGTACTCGGTCTACGCGGAGAGTACTCGGGGAGTACTCGGACATGTTAAATTATAAAGAAATTACTTTTTGGAGATTAAATATATGTCAAATAACACAAATTTACTAATATTTATAACAAAATATGTGAAAAAATATTTATTCTTTAATATGATAGACATAGAAATTATGTTATATTATTATTTAAGTCAAACTAGGCCCGAGTTGACCTACTAGATCCAACTCTGGCCGAGGTTGATCGCATTTGACCGACTCCGAGTAATTAGGCGGAGTCAAGGAAAGTCGCATCGGCAGCCTGCCTTGTAGCGACTACTCGGGGAGTACTCGGCCTTGGAAACCTTGTTTTACAACCATGGACCAAAGATAGTAGCCGGACTGGTTAGGCAAAAGGGTTGAAGGGTTTGGTTTTGCCTAACGCATGTCGTGGGGTCCCCCCACGTTTGCAAGACGTGGAGAGAGGTTCACTAGTTTGATTTTGTTGTTTGCTCGGGATCCTCCACTGAATTGTGTCCAGTCTCGGATGTGGGAGCAATAAGAATATGTGTGTTGAATGTGATGGAGAGTGACTTGTATAGAGCAAGTACTCAAGAACAATGACCAAAGATTCGCCGGGAATCAGAGCTGATCGAGAATGTCCTGGCACTAAATGAAGTGTCATATTTATAGGGAGAGTTATGGCTCAAAAAGGAAGCTGTTGACTAGTGAACATGCTTGCAGTGGGGGACTTACCCTTTTTGGAGTGGAAGCCTTTTGACATGCGGGTAAAAGACTGTACTCTATGCATATGCCTTACTTTTGCGGCTGGGGGAGTTGGTGAAGCAATCAGAGATGTGACTACTTACTGTTCTCGTGTTGCTTTATCTTGGCTCCCGTATTTTCAACCTTTGAACCTTTTAACCTTTTGAGCATTTATGTATTTAAGTCACTTTATTTGGTCTTGGGCTACCCCGGTCATCAGCCCCCCAAGTCAGAGGTTTTTGGGGAATAAGCTCAAAGACTTCTGACTTTTATACATGTGTTTGTATTGCCTAAAGGCTTCAAGGTTTCAAGGCTTGAAGGGTTGAAAACGGTTGAGCTTTTTGAATTTTGAATTTGACATGACAGTTGATGTGACTTGTGGCAGTTTTCCTTTGTGTCAGGCGGCAGTTTTAATTCTTCCATTTAATTATATTATTTTCTAACTCATTAATTTACATACACTTTTACAGAAGAACATCATTTGCTCTCTTTCTCTCAAGTTTTCCCCTTTTCGGATCAGGTTAGTTTCGGTTGCTTACTTTCTTCTTATTTTCTATTATCATGGGTGCCCGTAAGGATTTAGCAAAATCGTTTTCTCGAATGACTCAAGAGGAGGTTGATTTGTATACAATGGGGAATAGGGACGAAGTTTAAACCGGTTGCACTGGCTTGTGACGTTTCAATCGATAGATGTCCCCCTGGTTCCATTGCTCTATACTGTCGCCATTTCGAGTTTTCTAACCTTCGTCACCCCTTTTCGAACTTTGTTTTGAATATCCTGGAGTATTATCGCATATCTTTCGGTCAGATTCACCTTCTTGGCATGGTTAGGGTTTTACACTTTGAAGTTTTGTGCCGGGCTTCAGGGTATGACCCAACTCTTTTATCGTTCCGTCGTTTTTTTCCGACTGGCTAAGAATGGTGACTGGTTTACCTTCGAGACGTCTCAAGTTGACACTTGCTTGATTTCGTCTATGGTTTCTACCCTTGGTGTCTGGAAGGACCGGTTTTTCTGGGTGTCCGAGGATATTGTTCCTTTTAAACTTGTTTGGAGGCACCCGGATGCCGTTTTGAATGAGCCTGAGCCTTCTGCTTCTGATATAAATGCTCGTTTTTTAGAAACTCTTAGGGAGTGCCCTTCAAGGCTTCGTCCCTTTCCCGAGCATTTGTTGGTGTTATTGGGTCTCAGTAAGTTGTGGGAAAAAAGTGATCGAGACCCGGTGCTTTTGAGAGATGGGCAGGGTATGCATTTATTCTTCTTGTGTTGTTATGTTCCTATTTCTTGCTTGCTTACACATTTTATGTTTGTCTTGCAGTCATGTTTGCCCTTGATTTTATCAAGAGTGATGATACTTCTGACGTTGCCTTTGACGATGTTGCTGCTACTCCGGGTGAGGATGCAGTTGTGAGAGGATCCGATCATAGGTTCGAAGGTTCTGGCTATGTGAGTGTCCCAAATGTCAAAGGTTTTACTAAAGCTGCGGGTTCGAAGGTTTCCGTTCGTCGTTCAAAACGTTATTTGAACGGTGCTGATCAACCATCTGGTTCCGAGCCCATTGATGTTAGTGATGATATTGAAGTATCAGCAGAGCAAGCTGTTGAGGTTAGCATGTCAAATGGTAAGGAGAAAGAGCTGGTTGTTTCTGGAAAAAAGAAGAAGTTGGTTAAGAAAGGGAGTACTCCTACCATCCAGGGTTCGTCTGCCAAAAGTGTTGAGAGCTTCGAAGGTCCGGAGGGTGAAGAGGTTTATGTGCCCCACTGGGGGGTTAAAGTTGGAGATAGCTTCAAAGACCCGGCTGTTTGTGCTGAAGCTTTGGCTCACTTTGCTCCTCCCGGTGTTCGAAGTGCTATTTCTGAGTTGGAGGCTGATCATCTTATTTCAAGAATGATGTTGAGTTCCTGCAACCTTTCAGCCCTTTTGGCTGAAGGTGTTACCCGTTTTGCTAAGGGTATGCGGGAGTATGAGGAAGCCTCCAAGAAGAAAGAGAAGATGAAAGCCTCTATGGCTGTTATGAAGAAAGAAATTGATGGTTTTGTTGAGAAGGAGCTGGCTTGGGTCAAGAAGGTGGGTGAATTGACGAGAAGGCATGAGATTGAAGTAAGTGATCTCAAGAAAAGCTTCGAAGCTGACCAGTTGAAGCTAAAAGCTGATAGGGAGGCCTTGGTTGTTCAACAGAAGGCCTTTGATGAAGAAAAAGATGGCTTGAAGGCTTTGGTTGCCCAAGCCACTGGTGATAACCAGTGGCTTATTGAGCAAGGTTTCCACCAAGTTGTTACCTACCTTCTTCACTCCAAAGAGTTTAATTCTGCTCTTGGTGAAGTTTACACTAAACTGCTCAACTTGGGGAAATATCAAGGTCTCATTGCAGGTTACAAGCTTCATGAATCTGGTCATCCTTTGGAAAAATCTCCTTTGTATCGTCCTGAAGCTTCTGAGGTCTTCAAGGGTTCCGTTGAGCAGATGGAGAGGCTAACCTATCCGTATGTGGGCCAGGTTGCAGCTTGTTTTGGTAAGCCCCTCTCCGTTTTGCAGGAACTAAAACCGGATGGTCTTAATGAGAAGGTATGGGCCGAAGTACTTGGTTCTCTTTCAAGGAAACGTTCCTATTCAGGAGATAGCGTGTAACACCCTTGTTATTATTTTAAATGTTTTCCTATAAATAACGAAAATAAACATGTAATTACGATTAAGTATGCTTAGAAAATACGAGTAATCTAAAACTTTTACAATTTAAAAGTTTTCAACATAATATAAACAAGTTCGTCGTTTAAAAGTTATGACGTAACGCCGTGCGGAAGCTTTAATCTCGAGTGTTTAATTTTATCATGTTCGGTTCCTCATCAAGCTTGATCTTCATCCGGGCACTCTTGGCGATCACCTATAATCAAAACCAACTTAAAAGTTAGTTTTGATAGTTAAATAATCAGTATAAACAAGTTACATGGGTCAAACAACAACAAAATAATTTTTTTTCCGGAACAGGGTGGCATCGCGTGACGCCTAGGGCCGTCGCGTGACGCCTAGCCCCTGTTTTCACAGCATGTTGCTTAACAGCTGCTGTACATTCCCAGCATAACCCGATTTCACGGAAACGAGCATAACTCTCTCGTTTTTAATCCGTTTTACCCGATTCTTTTTCCTACGCGTCCGTAATTTAATTCTCCATCTTATGGAGTTAAAATCCGACATCCGGATTAACATAATTTCAGACTTTTAAGTCTTCGGCTTACTACCCTTTTTACCAAATATTGACCTGTTCATAATTTTATCACACCAACAAGTTTATTTGATCGTTAAACTCATAAAATTCATTATTTCAATATCTCCTATTATATTAATCTCAAATCACGGGTTTCTTAAGTAATAAAATCCCGTTTACGCTTAAATGCATATTTTGACCCGTTAAGGGTATTTATGCATTTTAGTCTAGAACTTGTGCCTTTCTTTTGTCGCTACAAAAGTTTCATATCTAATTAACTACAAATATTCCACCACAACTATTTTGTGGTGGATTTATCATAATGAACCACTTTTTCCCAAATTTTACCCATCGGTTGGTCATTTTACGCAAATGACCATTTTTGGGCATTTGACCCACGAATGTGCATTCCTATGACCTTTATTCATGTCTAATGATTCCATAATCTTTATGCAAGTTCCTAAACGACCCCTATGAGTCGTTTGCCCAATATACCCTTCAAGGGTGTTTTGGTTAACTTTAGTCCCTCACTTTACGACGAAGGACTTTCGCTAAATATTTTGACCAAAATTGTATGTTTAACCAAAAAACTTAGTTATACGTACCTGGCTCGGGTCAAAGTATTGACCCGTTTACTTAACTTTTGCTTTAAATCTTTATAGTTAAAGCAACGCAAGCTTATGTTATTTCCTGTGATTACAAAACTCAACAAGCGATTGTCAAATGTTATTGTCAAATGGCGTTATCCACACCAATTGACCTATTTAGTCTAATTGACCATTTGTCCGTATGAGATGGTATTTAAGTACTATTTCATCCCCTTTAAACCTATCCCGGTTTTCCTTGAACTCGTTTTACTTAAAACCGTTTTTGTTTGTTCGTCATTACATGACTAATTTACCATTTTTCCCTTTTGTCCATAACTTATGATTTCTTACCATTTTCCCCTTGTTCCGACTCTCATTGAATCGTATCGGAACATCCTATGCCAACCACTTAGTAGCATTTATATACTATACTTGAAATCACGTAATTTGTAAATAATGAAAAGGGGCGTAAGCTTTACTTACCTTGCATCCGAATACGCTTTCTTCTTTCCTTCTTGATTCGTTTGACCCGTTCACTCCTCAAGCTTCCACCTAGCTCGTTAGGCGTCAAACTATCATCATAATTCATAAGATGGTTAGATTAGTCATTATCAATTATGACTACTCAATCTAACGGGTCTTATGTCGACTTTATTACTCGATTAAATCATTGGTTAGTTTGACTTCCTAGAATTCAATTGATCTATCAACATACTCAAATGCACACTTCACATGGAATTTCAACATTTTAGCTTCGTTTAGGCATTTTAACAAACACCTAGTGGGCATAATTTTACATATTTACTAACTAGTTCATAACTAGTTATTTTTACCAAGATTTACATCACAAATCAAACCTCTATGTCTAGTGTTCATGAACTACACATCATATTTTCAGAAATCAGTTTCTATGCATCAATTTACACTAGATTAGCATTCTACATCCTAGTGTTCATCATTTTCTCACAAAACCCATGAATCACCTTCAATGTGTTCATGAAATTTTCAGAATTTAGCCATGATTTCATATATCGTTGTCTAGGGTTTACTCCTAGACACTATATCATTCTTTTTCTATCCATAAAACAAACATGCATCAACAGACTTCTAATTTTCTAAATTCATGAGAATTTCAAGTGGAGAATTCTTGTCAAATTTTACATACCTTATGATCTCCTTGTGATGGGGATCACTAATCTATGTTCGATTTTCGCTTAGGACTTGATTTTAACCTTCAATTTCTGAGATTTGTGGAGTTCTTGGGTGTGAAGAACCCTGGTCGCCACTCCCTGCCTGGTTCGATCTTTACCCACGCCCAAAATGGGTTTTTGGGTTTTAATTTTCTTATTTCATTAATATTAGTTTTAATTTAAACACTTTCAGCCCCTCAACTATCAATTGGTTCAAATTTGAGTATTTTGTTCTTTCACTTAATTACAAGACTTGTACTAGGTTATTTATTTCCTAGTTACTTTATCTTGTTCACAACCCGTTTTATTTTAAGTCCCGTTAAATCTCGGGCCTTTTATATACTTTGTTTTCTCAAAGTATTTATCCTCCTTTTTAATTAATATCAAGTTTATTTATTTAACTCCTAATATTCGCCGGGTTAATTTTACCACTAACGGTATTTTACCCATCTCTTAGTATTAACAGGGTTTGATTACCAAACCCGTTTTCGAGGTGTTACATAGCGAGGATACCTTCTCGGGAGAGCTTGATGCTGTCAAAGATGCAAGCTTGGAGGGTTCAGCAGTCGATGGTGATTGTGGCTCGAAGGCTAAGAAGTCCAAGAAGACCAAAAAGGCTAAAGGTAACAGCTCTGGAGCTTCTAAGCCTTCCGTTGGTTCTTGATATTCGTAGCTTTCTTAGCACCCTTTAAAACAATTTATGGTTTGTAATGTTAACTTAAACAATTTTGGGTTTCGCATGAACCCTTACGGTTCCTGTTATGTGGTTGTGGTTAGGCCTGGATGGCCGTTTGAACAATTTCCTAGGTTTGCAAGCTGCTAAGGCTTGCTTTAACTTTGTTTGGATATTTGGAAGTCTGTTAAGACTTTCTTTGTTATGCTATTAAGTTTTTACTACTTGCCTTGTGTTATGTTTTTTGTGTTTATGCCTGTTTGGTAAGGCAACTTGGTTGGCTTCAAGCCTTCAAGGCTGGGAGCCAACTGGTTGAGGCAACAAATAATAGACCAAGGATAGTAGCTGGACTGGTTAGGCAAAAGGGTTGAAGGGTTTGGTTTTTCCTAACGCAGGTCGAGGGGTCCCCCCACGATTGCAAGACGTGGAGAGAGGTTCACTAGTTTGATTTTGTTGTTTGCTCGGGATCCTCCACTGAAGTGTGTCCAGTCTCGGATGTGGGAGCAATAAGAATGTGTGTGTTGAATGTGATGGATAGTGACTTATATAGAGCAAGTACTCAAGAACAATGACCAGAGATTCGCCAGGAATCAGAGATGATCGAGAATGTCCTGGCACTAAATGAAGTGTCATATTTATAGGGAGAGTTATGGCTCAAATAGGAAGCTATTGACTAGTGAACATGCTTGCAGTGGGGGACTTACCCTTTTTGGGGTGGAAGCCTTTTGACCTGCGGGTAAAAGACTGTACTCTGTGCATCTGCCTTACTTTTGCGGCTGGGGGAGTTGGTGAAGCAATCAGAGATGTGACTACTTACTGTTCTCGTGTTGCTTTATCTTGGCGCCTGGATTTTCAACCTTTGAACCTTTTAACCTTTTGAGCATTTATGTATTTAAGTCACTTTATTTGGTCTTAGGCTATCCCGGTCATCAGCCCCCCAAGTCAGAGGTTTTTGGGGAATAAGCTCAAAGACTTCTGACTTTTATACATGTGTTTGTATTGCCTAAAGGCTTCAAGGTTTCAAGGCTTGAAGGGTTGAAAACGATTGAGCTTTTTGAATTTTGAATTTGACAAGACAGTTGATGTGACTTGTGGCAGTTTTTCTTTGTGTCAGGCGGCGGTTTTAATTCTTCCATTTAATTATATTATTTTCTAACTCATTAATTTACATACACTTTTACAGAAGAACATCATTTGCTCTCTTTCTCTCAAGTTTTCCCCTTTTCGGATCAGGTTAGTTCTGGTTGCTTACTTTCTTCTTATTTTCTATTATCATGGGTGCCCGTAAGGATTTAGCAAAATCGTTTTCTTGAATGACACAAGAGGAGGTTGATTTGTTTTGTATGCAATGGGGAATAGGGGAGAAGTTTAAACCGGTTGCACCGGCTTGTGACGTTTCAATCGATAGATGTCCCCCTGGTTCCATTGCTCTATACTGTCGCCATTTCGAGTTTTCTAACCTTCGTCACCCCTTTTCGAACTTTGTTTTGAATATCCTAGAGTATTATCGCATATCTTTCGGTCAGATTCACCCTCTTGGCATGGCTAGGGTTTTACACTTTGAAGTTTTGTGCCAGGCTTCAGGGTATGACCCAACTCTTTTATCGTTCCGTCGTTCTTTCCGACTGTCTAAGAATGGTGACTGGTTTACCTTCGAGACGTCTCAACTTAACACTTGCTTGATTTCGTCTATGGTTTCTACCCTTGGTGTCTGGAAGGACCGGTTTTTCTGGGTGTCCGAGGAAATTGTTCCTTTTAAACTTGTTTGGAGGCACCCGGATGCCGTTTTGAATGAGCTTGAGCCTTCTGCTTCTGATATAAATGCTCGTTTTTTAGAAACTCTTAGGGAGTGCCCTTCAAGGCTTCGTCCCTTTCCCGAGCATTTGTTGGTGTTATTGGGTCTCAGTAAGTTGTGGGAAAAACGTGATCGAGACCCGGTACTTTTGAGAGATGGGAAGGGTATGCATTTATTCTTCTTGTGTTGTTATGTTCCTATTTCTTGCTTGCTTACACATTTTATGTTTGTCTTGCAGTCATGTATGCCCTTGATTTTATCAAGAGTGATGATACTTCCGACGTTGCCTTTGACGATGTTGCTACTACTCCGGGTGAGGATGCAGTCGTGAGAGTATCCGATCATAGGTTCGAAGGTTCTGGCTACGTGAGTGTCCCAAATGTCAAAGGTTTTACTAAAGCTGCGGGTTCGAAGGTTTTCGTTCGTCGTTCAAAACGTTATTTGAAGGGTGCTGATCAACCATCTGGTTCCGAGCCCATTGATGTTAGTGATGATATTGAAGTATCAGCAGAGCAAGCTGTTGAGGTTAGCATGTCAAAGGGTAAAGAGAAAGAGCTGGTTGTTTCTGGAAAAAAGAAGAAGTTGGTTAAGAAAGGGAGTACTCCTACCATCCAGGGTTCGTCTGCCAAAAGTGTTGAGAGCTTCGAAGGTCCGGAGGGTGAAGAGGTTTATGTGCCCCACTGGGGGGTTAAAGTTGGAGATAGCTTCAATGACCCGGCTGTTTGTGCTGCTAAGGCTTGCTTTAACTTTGTTTGGATATTTGGAAGTCTGTTAAGACTTTTTTTGTTATGCTATTAAGTTTTTACTACTTGCCTTGTGTTATGTTTTTTGTGTTTATGCCTGTTTGGTAAGGCAACTTGGTTGGCTTCAAGCCTTCAAGGCTGGGCGCCAACTTGTTGATGCAACAAATAATAGACCAAGGATAGTAGCTGGACTGGTTAGGCAAAAGGGTTGAAGGGTTTGGTTTTGCCTAACGCATGTCGTGGGGTCCCCCCACGTTTGCAAGACGTGGAGAGAGGTTCACTAGTTTGATTTTGTTGTTTGCTCGGGATCCTCCACTGAAGTGTGTCCAGTCTCGGATGTGGGAGCAATAAGAATGTGTGTGTTGAATGTGATGGAGAGTGACTTGTATAGAGCAAGTACTCAAGAACAATGACCAGAGATTCGCCGGGAATCAGAGCTGATCGAGAATGTCCTGGCACTAAATGAAGTGTCATATTTATAGGGAGAGTTATGGCTCAAAGAGGAAGTTGTTGACTAGTGAACATGCTTGCAGTGGGGGACTTACTCTTTTTGGGGTGGAAGCCTTTTGACCTGCGGGTAAAAGACTGTACTCTGTGCATCTGCCTTACTTTTGCGGCTGGGGGAGTTGGTGAAGCAATCAGAGATGTGACTACTTACTGTTCTCGTGTTGCTTTATCTTGGCTCCCGGATTTTCAACCTTTGAACCTTTGAACCTGTTGAACATTTATGTATTTAAGTCACTTTATTTGGTCTTGGGCTACCCCGTCATCAGATATTAATAATTCTTTTTTATTTGAACAAATTATGCAAAAAAGTTGACCATTAAACATGATTCTAGAGAGTTTTCAATTTAACTAATAAAAAAGATGTAACTCATAACCTAATCAAGCAGCCAGTCAAAACTCAAAACAACAAATCACAAAAAGCACATGCAGTTATTAATTATTCAATTTTCTACTTCAATATAGGAAGCAAAATATGTGATAAGTGAATAAATAAATACCTGTAAAGACTGAGGTTGGACTCATTTTTATTATTGAGAATAAAGTAGCCATTAATGTTTAATTAGATCTTTTTGAAGTTGATGATGTGCCAAGCTATCTCTAATACAAAGATGCCGTTGGATGAAGTCCATAAGCTCAGTTGTATGATTGCATCATAATACAGGGAGATCATTATCAAGTTGATCGTACTCAATGTTAAGACTATCATCATCATCCCACTCATCTTCAATGATCATATTATGTAGAATAACACAAGCTTTCATTATATTTGTTAGCACCTTCACTTTGAACATTTGAGAAGGTCCTCGAATGATTGCAAATCGTTGTTGAAGTACACCAAATGCTTGCCCGACATCTTTTCTTGCAGATTCTTATGCTTGTTCAATTTTTTTTATAATTATTCCCTCTTGGTGACAGAATTCTCTTCACAAAAGTTCGCCACTTAGGATAAATACCATCTGCAAGGTAATACCCCATAGTATAGTTGTGATCGTTGACTGTGTAATTCACCAGAGGAGCACGCCCTTGTGCAAGTTCCGTGAAAATAAAAAGACCTCTCTAGCACATTAATGTCATTATGTGATATCATTGGTGTTTGGTGACAGTAGATATTCAGTTGAAAAAGTACGTACTATTGCCTCACGGAATTTTTTGAGACCGTAGAATTATAATTTAACACGAATTGAATTACTGGATTCATACTCGCCAATTAAACTTGATATAATTTGGAATTAACAATATTATTATGATCAATACAAATGAGAATTAACAAAAAAAAATTGAACATCTTAGCCAAATTAATATATTTCTTTCAAGGCTTCCGTCAAGATCGAACAATCAATTATCAAATAGGGCCAAACGATCAAGATTTGACATTCAGCGAGTGTGGAGCAATCAATTAGGATTGAACAATCAAGATAGAACAAACAATTATGACATACACGGTTATCATATAGACTGTAAAGCAGATACTCTTGGTGGCATTTTTAAAGCAAATTGATAGACTACGACTCTTTGTATAGGGTTACTTCGTTATTAGACATATTCATGGATTCACACCTCCTCCACGTGCCAAAAGGCCCATATACGTATGAATGCGGCCGGGGTCGTAGCAATATAATGTTTTAATATTTGCTTAGTTTAATTTTTTTATGTTTTTTAATTTAATTTTCTAAATTTTTTTGACATGATTTTTTTTAGTTTGTATTATACATGAATTAACTAGAAAAGAAAAAAAAATATTATAAAGAAGTATAATAGGTTGGTCAAAATGATGATAGAGAAATATAATTAGTCGATTGAAGAAAAGACCAATATTATGAGTTTAGTCTATTGAAGAAAAGAAAGAAAAGACCAATATAATGATTTAATTGAATAAAAAGATAGAACACAAGCATGGCATGTTTGTAAAGAAATAAGTAAAACAAACCACTTTCAAAAATATTCTTAAAACAACATCATTTTCATAATTAATTATTTCTAAAACTTTTGAAAAAAAAAAAAAAAAACTTAAGGTGTTAGAAACGTCTAAAACTATGATAAAAGATCGATTTTTTTCAAGTAATTTCATAAAACTAGTTAAAAAGTGGATGACCGTTCACCATCATAAAGCGGTTAGGTTAATTGGTGTGTCAAACCCCCCCCCCCCCCCCCCCCCCCCCCCCCTTATGTTTGTATCACTACCTCATTTATTTTCATGGAATGTTCAAAATAATGTTTTTTTTACCAATTTATTTCTCAAAACCATGTAAGACTAGCTAGAATCACTATAACAATATTTCAAATTCAATTTCGTTTTTAAGTTTAACTAAAGTTTATTGTAAATCTACATTTTATCGTACTAATAACAAATTCACTTATTTAAGAAAATAGGAAACATTATAACTCATTAGTCTTTCTTTTTTTAGCAAACTCTATAGTTGAATTATTAAGCCCCATCTAAACTCATTATTTTATTAATTACAAAGTCAATAAACTGATGACGATCAATTGATGACGATAAACTGATGACATGATATATTTGTATCTATTCTAACACACAAGTTACATGTGCCTAACACGTTTGTATCTATTGTAGTACACAACCTAACTCGTTTTACATCAAACTCTTCCTTATAAATGCATCACTAGACTTCCTCAAATTCATACCAAAATAAAATACAAAAAAAAAAATCATGAAGAAAACATATGATGGCCATGTGGTGGTGTTGCCCTACCCAAGCCAAGGCCATATCAACCCACTCCTCCAATTTGCTAAAAGACTAGCCTCAAAAGGCCTTAAAGCCACCATTGCCACCACCCACTACACCCTCTCCTCCATCACCTCCCCACTTGTCACGGTGGAGCCGATCTCCGACGGGTTCGATGATGGCGGTTTCACTCAAGTTCAGTCCGAGGAAGTCTTCCTAGAGTCATTCAAATCCAATGGCTCACGTACACTCACCCAACTCATCAAGAAACACCAAGCAACCAAGAATCCCGTCACTTGTGTTGTGTATGATTCTTTTTTGCCTTGGGCTCTTGATGTGGCTAAGGAAAATGGGATTCTTGGAGGACCCTTTTTCACCAATTCAGCCGCGGTTACCGCGGTTTTCAGCCTAATACATGGTGGGACATTGAGGTTGCCTCTAAGATTGGAGGATTGTCCGGTGGTGATTCCGGGTGTTCCGCCATTGAGTTTAGAAGATTTGCCGAGCTTTTTGAACGTGCCGGAGAGCCATCCGGCTTATTTGAAGATGAAACTTAACCAGTTTTCGAATTTGGATAAAGCTGATTGGATTTTCAGCAACTCTTTCCAGTCACTGGAATCCGAGGTAATTATAGAATCATATTTTAAGGTTGTGCTAAACATATATCCATGTTGTGTTGTTTTTATTGTATGTACCCCTCTTCTTATATATACAAGGGTATGTTTAGTCTCACACGTATTTTATTGCTTTTTCAACATATATTGTACTTTACATGAATACAGTTTAAGATGTGTGAGTCCTAAACTAGTAACGTGTATTACAAGTCTACAAGTTACATTTTGTTGATTTGTTTCAACATAATTTTGAAATAGGTGGTGGAAGGCATATGGGAGCAATGGCCAGCAAAACTTATAGGTCCAATGGTACCATCAGCCTACTTAGATGGCAGAATTGAAGATGACAAAGGTTATGGTGCAAGTCTATGGAAACCACTTGACGAAGACTGCGCCAAATGGCTCGAAACCAAGCCTTCAAACTCGGTTGTTTTTTGTATCTTTCGAGAGCATGGTTTCACTAACCCAACAAGAAATGGAAGAGATTGCATGGGGCTTACAAGAGAGTGGGTTTTACTTTCTTTGGGTGGTTAAAGATTCTGAGAGACACAAATTGCCAAAAGGGTTTCTTGATTTAACCACACAAAATCAAGAAAAGGGTATGATAGTGAGTTGGTGCAACCAACTTGAAGTGTTGGATCGTGATTCAGTTGGTTGTTTTCTGACTCATTGTGGGTGGAACTCGACGCTAGAAGGGTTGAGCCTTGGGGTTCCAATGGTCGGGGTTCCAAAGTGGGCTGACCAGTTAACCGATGCCAAGTTTATAATGGATGTGTGGCGTGTAGGTGTTAGGGTTAAGGTGGATAGTGTGACTGGGATGGTGAAAAGAAAAGAAGTTGTTTTGTGTTTGAATGAGGTGATGGATGGAGGGGAGAGGAGTTTGGAGATCAAGAAGAATGTTGGAAAATGGAAGGAGTTAGCTAAAGAGGCCATAAGTGAAGGTGGGAGCTCTAATAATGCCATTGATGAGTTTGTGATGTCATTAAAGGACACATGCAACACACAAGACATGTGTTTGTGTTGATTCTTGTGTGTAGGGCTCTTGATGTTAGTATGGACCAGAATATAAATTATGTGAATGCAGTAAATAATGATGTTGGTATATCAAAGACTCTTTGAAGTAATGAATTGGAAAAATAATTATTATACATATCTTGAGAAAAATGCGTAAGGTGATTGGAGTATATAGGTGTCACACCCCAACCGATGGCGAAAACATCAGGGCATGGCACTGAGCGAAACAGATTGTCCAGAAGTTTTCATAAAAATTATCATTACCAATCAATTTAAAGTAACATGTCCCATACCATGTCTCAAAAGGTAAACAAATTATTACAGACAAAATCTAGGCAAATAGTTCTGTTCCGACAACTCAGATTTCATTTGTACAGACAACTATTTGTTGGCCTCTAAGACCTTATTCTAGCCTCGATTTCCTAGCAGATAAGCACCCTAAGCACCTGTCACATACGTTAAAATAAAGTCAATACACATAGTGTAAAGGTGAGCATACAAGTTTGATAATAGCATATAGAGTTCGAAAGCGTTACGCATAACCAGCACGTACACAGAGTGAAATGAGGCATGTTAGTTATCGACATGAACCTATCGATACCAATGACTGTGGGTTGACTGCCCAAGGCAGTTCGTAATACATGATTACCACTGTAATCCATGCAAATAATTGTCCTTAACAACCCCCGCGTGAGCGGGTGCTGAGTCCAAACTATAGTACTATCGTCGTTAAGGCAGGTAGACAGCATTCCATGTGTAAACATAACCACAAGCATTCATTTAGTCACGTATAACATGCAGTAACGGTTAGCGTTTAAAGTATTGCGTAGTGTGTTCGATGTGATTTAGAATAAGTAACGTATGTAACACCCAAAAGTGCGTAAAGCAAAAAGGGATCGAGTATACTCACAGCGATGGATGAATTGAAGGGAGCGCTAGAGAGTAGGGTTAGCCTGATCAGAACGATAGCATAACGATAAGTGACGCGTAAAACGATGCAAGGTGTAAGTGGCTCGGACAGCAGTTCGGTCGGATGGTAATCCGATCGGACGGCCAATCGTGTGGATGACAATCCGTTCGGATGGTTATCCGGTCGGACGGTAGTCCGTTCGGATGGTTATCCGGTCGGACGGTAGTCCGGTCGGATGACTATTCGAGTGGATTGTTTCTTCCTATGAGAAGGATGTGTTTGTGTATGATGGCTTGACCTTTGAAGTTTTCGTTGTAGTATTTTGGAAACATTGAAGTATCTCTACCTTTCAGGTCGGTTGATCGAACGGTCGTTAGATCGGGTGGCGACTCGAATGGCGAGGCTTCCCAGAGAGAACAAGTTCACAGCAGGGTGGTCACTCGGTCGGATGTCCATCCGTCCGGGTGGCAACTCTGTTACTGAACATGTTGAAAATTGTTTAAGTGTTAAAGTCCAGATGTTTCATGATTCGGATGGCTATCCGATCGGATGGTAGTCCGGTCGGACAACAACTCGTTCAACAACCAGACTTCAATCGTTGGCAAAATAGTTAAGTGTGGGACCCAAGGTGCAAGTCGTTCGGACAGCCGGTCGCTCGGATGGTTGTCCGTTCGGACCGCAGTCCGATCGGACGGCACTCCGTCCTGGTTGTTTCGTTCGTCTTACACTTGGCCGTCTTGATTGTTTGTCGTGTTATCGAGATGTGTTGATATCGTGCTAACCAACCGAGTTCCATCCTAAGCTCTAGTGACCCGCCTGAACAGGAACCACCCAAATTCGGTCAGTCCACCGGTTTAAGACGGTAGTTCTTGGTTAACCCGAAATCGATAGTCTCGTGGATAGAGTACGGATCTTGAACCAACACAACCATAGGATTGAATGGTGAGTCGGCACAAGCTCCGATTCTACCGGTTTTGAATGCATTGAGTGTAAAAGATGTGATATGTTAGGATAGACATTCCTTTCAACTCTTTTATACTCGAAAACACTTAGATTTATATGAAAACATTGATTAATCTTATGGA
Source organism: Helianthus tuberosus (assembly GCA_030545235.1). Taxonomy (NCBI): domain Eukaryota; kingdom Viridiplantae; phylum Streptophyta; class Magnoliopsida; order Asterales; family Asteraceae; genus Helianthus; species Helianthus tuberosus. Next base: position 21,141,405 of record CM060436.1, on the reverse strand, counting down.
AATCGTTCAGATTCAAGTTGTTCTTGGTGGATTGAAGCCAAAACATGAAGTTCCTAAGAACACATGATGACATCATCCTAGAACACCTCAAATCTAGTGATTTCACGGTTAAAAGTTAAGATTTAAAAGATAGAAAGGTGTAGGAGTGCGTGTAGATTAAGGAAGTACAAGATTTAGGACGAGATCTTACCTGGATTGCGAGAAATCAGAGAAAAAGCGAGGAAAACGAGCTGGTCGGACGTCACTTGCCAAAAGTGGAAAGAATGAAAGTGACATGGGGTATTTATAGGATACCCAAAGTGGAAAGGGGCGGGTCGGTCGGATGGCATCTCGCCCGGATGGCAATCCGGTCGGATGGCAGCCTGGCACCTTGATCAAGTGACAGCCCGGTCGGATGGCAATCCGGCAGGCTGGCACCTGGTTCGAGTGCTCGGCGCGACGATTTTTGCTGTTTCGATTGTGATTGCGAGTGATTCGATGCGATAGAGTTTCCTAGTCAAATTACTTTTAATCTCAACTACTCATATCTCGCACTGTCTCTTCTCCACTAATTATCATACTGTTTCAATTGCGATTGAGTTCGATTGCGATTGAGTTTCGATTGTGTTTCGATTGATTACCACACATAACATAAATAAACATGCACAAGTAACACATAAGGCACACACACGTATAACAATAACCAAAATGCGTAATTCGAGTTGCGAGTTCGATTGCAATTCGATGTTGATTAGGTTAGATTGATTAGCGTTTAGTTGACTTTATCACATTGTTACTTCCTATAGTTCACAGTCGTACGTCGATTAAATAGCGAATAGCACACGTCGATCACTGTGATTATTGACACTTACTCCACATAATACAACTAAAATAAACACATAAAAGAAATTCACTAACAGTCAAGTCGCGCGATCGGTCGTTGACTTTGACCTTGACTTTGACTTTCGAAACGCAGGGTGTTACAGCCTCCCCTAGTTGAGGGAATTTCGTCCCGAAATTAGGCTGAAGCCGTAACAAACAACTGCGGGTACTTCGCCTTCATGTCGCTTTCGAGTTCCCAAGTGAACTTCGCGCCTCACTTGCCTTCCCATCAGACTTTCACAATTGGAATGCGCGAGCGTCTAAGCTGCTTGGTTTGGCGGTCCATGATCTCAACAGGCTTTTCCACGAAGTGTAATGTTTCGTTCACTTGCAGATCCTCTAATGGGACATGTAAGTCGGGCTCAGCTAGGCACTTCCTGAGGTTTGAGACGTGGAAAGTCGGGTGAACGTTGTTAAGTTCCTCCGGTAGTTCGAGTCTGTAAGCCACTTTACCTATTCTTTCCAGAATCTTAAAGGGTCCAACGTATCGAGGCGCGAGCTTTCCTTTCTTGCCGAATTGGACCACACCCTTCCAAGGTGAAACCTTTAGGAGTACGTAGTCACCAACGTCAAATTCAAGGGGCTTGCGTCGTCTATCGGCGTAACTTTTCTGACGATTCCGAGCTTTCGTTAGATTGTCTCGAATTTGGAAAATTTTGTCTGTCGTTTCTTGCAATAGCTCGGGACCGGTTAGTTGCGAGTGACCGATCTCGTGCCACACAATAGGCGATCGACATTTTCTTCCATATAGTGCCTCAAATGGTGCCATTTGAATGCTGGAATGATAACTGTTGTTGTACGAGAATTCGACTAACGGTAGGTATGTATCCCAATTACCACCGAAATCTATGACACACGAACGGAGCATGTCTTCAAGAGTACGGATCGTTCTTTCAGTCTGGCCGTCGGTTTAAGGGTGGAATGCGGTACTTAAGTTAAGCGTAGTACCAAGAGCTGCTTGAAACGTTTCCCACAGTCGCGAGGTAAACCGAGCATCATGGTCAGAGATGATGTCGCGAGGCGTCCCATGATTACAAATGATCTCGTTGGAGTAGATTCGGGCTAATCGTTCTACCTTGTAGTCTTCCCGTATTGGCAAGAAGTGAGCTGATTTGGTCAAACGGTCAACAACAACCCAGATGCTGTCGTGACCTGATGACGTGTGCGGAAGCTTTGTTATGAAGTCCATGGCTATAATTTCCCACTTCCACATAGGGATCGGTGGTTGTTCGAGTAAGCCAGAGGGTCTTTGGTGTTCGGCCTTGACTCTTGCACAAGTCAGGCACTTCCCAACGTAGAGAGCAATATCCATTTTCATGTCCGGCCACCAGTACTTGTAGAGAAGGTCCTGGTACATTTTGTCGGCACCGGGATGAATAGAATACCGGGATTTGTGGGCTTCATCCATCAAAATTTGTCGCAAATCGGTCCGTTTTGGGATCCAAATTTGATCCAGATAATGGAATATCCCATTCGACTTATTCACAAGCTGGGCTCCATCATGATAGATGCGTTCCTTCTTCAGAGTGCGTTCGTTGAAACAAGCATGCTGGGCTTCGCGGATGAGGGTTTCGAGGTCGTATTGGGCTTGAGCGTTACGAATGCTGAGCAAATAACTCCGTCTGCTGAGAGCGTCGGCAACAACATTTGCTTTGCCTGGGTGATAACGAATCTCACAGTCGTAATCGTTGAGAAGTTCTACCCATCGACGTTGACGCATATTAAGTTCTTTCTGATCAAAGATATGTTGTAGGCTCATATGATCGGTGAAGATCGTACACTTGGTACCATACAGGTAGTGTCGCCAAATCTTTAACGCAAAAACAACTGCGCCTAGCTCGAGATCATGGGTTGTATAGTTCTTCTCGTGGATTTTGAGCTGACGAGACGCGTAAGCTATAACCTTGTCTCGCTGCATAAGAACACAACCAAGACCAAGGTTGGAAGCATCACAATAGATAATGAAGTCGTCGTTTCCGTCGGGCAATGTGAGAACAGGAGCATTGCAAAGCATGTGCTTGAGGGTTCGAAAGGCAGACTCTTGTTCAGTTCCCCAAACAAAAGGCTTGTATTTGTGCGTGAGGGCGGTAAGCGGCACAGCGATCTTTGAGAATCCTTCAATAAATCGTTGATAATAGCCCACTAGTCCGAGAAAAGAACGGACTTCAGACGGGTTCTTAGGTGTAATCCAACTCTTAACGGCTTCAATCTTCGCGGGATCGACGTGAATACCCTGACTATTGACAATGTGACCCAGAAACTGAACCTCCTCCAGCCAAAATTCACACTTGGAGAACTTGGCATAGAGTCGGTTCCCCTGGAGTAGCTCGAGAACCAAACGTAGATGTTGCGCGTGTTCAGCTTTCGACTTGGAATAGATAAAGACATCGTCGATGAACACGATGACGAAACGGTCGAGATATTGTTTACACACGCGATTCATCAGATCCATGAAAACCGCGGGTGCGTTGGTTAAACCAAAGGGCATAACAACGAATTCGTAATGGCCGTATGGAGTGCGAAACGCGGTTTTGGGTATATCTTCCTCTTGAATGCGTAGTTGGTGGTAGCCTGAGCGTAGGTCGATCTTTGAGAAGCACGTTGTGCCTTGTAGCTGATCAAACAAATCGTCAATGCGAGGCAGAGGATAGCGGTTCTTGATAGTTAACTTATTCAGTTCCCGATAGTCGATGCACATCCGGAACGACTCATCCTTCTTTTTGATGAAAAGGACTGGCGCGCCCCAAGGAGAGGTGCTCGGGCGAATGAAGCCTTTCTCAAGTAATTCCTGGAGTTGGTTTGAGAGTTCACACATTTCGAACGGTGCGAGTCAGTAAGGAGCTTTGGCAACAGGATTGGCTCCAGGAATGAGGTCGATACGAAAGTCGATATCACGACTTGGTGGAAGTCTAGGAAGATCGTCAGGGAACACATTAGGAAATTCACGAACCACAGGAATGTCTTTCACTTCTGTCTTTCCTTTCTTTTCCTTATCCGCTACTACAATGTTAGCCAAGAAAGCTCTGTATTCCTTGCGGAGATACTTGCTAGCTTGGACACATGACATGATCTTGAGACCTTTCGATGTAGTTTCATCGTAGACACACAATAAATCACCATTCGTGAGCGAGAATCGAATCATCTTTTCGAAGCACACAACTTCAGCATGGTTTTCGCGAAGAAAGTCCATGCCTATTATGACGTCGAAACTTCCGAGTTGCATCGGAATAAGGTCGATTGGGAAGATGTGATTGTTGAACTCAAGAGTACAATCACGAAGAACAGAATTAACGGCGACAGTTCTTCTGGTAGCGACTTCAACATCGAACGTCGAGGGGAGATGGGAGCGCTTACGACTAAGAAGTTTCTCGAATTCGAACGACACAAAGCAATTATAGGCTCCAGTATCAAACAAACACGAAGCATAAATAACATTCACAAGGAACGTACCATTGACCACGTTGTTGTTAGCCTGGGCTTGGCGCACATTGATGTTGAAAGTTCTGGCGCGCGCGGCTTGTTGTTGTTGCTGTTGAGGCTGTAGCTGCTGGTGAGGCTACTGCTGCTGGGGCTCTTGTTTCACAACCCTGTTCGGGCACATGTTCGCAAAGTGGTTGGGATCACCACATGCGAAGCAGACTCGGGCATTGACCACGGGTGCCTGAGCCGCTTGTTGGCCTTACGGGGCTGGGAGTAGAGCTTGATGAGCAGTGGCTTGAGCTGGTGCTTAACGGGGACCAGTACGGCAATTAGCAGTGAAGTGGTCGTACATGTTGCAGTGAGCGCAGAAACGACAGGCGAGACCCACCGGGTGATGATAAGAGCATGTTGGGCAAGCCAGGTGGGGGCCTGTGTATACACGCTTTGCAGGCGGTGCATAAGTAACTGGTGCTGGACGGTGATGAGACTGCTGCTGAGCCGGTATGGCTTGAAGTGGAGCAGCAGTGGTAGTAACAGCACAGTTCTTGTTGTTGGAGCTGCTGTTGTTGTTCTTCTTCTTTCAGCGTGAGGACTTTGATGATTGAGCGGCGGCGGTTTCAGCAGTTGGTGCGGTGGTGACTTGATGCAGGTTCTTTGAAGCTTTATCCCAGACTCCGGCCTTGACCCGCTTGTCGTTGATTTCAGCGGCCAGTAGGTAAGTCTCTTCGATCGTTGTAATCTTGGTCGCTTGCACGAAATCTGCAACACAGTCAGGCAGGGCCCGGATATACTTCTTGATTGCGATCTCCAGAGTCTTGACTTGATCAGGACAGATAATGCTGAGCTGCTTGAAGCGAGCAGTGAGTGCAGCGTTTTCTCCATCCTTCTGCTTTATGTGCCAGAATTCATCTTCTAACTTTTGGCGTTCATGAGGAGGGCAGAATTCTTCCAGCATGACCTCCTTGAGCTCGTCCCACGACAGACCGTAGGCTGCATCGTTCCCATGTTTGTTCCTCTCAGCCGTCCACCAGTCTAAGGTGCGGGACTGGAAGACGCCAGTTGCGTTGAGAGTACGGAGATTGTTGGGGCAACCGCTCTGTCGCAGAGTGACCTCGATGGAGTCAAACCATTGAAACAAAGCTGTAGGGCCTTCTTCTCCGGTGAACTCTTTCTGTCCACATGCCTTGAACTGTTTGAAGCTGAAAGCAGCTTTGGGAGTCTCAGTTCGGGATTTCTCAGAAGATTTGCTCATGTTTTCGTACAGCTCACTGACGACTTGGGGTACAACCTTTGCCATTTGCTTAGTGATCATGGCAGCAAGGCGTTTGTCTGCTTGCCTTCTGCGAGCGTCTCGGGTAGCGCGAGATCCAGATGACGACATTGTCTGCAACAGACATCGTCACAGGACTCAACATGACATATTCGAATCTCACCTCACAATCCTACTACTACTAAAGCTCAGGAACACACTGTAACATGTATCTCATAAACACATAGGCACATAATCACAGATTCACATAAACACAGAGGCATATAAACACGTAGGGCACAGAATCACAGAAGCACATACGCATGTAATCACAGAGGCAGTTAGAATACAGAAACCTATCATTCAAAATCTGTGAGCGTTCGAATATAGCGATCACGAATAACTTGTCGAGTAGTATAGTATAAGCGTGTATCATAGCATAAGGCCGTCCATAATTTAGCGATTTGTCAGCGATTGGCAGTGTGTTGTGCGATTAGCGGAGGCAAAAGGCGTTAGATCGAAACCAGTAGTATCTCAAAACGCTAACAAATAAATACAAACCACATAAATCACATAAAATCGACGAATCATCAGAGTCATCAGTTGCAGGCTCAGAATCGAAACACATAAAAATCGAGAAATAGATTGTCTGCGGCTATTAGACATTGACTATCCAAAGGGATTCGACTATTCACAAGGACTTGTTGTGCATGCTTTGACCTTCAGGAATGTGCTTCTGCCTCGATTCTTGGGCGTTTGGCACACATCCCGTTAGTCATGTTGTGACTTCAGGTCGTTGGAGTCCGTCGAGACTTTGGTGAGAGTTTTGTAAAACCAAGTAAAAGTCGGAATCAAGTCGTCAAGGTTAGGGTTTCACCCCTAGCTTAACAACTTTGTTCCTGTTTCGACAAAATAAGAGAGAACTATGCGTCAAAGTATGGATTTCACTCCTAGATTAACACAAATTCTCGTGTTTATAGATAAAATGTGGGTTGAACAAGCAATTTAATCGAGAGTTTGCGGTTTTCACACCTAATCTCGACTTAATCGCTTATTCATAATTGAAAATTCGAGTGCAGTGATAGTGAAACGTAAGCGTGAATAACGAGGAGTAGCAGTAAGCTCATACATAATCCTTACTGGACGTGTACGAGTCGGTCTGTTGGTTCCTAACTATAGACTAGGTCTCTAAGACATCGACCCGGACTAGGTCGAGTCTTGCCTAATTCCCTATAGTTATGGCTCTGATACCAATCTGTCACACCCCAACCGATGGCGGAAACATCGGGGCATGGCACTGAGCGAAACAGATTGTCCAGAAGTTTCCATAACAATTATCATTACCAATCAATTTAAAGTAACATGTCCCATACCATGCCTCAAAAGGTAAACAAATTATTACAGACAAAATCTAGGCAAATAGTTCTGTTCCGACAACTCAAATTTCATTTGTACAGACAACTATTTGTTGGCCTCTAAGACCTTATTCTAGCCTCGATTTCCTAGCAGATAAGCATCCTAAGCACCTGTCACATACGTTAAAATAAAGTCAATACACATAGTGTAAAGGTGAGCATACAAGTTTGATAATAACATATAGAGTTCGAAAGCGTTACGCATAACCAGCACGTACACAGAGTGAAATGAGGCATGTTAGTTATCGACATGAACCTATCGATACCAATGACTGCGGGTTGACTGCCCAAGGCAGTTCGTAATACATGATCACCACTGTAATCCATGCAAATAATTGTCCTTCACAACCCCCGCGTGAGCGGGTACTGAGTCCAAACTATAGTACTATCTTCGTTAAGGCAGGTAGATAGCATTCCATGTGTAAACATAACCACAAGCATTCATTTAGTCACGTATAACATGAAGTAACAGTTAGCGTTTAAAGTATTGCGTAGTGTGTTCGATGTGATTTAGAATAAGTAACGTATGTAACACCCAAAAGTGCGTAAAGCAAAAAGGGATCGAGTATACTCACAGCGATGGATGGATTGAAGGGAGCGCTAGAGAGTAGGGTTAGCCTGATCAGAACGATAGCATAATGATAAGTGACGCGTAAAACGATGCAAGGTGTAAGTGGCTCGGACAGCAGTTCGGTCGGATGGTAATCCGATCGGACGGCCAATCGTGCGGATGACAATCCGTTCGGATGGTTATCCGGTCGGACGGTAGTCCGGTCGGATGACTATTCGAGTGGATTGTTTCTTCCTATGAGAAGGATGTGTTTGTGTATGATGGCTTGACCTTTGAAGTTTTCGTTGTAGTATTTTGGAAACATTGAAGTATCTCTACCTTTCAGGTCGGTCGATCGAACGGTCGTTCGATCGGGTGGCGACTCGAATGGCGAGGCTTCCCAGAGAGAACAAGTTCACAGCAGGGTGGTCACTCGGTCGGATGTCCATCCGTCCGGGTGGCAACTCTGTTACTGAACATGTTTAAAATTGTTTAAGTGTTAAAGTCCAGATGTTTCATGATTCGGATGGCTATCCGATTGGATGGTAGTCTGGTCGGACAACAACTCGTTCAACAACCAGACTTCAATCATTGGCAAAATAGTTAAGTGTGGGACCCAAGGTGCAAGTCGTTCGGACAGCCGGTCGCTCGGATGGCTGTCCGTTCGGACAGCAGTCCGATCGGACGGCACTCCGTCCTGGTTGTTCCGTTCGTCTTACACTTGGCCGTCTTGATTGTTTGTCGTGTTATCGAGATGTGTTGATATCGTGCTAACCAACCGAGTTACATCCTAAGCTCTAGTGACCCGACTGAACAGGAACCACCCAAATTCGGTCAGTCCACCGGTTTAAGACGGTAGTTCTTGGTTAACCCGAAATCGATAGTCTCGTGGATAGAGTATGGATCTTGAACCAACACAACCATAGGATTGAATGATGAGTCGGCACAAGCTCCGATTCTACCGGTTTTGAATGCATTAAGTGTAAAAGATGTGATATGTTAGGATAGACATTCCTTTCAACTCTTTTATACTCGAAAACACTTAGATTTGTATGAAAAAATTGATTAATCTTATGGTAATCGTTCAGATTCAAGTTGTTCTTGGTGGATTGAAGCCAAAACATGAAGTTCCTAAGAACACATGATGACATCATCCTAGAACACCTCAAATCTAGTGATTTCACGGTTAAAAGTTAAGATTTAAAAGATAGAAAGGTGTAGGAGTGCGTGTAGATTAAGGAAGTACAAGATTTAGGACGAGATCTTACCTGGATTGCGAGAAATCAGAGAAAAAACGAGGAAAACGAGCTGGTCGGACGTCACTTGCCAAAAGTGGAAAGAATGAAAGTGACATGGGGTATTTATAGGATACCCAAAATAGAAAGGGGCGGGTCGGTCGGATGGCATCTCGCCCGAATGGCAATCCGGTCGGATGTCATCTCGGTCAGATGGCAGCCTAGCACCTTGATCAAGTGACAGCCCGGTAGGATGATAATCCGGCCGGCTAGTACCTGGTTCGAGTGCTCAGCGCGACGATTTTTGCTGTATCGATTGCGATTGCGAGCGATTCGATGCGATAGTGTTGGTACATACGTCTGTCGACTTCGTCTTGTATCGAGTCTTGCATTGCTCATGGCACGAAGTTCGAGAAAACAAGTTAAATAGCTGATTCCGCTTGAGCATGTGATTCCGCTTGAGTTGCTTATTTCGCTTGAACAATATGATTTCGCTTGTATGGTTATTTCGCTTGTATTGAGGTTTCGCTTGAGTCATGTTCATGCGAAATCAGACTTCTATATATAGGTGTTAGGATGTGTCATTTAGAGCGGAATTAGAGAAGAGTGTTTCCGACGGTGAAGCTCTGTCGAAGTGTCTTTAGAACTGTAATCGTTTCAGAATCAATATACAAGACAGTTAAAAGTGATATCTTGCTGAATTCAACTCATTATGTCTATTTCCGCCTTTCATTTTGAGTAGAACACCTCTGAACGACTCATTTCGGGTCCGTACACGATCCTACAAGTGGTATCAAAGCTCAGGAGGAGGAGTTCTGCAGTTTTCAGCTTGATTACATCTCTTTTTCTTACTTTTACACCTTCTTTTATCAATTGGACAAGTTTTAGCGGTTAAAATGGCCTGAATTTTTCACAACACAAGCATAATCCTGTTTTAACAAACCCTTGAGAAAATCAGATTAAAATTTGGACTAAATCTGATAAAATTGGACTAAAAACCTGATTCCTCTTGAAAGTAACATCTATTTCCGCTTGAAAAGTTGAGGTCATTTCAAGCGAAATAACTAGTTCCGCTTGAAAAGTATTATTCCGCTTGAAACATTTCAAGCGAAATCAGTGTTTTCACTCCAAGTGGTTATTCCGCTTGAAATTTCAAGCGAAATCAGTTGATTTCGCTTCAAATAGTTGTTTCCGCTTGAATTGACATTCTGTTTGAAAATCTTAATTTCGCTTGAAGTTGTTTTCAGGTAATACTTGTTTGAAGAGTTATCTTGCTTGAAGGGCTATCTTGCTTGAAAGTGACAGTTTTGTGAAAAAGTTTACCGAATCATGAGTGAAGAATTTTACAACGCATTTGCAACATCCCCGACTACTCCGGCTACCATTGCTCAAAACATGAACTTGGAAAATGAAACTGGAACTACACAAAAACCCCCGAAGCTAATGAGCATTGAGGAGTATTACGGATGGAAAGATCGGTTTGAAAATTGGGTTCAAGCTAATCACTTGAGATCTTGGGAGTGTATATTGAAGAAGTATGTTCTACCACGTACTGATCTGCAAGTTGAGAAAGAAATCTCTGAATTCAATGACAAAGAACGAGACATGTACAGGGCTGAAAAAATGATGATTAGTTTGCTTCAGCAAGTTATTAAAGAAGACATTTTTGTTTTGCTTCAGCATGACAAAACTTCAAAATCAATTTGGGATGCTCTTAAAATCAAGTTTGAGGGAAGTGAGAAGATGATTAAGAGTAAAAAGGCACTGCTTAAGAAAGAATTTGATCTATTCAAAAGTTTGCCAGGGGAAGACACAAAGAAATTGATTGAACGATATTGCCACTTAGTGCGTTCTATGTCCTTGCTAAGTATAACCAAAGATCGAGAAGAATGGGTCGACAAATTAGCTGATGCTTTACCTCAGAAAGAATGGGGTACATTTTTTATGATCTTGAAGAACACCGGAGTATATGATGATTTGACGATTTCTCAGTTCATCGAGAAGATTGAGGGTCAAGATCTTGAACAGCAAAAGATTGCAAGGATGAATAATCCAAGTAATCAAAAAGATGTGAAAATGTATTACAAAGGCAATGTTCAAGAGGTTGAAAAGAGTCTGAAAATTCAAACTGCTTTTAGTGCTGGAAATTCATCAGAAAATGTTGAACAAAGTCCAAATAGCAGCAGTGGATTTTCTTCATATCCAAGTGTTAATCCAAAGAGTTCAACTTCAAGTTTTCATTCTCAAAGTTCAAAAAGTGGAAATGGTTGTGTGATACAGTGCAACATTGCATTGAATCTTCCAGAAGGTCAAAGTTTTTCTGAAGAAATTGCAAAAGATCACATGGCGTTACTTGCAACTGTGCTACAATCCTATGAAGGTTTGGTTGCAGGGAGGATCGGAAATCCTATGCTGACGAAAGAGGATTACGATCAGATAGACGCTGAAGAGATGGAGCTCATGGACATCAAATGGTGTCTAGCTAGTGTCTTGAGGAGAGCAGAAAAGTTTAAAATGATAACAGGGAGAAATGATTTTCTGGATGCACATGTGTCTACTTTGGGTTTTGATAAATCTAAAGTTACTTGTTTTCGATGTAGGGAGAAAGGTCATTTCAAGAGAGAATGCAAAAATCAGGAAGCGAGTGGAGCAAAGAATCCTTTTGGAAAAGATTATTATTATCGGAAAGCCATATATCAACAAGTTGCTCATCAACCATATCAACAAAAAGAAACACAAACTGCTCATGGGAAAATGATCGAAGATGCAAATAAGAAAGCTTATTCTGGTATCATTGATCAAGATGATGAGAAAATGGCTCCAGGATTCAGTTGGGACAAATATATTTCAGCTGATAGTAAAGCATGTTTAATAAATCAAGATGATGAAAAATTACCTGAGGGTTTCAGCTGGGATCAGTTTGTAGATGAGAATGGGAAGTTTAAAGCTTTTATTGCAAAGATAGTTCAAGAACCTGATTTGTTTACAGAATGGATGAAAGCAATTGGTGTTCATGAGAAGAATCGAGAAGAAGAATCTGTTTCATCCGATGAAAGCTCAGAAAAAACAACTGTTATTGATCAAACTTCATCTGATTCTAGTTTTTCAGATGATAGTTCTGAAAAGACATTAAATTTTGATCAAACACCATCTGATTCTAGTTCTTCAGATGAGAGTTCTGAGAAGAAAATAGATTTTGATCAATCACCAAGTGATGACAGTGGTGATGATGAGGAAGAAAGACATATTAATGTTGCAAAAACTCATCTATCTCCTGAAAGTTTTCAATTCTATTTTGTAGATCGCTTGGAGAAGCTGAAGGAGAGACGTGCTGCAAAAGAACAAAAGAAAATGAAGAGTGAAAGTGTTGATAAAAAAGAAGAGACTGTTCAAAATGAAGAAGTTAAAGCTGAGAAGGTGACTGAATCTGAAACAGTGATTGAGGTTGAGAAAGTCATCGAAGTTGAAAAGATTGTGGAAGTCATCAAGCCTTGTTCAAAGTGTTCAGAATCTTGCAAGCAATGTGCAGAAAAGGATGAGAAATTGATTGAGCTTGAAAAGATGAAAGAACAATTATTGTTCAATCTCAACTATGTGAAAGAATCATATTATGTGCTAAATCGAACAGTAACTGGTCTACAAAAGACTAACTCAGAAAGAGAAAATGCATTAACCATGATGAATGTTGTGATGATGACAAAGCAGAAAGCGATAAATCATTACATTGAAGAATGTGCAAAGTTGCAGCGAGAGTTGGAAAATGAAAAGATAGAAAATGAAAGAATCAGACGGTTATTACAGAGTTATTCTAGTTCTGATTATCTCATTGATCGAATTTATCCAACTATTGCAGGTTTTGAAGCATTTAAAGATGATGAGAAGCCAAAGAAGAAAGATACTAGTAAGAAACAGAGTGTTAGTTATAACAAGTGTCCGCCTCCAATTTGGGAAGGATATTCTCCTAGAAAACCGAATGAGGAGCAAGTCCAAAAAGCGGTCAATATAAAGTTAAAGTCTGACATAACCGATGAATTACCAGAAAACATTGACGTTGTTTTTACATCATCTGACACTGATCATGAGTCCGTGTTAATAAAAAAGGTGGTCGATCAGGTGTTGGATACAGATGAGGAGTCGGAGTTAAAGTCTAAGTCAAAGTCCAAGTCTGGGTGTTCAAGTTCGTCTGTCAAAAATCCGAGTTCGTCGGTCAACAGTTCAAAGTCGTCGGTTAAAAGGGTTTACAATAAAGAATTTTTGTTATCAAAATCTAATTTGAATGACGAAGCAATTAAAGTGGCATATACATTGATTGATTCAGACAAATTATACTCTGCTGAGGAATTTCCAATAAGAAGTGTTAATTTTGAAAAGATCAAAAAGGTTTTCAAACTTATAGAAATCAATATTTCTGAAATAAAAGATGGAAATCTTACTGAAAAACCTAAAAAATACACTTCAAGAGTTCAACAACGGTTAAACAAGAAAAAAGGTTACGGTTCTGGTTCTGGTTTTCAAAAGAAACCAAACCATAACGGTAATTTCAAAAAGAAAGGTCTTGGATTTATTCCACCAGAAAATTATAAAAATGAAAAATATGTTTGTGATTTTAAATCTAAAATGAAATTTGTTTCAGGAACAAGCTGTGAAGAGGAATCAAAAAGCTCATTCTGGAAACAATCAAACAGAGAATTTCTTGCCAAGAAGCAAGAGAATATGAAGAATGGAGCTAATCAAAGAAAGGAGACAAGAACCTGTTATAAATGCAATGAAGCTGGTCACATTGCATGGAACTGTTCTCAAGTATCAAAGACAAAACAGGAAGTCTCTAAGAAACTTAAAGAAAAAGTTGTTGAGAAAAATGAACCACCAACTGAAAAATTCAAAGTTTTTGAAAATTCAACATATGAAGTTGGTGAATGTTCAAAGAGATTTTACAGGAGAAGTGTGAATCCTGATAAACAAAAGTGGGTTGTTAAGAACTCTAAGGTAAAATCTGGCGATGAATCTGATTCCACAAAGTCAGACGAGCCACAGGTTGAGGTTAAAGAAGAAAACTCAGTACCTCCAATGGATGATATTCATTTTCCACCGTTGAAGGCTGAGAATTTTAAATCAAAGGTTGGGAAAGTTGAGATCTCGAATCAGTTCTATTCTGAGAAGAAAGAATTTGATGTCGAGAAAGAGTTTAATGGAAATGTGAAAAAGATTTTTGGAAAGATGGTTGAGGGTAAAGTTCAAGGGGTAAAAGAGTTATATGAAACAAAAAAGGCAACTTACTACCCAAGTGCAGGTGAGGAGGAAACATCCAAGTTTGGTGAAGCTTGGATGTCTGTTTTTCATAAGTGATAAGTATGACTTGCCGGAGCTCCCAGGTTGGTAAGTGAGGAGCAGGTATCGGCATCTTTCTTGAGAAATTCATTAAAGTGAAATTTCGAATTACAAGTGGTTGAAGAAGGTTTTTACTTATAAGTGGTAAATCAGGGACATTAAGTTGTACTTGATTTTCTACAAATGATTGAGAAAACAAAGTGATGAATTAATCCCCTAACCTACAAGTGGTTTTATAAAATCAACAAAACTTATTTTTCGGAAAAATCATTTTGGTTAAAACAAACTTAAATGTTTTGAAATCATAATGAGAAAATAGTTTGTTGTGAGGGGGAGTTCTGATTGTTTATGCCAAGTGGATGGCGATTTGAAGCGATTTGATATCAGTTGTCATGTTTCTTGTACAGTTTGTTTTCAAATTTCCTTAAATGTGTTTGCATTTTAGGGGGAGTAGTAATTTCAGAAAATCTAAAAACATTAGAAAATTTGAAAAAGCCAAAAACATGATAAAATCAAAAATGAGTTTTGTTGTCAGAAAAGAGGAAATGATAGTACATCAGTAGACAGTTACAGTATGCTAAAGAAATGTATTGATTAAATAGCATTAAACGGTCTCACTGATGATATGCCGATAGGTTTTTACACATTTAGTAAGCTTTTTCGGGATATAAACTTAAATTCAAACTTGCTTATTTTGTGGGGAACACTACTTGGATATATAGGTAACCCCTGAAATCTTGTTTGAAAGGTCCCTCTTTCTGAGATACTAGGTCTTTATGCTCAGTGATATCTGGGGTATTATCCCGGGACTTCTGATTTTGCGGAAGCAATGGCCTAGTCCCCGGAGAATACTTTACACTTGCTTGAAATATAGCTCACCCTCAGTACAAAAAATGATAAAACATTGGAAAATGCAAATCATGTACTATTGTAAAAAAAGATCCTCTAAAGGGGACCCACCAAAAATCGAAGCCGTCATCTCTCTGCTGAACGGAAGTTCTGACCTGAGCTCTCACGGTTTTTGCATATAACCCCTTACAGATATCATCTGTGGTATACTCACCTGTAAGACTGAATATTGGGATCTGGATACGGGAGTATATTCAAGAGGTGGAAAACATGAATGAGTTTAAGTTCTTAAAACACCTAACTCATATCCTGAATCAGTTGAAATTTGTGTGAAAATTTAAGTGGATCAGTATATCGGCAATCTAAGTGAATTGTTTAATTCTTAATGTGTAACTAAGTTCAACGGTACTTGTGATTTGTCAGAAACTGATATGATCCTCTTACACAAACTCACAAAAATATTGTCTGTAAATATTTCTTTACTACATTTTATTTCATTCAAAAATCCAAAAAGATTTTAGTGTGTTTTAGCATAATTTTGAAAAATTTAAAAAGATTTTCGACAACTGATGTTGGAGAGCTGATTTTCAAAATTCCAAGTGCTAAACATGATGAGCATGTAGTGAGGGGGAGCATGTGTCTAAATGAGAAAAGTTTTTGAATATTTTTCGATACAAGTGGTCATCTGAGGTTTTTAACATTGATAAATCATTCTGGATTAATTTGAGAGGGAGTTTGTATATAAATTTTGTAAAATGTTAAATTTGTGAAATTTATTTCTGGGTTAAGAATGTACAGGTGTAGCCAGGTGTCAATCCTGAACCTGAAGAAAGAGCACAAAGCCAGGTTCCGATACCTGAGGACTAAGTGATTTTAACAAGCCAGACTGCGATCCCAGCATAACGAGAGGGGGAGTCTGAAGACATCCGAATAGATAAGTTTGTTTGAAGGGAATCTGTTGATGCTGAAAAGAAGAAAGAGATAAAGTTTGAGGATGCTTACACGTCAAAAAGAGTGATCAGACTGATAAAGACTGAAGATGTTGAAGACTCGACACTTTAAGACTCGTCAACATTCGAGGGGGAGTATGTTGGTACATGCGTCTATCGACTTCGTCTTGTATCGAGTCTTACATTGCTCATGGCACGAAGTTCGAGAAAACAAGTTAAATAGCTGATTCCGCTTGAGCATGTGATTCCGCTTGAGTTGCTTATTTCGCTTGAACAATATGATTTCGCTTGTATGGTTATTTCGCTTGTATTGAGGTTTCGCTTGAGTCATGTTCAAGCAAAATCAGACTTCTATATATAGGTGTTAGGATGTGTCATTTGGAGCGGAATTAGAGAAGAGTGTTTCCGACGGCGAAGCTCTGTCGAAGTGTCTTCAGAACTGTAATCGTTTCAGAATCAATATACAAGACAGTTAAAAGTGATATCTTGCTGAATTCAACTCATTATGTCTGTTTCCTCCTTTCATTTTGAGTAGAACACCTCTGAACGACTCATTTCGGGTCCGTACACGATCCTACAGATAGAGTTTCCTAGTCAAATTACTTTTAATCTCAACTACTCATATCTCGCACTGTCTCTTCTCCACTAATTATCATACTGTTTCGATTGCGATTGAGTTCGATTGTGATTGAGTTTCGATTGCGTTTCGATTGATTACCACACATAACATAAATAAACATGCACAAGTAACACATAAGGAACACACACACGTATAACAATAACCAAAATGCGTAATTCGAGTTGCGAGTTCGATTGCGATTCAATGTTTATTAGGTTAGATTGATTAGCGTTTAGTTGACTTTATCGCATTGTTACTTCCTATGGTTCACAGTCGTACGTCGATTAAATAGCGAATAACACACGTCGATCACTGTGATTATTGACACTTACTCCACATAATACAACTAAAATAAACACATAAAAGAAATTCACTAACAGTCAAGTCGCGCGATCGGTCGTTGACTATGATCTTGACTTTGACTTTGACTTTCGAAACACGGGGTGTTACTATAACAACTCGTATCAAAAGTCTTATTTATTATATTATTTTATTCAATAGGAAACCCTAATTAAGAAACCCAAGTGATTCTGCATAATCCCTAAAATTTTCAGAATAGTTGGAATCAGGATTAGGGCCCCTAAAACTCAGGGGGGTAAAACCCTAGTTACGATTATCTTTATAAAACGCTGTCAAATTGGAAAATTCACGCAACGTCGACTCACCTGAGCTAGTGGGACACGTGCCTACTCTACTCTAAAATGTCACCTCAGGCGACACGCGACAGGGACCATGGAATCCTTCGCGACACGCGGGAGGATCCAATTTCCAGTATAAATAGTAGAGTCTGGGACTTGATTCCTGGCTTCAGTTCGATGTAAAACTTCGAAATATACACCGAGTTATGCTCTGTTTACCACAATTAACACACACGGATCACTAATCGACGCCGCAATCAGGGTATTAACTCGATCGCTATTACGATTCATTGTCCGATCGATCAATATATCCAATGGATGTTTAAGTGTTGCCCACATTAGGGTTATCCTTTGTCATTCGTTGTGATCCCGACAGGATGTTTGAGTACCACCTGAACTCGGGGAATACTCTGTCATTCGTTGTGAATCCGATGGATGTTTAAGTGATTGCACTTTGTCCTTCGTTGTGACGGTTTGATCTCGTGAGTTATCGTAAATGCTGTATTGATTACTAACCCAGAATTGTGTGCCTGTTATTAAATTTAGGTTAAAAAGGCTAATCAGTAGGCTAGGCTCTGCTCAAATTAAATCTGCAATGTGAGTCATTCTCTTTTTATCAACTATTTTACAGTACCTCAAATTATTTTCAAAAAGTTATAATTACAGGGACTAAGTCGTGGATATCTTGAATCACTGGCTAGTGGGGTATTGTGCACATTACTAATTTTCTCCCAGTTAGGTTCATTGACCTACTCGGGATAATCACTGTTAGGTTCATTGACCTACAGAGATAATCATCACTATTTAGGTTCATTGATCTAATAGTGGTATGACCATCGTCACCATTGTGACATGTCACCATTGTGACACGGCGCCAGATAAAAATAAGATAGAAGCCATTGTAATCGCTCTTATGCTGTAATTGATAACTAAGCATCATTTTATGTAAATAGAATGATTCACTCAGTATTTCCCGCTGACAAAACCTTTTTCAAACATGTTTCAGGTGATCTATTATGATCCACGAAAAGTGCCGTGAAGCACTACAAGCTTGAGAAAGTGGCTCAGGATAAAATAAAGAAACATGTTTTGTAAAATAAAAGATTTCTTCGTGAAATCAAATGATTGTAAATTACCGGGGTTTTATCCCGCGTTGTGAAATAAAATAATCGGGAAATATTTCAGTTTTAAAAAGATCCTGATGATAAACTTCCGCTGTTAAACTCAATTAAATAAATACCACGGGATTTCTGTCCCGCGGCTCCTGAAACGGGTCAAACCGGGTCGAGGGCCGTGACAGAAAAAGGTGGTATCAGAGCCACTTATCGAGCCACTGATTTAAGCCAATTAAGTATTTAGAAAATACTTAATTTTTTTTATAGTTATTTTGTGATTATGTGTTTTATTATCTGACTAATTTTGTACAGTATGGGCAGATCTTTATATGTTAGCTACTGTAGCAGTAAATACAAATCTTTAAATATTTTTATTCAAGTTTTATCCCCCTTATTAAATATAAGCCGGAAACCTGATTTAGTAAATAAATAAATTTACAAATAAAACCTAGTATGTTTTCATATTCAGTTGTTTCATAGTTACCCAATATGAAATAATATTTAAAGGTTTTCTATGAAATTTGATATAATTTTTAACTTAGTAATTGTGTGTATTTTGCATAAACAGCATGAGTGATTTGTCGGAAGCTCTTCAGAATTTAAATCTCTATCCAGTAAGAATAGAAGTTTCCAGAGATTTCAATAGGTATATACCAGACATAGAAGAACCTATAGAATTCAACGCTTTACCTCTTGAGAAACCCAAGCCTAAGAAAATGGAAATTGGGGAAAGCTCTGGACAAATTAAGGGGTTACCATCTCAGGAAGAGCTAGATTTTATAATGGCAGGCTATAATACTATTAAACCTGTTAATGAATTCAATCTCTTGAAACACAACTACCAATGAACTTAGAACCAGCTATTCCAAACCCTTCAATCCACTCGCAAATAGACGAATGGTTGACTAATGAAATACAGTTACAAAACAATCCCTATAAGCTTTTTCCTCAGTTCAATACAGAACCTTTACCAAATCCACCAATGAGTAACGAGAATATGGCTGAACTCCGCCATTTTGGCAAAGAACTACTGGATGTTGGGAATAGGATCCAAGAGATTAGGGGACAGATCTCCTGGAAATACGATGAGAGTGAATGCCGTTACTAGAATATCATCTGACAAAGGATAGGGGATTTATGGAACTATGGTGGTGTAATAGTAATAGTAAAATCAGTATTTGTAAAATAAATAATACAATGGTTGTATATAGAAGCATGCTATAATCTATAAAACAAATAAAATTTTAGAAAATTTACAAATTTTGTTTGTATATTCGTTTATGTGATTATGTGCAATTAACTGTGACATTGGATTATTTCTTTTATACTAATTATTTAACTATAAATTATATATCAAATGGAAAACGCTAATAATGAACCAGTTAATGAGATTAATCAATCTGAGCAACAACCGGGGGATCAATATATGACTAGGCAGGATATAGAAAATATAGTTGCTCAAGGGATAGCCAACGCTATTCCAGCAATAGTTACTCAAGGGATAGCCAACGCTATTCCATCAATCGTTGCTGCTATTAAAAATCCAATCGAACCGCAACAAATCGTTCCTAGTAAACGTATTTCTGAAGATAACTTCAGTAATAGCGTAAACGGAGGCAATAATCATACTAATCATGAGAATGAACCACGGCAAGCTCCTCCCCCTAAGAAAATGAAAGCTGCAACGCCTGGCTGCACTTACAAAGAATTTCTTGCTTGTAAACCCACTGAGTTTGCAGGCAATGAAGGAGCGACTGCGGCACTGCGTTGGTTAGAGAAAACCGAGGCAGTAATTGCCATAAGTAAATGTGCTCAGGATGATCAGGTCATGTACGCGCCAAACCTTTTCAAAGAAGGGGCGCTAGAATGGTGGAATACGGTGTTACAAGCAAAAGGAAGAAGGATGGCGTATGCTATGAACTGGGAAGAATTTAAGAGCTTTGTAGAAAGAAAATTCTGTCCCGAGTATGAAAAGGAACAAATGACAAATAAGTTTCTAACCCACCGGATGGTGGATGTAGATTGTCGAGGGTATACTACGACATTCTTCGAGTATGCTAGAGTGGTACCAACCCTGGCTTCGCCAGAACCGATACTTATTTCTCGTTATATTTGGGGATTGAGTGCCGAAATCCGTAATATCGTCAAGGCTGCGAAACCTCGCACGATTGATGATGCGGTAGAATTAGCCAATACTTTGACTGACGAACTAGTACGGACAAGAGAAGAAAATAGAAGGAAGGAAGTAGCCCAAAAGATTACCCAAGGATTCCGTCCGGGTAACCATAACAATTTCAAGAAAGGAGGGAATGGGCAATCTTCCACTAGTCCATTTTGCAATTCTTGCAAAAGGAAGCATTTTGGAAAATGCAAAGGATATTGCAATTTTTGCAAAATTCTGGGGCATCAAGAAGAAGACTGCAGGAGGAAGAAATTTTCAGTATGCTACAACTGTGGAGAAGCTGGACATCCTAGGCCAGATTGTCCAAAACTGAACAAACCATCTGACAATAAAGTCAAACCTGCAGAAGGAGCAAAAAGGAATGTAAGAGCCTTCCAACTAACTGCTAAGGAAGCAGAACTCATTCCAGATGTGATAGCCGGTACGTTCTTAGTTCACAAAGGTTACACAAAAGTATTATTTGACTCTGGTGCAAACCAAAGTTTTAGAAATACTTCATTCTGCCAAACTCTTAACTTACCTTTAACCAGCATTAGGCAAATTTCTACAGTAGAAACGGCAGATGGGAATTTATTTAAAATAAATAAGGTTCTGCAAAATGTAGAAATAGAACTTTTAAGTCATAAATTTTCTGTAACCCTATTATCTATGAAATTAGTTGAATTCGATGTTGTGTTAAGAATGGATTGGTTAGTAAACAACCATGCTCGAATTATCTATGATAAGAATTCCATAGAAATTTGTGCAACCACTGGAGAAGTAATAATGATTACAGAAGATAAGCCATGTAAACCTATGAAGTTCATATCCGTAATGAAAGTTGCTAATTATGAACGAAAGCAAGGAATAATATATATGATTTCAGTAATCATTAATACTAAAGATAAAGAACTTAAGGAAATTTCTGTAGTTCAGAATACCCAGATGTATTCCCAGAAAAGTTACTAGGATTATCACCAGATAGGGAAGTAGGATTCATCTAATTCCAGGAACTATACCGATAGCCAAGGCACCTTATCGGTTAGCACTCACAGAAATATTAACACTAAAAAAGCAATTAGATGAATTACTAAGCAAAGGATTTATACAACCTAGCTCATCCCCTTGGGGAGCGCCAGTGTTGTTTGTAAAGAAAAAGGATGGTTCGATGAGAATGTGTATTGATTATATTAAATAAGGTTACAATTAAGAATCGATACCCATTACCTAGAATTGATGATCTATTCGATCAATTCCAGGGAGATAGATATTTTTCTAATATTGACTTATGTTCCGGATATCATCAATTGAAAGTACAAGAGGAAGACATACCTAAAACTGCTTTCAGAACTAGGTATGGTCATTACAAGTTTACAGTCATGCCCTTCGGATTAACGAATGCACCTGCAACATTCATGGACATGATGAATAGAATCTGTAAACCATATTTGGATAAATTTGTAATTGTCTTCATCGACGATATACTTATTTATTCCAAAAGTCAGGAAGAACATTGTCAGCACTTGCATGCACTCTTAACTTTGTTAAGAAAAGAGAAGCTTTATGCCAAATTCTCGAAGTGTGAATTTTGGCCGCCAGAAGTGCAAATTCTAGGTCATATGGTGAATCATGAAGGTATTCATGTAAATCCTGCTAAGATAGAGGCAATTACCAATTGGAATGTTCCACAAACTGCAATGGAAATTAGGAGTTTTGTAGGTTTAGCCAGATACTATAGACGGTTTATTTTTCCAAGATAGCTATACCATTAACTAAGCTAATCTGTAAAACAGTTAAGTTTGAATGGGGACCTAAACAAGAAAAAACCTTTAGAATCTTGAAACAGAAACTAATCAATGCTCCAATCTTAGCCTTACCAGAAGGAACAGAAGATTTTAAAGTATACGGTGATGCTTCAAAGCTAGGATTTGGAGATGTGTTAATGCAACGCAAAAAGGTAATTGCGTATGCATCAAGGCAATTGAAGAAAAAAAAAGCACAAAGAAAACTATACCACTCATGACTTAGAATTAGGAGCCATAATTTTTGCCCTTAAGATTTGGAGACATTATCTGTATGGAAGTAAGTTTACTACCTATACGAATCATAAGAATTTAAGATATATATATTTGGGCAAAAAGAATTAAACATGAGGCAAAGGAGATGGATGAAAATCCTAAGTGACTACGACTGTGATATTCAGTATCACGAAGGAAAGGCTGAAGACGGCTAGAGATCGCCAGAAGAGTTATACAGATAATAGACGAAAGCCGTTGGAGTTTCAAGTTGGAGACAAAAAGCTATTGAAAATATCTCCTTGAAAAAGGAGTTGTTAGATTCGGTAAGAAAGGAAAGCTAAGTCCAAGGTACGTAGGACCATTTCTAGTGATCCAACGTATAGGACCAGTTGCTTATCGTTTACAACTACCAGGAAAGTTAGCAGGAGTACATGATGTATTTCATGTATCCAATCTCAAGAAATATCTATCAGACGAATTTTTGGTAGTACCTCTCCAAGATATAGAGGTAAACGAAAAGTTCAAATTTGTGGCGAAACCTCTTCAGATAAAAGATAGAAAGATCGAATTTCTCAAAACACAAACGATTAGTGTTAGTTCAAGTAAAGTGGGATTCAAAGATAGGACCCTAATACACTTGGGAACTGGAATCAGAAAAGAATCGAAAGTATCCTCAATTATTCCAGTAAATCTCGAGGACGAGATTTTTATTAAGGTGGGGAGAATGTAACAACTCGTATCAAAAGTCTTATTTATTATATTATTTTATTCAATAGGAAACCCTAATTAAGAAACCCAAGTGATTCTGCATAATCCCTAAAATTTTCAGAATAGTTGGAATCAGGATTAGGGCCCCTAAAACTCAGGGGGGGTAAAACCCTAGTTACGATTATCTTTATAAAACGCTGTCAAATTGGAAAATTCACACAACGTCGACTCACCTGAGCTAGTTGGACACGTGCCTACTCTACTCTAAAATGTCACCTCAGGCGACACGCGACAGGGACCATGGAATCCTTCGCGACACGCGGGAGGATCCAATTTCCAGTATAAATAGTAGAGTCTGGGACTTGATTCCTGGCTTCAGTTCGACGTAAAACTTCGAAATATACACCGAGTTATGCTCTGTTTACCACAATTAACACACACGGATCACTAATCGACGCCGCAATCAGGGTATTAACTCGATCGCTATTATGATTCATTGTCCGATCGATCAATATATCCAATGGATGTTTAAGTGCTGCCCATATTAGGGTTATCCTTTGTCATTCGTTGTGATCCCGACAGGATGTTTGAGTACCACCTGAACTCGGGGAATACTCTGTCATTCGTTGTGAATCCGATGGATGTTTAAGTGATTGCACTTTGTCCTTCGTTGTGAGGGTTTGATCTCGTGAGATATCGTAAATGCTGTATTGATTACTAACCCAGAATTGTGTGCCTGTTATTAAATTTAGGTTAAAAAGGCTAATCAGTAGGCTAGGCTCTGCTCAAATTAAATCTGCAATGTGAGTCATTCTCTTTTTATCAACTATTTTACAATACCTCAAATTATTTTCAAAAAGTTATAATTACAGGGACTAAGTCGTGGATATCTTGAATCACTGGCTAGTGGGGTATTGTGCACATTACTAATTTTCTCCCAGTTAGGTTCATTGACCTACTCGGGATAATCACTGTTAGGTTCATTGACCTACAGAGATAATCATCACTATTTAGGTTCATTGATCTAATAGTGGTATGACCATCATCACCATTGTGACACGGCGCCAGATAAAAATAAGATAGAAGCCATTGTAATCGCTCTTATGCTGTAATTGATAACTAAGCATCATTTTATGTAAATAGAATGATTCACTCAGTATTTCCCGCTGACAAAACATTTTTCAAACATGTTTCAGGTGATCTATTGTGATCCAGGAAAAGTGCCGTGAAGCATTACAGGCTTGAGAAAGTGGCTCAGGATAAAATAAAGAAACATGTTTTGTAAAATAAAAGATTTCTTCGTGAAATCAAATGATTGTAAATTACCGGGGTTTTATCCCGCGTTGTGAAATAAAATAATCGGGAAATATTTCAGTTTTAAAAAGATCCTGATGATAAACTTCCGCTGTTAAACTCAATTAAATAAATACCACGGGATTTCTGTCCCGCGGCTCCTGAAACGGGTCAAACCGGGTCGGGGGCCGTGACAGTTACAATAGGTGTTTAACATAAAACACATTTTTAAGTAATGATAATTGCGTACACGCATCTATCTATTGTTTATACATAAAAAGTTTATGTAACTGCATAAATGTTCTCTCTCATTATACATGAGCATGTTGTATAAATGCTTAAATGATTTTTTTTTTTTTTTGGGAAAAATCGTGCAAGCTTTTATTCATCACCAACATTCACCAAAGTTCTTCCAGCTAGTGCTAGAGAAACATTCCAGTACATCACGAAAGTTATTTTGATTCTTTATCTAAAACTAATTTTTATATATCTTAAAAATTGTATCAACAATTGTATCAATATGATTTGTCACACCCCAACCGACGGCGGAAACATCGGAGTGAGACGAAAACAAGATTGCAAGAGGCTTCATAACGACTAAACGTGATAAGTATTTAAAAGGTAGTTTTTCATTACTAACGGTTCAAATACATGAATTGGAAATAAAAGTACAACAAGTAACGTATGACTAATCTGATAAACATAAATTAAAGTTTGGTGCGTTTCTAGTCCTTCCTACTAGATTCTGTTCAATGCATCACGATCGCAATCCTGCAATATATAGTAAAGTAACATGTCAACACATAAAGTATTGGCGAGCATACAAGTTTTGGTGTACTAGCATAAGTATAAAAGAGTTTAACGAAATCCACATGGCAATAACGTATACTAAGGCATAACATACATAATCTTAAACCTTGTCAAAACAGAAAATTCAGAGGGTGTATGCACCTCTAAACTCATAAGAATCAACGTTAAACAAGTCCCATAACCATAGATGGTTTAGGAACAAGTTAGGCATAAGATTCATGTAAGAAAGTTTACATTTTATAAAAGTTTGCAACATAACTTGTAAAACAGAAAGTTTGGACCTCAAAATGGTGATGTTCCACCTTAGTTTACCATGGTAAACTTGTGCAAACACTCCTAGAGGTGTTATAAGCTTTGTAGTGGAAGGAAAGATGAAGAAAGTAAGGTAGAAGCTCACCTTTAGCACTTACATAATTCTTCCAAGAACTTGCAATTACAACAGACTGAGAATGTTTTTGAAAGTGTAAGTGAGTTAGGAAAGTGAAAATTGGAGGACAGAGGCTTGGTTTTATAATAAAGGTTTAGGGTTTAATAATAAAGGAGGTTGTATGGTGATTGGGGAAGAAGGGAGTGAGGGAAATTGGCCAACCAACTCAATGGAAACAACTTTCTGGGGATCGCACTCCGTGGCGTCACGCGAAGGCCAGGAGGGGTGGGGGGTCGCGCGACGCGGCTCCCTATCTGATCCGTCCAAGTTTGTTTTGTTTCACTAAGGCCCCTGAACTTTATTCCCTTATAAATTTATGCAATAACTTTGCATTTCAACTTGTTTTCGAGTATGGAAAAAGTATGTTCGTATAATTTGTGTGTCGAGAAT
This sequence comes from Helianthus tuberosus, assembly GCA_030545235.1. Lineage (NCBI taxonomy): Eukaryota > Viridiplantae > Streptophyta > Magnoliopsida > Asterales > Asteraceae > Helianthus > Helianthus tuberosus. The sequence goes on along the minus strand of CM060436.1, from coordinate 21,115,369 downwards.
GTACAAATGATGTTCCGAATGTACAATTAGTATTAGATTGCAAGTAAACACGTAGTTAAGGATTGGTTGTATGTAAAACACGTATGTATAAAGTACGAATTTTATTACGATCAAAGTCTCGGATCACAAAGTTATGAATGAATACGAATATAAGTTTCTAAAAATAGAAGTACGACTACACTTTCTAAATAAGGAAAGTACAGAAATATGAAGTGTTACATGATTATTCTAGGAAATGACTAATTGATTGAGCTTATTCAAATATTTTACATTTCCACATATGGATAACATTCAAATTAATCGATAAATTAAGGGTATGTTTGGCAAAAGTAGCTGAAAGCTGGTAGCTGGTGGCTGGAAGCTGGTAGCTGTAGCTGGTAGCTAGTAGCTGTAGTTTTTTAGATATATTTGGTGTTTGGTAGAGTAGCTGAAGCTTTTAATAAAATGTATAAAATAACCAAAATGGACATAACTAAAAATATAGAAAGTTAGTGCATTAAAAAGTTTCTTATTTTTAGAGGTTAAAATAGTCATTTTTTCCCTAAAAGCTTGTAGCTCCTTCTAAACGCTACTAGTAGTAGCGTTCAACCAAAAGTTTCAAGCTCCTAACCTAAAAGCTTAAAGCTCCTTCAACCAAACAAGACTTTTTATTGATTATGAGCTTTTTCTTAAAAGCTTAAAGCTAGAAGCTCCTAAAAGTTACATGCCAAACATACCCTAATTTTTTTTCAAAAGTGGTTTCATATGTATGTTCTCTCATGTATAAAAAAGAAATTTTCACATAATATTCTTCACATTTGATATCTCTAGACCTTTTTAAGTCTGGAGTGTTTTCGCAATAGTAGCCTCGAAAAGTGTGTAATAACTAATAACATTAAATCGGACCTCAATAAAGTTGAGGGGCTTTCAATATATATAATAAGTACAACACATTATTCATGACTTTAAATGAATTTTATTCATGACTCAACAAAGCTGGGCTGCATAACGTTCTACCGCTGGAGCCGCTTGAAGATTGTAAATGGATCCCTAAAAAGTGTAACATCTTTATGTGGAGAACGGCCATGAACAAAATAGAGACGGTGGAAGCTTTGAAAAAAAGAAACATTGAGGTTCAGGAGGAGTCGTGTGTTCTCTGCAGGGATGGGGAGGATTCGGTAGCCCATATCTTCTCGTCTTGTTATATTGCGGCAGTGGTTTGGAACCACATAAGCAGGTGGTGCAACACTCAAGATCTGTTTTTTTTTTCGGGTTCAAAGACATCTTGGAGATACACGAGCATGTGGATTTAAGCGGAGATAAAAAGGAAGCTTTCAAAGGCATTGTGAGGATCACGGTTTGGAATATTTGGAAAGCTAGAAACAAAGCGAGGTTCGAAAACAAGGAGTTGAGAGCTGGAGACATTATCAGTGAGGTGAAAGCGTCAGGTTATTTATGGTTCAAAAATAGGTCTAGGTTTAAAGACCTGTCGTGGCTTAATTGGTGTAAATTTGTAATTATGTAAGTTGGTTGTTTTTGGGCCCCTTGGTTTGAGGTGGGTCGGTCGTTTTAATGAAGTATACCTTTCAAAAAAAACAAAGGGAAACCGGACATCACAATTCTGGCTTAACGTCGTTTCGTTTGAGATTTTTATTGTTTTTTAATTCATTCATAATTTATGATTTAAGTGCATTCACATTGATGCTTCTGAAGGTGGACATTCTATATAATATAGGGATTTGGCCTCTAATAATCCTCGCTTATAATGTGTGAAAATCAAGTCATTTTTGACCGTTAAATTTTGTTTAATTTGAAAAAGAAGGTGTAGAAATCAGATTTTTAAGCTGAATTGATAAGAACTCTTCCTCCTGAGCTCTGTTACCACATGTAGGATCATTATGTGACCCAAACGAGTCTATCAGAAGAGTTCTCGGTCTAATCAGAGGCGGAATTCATTGATTAGACTTTGTAACAGCTTGATTCACTTCTAATTGTCTTGTATTATTGATTTAACACGTTTACAGATCAGTAGACACGTCGGCAGCACTTCGGTACCGGAAACATGAACCTTACAAATGAAATCACAACTAGGGTATTTATAGTGGAGCTAATTTCGCACGGACAAACTCAAGCGGAATTAGATTTCATGCGAAATCTAATTTCGTGCGAAATTACTTTCTAATTTCGTACGGAATAACCTATGTGTTATTTCGTGCGATATTACCCACAAACACACTTTTCTCGTACTACGTGCCCTGATCTAACAATTCTAGTACAAGACTCGATACAAGACGAAGTCGACAGACGTATGCACCAACAGACTCCCCCTCGAATGTTGACGAGTCTTCAGTGTCGAGTTTTCACAATCTTCAGCCTTGATCAGTCTTTGGGCTCTTCCAAAATATCTGACAGAGTAACGCATCCTCAATCTTCCTTCTTCTTTTCATCTCCAGGATCTCGACCTGGCTTTTATCTCACTCTAATTCTCTTCACATTCTCTTGATCAGATTCAGGATCAACCTCTGGCTCTTGCGACTTCTTTTTGCTAACTGACTCCCCCTTAAATTGTGCTGGGATCGTAGTATAGCTTTTATGTTCCAAAATCGCGACCTGGCTCACACTCTGCTCAGGTATAAACACGACTATCCTGCACAAATTTCTAATCACACAATAAATTTCACAAATTTAAAATTTGACAAATTTATACTCTGTTTACCACTTGATGAATCCAGCTCAAAACGTCAATTATTGATATAACAATTTTAATTTCTGAAGACCATATGTAGGCAAAACATTTTTCTAAACACACTCTCCAAAACCTGTTCGTCATGTCTAGCACTTGGAATTTTGAAAATCAGCTTTTCAACATCAGTTGTCTAAAATCTTTTTGTATTTTTCAAAATTTATGCTAAAACACTCCGAAAATCTTTTTGGATTTTTGAAATTAAAGAAATGCAATAAAGAAATATTTACAAACAATATTTTTGTGAGTTTGTGTAAGATGATCATATCAGTTTATGAGACAAATCACCAACACCGTTAAGCTTTAAACATTTTAAGTTCTAAACGATTCACGTAGATTGTCAGTATACTGATCCACTTAAATTTTCACACAAAGTTCAACTGTTTCGAGATATGGAATTAATGTTTTAGAGACTTAAACTTATTCGGGTGTCCCACCTCAGAATATACTCTCGTATCCAGATCCCAATATTCAGTCTTACAGGTGAGTATACCTAGATGATATCTGTAAAGGGTTAAATGCGAGGGCCATGAGAGCTCAGGCTATTGCTTCCGCAAAATCAGAGAGATGATGGCTTCAACTTTTGGTGTGTTCCCTTTAGAGAATCTTTTCTTCAACAGCACATGATTAGCATTTTGCAATGTTTCATCATTTTTTGTACTGAGGGGGGTGTTATATTTCAAGCAAGCGAAAAGTATTATACGGGGACTAGGCCATTGCTTCCGCAAAATCAGAAGTCCCGGGATAATACCCCAGATATCACTGAGTATAAAGACCTAGTATCTCAGAAAGAGGGACCTTTCAAACAAGATTTCGGGGGTTACCCATATATCCCAGAGATGTTCCCCACGATATAAGCAAGTTTGAAATTTAGGTTTATATCTCGACACAATCTACTAAATGTGCAAAAACCTACTGGCACATCATCAGTGAGACCGTTTATCACATTATAACTTTCCAATACTATAGCATGCTGTGATAGTCCACTGATGTACTATCATTTCCTCTTTTTTCAACAAAGCTCATTTTTTATTTTATCATGTTTTTTACTTTTTCAAATTTTCTAATGTTTTTGGATTTTCTGAAAATTTCTTACTCCCCCTAAAATACAAAATCATTTAAAGAATTTTGAAAACAAACTGTACAAGGTAAAGTGACAACTGATATCAAATCACTTCAAATCGCCATTCACTCGGCATAAACAATCAGAACTTCCCCTGACAACAAACTATTTTCCCATTATGATATCAAAACACTTAAGTTTGTTTTAATCAAAAATGGTTTTTCCGGAAAATAAGTTTTGTTAATTTTACCACTTGTAAGATCGGGGATTCATTCATCACTTTGTTTTCCATCCCTTAATATGATAGTTAACTCAAGTTCAATTTAATGACCTTGATCAACCACATGTAAGATCACAAGTCAAACAAAACCTCTTGACTCAAAAATTGAAATACCACTTGTAAGAAAAATGTCGATTTCTACTCCACACTTACCAACCTGGGAGTTCCAGCAAGTCCACAACCTGTAGATTTTAACAATTTTTAAATGTTTCACAGAAATAATTTTTCAATAAAGATGCCGATACATGCTCCACGATTACCCACTTGGGAGCTCCGGCAAGTCAGATTTTTAGTTTGAAAACGCTGTCACCCAAGCCTGACCAGCCTTGGGTGATTTTAATTCAACTCTATCCCAACCTCCTTTTGATCTGTAAAAATCTTTTGCACTCTTCACCTTTCCATCTACCATCTTCCCAAAAATATGTTTGACTTTCCCATTGAAAGCCTTTTCAGCATCAAATTCTTCTTTACCAGAGAAGAATTGACTTGAAATCTCAAACCTACCTTTTGATTTCAAATTTTATACCCGCAATGGTGGAAATTTTTCATCGTTCAACTCAGGAACAGAATTCTCAGTCTTTTTCTCAACAAATGACTCCTCTGATTTTATGGAATCAGATTCATTGTCAAAACTACTTTCTGATTTAACAACCCACTTCTGTTTGTTTAAATCAACTTTTCTTTTGTAAAAATGTTTTGAAACATCACCAGTTTCAAAAATCGAATTTTCAAACATATTAGTTTTCTCAACTGATTGTTTCGTTTCATCAACATGTTTCTTAATCATTTCAGAGTTATAAGAAACTCCCTATTTTGTATTGTTGGACTGTTGGCAATTCCAAGCAATATGTCCAATCTTGTGACATTTGAAACATCTTCTTCTGTCAACTCTTGGAACCAACTTCTTCTTCCTTTCAGCAAGAAACTCTTGGTTTGACTGTTTCCAGAATGGTTTCTTCTGCTTTTCTTCAGAACTTCCTCCTGCAACAAATTTTGTTTTTGGTTTATAATTTTTCTCAGTTTTATAATTTTCTGAAGAACTAAAACCAAGACCTTTCTTTTTGAAATTACCGTTATGGTTTGGTTTCTTTTAAAAACCATAACCAGAACTGTAACCCTTTTTCTTGTTCAATCTCTGTTGAACTCTTGAAGTGTACTTTTTAGGTTTTTCATGAAGATTTAAATCTTTTATTTCAGAAATATTAATTTCTGTTAATTTGAAAACATGTTTGATCATTTCAGATTTGACACTTCTTATTGGAAATTCCTTATCAAAATATAATTTGTCTGAATCATTCAAAGTATATGCCACTTTAATTGTTCCGTCATTCAAATTAGATTTTGATAACAAGAATTCTTTATTGTAAACCCTTTTAACCTGTGAACTCTGACTCTTTTCTGACGAACTCGAACATTCAGATTTTGACTCTGACTTTGACTCTTCATCCATATCCAACACCTGATCGACCACTTTCTTTAACAACTCAGACTCATGATCAGTGTCAGACGCTGTGAATGTGACATCAATATTATCTGGTAACTCATCAATGATTTCAGACTTTAACTTGATGTTGAGAGCCTTATTTAAACGTTCCTCATTTGGTTTTCTGGGAGAATAACTATTCCAAATCGGGGGCGGACACTTGTTATATTTGACACTTTGTTTCTTACCAGTATCCGTATCTTCTGTCTTTTTATCTAGAAACGCTTCAAGACCTGCAACAGTAGGATAAACTCTATCAATCAAATAATCACAGGTTGTATAACTCAACAACAAACGTTTGATTCTTTCACTCTCAATCTTTTCAAATTCCAAATCCTACTTTAGCTTTGCACAGTCTTCAATATATTCATTGATGACCTTCTGCTTTGTCATTAATGTTGAACTCATCATTGTCATAGCAGCATCAACTTCCATATTTGTCTTGTTCAAACTATTCACTGTTTTGTTCAGCACATCATATGATTCTTTCACATACTTCACATCAGACAACAAATTTTCTTTCATCTTTTCTAATTCAATGATCTTCTTATCCTTCTCATCACAGTCTTTGCAAGCTTCTAAACATTTCTTACAAGGTTTAATGACCTCAACTATCTTTTCAACCTCGACAACCTTCTCAACTTCAACAATTTTTTCTACCTCGACGATTTTCTCAACTTCGACAAGTTTTTCAACTTCGACTAGTTTTTCAACTTCAACTATTTTTTCCACTTCAACAATTTTCTCTACTACTTTCTCCACTTCAACGATTTTTTCTATCACCTTCTCAATTACTGGTCCAACATTTGCTTCTTCAGCTTCTTTCTTTGCCTTTTCATCAGCTATTTTTCTTACTTCCAGTTCTCTCTTCAATCTGGCAATCTTCTTCTCATTCAGCATCTCAACTTTATCTGCAAAAAACAAATTAAAACTGTCAGGATCTATACCTTTTCTGGCTTTATTAATGTATTCTTCTTCATCATCAGTGTCTACATCACTTCCAAAATCTGGAAAAATCGGTATTCTTTTCGGACTAGATTTGACTTCATCTTCTCCCAGAATTCTAGCAACAAGACCTGAACCAGGTGGAATGTATTTATCCCAGCTAAATCCCTCTGCAACATTTTCATCATCTTGATCAATTATACCATAACAAGCTCTTTTATCTTTTTCTTCAATGGCACGTGCATGTGCAGTTTGTGGTTGTTGAGCAATCTGATGAAAAATTGATTTTTGATAATAATTGTTTGTTCCAGACTGATCTTGTCTTCCATTTGCTTCTTTGTTTTTGCACTCACGTTTAAAATGACCTTTTTCTCGACAACGAAAACACGTGACCTTTGATTTGTCAAACCCTATCGGAGATTTAGACAATTCATTAAAGTCATCTATTCCAGTGATTTGTTGAAACTTTTCTGCCCTTCGAATAGCACTGGCTAAGCACCACTTTACATCCATCAATTCAAGTTCCTCAGCATCAATCTGGTCATAATCCTCTTTGGTAAGCATAGGATTTACAATTTTGCCAGCAATCAAGCTTTCATATGATTCCAATATAGCAACAAGTGATGCCATGTGTTGCTTAGCTATTTCTGGAGAAATATTTTGACCATTTTGAATGTTCAAGGTAACGTTGCACTGCAGATTTGTAGAATTTTGTCGTTGAGGACTTGGTGTTGTAAAATTTGGATCAAAGCTTGAATACGAAGACGAAAGTCCACCACTTTGAGTCACAGTACTTCCCTTTGTTCCAGAAGAACTATCAGCACTGAAACCAGTTTGTATCTTTGGGCTTGGAGTAACTTCAAATTTGTTTCCTCTGTAGTATAAACCGACATCTTGTTGAGCATTTGGATTATTCATGATTGCCGTTTTCTGAATATCCAACTCATGCTCTTCAATCTTCTGAATAAACTGTGCCAGATTCATATTTTCAGATTTTCTCATGTGTTTTAGGATCAACAAATAAGTTCCCCATTTCTGCTGTGGTAATGCATCGGCTAGCTTCAAATTTGTTTCCTCTGTAGTATAAACCGACATCTTGTTGAGCATTTGGATTATTCATGATTGCCGTTTTCTGAATATCCAACTCATGCTCTTCAATCTTCTGAATAAACTGTGCCAGATTCATATTTTCAGATTTTCTCATGTGTTTTAGGATCAACAAATAAGTTCCCCATTTCTGCTGTGGTAATGCATCGGCTAGTTTATCAACCCATTCATCGTCGTCTTTCTTTATTTCCAATCTTCCCATTTCCAAAACCAGATGACAATATCTATCAATGGTCATTTTTGTTGTTTCATTTTCAAAAGCTACAAACATGTCAAATGATTTCTTCAATAACGCCTTTTTGTTCTTGATCATATATGCACTTCCTTTAAACTTTTGAATTAACGCTGTCCAAATCCATCTAGCAGTACCCTCATGTTGGAGTAAAACAAAGATATCTTCTTTAACTGCTTGTTGAAGAATACTGATCATCATTTTTTCACTTGTATATTTCAATTTTTCAATCTCTGAAAAGTCACAAAAAGCCTTTTCAAGCCCACGTTCATTTTTCGGTTTCTTGTAATCTTTCTCTAATGAACACCATACGTCAAACTTATAAGCTTGTACCCAGTTCTCAAATCGATTTTGCCATCCTCTAAAATCTTCAATGTACATAAGCTTCGGCGGCTTTTGATAAGTTCCTGTCTCATTCTCGCTGTAAAGAGTTTCAGCAGCTGTAACAGGAGCAACTGGTGTAGCAAACGCATTGAAAAATTCATCTTCCATGTTTTGGTAAAAAAAAATTTACAAAATTACAAGTTCAAACGAAATTATAATCCAAACGAAATGACCTCCTCACACGAAATCACTTTTGAAGCGAAATGACAATCTGATGCGAAATAACCAATTTCAAACGAAAACACTTGGTACGAAATACCCACTTCAAACGAAATAGCAACAACTCAAACGAAATATCTCTTTGGTGCGAAATACTGTTCAAACGAAATACAGCTTTCAAACGAAATTACTAATTTCGTGCGAAATCAGTCAAGCGAAATAACACTTTGGTGCGAAATAACCTGATTTCGTGTGAAATCAAGTATTTTTCAAGCGAAATACTGCTGACGTCATCATGAACGATCTGTTTTTCAAGCGAAATTACCAATTTTACTAGTTTTAGATCGAATTAAGGTCCAATTCTTTCAAGGATTTGTTAAAACACTGTTTCGCTTATAATGTGTGAAAATCAAGTCATTTTGACCGTTAAATTTTGTTTAATTTGAAAAAGAAAGTGTAGAAATCAGATTTTTAAGCTGAATTGATAAGAACTCTTCCTCCTGAGCTCTGTTACCACATGTAGGATCGTTCTGTGACCCAAACGAGTCTATCAGAAGAGTTCTCGGTCTAATCAGAGGCGGAATTCATTGATTAGACTTTGTAACAGCTTGATTCACTTCTAATTGTCTTGTATTATTGATTTAACACGTTTACAGATCAGTAGACATGTCGGCAGCACTTCGGTACCGGAAACATGAACCTTACAAATGAAATCACAACTAGGGTATTTATAGTGGAGCTAATTTCGCACGGACCAACTCAAGCGGAATTAGATTTCATGCGAAATCTAATTTCGTGCGAAATTACCCACAAACACACTTTTCTCGTACTACGTGCCCTGATCTAACAATTCTAGTACAAGACTCGATACAAGACGAAGTCGACAGACGTATGCACCAACAAATTCTGAAGAACTAAGTATAAAATTTATAAAGATTTTTTTTAACCGGAAAGAATAACCAAAATGAAGGATTTCGAATTTAGGGGATGGATGCAGTATTTGCCATCACACAGGATAAGCGAACTGGTAAAAAAAGGATAAGCGAACCGGTAGAAGAAAGGATAAGCGAACCGGTAAAAAACCGGTGGAGTCGTCTTCCGATCTCTAGTTGAAGGAAGATTTCGAGGAGATGAACCGTCGTCTCCAAGACATTCGAGATCTCGGCCACATGCGTTTGGAGACTATGAAAGAACGAGTCATCGAAAACAAAAAGTTTAACGAGATGCAAGCGGCGAGGCAAATGGAAAAGGACATTGAGTTTTTGTCCAAACCGATCGACCACCTCCAAGGCGATGCGTTGATCGTTGCGCAAATGCACCGCCAAAAATTTCAGGAAAAATACGGACTTTAGATCATCATCTTTTTTTTAAGTTTATTTCTTTTTTTATTTCCGGTTTTTTTAACTTTAGTCGGTTTTTATTTTTTTTTATTTCTAGTATTGTATTTTTTTTAATTTAATGAAGTATTTTAAGTTTTTTATTTAAAAAAATTAATAATTGTGTAATTATTGGATGGGGCGTTATTGGGCATTATTCCACCACGCCCCTTTTGTAAAAACGCCCAGTAATGCCCCCTTGCTGACTGGACTGCCACATGGCAGAAAACGCCCAAGGGTGCGGGCATTATTCATCAAACCACTACGTATGGTCTAAGGGCGCTATGCCCTTTCTTACCCCCACTTCCAGCGAAAATTATAACGTTATACCCCTTCCTCTCCCACTCACACACATATATTTACATACATATGTATAATTGACGGGGTTATATAAATTCCTTACCATTACACACTCAACTCATATATAAACCACATCTCTTAGGGGCTGTTTGTTTACCTTTTAATGAGACTCTTAATAGTTTAGACCTCTTATTGGTTCAGCACTTAATGGTTCAAACTGTTTGTTTCACGAGCGGATGTTTGAATGGTTTAGACATTTGCCTCTGAATGGTTAAGCATTATACAGAGTCCGAATGGTTAAGACCTCTAATCTGAATTGGTCAGACATTTGTCTCTGAACGGTTAAACATTATACAGGCTCTTAATGGTTCAGACCTCTTACTGGTTTAACACTTAATGGATTAGACCTTTTACTGATTCAGCACTTAACTATTTAGATATTGCCAAACAACCTCTTACATATTTTGCCACTTATCGCATAACTAACGGCTTATAGGGTACACAATGAGGGGGTGTTTGGCTTAGCTTATTTGTGACTTATAATAAGTCTTTTTTACTGTTCAATAAGCTAGAATTTCTTGCTTATTGACTTATTGCCTCACATACACACATTTCTCAAACACTTCAATAAGTCATTTTCACCTCTTTTCACTGTTTAATAAGTCAATAAGTTGAAATAGAAGCTAAGCCAAACACCCACCGAGTAAACCATCAACTCATAAAGCAACCCTAAAATCACTAGTAACCCAAAGGCCCACAATTCGGTTTAACCCGCCAAACCCCCCACCCTACCCAAACCCTCACCCTACCCCCTCCCCTTCACCCCACCCCCACCCCTCATCTCCGTCGTGGCTATAGAAGGCACACCACCGCACTCAGCCGCCGGTGTTATTGACGAACTAACGGCAACTAAGTTGGTATATATACTTATCTAACATTTCATCTCATTCGAAGTTAATTCTGTGTTAAATCTCTTCAATTTCTTCATGTTTTAACTGATAGTTTATGTTCAATCTGTTATTTTCAACATTCATATCTCGAATCATTTTAATTTCAGTTCATTTGATAATAATCTAAACCTAATTACACCTAGAAACATATGAGAAATGTATTTAACAAGAAGAATAAAGGAAACTCTCAAATTGATTATGATCAGTTTAGGTATTTCTATTTTTGAAAAAAAAAATGTTAACTTTTCAACAATATGCCCATAAAAAATATAAAAATTTTAAATTAATCCTGTTCAACAATATGCTCATAAAAAATATAAAAAGTTTAAATTAATACTAGTTATAAGAAATTAAGAAGAGTTTATTGTGACAGAAAGTCTGGAGAGGTTCTTTGTAATGAACATCTTATTTAATGCGTGTTCCACCGCTTTATTTGCAAGGACGACGACTGGCGGTATTGCTGCGAGATGTGTCACTAGTGGAGTTATTTGTTCATTGTTGAGAAGAAGAATTAGTGCAGGAAATGGATTGCTTTTGACAAGGTTTCGTGTTAGTTGTTGTTACTCGACTCGAAAAGGCGCTGGTGGTGGTAAGTCTAAGAGAAAGAGTTCGGATTCTAAGTCGGAGAAAATGTTGGGTGAAGAGAAGAATGCTTTCTTTGTGGTCCGAAAAGGTGATCTTGTTGGTGTGTACAAGAATTTGAATGATTGTCAGGCGCAAGTTGGATCCTCGGTATGTTCTTTCAACACATTGTTTGCCTAGATTGTTAGTTTGTGTTTTTTTCTGCTTTATGTTATCTTGGTTTAAGTGGTAGTTAATATATTGTTGCACGTACAGTAAGTCCATCTAGTATGCTTCGTTTAGAACTTACGGTAGATGAAGCTTGAAGGTGATCCTATGCAGGATTAACACGTTTTTGCTGAATATACTTGTAAAAATGTGAGATCTTAACGATCAAGTTTGAGAGCATAACAATTATGGACAGAACAATTTAATAGTAAACATTTTAACGGGTCAATACAGATCTTTCAAAAGGCGTAACACATCATGTATTTGTGTGGTTCTGATAGGTATGCGATCCACCTGTCAGTGTGTATAAAGGCTACACCATGCCCAAGGAAGCTGAAGAATATATGATTTCTTGTGGGCTTAAGAATGCACTTTATTCCATCAAAGCTGCAGATCTAACAGAAGAGCTATTCGGAAATCTTGTGGCGTGTCCTTACCAGGTAAAATTAAAACGAAATTGGACATATTATTTGGGGAAAAAAGAAATTGTAAAAGTTAAAGGAAACTTCTATATGATGGGTATTTGATACTGTGTTAGTTAAAACTCTTGCTGTTCAATTGCAATCTAAATAAATTTTGTTTTTTTTTTTAATGTTTGTAGCAACCGCATTTTGCGTTAGGAGAACCGTCTAGTGATCATATGTCCAAAAGACGATTTCAGGAAGTTTTGGGATCCCAAACTGGGGTAAGTTAAGTGTATCACGTTAAAAACCGTATCGCACTTATGTTTCTGTATTGATGTTGTTTTGTATTTTACTTGCAGGAAGGCTTTGGATTGGCATCTATGTCAAGTGATCCTGCACGGAAGCATGTTAAGTTAGAAAATCTTGCAACTCAATCTCTAACAACTAATGTGAGTAGTGACAGTGATACCTGATTTAATGATGTATGCATGATTTGTTTTTGATTGAATATGCTACCTAAAAGGGAACTTGCTGGTTGTCCCACTGTTCCTGTTTTTTTATTATTTTTTTTTTATTTAGAGTAAAATGCCATTTTCATTTTTGAGGTTTGGCCAGTTTTGCAACTTTCGTCCAAAGGTTTGTTTTTCCGCATCTGGATTCAAAAGAATTTTGCCAATTTCACCCGACTCGTCAACTCCATTCATTTTTCTCCGTTAAGGTAGGGATATTTTCGTCTTTTTTGTTAACTTATTAAGGGTATCTTCATATTTTTTGAATACTTGTATATTACACTTAATGCTTGTACATCAAGTGAAAAAGACCAAATTGCCCTTTTAAGTTAACGAAAAAGACGAAAATACCCCTGCCTTAACGAAGAAAAATGGATGGAGTTAACGAGCCAGATGAAAATGGCAAGATTTCAAACCTTTTGGATTCAGATGCGGAAAAACAAACCTTTGGACGAAAGTCACCAAACTGGCCAAACCTCAGGGACGAAAATGGCATTTTACTCTTTTATTTATATTTGACTAATGACTTAATTGGATCATTAATTTACAGCGTACTTGCATTCTTGAGTTTGATGGCGCGTCTAAAGGAAATCCCGGACAAGCTGGAGCAGGAGCGGTTTTACGAACCGAGGATGGAAATTTGGTAGGTATAACTAATATCCCGTGTTCGTTCTTCTCTTACGATACCCATTAATAGCTCTGCTTCCTTTATGTAGGTTTGTAGATTGCGTGAAGGTTTGGGTATAACAACTAATAATGTTGCTGAATATCGAGCTATGATTCTAGGGTTGAGATATGCTCTTAGCAAAGGTTTTACAAGTATACGAGTTTTGGGCGATTCCAAACTCGTTTGCATGCAGGTATTTTTTGTGTTCTCATACTCAAAACTTGCTCGTCAAAATTAGCAACTGATAATAAATTAATACTAATGCAATGAACGTGTATGGTGTATACTATAATAATACTTTGTGGTACAGTGATACGAACCCATGGGTCGACCCATGTCTTGTGGGCAGCTCCAGATGGGTATTTGACCCAATTAATTATCTGCAGAAATGGGTTTTGGGGGGAACGGTTCTGGGAGCAAGTAGTGGGCAGTTTCTAGCAGTTAATTACCTTCTTTTCTTTTATGTTAAATAAGGCAAATAGGTAATGTTTCAGGGGTTTTATATTTTTTAGAAAATTCAGAATTGTATTTTGTTTTGGAGACTTAATCCTTCTCGAAATGGATTAAAATCTGTAGCTGATTAGTTTAGTTTTCTGGGTTTTATCATTTGGTTCCATTGCCGGGAAATCGAATGGCATCCTCGACCTGGAACAATCCAAATGGAGGCGGAGTGAATTCAGAGTCTACTGGGGTTCAATTGGCAGCAATCGCTGCTAAACTTGAGTCTCTCAAAGAAGAGGTTGCAGCGCTCAAATCACACGTTCTCTCTAAAGAAAAGAGCAGCGGTTTTGGCCTTGCAAAATTCCAAAATCCAGACGAATATTTGTGCAGCATCAGGCAAACCGGTACTGTACAGGAGTACCGTCAGGAATTTGCAAAGAGGTCAGCACATCTATTCAATTGGCCAGACAATTGCTTGCTGGGTGTATTTTTAAATGGGCTAAAAGATGAACTAAAGGCTGGAGTTCGAATCCACAAACCCAGGACAGTTTGTGAAGCCATAAATCGTGCAGTTGAATTTGAAGCAAAGGTGAGTTCTCTTCAGAGCAGGAGGGCTAAGGTCAAAGAAACTTTCAAGCTGTTGGAAGCTTCTGAGGAGACAGCTGAGCAGGTTCAACAGGAACCCTTAGAGCCTGTTACTAACCAGGAAGAGAAGATGGTTGAAATCAACTTACACGTGATCCTTGATGAGGCAGAAGATCAGACCCATCAGGAAGGCGGAGAACATGAGAATCACGGGGATGAATTGGCTGCAATCAGTTTGCAAGCAATTACAAATGATTTATCAATTCTCTGTGGCAGGTCTAGTGGACCCATTGCAAGGCCATCATCAAAGGTACCCGCCACGCCTATGGTTACGGTTATTAAAAGTTGGGAAATCGACCTGCAATGACATTCTGTCTTAGCTCGTATATGGGTCGACGAAGCGGGTCAGCCTGCAATTGAATGGCTTATTGCTTGGCATAACATTTTTCCCTTCTTTCGACTTGAAGATAAGTCGATTTTCCGGGCCGGAAGTATTGATACGAACCCATGGGTCGACCCATGTCTTGTGGGCAGCTCCAGATGGGTATTTGACCCAATTAATTATCTGCAGAAATGGGTTTTGGGGGGAACGGTTCTGGGAGCAAGTAGTGGGCAGTTTCTAGCAGTTAATTACCTTCTTTTCTTTTATGTTAAATAAGGAAAATAGGTATTGTTTCAGGGGTTTTATATTTTTTAGAAAATTCAGAATTGTATTCTGTTTTGGAGACTTAATCCTTCTCGAAATGGATTAAAATCTGTAGCTGATTAGTTTAGTTTTCTGGGTTTTATCATACAGGTTCAAGGTCTATGGAAGGTGAAAAATCAGAACATTAGCAAGTTGTATGAAGAAGCAAAGAAATTGAAGGAAAAATTTGTCGGTTTCCAGATTGATCATGTTTTAAGGGTACGATCACACGTTTCAAGAACTTATATTGTTTCCATCTATAGTGATTTGTTTCGCTGATCTTATCCATTTAAAGCATATTGTCTTTTGAGGGTTGTTTATTACAGACTCAATTTTAAGTAGAGAATGCGAGGTTCGCATAAACATCTGTACATATTGCTTTAACTGTGATACACAAGGCGGTTATGTAACTGCATAACTGTCTCTTTCTCTCTCCACTATATGTGGTCAACACTATGATAATGTGGTTCATGTGATTCGCTACTTAAAACTGGTCTATTATTTAAACCTTTTTAAACTTATTTTTTTCTGCATCTTCTAGGACTTGAACTCCGATGCCGATACTCAAGCAAACTTAGCTGTGGATCTTGCAGGTGAATTTTTATTTTTATTTTTTTATCTCATAATAGCGTAAAGGTGACAAGACACACGGGTCGGGTGGGATAACTGGTCAATGTGGGTTTTGGTTGAAACATATTTTTGCTACATGCCATCATGGGTTGACCCACAAACACGTTTTTCCCTTTTATTGTATTTCATAAATATCAACTGCACATCATTATTACAAAAACAATATTCCTACAATTATGATCTATCTTTGAAATTGACAATGCTCATATGATATTAACCATGCTGCTGCAGTCGGTCAAATTCAAGAAGTCGACTCATAAGCAGACGAGACAAAACGAAGCAGCCAAGAGTACATTTCCATGACACATCTACCCTTACAATCAAAAAATTTACGCTAGGCGGGTCATTATTTTAAGATTCAAAAAAATGTTTTCCTAACTTAACTTCCATTTAAACCGCTTTTCGACTTTTGTGATATATTTTGTTGGCAAGGGGTTTGAATGAGACAGTTTTCCATGGATGCTGAAATGTATTTGTTAAACCTGCTGATTTTTGGGCTGTTATAAGTTTGTTCCGTAGACTGTAGTTGTATACCCAGACGGGATTGCAAGTTGGATTTATAACAAGGTTTTTTTTTCTGTTTTTTGTGTAATAATTGGATACAGGTATTGTGTATGAGTCGGGTAAGTTTTGTTAAGTTTGCTGTCTTTCGTGCATCGCCTTCCTTAACTTTACTTTCTTTTATTTAATTCTTGAGCCAACAAGAATTCAAGAATCCGTTTTTTGAAGTAAAATGATCATTTAACAAAGCGATTTGATTAACCAAATGATAAAAAGCCGAAAATAAGAGATTAAAAGACAATACTAGGTTGCCGAAGAGTCAGCAAACGATGCAACAATCAAATCGTGGAAAGCGTTGCTAGTGTTGTAAAGTCATGAAAAGTGTTGCTAGTGTTCTAAAGTCCTGAAAAGTTTAATGACGCTTCTCATGATATTTCAACACTTTTACGACTAAGCGCAATTTTTTTTTGTGATATACTTTCATGCTAATTTCAGACAATTGTTATCCATTATCATGATCAATGCGATTAAAAGTCAGAAGAAAGTATCAACAGTTGTACTTTTCATTAGTTCAAACTTTTCAACAATATTACACATTTGAGGTTTGGCAGCTAAAGTCATGAAACGTACATTTCTCACGATATTTCGTGACACTTTCTTGACAATATACATTCTTTAAATTCTTTAAGACCCTTGTAACACTTTATAATTATTTAAGAAACATGTTCTCAAATGTCGAGCAATGTTGGTAGCCATGAAAAGTGCCTTTATCTACACTTTTCATGATAAGACACTTTCGAGGTACACCATGTTTTTTTACGATATTTCATGACAATATGTAATATTTTTCATGATAATTCATAGTAGTTTTCCCTTAAGGCCATTGTCATCCTAGAACTCTCTACGGTATCGCTTCACACCTCACGATGCTTACGCCTCTAGTCTATCGAAGTTTTGTTCAAAACAGTCGTCCTCCGATCTCATATATGAGCAAGATAAGCTACACGCCACTTAACCTGAAGGAAGTATATGAGCAAGATAAACTTTTTTATTAAATATTCCACCCACCCAAATCAGACCCTGAAAGTTTTTTGAAAATATTATCTACTTAAATAGTTATAAAAGATATATACTTTACTTGATAGATGTAAGGTCAACCAATATAGAGACTTAATTGGGCTAAAAAAAATTGATTGTGAAAAGGTGGCCCAATTCACTTATACTCAATAATGTCGGTTCTAAAACCCCCAAATAAAAGCAAAATAAAACCCTTTTTTCATAACTAGGGTTTTCAAGGTGTTTCAGCCTTGTACCCAGTTGCCACCAGTAGTGCTCATTCATTCGCAGCACCTGATCTATTGTAATCTTTCAGCTGTTTCTGGTAACCGTTTCTTCTCCTTGTCATATTCATTGAATTATCAACTATTATTTTTAGCTGTTTTTGTTCTCTGTTATGAATTTGCGTCTTTTAATCTAATCCTTTCTTTCTGGTAATTGGTGATTTCTTTGCAGTTTGTTGTGTCTCAACGCATGATTGTATTAGATTAACTTACTGATTAGTTGTTTTTATATTATGAACTTGTATGTTGAGTCTCTGTTGGAAGATATGATTGCTTGGTTAGTTGTTTGTTTGAGTATTTGCAGTTTGTATGCTCTCACATGTTGGTATCTATGTATGTAGGCTTGAGAGCAGAAACTCTAGTTGCTTTGCTTTTAAGTCTAGGGGTTCTGTTAGAAACCAGCTAAGATTAGATATTTTGATGAACCCCTTGTATGAGAGATCATGTTTTTCAGTCAGATTAGGTCATTTTGATGGTACTTATGAGCCGAACAGCTAACTATGGTTTTCGATAATGGTAAACCAAAGTTCAAACAAGCTAAAATCGTTTTGTTTGGCGGTTTGAAACTGTTTTTAAACGTTTTTTTAATGGTTGGTTTGTAATAAGTTATTAAGAATGATAAACATGGCTCATTCATATTATACACATGAGTAACTGCATATTGCAAAAATGAATATATTTTTTAATATTAACAATAAAGGTATACTACCGGTTTCGAGTTCCAAATGGTTTATCGTACTGTTACAGTTTTTTTTATTAAACTGTGAATTGTACCGTATAAACGGTGTTGATAGCTTTTTTAAGAATGTCTGTACTATGTGGATTTATATAGTTGGTGTTATGTTAGAGTTTGGAACTTGATACCGATGATGCATGTAAAAATTGCTTGTGTACCCATCAAAATTAGAATGTACGTCTTCTTCAGCATCAGAGGGTGTTTTTTTTTCAAGGGGAGTTTATATAGTCATCAGTTGGATGTTATTATGCCTTTTGTAATTGCTTATTTGGTTTTGAGTTATGCCATGTTTCACTTAATACATTTGTCTTTCGAGATTATAAAATCTGTAACTTATATACTGCAGAGTTTTGGCATAAGCTATCAAACATGGTGCAGTACAATTTCAAGAAAATCACCAAAGTACCTACGGGAAAAGATTTTGTCGATATCGTACTCAGCAGGACCCAGAGGCAAACACCTACCGTTGTCCACAAGGGCTATGCTATCAATCGCATCCGTCAATTTTACATGCGAAAAGTAAAGTTCACACAAACGAACTTTCACGAAAAACTTTCCACCATCATCGAAGAGTTTCCAAGGCTCGATGACATCCATCCTTTCTACGGCGATCTTCTTCATGTTTTATACAACAAAGATCATTACAAACTCGCCCTCGGTCAAATCAACACCGCAAGAAACCTTATTAGTAAAATCGCCAAAGATTACGTGAAGTTATTGAAATACGGCGACTCGCTCTATCGATGCAAGGCTTTGAAGGTTGCCGCTCTTGGTCGAATGTGTACGGTCACCAAAAGAATCGGGCCTAGTTTGGCGTATCTTGATCAAATTCGACAACACATGGCGAGACTGCCGTCAATTGACCCCAACACGAGGACGATATTGATATGCGGATACCCCAATGTCGGGAAAAGTTCGTTTATTAACAAAATTACCAGGGCTGACGTTGACGTCCAGCCGTATGCTTTCACCACAAAGTCGTTATTCGTTGGTCATACGGATTATAAATACTTGAGATATCAAGTGATTGATACTCCAGGGATTTTAGACAGGCCGTTTGAAGACCGTAATATTATCGAAATGTGTAGTATAACCGCGTTGGCGCATCTAAGAGCTGCTGTGTTGTTCTTTCTTGATATCTCCGGTTCTTGTGGGTACACTATCACCCAACAATCGGCACTTTTTCACAGTATCAAGTCTTTGTTTATGAACAAACCTTTGATTATAGTCTGCAACAAGACTGATTTGCAGTCACTGGAAGGGATATCTGAAGACGACAAGAAGTTGGTTGAGGAAATGAAATCGGAAGCAATGAAGACGTTAATCGGTCAAGGTGGCGAGCCTCGAGAGGGTGCCGAAGTGCTTTTGACGATGAGCACTTTGACCGAACAGGGTGTGATTGCAGTTAAAAACGCTGCTTGTGAACGGTTGTTAGATCAAAGAGTTGAGGTTAAAATGAAATCGAAAAAGATAAATGATTGTTTAAACCGTTTCCATGTTGCTGTTCCGAAACCGCGTGACCAGAAAGAACGACCCGCGTGCATACCACAGGCTGTTCTTGAAGCGAAAGCTAAAGAAGCGGAAAAAGAAAAGAAGAAGCTCGAAAGGGATCTTGAAGAAGAAAACGGAGGTGCGGGTGTGTATTCCGCTAGCTTGAAGAAACATTATCTTCTTGCGAACGATGAATGGAAAGAAGATAACATGCCGGAAATCCTTGACGGGCATAATGTGTACGATTTCGTCGATCCTGATATTTTACAAAGGCTCGAGGAGTTAGAGAAAGAAGAAGGGCTTTTACAGGAACAAGATGACGATGAGGAGGAGATGGATGTCGAAGATTTGACCCCGCAACAGCAAAAGGAACTAGCGGAAATCAGGAGAAAGAAAAGCATACTCATCAGAGAGCATAGAATCAAGAAAAGCACTGCGGAAAGCCGACCCATTGTACCAAGAAAGTTCGATAAAGACAAAAGATTCACTTCTGAACGAATGGGCCGTCAGCTGTCGTCTTTGGGGCTTGACCCTTCTAAAGCGATTGAACGAGTTCGAAGTAAGTCTAGGGGTCGTAAACGGGAGAGGTCGGCTGATCATGACATGGATGTGGATGATGACGGTTCGAATAAGAAGATGAGGGCGAGGTCGTTGTCGAGGTCAAGGTCAAGACCGCCGACAAGTGAGTTGGTTCCTGGTGAGGGCTTTAAAGATTCGGCTCAAAAGATTAAGGCGTTTAAAATGGGTAAGAAGTCTGTTCAGAAGAGGAATAAAGATGCAAGAAAGGGTGAGGGTGATAGAGTTATTCCTAATCTAAAACCGAAACATTTGTATTCTGGCAAACGTTCCAACGGGAAGACCACAAGGCGTTGATGATGATCATGATGGTGTCGAAACTTAAATTTGAGGCAAGTGTTGTAATACTTATAAGTGATTAATTGGTTTCTATTTGCATAACTTCATTTGACATGTGGTTTTCATTTGACTTTTTTCAGTACAGGCTGACCAGTGATGGTTGTAGTCTGGATGAATGCTGTAGGTGACATCCAAGAAATGAGAAGTTATGGTTTTGGAAGTCTTTTTCAGTTTTGGAATGTTTGTTTTTTATTCTTTCTAGTTACTGCTTGTATGTTTTTGAACCTATGAAAAATTTTGGACTTGGGTGCCAAATTGTCAGTAGGATTTTATAAATCGTAGAAACATATCGAACCAAAGAAAATTAGATCAGCTTGATATTCACAAACAGTTTGATTTTGTCAGGGGTAACGGTTTGGAATATGAAACTGACTGTAAACTGAACTGGCTTTTTAAAATATATTAATCCATGTGATATTCTTGAATACTAGGTGTTTATGGC
This sequence comes from Helianthus tuberosus, assembly GCA_030545235.1. Taxonomy (NCBI): domain Eukaryota; kingdom Viridiplantae; phylum Streptophyta; class Magnoliopsida; order Asterales; family Asteraceae; genus Helianthus; species Helianthus tuberosus. The sequence goes on along the minus strand of CM060436.1, from coordinate 21,094,233 downwards.
TGATGAGAAATGAAAGAATTTAAAAAAATAAAGCAGTAGATATAAAGTTGACCGGATTTTTATGGGTAAAAAATAAGGCGAACTTTTAAAGTTTACGTCCAAACGGGTATCTAATATCTCAAATGCAATACCCGCATGGAGGGGCTTTGTATTGTTCTAGCTCCTTGCTAGTGCAAGGTGAAAAAACTGCAGAATTATAGATTTGATTTTATAGAGCAGAATGTTGTGGAAATGAGCTACAGTCGGTTATAGAACAGAAGTAATGGCAAGCGTGCAATGATATCTTGGCATAGGTTTCTTTCTTGGGTCTCAAAAACTTCACATGAATTCAACGGTTTTGACCTGTACCGTTTCCACCCGTACTGTTTTGACTAGAACCGTTTTGACTTGAACCGTTTTGACCCGAACCGTTTTGGCTCGAACCATTTTTGACTTGAACCGTTTTGACGCGTACTGTTTGGAACCGAATCGTTTCGATGCGAATCATTTTTACCCGAACGGTTTCGACGCGAACCGTTTCGACTCAAACCGTTTGCAACCGAACCGTTTTGACCCGTACCGTTTCAACTTGAACCGTTTTGACGCGTACTGTTTGGAACCGAACCGTTTCGACGCGATCGTTTTGACCCGTACCGTTTCCACCCGTACCATTTCGACTCGAACTGTTATGACATGAACCGTTTCTACCCGAACTTTTTCGACGCGAACCGTTTCACCCGTACTGTTTCTACCAGAACCGGGGGTGGTGGGTGCTGGGGTGATTGATTCCAATTCATTTGACAACCAAACACATAAAAAATGAAGTTGAGATTCCAATTCCAATTGGAATTCTAAATTCCAAATCGAATTCCTATACAAATTCCAGTTCTAATTCCAAAACATTCCGCGAACCAAACACACCCTTAGGTAGTGTTCATTCTTATGGAATTGGAATTTGCATAGGAATTGAGAGCGGAAGGAATTGGATTTAAAACGAATACTACCTTAGACTCGATTGGGGGATGATACGGGTCTATTTTTGGTAGGTTTGGTCAAAAGGTTGTTAGTTATGATGAGGATTATTATTGTAAAAATTACGTTTTGGAATGACGAATGGATTCTACTTGGAGAGCAGAGTTGAACCGGCTTTCTACTCGTTTTAGCCTAGGCCAGTAAGGAGGAATATTGTAGTTGTTTCAGAGTGTTGTGCCCTTTGTGAGGATGCTCAATGCCTCAATAATTGGCTGGCTGATCATATTTTTTCCTACTTGCATGGTGGCGACGGTTGTTTCGTACAAGTTGCCTCCCTTTTTTCATCTTAAAAAAGCTGTCTATATGTATTGTAACAATGAATCATTTTATCATTTTAAACTTTTAATACAAACTAATGATTAAAAAAAAAAAAAAATAGTCAATTCAAACCATTCAAAACCAAACCATCAAAATAAAATAGTCAATTCAAACCATTCAAAACCAAACCATCAAGACTGACCTATCCAGCCAACCTACTCAACTCGGCAGTTCATTCTGTTGTGTAACAAATCTACGGTTAGTAGTTCGGTACAAATTTATGTGTAACAAACCCCCGCCCCACCATACCCCACAGTCTAAAATAGAATCACGCACACCCTTATTTGGTAACTAACAAAAAAAATCAGAATTAAGAATTTTCAAACTTGTCAATTTTACATATATAGTTTTCGATAGACCATGAATAGTAAACTTAAATTTAAAATAATATATAGCTTTTTAATAATTTATTATATCAATATATTATTTTTAATATTTATTTTTAACTTTTAACATATTTTCATTTTTTCCTGTTTACGTTTTTATGTATATAGTTTTCGAAGGACCATGAATAGTAAATTTAAATTTAAAATATTATATAGCTTTTTAATAATTTATTATATCAATATATTATTTTTAGTATTTACTTTTAACTTTTAACCTATTTTCATTTTTTTCCTATTTACTTTTAGCTTTTAACTTATTTTCATTTTTTCCTTTTCTAAAACCATATTTCCTTTATCTTTTATTTTTGTTTTTAATAATTCTTTTTTCTTTTTTTAAATCATATTTTTTTATCAATTAATTTTATATTTCTTTAATAACTTATGTTCGTTAAATTTTTTCTAAAAACTTAATTACGTAGTTGTGCTTAATTTTTACCCTCGATCAGTATAAGTTTGATTAAAAACGAACTTGTATTAAAAAATAAAGTATTTATTTGGTATCATAAAATGATATGATGATAAATTGAACCGACACTAACGGTTTGACTTTCTAAACAACATGCTACATTTTTAAATAACGGTTTTTTATATTATCATTTGCTTCGTTTCGTCGTAATGCGCGACGGAAAAAAATTCTAGTTCTCTTAATTTTTCAAAAAAAATCTTCCTTATAATAAAGGAAAACTTTGTTACGCCACGTGTCAGCAAGGCAGCCCCCTTTCTTAAAGGACCAGTCAAATTGGCTCCATGTTTTGCTATTTTTAAATTTTGAAATTTCAGCATCTACTCTGAGTTCTCTCTCATGCTTCTCTATTTTGGAAATACGAATTCCCTCTCACCACTCTTTCATCTTCTTCAACAGAAACCCTAAATCGCAAATATGGTGAGGTTGTGGTAGTCCTACCAAGAAGACATGCAGCCGCTTCCGCCGCCGGTTCAGCTCGGCGAGGTTTCCCAGGAGGAGCTGAAAAGCTAAGACGGTAACGATCCGAAGAAGCCTCTGCTTGTGGCGATTAAAGGTCAGATCTACGATGTTTCGCAAAGCAGGTATGTTGTTGATGTTGTAGTTTTTTTTTAATTTTTTGTGGCTTTTTAGTTTGATTTTTTGCTTTGTTATGAGTATCTGATGATTTGTTGCTTGGAGAACACGAAATCGGTTGTATTGAGGAATTGATGTTTGTGAAGTTAGGTTTGTGGTTGAATTTTCGGTGATCGAGTTGATGTTATTCAATTATTCATTGTGTTTGATGCTATTTGGTAATTGTGTTCTTCTTTTGCTTCTTTTGATTGTGCTCTTCGTTCAGTAAAAGGTAATTGTTCTCCGATGCGGGAGTTAGCCGACCAGCTTAGAAAAAACCATGTTTTTACACGAGTTCAATTTGTTTTTGAAGGTTATTCTTTCCGATGCCAATGTTCCGGGTGCCGGAATACTCGCCGGTCTCCCACATGACTTCTACAAGCAGGTACACAAGTTATTTTATCAATAAGTTTGAAATTTTAACTGATTAAGGTAATAATCTCTTAATTTTCTTATGATTTTATTCTAAATTTAAGGTTTATATATTTGATTATTGTTTATATATTTGATCAGGCCACTTTTAGTATTTCAAGACAGATCTCACAAAGACGAAGTGAGGAAGACAAACTGATGTTTTTGAAATTAACTCTATATTTCCGATTCGTGTAGACTACCATTTGACGCAATTGCTGGTATTTCGTGGAGTTATTTCTAATTGGTTAGTATCAGAAAGTCGTATTTTGAAAACCATAAAAACCCATATGTTGATTTCTTCTTATATTTGCAGTTTTGGAGCTTGAGGTTTTCATTTTTAGGATTTTCATTCTCCTTATCTTAGTTCTTTAATTCATATTTAATATATTTAATGAGGTAAGATTACCCTGATGTGTCATTGAACAATTTATTGAGCTGCATAATTTAATTTACTAAGTTAAAATTTTATGTTTTTTTCACTAAGGTAAAAATTGTATTTGGTTAATCGACTAATATGCTTTTTAACTAAACGGACGCGGTTATAAGGTAATTTTACTTGGATATTTCGTTACAGTGTAGCTTGGTCATCATGTGTATGTCACTCACGCTCAAGTATAAATAAAAAGTTTTCTTTTTTAATTGTGTGGGTATCTCGGATTTCACGTAATGAGTTTTGTGTCAAACATGTTCTTTATTTTGCAGCCACATTTCACATTCTGGCCTTTTTTTGTTGGACCAAGCGTGATTTCCTTGTGTCTAATCTATTTTCTTTCATTAATTTAATTAACCGTTTGTCTTACAAGTAAATTGACACTTATGAGTTACGTAGCATTCTTGGTTGTAGAAATTTGGCGTAACTTTTATTTCCAAATTCTGGTTCAGGTTTGATGGTGTAACTGTTGTAGACGTGTCCCTCATTGTAACATGTAACATGCAGATATAGATGCTAAGGAATGTCCAGGCGCCTCATGAATGCTATTGAGGAGGTAAGAGCTTCATTTTTTAGCTGGCTTCAAGTTCGAGTACATAATACGTTCTTCGTGTATGGTTTTAACAACTAAAAGTATTTGCTGCCATTTTTGCCGAAAGAAATATAATTATATTTTTTGACAAGATTGTCCATTAAAAGTTACATATTATATACTATATATTTATACAAAAAAAGTATTGATAGATACCTGCCAGTAAAAGTAAAAGCGAAGTCAGTTGTCATCTAACATTGACCTGGAATCATCCAGTTTCCTCCATTTTTGGGAGAGGGTGTGACCTAAATCAATTTTACCGTGCTCAAGTACCATATATACACCCATTTTCCTTCACTCTCCCATCTTTGTTAGACATACTCACTCATAAAGAATTGGTGCCTTAAGAAACTCCTTCTCACTATGTTCTCTTGCGTATTATTATACCATCAGCTTTGATATGCTAAACCGTCTAATTCGTTTTTGATAAAAAGATTTAGAATTCTAATACACATAGGACAACTTTTGATATGTTTGAGTCGTTTTCGTTGTACCTAAATTTTTCTACATGTTTGCTCACTTACCATGAATAGGTCGATCTCTATGATCTCATCTTTTTCTATATGTAGCATACGGATCAAGCAAAGCTTAACCTCTAGAAACTACTGCAGGTAAGATGAAGATTCCCCTCGATTTAACAACAAAAAGGTTGACTTTTGTGATCAAACATACTACTTTTCATATTCTATTTTTGAAAGGAACTTTTATATTTTTCAACTACTAAATAATAAAATTACATTTATGTATGAAATGTTACAGAAAGCAAAATAGTTGTAAAATTATATTTCAATAAATATTTATATTAGCTTTATAACATTTTTAATGTTTTCATTTGTGTTTTGGTTAGCTTTATTAACTATTTATGCTTTTGTAGAGTTATATAATATAGTAATATAGTGTAAAATGTGCCTTCTTTCCTGTTACTATTGTTTTAGAATATGGGTTAAAATTTGTTAAGCTATATGTAGTTGACATTTTTTATTATTATAATAATATGATTTTCACAATTGGTAGTCTAAAACAGTACCATGGCAAAAATTGTATGTTACTTGGACCTAACACATTTGGTATCCTAATCTTTTTTCGACATAACAGTAGATGCATAAATCTGGATATATATATATATATAGCTTTACTTGGAGTTGTATTTTTTGGTCTCTAAGGCATGTGGATGTTTCTTGCAGTCAGCAGTAACTTGGAAACAATGGGTGCATGGACCAGTCAAATTGAGCAAAGAAAAGTTGCTAACGTTGGAGACTAATCATCGAATAAATCATGTTATCAAATTATCAGTTATTACCTTTAACAGTAATATATCACTTTGTTTGTATTTATTTTATTTATAAACTTATAAATTAATGTATATCAAATTTTCCTACCCGGGAAGCTCCCGGGTGATAACCTAGTAAATAAATAAATAAAAAATAACAAAGTAGAAAATTTCTTTGTAAGACTCGAATCCCCTCTCCAAAAACCGAACATGGCGGTTTTTCACACTCCCATGATGCCCCTTTCTTCCACCGGACTCATAACCTCACTAGCTCTCATGCCGGCCAAAACCCTAAATTCCGCCACCGTACCAACCTCCGGCGGCTTTATCAAACATTTTCCGTCAAAATCCCCACATTTCTTCCGTCTTAGAGCAACCCCACTTCAGAAATACGTCTATCCTGACCCAATTCCAGAGTTTGCCCTTCACGTACTCTCTTTAATTTTTTTATACATTTATATCCTACATGTTACAACCTATATGTTTTTATATTTTCTTTGTGATAGGAGACGAACAAGTTTCGGGAAGAACTCAAGAAGAAATTGTACGCCGAAAGAGAGATGTTTGGAGATGATCTTGATGCAGTTCTTGACACCTGCACGGAGGTAATTCTTGAATTCGTGTTATTTGCAGGTTGAAAATGTAGCCCGATTTTAATTCATTTGGATAAGATTCTTGCCATTGATTAATTTCTTATGTTAACTAACGATTAACATGCAAAATTTTGAATAATTGGTTGCTAGAGTTTGATATGGTGTGAATTAGATTTTTTTTTTTTTTTTTGTTAATGAGCACAAGGTGTTTGATGATATGCTCAACTGATTGGGATGCTAAATGGTCGGGCTCACGGGTTGACGGGTCCAACCCGATAGAAACCTGAACAGGACAGGACACCCGAAAATGTTGTCATGTGAACCTAAACACGACATGAATGTCCGCGGGTCCACACGAATATATAACCCTCTCAACCTAAATTTTATTTAATTTTTCACATAAAATTCTTTGAAATTACAATTTTACCAACCAAAGAAAGCAAATGTATTATAAAATCTTATGCCAATTTCTCTTTAAAAGTTTTAAATTTTGGCATAAGATACCAAATTGATATAACTCATAACATAAACACATCATAAAATAAAATAAAAAATAAATGGGTTAAACAAGTCAGCCTGAGAGGTTGGCATGAACATGACCCATTTAACTATACGGGTTTGCAGGTTCGACCCAAAACTGACCCGGACCTCGTAGTAACCCCAAGCCCGTGAACTTCGTGTTAGGTTCATGTCGTGTCAGAAATTCACACCTCTATACAACCGGTTGGGGCTTTTGCCCAATACTTCGCTCTAGCTCAAACTAGCAACCTTGTATATTTTGTCATGTTAACTTGTATATATGGGCATGGTTTCCAGAATATAGTCGAAATTATTAGCGGGTCGGGCCGGGTCGTACTGTGTGCAGGAGCATCTGTACCTAGTGTAAAAAGACTGTACTGCCCTCGGCGACTTTTCTGTTTTTTTATTTATTTATTTAATTTTTGTGAAATGAAATAGTTATTCAGCGAGTTTCTACACAATGAATATGGAGGACCAGGAACATTATTGGTGGAGCCATTCACAAACATGTTAATTGAACTCAAGCAAAAGAAGCTTCCCGGAGCCAACTTGGCAGCCCGGGCATCGCTATTATGGGCTCAAAATTATCTTGATCGCGATTGGGATATTTGGAACTCCAAATCATCCTAACAATACTCATGCTAAGATTCGTACTTCTTGTTTACATATATTTATGACATTAGTCGATTATAGAAAACAAAAAGGAGGCAACTTTCGACTCCAGACTTAACACATATTCCTTCAAAATTTGTTACTGTTGTTGTTGCGCGTCCTTTGTTATTATTAACTATACAAATGTATCATTTAATCTTGTTTGATCAAACCATTATATTGAAATTCTATCGGCTAGCAGTTGCAGCCTCGGAGATACTCTGCAACGACGGTCTCCATGTTTTTGACTTTGAAAACGATCCGGACCGTTGCCTGCTTGTTCTATCATGTGCCAACACCTGATAATTTAGAACAAAGTATATAAGATGCTGCATAATCTTCATCTTTGACTTTTAAAGTCAAAGATATATTTATATTGCTGATTAGTGATTAGTAAATATTAATTAGAAGAAGATAACTCACCCGACTCGAACTCTCCAATTTGTTACCATCGTTTTCCTTTTCCACAATTGTTTCCGGCTGTTCCTTATTCATCTTCGCTTGTCGCTTTGCTCGCAGCACCTTCATAACTTCTGTAAACAAAACCATCCAACAACTTAACAACAATTGATTGATTGACCTTTGCCAAACCACTTGAAAACATAAAAACTACTAAAAAACTGACCATGAGAGGTAACAAGGCGATAGGCACGACCAAGAACAAGCGTGTCGGAAGGCCGAAGAAGCTTAACGCGTGTAAAACGAACGGTTTTATTACCAGAACCATCATGGTTTTCTGCACCTGGTAATGGAATGATGAGAGAAACATAATGTCCAGGATTCATCTTCATGATCTCACCCGCGGTTACGGACCAATACATCCTTTCAATTTTCCCAGATGGGTGTTGTATCACTAAAGCTGCTGCATCTACTGCTTGACAATTCCCCATTTTTAATCTTATGTTTAAGAACAAAGATGGAGGATTGTTGGTTGAAGAAGAAGATGATAAGGAAAGAATGGTTTCTTTCTACTACCCTTTTGACATCCCCACCCTTATATAATACCCATCTGTTCTTGTCACAAGACTGTTTTTTTAATATACATATATTCCCCTCTTATATTTCTTAAATGCATAAGTTTTTTTTAATACATGATTTACAAATGCTTTTAAAATATTGTGTAAGTATAGTATTTTACATGTTTTGAGAGTATATGATATTGTTTCTTAAATACATATTACACTTTGGACTTGAGTTAATAGATGTGTACGTGAAAATTCACCAAGTTAGAGGTGAAGTGTTTTGAAAACTAGACCAGTCATCGAAGCAGCACCACTATTGGTTCGTTGGTAGGACGTATTAAAGCGATTTAAAAACACGATGACATCATAATGTAGTATTTATATTATATAAAATTTATATAAGAGTTAAATGTGATTTTAGTCCATGTGATTTAGTCCATTTTGACAGTTTGGTCCAAATGTTTCATTTTTTTCCTGTGGGTTCAAAAAAGTTTCACCGTTGTCATTTTAGTTCACTGTGTTAACTTCATCCATTATTAAGATCTTTCTAGTTAAGCGGCTAACATATATTATTCATGTGTATTAGATGTTTTATCTTCAAATCTTGTAATTTGATAAATGTTTTTTGTTAAACGAAAAAAAAATTTCTCAAAGCCGGTATCAACAACTAAACAAGTTCACCAATTCAACGTTCACTTGTAAAAAACCAATCCGGTCTAGTTTTAGCAACGTCACATTTAAAAAAAACCGCCCCATTACGGGTGGTCTAAGAAAATTCGGTTTTTACTTCTAGTATCTTGTTTTTGTCGTTTATTATTTAATAAACTATATTTTATTATGAAACCCATATCCTTATTTTGATTGATTTGAAGTAAAATAGCCATAATAAATCAAATCAGAATAATCATAATAATAATAATAATAATATTTTAATTATGGAGGAAGACTTATTAGACATGACGTAAAGTGCCGGCCGGCAAGGGCCGTAGATGGTGGCAGTGTTTTGGACGGACTTGGTCGGCGTTGTCGACGGAGTCAAGATTTACCCTTTTGAACCAAATCATTTACTAATTTTTATATTTTTAATAAATCTTGGTTAAATTCAACAAAAATATATCGTGTGAGTTATTAAATATTTGTTAATGTTCATCTGCACGCATTATATTCTAATGGCTATTACGTATTGATAACGAATTTATAGTATATTTACTTAAGATAATAATAAGACAAATATTCATACCAAGTATTTTAGTGGGTCGGAAATATGTCTCCGTGTTATTATTATATTTTTATTTTATTTTAACTGCTAAGTCGTAAATCATCCAATTATACTCATATATCTACATATATGTTCACGATGGGACTTGAACACAGGGAGAAAGACCCTTCCTACATGCCTTGGCGCGATTACGTCACATGTTTTTGGTTTTCCTTTTTATGTGGTTGAGGTTTCAAGTCTTGTTGTTGTTGTGCACATAGCTCTAGATTTAGGAGTATGTTTAATACGTATGTGAGTAAGGTGTTCAAAAATAAAGATAATCTAGTATTAACGCCCCCCGCGTTGCGGCGGGGGCGTAAACTGTTTCAAGTAGCACCAACGCTATATCACTGATATCGACCAGCAATACCGAAAAAATGGGTAAAAAAAATAACAAAGAAAAAGAAAAAATAACACCGAACGAAAAGCATACGTAAAATCGTTGAACCATGCATGCCCGTCACGTCGTGTTAATGCGAAAAAAATAGACTAAAACGTAAAACATAGAAAAGAATAACTAAGTTGATCTAGGACCCCACTCGTTGCGACGAACCTGTCAAATAGGTAAATAAAGACGCATTGCGCCGGGCCTGTCAAATGAAAATAAAATAGACGAAAAAACATTGGACCAACATACACGTTGTGAAGAAACACTAACTAAATGGTCGGAACCGAGATAGTTAGGGGGTTTGAATCCGCATAAAAGGGTTAGCTCTCTCTCGGTTAATTCAGTTGCAACGGGATTTCTTCTCCGGTGGTTCTGCAAAAAAGAACACCGTTAGCCTCGTCAATGGGAGAAGGGGGTTCTCTCCTTGACCCGACTCCGGCGTGAGAATAAGTATCGGTAATGGAGAATGTAAGTATTTGAGAAGTGAGAGTGATCTGAGTTAATACCTGAACAGTTCTCATATTTATAACCGGGAGTTTGGGAGGGAAAACCTGTTATTGAAAAGATGACGGAAGATCCTAACGCCGTAGCGGTTATCTCCCCTTCCGTTAAGTTCTTTGATCCTTCGTTAAGTTGTCCTGATCCGATGTGAATGCACACGGATCGTGGTTTGATCTATGGCTGGGGGATTGCCACGTGGAAAGTGATTAAGTGGAGATTACTCTCCAATTGCATGCATTTGTTGTGATTTCAGGGTTGCTTGTGATGATGACACGTGTCCAGACGGTTATAACCGTCTGGGAGGTGCACGATTGTATTTCTTTCTGGAAGATTACTGCTGTAATCTGGTGTGATACCTTACTGTGTGGACACAGACAAATAAATCCCAAGTCTGGGTTAAATAGTATCCAAGTCTGGATACTTATGCGGAAGTATTGAACAGAGGATTTTAATCCTTTGTCAAATGGGAGAAAGCGCAAGGATTTATGTTTTCCTTTAGGGCGCGTGACTGTGAATCGCTGATTTTCCCTTCTTTGTAAGACCGATGCGCGACCGTGCAAGGTCAAAAGGCTAAAAAGGTTGGTTTGTGGTATGGTCTCAAATCCTTTTTATGAGGTTTTTGGGACCTTACCCCTTCAAGTCCCCCCAGTCTAGTGTTGTACTTATGCAAATAAGTGGAGCACTGGACTTATGTGAGGAAAATGGTTTTTTGGGCGCGAAAAGGTAAGAAAGCTTCTATGAGAAGATTTGAAAAAATCTTTGACTTGAAGCTAGCACAGTAATTTGATTTTGACAACCTGTCATTGTCAGTTGTTTTTTACTGTCCGTGTCTTACACGCGCGCGTGTAAACGCGTGTATGTTCTGACATCTGCTTTTTCTGTTGCTTGGGGAATCGTGATACCTGGAACAGTACTGTGACGGTTACCGATGCTTATTTATTGCGATGGGTATATAATCGTTTGGGTAACCTCCTCTGTGTAATCATTGTTTTGTTTGAAAGCTTTTCCCCATTCCTTGTTCTTAAAAAAAAAACTTTCCATCATTCCCTTGCTTATGTCAACCGGAGAACGTCAAGAGGATCTTGTTGAAGATATGTCGACTGAACTTCCACCATTGAAGTGGCCCAGGGCGTCTTTTGAGGGTTTGATTCAGAATCTTAAATTTCCGGAGAATTGGGGTGCCTTGTATCCCGAAGATGGGCAAACGGCAGCAAATGCTCCGGCCGGGTATATTACCCTCTTTTGGGATTTTTTCTGCGATGGTAACTTTCGCTTGCCTGTTACCAGATTTTTTCTTGAAATTCTTGGATTCTATAATCTGCATATCTCCCAACTTCACCCTATTGGTATGGTTAGGGTTCGACATTTCGAATTTGTATGTCGGACGATGCATGTGGAGCCAACCGTTCCCCGATTTAGGGTTTTTTATCAGATGCACTGTACCCAAGGGTTTTACTCATTCGTTCAGAGGGCTTCTGCAAAGAAGATTCTTCATCAGCCCCCAAAATCATTTCATGATTGGAAACAGAAATTTTTCTTTATCAAGGCTGGAGTGATTCCGGTGAAGATGACTCTAAGAGGGAAGGACGATATTCCGATTGAATCGCTTCAGACTCCTGTTGATGAGAACTGGTACCAAGATCTGAAGGATGTTCCCAATATTGCTTTGCCGGAGAAAGCCCTAGTCGGAGCCGGCATGAGTTTGAACTGGAAGATGGAACGTGATGATAAACCCGTGTATACTGAGGATGGTCATAGTAAGTTTGGGGCTTTTTCACTGTTCTCTCTTTTTTTTTTTTTGACCTGCTTTTTCTTCAATGTAGTTGTTTCTCTATATGTTGTTGCCTTTAAGAGGGAAGGCGGAAGAATGGGAACTATCAAGAAGAAACCTGAAGAAGAGCTCTGGTATCACCGTATTGTGAAGAATTTTGTGCTTCCGCGGGATGCGGACCTATCTGTTCAACTGGCAGCTGGTGAGTTTATCCGTTTTTCCTTTCTTTGTTGCTTTGAGTAATTTTTCTGTCTTGCGCTTTTTGTAGGTGAGTTGTTGAATTTGGGTGTAGGCCCTGAAAAGAAAAGACGCGCAACTACGTCCACTTCTGCGCCGAAGAGAAGTGAGACTGTTAAGACTCAACCATTGAAGGCGAAAAATGCTGGAGAGAAGAAAGGTACGCGCCGTTCTTCTGTCTCCAGGTGTGATTATGTGGTGGTTTCTGACTCTTTGGAGGGTCTTACTCCTGTAGTGACCATGCGGGAACCGAAGCCAGAACCGAAGGATTCTGCTGATATTCCTCCTTCTAACCCGAATGAGCCTATCGATCTGGATTCCAGTCCCGAACATTTGGTTCATAGGAAGGCTGGTAAGAGAAAGCCAGCTGATGCGGAGGGTCAACCTCCCAAGAAAGTGCAGAGGAAGAAAATTACTAGAAAAGGAAACCTAGATGCTTTTGTTTCAGAATCCATTCCTGGTAGGTATTGCTTTTCTTTGTTTTCTTTGAGCGGATAGGATCTTTACAGACTTTTATTTGTCCAGAAGTTCCTGTTTCCCCTGTTCCTGTAGAAGTATCATCTGTGGTTGATAAAGAACTTCCCCCTTCCCCGCCGCGTGCCGCCGTTGTAGACCCGTTAGAGTCTTCAGAGCTAGCTGGGGAAGGTGTTGAGAAAACTATTGAGGCTGAGGAGCCTGTTGATGCTAATACAGAGACTGAACAGATTGTTGAGCCGGGTGTGGTAAATGATGTTGATAACCCACCGACACCGAGAAAGGAAACTGCTGAAAACATTCAATCTTCTCCCCCTAGACCTTCTGAAACTATACCTGAGCATACTGAGAAGGCCGCCACTGAGGAGGCAGGTTCATCTGCTGGTGTTGAGAAGCAATCTCCAATTCGCCCAGAAGAAACTCTGGGAGAATATTATTACCGGACTTATACGGAGAAAGATGCTTCTGATCCTTATGTCCCTGTTTGGAATGTGAAAAAGGGGGATACCTTCTCGGATTGGCGTGTATGCCAAGATTGGTTGCAAGGGATACTTCCGCCTGGCGAGATTAAATTTCAGGAAAATCAGCCTCACGAACAGACCTATCAGTCTTATCTTGCAGAAACTGCTGCTCATGTTTCTACCACTCACCGTATAGTGCGTGAGTGGTATAGCATGCATAAAGAGCGGGTATCTTTTGTAGCATCACAGAAGAAGTTTGCTAAAGATGAAAAATATGTGGCTCGATTGAAGGCTAAATTAGAGGCCGAGCAAGCTAAGTTTGAAGCTGAGCGCAAGACTGAGGAATGGTCAGTTTCTGGTTGGAAAAGAAAAGCTGAAGCTGAAGCTGCGCTTTTATCTGAGGAGCGCAAAAATTGGAGAAGAATTTGTGAGAAAGATAATGCCGAGAAGGCAAACCTTCGCAATATCATAAATAACCTCAAGGCTGAGGTTGAAAATCTGAAGAATCAAGATGCGGAGATAGAAAGATTGAAGAAAGAAAAAGCTGATATGGAAGCTATGTTGATGGAGGCGCGTTCTCATAGGGAACGAAGTGAGCAACGGGAGGTACAAGCTTTAGCCACTCTTGCCGTTAAAGATAAAGAATTAGAGGAACTTACCGCTTTGGTTTCTGACCAGGAACAATTGAAGAAGGATCTGGAGCTTGCGCGTTCCGAGAATACTGAAACCTCCCGCCGCTTGTCTGAGGCTGAAGAGAAACTGGAGAATTCAGAAATGGCGCGGGTTTCAGCGGAAAGCGAGCTCGAACCTTTGAAGAATGATATGGCCTGGTTGAAAGATCGCGGGATTGCTTGTGTAAGTTCCTTTCTTCTTTTTTTTTTTGTATGCGCTTGCTTTGATGCTTATCTTTACTTGATTTCATAGGTTGCTGAATCTGTTTTAAACTCTGAAGAACTGGATAAAACTGTTGCTAATTTGATGGTCGCTGCGCGACGAGATGGTTATGCGCAAGGTTATGCGGAATGCTCCCAACATGTGAATAGCGCTTTGAAAGTTAACTGGGATGATAGCAAGTCCGCTACCTTTGGCGTTGATACTGCCAGCGCGCTGGCTGCTATGAAGACAGAGTTTAATAACTTACAACTTCCAGTGATGGAGTTGATAAATGTGGCGTTGCAATCGGACGATCACGTTGCGCAACTTAAAGAAATCTTTCCGGATGAGGGAGAAGATTTAGAGTAGGATGAAATTGTATTGAACAATTTTCTTTTTTTTTTTACGTAGGATGTAGATCCTTGTTTTGTTGGTGCGCTGTTGCGCAAGGAATTTAAACACTGCTGTGTCTAAACTCTTTAGGGCGTATTTGTACGCTTAAAAATAGCAGGTTTCTATTTGTTTTGTTGAATGGCTTTACAATATCTTGCATGAGTACAATTACTTTTTCTTTGAGTAAGGCGAATAAAGTTGGTGTGAAGCTCATGTGTGAGTTTTTGGTCGCTTGTGACGTGATCACTGACCGCGCATGGAGCTTTGTGTTATACTACCATAATGTTTTTGCACTTACTAAAAAGGAATTGCATGCATTTTGTAAACACAAAAATAATAGAAACTTTGTAATTTTATTCATGGATAATGCTCAGAGGCGTTACAAAGTTTTTCGGATAATTAAATGGAACTTAACTTACTTCCTGATAGTTCCGCCGCTTCTGATAAGTCATGTCTTTTTCGCGGAAAACGTACAGAGTTCTTTAAGTTTTAGCCCGTTTGCTTGAGCTTTCTTCTCCCCGGGTAATCTGCTTAATCTCCTTGCGCATATTCTGGAGCAAATGCGTAAGTTCTCCATTTTTGAGAGCCTTCTTGATTTCCGTGCGCAGAGATATGCAGTTGTTCGTGGTGTGCCCATTATCCTTATGATATTCGCAGTACTGCGTCGGGTCTTGACCACGTTTACTCTTCATCGGAATCGGAGGTTTGAATTGGTGATCCTCAGTACTTAGCACCTCCGCCGGGGTTTTCGTTAGGGGGGTCCACTGCCTCTCCCTATTTTCGTGCTTGTTTTCTCTTTGTGCAGAGAACTTGTTAGTCGTCGTGCGGGCATCTTCCGAGGATCGACTTCCTGATGCTTCGCGCCATGACTTTTTGTACCTTTTTTCACCATTTGCGCTTAAGTCTGCGGGCCTGTTGTGTGGTGGTGGTGGCCTGTTTATAGTAAGGTTTTTCTCGGTCTGCGCATAAACCTTGGCCGCCGCCATTATCTTCTCCCAACTCGTGGGGAGGCCCTCTGTTCCTGATAGCACCTTGACCATGTCGTCACACCTAACCGCGTACTTAAACTGAGCACGGATTAGTTGTTCGCTAACACCTCCAATTTCTAACACTTCTTTATTGTATCTGGTAATAAAATCTTCCAGATTCTCATCATCGCGGCGCCAGATGTTCATGACGTCGGATGTATCACGTTTTGACCGCCTTTGTTGGCTGAAGTGTGTTAAAAACTTTCTTCGCAGATCCTTCCACGACTCAATCTGTCC
Organism: Helianthus tuberosus; assembly: GCA_030545235.1. Taxonomy (NCBI): domain Eukaryota; kingdom Viridiplantae; phylum Streptophyta; class Magnoliopsida; order Asterales; family Asteraceae; genus Helianthus; species Helianthus tuberosus. The sequence continues at coordinate 21,078,388 of CM060436.1, read as the reverse complement.
TGTTGGTAGGTTATCAAACCAAATTCGCGCTGGGCCGGTTAGTGTTTGCACAAACAAATGACACCACAGCGGAAGAGTCCAACCGCCAACCAACCCTGCGCTGGTGAATACTCTTAGATGATCATCGGGGTCAGTTAACCCATTGAATTTCCCAACGTTAGATGGTAATTTAGCCCTTTCCAATGGAGCTAAAGCTATCTCCAGTATGAACTTCGAGTTTTCTGCCGCTTCATCAGGGCGATAAACTAAGTCATAGTTATGCTCTGCTTCGGGATTATATGTCACACCCCTTTCTACGGCGGAAGCACGAGGTGTGATCATGAAAGGTTCTCATTGCATACGAAGAGTAAACATGCTATATGCTCGTAAAATAACATCAAATACCATGATTTGAAAACATAAGTTTAGCGTTTACATCGCTAGACAGCTTAAAACATTGTCTTAAAAGTTTACAACTTTATTTAAACACAAGCGACATCCACGAGCATAAGCAAGACCGCGCGCACATCCATCCTAGTTACCTGAAATACATGTGAGTTTTTGGAAAAACGTCAACATAATGTTGGTGTGAATTCATGCAGTTTTGTATTTCATGTTTGTATACTTTGTATGAAAACATAGTTTGTGAGTAAATCAAGTTTTCATAAATCCAGTTTCATGTGTACATCACGTACCTATGTATAATTCAATTTCTTCTTGAGTACCCCACGTACTTCAAGTTATTTATCAATCTTCTTGAGTACCCCACGTACTTCAAGTTATATATCAATTCTCTTGAGTACCCCACGTACTTCAAGTTATATATCAATTCTCTTGAGTACCCCACGTACTTCAAGTTATTTATCAATTCTCTTGAGTACCCCACGTACTTCAAGTTATTTATCAATTCTTGTATGGTATGAATTTTATGTAAATACAGTATTTCTGTAATTATCAGATTGTTAATGGGTTGCAAAGCCATTAACATGTGACACGTCATAGGAAGTCACCAAACCTAAGGCATTTAATTGGTATATTCTGAGACACAAAAGCACCACTCGATTCTCGCCCCGACCGAGTGTGAGGCTGCCAGGCACCTGTTAGATCTAACCTTTTGTTCTGCGGTCTGAATGTATACGTTGATTAATGGTGCTTCTGTACCCTATTCGTGACACTATTTCTCATAACGCCTCCTACTTGGTTCTCGTTCTCACCAAGCGCGTTTCTTGTTATCATTTCTCATAGCGCCTTATACTTGGTTCTCGTCTCACCAAATGCGCTTCTCATATTCATATATTTCGTCACACTTGGTTCTCGTTCTCACCAAGTGTACTTCTTGTATTTATATCATACCATTTATAAATATTGTACTTTTGTACATGTATTTCACCCCCGAAGTTATAAAAACTGAAAACAGTTAAAGAGAAAAGGGGGAGCATGAACTCACAACTTTGCGTTCCTAGCGTCGTAAACTCCACCGGATTTGCTTACTTAACGTCGTAACCTATACGCGTTTTCTTATCGTTAGTCACTAGACTTGCGTCGCACAAGTACAGACACTCTCTTTTGTGTATATTTTCTTGTGTTAAAATATTCTATATTTTTAACTACGTATCTTACTTATATTATTTTCTCCAAAAATAAATATAAGTCTTTTGTGTTTTGCACTTTGCACCCGAATCATGTATCTTGTGTTTTGTATGTGTATTTCTATATTTCTACTCCTCATGAGTATTTAGTGTATTTTTAAGTCTTAATACACTAGCACATATAACACATACTATATACACTTAGCACAAAATTTGGTGATAAAATAATATATATTTTTCTCTCAAAAATATATACTTATTATTCATTTTTATTCTTCAAGAAATCACCATTTCTTATCATCAAAAGTTAGGGAAACCTTGTTAAGGCTTTTAAACACATTTTTAGGGAATAAGTTTCTCAAAAACTTACATTTTTCTAAGTGTCAAAATTTATAAAAATTTTGACAGAGTTTCCCCTAAAAATGGAGGTTTCCCACGTTTTCAAAACGTGTGTTTATTTTCTTTTAAATCATCATCAATCATCAATAATCAGCAACAACAATTTTTCATCAATAATCACTACTTTTCCCCACTTCATGAACTTGGATATTTACCAAGATTGTGTAGTAACTTACTAGCACATTTAGTAAGTCTTGTTATCTTTAAAAATAAGTTTAATTTCTTAAAAATCTTATTTTTAAAGAATATGAAGTTTCACAACTTCTAGTCGGTTTTTATGAAAATTATTTCTTTGTTAAAACTTTTGTTACACAAGTATTCCACACACTTGTTTGTTCACAAAAACCACTTTTGTTTGTGTAAGATCCGGTTTAGAACATGTGATTTCTTGGACACTTGGTCCTTTGAAAATACCGCTTGTAGATACGTAGATCTACTAGTTTTAAACACTTTTGTACAAGTTAAAACATTTTTACACAAGTTCATGATGTGTGTGGTATAGTTTCATCATTTAACCTTTGTTACTCTTAAACAAACTTTGTGTCATAATCCAAGATCATGACTAAGTCGGGTTAAATGATGATCCGAGCTACCACAACATAGATCGGGTCTAGATGACCATATATCTCAAATACTACAACTTTTACACAACATATATGCTTTTAACCAACAATATTTACAAGTTTAGTGGACTTTAATGCTTCAAAATGCAAGATTCCGAGTTTTAATCATCATACATCTTATTAACCACCTTAGATTAGTTAAAGTATGAGTTTTAAGCATTATACCTCTAGCTCAAGGCTAGGGAAGAATCTAAGCACAAATCGAGTGGATAAAAGCAAAGTAGAGAGGTCCTTCGCCTTCCGTTTGCTCCAAGACTCCTAATACGTGACCCTTAACACTTGTGTGTGCTTGGAATGATGATGATCGAACTCGAAAATGGATGGTTGAAAGAGGGGTGTTTGGCCGTAAGTTCTAGAGGGAGAGAGGAGAAGAGAGTTGGTGAGTTTATGTGTGTAAGATCTTATGTGTTAATCTTCCAACTTATAGGCCATTAGGATGTGCATTATCCAAAGGGTCTTGTGTCTTCTTGATACTAGACAAATGATTATAAAAATCTTTCAAGTACCAAGTAATGTCTCCCCATGGTTTGGGGCCGGTTAGAGAAGGGGGGGGGGGGGTCTAGTTCGGTTCCAAGTACTAGTTAGACATTAGTTATGTTAAACCAAGTTAGTTAGGTGTTTAACTTGGTTAGTTATGTTTAGTGAGATACAATGGGTGTTAGGGTATACGGGGACCCTAACTGGCTCAGAAAAAGATAAATAATGTTATTAACAATATTTTCATGTTCCGGGTATAGTCCGGTTGTTCGGTTACATACCGATTCGTTAAAGTGTTAAATTACACTTTTTAGTGTCGTTTAAGTACCTTTCTTGTACCCTTTCAATTCCCAACACTTAGGGAAATATTCTGGATAATAAAACGACATTTCTGCATAATATTTATGTGTCAAAATGCTGAATTATTGCTGAATTTTATAAATTCTGCACTTAAAGTGCGTTTCGGGTGCTTTTTAGTGCGTATTTTTGCTTTCGTATTGCATATATATTAACCCTTGTATGTATTCTTGGGTTTTAATGCATTCTTGTGTCGGACCTACACCTAGGCCTCAGTTATAATGTCTGACTGCTTTCTGCAGTTCCGTTGACACATAGTGTCTTACCGGTGAGTTTACTATTGACGCAACGCTCTCGTTTATGCATAAAGCAATATTTGTAGTATACAACATGCATGAATTCACTTGTTTATTATGTGTTCAGCCATTGCTGACAATTAAGGACATAATTGCAGTCATTAAGCAATAATTATAGTGTACGGAAATTACCGGTTTGTGCCAGTTGTCACAGTCTTCCCCCGTTAAAAGAATTTCGTCCCGAAATTCAGACTGAACTAACTCTCGCTGGAGTCTCTTTGAATAGGTGGGGATACTTTTTCTTGAACTGGTCTTCACGTTCCCATGTGTACTCGGGTCCGTGCTTAGAGCTCCAACGTACTTTGACAAGTTTCACACTGCTCCTCCTGGTCTTGTTGACTTTCCAGTCAGTAACCTCAACGGGTTGTTCTGTAAATCGGAGGGCTTCATCAATATGCACTTCATCCAACGGGATGGTCACGTTTTCTTGCGTTGGACTCTTCTTCAGGTTGGATACATGAAACGTATCATGTACTCCATTAAGTTCTGCCGGTAACTCCAACTTGTATGCCACGGTACCAATTCTTCTCAATATTCTGAATGGTCCGATGTATCGTGGATTCAACTTTCCACGCTTTCCAAATCTGACTACGCCCTTCCATGGTGAGACTTTTAACAACACTTTGTCTCCCACTTTGAAATCCACCGATTTCCTATTTGGATCCGCGTAGCTCTTTTGTCGCTCTCGAGCCGCCCTAATGCGCTCTCGGATCTGCGCAATCTTATCGGTTGTCTCTTGTACAAGTTCAGGACCAACCATACGTTTATCTCCAGCGTCTGCCCAACATAAGGGCGATCGGCATTTGCGGCCATACAGAGCTTCGAACGGCGCGGCTTTTATGCTCGTATGATAACTGTTATTGTAGGAAAACTCAACTAAAGGTAGATGAGTATCCCAGCTGCCGCCTAGGTCCATGACACATGCGCGAAGCATATCTTCTAACGTTTGTATAGTCCGTTCGCTCTGGCCGTCTGTTTGCGGATGGAATGCCGTGCTCAGATCTAACTGAGATCCAAAGGCTTCCTGAAATGATTGCCAGATTCTTGAGACAAAGCGTCCATCTCTGTCTGAAATGATTGAGATTGGCACTCCATGACGTGCCACAATTTCTCTTAAGTATATCTCAGCAAGCTTTCCAGTGCTGTCTTTTTCTCGGATCGGTAGGAAGTGCGCAGACTTCGTCAATCGATCAACTATTACCCATATCATATCGTGCCCTCTTGGGGTCCTGGGTAATTTCGTTATGAAGTCCATCGAGATTTGTTCCCACTTCCATACGGGAATCTCTGGTTGTTGTAGTAGGCCGGACGGTTTCTGATATTCGGCCTTAACCTTTGCACAGGTTAGGCATTTTCCGACATAAATCGCAACGTCGCTTTTGAGTCTCGGCCACCAATAGTATTCTTTCAAATCTTGATACATTTTGTCCGATCCTGGGTGGATCGAATATCTCGATTTGTGGGCTTCATTAAGGATGACTTCTCGTATGCCACCATAGAGTGGAACCCAAATACGCTTCTTAAAGTATAAGGCTCCCTCTTCGTTTGGCACCATGTACTTCAATGCACCCCGGAGGTATTCCGCTTTACGATTCTCTTCTTTAAGAGCTTCTTGTTGTGCATCTCTAATGCGTGCAGTGAGGTTCGTTCGAATGGTCATTTCCAATGCTCGAACCCTTAGGGTCTTAACCCTTTCTTTTCGGCTCAACGCGTCCGCTACAACGTTCGCCTTTCCAGGATGGTACTTAATCTCACAGTCATAATCATTCAGCAGCTCGACCCAACGTCGCTGGCGCATATTCAATTCCTTCTGATCAAATATGTGTTGTAAGCTTTTGTGATCTGTGAAGATTGTACATCGAGTACCATATAAATAATGTCGCCAAATCTTCAAGGCGAATACCACTGCACCCAGTTCCAGGTCGTGAGTGGTATAATTTCTCTCGTGAACCTTCAGTTGTCTTGAAGCATAAGCGATGACTTTTTGGCGTTGCATGAGCACGCAACCCAAGCCTTGTCGTGAGGCGTCGCAGTATACCACGAAGTCTTCAGTGCCTTCGGGTAACGATAGTATCGGTGCATCGCAGAGCTTGTTCTTAAGTAACTGGAAGGCTTCTTCTTGTTTGTGACCCCAGTCGTACTTCTTGTCTTTCTGAGTCAGGGTCGTTAGCGGTTGAGCTATCTTCGAGAAATTCTCAATGAATCGCCGATAGTAGCCCGCTAAGCCCAAAAATTGACGAACTTCAGTTGGGGTCTTGGGAGCTTCCCAATTCTTTATTGCTTCAATCTTGGACGGGTCTACATGAATGCCCTTCTCATTCACCACGTGACCAAGAAATTGTACTTCGCGAATCCAGAATTCGCATTTCGAGAACTTTGCATAAAGTTTCTCTTTCTTCAGTAGCTCCAAGATGGTTCTGAGATGTTGCTCATGTTCTTCTTTCGTTCGCGAGTAAATCAGGATATCATCGATAAATACAATCACGAATTTATCGAGATATGGTTTGCATACGCGGTTCATTAGATCCATAAAGACCGCTGGCGCGTTTGTCAATCCAAACGGCATCACTAAAAATTCGTAGTGCCCATATCGCGTTCTGAATGCAGTCTTTGGCACGCTTTCTTCTTGGATTCTTAGCTGATGGTATCCAGATCGAAGGTCGATCTTGGAATAGTAGCTTGATCCTTGCAGTTGATCAAATAAGTCATCAATCCTCGGTAGTGGATACCGATTCTTGATAGTGAGCTTGTTCAGCTCCCTGTAATCGATACACATCCGCAGTGTTCCATCCTTTTTCTTCACGAACAATACTGGAGCTCCCCAAGGTGAGAAGCTTGGCCTTATAAATCCCTTATCCAACAACTCCTGGAGTTGTGTAGATAATTCTTGCATCTCGGATGGCGCAAGTCGATAGGGTGCCTTGGCTACAGGAGCAGCTCCTGGAACCAAGTCTATACGGAATTCGACTTGTCGTTGCGGGGGTAGTCCTGGCAGATCTTCAGGGAACACATCAGGAAATTCCTTCACCACAGGAATGTCTTCGAGTTTCGGCTCCTCAGTCTTCTTGTCTATAACGTGTGCTAGGAAAGCAACACATCCTTTCCTTAAGCACTTCTGTGCCTTCATACAACTGATGATTCGAAGAGGCGCGTCTCGTTTTTCCCCATGTACAATTAGAGTTTCACCATTCGCTAAAGGGATGCGAATGATTTTCTCATGACAAATAACTTCAGCTTTGTTCTTGGACAACCAGTCCATTCCGACTACTACATCGAAGCTACCCAATTGAATAGGTAAGAGATCGATGCTAAAATTCCGTTCTCCAAGTTCTAGTGTGCAGCCTCTGACAACTTCGCCCGATTCAACAAGTTTACCATTGGCTAGTTCTATGGAATAAGGAATTTCTAATCTACTAGATTCTATTCCGAGTATGCGTTTAAATTCCACAGACATGAAGCTATAATCGGCGCCAGTGTCGAATAATATGGATGCAAAGTGATTGTTAATGAGAAACGTACCGGTGACCACGTTAGGGTCCTCGCGTGCGTCTCTTGCTCCAATCACAAATGCTCGAGCTGGAGCGTTGTTTCTCTCTGGGCAGTTCTTCATGAAATGATCATTGCTTCCACACTTGAAGCATCCTTGCCCTTTCCCGTTACCATTCTTGTTACCAGCACCGTTCCCATTTCGGTTCTTTCCTTTTCCCCAACAGTCTTCTGTTTGATGACCCAATTTACCACAATTGTCGCACCTTGGAATGCGACAAGCTCCATCATGATGATACTTACATTTTTGGCATCTAGGCATGGAGCCTTGGTATGCTTTGGTTGCATGGGTTTTCATCTCCTGAGGCGGATTAGTGTCGCGCTTCTTGTTGAAACCCTTGTTGTTGCGAGTTGCTTGGTTCAAACTTGTATGCTTTCTCTTTTTGTCACCGGACGACTCAGCATGCGTCTCGGTCTTCTCAGTTGGGTTCAATGATAGCTTCTTCATACGAACACAATCTTCAGTAAGGCTGACAGCCAGAGTTACAGCCTCGGTGATTGTTTGTGGTTTGGCCGACGTCACCATGCCACGAAACTCTGAGGCCAGTCCCCAAATGTAACGTTCCACACGCTTGAATTCGGGAGTCACCATGTAGGGAAGTACTCTAGACAGATCGTGGAACCTTCGAGTGTAACCATTTATGTCAGCACCTTCCATGGTCAGGTGCCAGAACTCCGTCTCCAGCCTTTGGAGTTCAGCACGAGAGCAGTACTTCTCTCTCATCCTTTCCTTCAGTTCCTCCCAAGTGAGGCCATAAGCGGCGTCATCACCCAAAGTTTGGGCTTGCAGGTTCCACCAAGTCAGAGCTTCATCGACAAACAACCCAGTAGCGAAGGTGACTTGTTGATCCGCAGTACACTTGCTCATGCGGAAAGTAGCTTCAGTCTTCTCCGTCCAGCGCACAAATGCCACTGCACCTCCTGTGCCGTCATAGTTCATCGGCTTGCAGTCGAGGAACTGCTTGAAAGTGCAGCCTGGAATTGATTCAACCAATTCACATGTGAGCAATCGAAGAAATAATGAAACATAGACCGTTCATAAATTTCCTCATGCTTAGTACAGTGTCTCAAGGTTACCTTGAGCTGCATTGCCTCCAGACAAATCTCCATCCCCATTACGCCTAGCGTTGCTTGGCCCTCCACTGTCTTGGGTTCGGTTCGCCTCGTACTGGGCGATAGCAGCGGAGATCCTTTCCTCTAGCAAAGCGTTCAGCTCTTCAGCAGTTCTTGGCAGTGGGGGAGGTGGAGGTTGATCATCATTGCGAGCATTCACAGCTTTCCTGGGTGCCATGTTCTGACAGAACATAACACAACAGGTTTAATCATTTGTTTGATATCGTCACACTAGACAGTAGTATCATATATATTCACAGGTATATATACCACATAAGTGACATCAAACAATTATTACTCTAGCAGAGTACTTGGTAGGCTTGCACTGAGGGAATCCACACGTGACAAGACTTGCTGTGATTTTTGTGCACTGAATTCCATAATTATGTATGCATCCATAATTACGTAACTCCTTGCACAGTCCGCACAGTTCGTTTCATCCTCGTGTCTCTTCCTTCAGGTAGGCCATTGCTTTCAGGTAAAGTCACATATACTGGTGACATTCTACTTCTAGTACATGCTAATTATCACACATAATTGCAAGTAATTTCTAGTCAACGACAAGTGCTACTCAAGTGCACTCTAAGTCTCGTAGTGTCTTTTCTAGACTCATGTAGACAGTTTCAGGCAGTGGATGTCGCGGGACGTTTTATGCAATGAAAACTCTTTGAAAATTGTTTTCGTGAATGGATCCTAGAGATTGTAGACTAGACTCGAGAAGGAATCCTGGTTCACTACAATCGCAGCTCTGATACCAATCTGTCACACCCCTTTCTACGGCGGAAGCACGAGGTGTGATCATGAAAGGTTCTCATTGCATACGAAGAGTAAACATGCTATATGCTCGTAAAATAACATCAAATACCATGATTTGAAAACATAAGTTTAGCGTTTACATCGCTAGACAGCTTAAAACATTGTCTTAAAAGTTTATAACTTTATTTAAACACAAGCGACATCCACGAGCATAAGCAAGACCGCGCGCACATCCATCCTAGTTACCTGAAATACATGTGAGTTTTTGGAAAAACGTCAACATAATGTTGGTGTGAATTCATGCAGTTTTGTATTTCATGTTTGTATACTTTGTATGAAAACATAGTTTGTGAGTAAATCAAGTTTTCATAAATCCAGTTTCATGTGTACATCACGTACCTATGTATAATTCAATTTCTTCTTGAGTACCCCACGTACTTCAAGTTATTTATCAATCTTCTTGAGTACCCCACGTACTTCAAGTTATATATCAATTCTCTTGAGTACCCCACGTACTTCAAGTTATATATCAATTCTCTTGAGTACCCCACGTACTTCAAGTTATTTATCAATTCTCTTGAGTACCCCACGTACTTCAAGTTATTTATCAATTCTTGTATGGTATGAATTTTATGTAAATACAGTATTTCTGTAATTATCAGATTGTTAATGGGTTGCAAAGCCATTAACATGTGACACGTCATAGGAAGTCACCAAACCTAAGGCATTTAATTGGTATATTCTGAGACACAAAAGCACCACTCGATTCTCGCCCCGACCGAGTGTGAGGCTGCCAGGCACCTGTTAGATCTAACCTTTTGTTCTGCGGTCTGAATGTATACGTTGATTAATGGTGCTTCTGTACCCTATTCGTGACACTATTTCTCATAACGCCTCCTACTTGGTTCTCGTTCTCACCAAGCGCGTTTCTTGTTATCATTTCTCATAGCGCCTTATACTTGGTTCTCGTCTCACCAAATGTGCTTCTCATATTCATATATTTCGTCACACTTGGTTCTCGTTCTCACCAAGTGTACTTCTTGTATTTATATCATACCATTTATAAATATTGTACTTTTGTACATGTATTTCACCCCCGAAGTTATAAAAACTGAAAACAGTTAAAGAGAAAAGGGGGAGCATGAACTCACAACTTTGCGTTCCTAGCGTCGTAAACTCCACCGGATTTGCTTACTTAACGTCGTAACCTATACGCGTTTTCTTATCGTTAGTCACTAGACTTGCGTCGCACAAGTACAGTCACTCTCTTTTGTGTATATTTTCTTGTGTTAAAATATTCTATATTTTTAACTACGTATCTTACTTATATTATTTTCTCCAAAAATAAATATAAGTCTTTTGTGTTTTGCACTTTGCACCCGAATCATGTATCTTGTGTTTTGTATGTGTATTTCTATATTTCTACTCCTCATGAGTATTTAGTGTATTTTTAAGTCTTAATACACTAGCACATATAACACATACTATATACACTTAGCACAAAATTTGGTGATAAAATAATATATATTTTTCTCTCAAAAATATATACTTATTATTCATTTTTATTCTTCAAGAAATCACCATTTCTTATCATCAAAAGTTAGGGAAACCTTGTTAATGCTTTTAAACACATTTTTAGGGAATAAGTTTCTCAAAAACTTACATTTTTCTAAGTGTCAAAATTTATAAAAATTTTGACAGAGTTTCCCCTAAAAATGGAGGTTTCCCACGTTTTCAAAACGTGTGTTTATTTTCTTTTAAATCATCATCAATCATCAATAATCAGCAACAACAATTTTTCATCAATAATCACTACTTTTCCCCACTTCATGAACTTGGATATTTACCAAGATTGTGTAGTAACTTACTAGCACATTTAGTAAGTCTTGTTATCTTTAAAAATAAGTTTAATTTCTTAAAAATCTTATTTTTAAAGAATATGAAGTTTCACAACTTCTAGTCGGTTTTTATGAAAATTATTTCTTTGTTAAAACTTTTGTTACACAAGTATTCCACACACTTGTTTGTTCACAAAAACCACTTTTGTTTGTGTAAGATCCGGTTTAGAACATGTGATTTCTTGGACACTTGGTCCTTTGAAAATACCGCTTGTAGATACGTAGATCTACTAGTTTTAAACACTTTTGTACAAGTTAAAACATTTTTACACAAGTTCATGATGTGTGTGGTATAGTTTCATCATTTAACCTTTGTTACTCTTAAACAAACTTTGTGTCATAATCCAAGATCATGACTAAGTCGGGTTAAATGATGATCCGAGCTACCACAACATAGATCGGGTCTAGATGACCATATATCTCAAATACTACAACTTTTACACAACATATATGCTTTTAACCAACAATATTTACAAGTTTAGTGGACTTTAATGCTTCAAAATGCAAGATTCCGAGTTTTAATCATCATACATCTTATTAACCACCTTAGATTAGTTAAAGTATGAGTTTTAAGCATTATACCTCTAGCTCAAGGCTAGGGAAGAATCTAAGCACAAATCGAGTGGATAAAAGCAAAGTAGAGAGGTCCTTCGCCTTCCGTTTGCTCCAAGACTCCTAATACGTGACCCTTAACACTTGTGTGTGCTTGGAATGATGATGATCGAACTCGAAAATGGATGGTTGAAAGAGGGGTGTTTGGCCGTAAGTTCTAGAGGGAGAGAGGAGAAGAGAGTTGGTGAGTTTATGTGTGTAAGATCTTATGTGTTAATCTTCCAACTTATAGGCCATTAGGATGTGCATTATCCAAAGGGTCTTGTGTCTTCTTGATACTAGACAAATGATTATAAAAATCTTTCAAGTACCAAGTAATGTCTCCCCATGGTTTGGGGCCGGTTAGAGAAGGGGGGGGGTCTAGTTCGGTTCCAAGTACTAGTTAGACATTAGTTATGTTAAACCAAGTTAGTTAGGTGTTTAACTTGGTTAGTTATGTTTAGTGAGATACAATGGGTGTTAGGGTATACGGGGACCCTAACTGGCTCAGAAAAAGATAAATAATGTTATTAACAATATTTTCATGTTCCGGGTATAGTCCGGTTGTTCGGTTACATACCGATTCGTTAAAGTGTTAAATTACACTTTTTAGTGTCGTTTAAGTACCTTTCTTGTACCCTTTCAATTCCCAACACTTAGGGAAATATTCTGGATAATAAAACGACATTTCTGCATAATATTTATGTGTCAAAATGCTGAATTATTGCTGAATTTTATAAATTCTGCACTTAAAGTGCGTTTCGGGTGCTTTTTAGTGCGTATTTTTGCTTTCGTATTGCATATATATTAACCCTTGTATGTATTCTTGGGTTTTAATGCATTCTTGTGTCGGACCTACACCTAGGCCTCAGTTATAATGTCTGACTGCTTTCTGCAGTTCCGTTGACACATAGTGTCTTACCGGTGAGTTTACTATTGACGCAACGCTCTCGTTTATGCATAAAGCAATATTTGTAGTATACAACATGCATGAATTCACTTGTTTATTATGTGTTCAGCCATTGCTGACAATTAAGGACATAATTGCAGTCATTAAGCAATAATTATAGTGTACGGAAATTACCGGTTTGTGCCAGTTGTCACATTATAGATCGCTCGAGGCCTGCATTTATTATAGTTTGGTTGCAGTCCGTTGAATACGCTGGTGTTTGCACTCAGACGATATGTTTGATCGGATTCATCAGTATGAGCGTCCCGTTGGGAACCCAACCTATCATGAACCGATTGTCTTCGACGAGGGTGTGGTTCGCCATGGTGTTGTCTCTGGTGACTGCCTGTATCGTCATAAGTTGACTCTTCTCGCTGAGATGCATGAGCTCTAGACCCCGGCCTCCGTGACTGGGTTACAGGAGCAGTTTGAGCACACAATTGTGTGTATACGGCGTTTAATGCCCCTTGGGACCGGACATACCATGATATCGGAGTTTCTCCTGGTGGTAAGATTGATTGTGCAGGATTTGCTGGTAACATTCCTGGGGTAACAGGATCATTTGCTCGATTAGATTGAACCTCGTTATCGTCTGAGGCCTCTTCTACAATCCCTTCTACTGGTAAATTGTTTCCGACGTTTGGTCGAGGACCAGGTTGCCGGTGAGATGACGAATTTTCTGCCATGTGCAAAAACAGAAAACGGAATGAACTGAATCGAAACGAGATAAAACTAGAAAAACTGAGAAAACGGTGGGCGCCAATGAAGAAACACTAACTAAATGGTCGGAACCGAGATAGTTAGGGGGTTTGAATCCGCATAAAAGGGTTAGCTCTCTCTCGGTTAATTCAGTTGCAACGGGATTTCTTCTCCGGTGGTTCTGCAAAAAAGAACACCGTTAGCCTCGTCAAGGGGAGAAGGGGGTTCTCTCCTTGACCCGACTCCGGCGTGAGAATAAGTATCGGTGATGGAGAAGGTAAGTATTTGAGAAGTGAGAGTGATCTGAGTTAATACCTGAACAGTTCTCATTTTTATAACCGGGAGTTTGGGAGGGAAAACCTGTTATTGAAAAGATGACGGAAGATCCTAACGCCGTAGCGGTTATCTCCCCTTCCGTTAAGTTCTTTGATCCTTCGTTAAGTTGTCCCGATCCGATGTGAATGCACACGGATCGTGGTTTGATCTATGGCTGGGGGATTGTCACGTGGAAAGTGATTAAGTGGAGATTACTCTCCAATTGCATGCATTTGTTGTGATTTCAGGGTTGCTTGTGATGATGACACGTGTCCAGACGGTTATAACCGTCTGGGAGGTGCACGATTGTATTTCTTTCTGGAAGATTACTGCTGTAATCTGGTGTGATACCTTACTGTGTGGACACAGACAAATAAATCCCAAGTCTGGGTTAAATAGTATCCAAGTCTGGATACTTATGCGGAAGTATTGAACAGAGGATTTTAATCCTTTGTCAAATGGGAGAAAGCGCAAGGATTTATGTTTTCCTTTAGGGCGCGTGACTGTGAATCGCTGATTTTCCCTTCTTTGTAAGACCGATGCGCGGCCGCGCAAGGTCAAAAGGCTAAAAAGGTTGGTTTGTGGTATGGTCTCAAATCCTTTTTATGAGGTTTTTGGGACCTTACCCCTTCACGTTGCGACGTATTCACTCGCCAAATTTAGAACAAAACGTAAAACGAAAAATTTGCAATAGATGAAAAGTATGGGGATCAAAGTTGAAAACGAAAAAGTATTAGGGGTTAAGTTGCAAAAATTGAAAAGGTTTTTCTAAAAGTAAAAAAAATCAAAAAGTAAAAATGCAAAAAAAAAATAATAATAATAATAATAAAACCTTTAAATTAGAAGTGAAAAGGTCAATTTTTTTTTTTTTTTTAAAAACTCCCTATGCTTAAAGTACAACTTCATTAAACTCCAACATGTTACTAATTTATAGTATGAAAATATTGTTTGTTGAATCTTCGTGGATGAAAATTTGATAAATTGAACAAGTAAAATAACTCTATGAACAAGGTTGAGAGATTAAGATTATAGATTGAAATGTTGTTTTGTATATTATGAAATTTGATTTATTGTTTGCTAGTTATGTCTATGGTGAAGGTATTAGAGTGATTTTCGTCTATTAAATTTAGGCCGACGTTAAAATCTTTCAATCTAATTTATTAATTGTTAAAAATAATTTCAATCATCAAGTTGTTAATAGAGATTGTAACGGGAATACTTGAACCTAAAACATTTAAGATGGATATTTGAGTGTGAAACCAATTATAGGATTGAAAAAAAAACAATTTAATCATGAAAAGTCTGTATACATATTGTTTTGATTAGTACAACAACTAATTGATCCTTTAATCTAACAAACTAGTTGTAACACCCGTGTGTTTAATAACAATCGAAATCAAATACTAAAAAACAGATTATAATATATCATTTAAATTATTTGCATTTAGTTACATAGTGGAGGGTTCAAATGAGAAGAATTTTTTTATAAGAAGAAAAAAGAAGAAGTTTCAACCAATAAGAATGCTTTATTTTACTTTATTTAATATTTGTATTTAATTTTTATATAAGGGTATATTGGTAAACTTACATAAATCATTAATTTGTATTTTTCCCCTTTAATAACTAGCTAAATTAAATTTGTAACTCCTTTTCAAAATATATACTTTTTCCAAATTAAAAAAACAACTTAATTTAAAGTATAGAATAAACTACTAGTTGTGTTGGATAAATTACGAGTTGTGTAGGATATATTTCGAGGTGTGTAGGATAAATTTCGACTGTATAGGATAAAATTCTATAATATGTATGGTATATGTAGGAAAATTTTGATATGTGTAGGTTTTGTAGATTATATGTAGGATAATTAATGAATAGTTGACTAATTAATTAAAGAGGGAAAAATAAATGACATGAGTTATAAATGAAATAGCATTTTACTAATATGTCCTTTCTTCTTTTTTTTCTCACATTAAATTTCTTCTCAAATGAACCTTCCCCTAGTTACATATCCTTATAAAACAATGTTAAAGACAGTTTGTTTTAGTGTACATGTTTGATATAGGAATAAGCTAAGTAATTGATAATATGTTGTCTAAAATGAAAGCATGACCTAATTTTATGTTAAAGACAGTTTGTTTTAGTGTACATGTGCAAAGTTTTTGTCTAGGTGGACACCCCTCCGATGGACGCGGGTTCATCGTAAACATTGAATGTAAGCCTACGTTTAAAAGATTACATAAATCAATAAAAAATTGATAATTTGATTAAAAGATTACATAAATCAATAAAAAATTGTATATTTAACTTCTAATGAAATTCTCACATGAAAATACCAAGATATGATCGAAATCATTTAACAAAAATCATAACTTGTATGTCATTTAAGAAAATTTGTCCAAAAATTAGTTTGCACAACCACATCAAAAAAAAATTTATAAAAAAAAAATCCATAAATCGATCAAAAATCATATCTTGTATGTTATCTAACGAAATTCTCATATGAAATAACCTAGATAGGATCAAAAAAAATCATTGAATAGTACCGATGGACGTGTTGTTGTTAGTATTATCGTTTCAATGCGGCCAAACTTTCCACAGAGCCGTCAATGATATCTTGCAACATTCTTGCATATTTCTGCACCTATCAACCATAATAAAAGAGAAGTTTAGTCATGTTTTATTTCAAATGGGTTGAATAAGAGAATTTAACTAACAATAAAATGGGTGAAATAGATGAGCCACATACTCAAAACATGGTAGACGCCAAACTGATTAATTCCATTAATATAACAATCGTGCATTGACCCATTTAACTAACATTTTAATTGTTTTGAATGTACATTACACATGAAAAATAAAGTTGTGTTCTTCTATACATATTGTGTGATAACTTTAATGACGGTTACATATAACATGCCAAATAATTCCAGTTTAGCGTTTGCTGTGAATATATATATATAGGATAAGGATCATGTGAGAAATAGTAGGCTATTTGAGAAACTTGAGAAGCATTCTGACCACACATTTTCCCTAAGCAAAAAAATGCAAAAAAAAATGCAAATTTTTTTTTTTGGAAAAATCGCAGCTTTTTCTTTAAGGATTTAATTTTTTATTATTTTTTTTAAATTTTTTTTGGATTTATACACATGTGTATATTGTTAATCTTTTAACTATACATATATGTATATTGTCAATTATACATATATGTATATACATGTTTAAAATTGAAAAAATAAGTGTTATTTAGGGTTTAGCATTAGGGTTTAGTAATAGTATTTAGGGTTTAGCTTTAACTTTTGGGTTTAGCTTTATCTTTAGGGTTTGCATTAGGGTTTAGCATTAAGGGTTTAGCTTTAGGGTTTAGTTTTAGCTTTAGGGTTTAGCATTAGGGTTTAGAATTAGGGTTTAGCTTTAGGGTTTAGCATTAGGGTTTAGAATTAGGGTTTAGCTTTAGTGTTTAGGGTTTAGAATTAAGGTTTAGCTTTAGTGTTTATGGTATAAGGTTTAGGATTTATAACACATATTTTTTCAATTTTAAACATGTATATACATATATGTATAATTGACAATATACATATATGTCTAGTTAAAGATTAACAATATACACATGTGTATAAATCCCAATTTTTTTTTAAATAATAAAAAATTTAATCCTTAAAGAAAAAGCTGCGATTTTTTCAAAAAAAAAATTGCATTTTTTTCACCTTTTTTTGCATTTTTTGCTTAGGGAAAATGTGTGGTCTAGATTGTTTCTCAAGTTTCTCAAATAGGGTGGACTTCTCTTAGGATCCGTACCCTATATATATATATATATAGGGGACAGCTAAAATGAGAACCATCTCCAGTTGTAAGAACCGTGAGAACTTTTTGATCCGGGGCGAGTTGGACCAAATTTTTTTTTTCATAAACGTAGATGCTTGTATTATAAACACATTTGTAAAAAAAAATTCAAAAAAAAAAATGTCGTGTGTGTAGTTTTGAACACCACAAGTTTGTGTTTACGGGTACCGTAAATTTTAAATAAAATTTACGGGTCCCGTAAACGCAAACTTTGGGTGCTCAAAACTACACACCCGACATTTTTTTTGAATTTTTTTTACAAATGTGTTTATAATACATGCATCTACGTTTATGAAAAAAAATTTGGTCCACCTCGCCCCGTACGGTGTAGTTCTCACGGTTCTTACAACTGGAGGTGGTTCTCATTTTAGCGGTCCCCTATATATATATATATATATATATATATATATATATATATATCTTCAATCCATTTCTCCTTTTTCCAATCTTGTGTATGACCAAACCCATTTTGAAAGTACGCTACTAATGAAATCTTTCACTGCTGGGAACCTTGCCCCCCTGTGGCGCATGATCTTCTGCAACCGGTGGTACCCAGTTTTGATGATTTTCGGTACCGGTACCACACTCATCCCTAGTTAGGCATGATGTGATCAGTGGTCTTTATTTGGTAGCTGTAAGCGTTAGTAGCACATTCCCAGAAAACCTCAGTCTTGTTCAAAACAGTTAGAGGTGTTAAAGGCCCGAGCCGTTAGGTATCGGGGCTAAAGAAGAAACTTTTTGCTAGCACATACATTAGTTTTGTATGTCAGCTGCTCAATGCATGTCCTCTGATCCAACACGCTTTGTTGCCCAACCTTTAAAAGTTTATGTTACCAAGATTTATTAGCACTTGAACTTCAAAGTCAAAGTAACAACATGCATTATAACAATATAGAACTTAAAACTTATGAGACTTTGAAAATGACATACGTGCATTCGGTTAAGATCAACTCAGGGGATCTTACTTGTGCAAATTTCCAACCATATCACTCCATAGTTGTATACATCCGACCTGTAACAACAAAGCAAATATTAAATTCACAAATCAATACTCTTGTGAAATTAAAAATAATCTTTTTTTATTTCCAGATTACCAGCTAGGAACACACTTTTATCTGCTTGCCCATTACGGATAATTTCTTGAGCCATCCATTGGGGTTACAAAAAGTAAAAAAAAATCATTTACAACAAATTAAAACCAAACCAAAGCTTGTCAAATTAGTTTGCAATATGTACGTACCGTTTCTTTCCTCGACTTTGTATTGAGGAATGTTATAAAATAAAACCCACTCGACCTTTCAACAATGTTTAATCGTAATCTAACAATTCCTAAACACGATTCAGAACAAAAGAAGCTAATCAAGAAAGAAAACTATGGTTAATACCTTCTCTGAATCAGAACCCGCAATCACAGTTGACGATTCAAGATCCTCAATCTTGCAAAACACAAATACAACAAACCCCACAAACAAACTCACGTCAATTCAAACATATTCAATAAGACAACAATGGGAAAAAAGAACATATATCAAACTCTAATTCAATCATACCTCAAGGTTTTGTTCAAAAGCTACATGGGATTGTTCAAAAGCTACAGGCGCTGCTAAATTTCTCGTCAGTTAAAAAAAAGGCAGTTTGTAAATGGTTCATATTCGCGATTGTTGTAACCGGTTTATAAACCAAACGAATGTAAAAAAAAACCCGGATAAAACCTGGTTTTTTGTCCCAATCGGTTTTAAACCTGGAAGTGAATCGGTTGTACCAGTTCGGGTTCTCACCATATCAAACCAATTTGAAAACCGAACCACCTTAAAGACCGAACCTATTTTTTAAAACAAGTTCAGGTTCAGAAGTTGATGTAGCGAAGGCCTAACCATGATCAATATCTTTAATAATTCCTTTTGTTTCTTTCCTATTCCCTATACATAAAAGTAGTAGCTTTTACACGAGATCCTTATGCAAAAAGGCATTAAATCTTATAACGAAATTCTCATATTGACATGGAACCAATTTATATCAGATTCAGTATTGACCTTCCCAGCTAAGTCCACCATATTGCGGCGAGTGTCCCAATTTATATCAGATTTAGTTATGTTGTCTATTACAATTGTTGACGTTAAAACACGAACATTTTAAAGTATATATTTTTAATGCATACGTCATCCTTCCTCGTTAAAAAGTTAATATATAACCCTAATCCAATAAAAATATATTAGACCCTTTTATACAGAAGAAAAAAATTATACCCTTTACTCCCACTAAAAATTTAATTTATCATATAATATCACATTAATTTATCATACAATATCACATTTATCGAATAAAAACTCACAATATCAAATGTATTATTTTTTAGATTTATGATATATCTTTCTAGATGTCCGTTAAAATGAAAATTTGCTTTAAAAAAGTGTCAATTTGGTACGGGTCAGATTAAGTGAGGCATGGCTGATATGATATAATTACATGTTATTTGAATGAATAAGATTCTTATAGTAGGTTTAATGCGAAACTATGTACCTGACTTTGAATTTTATCACACACAGCAATGAAGTGTTTAGGACCAGCAATACATCTAACTCTCCAACCAGTCATTGCAAAAGCCTAGGGAAATGCAGATTAAGTGAGCCATGGCTAATATAATTACATCAACACACCTAATCAAATAAAAAAATGTCACACGAGTGACATTGACATTATAAATTGAAACCATCAGTTCTATTATAATTTGAAACCATCAGTGACACTTGACATTATAAATTGAAACCATCAGTGACATTGACATTAGAAATCAAACTTACCAGCCAAACGCAGGCGGTGATTCTTCATCAGGTACTGCAGCAGATTAGTCCCAACAACTTGAACATTTGCAACGCCAAAACCCATGTGATGCGAATACAAACCCAGTTTAAATAAAGAATAGGCAGCTCCGTATACCCAGAACTGGGCTTTGAACAATAAAAACCACATAGCATGCAGAATAACGGCATCAGACTCCTGATCCCTCCACTTTTGACGCATGTATATAAACAAACAGACAGCTGGTTCTGTCCCAAACTGACAGACAGCACTACGGCCTAGCTAGTAGATTCTGCAGATCTTCGTAGTACAAGCAGCTATTTTTACCACTTTACCCCTGCAGACATTAAGTAACCTCTGCATTATAACACTTCGCCATTGATGCATGCTTCGATACATTTTTCCAAACGTGATGTTTCCAGCTCTCGTAGTCCATGAGTTGTGAATATGCCACCTCCCGAGAGCCCAAGACATCATTTGGTAATAACATGTTTAGCCACTTAACTAAAACAATTTTAGCCTCTCAATTCGCATAATAAACAACTTTAACCCCTCAACTTTAATAATGACACGTTAGCAGTTAGCCCCTCAACTTTAGTAATAACATGTTTAGCCCCTTAACTAAAACAACTTAGCCCCTTCATTTGTATAATAAACAACTTTAGCCCCTTAATTTGTATAATAAACAACTTTGGCCCCTCAACTTTAATAATGACATGTTTAGCCCCTCAAATTTGGTAATAACATGTTTAGGCCCTTACTTAAAACAATTTTAGCCACTCAATTTGCATAATTAACAAATTTAGCCCCTTAACTAAAACAACTAAAACAAATTTAGCCCCTTAACTAAAACAACTAAAACAAATTTAGCCCCTTAACTAAAACTCACATCAGATTCATGAAAACCGGATATAAAATCTCAGTGGTAGTTATTATAACATGGAGAGTGATTACAACCTACAAGAGTAGAACAGATTATAATAATTTCAGTCAATTTAATATAGTTCCTCATAGCAATTTACTTACAAGGTCTGATATACGTTTTTTCCATGCCAATTTCTCAACAATGTAATCAGCAAGAGGGAAGAACAGAAGAGAGACACTGCGTAACAAATCAGAAATCAGCTCTCCGTGTCAACTATTTCCTTTTTACTAAATGGAGTAATTATTTTGTATACGTTCCTAGCAACAAAGACTAAAAAAAGAGTTTTACCATTACATCAGAAGTGGCCAATCTCTTAATGATCTTGAACTGAAGATAAAATTGGAATTGATCAATAATCCGTACTGTAAATATAATTTGGATAATGTTAGCAACAATATTGATGATTCATCTAAACATATAAGTTGATACCAAAATACAATAGTTAAAACAGCATAAGGCTTACCTTCATCAGATTCTCAATAATGAGCCTACCATTTACAGCAAAGATGGAAAATTTAAATACCAATTTAAATTAGATTAAGAAACAATCAAACTAAAGCACAAGCAAAATCTAGGGTTTGAAGTGAAGGTAAAGAAGATACCAGAAATGAAACCCTAAGAAGTTTAAACCACAAATTTAAACTGTAATTGAAGAAACAAAACGCACCTGAAAATGCAGTTGCATAACATCGATTTACTGATTTCATAACTAAATCGAAGGTGCGAGACTTACCGGCAGTCGGCGCCTCTGTTCTTCTTGCACGACCACCACCGTCGGATGTGTGCTACTATAAGCTTCCTTGTCCTCTATTTAGTGGATCCCAACAGTGGCGCCTCTGCTTCCTTGTTACGATTCAATCTCTTCGGATCTATAGATGATCTAAACGTGTCGCCTTCCATGAAGCTTTGTATCTGATTTTGAATCTGATTGTGTGCTTGACCTACCGATTGTGAGGAGAGAAAAATTAGGGATTTGAGAGAGAGAGAGAGAGAGAGAGCAGAGAGTTGATAAGGAGAAATTAAAAAAAATGTTTTATAGGATATTGTTTGAATTTTGAATCTAGAGCCAAATTTTGAATTTTGAATTTTGAATTTTGAATCTAAAGTCAATATATATTAATTAAAAAGTTAATACAATATATAAGATTTTTAATGTGATTTATGACATCAGCAAAGGCTATGTGGCATACTTGGAAATTTGACACGTAGGCAAAATTACATCAGCGGCTAATCTCCCTTAATAGATAGTATAGATGGTATGGTAATAGTTCTTTCATCAAGTTTATCTTTGTTAAAATAACGGTGCATCATTCTTCGTTAGTTAGGTATGTTTTGGGTCGTTGTAGAGACCACGATTCATCATAATCGGAGTTTCTACTAGCTTGATAGGTTCAACTATACAAAAGTTTTCCAATATAACAGTATTTATTATAATAAAAAAAATATAAATATTGGTTTTAATATCGTTTCGGTTAATTCAACTAGTAATATACATATAACCATAACAATGTCACAAAAAATCGGCTATAAAAGAATAAGACCGAACTATTAGCTTCTCACTTAGTTTGATTATTCCGTTTATGATTTGGTTATCATTCCAAACTCCGATCTTCTATTAAAGATTAAGCAACTTTTTTAAGTTCGTGATACATGTTCACATATAGCAAATAAAGAAAGTTCTAACATCAAATTGTTCATTTGGCAAAAACATGTTTTTGCTTGTGTTTAGTGAGATGGCATTGACCAATTTGCATTCTACATTATCAATAAATAATAAAAAGAATATAGTTTTAAAAACTAATATAAAATTGGGTTGGGGGTTAAAAGTTCCAAAAGTGTACCAACTATACCTTTTAATTAGAAAATAAATTTTTATCTTATTAGAAAATATATTTTAATACATATTTAATCTCAAACCCACCTATAAAACTAAATAAACAAATTTGTCTAACCCCGATACTATAATATTTTTATACTATTTAACAAAAATAGTCAAGGAAATAGATTTCTAGGAAGTCTAATTTGTGATGGTTCCTAGAAAAACCATGACTAATGAACCCTAGATGACAAACAAGAGTATCAACAAACTGCATGAAATCTTTGACTCTTAGTATCGAATAATGAAAGTTTTAAGTTTTTCTATGGGGTGCCTTATTCCCACATACCCTATCTTATTTTCACATCCCCTATTGTATACGGGCCGTATACAATTATACGGCTCGTATAGAATGTTTTTTAATAGGAAAATGCGCAGAGAATGTTTTTTTTGGTTTTATTATATACGGCCCGTATACAGTTATACGAGTCGTATACATGTGTATACGATTTGTAAAACGTATACGGCTCACTTGATTTATTTTTGTGGGTTTTTGATGTTAGCACATGTATACGGGCCGTATAACTATATACGGGCCGTATATATTGGCGTTTTTTCAAGTATCACGTTTTATTCCTGTAAAAACACAATCCTTCTAGGGTTTCTAAACTCTTCATCACCTTTAACAATGTCGATAAACGTTGATCGGAACATGCCGCTTAAATCGGAGCACAGGTAGAGTAACGTTACCGATCAGTCCGTTGATGAAAACCTTAGCGATCGCAGAGATCTTCGTGTTGGTTATTTATCGATTCCGAGTAACTAGCAGAAGAACCTGACACAAACAAGTTCTCCACAGTTTGTTATTCAGATCTCTGTTCGGTCATCTTTCCAAACTACAACACACGATACTTTTAATAAGTTGTCATAGTTGTCAAATTCGATTTCAACAAATCTTTTCATTTTCCTTCAATTTCTAAAACATTCTCTGTTACATGAAGACGTGTCGGGTTCTTCTACTAGTGGTATTTTACTGAAGTATTGAAGATTGAGGCGGGCATTGTTTAAATCTGAATATAACTAGATGTTACGTGTATCAGCGTTGTTTATCACCCTGTGTGAGCATTGGAAACCCGACAAACAGTCTTGACAACTGTGACATTTTATCTATCTATGTGTGTCACATCCATCCTGTTATTGCAATCGATATGATTAATTTTTTCAGATTTTTTTCTAATTAGCGTTGTTAACTACCAAAAGAATGCATACACAAATAGTCCTAGTGGACGGAGCAAAGAGACCGTTGTGTATCTGAATCAGGTTCTCAAACAAACACTACCAAAGATGGGTTTGTGATAAATACCGGAGCTGTTATCTCGGTTGTTCAGTACTCTCCTATATCAACTTGAACGGTTGATGGTTACAAGGATCGTTCTAATAGATTAAAGAGAATAAACCATTTTTTACCAATTTTCACTCCAGTAGTTGAAACTTGAGCGCAGGAATCAATTCAAAACCCTCACCCTCAAAAATCAACCAGAAACCAAAGGAAAAAAGGGCTGAAAATGGCTGATGGTTCTTCGTTGAGGAAACCAAACGTAGACGGAGATGATAGGCCTGGTAACCGGAAGAGAAATCAATTGTATTTTTTTAGTTGCTTCTCTTGTTAAGTTTCTGAACCAACCGAAATCCACAAATTCCAACAGTTTCTTCATAGATTCCGTCCGGTTTCCAAACTCTTTCACACAAAGTTAATATTCACTGTGGTGGATGCAAGCATAAAGTTAGAAAAATACTCAACAAAGATTGAAGGGTACACAACTGAAGGTTCAGTGCACGAACAGTTTCTTACGAACGATATGTATCAGGAAGCTCAACTTGAACGGACGATATGTATCAACAAATTGTGAGTGGGAATATGGCTATGAAGAATAGTATGGATAAACAATCACCGGTACGGGTTTTTCTGCTAGTTATTCGGAATGTTTCGAATCATCACAGAAGACGTGTCGGGTTCTACTGCTAGTAGTATGAGTTTGAGTCCATTGTGGTTCGTGAATGTTTCGAATCCTCTCGACAAGGATCGTTCTAATAGATTAAAGAGAATAACCCCTTTGACAAACACATTGGTATTTTCTCAAAATGTGCAAACTTGAAGAATCTCACATTAAAGGAGTTTGCAACAACGGGATCAGATGGTTTGAGTATCTTTCATCCTCGTTTGGCTAATCTCACACTTGAAAATGACAACATTGGTATTTTCACAAAATGTGCAAACTTGAAAATGAAAACTTGCGAGATCTGACCCAATCGAAATCCACAATTCTTTTACTCATAAACCCTTGAATCCCAATGCTTCATTTGTAACCGTAAGGATGATGCAAATTTGTACGTAAAGATCTCTACACAAACTCTTCTACATCTTTTAACCAGTTGTCCATCACTTAAGACTTTGAAAGATTTGTTGAAATCGAAGCATTCACGAACCACAATGGACTCAGACTCATGTTCAAGTAAGTGTCTAAAAATCTGAAAATTCAGGTTTACCTTGTTAATTTCTCAAAACAAACTCTCGTTTCTTCATCTTCATCTTCAAGAACAATGATGAACAGATGATGTCAGATAATACTTCATTTGTTGAGAAACCATTATCTTGTGATACATGAACGTTGTATTCTTGTCTTTCAGAAGAGTTTGTATTGAACCAAGAATACTTCAAACATTCTATACCTTGCAACGTATACAGGTGCAAGAGAATGGCGAGTTATTTTCAGTTATTTCTGTTGATTCACAAATTCCATTGTTTAAACCAGAATCAGGTTCTCAATACAAGGATCGTTCTAATAGATTAAAGAGAATAAACCATTTTTTTACCATTTTTTACCATAGTATACGAGCCGTATCAGAATATACGGCCCGTATACAATCATCGTATACATTGTTTACGATCGGTAAATTTGTTTTTTACCGAGAGTATACGGCCGTATAAACGGTATACGGGCCGTATACATATGGTAAAAAATGTTAAAAAATATTTCTTTCCTTTTTTTAGTTGCTTCTCTTGTTAAGTTTCTGAACCAACCGAAATCCACAAATTCCAACAGTTTCTTCGTAGATTCCGTCCGGTTTCCAAACTCGGTCATTCCTTGTGATACATGAACGTTGTATTCTTGTCTTTTTCAGAAGAGTTTGTATTGAATGGCGAGTTACCATTTTTTAACCGAGAGTCAGGCGTTGGAAGGATTGTAGTAGTAGGACATTGGTACCACTGTGAAAATTGCATCAGGAAGCTCAACTTGACTTGACATTGGTACCACTGTCAAGTATGTCGGGTTCTGCAAATATTATCTTGACAGTGGATCGAGTGATACGCTTATCTATTCTGGTCAAGGTGGGCATGGTTTGTTCGGGAGTAAAATTGCATCAGGAGGGGAGAGAGTCTGATACAATAAGGATGTTGGGAATTAAACGCATGTACGTGACAAAATAAGGATGTTCGCATAAACATATATTCGTTTCATAACCTCCTCCTATAAATCAACCACAACTGACAAAGAGCCTGTATTAGAAGCCATCCTATGTCTTTTACCAACCGAAGAGGCAGCATAAGACGTGTCGGGTTCTTCCAACATTCACGAACCACAATGGACTCAGACTCATACTACTCACCCTCCCCTGAGGAAAAGTTTTCCCGACGACTCAAGAAAATCCACAATCAATGTATACAGGTGCAAGAGAATGGCGGGTGATATAGTAATTTTCAATAATGTAGGAAGGATTGAAGTAGTAGGACATTGGCGGGTGATATAGTAATTTTCAATAATTTTCAACCATTTTTTCTTTTCCTTCAATTTCAAGAACATTCTCCCTGTGTATGTGCTTGTGCTGTAGAAACCGGTGATGAATTTGTATACACAACTGAACGTTAATTGATATTGTTTTAGACAACAACAGACAATGAACGGATTGTTGGTGGATAACGCAAACAAGTTCTCCACAGTTTGTTATTCAGATCTCTATTCGGTCATCTTTCCAAACTACAACACACGATAAGTTTAAACTTTATAGTGTGTGATTTGACCAGGAAATGATTGGGAATTAAACGCATGTCCGTAATCCCGCGTTGATAGCTTCCGTTTTATTTAGACTCCTTACAACTCTCATCAAATGCCTCACCC
The DNA here is from genome assembly GCA_030545235.1 of Helianthus tuberosus. NCBI lineage: Eukaryota > Viridiplantae > Streptophyta > Magnoliopsida > Asterales > Asteraceae > Helianthus > Helianthus tuberosus. The sequence continues at coordinate 21,051,243 of CM060436.1, read as the reverse complement.
TTCCTTTTATTCTATAATTATTAAATAAAGAATAACACCATGCCCGTAATCCCGCGTTGATAGCTTCCGTTTTATTACAGTCATATGACACGTTTTCTTGTTCTTCAATCTTTGTTACTTGTTGATGTTTTATTTTTTCCTACTTTTAGAAAGTTTTGAGCACCTCACCACTCTAAAATACTTGAAAAATCAAATTTTCGTTCCATACGGGCCGTATAACAGTATACGGCCCGTATACACGTTCGTATACATTGTATACGACCAGGCAAACTTATTTACACATGGTGTATACGGGCCGTATACTGTTATACGGCCCGTATAGAATAAAAACAACTGACAAAGTCTGCTGGCACAGACTTTGCCAGTTGTTTTTATTCTATACGGGCCGTATAACAGTATACGGCCCGTATACACCATGTGTAAATAAGTTTTCCCATGTGTTAATATTAGGACCCTTTTCTATTATTTATTTAGATTAGAAGAGTATAATAAAAAACAAATAAAAACGTAATTGGATTATAAATAATTTATAACTAATGTAAATTCGTCTTATATATATTTATAAGTATTATTATAACAAATTACATTAAAAATATGTAAAAAAATAACTTTAAACAGGGGCGGCCCTAGGGGTGGCGGGGAGGACCACCAGCCAGGACCCGTGTTTTCCAAGGGCACATTTGATAGGCCCATTTACAAATATATCTTGAATTATATAAGTTAGCTTATTAGGTTTAACTTACCCATTTGATTTAAAAAAAAATAATAGTAATAAAGCAAATATCCTTTTGTTTCGGCGAGATTGGCAAACACCTGGAGATTGAAACGACACGCACTCGCAAATCCTTGAACAACAAGCCAACAGACCACCACACAAATACCTAGTTTGTCCCTTCTGATTGAAATTCCGGCAATTCTTTGGCTTCTCTAGATGCATGGACACGAAGGCAGGGTCGTAGAATTCGCAATCCACCCACGTCCCATTGTTATCTTCTTGCTCTCCACACAACTCCGACTCGGTGACTCGCAACTCGCAAGGCTCCATGGCACTAACTAGGTATGATCAGTTAGGTACTTAGGTGTTATGTGGCGTATGATTGTCACGATTATTTGCGTGTTATTTGGCGTTAATTTTCGATTAGTCAGGTGTTTTTTGGCGTTATATTTCGTTAATGTCCAAGGGACATATTTTTTCGAGCTCGGACAGGGCACCTGAATTCTCAGGGTCGGCTTTGACTTTAAATAACTAATTTACACATTAAATTAAATTAAATTAAATTAAACCTTAACTAATTTGGTCGTATTAATATGTCTGAGATCGTTTGTAACTAAATATTTTACGGTTTATGCATAGATCAACCATTCAAGGTACTTTGGTTTAGTAATTGTGTTAAGATATATCTTAATAACTTCTTATATCCAAGCCTCTATAATATCATTAAAAGTTAACTAATGATCATCAAATGAACTCTTTAATTGTCACACCTCAACCGACGGCGGAAACATCGGAGCGTGGCACTGAGCGAAACAGACTGTTCAAGAGAATCCACAACAACTATCAAATTACCGAATCTTTAATGTTAATATCCCATACTACTAACAGATAAAGTAACAATAGCTATTACAGATAATTGTCTAAAAAACAAGCAAACTGTTCCGACAACTCAGATTTTATTATGTTTGTTTCTAGAATCCATCCTAGCTTGATTCCAGCAAGTAACAAGCAAAGCATCCTAAACACCTGTCACATACGTTAAAAATAGAGGTCAATACACATAGTGTAAATGTGAGCATACAAGTTTAATAGTATAATAGATAGCGAAAAAGAGTTTTACGCATAACCAGCATGTAACATGTATAGTGTGAAGCAAGTAGGTTATCGAGAATGAAATATGCACAGACATGACTGCGAGTTTTAGAATGCGCAACACATATCACTATTGTGATACGTGAAGAAAAGCCCTTAACAACCCCTGTCCACGACAGGTGCTGAGTCCAAACTATAGTACTATCGTTGCTAAGGTGTCAGACAACAATCACTGTGTAAACATAACATACAAGCATTCATCGAGTAACACGTATAACATGCAGTAATGGTTAGCGTATAAAAGTGTTTGCGTTGTGTGATCGTTGTGATTTGATATAAGTAACGTATGTAACACCCAAAAGTGCTTAAAGCAAAAAGGGATCGAGTATACTCACAGAAAGTGCTTAATAACTAAACACCGTCTTGGATTGAAGGGAGCGCTGGAGGGTTAGCCTGAACAGAACGATAGCGTAAGCGATAAGCAACGCGTTAAACGATGCGTAGTGATGGAGTGTCGAAGGGACATCCGAACGGATGGCAATCTGATCAGATGGTCATCCGGTCGGATGGCCATTCGGTCGATTCGCCATTCATTTGGGATGAATGTGTTTGTGTATGATGTGACTTTGAATTTTTCGTTGTAGCATTTTGAAAACAGAGAAGTATCTCTACCCTTCAGGTCGTTCGATCGAACGGTCGTCCGGTCGGATGGCCGTTCGGTCGGATGGCGATCCGTCCAAGTGTGATATTTCAGAGAACAAGTTCACAGCAGGAATGTCATTCGATCGGATGGTCTTCCGATCGGATGGAAATCCTTTGGAAACTGATGATCTTTGAAGATTTGCTAAAAAGTTTAAGTGTTGAAGACCAAGTGCAATCCGATCGGACGGCAATCCGTTCCACGACCTGATCTGTGAAAACTAGGGGTGTAAACAAGCCCAGAGGCTCGAGAGCTACTCGTGATCGGCTCGGTTAAAAGCTCAAACGAGCCGAGCCTTAACGAGCCCGAGCCCGAGCTCGAGCCTGAAATAGAGCTCGTTTTGTTATCGAGCCCGAGCTCGAGCCTGAAATACAAAGCTTGTTTAGGCTCGCGAGCCTAAACGAGCCCATACAAAATTTTATTTTTTTTATATATAATATATTAATAATGATGATAACATTGATGAGCCGAGCTCGAGCCGAGCTTTGCCTTGTTTAAGCGATGTTGAAGTGAGCTCGAGTCGAGCTTTTAGCTCATTTAAGGTTGTTCTCAAAATAGTTCGAGCCGATTCGAGCCGAGCTCGAGCTTTGGGTTTTACTAGCGAGCCGAGCTCGAGCTCAAAGAAGTAGGCTCGAACCGAGCCGAGCTCGAGCTCGAGCTTCATAAAAACCTAACGAGCCGAGCTCGAGCCTGGTCGAGCTCGGGTTCGGCTCGGCTCGTTTACACCCCTAGTGAAAACTTGGATATTTTGTTAAGTTTGAAAAGTTTGCGGTTTGATCGAGACGGTATGACACGCGTTAAACAACGGGAACTCCGTCAAGACCGAGTCATCCAATCGAAGTGGGAATCACCCCATCCTGATCAGCTAACTGTTCGTGAAGGTCGTTCATGTTCATCCCGAAATCGGTTGTCTCTTTGATAAGAATCAGATCTCAGACCGACACTTCACTAGGAAATGAGTGGAAGGCCTGAATGAGTTTCGATTCTATCGGTTTTGAGTGCATTGAGTGTAAAAGAGTTGAAAGAAAGTTATAAAAACATCTTTCAATCACTTTACTCTTGAAAATGTTTAGATCTAGATGAAATCAGTGTTAAATCATGTGGAAATCCTTTAGATCTAAGTTGTTCTTGATGGAATGAGGTCAAATCTTGAAGTTCATAAGAACCCCATGATGACATCATCCTAGAACACCTCAAATCAGCCGATTTCATGGTTAAAAGTGAAGATTCAAAGGTGAAAATGATGAAGAAGTGTGTGTAGATGATAGATGTACAAGATTGAAGAAGAAACTTACAAGAATCGCGAGAAATCAAATGAGAAAGGCCTGAGAAGTTGAAGAGTCGCATTAGAGCTGTCACATCACTGTTTGTGATGTGACAGGTGCTATTTATAAGATTCCAAAAGAGGAAAGACGGTGCAGGTGCGGATCGGATGGCAACCCGATCGGATGACCATTCAATCGAATGGTCATTCGATCGAAGGGCTGTCGCGAGTTGGTTTTCGTGTTTCAGGCGTTAAGGGTTGCGATGCGTTTCGAGTAAGCGATGCGATAGTATTACCCATTAGTCACACGAATAACCTAACTACTAAATACCATAAATAAAATCCTAAATCTCGAGTTTGCGATGAGATTGCGTTGCGATAGAGTTGCGATTGCGTTTGCGATTTATCACCTCAACATAAACATAACATGCACAAGTAACACATAATAGCACACACACGTAAATATATCCATAACCTATAATTCGAGTTGCGATGCGATAACGATGCGATTAGCGATAAGTCGATCAGCGATTAAACTGCGATTAAATAGCGATTTATTAACAAGTACTCCACATAATACAACTAAAGCGATTCAAATTAGAGTATCGATTACAAGTCAAGAAGTACAATCAGTAATTAAGCAAGGAGTGACAGATCGCAATTAGCAATATTTTCTTCCTTTGACTTTGACCTTGACTTGTACTTTGACTTCAAAAAGTCGAGTTGTTACATTAATCATTAATCAACATATGTAGTTGGTATAATGGTTACTAAACTATAATATGATAATTAAATCACTAATTGTGCCTGGATAAAGGGAAAGATAAAGGAACTAAAGTTTTTTTTTTTCTCATTTGTGTACATAAAAAAGACTTACATATATCATATATAGATTTTTATTAAAAAAATACAACAAGAAAGAGAGCAGAAATAGCCACAACTATCATATATATTTTTTTCTTTCATCTTCTTAAATACTTCTTTATTTCCCACCTAAATGGCCAGTAGTGGAGGGTTCAAATGAGAAGAAAAATTTTGTAAGAATAAAAAGAATAAGTTTTAAATCAATAGAAATGCTCCATTTACTTCATTTAATATATGTATTTAATGTTATTAATAAGGGGATATAGGTAAAATTTTAATTGTAATTAATTAGCTAACTAATTAAACTTGTAACTCACTTTTAAATATAGTTTTTCAAGATAAAATAATTTAGGGTGAATGACAATTTTCGACATGTGTAGAATAAATTTTAGTATATGTGTAGGATAAATTCTTAAATGTGTATGATAAATTTAGATATGCGTAGGGTAAATTTTGATAAGTGTAAGATACATATAGGATAAATTTTGAAATGTGTAGGATAAAATGTTTTTTGCTTTATTAATTAGAGATATCATAATTAATGAGAGGAGTTATAAACTATTTAATATTTTACCATTATGTCATTTCTTCTTTTTCTTCTCACATTAAATTTATTCTCAAATGAACCTTCCCCATGACCAATAATACGTCACTTTATGATTTCTTGCTATATTTTGTTCTCAATGTGAATAGTTTCTTCATTGTTTTTTTTTTTTTTTCTCAATTTTGTTTACAATTATTCACACTTTAAACAAGAGAAGGAAATATACATGAAAAAAATATCTCTTGTCCAACGATAAGAAACCTTGACTAAAAAAATACAATAATGCAAAAATCAAGCCATACCCACACACCTATCATTTTGCAAAAAAATAAAAAATCATGGCGGGGGGACTCACAAACCCCATCTATATCTACAAGTCTACCCCATATGCAATCAATCCGGCCTCGCACAGTTGGTTTGGATTGCGATAAAGAGGGATGGCAACTTTGTCGATTAGAGAACAAGAGATGAAAGAGAATATGAGATGAGAAGGAGCGTTTAGATGCCATGCACCGACGAGAGAGATGGAATGAGGGCATGCCAACACAAGGAAGAGAAAGCCAAGATATAGATCGAGTCACAGTGGTAGAGGTAAAGAGTCACAGTGGTGCTAGGACAAAGTTGAAGAGTCCGGTTATTTTGGCAGCAAGGGTATCTAAATTATGTAATTATCGTAAATGAACATGAAATAAACAATTTTAATTAAATTGTGCTATATGTAGTTAAAAAATCAACAATTTTATTTAAATTGTGATATAACCCAATATGGTTACTTTTTCTTGTGACCCTTGTTACATATGGTCATGAAAGAAGGCAGTCATCCATATGCATTTTCCTTTTCATTCTCTAAATATTATTTTAGTTAATGTTTTGTACCCTTGTGGGACAAATGTATGAAGTCCTTCACTTATTACAACCATGGAATGTACAAATTAATTATATTATACATATGAATTGCACTTCACTCCCAAAAGTTTGAAATATTCATTATAACACCTTTTCTTTTTCATGTTATATTTCAAATAATAAAAACAAAATGGTGGTCCAAGATGTAATACACATTTACTCCAAAGCCCTTTATTTATAGATCCCAATTACTTCCTTGGAATGAAGATATTAAATGTGGACACAAATTAGGGTTTATGTAGACCCGAAGAAATAAAGACATCTATATCATTCGATGGTATATGAGATTCAATCATGACATCAAACGATAAGGGATGAAAGATGGTATAAGAAATTCAACAATGACATCAAACGAGTAGAGATGAAAAAAATGGTTATATATTCGTCAAAGCTTATATTTTAAACGATTTTTGGTTATCAATATAATCGTGTAAGTGAAGGTAAAAAGAATTACAACCTATCCAAAATCAAGGTCAAGTGACGACATAGCTATAAGACAAAACTACCTAAGGGTATTTTTTTTTTACTTATTGCGTTGAAGAATTCTTTGTATACTTGAACTTTCGTAACATACCTAACCACATAAGTTTGATGTATAAAAGTATCGGACATTTATTGTGCTCCAATACCTCTTTACTAACTATAAATTCAAGCTTAACAATGGAACAAGTGGTTGGGTGTATTGGTGTCAACTTGGGCTCCTTGACAACCATAAATTTCTTTGATTCTTATATCAAATAATCAGTCTATGTAAAGGTGCAAAAAAACGGGTTTTTGGGCCATACCAGAACGCTTGTAAACTTGTTCGGATTCAGTCAATGAAATTGAAAACCAGATAGGCTTGAAATTTGTTTTTAAAGAAAAACAAACCAAATCAGACTTGGATTGGAATTGGTTTTCAGTATGGATTCAACGTATAAGATAATTAGTGGTTCTTCTAAACCGGTTTCAGAACCAGATTCAAAGCATATATACTCAAACTGATTTGAAATTGGCAGATCAGACCAGGTTCACCCAAACCGCTTTCTAGATTGGTTTAAGATCCGGATTCGAATCTGGATCCAGTTTGGTTGTGCACCTCTAAGTTTGATTGTGCACCTCTAAGTCTATGTAAAACTTCGATATTTGATGTCAAGAGGGTTTCATGATGTACTTTATAAAGTTTAAGGGCTTAAGGTGTAACATAGTGGCCCACTTCAATCTTCTATAGAAATATGTGTTTGAAAATATTCTGTCCTTGTGGGGACAACATGAATTAGGTCTTGATTGTACATGCCTAGTCTTTATAATTCTAAGTTCCTGTTAAAACCACTCAACCAAACAACATTGGAGTTAAGAGACATAGTCTTCCAAGTAGGTATATTGTCCCTTTTATCTGATCAATTTGTCTTTTAAAATAGTTTTCTACACATTCTTCCCCCTTATATAACAATGCCACCATTAAAGATTTGGGTTTTTAGTTTTTTTTTTATGTTTTAGGAAAGGATAAATAATCAAATAAGTTAGTACAAGTATATAAGTACATCTTCATCTAATTAAATTATGCTTTTGAAGCTAGTATGAAGTTTCCCAATAAGATACAATGTACTGATGACATTCTTAATGTTTTGTGTTTGAGTTTGGTTTTGATGTCTCAATCAAAATTGAAAAATACATTTAAATATGTTTTCAATACCTTGGGAATAAGCCAAACAAAACAACTGGGTCAGGTTGGTAAGGCGTCACAACGGCAGTGGCGGATCCAGTCCTGTTTTGTGGGTTCACATGAACCCACTCGGTTTGGAAAAAATAGTAAGAATTTTGTATGATTTGGAAAAAAATAATGAGAATCTACTAAACGGACCCACTGAAAGAAGTTTCTGGATCCGTCACTGCACAACGGGTCAGGCAAATTGGGTTTGGATCAAAAGGGTTTCAACTAAGCTAGGCTCAGTCAAAACCAGTTATAACCGCAATAATTTCAGGTACATTTTAATATACATAAACACATGATAAAATAAAATATTAGTATTTATAGGAAATTTGATTATTATTTCATTAATGTGGTCAAATTTGCTTATACCAAACTTTTTTTCATTGTATCAAAGACATGCCGATAGGGTCATTTCATATACAACAAAACATGATCCGCTGTGTTTTTGAGACACGATGAAAATAAGGGCACATTCATTCTTTTCCCATCATATCATAACCGGACAACTTATGTTGAATGTGAAATGATTTTAATCTGTCTTTAGGTTTATCAATTCAACTCGCTAACTCAACACAACTGCCAATCCTAACATTAGTATTAACTTACATACAAGATTCATTTATTGAATTTTTTATTCGGTTTTTTGTTATATATAAATTATTTTTCTAAACTACGATAAATCATTTTTTTTGAACGGCTACTATAAATCATTTTAGACAAAGACAAGTTAGGTTTCCAAAAACATTATGGTTTACTAGTAACCAAAAGAATAGAGAATTGAAGGGACATGGTCCTCTTTTGAGTTGGTTTCTTGTCTCTTGCTATTAAATGAGCTTTGTTTCTTTCTCAATCGTCCAAATCACATATGACAATTCAAATCTAATGTTTTTATTTTACCAAAAAATATATATATATATATATATACCTATGGAAGGGTATCAATCACGCTTCATAAATACGTTGATTAAAATAAAAGTTGAATAGCTTCATATTACTCTAAAAAAAAACCGAGGACATGTGAAGAAAATGAGTTTTTGATTATATAAAAGATGAGATTAAGTTACATCTGTATCTTGGAAGACCGGTCGTGTGTTGTGTTTAAGGTGAACTTAACGCGAGATTATCATGGCCGGGTTGTATTTACGATTAAATATGTATTCGTGTTTTCTGATAACACAAAATAAATGTAATAAAATGATAAATTATATATTGTAATGATAAAAGAAATACAAACTATAAATCATTTTCACCATTTTAAATTAAAACTTCTAAGCTATAAAGCTAAAGAAGTGGAATGCTCAACACTAAGCTAAGGGCTAATGGATATAGTTTAAAGTTGGTTTTAGAGAAATAAAAAATGTTAATTAGGTGTCCACAGTTTCCCAAAAATAGTGTATTTAAAATACAATGGAAGTACTATTTTTGGTGTTTTTTTTCTTTCCTTTGTATTGATAATTGTTGGTGGGGAAAATAATTGAATATACCATGTTGAGGAATATTGTCTTGATTTTACACATATCATAATACAAATAATACATATTTTTTAAATGCAATCATCAAGAGCCAATGAATGATATGCATGTTGGAGTTGCTTGGCTCCAGAAAAACTGTAGTTCAATTACAAATAAAAATAAAATGTTGTTCAACTTAATATAAAAAATTTAAAATATTGCCTCATGCCAATCTCATTGACTTGTATTAGTGTATATCATATTAACAAGATGATGTATTATAAACATCATGTATTGTAACTAATTTATTGTATCATGTCAGCAAATAAACTAATTTATTGTATCATGTCAGCAAATAACGTAACATAAGCACTTTACCTCAAAAAGGTATTAATACCGAAGTTTACATCAATAATTTCTAGATTTTATAGAATAAATACACGAATGCATGCATCTTACATGATTTGAACTCCTAACTTTTTGGTCACAGAGCACTCTACTTGGCCGACAGAAATGTCCCCTTGAGGACAATAACTTATGTAAGTAAAATCTGAGACGTTTGTCGCTCGAAATTAATAAAACCGGTCGTTTATTTTGTTTGGCGGCGTATACAGACATATTTTTTGCCACTCGTATCTGTCGCGAAAAATGGTCTTACTGTCTCAAAAAAATTGTCGCTAGGTCTAAATCTTACTAGCGACAATTTTTTTATCTAAGAGTCTATCAAAACTAATACGTATACCACATCAATTTTGAAAACTAATAATAAATAACCAAAATATTGATGTAGGTAGACACAGAAAAACAAATGGGCTAGAAAATGGTTCAACTTAAACGAGTATAACTTTTGATTGGTTTAGAGTTATGAGGCTTAAAATATGGAAGGTAACTATGTAAGAACCTAAAATTCCTCTTATGGAGCTTGGTTTTGAATATGACGGTGTCTCTTTCTCAAATTTCTACTGATATCTCTTAAGACCCACGCGTTTTAGAGACCCACGTTTGTAAAATTCTGATGTTTCTGTTGTGAAGGATCTAATCCTAATTTAAGGGTTGATTTGAAGTTGAAGGGTGAAATTGGTCAAAAAATAAAAATAAAAAGAATAAAAAAGAAAGAAAGAGATACATTGGCTGGAGATTGGAAAAATAATATTGAGTTTTTATGTTTAGATATTTAGTTATTATTTGTTTTCTTATTAGAGTAGGTTACTGGGTTAGAACTAGAAGTCTTGGTTGGCTATGGATAGAGATTAATGTAATTGGTGTGGTTTTGATCTTTATATTCCTTATATTTTCTTGGCTATAGAAGAGCACTCATGATTTAAAACTATTTTTTCATGTTTACAGGTAGAGGTAGAGGTGACGATTGCTGACATAACACGAAATAACTAAGTTTTGGATTGTCGTATAATAAAATATGTCATGTTCGGGTTGACATATTTAATCAAATAGGATGATCACTAACATCTTTTGACTCGTTTAATGCATTCATTTAGAAACTTAGTCAAGAAAATGTTAGTTAAACTAGTGAATGCGTTAGTTGTACTTTATCTTCAGTTTTGTTCGCCTTTTTGGCTCGTACCTTTATAAATGTAATTATGACTTTTGTTTCTGAAACCACTGTTATTGTGACACGTCAGACCTTCCGAGTTGAGGTGTTACAACATCTTTCAACGGTTACGGTTGTGACGAGTAATACTAGAACAAACTTTAATAAACGATACACCAATGTAAATGATAGGTGAATCTTTGTTGAAACCATTAACTTTACGAGATTTGATAAACCATCCAAGTTGGCAAATTCTGTATCTGAAAATTTTTCACATGATCACTGTAGGCCGCAAGTTGAACCGGAAGCCTTCTTTTACTGGTTTCATCGAAATCATATCGATACATCTCAGCTAGTCTTTATATTTTTGAATGTGAAACCCACCAACTTAAACAATTATTCAAAATTTCAATTTCAATTTTGAAACCCTAATTTTCAATCTAAATTCTAATCATATAAACAAACAATGTTTTATTTTTAGTTCTAATCACATTAAAAAACAAAGTCTTCTAACAATAACTAATCTCTAAATATTCCTTTTTCCATAATCATCAAATCAAACAAAAAATAAAACATGGGCTCAGGGTCAGGGCCGGTCCTGAGAATTCGTGTACCATGTTCGAGCTCTAAAAAACGTGCCCTCGGGCCTTAACGAAATTGGGTATTGGGTTCAATAAAGGTCTAAACATAATGCCAATGGACTAATAAATAATCTAAAACATAAAAATAGTTTTTGTAAGTGGGCCTATGTTGGTGTTTGTATAGGTATACCCAATTAAAAAGAAATTTTTACGTATACATATCGGGTTATTTCTAAAAATAGCGTGCCCTCCGAAATATCGGGCCATGGCCGGTGGTCCTCCCCGCCCACCCCAGGGCCAGCCCTGCTCAGGGTGAAAAAAATAAAACCTTGACGAACAAGGGTGATGGCTTGGCTGGGTGAGCAGGGGTGGTCGGATTTGGCGAGTAGGGCGGTGGTTTGGCTTTAGGGCAATCACGACCAGAAGGGTTTGGGTGAGAACTGGGACATGGGAAATATTAACTATTTAAAATGTCACACCCCAACCGATGGCGGAATCATCGGGGCATGACACTGAGCGAAACAGATTGTCCAGAAGTTTCCATAACAACTATCATTACCATTCAATTTAAAATAACATGTCCCATACCATGTCTCAAACAGTAAACAAATTATTACAGATAAAATCTAGGCAAGAAATTCTGTTCCGACAACTCAGATTTATACATAGATAGTTTATTTATTGGTTTCTAGGACCTCTTTTCCTAGCTTCGATTTCATCACTGCGCAGAGAGCATCCTAGACCTTTCATAGCCTCGATTTCACAGTGAGCTAGTCATAAAAACAACCTAAGCACCTGTCACATACGTTAAAATAAAGTCAATACATATAATGTAAATGTGAGCATACAAGTTTGATAATAGCATATAGAGTTCGAATTCGTTTACGCATAACCAGCACGTACACATAGTGAAATGAAGCACGTTAGTTATCGACATAGATCCATCGATACCAATGACTACGAGTTGACTGCCCTGGGCAGTTCGCAATACATGATTACCACCGTAATCCATGCAAGTAATTGTCCTTAACAACCCCCGTGTGAACGGGTGCTGAGTCCAAACTATAGTACTATCGTTGCTAAGGCAGGTAGACATCATTCCATGTGCAAACATAACAAACAAGCATTCATGAGCCACGTATAACATGCATTAACGGTTAGCGTTCAAATAGTATTGAGTAGTGTGCTTGATGTGATTTGAATAGTTGTAACGTATGTAACACCCAAAAGTGCATAAAGCAAAAAGGGATCGAGTATACTCACAGCGGTTGATGGATTGAAGGGAGCGCTTAGCGAGTAAAGTTAGCCTGAATGGATTGATGGTATAACGATAAGTGACGCATAAAATGATACAAAGTGTGATTGGGTCGGATAGCAGTTCGGTCGGATGGTAATCCGATCGGACTGCTAATCGTGCGGATAACAATACGTTCGGATGGTCATCCGGTCGGATGATAGTCCGGTCGGATGACTATTCGAGTGGATTGTTTCTTCCTATAAGATGAAAGTGTTTGTGTACGATGGCTTGACTTTTGAAGTTTTCGTTGTAGCATTTTGAAAACATTGAAGTATCTCTATCCTTCAAGTCGGTCGATCGGACGGTCAATCGTGCGGACAACAATCCGTTCGGATGGTCATTCGGTCGGACAGTAGTCCGGTCGGACGGCGACCTTAGTGATGAGGTTACTTAGTGGAAACAATTCATAGCAGGAGTGTCACTCGGTCGGATGTTCATTCAACCGGGTGGCAATCCTGTTGATGAACATGTTGAAAATTGTTTAAGTCTTTAAAGTTTTAGTATCTCATGATCCGAAGAGTAATCCGATCGGATGGTAATTCGATCGGATGGCAATTCGTTCAATACTCAAACTTCAGATGGAGTTGACTAAATGTGAGACCCAAAGTGTGATCCGTTCGGATGGCAATCCGTTCGGGTAGTCTATCTGGTCGGACAGCAATCCGTTCGTCTTACACTTGGTCGTTTTGTTTGTTTGTTGTTTTATCGAGACATTTTGATAACGCTTTAATCAACGGAACCCCATCTTGACCCAAGTGACCAAACTGACCAGGAATCACCCTAGTTCAGTCAGTTAACCGATTCAAGACGGTTGTTCTTGTTTAACCCGAAATCGGTGGTCTCGTGGGTAGAACCCGGATCTGAGCTAGCACAACACTAAGAATGAGTAGGAGACTAGATCAGGGTCGGATCCTATCGGTTCTAAGTGTATTGAGTGTAAAAGAGTTGAAAGAAAGTTAGAAACCATCTTTCAATCCTTTTTCATTATGTTTAAGCTTGGATCTATGCGAGATCTTTGTGTATTTGTGTGGAGATCTATCAGATCTAAGTTGTTCTTGGGGGATTGAGGCCAAACCAAGAAGTTCTTCAAGAACTCATGATGACATCACCCTAGAACACCTCAAATCTAGTGATTTCTCGGTTAAAAGTTAAGATTCAAAAGATAGAAAGGTGTAGGAGTGCGTGTAGATCAAGAAAGTACACGATTTAGGACGAGATCTTACCTGGATTGAGAGAAATCGAAGAAAAGGTGGAGAGCTCGAATGGTTCGGACAGAAGGTTTCCAAAAGTGGAAATGATGACAATGACAGGGGTATTTATAGGATTCCAAAAGAGGAACGGGCTGTCCGGTCGGATAGCACACCGCCCGGATGACTGTCCGGTCGGATGACATCTCGGTCGGATGGCACCTGACACCCATGACCAAGTGGCTATCCGGTCGGATGGCTATCCGGCCGGATGGCACTTGGTTTGTGTGTTTGACGCGACGATTTTTGCTGGTTCGATTTCGATTGCGATCGATGCGGTACGATAGAGTTTTCCTATTCAAATTACTTTTAATCCCAACCACTCATATCTCGCACTATCTCTTCTCCACTAATTATCATAGTTCGATTGTGATTCGAGTTCGATGTCAATTGAGTTCGATTGTATTTCGAGTTCGATTTCGATTCCACACATAACATAAATGAACATGCACAAGTAACACATAAGGCACACACACACGTATAACAATAAACACGTAGTTCGAGTTGCGATTCGATTCGATGTCGATTGGATTCGCATAGTCTGATTATCGTTTCGTTAACTTTATAGCATTGTTACTTCCTATAGTTCCCAGTCGTAAGTCGATTGAATAGCGATTAACATACGTCGATTTACTGTAATTATTGACACTTACTCCACATAATACAGCTAAATTCAACACATAAAATAAATTCTCTACAAGTCAAGTTGCGCGAAATCGGTCGTTGACTTTGACCTTGATTTTGACTTTGACTTCTCGAAAACACGGGGTGTTACATAAAATATCTTTTCATAAAATTATAATATAATTTTTCTCAGGGGTCGATTTCAAAAGTTTTAGGGGGACAGTTGCGGATGAAAAAAAAATTAGGGGGTGTGGTTAGGATTTTAACCTATAATTAACATTTTTTTTTCAAAAGTTTTTGGGGGACAGTTGCGGATGAAAAAAAAAAATTAAGGGGTGCGGTTGGGATTTTAACCTATAATTAACAATTTTTTTTCAGGGGACGCGCCCGCCACCCCCGACGCCAAGGGTAGATCCGTCCATGACCATCGATTTGGGGGCCGATATGGGTTGCCGAAAATCACATGCCTGTGCTGGGGATGCTGGTTGGGGTCGAAAGTTGGGTCAGTGGTTAGAGGAGGCGGTGTAAGTGGGTGGTTGATGTGATGATTGGTTGAATATTCCCAATAAAATTTGGTTGAAATTCTTCATGTATTGGAAGAAATTCCTTTACACAAAGGAATTTGAGAGAATGAGATTCAGTTCCACTTTTTTTTTTTTTTTTTTTTTTTTTGAAGAATCAGGTATCATTCCACACGAAAAAGGGCAATTACAATGCAATGGCAGGTAGTCGGGCAACAAGTTGCGCCGCCACCCCATTTTGAATAGAAAAACCAATTCTACTAAATACAAAGTTTGAAACCTTTAGCGACGAAGAATTACTATTAACGACTTTTTGAACCCGATTCAAGAGTCGCACAGCGTCAGGAGCGAGACCACCAAAGGTATCAAACGCAAACGGGACAAACACATGTTGATTCTCCCGGCAGGCTTTCTCATGTTTTGCCACTTTGCTCGCCTCCGCCTTGAGCACCGTTTTCCCTACGACAAAACCCTTTTCCTTGAGCCCGACAAGGGGGGAGACTCCAGTTAGATCTACACAAGCGTGTTTCCCCCCTTCCCATCTAAACACAAGGATGTCCGCCGGGCGTAAAGTGGACCTCCCCTCTAAGGGGTCAGTCAGGAAATTTACTGGAGCCTCCTTTTTGGCAGAGATCCCGGCCCGCTTAAGAACATCACATAACACATCTCTCACCCAATCATGCCGATATTTAAACCCTGGTAGCTCTTTACAGTGGATCGCGTGCTCGCCAAAAGAATCCAAACACGCTTTGCGGCATACCGGACATGGCTCGTCAACTGGGAACAAAGGAATCATCAGTCGGTATCTAAGGATAGCACGGTATTCCACAGCCGACATGTGTTGCCCCAAGCCTTTAATAGGTGCGACAGACAGAAAATCCTGAGCATGTGGGGCACGTAGACATTCAAACACAGCTCTTTGCCGAGGGGATAAAACAAACTTCTCTTCAAACCTCTTGACAATTTCGCCATATAAGGCATTCGCCAGAATTTTCTGGGATTTAGGAGGGGCAGTGTCTTTAATGTAGAAACCGCCAATATCAAGGTCGGGAAGAGAACTATGCAAAAGGTCCAACGCACTCCTGTAATCGGAGTCTAAAACATCCCCACCACATTCTCGGAGTTTGTGGTCTTGTAAACCCCAAGATTGGGCCCTTGAAGCCACGAAAGCATATGAAGAGGCATCCTCGGCCGTACAAATCCCTAAGCCTCCGAACCGGGTCGGGAGAGAAGTCAACCTCCACTGGAGATCACCAAAAAAGGCACCCCCATAAACAACAATATCCTCTAATGCTCCCCGGAGACCTTCATAAAAAACAGAGACAGCTCCCCCGACCAAAGAAGGTTGACACGTTCGAAGACCAAATAGTAATTTAGCAACACCCATACAAGAACGAAGCAAGAGGAGCTCGCTCTGAGGGTCCCGTAGGCGTTTAAGGCACCTCATCAGCTCAACTGCACAGTTCGCTCTTTTAAGAGCCATACCACTGATAAACTCTGCATCACGACTAACGGCACCCCCGAGGAGTTTCACACCCAGCACCGGCCTCCTAATCCCCCGAGGGAATAAGCCCTCCTGAACCTTTACACCATTGCAGGTTGGCCAGAAAACTTCAGTTTTCCACTTTCAATATGAGCTAAACACATTAATACGAAATTAAATTTCAATTCCATCATAATACACAAATCAAACACATTAGAAATGAAATTCAGTTTTCAATTATGTTGAATTCTTTGAATCAAACACAACTTAAAGATACTGATCATTTATTTACTGGATGTAGATTTTCGCATGATGTATGGGCCGAAATTGCAGCCTGGTGCCACGTCCCTCCTTCCTGTGATCTTTTTCTCCATCCGGGATGTGCTCTCTTTCCACCATTCGATTACTGGGTGTAAGAAGGTTAAACGCCTAGTCTACTCAGTTTTTCTTATTACTTGTTGAGCGATCTGGAGAGCTCGAAATGAATGTATTTTTAACAACAAGAAGCCTTCGAAGCTGGGGATAATTAAGGAGGTGCAAACACTCGGTTTCCTCTGGATCATATATAGGGCCAAGTCCTATTCTTTGGTGGAGCAACAGTGGAGAGATTTCGGTTTTTGATTTGTATGTAGTCTGTTTGTTTTTCTTCTTCTTGTATCTAGCGTCTTGCTAGCTCTTTTGTTGGTATGAAGTTTGCCTTTAAAAAAAATTAGTCTTTTATTTATTTGGATCAACTAACATGCCATGAGCTAGAGGTGTACATTTCGGTTTTCCTTTCGAAAGTGGTTCTACATAAACCAGTTTATAGGAAAATAATTAAACCATATTCAAGTCTATTGAAGGTTGGGTTGAAACCAGATCACTCCCAATCTGGTACCCAAATACTACAAGTTGGGTATCGGTTGGGTCAAAAAGGTTTCACTAATGAAATATCAAATCAATATACAAACCTACATGTTGGCACCAGTTTAGATCAAATTGATTTTCGTGTGGTACTGGACTGAGTCAAAAATCGGTTTAGAAATCCGAACCGCTTTATTTATACATCTACCATGAGTTATATGTTAGGTGGGATATGTGGTTTTAAGGTTCTTATAAATTATTGCCATTTAAAAAAAAAAGAGAAAAAGAAAAAAACTATCATTTTAGTCTTATGATTTTATACAAACTAGTGAGATTTTCCCCGCACTTCGCGGCGGGAATTCGGTCAGTATCGGTTCGGTTCATTATGGTACCGGCACTCACTATAGTGATCGAAATATAAAACCTTACATCGATCGAAACCATAAGAATAAATATCGATATCGGTACCGATGTTGTTTAGTTGATATCGGTTAGGTTCATTTGCGTTCTATGTTTATTTTTATTAACATTGTGATATAAATTCACTGAAAACGAATAATATGCCGCTAGCGTACCAAACGAACTGAAACTGACTAACAACATCTATACCGGTATGTATTTTTATTGTTTTTGCTTTTGATAAACTAACATCATATCGTTACCATACCATACCCAACCGAAACGAACATCAGTACAATTTATGTCTGATTGTTTGCATCTTCTATAAGGGACACTGCGTCGCTACCGTAGTGAACCGAACCGGAACCGGAAAAAAATCGGTTTTGCTACCGGTATTTTTAATTGTTTTTTATAGACTAACTCGGTATCACTACCATACTGTACCTAACAACATGGGTACAAGTAGTGGGACAATATGAATCAATCGATACCAGTATCGATATTTGGTTTTATCGTTTTCGGTCGATGTAAAACATGTATTGATTTCTATATTGAGTTTATGCAATATCGTACAAGTACTATAATGAACCGAATCGATACTGATTCGATGCTCGCGGTAACGTACCATTACAATGCACATACAAATAACTTAAAATATTAAAAATGATAAAACATAGATGTGATTTTACAAATTTTAAAATATTAACAAATCCACGTTATTACTAAAAAAACAAATTAAGTAATAATTAAAATATAAAAAACATGAATTACTATTCATGATGAGTCTTAATTCATATGTATATAGTGTGGTTCCCTCGCGCTACGCGGCGGGAATTCGGTCGGCATTAGTTTGGTTTGTTATGGACCGACACTCGTTAGAAAAACAAAAAAGCCAAGTCGTGTATTACATTGATCGAAACCATAAACCGGTATTAATTTCGATGATAGCAATATCGGTTCCAATGTTCGGTCAGAATCAACTCAGTTCGTCAGGTTACCGACAAAAAAAAAAAAAAAAAAAACACTCTGTGTTGAACGTCAATCTTTGTGAACAAAATTTATAATGCAATATGAAGAAAAAAAATTAAACACACCTGCATGATGATAATAGCAATACCGATGCATGGTCAAAATCAGTTCGGTTTGTCAGGGTACCAGCATGGTACCACAAAAACACTCTATGTTGAATGCAACTTTTTATGGACAAAATTTATACCCGAATGCGAAAGAAAAAAAAATAAAAAACTTAAAACAAATTCGAATTTGTGAGTTCTTTGAACAATTATGTTTTGAGGACTTTTCATGTTTTGTTTTATTGATCTTATAATCAATCAATTAAAATAATATAATAATAGAAGTATGAAAATTAAAAAAAATTACTAAAAGAATTATAGAACACTATTCATGCTCAATTTGTATTAATATATAGAGTAAAATGCACGGATAGTCCCTGTGGTTTTGTCAAATAACACCTATAGTCCCTAACTTTTGGAAATTACACGGGTGCTCCCCGTGGTTTGACAGTTTGTTACTCGGATAGTCCCTGGAGTGGATGACAGTTAGTTTTCTCCGTTAAGTGGATGTGAAATGACAAATTTACCCTTCATCTTCTTCACTCTATAAAAACAAAACAACCCCATCCACCTTCACCTCCCCCCCCCCCCCCCCCCCCCCCCCCCCCCCCATTAACCACCTCCCACCTACAATTATCCAGCCATCATTCACAGATTCAGATCAACAACTTTGCTAAGATTCAGATTGTTTTCTTTTCAGTCGATTATTTATGTTTAATTGGTTCAAAATTCAGTGAAAACTTTTCGGAATGTATAAACTCAAACAATCAGATTTCACCAAATGATCCGAATTTCATCAAAATTTAACCAAAATCAGTACGAACATACGAATCTCAGTTCTGATCCAAATATTAACTAGTAACACTTGTCCAAAAACACAAACACTATCAATACTTCTTCTGCATAAATCACAAGTCAAAAAATAATTGTTTCTTTCTTATTATTATATCATGGCCCAATTGAAACTCTCAAATCACAACTGACACCGATTTCACAATTGATCTTGTTTAATCAGATCGAAATTTGTTCAATAACACATTGAAACAGTCTGATTTAAACAACGATTACTCAAAAAACAATGATTATTGTTCAAAAAGATTAGATTTTGATCCAAAAATCACCAAAAATCAAACCAAGTCGATTCAGATCTTGAAAAGTCTTTCAGATCCAATCGTCACTTTCTTTTCGCAAAAAACGACTGCAACTCAAATATTAAAATCTAGTGGGAGATGGGTGGTGGTTGGTGGTTAATGGTGGGGGAAACAAAGAGAAAGGTGGGGTGAGTGGGGGTTTGTTTTGTTTTTATATAGTGGAGAAGATGGAGGGTAAATTTGTCATTTCACATCCACTTAACCGAGAAAACTAACCGTCATCCACTCTAGGGACTATCCGAGTAACAAACTGTCAAACCACAGGGAGCACCCGTGTAATTTCCAAAAGTTGGGGACTATAAGTGTTATTTTGCAAAACCACAGGGACTATCCGTGCATTTTACTCTAATATATATAACAAGGGAGACTTTTCCGCGCGTTGTGGCGGGAACTCGGCTGGCATCATCGGTTGGGTTTCTGATGGTATCAGTATGGTATATGCATTTGGTTTAAAGTCATGATACGTGCAAAAGAATGTGTTTTACATCGAAAACCATAAAAACGAATACCGATTCTGGTTCTGGTTCCGGTTCTTTTAATAACAATACCTGTACCGATGTCGATAAAAATCATAAAAACGAAGACTGTTCCAGTTTTGATAATTACAGTACTGGTACCGATGTCAGCATAGGTTCGATTCGTCACTGTACTATTTTGAATAAAACTCTTTTTCAACAAAGTTCATACATTAACGTTGAGAAAAAAATATTAAACACAGACACATATTCAACTTAAAAAAATATTTGAATGCGAGTTATTCGACTAAAATCAAATTAAATGCAAAAACTAAATTGGTTAAAAACGTATATTATTTAAAGCATAATGGGTGAAACTGGAACACAAATTTTTTTCAATATAATAACATACAATATGTTACTATTCATCAGAGTTCTATCGGTGTCAGGAATTTGATCGGTATCGATTCGGTTCTTAACGATGTCACTATGGTACCGACATTCAATTTAATGTCAAAAATATGCACACTAATTGTTTTTACATTGAAAGCCATTAAACGAAAACCGATACCAGTTCCGATAATAAAAATACTGGTACCGACGTCGATAAAAAATCATAAAAACGTATATCGGAATTGTTCTGATAATAACAAACAGTACCGATACCGGTGCCGATGTCAGTATTAGTTCGGTCCGTCATTGTACTGTCTTGAATAAAACTCTTTTTCAACCAGGTTTATACAGTAACATCGATAAAAAAAATTATTAAATACGGTTGCATATTCAATTAAAAAAAAAGATAATAAACTTGAGTTATCAAAACTGAATAGGTTAAAAACGTATTATTTAAAATATAATGGTTAAAATCAAAAACTAAAAAACTTTTAATTTGAATATAATATTTGGTTTACTCTTCATAGGGAGTTTGAATTGAATTAATAATTATAATAATATCAATTTTAGACTATGAGGTATGGGGCGGGGTTGGGGCGTGGGTTGGGTGCAAACGTCCAAGTCATCACCCCGGGTGGGCTTGGGTTTGGGTGTGGCCCCTTGGGCGTGGGGTTTCAGCCCGGGCGTTGGGCGGGGCTACCTACATGACATGCGGAACCTTATTGGCCAAGAGCACTAGCCCTTTGAAATTGACTTTTTTTCCACGCCCCACCATACCCCTTTGAAATTGGCTTTTGGTCTTGGGTGCCCCATACTCCACGTGTTGCACCATGCTCCCAACCCACGACCCACTATACCCCACGGTCTTAGGTCCAAAATATTTCTTGGGAAAATCACGATTTTATACATTTACCAAAGCAAAAAAGTGAAAATGAACATTTAAAACGTCTGGAATTAGGGACTTCACAGAAAACCATGCGTTTTAGAACACATGCAACATCTGAGGTAGACGTTAGAATTTTCAACTTGATGAACCGATAAAAATAAGATAGGTGGCAATTTTTTAAGACCTAGAGGCTACATATCCTCCAAGTTTGGGGTACATCTAATCCTAGCCGTTACCATGAAATAGCTAGGGAGCAAATATAAAGCTAGAGGTAATGACTAGGCTAAGACTCTACCTCAAACTTGGAGGCTACCTATCCTCTGTCTCATAAAATTGACACGTATTGAATGGGTGCAATGGTGGGTCCCATAACTAAGGAACTGACTACACCTAGCCCTTTCCTCCACATGTCAACTTTTGCACACTCTCATTTTATGTGAAGCCGCTATTGATTTTATTTTCGTTTTTCAAGTGAGTCGATGTATATTTTGTTATTTCCCACATTTTTTTGAACGACAAAGAAATATTATTCCAACAAAACTAGCAAGAAGCTAGAAACATCACAACAAGACATATAAGAACCCACACAAGCCCTATGACATCACCACACAAAAGCCACTCGACACCAACAAACCCCCACACTAACAAACCTAGAGAAAACCACACTCGACTCAAGGCGGATTTATCGAAGGAAACTAAACATCG
Organism: Helianthus tuberosus; assembly: GCA_030545235.1. Classification (NCBI taxonomy): domain Eukaryota; kingdom Viridiplantae; phylum Streptophyta; class Magnoliopsida; order Asterales; family Asteraceae; genus Helianthus; species Helianthus tuberosus. The sequence goes on along the minus strand of CM060436.1, from coordinate 21,028,807 downwards.
GCTTCGAAGGGGCAGGAGCCGTAATCCTAATGTTAAACGGAAAAGATTGTCAAAGGCAAAATTACAGGATCAGATTCCAATCAAAGATTTGCTAGCTATTCGCCAGCCTGTTACCAGCATCAACTATTCAATATGTTTCCGTTTATAATTTTTTGTTTTGTGTATAAATAGGCTGCTTGTTTCTTGGTAAAATATCAATCAATATCAGTTCTTTCTCTAATAAAGTTTTCATGGTATCAGAGCGGTGTTGATACATATTATGTGGACGCGACTTGGTTCGGTTCAACTCGGTTCGGTTCGGCTCAAGCCCGACGTCACGACATTCCTCCGTCGTGCGTCCCAGAGTTCGACACGCGAAGCACGGAGAGCCGCAACCTATTCCCGTCGCCACATCATCATGACATCATCATGATGATGTCATGATGATGTCATAGCTTTGACTAACTTTGGCATATATGAAATATGAATTCTGATCATTTATGCATGGATTGTAACCATGCATGTTGGGCCATTGCACTTGGGCCGATCACAAACAAATCGCACAAGTGAACCCCAAAGCCCAACCGCACAACATGAACAATTCATATATATACCGAAAACAAGGGTTTTCGGTGGTGTGTGTGCAACGGACAAGACAAAGCAGCGCACAAGTGAGCACCGGAGAGAACCGAGAGAGAAGTTTTAGTGTGTTTGTGTTTAACCGGATCTTGTATCATCTTGTACTCGTACTCTTATCATAAATATACAAGTGTGTTAAACTTTGAATCTTTGGGTCTTGTATCTCGTGTTCTTGTCGTGTTCGATCTCGGTTTGCTTTCCCGGTTGGATTCCGCACAACCGGGTTGGTTTGTACACAAGGATTAGGCGACTAGATCCTCCCCTAGCCGGACCTACAAGTGGTATCAGAGCCTTGGCTCTTCTCCTTGTTAAAACCGAGGTGTTCTTGGTGGTTTTCGGGTGTTAAAGTTCATATTTTTCTGGAAAACAATTTAAAATCTGGTTAAATCTTGTTATTTTGCTTTGTGTTTGACTAAAAACCTTGTTATTTTTTCATGTTTACATGTTAGTCATGGGTTTTTGTTAAACACTTTAGCAAAATATTGTGTTCGGAGAGTTTCGGTTCACCGGAAAACTTCTTTTTCTGGGTGGTGTTCTTGGAATCTTCATTGTGTTCTTCAAAAGTAACACTTTTTGATCCTTCAAAAACCATTTGTAAAAGTTGTTTGTGCATTGGGGTGTGTTATCTGATTATAATATTGTTCACCATACTTGTTTGGTGAAACAAGTATGCTTTAGCCGAAAGAGTGCCTGTTGTGTGTCAGAAAAGGATAAAGCTCAAACAGTTCACCAACCCCTGACATCTTTTTGACGAATCAGACATTTGACGAAACAAGTCTGATTCGCCAAAAAGGGTATCGACGAAACTGAAAAATCTTTTTCATCAAAATTAAGTTGACGAAACACATTGTTTGGGCCTCCTTTGTATTTCGTCAAAGCCCATTAACACATTATCAGTTTCGTCAAGATCAAAAAAAAAAAAAAAAAAAAAAAAGGATTTTTTTTTGTTTCACCGATTCACATTAAGTGGCCTTTTGTTTTCGTAAACTTAAAAGCCCAAGAGCCCCCTGTTCCGTCAACATTTATTTAAAACACACATATGACCATTTTGCTTTGAAAAGTCAACAAAAACCAAGTCTAAAATCCATTTAGTGGATAAGGGTTGGGCTTGTGTTTCGTCATCCAATCATCATTTCCTATTTCGTCAAGCCCAAGTTCAAAACTCTAAAAATCTATTTCGCCGAGATTGTCTAGTTGGGCTTACAAAGTTGGGCCTGTTTCGTTGACAAGGAGCCAATATTTACAAAACCTGTGTTTCGTAGAAACATTTTTTTTAACAGTAGGTTCACAACTTGGATTTAACTGTTTGTTTGAGGTGTGTTTTTCAGGTATTCTTTTTCTTGATCAAAAATGAATTCGATGTGGGGTGTTCCGATAAATACAGAAATGTATTATGGTACTCCGACTCCGGATTCGGGAAAATATACAAATACCAGGTTATCTCCTGCATGGGCCGAATCTCCCGCACCGAGTATTCAAAGCCAAAAACCTATTAGAGCAACTGATATGTTCGGAAATCCATTACCTGTTCGATCTACCGGACCAACTGATCTATATGGAAATCCGCTTCAACCAGTTCCTCAACCAGTGCCTCAACAGCAAACCCAAAGGCCTCATGTGACAACAGATTTATATGGCAATCCGATACAAGTTCCAGTAAAGCCAGCTCCAACAACAGATTTGTATGGAAATCCTCTACAACCAGCTCCACAACAGCAAGCCTATCGGCCATCTACTGTAACCGCTTGTTTTGCTGAGGTTGTCAAGATTTTAAATCACGCCAGTGGTGGAGAATCTTCCACAAATGGTGATGAATCTTCGGAGGATGAAGACAGTTCTGGTTACAGTGGAAGCTCAGATGAAGAAACCTCAACTTCAGGCAATGATCATTTGGATGACACGTCAAGTGTGTCAGTTGAAGCAGAGGTTGATGAGGTATTGGAAGACACTGCAGCAGAAAATCATAGGAGATCTATATTGGTGGATCAAGCTGCTTATTCTTCTTCTTCTCTCCATTCAGCCGTTATGGCTAATGTCGACAGTTCGTCAAGTCAGGTATGTGTCGATGAACCCACTGCTGTTAATTGTGATAATTGTGCTAGATTAAGCGTTAAATGTGCTGATTTGGATACAAATATGTCTGAGTTGAAAGGCAAACATGATGCTTTAAAAGCTAATTTGTTCGACTTGCAAAACAAACATGTTGATTTAGATGCTAAGTGGTGTCATTTGCAAAGCAAACATGAGGCTTTGCAAAACAAGTATGATGTGACATTCATTCACAATCAAAAGTTGACCGTGGATCTTTCTAAGTGCACAGAAGCCAACATGTTTTATGAAAACCATGAAAAGGAATTTAAAACGATGATTGAAACTTTAAGAAAAGATAAAACCGAACTGACAAAAATGGTTTCAAGAAAACAAACTGAAATAAACCTTTACATCAGTAGGCTTGAGATAATGTAAAAAGAGATGGCTTGTGTTAAAACTGAAAGTGAGGCGATCCGACTCAAGTTAGACAGCTATTTAAGCTCTAGCTATGTGTTGGATCACATCATTGATGTTCAGAAAGAGAAAAGGGATATCACATGCATCGGATATAAGAAATGTCCACCACCCGTGAGAAACAATTATGATGCACTGCCTGATGAGGAGTATAGAACTCACTTTGAACCATCTGTTCCTTTGGACGTTGAGGAATTTGCAACAGGACTCGGATACAAGAAGGAAGTATCGTCAGATTCGGATGTGTCAGCAGATACATGTGTGTCTTCTGCTGAACAGAATCAGGATCCTCCAGTTGTTGTTGAGGATGCTGATTCTTCTGATGATGAATCCGATGATACTGACTCAGCAAAGTCTGATGCGGTGATCAAAGAAGAGGACATACCTCTTGAGAATCACATTCTTTGTGATCCACCTGCAAAACCGTCTGTGATTGCTACAACCAAGTCTGTTGAATCCTCATCTGGAAGCTGTGAAAGCGTGAACTTGCTTTACACATTGATTGGATCTGATAAAATATATTCAGACAAGGATTTCCCTATCAAAAATGTCAATCAATCTTTGATTGATAAAGTTTTCGAAGATTCTACCAGTAAGTTTTTGGGAAAGTCGAGCCCAGGAGTTGTAGTAACTCAGTGTGCTCCTATCCCAAAATCCGAAGTTAGAAAGAAATATGGGAATCAAAAATTGCAAAACCAAAACAATCAACGAAAGCAAAATCACGCTGCCCAAGGAAATGGAAAAGGCAAACAGAGCCAAAACAAGAAAAAGGACAAGAGGGTAAACTTTGTGAAATCAAAGGGAACGGACAAAATTGAGACATTTGAAAACAAATCTAACTTAGATTTTGTTAAACAAGCAATAGTGTTGAAAAGAAATGAACCAAACAGTTCAAAACCAAGTACCTCAAGATCACAAAGTTCATCATCATCGGCAAGACGATCACATGATACTTCGGGGTTTGTTGAACGAAGATCATGTTTTGAATGTGGTACAATTGGACACATAATTCGAAACTGTCCGTATCTTCATAAGTTGAAAGCAAAAGTTGATGCCCCCCATGGTAACAATTACCATAAAAGATTTGTTTCACCAAAACAGGACCCTCGTCTTGTTAAACAACAAGAAGTGAAACAGAGAAAGAAACAACGGAAAAATGTTGAAAAGGTTTTAAAACCGGAGGTTGTCCATACAAAATCTGTCGAATCAAATGTTAAACATGAAAAACAAAAACAGATTTGGAAACCAAAATTGGAAACTGTTTCAGGGGGAGCTACATCAATTCCGAATCATCGGGAAATGGATGTTACAATTCTCGATGATGACGGACGACCCAAGTCTGTGAAGGCTTGGGTCCCCCTCTCCAACTAATCTCTGAATGAGTGTGCAGGATGTTCCAGGAGGAACTATTGATAGTCTTAGGATTGTTGATAGTGGAGTGTCCATGCACAAGATCGGCGACACCAGACTCCGAAACATCATTATATTTAGGAGAATATTGTTGCCATTGATGGAGAGAAAAGAAAAAGGGAAATAAGACAAAAATGTCTGATGCAAGAATGATGATGAAAGAATTTGACCACTTCAAAAAATGGAGATATGTGCCAAAATGTGGTTGTTATGGTTTTTGATCGGGTCAACATGAAAGATTCCAATGAAAAGTACGCGCCTGTAGCACGTCTGAAGCTTTTCGAAGATTCATGGATTTTTCTTCCACAAGAAGTTCAAAATTAACAAGATGCACGTGCAGTGTACATTTCTCCACGGTGTGTTTGAAGAAAATGTGTTTGTTGATCAAACCAAATCGGGTGTGCGGATGCCTTGGCGTGGATTGAACAACCGCACACTACTTCTCAAGAGAAAGATAAAGACCTTCGCTGGTGCAATGTGGAAGACCAGCCGGACCCAAAGGTTTATGATCTTGTTGCTGTCAAGAGATTTCTCAGTAGCTACAAAATCGACTTTGAAATCCACACCTGGTGGATATCCAGTTTGGGAGAGCGCTCAGATTCCTGGCAATGCACGAAGCAGTTGCAGGATACGGTTTTAAATTTCTAATCTCTCCTATACTTGTCGATATTTAAGCTGCTTTATGAATTATTATCATCTCGTACAACACTTCTTGACTTGACACGTTGATCTCGAATATCACCTCACACGTGATTGTTTCACTATGAAACTCATCAATGTTGTCATGGTCCACACCGATGACCAACGTGCCGACCTTTTTACCAAAGCATTTGACAAATCAAGATTTGACTTTTTATTATTGGTAAACGGCATTAAGGTCAAGCAAGAGTAAAACCAACATCAGAAAATCATTTTTGTAAATACCTTTGTGTTTTAAATTTTAGCTTAGTTTGTTGATTTTAGGGGGAGTAAATCCAAATTTGAAAAACCAAAAACATCGAAAAATTTCAAAAACACAAAAACATTAGAAAAGCAAAAATGAGTTTCCTGGCGAGCAAAAGAGAAAATGATAGTACATCAGTGGTCTGTCCAAACCTCTTTAAACCTAAACTGAAAAACGATAAGCAGCTCTATATAAGATGTATCGGTAGGCTCACAATCATATTAAAGTGTACATGGTGATATAAATCTTAAATCGACTCAAGACCAGGTGGGAACCATTCATTGGCATATGGTCTTAGTACCGAAATTTCGTTTGATAGATTGCCGAGGTTCTGAGATATTCGGTCTTTATGCTGCTTATCATCTGGGTATCATGGTTGTATCTTTTACCGAAAAATAACGGGGGCGCAAGTCTAGATCTTCCATGATACCATACATACGTGTACATACTGCATACGACCTCAATAAGTGATCAACAATCACATGTCCAAACAAATAAGTGATAATATATCACATTTATCCGGGAGTCAAGTTCGTCTCTCTGCTGTACGAAAGTACTGACCTGTTCACGGACTTGCTCCTGCGCCCTTCATGCATATGAAAATCAAGTTCCTCATCAATAAGTGATTCTATCACATAGGGCTTGTTTTCAATCAAAATAAGTGAGTATCTCACATCATATACGGTCAAACAGATGATAATCGGTATACTCACCGGTAAGATGAACCCTCGTGCATACCTTGATACGGGAATGTGTCGTGATGTGGATGAACACCGGTCCGTAAGTATAAATCATACCTTAACGTATCCCCTCGCCATGATTACATCTGATAAGTTGAGCTTAAGTGGACAACAATACCAATAATTGTTATAGGATGCTTATCTTAATGTTAACTAATTGAACAAAGAGAGCGTTTTGGCATGACTGTACACTGATATGATTCTCTTACCCTCGAAACTCACAAAAAGAATGTCTGTAAATATTTATTTATTTAATGCTTTCAGTTTCCGCAACTTTGTATATATTTATTTACTGCTTTCTGTCTTTTCATTTGAAATATTCAAAAATTCCAAAAAGATTTTAGGTGTGTTTTAATATAAAATTTCTAAAAGCCAAAAAGATTTTATTTCTATTTTATTTTCGATCGTACGATGTTGGATCTCGAGTCTTCGTTACCTGAAACCTGAACGAAAACCAAACTGACTGAATCTTCATAAACGGTCGAAATTTGCAAAGTTTTTGAAAGTTAAAATTTAAAATGGATAAAATTTGTTAAACTTTCAAACTGTCGGACGGTAGTTGATTGAATAATGGTCACATGTGTGTCGCTTGTTTATACTAACTATATTCCAAGCAGTTGTTCTCATTACGCGTTTAGATTTCTTGCATGTGCAGATTCTAAAGGCAAGGAGAACATGGTCGATGACAAGCTTCGGAATGAAGACACGACGTGAAGGCACTCAAATGATGAAGATGATCGAGTTGCCGCTGACCATCATCAACACCACAAGGATCTCAAGCATTGAAGATCAAGTCATTCACGAGCATAACTCAAGGGGGAGCTTATGTTAAGGGAGAGTTTGTCAACACACTTCCTACATGAAACGGGGAGTTTGTTGATACACTTTCTGCTTTGAAGACGTGAAGACTTTGAAGATCCTCCGACATGGAAGACATGGAAGATGAACCTCACGAGTAGCGTCCAAGGGGGAGTTTGTTGATACATATTATGTGGACGCGACTTGGTTCGGTTCGGCTCAAGCCCGACGTCACGACATTCCTCCGTCGTGCGTCCCAGAGTTCGACACGCGAAGCACGGAGAGCCGCAACCTATTCCCGTCGCCACATCATCATGACATCATCATGATGATGTCATAGCTTTGACTAACTTTGGCATATATGAAATATGAATTCTGATCATTTATGCATGGATTGTAACCATGCATGTTGGGCCATTGCACTTGGGCCGATCACAAACAAATCGCACAAGTGAACCCCAAAGCCCAACCGCACAACATGAACAATTCATATATATACCGAAAACAAGGGTTTTCGGTGGTGTGTGTGCAACGGACAAGACAAAGCAGCGCACAAGTGAGCACCGGAGAGAACCGAGAGATAAGTTTTAGTGTGTTTGTGTTTAACCGGATCTTGTATCATCTTGTACTCGTACTCTTATCATAAATATACAAGTGTGTTAAACTTTGAATCTTTGGGTCTTGTATCTCGTGTTCTTGTCGTGTTCGATCTCGGTTTGCTTTCCCGGTTGGATTCCGCACAACCGGGTTGGTTTGTACACAAGGATTAGGCGACTAGATCCTCCCCTAGCCGGACCTATAGTTTTGTGTATAAATAGGCTGCTTGTTTCTTGGTAAAATATCAATCAATATCAGTTCGTTCTCTAATAAAGTTTTCATGGTATCAGAGCGGTGTTCCTGATCCTTGGAACAATCTGCTCATCAAAGAAATTCCAAACCAAAAAATCCCTTGCTTCCCAAACAAAAAAAAAAAAAAATCGTCATCTCAAACCAAAAAAATACCCAAATCAAGAATCACATTCTCAAACCTGTTCAATCAATTCAAAATCACCATTTCAAACCACCACTACCGGCGGCGTTCATCACCAAACCAAAACCAAAATCAAACTCCAAAAATTCAAAAACCAACCTGTGAGAGCCATCGTCGACCTTCTCCCTAAACCCCGAAACAACCACCGCCTCCTCTGCCGGCGTCGCTCCGGCTACCACAGCGGTAACCACAGTCATCTCCGCAGAACACGTGTCGGTGGTGTTGCTGGTTCGCTTTTGTCGCCGTGTTCACGTGTCGGTGGTGTTGCTGGTTCGCTTTTGTCGCTGTGTTTCCGATCGGTGGAGTTGTTTTGTCGGCTGAAACCTCCTGGTGTTCTTTGTCCCATGTTGGTGGTGAATTGATAAAAGTGCAAAGGAAAGTAGAGAGATCAGTGATTGGGGTTTGAGTGAGAAGAGGATTTTGAAATAGAGATAGGCAGAGAGAGAAAAGAACAAAGGGTGGCGTCGTTGTTTTTTTGAAAAAAAAATAAAATTTAGGGTTTGACTTCTCTGGTAGAGAGATATGGGGTGTAGAGGAAAAAAGGAAGATATGAAAAGGTGGGGAGGTGATGTAGAAACAGACGAAATAAAAAGAAAAATGGGAAAGGCAAATACGGTACAAAACTGTTATAAAAAAAATAAATCTTGGATTTTTTATTGTGGGGCAACCGACACTATGACATATGAAATGTCTGATTTGGTGTCAACATCCAAACCGCGAAAAACTCATATTCAAACTGCGAACGGAGAGGTTATGCGTGCAGAAGGGGGATGAACAATTGAAATATCCCCAACGTTAAAACTCTCAAATTGCCTTTATGTTCCATCATTGTCACATAAATTACTATCAATCAGTCATGTGACAAAAGAACTGAATTGCATAGTACTAATGCATCCCACTTTTTGTATCTTACAGGACATCAGGACGGGGACGATTATTGGACGTGGCACTGAGCGTCAGGGGTTGTACTATGTGGATGAGGTGACTCAACAAGGTACTGTGATGTTGGCTCATGGAACTACAAACCGGGAAGCATGGTTATGGCATAGGCGCCTCGGACATCCATCTGCTGGGTATCTACATCTTTTATTTCCTAGTATCTACATCTTTTATTTCCTAAACTTTTTTCTTCTCGTGATAAAATAAATTGTGAAACTTGTTTTCTTGCTAAAAGCCATCGACAACCTTTCAAACCAAATAATACGAGAGTTAATGTGCCTTTCTCATTAATTCACTCTGATGTATGGGGTCCGTCCCCTATTACGGGGGGACAAGGCTTTCGTTATTTCTTGCTATTCATAGATGATTGTACCCGTATGACGTGGGTCTATTTCTTGAAACACAAGTCTGAAGTTTTTGAAAAATTTACTATATTCCATACTATGATTCACACTCAATTTCAAAAAGAAATTCAAATTCTTCGGTCCGACAATGGGGGGGAATTCGTTAATGCATCCATAAAACAGTTTTGCCAAACCAAGGGGATAATTCACCAAACCACCTGTCCACATACTCCTGAACAAAATGGAGTCGCCGAACGCAAAAACCGTATAATTCTTGAGATGACTCGGGCCTTCCTAATCGAATCCAAAGTCCCTAAATATTTTTGGCCCGAAGCAGTAGCTTCTTCTGTATACCTTATAAATCAACTTCCTACAAAAATTCTTGAACTAAAAACCCCCATACAAGCCCTAGAAAAATTTGCCGAGATCCCTCCTCCTCTTACTCTTGAACCACGAATTTTTGGCTGCTCAACCTTTGTTCACATACCCAAAACCAATCGAACAAAACTTGACCCGTGTGCCGAGAAATGTGTGTTTGTGGGCTATGGAGTTAATCAAAAGGGTTATCGTTGTTACAACCCAAAAACACGTCACACATACACTACTATGAACCTTGACTTTCTTGAAACAGAATACTTCTATAACACCCAACCCAATGGTCAGGGGGAGAACGAACACATAGACACATTGGGATGGCTGACTCGATTCCCATCGTCTGAGGAAGTCATAACCAGAGGAGATCACAGTACCAAAGGAGAATCACCGCCTGACACAAACACACAACCAACTGAGCACAGTGTCACTGAAGAAAATCCCTCCAACCTGATGCCCGAGGTTAGTAACAATGAGATTCCTGAAAATTCTGATGTTTTCCCTAATCATTATGAATGTGAGCACACAGAACATGAGCAAACTGAACAAAGTTCTCCTGCTTCCCCTAATCATAGCAATGGTGAACACATAGCACCGGTGACAACAGCAGAGCACATTGAACCAAAGGAAGCACCAAAACGGTATGTGTTGCCGCCAAGGGCAAATAGGGGAGTTCCTCCTAAGCGATATTCTCCAGAAAAGGAATCTCGAAACTCAAATTATCCGGTAGCCAACGTAGCCAGGGGGAGCCTGTCTCATGAAGCTAAGGCGTTTGCTTCCTCATTATATTCTGAACATACTCCAACCAATGTAAAACAAGCCTTAGAATCTGAGAACTGGAAAAAAGCAATGAGAACAGAGATGGAGGCCCTGATGAAAAATGATACATGGGAAAAGTGTACTCTTCCCCCAGGAAAGAAACCCGTGGGATGTCGTTGGGTTTTTACAGTGAAGTACAAGTCAGATGGAACCATTGAGAGGTACAAAGCCCGACTGGTAGCTAAAGGATATACTCAAACATACGGGATCGACTACTTGGAAACCTTCTCACCAGTGGCCAAAATTAACACTATCAGAGTCCTCTTCTCAATAGCTGCAAACGAAAATTGGCCACTTCATCAATTTGACGTAAAGAACGCTTTTCTGCATGGAGAATTAACAGAAGAAGTTTACATGGAAGCTCCTCCTGGTTTTGCAACAGATTTCAAGACAGGTGAAGTATGTCGGTTGAAAAAAACCCTTTATGGTCTAAAGCAATCTCCTCGAGCGTGGTTTGGTAGATTTACACTCCCAATGAAAGGATATGGATTTAAACAAAGCAACCCAGACCACACTTTGTTCATCAAACAAAGAGGAAGACTTGTAACATGTCTAATTGTATATGTTGATGATATGATCATTACGGGGAATGACAAGGAAGAGATGACAAAATTAAAAGAGAGCCTGTTCCGAGAATTTGAAATGAAAGACTTGGGAAGACTTAAGTATTTTCTTGGAATTGAAGTACTAAGGTCCAAACGAGGAATCTTTATTTGCCAGAAAAAATACATACTAGATATGTTAGCCGAAACGGGAATGATCGATTGCAAACCAGCAGATACACCAATGATGGTGAATCAGAAACTTCAAATGGAGGAAGGAGCAAAACTAGTCGAAAAAGAAAGGTATCAACGGCTAGTAGGAAAGCTGATATATTTGTCACACACACGACCTGACATAGCTTATGCAGTAAGTGTTGTTAGCCAGTTTATGCACCAGCCTCAAAAAGCACACATGGAAGCAGTATGTAGAATCATGAGATATCTCAAATGAACAATTGGCCATGGAGTCCTTTTTAAATCAAACGGACATCTGAAAATTCAAGGGTACACTGATGAAGACTGGGCCGGAGATAAAAGGGATCGAAGATCAACATCAGGGTACTTCACCCTAGTCGGAGGAAATCTAGTTACCTGGAGAAGCAAGAAGCAAAAGGTGGTTGCTCTATCCAGTGCAGAAGTCGAATTTCGAGGAATAGCACGAGGCTTGACAGAAATACTATGGATACGGAAGCTTCTAACTGAAGTCGGTTTTCCTCCAACAGAACCAACTAGAATCATGTGTGACAACAAAGCAGCTATTCAAATCTCAGAAAATCCGGTTCAGCATGATCGTACAAAGCATGTAGAAGTAGATAGACACTTCATCAAAGAAAAGCTAGAATCGGGGATTCTCGAACTACCTTTTGTGCGGTCTGAAGATCAATTAGCAGATATCCTGACAAAGGCGGTTAATGAGAAAATATTCAGCAAATGCCTAAGCAAGTTAAGTATTGGAGATCCCACTACTCAACTTGAGGGGGAATGTTAAACGGAAAAGATTGTCAAAGGCAAAATTACAGGATCAGATTCCAATCAAAGATTTGCTAGCTCTTCGCCAGCCTGTTACCAACATCAACTATTCAATTTGTTTCCGTTTATAATTTTTTGTTTTGTGTATAAACAGGCTGCTTGTTTCTTGGTAAAATATCAATCAATATCAGTTCTTTCTCTAATAAAGTTTTCACCTACCAACCTTCACACACTTTAGTTTAATAACTCCCTTTTTCTACCTGATTGTTGAGACGAAAAGGGTCAGGATCAATATGATATCGTTTTTTGATAAGTTCACACAAGTATTTTTGTTAAAAGGTGTGAATTATTCGCGAATGTCGGGAGCTCTAGCATACGTTGTCTTAACCGGGTCCGCGCTAGAGAGCCCCTCACACAATAGATCCCTAATTTAAACCCCTCAATAAGAAACCCTTGTCATCCGACTCAAACTTGAGACCTAGAGGGGAAAACTTATCCGAACCCATCATAGGTGGAAATTAAATACTCGTGACCACCAATAGAGCACTAGCGATGATTGGTTCGCACAAGTATCTATCTACTGGCGGCTGCTATATGTAAAAACCAAAAAGCAAAAGGCGCCATTTTTGTTCTTTGTTGTAGACCGTTGACTTTTCAGTTCCGCCATTACCAGTGTGGAAACATGAAGGAATACGCAGGCATGGTGGCAGCACAAACAGCACAAGTGTTACTAATGATAGTGAGCAAATCCGCCATTGCAGGTGGAATGTCAAACTACTCATTCGTCTTCTACTCCAACTTACTTGCTTCACTCCTTCTTCTCCCTCTTTCTCTCATCTTCCACAGGTTGTTATCTCTTCAAATTTCACTCGATGATGTGACACTATTATTCTATGCTTAGTTAGTTATGATGTTTTCGTTGCAGATCTGTGAATCGTCCTGCAATTAGCACCATCGTTGTTTGTGGATTCTTCCTTATTGGCATGTTAGGGTATGTGATTCGGAATCTGTTGTTGCTGTTGTTGTTCAATGATTATAGTTTGAAATTTTGGAACCCTAGGTTTGTGGTTTTGAAACGGAGATGAAGTTAGAATAATATTATTTTTGTCATATTTGAATCTAGTTTGATTGAATTTGAGTGTGAATTTATGAATTGGAGACTATTTTCTACTTATGCACAAATTGTTAGGGTGTCACGGCTGTTAATTGAATAGAAATTTGATCATAGATGCAGTAGCTACTGCTGTTTGACTAGTGGTTGACCGGTGGCGGTAGGGTTTGTGGCTACTGTAGTTCGAAGCAGAAGCACACAAACACATAGAAGACTGGGAGATTTACGTGGTTTGGTCTAAATTGACCTACGTCCACGGCAACAACTTATTTTTTTGGATAGAGGGAAACACATTACCACCACACCACGTCCCTTAAGGACCCCCGGCTGCAACTAGCGACTCAATATTATTACTAAATCTAAAAACAAGCGGTGAATTCGGTTATTCTCATTTCTTGTTGGTGCATCTGGAAGGCGCGCAATGAAAAGATTTTTAGTCGGATGATTATATCCCGGTCAAAAATCAATTCAGGATAAAGTCAGTGTGGATAAAGAATGGGTCCAAGCTGAAAACGTTAGATTGGGCTAAATGGTGTTCTTTTGAGGTCCGGTAGGTCATTATATAGCTGCTTTTTGGTGTTGGTTTGTTTCCAGTTTTGGTGCTTGGGGTCTGTATTCTGGAGTTTGTATTTGATTGGGGCTTAGCCCCTTGCTAGCCCCGTGTTTTTGGGTTTAATAAAATACCCGCTGTTAAAAAAATGTTTACTAGTACAAAGGGTTGCATTTATAGGACTAGAATTAGGGTTAATACCTTGATTAACTTCCTAACCAAGATAATGTAAATATGGTAACCTGCCAAATTACTAAATTTGCGAATTGAACCAGGGTCGGCTGCCCTTTTGCTTTAGGCCGATGTATTGTTGGATTTAGTGTGTTAGTAGGGGGCGCAGAGGCCCATTGATCTTCCATGGCCTTTTCCAATTTTAGCCTAAGTTGTAGAGCATTTGCTATGTAATTCTTGACCATATGCTGGAAATAAGCCAAGGGCCTTCTGGTCAGATGGCATGGGGGTTGATGGTTAAGGCTTGGGATCTCTAGAGGTCGCAAGTTCGAAACGTGACTGACTCAAGGGGGTTTTCCCACAGTGTTGGGTTTCCTCCTTGATGGTGTTCCTTGGTGATAGGAGCGTCAAAATCAGTATGGATGGTTGACATCCCGTCTCAGGAAGACTCACTCGGGTATTGACTGTTCAAAAAAAGTATGCTGGGAATAAGGGGTTAAGGGGCACCACATATTTAGTGAGGGGCAGGGGCACCGCTATTAATAGAACAAATGGTAGTTTCTTTTTTTACTTCAAAAACTTGAAAGCTCTAACCTAAAACACAAAATTTCCTTGTCTCAATTTAATAAAAAAGAAATAACCCAACAGATAATATACATAACAAAATATGGGTAATCTGTTTTACTAGTTTACCATCAGTACTATTTTCTTGTGTTTATTTTTCTTTATTTACTTTTTTAACTATGTTAAAATGACTGTTAAATGAAATTGTTCTCTTACTCGACCCATTTTAGACCCGGCCCATATTCCCCCCCCCCCTAAAAAGTTTCTGCATTCGCCACTGGGCCGAAGCCTCCACACACACACCTAACACAAACAATTGATTACTTCTCTAACCAATTGCATATGAACAAATTGAAATATAGGCTAGTTGATTTTCAATATTTCAGGCATTTGAAATTAAGAAATAGCCTGCAGTGATGATTGTACTGTTCTCTTTCTGCATATGTACAAATGTTTTAACTTCACATAGGCTCTTGGTGGCATCATCTACTGTGTTTCAATGCATAATGTGAAGTTTTCTGGACAACATAACACACTGACCGGTTAATGTCTGAAGTTTCTTGGCCCAGGTAACTGGTTATACGGGTATCTCATACTCCTCTGCCACTCTAGCAACAACATTGCTCAACCTCATACCGGGTTTTACTTTCATACTCGCCATCATATGCAGGTACGGCCTCCTCACGACACTGCTAAAAGTATACCAAACGAACTGAACGAACACGAACAAGGTCTTGTTCGTGTTCGTTCCTTAAGGAAGGAACATGTTCACGAGTGCTTACCGAACGAGATTTCTTGTTCGTGTTCTTCATCAAAGAAATGAACATATATATGAACACTTACCGAATGCAAACGAGCACAAACAAATGTTCATAAACATAAATGCACACAAACGAACGTTGTATATACATTTTAAAATAAAATCTGCATTTTCATCAGAAAGATTGATTACGGAGAATCCACCAAAATAAATAAGTACTTAACATATAACTATCCGAACATAGTTGACATATTTATCATAAACATAATTAACACGAAAATTAAGAAGTTTGTCAAGCTTTAACACAAAATGAAATTGAAATGGTCAAATAAGGGGTGTTAGCGGAGGCGTATAGTATTAACTATGGTTTCAGATGTTTAAAAACTAAAACTAATAGATAAAAATATAACATAAAAAAACCTTTAAATGAATGAACATAAACGAGCGAAAATAAATGAACACATTACAAACATTCACGCACATAAACGAACGAAAGCAGCCCCTGTTTGTGTTTCTTTGTTTAACTTATCAAACGAAATTTCTTGTTTGTGTTTGTTCATTTATTAAACAAACGAACATAAATGAACTTCCCGCCGAACGGTTCACGAACTGTTCGCTGAACAATTAGTTCGTTTACAACCCTACATGCAATTCTTAAAATCTAGTTTAAATTGGTTTAACCTGGTGGTTTTAGGATGGAAACATTCCAATTTGGAAGCTCAGCCACACAGGCAAAATTCATTGGCACTGTAGTCTCGGTTGCAGGAGCTATAATGGTGACTCTTTATAAAGGCCCCGCGATCCTATCATCTCCGCTAAAATCAGAAATCGTAAAGAATTTAAGCGGGCAACCGTCAAACTGGGTGCTTGGAGGAATCTTTTTAGCAATTGACGCCGCCTTTTCTTCTGCGTATATCATTGCACAGGTAATATGGTACCACGATAGCTGATAATCATTTGCATATTAGCATATTCTAGTAACTCTTTGTTTTTTTTTCTAAGACAAATGCCAGTTTTGTGACTTTCGTTCAAAGGTTTGTTTTTTCGTATCTAGATCCAAAAGGTTTGAAATCTTGCCATTTTCATCCGGCTCGTTAACTCCATCCATTTTTCTCCGTTAAGTCAGAGGTATTTCTGTCTTTTTGTTAACTTAAAGGGCAATTCAGTTTTTTGAATACTTGTACATTATGCTAAATGCTTGTACATAAAGTGAAAAAGACCGAATTGCCCTTTAAGTTAACAAAAAAGACGGAAATACCCCTGACTTACCGGAGAAAATGGCAAGATTTCAAACCTTTGGATCCGGATGCGGAAAAACAAACCTTTAGACGAAAGTCGCAAAATTGGCCAAACCTCAGGGACGAGAATGGCATTTTAATCTTTTTTAATGTTTTCAGGCATTCGTCCTTAAGAAATACCCTGCGGAGATGATTGTAATGTTTGCATACTGCTTTGTCTGCACCATTTTATCTGGTTTAACTTCTTTGATTGTCAAAGATGACTTGAGTAGTTATAGTTTACAACCTAAGAAGAGGCTGTTTTCCATCCTCTACTCGGTAAGTAGATATGTTCGATGTCATAATCTTAGTGGACTTGGAGAGTTGTTACTTGTTTGTATTGATGTGTTGTTTGCGGAAAAATATAGGGAATTTTCGGGTCTGCTTTTCAAGTCACGGTTCAAGCATGGTGTGTACGAAGGAAGGGCCCGTTTTTTGTTGCTATGTTTCATCCGGTGGGAATTGTGATTTCAACTTTGATTGGTGTTATCTTCTTAGGTGACAGTTTCTATCTTGGAAGGTGAAGATGCTTTTGTTTGCCTTTATTCCACATCACTTCAGTAATTTGAAAATTGAAACCCTGTGTTATATTTGTGTGTAGTTTGATGGGATCGATTGTTGTAGTAATCGGGTTTTATAGTGTGATGTGGGGAAAAGCCAAAGATGAAAAGATTGTGGCGGTTTTAAAGACGGAGGATGAACAGGCCCCTCTCGTTCAAGACGTTGAGGAGCAGATGACACATTCCTCATCATAAAGCTTGATGTTTGAGGGTGATTATATCAAATGGGAAAAGAAAAGAAAAGAAATCTCATTCTTTCAAAACTGCTTCTGTATTAAACTGGAGATCATATACAGGTATCCTTCTTTAATAACATATTAAGTTATGTAGATATGTTTTCTAGGTTATCCTATTGTATAGTTATGTTCGACCCGTAGTAAGTTTTTCATTATCCAAACGGGTCTTAGAGATTTAGGCTGTTGGTCTGTTTATTCCGTATTGTATCTCATTCTATGACGCATATATACACAATCATTTATTATATCAGGCTACATATCTCTTTTTTTTCTCTCTTAAGTATCCCTTCCCTCTCTTTCTCTGGTGGCAACCTCCTCTTCGCCACCGTGTCTCCTTAAAAATCCTGCAGTTTTTTTCCTTTTGCAGAACTACACGCGTACAGGTCGAATTACACGACACTACCACCTGCACCTTGCTTGAATAGTCCCAGACAACCCCTCAAAATTTCTTCTGCTGGGAGAAGAGTATATGGTAAATGTTATGAGAACAAAGCGTGTGAAGTCATGTTAAACGGGTCGTGTCTGGCACAATTATTGAACACGGACACGACAAGTTTAACTAAAGGTGTCATTTACTTAAACACCAACAAGAACATGCTCAATAAATGGTTTACAGGACATGACACTTAACTGGATTAAATTTAACCAATTCAAAATGGCATGACACACCACGTTTAACATGATTATTGACATGACTCGTTTAACTTAGTTGCTAAATATTAAGACTTAGCTAAGTAACTAAAATAAAACTTACCAAAATTTACAATTCGTATAATTCTTTTAGGCTTAGCAAGGAGATGCGGCTAGGGTTAGATAGTTTGAATAGTATATTTAAGCATTTATAAAACTATAAACTACGTTGTTATGAAGACCGTGTCTTGAATTTGTCGTGTCGACCTCTTAACCCTTTTAACACAATTACATAAATGGTTTATGCGTGTTAAGAACGGGTTGAACCCTTTTAGGCACGTGTTTAACCGTGACATTAACATGTCGATTCATTTATGATCCTGACCCGTTTATTCCAGACCCAAATCCATTCAACTTCGTGTTGGATCATGATTCATGTCATGTTAGTGGGGTGTTTCATAAATCATCTCTAATTTTCCAAAGGCTTTCTCCTCCCTCCTGAAATAGGAAAATTGTAGTAACAAAAGTAAAAACTAGGAATTCAGTGTTAAATAGATGCTGAAGTGTTTGTATTAACAAAAAACTAGTAACCACAAACTAACACATTTGGTGATGGTTGGCTGCTAGCATTAATACAAGTTTCTAGTGATCGTATGGTTAATACTGATCGCATAGCTCCTACCGACGGACCAGTGATCCATTTCACTAATGAAACCGTTCGTATTAACGAACCATTTTCTATTGATGTTTCTACTAACCACCAGATCAGAAGCAAATTTCCTGGCTTTCAAATACATTAATCAATTATTCACTTGTTGTGGGTTGTTCAACCTCTTGGCCCCCACAGTTACTGATATTCACACAAGTGACAAGACCCATGCCATGAGTGAGGAGTGTTCAGTATTATAATCGAACTCGAAATTTGAATTCCAATTTTAAATTCGGTTTTCAAATTTTAGCATTCGATTTGAAATAAGATTTCGAATTATTTTTATTTTAGTTATATAATTTTTACCAATATGGGTTTTTTAAATTGAACTGTATCTTTTCTTTTTTACTATTACGAATAACCTGAATTGATTAACTCGAGTAACTTGAAATTTAAGCGGTTGAATACCGAGGTTACTAATGCTGGCCTTTTAAACTTGAGGTTAATTGGCGCTAAAATTCCACTTAGTCTTAAACGAGCGTGCACTTCACATCTCTTGTGATTTCCCTTTGATGACAAAGAAATTCAGCAGTTAGCCTCTTGAATCCAACTCGGCGTATGAAGCTCAAGCTCGCTTACTCTTGACTCGTACTAATTTCGAGTAGCACATGGTTAGTTCGACTATGCAAACATGAAATGAATAAAATAAAGAAAAAAACTGTGAATTATTGCATAAATAATTATACATCATGGGCCCCTTCTATCTTTTATGGGACAATGAATTTTTTAATATCATATAATAATTGAATTTTTTAATATCATATAATAATTGAATTTTTTAATATCATATTCTCATGAAACTGGAATATTATGTTTTTACTTAAATCAAAATTCTTATTTAATCCAAAAGATTGCGTACATAACTCCAACTTGTTTTTATATTTTATATAATCATTATCATCATACTAAGTAAATCACATCAATAGCAAAACTAAGGTAGGGTTTGAGGAGGGTAGATATAGACAACCTTACCTCTACCCCGTATGAATAGAGAGACTGCTTCCAGTGAAGCCCACGGCTCGATTGTAGTTTTGTATCAAGCCTTGGACCTAAGACACATAACACTCAAACAATCGGGACAGAGACTGATTGGTGCATGCACCCCCGTGTCATTTAGCTATCAACATCACCACATGATGCATGATTAACCATCCGTCGCTTTTAACGTTATTTTCACAAGATTAGTAAAATAACGTTAAAGTTAGTACCATTTCACTTTATACACATTATATGTGCACATCAAAAGCGGGGCAAATTGTTTTTATATTTTATATATGTTTTGTAAATCTTTTTTCACTTTCCCCAAAATCTATACTAAAAGTCTAAGCAATTGTTAGTTTCGTGAAAAGTAATGAAATTGAAATTTAAGGAATTTGAAACCCTATAAGACGATGGGGTGTAGAATCGGAACACAGTCGGGGAGTCTAGGCGGAGGGGGTTCCGATCGGGAACATATATACATTGTTTCAATATGTACATCTACCTTGTATCTAGTAAAAAGAAGGTGAACTAACGATTTGGATTCAATTCCAATTCTTTCTTCTCTTTAAATGAACAACACAACAAATGTAATATATATTCCAATTCCACTTGTAAAACCGAACACTACTTAAATTTTATTATAGAGTTAATTGCCCGGATGGTCCCTGTGGTTTCATGTTTTTTACGTTTAGTCCCCACCTTTTGAAAATAGCTGGTATGCTCCCTATGTTTTGTCATTTTGTTACTCGGATAGTCCCCTGACATTTACTCCGGGGACTATCCGAGTAACAAAATGACAAACCATAGGGAGCATACCTGCTATTTCCAAACTAACTGACATCTACTCAGGGGACTACATCTACTCAGGGGACTATCCGAGTAACAAAATAACAAACCATAGAGAGCATACCTGCTATTTTCAAAATGTGTGGACTAAACGTGAAACCACAGGGACCATCCGGGCAATTAACTCTTATATTTGCAGAAGAATGGACCAATCCCTTATCGTGTCACACCAAACCAATGGTGATGAGTCTGCTGACTGATGACCCCCGTTTATATGCATCGGTCCGTTTCCAAACACGAATCTTTGTCCTGAACTACCAGTACATGTTATCCTCGTTCACGCGCCTCAATACATGTGACTACAAAATCTCTTCAGTATTATTATTCACCCCTTCAGCTATCTCATACGAAACTTATGAATCTTGCATCAATATTATATTTCTTCACAGCAGCAAGAAACCATCAAAAGATATTGTTTCTGGATTATAGTTGGATGGTGTGTTTTTCTTGGGGATTAATTGTTTTCAAGTTTAAGGATTTCAAATCAACATTTTTCATGTTTTTTTTGGGGTTTTGAGTGAATTTGGTTTCAGTCTTTAAAGGGTTGGTTCAGTAGTGTTTCAAGTTCATTAAACTATTAAAGTTTGGTGCTTTTTCTTTATATAGTAATAAGTGGATTCTTTCAAGATTCCCAACTTGATTCTTAGGTTCTTAAGTGAATTGGGTGTCTTTATTTACATGGGTTCTAAAAAGTTTCAAGATTCCAAAAGTTGATGCTTTGAGTTTGAAACTGTAACTATAAGGCAACTGGTTTCAAAAATTTTAAATTAGGGTTATTGGGTATTGTTAATTTTCTTGAAGAAATTAGGGATGGATGATGATGGTATAGAAGAGGTTAGTAGCATTAGTGCTAGATTGTTGAGGAGGAGGGGGAGTGGCGGTGGTGATTCGAGTTCGCGATGGGTCGATGGTAGCGAAGTGGACTCAGAATCACCACCATGGTCATTACTTAATGAAGATGAAAATAGAAGTGAAGGGTATGGATATACTAGAAGAAGGTTGGTGAAAAAAGCCAAGAGAGTTGACTCTTTTGATGTTGAAGCCATGGCTATCTCTGGCTCCCATGGTCACCATAACAAGGTTAGCTCAATCGTCACACATTTTTTTTTTCTTTAAATTTGGTTGTTATTTGCTAATTAATAATTGTGGGTCAATGTAGTTTGCTGAATTGGTTATCTATATATGTATGTAATTGCATTATGCGGTTTTCCAATATGGATGTAACATTGCGGTTCTTGTTGGATAACTAAGTTGAAATGCATTTGAGAAGAACCTCATATAGTATCCACGCAACATCGTATCAATGTTGTTTTCCAATATGAATAGTTTGTGTTTGCTAACAGGATCTTTTGGTGTATGTTAAGCCTATTTGTAACGTTGTGACTTTGTTTGATAACAAAGTTAAAATGCGTTTGACAAGAACCTAACAGTATCTACGCTATGTAGTGAATATCGGTGATATCTCGGTGATATATTGGTTATTGGTCCCCATGTAAAATATCGGTACGGATATTATCTGGATATTGACCGCTGATATCAGTGTGTTAAGTCTTAATTGCTAATTGTTAGTGTTAAATGTTGGTGTTTTAAGTCTTAATTAGTTCCTACTTGCTACAGTTGTTAGTGTTTTGCAAGTTGTAAAAGGTTAATTTGTGGGTAGGACTTAGGAGAGTATATTGAATTGTTAGTGTTAAATTGCTATATATATAAATTCTGCATGATATTAAAATTACAAATATACCTCCGCGATAACCTATATCTCAATTTGCCTACATGTCAGCGGCCGCGTCATCATTTTGATTTTCCTTAGTTAAAAGTTTTGAAATCTCTTACCTTAAATCAACATATATGAAACTTTGATGTTTTTCTCTGGCAAAAAGAGTTAATTACCTAAAATACATGTTGGACCGACGTTGGTTACTCTTTTATGCACTTAGTCATTAAAGATTTGACCAATAATCGTCTTTTTTCTCTGGCAAAAAGAGTTAATTACCTAACTACATAGCACCAGATTCAACTGAATCAAACCCAGCAAAAACACTTACAAAAAAATTGGTTTTTTTTCTTTTTTTTTCTTTTTGCGTCATCACCGCCCAACATCAAGAACACAGATCAAACACCCACCAGAGAATCAAAAGCACCAAAAAAATAGAATCAATCTATCAACAGTTGATTCCACACCTATCAACATAATCAAATAGATCAAACCCACAAAAATCAAGAAACCCCCAAGAAACTAAAAAAATTTGTTTCCAGATTCAAAAATTTCAAAAAGCACCATCAAAAACCTTACCAAACACCAGCACCACCAACACCGTCGCCCAATGGTTCATCCACCGCAGCTCACACAACCACCGCCTCCAAACACCACCGGTCTCCCCACAAAACCCCCACCGGTCTCCCCACAAAGAGATGAATGAGAGATGGGTGTCGGCTTGTTGTCGGAGGATGGTGTGGGTGTCGGCTTGTTGTCGGATGGTGGTAAAGGCGGTGGTAAAAGCTTGCTGTCGGATGGTGGTAAAGGCGGTGGTAAAGGTGGGTTTCAGGCGTCGTCATCATCTTCGTTTTATCGGGGATGCAGCAGTGGTAAAGGCGGAGGTTCGATGGTTGTTGTGGAGGAGGAAGTGGAACTAGATCAGCTTGTATTTCAATGGAATTTGGGAATTCCATTCACACAGAACTTGAAAAATGGAGGATAGATGAAAGTAGGAAATGGAGAGAGAAGGGAAAATGAGGAGAGATGAGAGAAGATGTGCAACTTAAATGAGAGAGAGATGTCTGCAACTTTAAAGAGGAGAGAGGAGAGAGGAGTGAGGAGAGAGAGGAGAGATTAGACATAAAAAGGAAATGACTAAACTACCCTTTGAGTTGTCATAATCTTATTGGCTGAAAGTGGTTCTCATGGTTCTCATAACTGGGAGTGGTTCTCATTCTAGCGGCTCCCTATATATATATATATATATATATATATATATATATTGTTGTAGGGCTATAGCTGTGTCTATTCTATTATGTTAGTCGGTTACCACTTATTCTGTGTTTGGTGGAGTCCTACTACTATGTCTGTAGTTCGCATGGTTTGCTTGATGTTTGGTTATGAGCCGGGGGTCTTTTTGGAAACAGCATCTTTATCCATATGGATAGAGGTAATGTTTGCCTACATATGTGACAACCCTCATAATTACACGTATCCGTACGATTCATTAATGTTAATTAAAGTGCTTGATGTTTGTGCTGAATTACTTAACTGCTTTCTGATTACTGCGTCATACTTACATGTGCTTTTAACATACTAGTCTTGTGCAGAAAGTTGACTAAATAGCCCTCTATGCTTTCCTAAGTGTTGGGAATTAAAAGTGTAACAAAAAGATATATATAGGACACTATATGGAATAACTTAGCACTTTAACGGAACGGTATCTAACCGAACAACCGGACATTACCCGGAACACTAAAATATTGCAAGAAACATTGTTTTTATTTTTCTGAGCTAGTCTTGTGTCACACCCCGACCACGTAAAACAACAAAGCGTGGCGGAAACGTCGGGGAGTGTTGTAACAGAATTATCGTTTCATAACCATGGATGCAAAAAAAGTGTTTCGTTTTATTGATAATATTAAACATTAACATTGTCTTAACATAGAACAAACAAGTTTTATATCGTCTATCATAGTTATATGTCACTAAGGCCTCGTCCAGATCCTATGTGACGCATGCATCCTAGAACGTCAATCAAGCAACAACACCTGAAACATATGTAAAAACAAAGTCAGCAAAGAAATGCTGGCGAGTACATAGGTTTTATAGGAGTATCGGAATCATGGCTTGTTTACTTATTTTGCAATACCTCAAAAACCTTATTTTTAAAAGTGTTTAATATTGCAACATGATTAACCAACTCAAAACAAGATGATTATAATTTATAAAATTTCGTAGCCATGATTCTTAACCCAAAAGCTTTTTGTTTTAGAAAACCATCTTGTAAAACATCTCGTATAAACTCGTTAATAAAACTCGTATATTATTTCGAAAACATCGTTGAGTGACATCGTTTCAATATCGTTTACCCAAGTGAACTAAATAACGCCACGATATGTAATATGTTGAAAACACTTATACATAAGAAGTACCAGCGGCGTATCTACCATGTTTTCACCATATTACCCCCGTCCCGTTATCTAAACACTAGCCAAAAACCAATCGTTTACCCAAATCGTTTAACATTGTCTCCAAATCGTTTACTCGTTTAAATCGTTTAGATCATCATCGTTTTAATTGTGAAAAACTTATATATGGTCGTCTCGTTAATAACATTCAAACCTTCGTGACTCGACTACCTCGCTCCTCGCTTCTCGTATTAACAAACCACCAAAGGGTAAGTTAACAATTACAGATTCAGTCGTTACCCACAACACCCACACATAACCATGGGTATAGTGTAATAACGGGATTTGTCGGATCCTATGGTACCATAACCTAATACTGGTCGGCTTGATCAATGCTAATGAATGTCATTCGTTATGTAACTACAACCAACAAGTTCGTTCACATTATCGAAATCTTTATTAGTTTAGTATAAATCGTTCTATTTGTTTTTGAAATCATCGTCTAAACCTTGAAAACATTTTGTACATATGAATCACCCCAAAACAATTGAAAGTTGTAAAATAGGGGAACTATGTACTCACATGTAGTGCAAGGTATCTTCAATCAATAGTACTTCAACAAACTCGAGTAAACCAGAGAAATCAAGTAGCACCTAGTAATCGAATCACTAGTCAAACAATAGACGCCTAAATCGGAAGATCGGACAGAATGAGGTCTTGTAAACCAAATGAGTGTTGGAACTCATGTGATATGGTTTAACAAAGCCTACGTCCTAAATGAAACCTAACCTAAGTGCTTTCGACCCATCGCGACCCAATAAGGTAGTTTACGCTACTTTAACACGTCGTGCGCGCAAAGCGTATTCGAGACGTCTAACTAGTCCTATGACAAGTATTATATGCCATTACATGTTTAATCATGTTGTATAATCAGTTATGTGACAAAATTTTAGGTTACATAAGCTTAATTACCAATTATACATGAAAAAGGCATTTTGGTAATTTACCTAAGGCATATAAACTACTTATCATACAACTATCTAAACTAGGTGACCATAAGGTATAACCTCGGAAGGTTATTCCCTATGCTACTATGGTCACTAAACATGTTTGGTCGGATCCTAATGATCGACCAAACGGGTCGTGTTCGAAAGTCTAAGCGGGTGTTTAGTCCGCTTGACTTACGACTCTACATAAGCACTAATCTAAAAAGTGACGAGCTAAACATGCTAGAACATGTTTAGTTAAGTTAGAAAACAGGTTTTTATATCAAAACAAACGGTTTTGATATCCTAGTGTTTAAAGCTCATTTCGACACGTTTAAGGCCCGTTAAGTCAACTTTAAAGCCCTAAAATGATGCCTAAACATTGTGGACATGAAACATGCTCAAAAATATGCCGGATGTCGGTTCGTTTGGTCGTATGATCGCGATGTTTGCTTAATTACGACGGAATGCGCATAAGAGCGAAAAACGATTCAAATGACGCGACGAATGGATTATTATTATGCCAAACACTAAAATAAAATATTTTAATGCTTACATAAATTTTTGGATGTCCGGATGTATTCAGAACGTAAGTTATGCGTGAAAATGCAAATTTGTGCACTTTTTGACGCTTTTAGTCCCTGAATGACCATAAAGTTTATTTTAGCATACCGAAACCCCTCAAAGCCTACTCCTAAGCTATGGAAAGGTTATTTAGGGTATGTTTAACTTATGATCAAGTTCCGGAATGTTCGTTACTATACAAATCGGCATAGTTTCACAGTTTGACACAAATAGTCCCTGCGATCAAACAAAGTTGATTTCAACACACCAAACCATTCAAAACTTATTTCTAAGTTATGTGGAGGTTATTTAAGGTATGTTAAGCCTATGTCACTATTCCGGAGTGTTTTTCGCGTTATACTAACTGCGTTTACGCACCAGTTTGTGTATAACCTTCCAGAACGAGATTTAAAGCTTGCAATCAGAATCGAATCGTATTGAAAAAAAAATCACCAACACAAATACACACATAGAACATCAAAACATATATAATAACACCAAAGCACATTGTTTCATTAATAATCATCATTGTTTTACATCGTACATCGATTACCAAACACAGTTGTCACAGTCTCCCATACTTCAGGAAATTTTGTCCCGAAATTTTAACTAGAGGAAGCTTGTGAAAAAAAATGCGGATATTTCATCTTCATCTGGTCCTCACGTTCCCAAGTAAACTCTGGGCCACATTTGGATTCCCAGCGAAATTTAACCAAATGAATCCGTTTGTTCTTCAACTGTTTGTATGTACGTTCCACTATCTCCACAGGTTTCTCGACAAAGTGCATCGTTTCATCGATTCGAATCTCGTCGAGAGGAATGTGTAGATCAACGTCAACTAAACATTTTCACAGATTGGACACGTGAAAAGTCGAGTGAATATTTCCAAGCTCTGGAGGTAGCTCTAGACGATAGGCAACCTTTCCAATTCTTTCCACAATCTTAAATGGTCCCACATATCGAGGTGCAAGTTTTCATTTCTTTCCAAATCTCACGACTCCCTTCCAAGGTGAAACCTTGAGTAGGACACGATCTCCGACTTGAAATTCTAAGGGCTTGCGTCCCAAATCCGCATATCTCTTTTGACGGTTTCAAGCTGTCACAAGATTATCGCGGATTTTCTTGATTTTGTCAGTTGTTTCCAGAACGAGCTCAGGTCCAGTAAGCTGAGCTTCACCGGTCTCGTTCCAACAGACAGGTGAACGACATTTTCGACCGTAGAGAGCTTCGAATGGTGCCATATTAATGCTAGTATGATAACTATTGTTGTAAGAGAACTCGATCAGCGGCAGGTGAGAATCCCAATTACCACCAAAGTCTATCACGCATGCTCTAAGCATATCCTCCAAAGTTTGAATCGTTCTCTCAGATTGGCCATCTGTTTGGGGATGATAAGCAGTGCTTAGATTCAGTTGGGTTCCCAAGGCAGATTGCATGGCCTTCCAGAAATGAGATGAAAATCGAGCATCACGATCAGAGATGATATCCAAGGGCACACCATGTCGTGTCACAATCTCATCAACATAAATCTTTGCAAGTTTATCAGCAGATAGATCCTCGCGAATCGGAATGAAATGAGCTGATTTCGTTAATCGATCGACAATAACCCAGATAGCATAATGACCTTTAGACGTACGTGGTAACTTAGTGATGAGATCCATCGCAATGTTCTCCCACTTCCAAACCGGTATCTCTGGTTGTACAAGCAAGCCAGAAGGTCGTTGATGTTCGGCCTTGACTTTGAGACAAGTTAGGCATTTCGATACATACAAGGCAACATCCTTCTTCATACCAGGCCACCAGCACCGAGCACGAAGATCCTTGTACATTTTATCAGCACCATGATGGATAGAATATCGAGACTTATGAGATTCGTCCATTACCAAGGTGCGAAGATCGTCTTGTTTCGGAATCCACAATCGATCCTTAAAATAGAGCAAACCATCGTCTTTCGCTTCGAGCATAAGCTCAAGTTGACGTGGTAATTCCGTACCCATCACATTTTGTGAAACACAAAATTGTTGAGCTTGAAGGACACGAGATTGAAGATCAGCTAGAGTTCGAACAGAAAGAAGCTTGACTCGTTCTTTTCGACTAAACGCATCAGCTACGACATTCGCCTTACCTGGATGGTAGCGAATCTCGCAATCATAGTCGTTCAAGAGTTCAACCCAACGTCGTTGCCTCATATTCAGCTCTTTCTGATTAAGAATATGCTGGAGACTTTTGTGGTCTGTGAAAACCACACACTTCGTTCCATAGAGGTAGTGTCTCCAGATTTTAAGCGCGAAAACCACAGCTCCTAACTCAAGATCATGAGTCGTATAGTTCTTCTCGTGAACTTTCAGCTGTCTAGATGCATATGTAATAACCTTACCTCGTTGCATAAGGATGCAACCAAGACCTCAGTTGGACGCATCGCAATAGACAACGAAATCATCGCTTCCCTCGGGCAGAGATAGAACAGGAGCATTACATAACTTCTGTTTCAGCGTTTGGAACACTCCTTCTTGCTTGGGTCCTAAAGATATGAAGAGATGTTGTTTGTACTTAATGAAACATATAATCCATTGGTTAATAGAACCTAGAGAAGTGTTATAAGCAATAAGTATCATCACTTTCCTCACCACTCAACACCCTTCCTCCCTCCTCCATAACCTTCGGCCGAACACCCCCATACATCCCCACCCATTTTCGATTTCCATCCAAGTATTCCAAGCACACTACAAGGTGATACAAGGTGATCAACGAGGCGTGGAACACTCGGAACTTGAAGGACCACCTTCGTTTGCCTTTATCCTCTACATTTTCTCCATTGAACTTCCCTAGCTTTAAGCTAGTAGTAAGCTTCTTGTTAATCCTTATTTACTTCATGTTTATGGTGGTTAAAAGATTTATTATGAAGAAAGCATATGAACACTAAAGATCATAAACATAAAACTTGAACATAAGCTTTACATAAGATGAAATAATGCTAGAATGATGTTATTTTGAGTATGTATGATGTTACTTGGTGATTACTAGTAATATGATGATTGATCATCATATGGAACTTGTTAAAGCATGATTAAAAACATGGTTTAACAAGTTAGAGGTGATTATGTGCTTATATGAAATAATCATCTTCTAGTCTACACATGAACTTGAAAGAAAAATGATTTTTCTTGTAAAAATAATAAACCAAGTGAACTAGTGATCTTGTAGATCTAAAACTTGTGAGAGATTTTCCTAAATAAACCAAGCTTAAAAGACGGTTTTCGAAAGATCATGATCCTTACACTATTTTAGGAATAAAGTAAGTATATGGATACTAGTGACACATGAAAAGGTTGTAAATAAATATTTTAGTAAAATATGTTCACTAGTTGTGAACATCTAAAAAAATCCCGAGAATGAGATTTTAACAAAAGTAAACACACTTTGGAGTGTAACTAAACCCACTAAACGCCATGCCAAGTTACTACGCGTTTTTATGAAACATCAAGTTCATGTTGGTTTGTAAATAAAATAGTTTGCTCTTGGTAAATTGTTGTTGAATGTTGAATGATTTTTGGAAAAGAAAATGATATGCTTATTAGCATGGACAGCTCCATTTACAAAGGAAACTCTGGCGAAATTTTCTAAAATTCCAACACTTAGAAATTGGTTTTCTAACAAGTGTTCACAAATACGTTTTAACTTTGTTTTTCAAAATAAACTTCGCCATGAGTTTTGTTACAAAAATACAAAGTATCGGAGGTTGATTTTTACAAGTAAAAGGGTTAAACATATATTTAGAATATATATTTTATACTAGAACACTTGTGTGGATACTTGTTTATTTTGTGAGATAGTTATATTATTTTAGGGTAAAATAATATAACTTAACAAAGTACCTTGACAATGAATTGTGTGGTATGTGATAGAAGTAATGAGTAGATAAACCGTACGTAGGATACGTGTTATGCATGCACGAGAAACTGATTGTTACCTGTACCCTATTAGGACGTGCTTGATTTCTGATTATTAGAGTAACTAATATAACCGAGCAAACCAAGGTGAGTTCACACTCTTAAGGCATGAGATTCCCGGTGGGTTGGGAATGGGATTAAATAGCTAAGACGGAACTTGTACTTTCCCCACTACTAGACTACTTATCTCCGTCCTTGGATTGGGAAGGACACCAGCACTAAACCTACGTATTCACTACGTACCACTGTCCTCGGATTGGGAAGGGCACCAGCCCTAAACCTACGTATTCTTATACGTATCTCTGCCCTCGGATTGGGAAGGGCACCAGCGCTAAACCTACGTATTCAGTACGTACCACTGTCCTCGGATTGGGAAGGGCACTAGCGCTAAACCTACGTATTTAATATGTACCTCTGTCCTCGGATTGGGAAGGACACTTATATATACATCTAGTCTAGTGGTTTACAACATGGGGTAGCCCCCACTGTTTATGGTTTGGAAAATAAGGAAAGTTGATTTAACCTGCAGTTGCAAACAAACTCATAGTTCTTGAAAAACTACTTTATAACGAACACCAACTGTGAACTCGCTCAACTTTGTTGTTGACTCGTTACATGCCTTGCAGGTCGTTAGATATTTATGGAGCTTGCGCGAGGAGGAGGTCGTTGTGGGATATGGACTGTTATGTCCCGTTCTAAACATTTAATCTTTATGAACTTATTAAACTTATGTTTTGATTCCACGTCTTATGCTTCCGCTGTTTAATGTGAACTTGATTAACTAGTTTTGAAACACCAATTATATTGCGTGGTTGGATTTTATCTATTTTAAATACATTGTTCAATATGATTGGTGGCTGGATCCTGGTCATGTCACGCCTCCAAGCGGTGATACTCCGCGTGTGGATTTTGGGGGTGTGACAGATTGGTATCAGAGCCATTGGTTATAGTGAACTTGGTTTTAAAAAAGGAAAAGCTTTTTGGACAAAACCAGACTATAACCTGTACAGTGCTCAACGATCCACAATGACGCTTCGCTCCACGTGCAAGGCTCAACACACTAGGTGGTATGGCTTAAGTTTATTTCTTACTTGCTAGATTACTTTTGTCTGGTATAGTGTTTATTGTGTGTTTATTTAGGGTAGTAGCATGCTGTCTATTAGCCCTACTGCGTTCTTTATGACACACAATTGTTTACTTGAAATTTGACAAGTGGTGGTCAAATTCTTTTCTGATTTCTCGTCACCCCGCTACGACAACTGTTTATGCATTATATCTATTTACACGCTTATCTCGACATGACGTCGCCATTTGACCCTCCGGACATTCGGCTTGTACGTCAACATTCACGAAGACCATACCTGTCTCAAACGAACTCGGGTTTTGGAGAACTATACCCACGCATCCCTATTAACGAACCTCATCATCTCCACTGGTCGTCGTTACCAGAAACGAAGCAGCCACAGTTACGCGCGTTCGTCGCTTCGCAACCCGCAACCCTACCAACCAAACTCTATTTTGGACAAGTGATATACTTCCGTGATCGTGATGCAACAAACTTCTTTTTTTTGTGTCGTGCCGCCACACCTCACAACTAGAATTGCGTCTAAGCAACAGATTACTTGGTTGAATTCTTCTGTTATTGGTGGACCTCTGTTTTCGCTCGATTCTTCGCATGAACCTCATTAATTCCCTGTTTCTTCGATTAACAACTGATTTAACAAAACGCCAACAACTATACCACGATTTTCACCGATCACAAGACTACCTTAGCACCCTGTTGGATGGTTTATTAGCTCTCTCGTATACCCAACTCAGCGAATGAATACCATTACTGGTGGAATAGTCTTCAGGATATTTGGGGACGGAGATATGGATCACTCAACCCACCGGCGAACACGATAATTTATACGTTTACCTGACCCACCTTACACTACAAGAGACGTACTTTAATTTCATGATAGTTTTTCTTAAATATGCGGGATCTTTGCACTAGCTCTTGCACCGACACCTGATTATTGATTAATAATACGTCCAATTTCTACCATTGGCTTAGATCAAACCATCACTCTCTTACCACAGTGACATTACGTTCTCGCTACTCCATGTTGAGATACTGAAACTAACACGCACTCGCTTAGAGAATTTGGAAGGCTCGACCTTCGATCATTAGTGATCACTCCTTGAAACCTTGAGGGTGGTGATGTATTGTTGATACGATCATACTCTCTTGAACACGTTTTCGCGTCTTTCCTTTGGAACCTCATGACTATGCAGATGTATTTTGGATTCATTCGCACAACCCAAGGAACTCCTCCTAACTTGGTTGCTTACTTGATGAATCACAAACCCACCTAAGTTCATGAATTCAGGTGAATTATTCCTCCTTCACATGTGGGCGAGTCCGACGACTTTTGATGGAAGTCTCAGTGAATCTTAACACTACACACTTGTACGACAATCATACTGCTATGTTGAATTCTTGTTCTGATTGATTTAACCCCATGACAGCTATATTCGATCAACGGCATACTTTATCCTAACTATACCCAACTTGCGTACAACCAGCTGTACCTTCGACATCAGGTAAACCCCTGCTAGGGATTATTAAACGCTTATTCATCGATTGCGGCTACCCTTTCTTATGTTTCCCCACCCATACACGTTATGCCTTGAACCCTACGATCCTAAAAGTGTTCCTCGCGGACACTCGCTTGGACAAGTTACGCTCTATGAACGTTACACAGTGAGCATTAGGCCATGAACATGTTGATACCCCAGGTACTTTTCCTTGATCTTGATACGGCCGATATAGATCCTCAGACACGATAGATATGTCCCTTGTTTTCTTTGACGACATCCGAACCCACTTGAAGAACTGCCCTCGCAACTACAAGAGCTCTTGGACAAGGGTTTTATTCGCCCTAGCTCTTCGCCTTGGGGAGCTCCAGTGTTATTTGTGAAGAAGAAAGACGGTACCTTCAGAATGTGTATTGACTACCGCAAACTCAACAAGGTGACCGTGAAGAATCTTTATCCCCTTCCACGCATTGATGACTTATTCGACCAGTTGCAAGGGTCGAGTTTCTATTCCAAGATTGACCTGAGGACAGGTTATCATCAGTTGAGAGTCCGAGATGAGGACGTCTCTAAAACAGCATTTAGGACTCGTTATGGGCATTACGAGTTTCTGGTTATGCCTTTCGGATTGACGAATGCACCTGCGATCTTCATGGATCTCATGAACCGAGTGTGCAAACCTTACCTGGATAAGTTTGCCATGGTTTTCATCGACGACATCCTGATCTATTCGAAGAGTCAGGAAGAACACGAGCAACACCTGAGGCTTATTTTGGAACTTCTTCGAACATAGCAGTTGTATACCAAATTTTCGAAATGTGACTTCTGGCTTCGCGAGTCCATTTTCTAGGCCACGTAGTAAACGAGGACGGAATTCATGTGGATCCATAAAAGGTTGACTCGATCAAAAACTGGCCTGCGCCCCGTACACCAACAGAAATCCGCCAATTCTTGGGTTTGGCAGGATATTACAGAAGGTTTATCAAGGATTTCTCAAATATTGCGCAACCTCTCACTTCACTAACTCAGAAGGGTGTCACCTATCATTGGGTTGATGTACAGGAGTCCGCATTTCAGCACTTAAAAGACAGACTTTGTAGCGCGCTTATCCTCTCATTGCCTGAGGGCACAGATGATTTTGTAGTTTATTGTGACGCTTCCATCCAAGGACTTGGTTGCGTGTTGATGCAACGTGACAAGGTCATTTCCTACGCATCGCGCCAACTTAAAGTTCACGAAAGGAACTACACTACGCACGACTTGGAATTGGGAGCAGTTGTTTTCGCACTTAAGATATGGAGACATTACCTGTACAGTACCAAGTGCACCATTTACACCGATCACAGGAGTCTCGAGCATATCTTCAAGCAAAAGGAGTTAAACATGCGACAACGCCGATGGGTCGAGCTCTTGAACGATTATGAATGCCCTATCAAATACCATCCGGGTAAGGCCAATGTTGTGGCCGACGCCCTCAGTCGGAAGGATACTACACCTAAATGTGTGCGAGCGTTACAACTTACCATCCAATCTAGTCTTCCTGCTCAGATACGAGAAGCTCAGGTTGAAGCATTGAAAGCAGAGAACATCAGGGCTGAATCCTTACGAGGATCAAGGAAACGGTTAGAACAAAAGGAAGACGGCACCTACTATGTTAACGGGCGCATCTGGGTTCCACTTTATGGAAACTTACGCGAACTTGTGATGGATGAAGCGCACAAGTCTCGTTACTCAGTACATCCTGGTTTGGGATAAGATGTACCACGACCTAAAGACTACATACTGGTGGCCTGGTATGAAAGCCAACATAGCAACCTACGTCAGTAAATGCTTGACTTGTGCTAGGGTCAAGGTCGAATACCAGAAACCATCAGGCCTACTCCAACAACCAGAGATCCCGAAATGGAAATGGGAGCAAATTTCCATGGATTTCGTTACTAGCCTGCCTAGATCTCAACGCGGGAATGATACCATTTGGGTGATCGTGGATCGGTTGACTAAGTCTGCACACTTCTTAGCTATCAAGGAAACCGACAAGTTTTCAGCTCTAGCAGACATCTACCTAAAGGAAGTAGTATCAAGGCACGGAGTGCCAACCTCCATCATTTCTGATCGTGACTCACGTTTTACATCTGAGTTGTGGCAAGCTATGCACAAGTCCTTTGGTTCTCGATTAGACATGAGCACAGCATATCACCCGCAAACGGATGGGCAGTCTGAACGCACCATCCAAACCCTTGAAGACATGCTTAGGGCATGTGTGATTGATTTTGGCAATGGTTGGGAAAAGCACCTCCCTCTGGTGGAGTTTTCGTACAATAACGGTTACCACACCAGTATCCAGGCCGCTCCGTTCGAGGCACTGTACGGACGGAAGTGCCGATCACCTCCTTGTTGGGCAGAGGTTGGTGACAGCCAAATCACAGGCCCAGAACTTGTAGTAGACACGACTGAGAGGATTTCTTAGATACGACAACGAATGGCGGCAGCTCGTGACCGTCAGAAAAGCTATGCTGATAAGCGAAGGAAACCACTCGAGTACCAGGTTGGGGATCGAGTGCTACTTAAAGTCTCACCTTGGAAAGGTGTGGTTCATTTTGGCAAACGAGGCAAACTCAACCCGCGTTATGTCGGACCGTTCGAAATCATTGAGAAAATTGGCAAAGTGGCCTACAAGCTGAATCTACCGGTAGAACTCATCGGAGTTCACAATGTTTTCCATATGTCAAATATGAAGAAGTGTTTGTTAGATGAGACCCTCATAGTTCCTCTCAAGGAACTCACTATCGACGATCAGCTACAATTCGTCGAGGAACCAGTAGAGATTACTGATCGCGATGTTAAGATTATCAAGCGTACCAGAATACCTCTTGTTCGAGTTCGTTGGAACTCCTGTCGTGGCCCGGAGTATACCTGGGAACGAGAAGACCAAATGAAACTCTAGTATCCCCAGTTGTTTAAGAAAAGTGCAACCACTACTGAGACTGAAGCCACTGCAGAATTTCGGGACAAAATTCCAAACTAACGGGGGGATGGTGTGACACCCCAGGAAAAACCAGGAAACCACGCAACTTAACTAGCTTCCTCAGTAACCACGTGCTAAATTTCTGGACGAAATTTTCTTAACAGGGGGAGAATGTGACAACCCTCATAATTACACGTATCCGTACGATTCATTAATGTTAATTAAAGTGCTTGATGTTTGTGCTGAATTACTTAACTGCTTTCTGATTACTGCGTCATACTTACATGTGCTTTTAACATACTAGTCTTGTGTAGAAAGTTGACTAAATAGCCCTGTATGCTTTCCTAAGTGTTGGGAATTAAAAGTGTAACAAAAAGATATATATAGGACACTATATGGAATAACTTAGCACTTTAACGGAACGGTATCTAACCGAACAACCGGACATTACCCGGAACACTAAAATATTGCAAGAAACATTGTTTTTATTTTTCTGAGCTAGTCTTGGTTCCCGAACACTTAAACACACTACACAATACATGTAACACATAAAACACTAACTTTCACCTTTAACCTTCCACTAATCACCATCATTTACCAACAACCTACAACTTAACCCCTTCCCCCTTGGTATTTTTGGCTCACATGGGCCCCACTCAAATATCACCATAATCTTCATCAAATCCCTAGGTGATCTTCCTAAAGATATGAAGAGATGTTGTTTGTACTTAATGAAACATATAATCCGTTAGTTAATAGAACTTAGAGAAGTGTTATAAGCAACAAGTATCATCACTTTCCTCACCACTCAACACCCTTCCTCCCTCCTCCATAACCTTCGGCCGAACACCCCCATACATCCCCACCCATTTTCGATTTCCATCCAAGTATTCCAAGCACACTACAAGGTGATACAAGGTGATCAACGAGGCGTGGAACACTCGGAACTTGAAGGACCACCTTCGTTTGCCTTTATCCTCTACATTTTCATTGAACCCTAGCTTTAAGCTAGTAGTAAGCTTCTTGTTAATCCTTATTCACTTCATGTTTATGGTGGTTAAAATATTTTTTATGAAGAAAGCATATGAACACTAAATATCATAAACATAAAACTTGAACATAAGCTTTACATAAGATGAAATAATGCTAGAATGATGTTATTTTGAGTATGTATGATGTTACTTGGTGATTACTAGTAATATGATGATTGATCATCATATGGAACTTGTTAAAGCATGATTAAAAACATGGTTTAACAAGTTAGAGGTGATTATGTGCTTATATGAAACAATCATCTTCTAGTCTACACATGAACTTGAAAGAAAAATGATTTTTCTTGTAAAAATAATAAACCAAGTGAACTAATGTTGGTGCACTAGTGTCTGTTAACTTCGTCTTAATCGAGTCTTATGTCTAGATAGGATAAACTAGCACACAACAGGATCAGAAATTAGGGTTTTATATGTATTTGTATGTAATTTCATTTGAATGTGTCAATGTCCAGTTCAAGCAAAATTAACATTGTAATTCCGCTTGAAATGGGCATGACAGTTTCAAGCGAAATCACTAATTCCGCTTGAAAGACACATGTCACATTTAAGCGAAATTAGAACTATATATATAGGTGTGTGCTGAGTTCATTTGAAACGGAATTAGTCCATAGTTTCTGAGTCGAGATGTTGTCCGTTTGTCATTTGAATCTGTAAAAGCTCATAATCGATCAATAAGAAGATAACTAGAGGAAAACAAGCTGTGTTACGTCAAATTCACTGATTCCGCCTTTGTTTTTGATGTTGAACTCTTCATATTGACTCGTTAGGGTCACACGACGATCCAACAAGTGGTATCAGAGCTCAGGACGTGGAGTTCATACCAATTCAGCTTGATTTCATCGGATTCTCACACTTCTACTCCTTTTCTTATTTAAACAAAATTTAACGGTTGAAATGGCTTAAAACTCACACATATCAAGCGAAACATAGTTTTAACTAATCCTTGAAAGAATTGGACCTTAATTCGAACAAATTCTGATAAAATTGGTTAATTCCGTTTGAAAATCTGTTCGAACATGCTGACATCATCGTAATCCCGTTTGAAATGTTCAAACGGAATTACTAATTCCGCTTCAAAGTAGCTAATTCCGCTTCAATTGGCTAATTCCGCTTGAAATACCTAATTCCGTTTGAATTGGTATTCCGCATGAACTGGTAATTTTGCTTGAAAGGCTATCTCGTTTGAAAAGCCATAATTTTGTTTGAAGAAGTTAATTCCGTTTGAAGCTATTCCGCTTCAACTAATTCCGTTTGAAACTGATTTTCCAAAATTTCAAAAATATTTCTAAGTGTTTGTTGATTGTTTCAGATACTTGAAAGATGGATGATTTCATGAATCCGTTCTGTGATGTTTTTGCTTTTACTGGAAACGGTGGAGATGATATTTCAACTGACACATCAAACAACACAAATGAGAAAGCTCCGAATGCGAGAAAGACTCTTTCTGATGCATTAAGTGTTGAGAGTGCTTATGGGACGTACAACAAACCTCCCAAGTTGATGGCGATTGAAGATTACAATAAATGGTCGAAAAAGTTTGAAGAATGGCTCAAAGCGTTTGCATATCCTAGTTGGAGGATGTTGAAGAATGGTTTTGTTATGGGAAGATCAGATTTTGAAAATTTGACAGAAAATGAGGAGATAGATAGATATGTGGCTGAACAAAAGTGCATTGCCTTAATTCATCAGTCTGTGAGAGACGACATCATAGCATTGATTTAATACACAAATTCAACAGATCTTTGGGAGAAATTGAGAGTTAAATGTGTGGGTAGTGCAGAAATAGTCAAACACAAAAAGAAATTGTTAAGAAAAGAGTTTGATCTTTTTGACTGTCTGAAAAATGAGTCTGTTTCTAAGATGATTGAAAGATTCGGACATCTGAAAATGGAGCTGGCGAGACATGGAATCATTTATTCTCGAGAAGAACTTGTTGATAAGCTGTTTGACTCATTGCCGGATGACAATGACTGGCAATACTTTGCATTGATGCTAAAGAATACAATCGAGTCAGAGAAACTGACGGTTGATTTGTTGATTGAAAGACTAGAAAGCCATGAGCTGGAGATCAAGAAATCTTTCAAAGTCAATCATTCTTCATATCAACAGAATGTTGGTTTATATTACAGAGGAAATGGAATTCCAAAGAATGTGTCTCCAAAAACAGCTTTCTCAGCTGAAGGTTCTTACAAGTCAAATCAAGAAAGTCCGAGCAGTGGTTTTCATACCGGTTCATCATCAACAACTCCTAGCCAATCTGTTCCGAAGAATCTATTCGAGTGTAATATTGCTGTGGATCTGAAGAATGCACAAAATTTCAGTGAGGAATCAACAAAACAACAGATGGTGTTTTTAGCGTCTGTTCTAGAGTCGTACGTGAGCCTGGTTGCTGGTAAGATTGGAAATACAAATCTCACCAAGGAGGATTATGACCAGATCGACCCAGAAGAGATGGAGTTGATCGACATCAGGTGGTGTATGGCTAGTGCAGTTAGACGAGCCCAAAGG
Source organism: Helianthus tuberosus (assembly GCA_030545235.1). Taxonomy (NCBI): domain Eukaryota; kingdom Viridiplantae; phylum Streptophyta; class Magnoliopsida; order Asterales; family Asteraceae; genus Helianthus; species Helianthus tuberosus. The sequence goes on along the minus strand of CM060436.1, from coordinate 20,989,671 downwards.
TTTATGGAGATTATGGGCAGACATTCAATTGGCGGACCTTCCACCAAACTTGGTTTTGATAAATCAAAGGTCACATGCTTCCGATGTAAACAAAAAGGACATTTTAAACGCGAATGTCGAAACGCACCTAGTGATGATACTGCAAATCCGTTCAGAGAGGATTATTACAAGAGATCTACCTACCATCAAAACAAATCTGAACCCCCCAGAATGAAGCAGCTTGAAGATAACCCCAAAGAAAAATCAAGAGCTCTTGCTGTTATTCATGATGACGAGGGATACGATTGGAGTGATGTTTTACCAGAAGAGGATGCAGTGGGCTATGCGTTTGCTGTAATAAAAGAAGTTCCTTTCAGAGATAGCAGGAATGAAAAAGAGAAATATAATTACAGAAAGATGAAAGCTCAAGACAGGATGATTAGAATGTCTAAGATTTACAACGAAGCAAAGAGAGCAAAAAGATGGGACGCTGATAGAGAATGTTACCTAGATCCTGATGGTAACATAGCTGTTGATTCAAAGACCATTGATCTTGAAGCTCTCATCCAACAAATTGCTGAAGAAGAAGAAGAAGAAGCCAAACAGAGAGAATGGTGGGGAGGATGAGAAGCTGAAAAAGTTGAAGAAAAAGAAAAGGAAAAGGAGAAAGAGCATCAGTCAAAGAAAGTTGATAATGGGATTATTGATACGACACAAGAGTTTACCGCTGAGAATTTGAAGAAGATGGCTGACAAAGTGTTCGCTGCGAAAGAACTAGAGGTAGTTTCTGGTTCTGGCACTGAGTCCAAAAACAAGGTCAGTCAGAATGATGCTATCAAAGAGTCAGGTAAGAAAGATAAAACAGAGAGCGACTGCAAAAATTGCATGAAAAACTGCAAGGTTTGTAGTACAATCACTTACCACAGTGGTAAAAAGATTGAAGATCTGACAAAAAAAGTCAAAGATGTTGAGGATCAGATCTTAAACCGTGATAAAATGTTAAAAGCTTCAAATGATCGCATAAAAGAACTAACTGAGAAAATCGAAAATGATAAAATTGACGTAGAAAGAGTTAGGAAAGAAAACGAAAAGTTGATTCATGAAAATCGTCAACTGTCAGAAAATTTTGAGAAGTTAAAACGAACGGTGAAAGATTCTGATGAAAGAAATGGTAAGACATGTACAGAAAATGTGCAATTGAAAGGTGTTCTTAGGGTTAAAGAAGAGTTAATCAACCAACAACTGGATGAAATTGCTAAGTTGAAGCTTCAGTTTCAAGAAGCTAAAATTGAAAATGAACGCATCCAGTTCAAATTGAACAGTTACAGCTCCGCAAGTTTTGTTCTTCAACTTATTGTTCCTAAACCGATTGGAAAGAACAAAGCAGACGAAGATGTATATGCTGATGGAACCGGGTGGGGTATCATCAGGTTCCACCACCTGTTCTAAACAATTATTCAAAGAAAAATTCAGGGTTGGTTAATGATGAAGATGAAAATGAGATTAAGCTTCCAGACACAATTGATGTTACATTCACTACATCATCGTCATCATCTGAGGAAGGAAGTGTCCAATCTGAAGTTGTTAAAAGTGTGGTTGAAAGTGTTTTGAAATCTGATAGTGACACTACTGAGGATGATGAATGCTTTTTGGACAAATATATTCCAAAATCAAAGTCCAAAAACAACTTACATGAAGAACCACATCTTGTGATGTACAAGATGGCAGGATCGGATAAGTTGTATTTGGATCTTGATTTTCCTTTGGAGAATGTGAATGTAGGGAAACTGAGAAATGTGTTCAAGTTGATTGAGATTGATGTGTCTGAGATAGAAGGTTTGAGAAATGCAAAAAGACAACTAAACTTTGAAAAAGATAAAGCTTATTACAAAAAGCCTGTTGTACCGCCGCGTTTTTATAACAATAATCAAAATAGATGGTCGGGTGGTTATCAGGGTGGTAAGAAATATCAGAGAAAGAATTTTCAAAACAAGAAGTTTGCTGAGAAAAAGGTGTTTGTAAAAAGCTCGAGTTCTCATTCCAAGCAAGAATCTAAGATTTTTTCAAAATCAAATCAAGAATTCTTTGAGGAGAGGGCCTCACAACCTCAGACTGAAGGTACAAGTCGAGTAGTTGATACTCGTACATGCTTCAAATGTAACAAAGTTGGGCACATTGCACGAAAATGCACCAATTTTAAGCCTAAGTCTAAAGTTGCTGAGAGTTCGAAAAAGAAGGTTGATACAAAAGGCAAAGCTCCAATGGTTGTTGAGAAAATTTTGAAAAATGAGAATACAAAATTCAAAATTGAATCTGTTAAGAAGTTGGAAACTAAAAATAACAATTTTTACAAACGGGTTGCTTCATCTCAACAAACATGGAAGCCAAAAGGTTCTCCAAAACCAAAGGTTTCAGAGTCAGAAAAACAATCATCTTCTACCATTCCGGTAGAGATGAATGTTCCTTTGGATTATTATGAACAATTGGAAAAACAATCTTCTACTCCACCAGAGAAGAAGAATGTTCAAAAGAAAGGTCAACCTAAGAAAGATGAATTTTTCTTGTACAAAAAAGTTGAGGTTGGATCAGAAGAAAGTTTAAAAATGAATGATAAAAATTTTCCGTCAAAAGAGGCTTGGGTAGCATCAAAATCTCATTAAATGTTTTTTGAAATGTGCAGGAGCTTCCAAGATCCGTTTCATAATGGATTATGGATAGTGGAGCTTCTCGGCACATGACGGGGAAGAAGACCCTATTGTATGATGTTAGAGGGTTTAATGGAGGTTACGTGGGATTCGCAGGTAATCAGGGTGGTCGAATAATTGGTGAAGGAACTTTATCAAATGGGATTGTTACGTTTGAAAGAGTGAACTACATCGCCGAGCTTGAAAACAATCTTCTGAGCATTTCGCAAATCTGTGATCACATGTATACAACTCACTTCACAGACAAAGAATGTTTGATCTTGAAACCAGGATTTGTTGTTCCCGAAGAGTGGATTATCATGAGGGCACCTAGAGTGAATGATCTGTACGTGTTGTACATGAGTGTATGTAACACCTCGAAAATTTACGTCCAATAATGTCTTAACACTTGTCATAACCTTTAAACGTGTGAAAGAATACTTTCGAGAGACTAAAGTTGACAAATAATGAAACTATGTAAATATAAGGGTTCAAAGTGTCAACAATGAATAAATATACTTTACAATAACCCTACATGATGTTTATAACCTTAAACGAATGGATCATGGATCATACGAAGCGAATTGTGAAAGAAAGTGAGAGATTACAAACTACAGGGGTTAAATGTGTCAACATGTTAAGATATACCTCTGAGTGACCTTTTAGCAAACCCGAAGCCTTGTAACGATTAATTATGCTCACTAGAATGCACCATAAAAATTTCACCAAGTTTCGTTACCGTATGAGAAAGTTATGATAAAATTCGTGTGTGAGGGTTAGATTCGGCAACATTGAAAATTAGGGCTTTTCGGGTGATCACAAAGTTACCCGAGGACTTGACAAAGATGGTATAAGCCTTAAAGCCCCCATATGTCAAATATAAAGGCTTAGAATGCAAGAAAACCTTGAGAAAACGACCTTTCGGGGGACCAGGGACCAAAATGGCAATTATTGAAAGTTGTTTTCAGGTCAGCCGGGGCTAGGCGGCCCGCGTAAGACTCCTTAAGAGTCTACGCGGCCCGCGTGAACATGCCAGATGCAGAAACTCTTCACAGCTGCCTGTACAGCCGGTTTAACCGACTTAACTTTCCATTTTTCGATTATAGGGGCTTGTTTGATGCCTTATACTAGCCTAGGGACACTTGGGATGATCCCATAACACTTGTAGACTTTGTTTGGCATGATCTTGATCAATCTAAACCCACTATATAAGAACACACTTTGTGCAAACTTTTGATCATTCATTCTCAATCATCTTCTGGTCATTTCTGGAGCACAAGGACCATCCTCAAGCATTCCAAATCGTTCATAGGACTTGTGTAAGTATCATCAACCTTCCTTGTTTAAGTTTTGATTAGTTTATAGCCTTAAAGTCAAACCGTCGTAATTAACGGTTGACTTAGCGATTAATCGCTAACGATCCAGCGATTGGTCAATGCTAAGGTAGTTATAAGTTGGTAATTATGTGGGCTTTAAACCCTTAAAAGGGTACTCACTGATTCCCATCCTAACTAGGTCGTTTGTCGAGTCAAAGATGTTTAGAAAAAGTCAACAGAAATGTAATCTTTCGTTTAACGCATAATTAACAACGTAAAAGGCGTGTAACCTATTTTATCATTCATATAACATGATAATAAGTATAAGAACTTGTCTAAGCTTGTTTGATTCGACAACTTTCTGTTTAGAACCGATTCGGAACCGAAAGGCGCATAGTTTGACTTTCTGCTTTGACTTCGATTTTGACACGATTTAGATAGGTTTAGACATGCCTTAAAGTTCCATTAAGACCTATTTACATGTGTGTATAACCCTCTGCGTTTATACCACTTAAATCCTTAACTGTCCGACATTTCCGTTAAGTGCTTAAATATTGACCATAATGCCCTTATGACCATAAAACGAGAATTTTGGAAAGATGAAAGTACAATAATCTTAGTTACTGATTATTAAACATGTCCCTAAAATTTCACGTCAATCGGAGGTCTAGATTAGGAGTTATGCTCAATGGCGTAATTAAGAACGCTTTTATTAATTAAACGGCGTCATTAGCATAAAACCTATCTAAACCCAATTTTTGACACCAAACCTTTTACCCACTGATGTAATATAATATTTTGGGATTTTTGAAGATTTTTAATTATTTTTAAACTGATCATAAGCTAGGATTAGTGCCTTGATTCGGTAAATACCGATTATGCCCTTTTCAGGTATAAAATGAGTTTTACAAGTCCTTTTGATACCAATCCAATTGCTGCTGATTTTAAATAATAAATGAAGTGTTTTGAACCTGTTTAACTGATCAGAAAACTCAGTATCCTATATTAAACCGTACGTCGCTTAAAACGGCTTTATACGCGTATTATACGCATAGTTTGAGTTTACCAATTTGTCTCTTAAGACTTATTACCAACTGAGGTAACCTGTTAAAATAAATTATTTTTCTGACTTATTCAGACCCGGATCACAGAAGCTTAATTAATCCCTTTTATAATCTTCAAAATGACCAAAATACCCCTACGGGGCTTAATATGAGATTAAACTCGTTTTGGGCATAATGGAAGGTATCCTACTGATATCACAACATATTTAAGGCATGTTAACTTAGGAAACCTGTTTAGGACTCTTATGGTTACCCGTTACGCTTCTTGCGCGTTCGGTTAGGTTTATGTAACTAGTTTGCATAAATTAGCCGAAACGGGTCAAACCTTATCGTTGTTATCTCAAAATCCAGAATGTGTTTAGATTACCCATATTATACAAGTCTTCAAACTTGTCGGGTCTAAATCACATTCTATTCCGGTCTTCGCTTTATCATGCGTTTGAACCGTATCTTTCTCTTGAAAACTAATCGGTCTAAGTCAAGGCTTAATTTAAAGACCCGTTAGGATTCTAATAGGTTATTAAAAACCTTCGTTCCAGATTTAGGAGCCCAGTAAAAGCTATCTGTACTTGCTGATTTGATACGGCTGGGATTGAATTTATATTTAGCTCAGGTAAATACTTTTAACTTATTTTCCCTATACGGGCTTGGGGTACGGTATATAAAATACCGCTTGGTCGGGCATTGAATCTTTAATTGTATGATGGTTAAAGTATTGAGATGTTTCGTTTGCTTAAAGCCTTTGGGGGTTAATGACCGTGTCCCGGATATCCCTGGCATCATTTTACGAAATGGCCACGACCTTAGCACACAGGTGTAGGTGTACACCTGTCAGTGTCTCATTTAAATAATGTGGTGTGTCTATTGATCTTTAACCCGGCTCGATCCGGGCTACTGAACGCATAAGAAACATGTAAATCCTTTACAAGTTTATATATTCAAATAAGTATCCCAAGTTATAAAATATTATTGGTGCCATGTGCATTCAAATCAATCATCTTTTTAAACCCTTTTCAAAATGAGTCGGTTGATTGTATTTACCAGTGTAAACTGACGTATTTTCCCAAAAAGGCTAAGTGCAGGTACTAATCGGAATTGGCTGGCTACTTCTAGCATCAATAAAGAGTCTCGCAAGCTTAGATGCCTAAAGTCTGTTGAACAGTGTTATTTTATTTTCGATCCGCCTGTGGATCCTTCACTTCCATTGTAATATATTTATCCTTTTGCTTCCGCTGTGCATTTATATATTGTGTTGTTTGACAATGATGTTGCCAACCACGTCACGTTACTCCCCTACCGGGCCCACCGGTAAAGTGTGGAAATATTGGGGTGTGACGGGTTGGTATCAGAGCCAACATTGAGTGAATTAAACACTAGCTTTTTGTGTTTAATCTCAAAGACACATTTGCACATTCCTTGACCTTCTGAGTCTAGACTTAACATAGGAATATTCTCAATCCTCATCTGGAAATCTTGCTTCCGATTTTTATATATTGGATACGTCGCCAAGCGAAGAAGCCGTAATAAGAATTCTTCACACCCGGAGCCTTAAATTGCTGACCTTCGTACAACGACTAGGATGAAGCGTGCCACCAAGGAGAAAGCATTCGGAAATAAAATGAAGAAGAAACTCCTTTTGCTAAAGATCGTTTCCTTAAAAGTCCTTATAACAATATTTATCTTTTAGTGCTCCTTACACTCCGCAGCAAAATGGAGTAGCAGAAAGAAAGAACAGGACGCTAATTGAAACGACTAGGACGATGCTTGCTGATTCAAAGCTACCAGTTAATTTTTGGGCAGAAGCAGTGTCAGCCGCTTGCTATACACTCAACCGGGTTCTCACTGTAAAGAAATTCAATAAGATATGTTTCGAGTTGAGCAACAACCGCAAACCGAACCTGAAGTATCTTTAACCGTTTGGATCTCCCTGCACAGTTCTAGAGCCTTTTGGAAAGTTTGGTGCAAAGAGCATTGAAGGAATTTTTGTGGGTTACTCAAGTCCATTAAAGCGAGTCTTTGTTCCAAGTTTGAAGCGGATCATCGAAGCACAACATGTTGAGTGTCAGGGGTATACTATGCCGCCTCAGAATCCCGGTGACTCATGGCGTTTTAATTACGATAAATTGTGGGATTCGTTTGACATTGAAGAAGAATCGGATTTCTTTGACGAGTTGGATATTTTGAGAGAATATGAAGAATCGCAGGAAAGATTCCCAGCAGAAACTTTCAGTCGTCAACGACAAGCTTCGATCGATGATGAAGCAGGTCCAAGTAATGCTGGAGAACATGATGATATTCAGGAATCTCTTGACAATCAGATGGCAGTCAATGATAATCAAGAATCTGATAATGGACCAGTATTTGATCATGGTGATTCAGATTCTGAGGGAGAGCAAATCCAGATCTCAAGTCAAACAATTTCAGTCAGTGAACAAGGTATAAATCAAAATGTCACAAATTTGGAAGGCGAGGTAGATGTTCCAGGCGAGGTGATGCCGATAACTCTTTCATACCATCCAGAGGAGTTGATTATTTGAGAATTACAATCAGGCGTTCGCACAAGACGACAAATTGACCAAGGCCTTACTTGTTTTTATTCTACAGTTGCTCCTTTACAAACTGAGTTTTCACTGAGTTGTTTTATTTCGCAGATCGAACCGCGAACTTACAAAGAGGCGTTAACTGAAGATTCTTGGGTCAATGTCATGCAAGAAGAGTTGAGTCAGTTTGAGAAGTTAGGTGTGTGGAAATTGGTAGACTTGCCTGATGGTCAAAGGAAGATAAACACCAAGTGGGTGTTCAAGTGCAAGAGAGACGATAGAGGAGTTATTATTCGTAACAAAGCTCGACTCGTAGTCCAGGGTTTCAGTCAGCAGGAGGGTATAGATTTCACTGAAGCGTATGCTCCGGTTGCTAGACTTGAAGCGATCATAATCTTCCTAGCATTTGTATCTTGGAAAAATTTCAAAGTATATCAGTTAGATGTGAAATCGGCGTTTCTCTATGGGAAGGTAAAAGAGGAGGTATATGTCGGATAGCCACCGGGCTTCACCGACCCAATCCACAAAGACAAGGTTTATTTGCTGGATAAAGCGCTGTATGGTTTACACCAGGCCCCGAGAGCTTGGTACGAGACATTGTCTCAACACCTGCAAGCCAACAGCTTCATCCGTGGAAAAGTGGATGCCACTCTCTTCACCAAAGAGGTCGACAGACATCTTCTGATAGTTCAAATATATGTGGACGACATCATATTTGGGTCAACAAATGAACAACTCTGCAAAGATTTCGAAAGAGTTATGAAGCAGAAATTTGAAATGTCATCGATGGGTGAGATGAAATTCTTCTTGGGTCTTCAGGTTGATCAACTACCCAAAGGAATATTCATACATCAAACGAAGTATGTTCATGATATCTTGGAGAAATTCGGGATGTCAGGTTCTACTCCAGCTTCCACCCCGTTAGCGACGAATCATGGGATAAACCCTGATCTCACAGGAGAGAAGGTAGATCAAACGTTGTATCGTTCCATGATTGGATCGTTAATGTATTTGACAGCTTCAAGACCCGATATTATGTATCCAACCTGCCTCGCAGCAAGATTTCAATCTAATCCTAGAGCTTCGCATATGGTGATTGTGAAACGGATATTACGCTACCTGAAAGGAACTCCATCATTGGGGTTGTGGTATCCAAGAGAAGGCGATTTCATGCTCGAAGGGTATTCTGATTCCGATTCCGGATGCTGCAAAGTTAACGCTAAATCAACAACAGCTGGGTGCCAGTTTTTCAGACCACGATTGGTCACCTGGCAATGCAAAAAGCAGACCTCTGTAGCTTTATCCACATGTGAAGCTGAATATGTATCTGCGAGCAGTTGTTGTTCTCAGATCTTGTGGATCCAGCAACAGATGCGCGACTTCGGTTTGCAATTTCTAAACACCCCTATCTTTGTTGATAATGAGGCAGCAATTAACATTACTAAAAATCCAGTTCATCACGCTAAAACCAAACACATTGAAATCCATCATCACTTCATCCGAGATTGTTTCGAGAAGAAGTTGATACGAATTAAGAAAATCCACACTGACGAGCAAAAAGCTGATTTACATACCAAAGCGTTTGATAAAACTCGTCTTCAATACTTGTTAAAATTAAACGGTATGAAGCTTTTATCGGTGTTGGAAGAGATTATTGGCGTTAATGAAGGAAACATTGTAGATGATGTTGAGAAACAATCTGCAATGGTTTGTTGATTTTTTACCTGTTTTGGTATTTAGGGGGAGAGTATAGGGTAATATTTTCTGAAAATACAAAAACAGTAAAAAATTTCAAAAATACAAAAACATGAGATATTTTCAAAATACAAAAACAACAGAAAATGGAAAAGAGCTTGTGTAAAAAGGGAAAATGATTGTACATCGGCTTGACAGTTACGGTATGCTAAAGATATGTAAAGTCTAAAAGTTTTAAACAGTCTCGCTGATGATGTGCCGATAGGTTTTTACACATTTAGTAGGTTTGTTCGGGATATAAACCTAAATCTTTACTTACTTATTTCGTGGGGAACACTACTTGGATATATAGGTAACCCCTGAAATCTTGTTTGAAAGATCCCTCTTTCTGAGATACTAGGTCTTTATACTCAGTGATATCTGGGGTATTATCCCGGGACTTCTGATTTTGCGGAAGCAATGGCCTAGTCCCCGGAGAATACTTTCCGCTTGCTTGAAATATAGCACCCCCCTCAGCATAAAAAATGATGAATCATTGAAAAATGTTAATCATGTGCTGTTGTAAAAAAGATCCTCTAAAGGGGACTCACCTAAAGTCGAACCGTCATCTCTCTGCTGAACGGAAGTTCTGACCTGAGCTCTCACGGTCTTTGCAATTTAACCCCTTACAGATATCATCTGTGGTATACTCACATGTAAGACCGAATATTGGGATCTGGATACGGGAGTATATTCAAGAGGTGGGACACATGAATGAGTTTAAGTTCCTAAAACACTAAATTCGTATCCTGGACAGATTGAAATTTGTGTGAGAATTTAAATGGATCAATATATCGAGAATCTAAGTGAATTGTTTAATTCTGAGTATGTAATCAAAGCTTAACGGTACTTGTGATTTGTCAGACAGCTGATATGATTCCCTAACACGCTCACCAAAAATATGTTTGTAAATAGTTTACTTTTACTGCATTTTATTTCTTTTATTCATTTCTAGTTTAGAAACTTTATTATAAATCCAAAAAGATTTTACATTTCTGCTTTATTTTCGACAAACCAAAGTGGAAAGCTGATCTTCAGATTTGAATTAAAGCAGATGCAGGAAGTTTCTGGGCTGGATGATGAGTTTGGAGTTTAATATATTAAAACTTGAGAAATTGAAAAGTTAAAACAAGTTCATTAATTTGAAACTTGTAAATTAAAAAAAAAATTAAAAAAATTGTTTTGAACAAAGTTAAACAAATGTCAGTGAGAATTGTCTCAGGTCAACCAAGGTCATTAAGTTGGACTTGGTAGAAAAATTGAGTAATCAGAGTCATTAATTTGGACCTGAATACTTAAGTGGATTTCTAATTCTGATAATTTTATCGAATGAGTTTGAATGGTAAGTTTGGATTGAAACTGTTATTGTCATATATCTTATATTTAGGTAGAGATTGTGCAGGTAACAGGTATGAGTTTATGAAAGCAGCTAAGCAAATCCCAACCTACTGATAGGGGGAGTCTGAAGACTTAAAGTCAGATACAGTTCCTGGATCTACATTCCAGGGGGAGCTTGAAGATTGTTAAAGATTCAAGAGTCTGTGATTCATGCTAGCTGTTAATTGAAGAAGAGAAGAGTTGAAGGATTCAATGATTGTTAGACAAAGACTAAAGACTCGACGCCGAAGACTTCGTCAACATCCAAGGGGGAGTCTGTTGGTGCACTAGTGTCTGTTAACTTCATCTTAATCGAGTCTTATGTCTAGATAGGATAAACTAGCACACAACAGGATCAGAAATTAGGGTTTTATATGTATTTGTATGTAATTTCGTTTGAATGTGTCAATGTCCAGTTCAAGCGAAATTAACATTGTAATTCCGCTTGAAATGGGCAGTGACAGTTTCAAGCGAAATCACTAATTCCGCTTGAAACACACATGTCACATTCAAGCGAAATTAGAACTCTATATATAGGTATGTGCTGAGTTCATTTGAAACGGAATTAGACCATAGTTTCTGAGTCGAGGTGCTGTCCGTTTGTCATTTGAATCTGTAAAAGCTCAGAATCGATCAATAAGAAGATAATTAGAGGAAAACAAGCTGTGTTACGTCAAATTCACTGATTCCGCCTTTGTTTTTGATGTTGAACTCTTCATATTGACTCGTTAGGGTCACACGACGATCCAACAACTAGTGATCTTGTAGATCTAAAACTTGTGAGAGATTTTCCTAAATAAACCAAGCTTAAAAGACGGTTTTCGAAAGATCATGATCCTTACACTATTTTGGGAATAAAGTAAGTATATGGATACTAGTGACACATGAAAATGTTGTAAATAAATATTTTAGAAAAATATGTTCACAAGTTGTGAACATCTAAAAAAATCCCGAGAATGAGATTTTAACAAAAGTAAACACACTTTGGAGGGTAACTAAACCCACTAAAAGCCATGCCAAGTTACTACGCGTTTTTATGAAACATCAAGTTCATGTTGGTTTGTAAATAAAATAGTTTGCTCTTGGTAAATTGTTGTTGAATGTTGAATGATTTTTGGAAAAGAAAATGATATGCTTATTAGCATGGACACCTCCATTTACAAAGGAAACTCTGGCGAAATTTTCTTGAAGAAACACTAGATTAATCGATCGGAATCAATAATCTAGGGGGTTTGAATCTGTATAAAAAGGTGGGTTTCCTCTCGTTTGATTCGGTGACAGCTGATCTTCCTCTCCGATAATTCTGCAAAAAAGAAGCACCGTTAGCCTCGCCAAGGGGAGAAAGGTGTTCTCTCCTTGACCCGACTCTGGTGTGAGAATAAGTATTGATTATGAAGAAGAATATGTATTTGAGAAGTGTGTGTAACTTTCATTTCATACCTAAATAGTTCTCATATTTATAGTCGGGAGTCTTTAGGCGGGAAAACCCGTTAGTGAAAAGTTGACGGAAGATGCTAACACCGTAAGCGGTTGCATTTCCTTCCGTCCAGCTCTTTGATCCGACGTAAGAGCGCACGGATCGTGGTTTAGATCGATGGCTGGGGATTTGCCACGTGTAAAGTGATCAAGTGGAGATTACTCTCCAATTGCATGCTATCATTGTGCTTTCAGGGATGCCTGAGATGGTGACACGTGTCCAGACGGTTATAACCGTCTTAGTGGTGCACGATTGTATTTATTCTAGAAGATTATTGTTGTTAATCTGGTGTGACACCTTATCGTGTGGAATCAGCCAAATAAATAAATCCCAAGCCTGGGTAAATAATATCCAAGTCTGGATGTTGGGCGGAAGGGTTTAATGTAGGATTTTCATCCTTTGCTTTGTGGGAGAAAGCGCAAGGATTTATAATTTCCCTTTGGCGCGCAAGTGTTGTCTGTTGCTTGTTTCTTAAGCCTTTTCTTTGTAAGACCAGTGCGCGGCCGCGCAAGGTACAAGGCTGAAAAACAAGGTTGTGGAATGGTCCCAAGCACTTATTATGAGGTTTTTTGGGACCTTACCCCTTCAAGTCCCCCCAGTCTAGTATTGCTCTTATGCAAGTAAGTGGAGCACTGGACTTAATAAGAGGAAATGTTTTTTTCGCGTGAAACTAGGGAGTCTTTTATGAGAAGACTTGCTTATTAAAGCCTTTAACGGGAGTTGTGTTTTTTCCCTTTGTTGATTCTGAACTGTTGCAATCTGGGACGGAGAGATTTATGTGATTATGAGTTGTCGATGGCTGACGTAATTCCACATAATTTGTGTTGACCCTTCGTCTTCTGTCCTGACTATAGTTCTTGGGGATTTGTGTGGACCCTGTCAGAGGGTTTTAAATGGGATGTGACATTTTGCAGTGGCAGCGCCGTTGAGATGGCATTTAATCTGATATTTAATCATTATGGCTCTTGTCCCGATGGTACCGCTTGCTCCTTTTGGTCTATATATTCATTTCAGTTGTGATGTTCTCCCTTTAATTTAGGAAAATGTAGAACATGGCACCGATTCGATGGAAACGGCTTTCCAACGTGTTACGTGTGCTCGATGCTGATGACGGATTACTACTGCTTTCTTATCCGATGACCGAGGTTTCTATTAGGGACAACGGTGTTGTGTATGCCGACCATCTGGGAGCATCAGAGGACCGTCTTCGTATTCGTCTTGCCGATGATAATAATGGTGGAGAAGTTCGTTGATTACTTACCAGCGGCGTCACCGTGCTACTGATTCAGTTACTGTTCCGCTCGTTGCTCCGGTTGCCACTCCGGCTGCTGATGTTCCGATTGCCGTTGAAGTTGAAGATGGGGGTGTTAATCCCTGGATTGTTGACCCCCGTCCTTTGTCGGAGTATGGGGAGGTTCTTCACTCTCCGTATGGGGTATTGGAGCAGCTCTCCTGATTTGTAGCTAGTACTCTTTTCTCTCTCTCTCTCTCTTTTTTTTTGAAGAAACACTGCCGTGTTTCTTTGTGAATAGCTGTCTGTAGTGTTGGTACACTTTAATGATATTTTGATGCATTGTTATGCATGTATGTTTTGTTTGTTTTTTGTATGTATGGATTACAATATGTTGCATGTGCTTTAATTGCTTTGATCAGGTAGAGCGAATGAGAGATGGTATTGTGCTCATGTGTGAACGTTTGTCCAGAATATGCGCTTATGTTGCGCTTTTTCCAAACTGTTCATGAGGTGTACAATGTTTACCATATTGTTTTCGCGTAAACCAAAAGAATTACATGCAATTTGTAACAAACAGTAACAAGCATGAAAGTAATGTTTTTAGTAAAGCGTGAGGCTTGTAATACAGGTGTAAATAGAAATACATTGTTTGTGAATGATTTGTCCTATATGTAACACCTGCGCCGCTGTTGCGTGTTCCAGGTGCGGGGAACTAGAGTCCCGTCGATTCTTTTTAGGGTGTATGCCCCTTTCCCTAGGACCTCATTGATGATGTATGGTCCTTCCCATTTTGGCGCTAATTTGCCCGGTTTTTCTGCATTTGATGCTTCATTGTCGCGCAAGACAAAATCACCGGGGACAAAGGTACACACGCGTACGCGCGCGTTGTAATATTTTTCGAGTTTGGATTTGTACCTTGCTTCTGTGATGGCGGAGTACTCGCGCCTTTCTTCAAGAAGGTCTAAATCCATTCTTCGCTCTTGCTCATTGTTTTGTTTTTCCATGGCTATCATGCGCGGTGACGGTAGGCCGATTTCGGCTGGGATTACGGCTTCAGATCCGTAGACTAGACTGAACGGAGTTTCTCCTGTGCTAGTCTTTGGCATTGTTCAATGTGCCCATAGGATGCTGGGAAGTTCATCAACCCATCCTCTGCTCGCTGTCCCAAGTCGCGCTTTTATGCAGTCAACGATCTGCTTGTTTACACTTTCTACCTGGCCGTTCGCTTGTGGATGCGCTACGGAGGCAAAGTTATGCTCGATCTTCATTTCTTTGAACCATTTTTGAAGATCTTTTGAGGCGAAGTTTGTGCCATTGTCAGAGATGATGTGCAATGGTAATCCAAATCTACAAATAATTTGTTCCCATATAAATTTGCGGATTACCATTGCTGTGGTTGAGGCCAAAGCTTTAGCTTCCACCCATTTGGTGAAGTAATCGACCGCTACAATGATGAATTTTACTGCGCCTGGCGCGTCAGGAAATGGGCCAAGAAGATCGATGCCCCATTGTTGGAATGGCCAAGCAGACGTGACTGGTACTAGTGGATTTTTTGGCCGGAGTGTTTTTGGCGCGTGACGTTGGCATGCTGCGCATTTCCGTAATATTTCTACCGCGTCTACGTGCATTCCCGGCCAATAGTATCCTGCGCTCATTATTTTGGCTACTACCTTGCGTGGTCCGGCGTGTATTCCGCACAAGCCTTCATGGATTTCTCTGACCAGGTATTGCGCGTCTGTTTTGTCAACGCATCGGAGTAATGGTCCCATGAATGACTTACTGTATAGGATGTCGTCCGCCATTTCGTAGTTTATTGCTTTATTCTGGATTTTCCTGGCTTCTGCTTTTTCCTCTGGGAGTTTCCCGTGCTGTAGGTACAAAATGATCGGGGACATCCAGGACGGACTGCCGATCTCTATGATGTTGACTTGTTTGAGAGGAACAGAGGGATTAGACAGTACCTCTATGCGCACTTCTTTTGCTAAGTGCTTAAAGCTGGTCGCGGCCAATTTGCTCAATGCGTCCGCATGTTTGTTTTCACTTATGTTTATATGATTAACCTTGAATGTCTGGAATTGGCTGATTAACGTCCGCGCTTGTTCAAGGTATAATGCCATAGCTTCTCCTTTACCGTCATAATGGCCATTAACTTGCTCGGCCACTAGTTTTGAATCGACGTTGGCTTCAAGGTTTCTTGCCCCCATTTTAAGCGCTAAGCGGAGACCTGCCAAGAATGCTTCATATTCAGCTTCATTGTTCGTGCTTCGGAAATCCAAGCGTATGGCATATGTAAGTTCGTGATCATCGGGACTGACTAATCGAAGGCCTGCGCCGGCTCCGTCGTCATTGGAAGCTCCGTCTGTGTGCAGAGTCCATACCCTATCATCGAAATCAGGAATAGGGTTCTGGATCGCCTCGCACTCTTGAACTTTGTCGATGGGAATTTCTGTGGCAAAGTCCGCTAGAACTTGCCCTTTAATTGCTGGTCTTGGTCTATACAAGATATTGTATCCCCCCCCCAGCTCAATAGCCCACTTAGCCAACCTTCCCGCCACGTCGGGTTTGGATAAGATTTGGCCTAAATGATAATTAGTGAGAACTGTGATGACGTGGCCCGAAAAATACCTACGTAGGCGTCGTGATGCATGTACTAGTGCTAGGACTAGCTTTTCTATCATCGAGTAACGAGTTTCTGGGCCGGTGAGCATCTTGCTTATATAGTAAATTGGAGTCTGAATGTTTTCTCGTCCTACCATCAATACTGCACCTACCGCTACTTCCGCAACAGATAGATATAAAATCAGTGGTTCTTTTTCTCTTGGCGCAGTCAGCGTTGGCAGCTGAATTAAACATTCTTTCATTTGTTTGAATGCTGCTTCTGCTTCAGGTGTCCACTGAAAGTGGGTTTTCTTCGCGCAGTTTCGCAGCGTGCTGATGAATGGATAAGACTTTGCCGCATGATTAGCCAAGAATCTGTTCAAGGCTGCTAAGCGCCCGACGAGTCTTTGCATTTCTTTTATTGTTGCAGGTGATGGCATTAGCTGTATGGCCTGCACTTTTTCTGGATTTACTTTAAAACCGTCTCTTGTGACTATAAAACCCAAAAATTTTCCCTCCTCCATGCCGAA
This sequence comes from Helianthus tuberosus, assembly GCA_030545235.1. Taxonomy (NCBI): domain Eukaryota; kingdom Viridiplantae; phylum Streptophyta; class Magnoliopsida; order Asterales; family Asteraceae; genus Helianthus; species Helianthus tuberosus. Next base: position 20,973,138 of record CM060436.1, on the reverse strand, counting down.
GGAACATTTTGTTGGATTGAGTTTCAAGTTCACGCTGCGCAAAGAGTCAAACGTGCGCTGAATATTGTTGAGCATCGTATCTTCCTCGTGGCTCATGATGACGAGGTCATCCATGTATACCTCGACTGTCTTGCCAATGTCACCTCTGAAGACTGTGTCCATTAAGCGTTGGTAAGTTGCGCCAGCGTTGCGCAGGCCGAAGGGCATTTTGGTGTAGCAGAAGATGCCCTTATCAGTGCGGAATGCAGTTTTATCTTCGTTTTCTTTCTTCATCTGGACCTGATGATAACCCTTGTAACAGTCGAGAAAACACTTCCATCTGAATGACGCTAGAGAGTCGACTTTTTTGTCTATCTCTGGAAGCGCGTAGCAATCTTTTGGGCACGCTTTATTCAGGTCTTTGAAGTCGACGCACATTCTCCATCCGCCACTGTGTTTCTGTACCATTACTGGATTGGCAACCCATGTATGGTATTTAACTTCGCGTAAGATTCCCGCATTGAGTAGCTCTGTCACTTGTTCGTCCATGGCTTTCGCTTTTTCTTCACTAAAGCTACGCCTCCCCTGAGCAACAGGTTTTGCTGATGGTTTGATATTCAAGCAATGTTGCGCTATGTCGCGTGGAACCCCAGTCATGTCTGCCGGGCACCAAGCGAATATATCTTTGTTGTTGGACAACAATTCTTTCAATTGTATTCGTGTTGTTGGTGAAATGGCATGTCCTAGCAGGATGGTCTGCTCTGGATATTCGTTGTTCAGGATCCATTTCTCCGGTTCATTTGATGCTGAAGGCTTAGCTACTTTTGCCGGTGGCTCGTCATCTACGTACATGACCTCTTTGCTGGAGTATAGAATTGCAACTCCGGTTTCTGTTGGAAATCCGCATGCGGCGTGTGGGATAGAGGTGATCATGCTGAATTCTCTTTGTGATCTTCTTCCGAGCAGGACATTATGGCGTGATGTTGCCGGCATAACCATGAAATTTACTGTGACTGTTTGTGAATGCTCGCCATCCGATAGAGTCACAGGGAAAGCTATTTGCCCTAATGGGAATACAACTTCATTGCAAAATCCGGTGAGAGGAAAGTCGACCGGTTCCAGACGTGCTTTGTCTTCTGGGTCAAGCTGTTTGAAGCATTGCTCGTATATGATGTCCATCGAGCTTCCCGGGTCTATGAACATATAGTCCGTTCGGTAATGGCCGAAGATGCCAGTAATAATTACTGGTCGTTCTTCCTGAGGGCCTCCAGGAACAACAGGAAACACCACTTGTTGTTCCCTCCAATGTTGATCATGGTTTCGTTTGTTTGATCTTCGTGATGGACCTCCTTGAACCATGTTTATTCGTTTGGTTTTCTGGTAATTGGTATTGTTTGATTGTCGAAGTATCTTAACATAACTGTCAGATTGGATGCCCCCCTGACAAGGTGTCTGCGGGTCCAATACTGCAGTACTGGTTTTACCCTTGTTTTCTGTTAGAGCGTCAGATCTGATGTTTGGAGACTTAGATCTGTGAATTTGTGTGAAAATTCGGTTTAAAGCATCCTGGCATCTGCCGAACCAGTACTCTGGAGCTTTTTCTGTGAACAGATTTGAGGAGTTCTCTCTATCTGAATGTCTGTTACATTTGTCGATTCCTATGATTCCGTCGATCTGGGTATTCTGGACTGTAGATCCTTTGAGTCCAGATCGAGGACCTGATGGGTGAGTTACTGAATTCTCTGTCATGTTAAAACAGAGGGTAAGAAAACTGAATCGAAACGAGGTGAAAACTGATAAGACAGAGGAATCGGTGGGCGCCAATGAAGAAACGCTAGATTAATCGATCGGAATCAATAATCTAGGGGGTTTGAATCTGCATAAAAAGGTGGGTTTCCTCTCGTTTGATTCGGTGACAGCTGATCTTCCTCTCCGATAATTCTGCAAAAAAGAAGCACCGTTAGCCTCGCCAAGGGGAGAAAGGGGTTCTCTCCTTGACCCGACTCCGGTGTGAGAATAAGTATTGATTATGAAGAAGAAGATGTATTTGAGAAATGTGTGTAACTTTCATTTCATACCTAAATAGTTCTCATATTTATAGCCGGGAGTCTTTAGGCAGGAAAACCCGTTAGTGAAAAGTTGACGGAAGATGCTAACACCGTAAGTGGTTGCATTTCCTTCCGTCCAGCTCTTTGATCCGACGTAAGAGCGCACGGATCGTGGTTTAGATCGATGGCTGGGGATTTGCCACGTGTAAAGTGATCAAGTGGAGATTACTCTCCAATTGCATGCTATCATTGTGCTTTCAGGGATGCCTGAGATGGTGACACGTGTCCAGACGGTTATAACCGTCTTAGTGGTGCACGATTGTATTTATTCTAGAAGATTATTGCTGTTAATCTGGTGTGACACCTTATCGTGTGGAATCAGCCAAATAAATAAATCCCAAGCATGGGTAAATAATATCCAAGTCTGGATGTTGGGCGGAAGGGTTTAATGTAGGATTTTCATCCTTTGCTTTGTGGGAGAAAGCGCAAGGATTTATAATTTCCCTTTGGCGCGCAAGTGTTGTCTGTTGCTTGTTTCTTAAGCCTTTTCTTTGTAAGACCAGTGCGCGGCCGCGCAAGGTACAAGGCTGAAAAACGAGGTTGTGGTATGGTCCCAAGCACTTATTATGAGGTTTTTTGGGACCTTACCCCTTCATTTCTAAAATTCCAACACTTAGAAATTGTTTTTCTAACAAGTGTTCACAAATACGTTTTAACTTTGTTTTTCAAAATAAACTTCGCCATGAGTTTTGTTACAAAAATACAAAGTATCGGAGGTTGATTTTTACAAGTAAAAGGGTTAAATATATATTTAGAATATATATTTTATACTAGAACACTTGTGTGGATACTTGTTTATTTTGTGAGAAAGTTATATTATTTTAGGGTAAAATAATATAACTTAACAAAGTACCTTGACATTGAATTGTGTGGTATGTGATAGAAGTAATGAGTAGATAAACCGTACGTAGGATACGTGTTATGCATGCACGAGAAACTGATTGTTACCTGTACCTTATTAGGACGTGCTTGATTTCTGATTATTAGAGTAACTAATCTAACCGAGCAAACCAAGGTGAGTTAACACTCTTAAGGCATGGGATTCCCGGTGGGTTGGGAATGGGATTAAATAGCTAAGACGGAACTTGTAGTTTCACCACTACTAGACTACTTACCTCCGTCCTCGGATTGGGAAGGACACCAGCGCTAAACCTACGTATTCACTACGTACCACTGTCCTCGGATTGGGAAGGGCACCAGCGCTAAACCTACGTATTCTTATACATATCTCTGCCCTCGGATTGGGAAGGGCACCAGCGCTAAACCTACGTATTCACTACGTACCACTGTCCTCGGATTGGGAAGGGCACTAGCGCTAAACCTACGTATTTAATATGTACCTCTGTCCTCGGATTGGGAAGGACACTTATATATACATCTAGTCTAGTGGTTTACAACATGGGGTAGCCCCTACCGTTTATGGTTTGGAAAATAAGAAAAGTTGATTTAACCTGCAGTTGCAAACAAGCTCATAGTTCTTGAAAAACTACTTTATAACGAACACCAACTGTGAACTCGCTCAACTTTGTTGTTGACTCGTTGTTACATGCCTTGCAGGTCGTTAGATATTTATGGAGCTTGCGCGAGGAGGAGGTCGTTGTGGGATATGGACTGTTATGTCCCGTTCTAAACATTTAATCTTTATGAACTTATTAAACTTATGTTTTGATTCCACGTCTTATGCTTCCGCTGTTTAATGTGAACTTGATTAACTAGTTTTGAAACACCAATTATATTGCGTGGTTAGATTTTATCTATTTTAAATAAATTGTTCAATATGATTGGTGGCTGGATTCTGGTCATGTCAAGCCTTCAAGCGGTGATACTCCGCGTGTGGATTTTGGGGGTGTGACAACATCCCACCCTCCCCAGACCCCACCAATAGCTTTGCTATTTGTGGGACTTACTGGGTTCGGTTATTGTATTAATTGTCCAACCTGATCCTTCACTTGATCATCAGTTAATTTAGCTCTTGTTTATGCAATTTATTGTATCTAAACAACACGAGTAGTTTTGAGTTGATGCCTTTAGAAGTTCCTAAAATTTGATTATGTGGTAATCAAATTCATGAGCCTCGCATGGCAGATATGTGGCGTTGGTTTTCGTTAAACATGCTAATGAAAGCAGCTTCTGTAGATGATCAAGTAGCGCAGAGACATCATGCAACAATCTTAGAATGTGCAATGGAAATTTTCTCAGTGATAAGTAGATCAGATGCATTAACTCTCTTGGGCCCAACAACATATTGAGCCCAAGACAATTGGGTAAAAAACCCGGCCCAAGTAATGATCAACAGACACATATTTCTCATAATTTTCTTATATGTGGCCCAATAAAGACTACAACCAATTCACCACTTGTTACAAACCCAATGTAAGAAACATATATCAATCTCAGAACAGAAACTCAAAATACATCCGTAAAATCTGGCCCGCTACGGTTTGTTGCTGACTGTTGACTTTTTGACCCGAAGACGAGAAATTACATTTAACATCTGTATTCTAGTTGTACCCACATTACTTACAACTTAAAGGGGACTCCTAGATATAATTTGTAGTAACCCATGTTAGCCACTTACTAACAACTTAAAGTGGACTCCTAAATATAAATATATAATAATGATGATAATGAACAATTGTAATCAAGTGCTTGATGAAGCAAGTTACCAACAGTCAGTAAAGCAAGGTATTCACTTGCATAATGCATGTATTTCTTTTGTGTTCCCTTTATTTGGTTTGTATGGCTCACTATGTAAATGATGAATATTGACGCGCTAAGTTGAATACAAAGATGTGTTGGAGGAAGGGCAAATCAATAACTTCCATCGTGACGCATGAAGCTGAAGCTCCTTTCAAAAAAACTGATCCATGTTATTGTTTTTCTGTCTTCTGTTACACTATGGAAAGCGGATGAGGTGGGGCCCGGTAGCAATCGGGATTTTTAGTTAAAGAAGGAAAAAAATCTGATGGATGCAATTGTGGGTAACCAACTTTTGTCACATTTAAAAGGTGCTAATTAAGAGGTTTGAAATGGTTTTTGGTTGTCTTGATTGTCATTTTGGAATCCTTATTTGTTGTAAAAAATTCCAGTTGTGTTTATCCATGTGAAACAAGGTGTAGTTTGTATGCAACTTGTGTTTCACACAAATGTTTACACTTATTAGACTATCCACTATCACAACCCAAACCAACCCATGGCTTTATATAGGGCTAAGCAGTATACGGTTCAAAACCGCCAGAACCGGAGAACCGAACCGGAACCGCTAGATCCAAATCGTATTTTTGTATATAGGGTCCGGTTCTTAAATTTGGGTAAAAACGGTTCCCGGTTCGGTTCCGGTTAAAGAACTGCTAGAACCAGTTGTGATTATAAATATTTAAAACCCTATTTTATTAATGGGCTTTTCAACATCATAGGACCATCCTAATTCTTATTCCCTCATCTTATATTCATTCCACGATCTCATCTTTCATCTTCTAATTCTTCTCCATCTCTTAACCCTAACCCTAATTGCTATCATACAAGTTCATCTCCATCAACACCCTGCAAATAAAGGTACGCTATTCTACATGACCTTTTTTTATGATTGCATATATTTTCTTTCTAGATGTTTGCTTTCTGATACATATAGTTTTCTGTATGTGAAAATAAAAATTGAACAAAAATAATCAAATCAATGTTGATCAAATTGTAAATGTGTATATAAATAGTGTATCGCTTGGTAAATACAGTAGATGCATTACTGATCAATCTATTCACGTGAACCAAATACAGTAGATGCGTTATTCGTTTATTTTTTTAATTGCTAACACTTGGTTTCATTTAGATGTTTATGAGAAGATTGAGAGGATGAAGATCGAATGAAGTTTGAAGATGTTTGTTTTAATTGTTAACACGATGGTTGTAATAGTTTTATTTAGAGTTTGTTTTATGGTTTGAAATTTTTTATTGTTGATTTGCTACTTTTATTTTGGTTGGTTTGAACTTTGAATGTTGCAACTCTTAGTTAAGTTTTAAATGGTTTGATTCGTTTTTATTGAATTGTTAATTTTACGATTTAATTGTCAACCGGTTCCCGCGAGAACCGTTTACACGAGAACCGTTTAACCGGTTCGGAACCGAACCGGAACCATTATAATACAGTTTGGTTCCGGTTCTTAAATTTAGCAATTAACGGTTCTGGTTCGGTTCGGTCTGGTTCGGTTCGGTCTGGTCCGGTTCTGAACCGTTGCACAGCCCTAGCTTTATAGCCTAGTTGCATCTTGGGGGTGGGATAAAGCTTTGGGACCAATAGGTCCTGGGTTCGATTCCCACAAGGGGGTTTCCCATATTTATTGGGTTTCCTCCTGAATTGGTGTATAGGCATTATGCCTAATGGAGATGGATATGATCGGGTGATTCCGCTGATGGCATGATGATACTCCAATGGTCCATCAGTGATCCAAATTTACCGTTAAAAAAAAAAACAACCCAAACCAACCCAAATAATGTTTCACACAAATGTTAACACACAAATAATGTTCAAGTGATGTCCACCACCCAAGGATGCGTGCGCGCACATAAAACATACCCATGAGAATTAATATGAACCGTTCATTTTCTAATCTTGAAAAATTAAATAAAAAGGGTATACATGTAAGGATTTTTGTTTTCTTTCCTCTCTTGAATTTTGTTAGGTACTAATTCATTATTCATGTGAAACTATTCTTCCACCAACAAGTTCATGTAAAGTTATTTCGTATCTAAAATCCATTGTTAAATATTTTTTAGATATTCATGCGGGGGTTTAAATGTCATTTTCCGGCCAATTTTTTTTTTCTTCACAACATTTCAGTTGCCAAACCTTTTTTTTTTCAACTTGCATACCACATACATGCATGCTAAGTCATTTTCCAAGAATCCTTTTCTCAAGTTAAACCCATTTTTGTCAACATGTGCATATGGAAGCATTGCTCATACCATATATATATATATATATATATATATATATATATACACACACACATATATATTGAAACCATGGACCAAGAAAAGGTGTCACATATTATGGCCTTATTCCCATTTTGTCATTTGGATTTTGCATCACTTTTGCCAATTTTTTAAATGTTCTCTACTACCAATTGATTCTATGTTTTCACCATTGTCTTTCTCTTTAAAGTAACTTGGGGGTAAAGATGCCATTTCTTTAGTTTGTCCTTAAAAAGAGAAAAAAGTAAAACATATATATATATAAAAAGATATAAGTTGATTTTTTCCAATTTGTTTAGTACAAATGAGAGTGATGTACGAAAGAAAAAATGACAAAACATATATGAGGGAGATATGTAGCCAAAATCAAATCCACTTGCTAATGGACCCTCTTTTTGAAAATACAACTCTGGTAGTCATTAACACAAATTTTCAAATTTATTATAAAACTTTATATTTTATACATAATTTGAATATTATTCTCCTAAAAAGAGAAAAGAAAAAGGTATTTTCTTTAAAACTTATATATTACTTTTTCATAAATAAATTACATAAAAATTCTTATTTTGAATTAAATTATTTTGAAAAATAAAGAAAACAGAAATATAGATAAAAATACAAAATCCTTGTCACATGACTCCTTCCCCACACTTTACAAATTTTGATGGAGCCATGAATATCAAATAACAGTTGGCACCCTCCCTCAAAGCCAGCAACAAAATGCCAAAAAGAAAAGGTTGTCCCAGCCCTTTTATAAAATTTCCATCACTTCTATTATAAAACAAGTTTTTGGATCATCCAAATAAACCTCTTTTATTAGTAAAGATTGTAACCATTAAAAGAAATGATTTCCATTACGTAGTAATGTCATATTTTAAAGTCACTTAAAACTGCCAATGAGGTAGTGACGGAGTGGTTGGGAAAGACTTGGTGTTCTTGTGACCGAGGTTCGACTCTCACTCTCTCCGTTATTTTCTGCTGCATTCTCGTGAATGGCGAATTCGGGTGGCGCCGGTTCGTCTTGGATGGGAGGCGAGGTTTTACCGATTATTCCACTGTCGTGTCTTCGGGCGGGTGGAGGTCGGTTTCCGCGCATCTGGGAGAGTCAAGGGGCCGGCGGCGGTCGAGTAGTTGACCTTGGCCATAGCCCGCTGTCACGGTGGTTGGTACGTCTTTCCTTACCGTTAAAAAAAAGTCAGTTAGAACTACTCGAACATAGGCGACGGGAGATGGTGACATGAAGAGAGAAGAAAAGAGAAAAATGACGGTTAGGGTTATATCTTTCTTTAGTTTGTTTAATAAAATGGTAACAAAAAGTTATTTCACAAACTTATCAAAAGTTATTTCTTTAGTTAATTTGTTATAAACTCATAATAAATGAATGGTGAGAAACTGAGAACCATATTTGTAATTTCTAAAAATAAATAAGCATAGACGAAGTATGATTACAAATCATGTAATTTACTATAAAGTTTACCTTTTTTTTTTAACGGCCAACATAATCAATTCCGAGCACTCTCGAGATACCCACTGAACAAACGGAGTACTCCGAGAGTAACCCGAGTCCACACCAATTCCGGGGAAAACCCGGTGAAGGGGTATGGTCCCAAATATCGCGTCAGCACAACCGCGAATGACCAGTACCCTTGTCAAAAACCTCCAACAGCAATAAACTCTCCAGTGTCCGCAGGGGCACATGCGAACACTGCGGTCCAATCTGTCCATTGATGAGAAGAATTACCTTAAGGACGGAAACTAATGTAACACATAGCGATGCGGCCCCGCACCGCATCCTATGAACATTTTCGTCACGACAAGGGATCTGGACAACAGGAACAGTCACTCAGCAGGCGATGCGGCACAACACCGCATCCCGCGTGAATCATGGATGGAACAACCAACGCGGAAACTCCATCAAGGACCGCAAGCAGCGATGCGGCTTCGCACCGCATCCTGCCTACAAGGCAAGTGGGTCTGACACCACAGTGCAAGTGGCACTGGGGACAGTCGCCTACTGGCCCACGTGTATACAACAGTCTGACACCACAGCAAGACGTGGCATCACCACAGTATCCGACAGGTCTGACACACCTGCAAATAGCTGTGCGATGTCAGGCTAGCTACTCAACTACCCTCCTCCACTCCTCGGCTATAAATACTGACCCCAAACCAGGTTTGAGGTATCACTTCTCAACTCTCTCAACACTACTACTATCACACTTTGCTTCCCAAGCAAACTACTGATTCTCACGCCGGAGAGTGGTAACAAGGAGCACCCCCACCCCATCCTTCTTGTTGCGAGTCACGGTTTGTTTCCTTGTGCAGGAAACCCACCACCAGACGATCCAGCCAGCGATCCTCGGAAAGAAGGGATTAACCCTCTTGACGAGACCAGTGAGTTAACCCGCCCGGTTAACCATTGTTTCATCATTGGCACCCACCGCTACTCTTAGCACTTTTTCCAACCATCCCTTTCTCTCCAAAGATCATGTCTGATCGTCAAAACAACACCACCGGGGATAACCTAAACCCCACAAACCAAGGGCCTGCAGGAACCATTCCCCCAGGCCCAAATGCTGAACACATTGGCACATCAACGCAAGGGGGCGCATCCCTTACGTTTGGACACGATTTATCACAGTACGCTCCTGTGATACCCGCAGGCATGAACCTTCATGCCTGGTACGACCAACAAGCAGCTATGCTGGCTGCAACATATAACAGAGCTTGCGCAGAAGCGCAGGTATCTGTGGGACCCACCCCAGCACCACACACCCCTGCAGGTCGTACTTTACAGTACGAAGGCAGGGCCCCATCACATCCGGCCTCCAGAAGCAGGCATGAAGATCGCGGTTCCTCTTACTACGATGTCCGCACACTTGAGGAGGACGACTCTACATATGGGTCCCGCCACAGGAGCCATATACAGAGTCGCCTAGGCCCACATGGCGAAACCAGGCGACAGTCTACAGCCCACCACGGCCTAGGCATTCACAGCCGACTGGGACCCCAGTCCCACCGTGAAGGGCAAGGCTATACCGATCCGGACGATGGTACATACCGTGCGGAATCCCATGCCACCAGCAGCAGACCGGGAGGACGTAACTACGTTCCTCCCACTCATCCCCGCACTACGTACCTCCGCGCTGCAAAGCAGCACCGCGGGCAACCTTACAGGCCGAAATCGGCGGCCGAAAACTCCAAGTTTGTCCCAGAAATCGCCCACGCCGATGTCACCACCACAAAATTCCCATTAAACATCGGGAAATACAACGGTTCGACCGACCCAGATGATCACAACAACATCTACGTCGGTGCCGGGTGCAACGGTAGGTGGGATGAACCCACCTGGTGCCATTTTTTTTCCCACAGACCCTAACAGGTCTGGCCAGAGCCTGGTTCGATTCCCTACCACCAGGTTCACTAACCTCATTCGAGGACTTACAAGAAAAGTTCCTCGCACACTTCAGCCAACAACGACGCCATGAACGTGATTCTATGGACGTCATGAACATCTGGCGCAGGGATAACGAATCGCTTGAAGCATTCGTTGTCCGTTACAATAAAGAATGCCTAGAGATAGGCGATGTTGCCGACCAAATGGCGCGTAACCATTTCATTGTTGCCGTTAAAGACGAGAAAATGGTTATGAATATCTCTGGCAAAGATGGTTTGCCTAAGAAGTGGGAAGATGTCATGGCCGCGGTCAAGAAATACGCCCAGACTCAGCGGTCCCTAAGACCGCACATGTCAAAGGCACAACCTCAGGCGGAAGGTCAGTCTTCCCGCCAAGAGCCGTAGCGCAACAATAAGCGCAACCGGGACACATGGAATCGTGGCAGCGATTCCAGACCATATGTCCCACGAAGCAACCAGCCCGACGCAAGGGCTACAATCAACGCCCAGCGTGAAAATCGGGCATCAAAAAAGGAATCTCGGGACCGCAGCTGGACCGAGATTAACCAGTCGCCAAGCGACGTTCTTCTCACGGACGCACAATTCCTGCGACCGGCCCAACCGATGAAGTCCAAAAAGAACCAAGATCTCGCACTCTACTGCGAGTATCACAAGGACAACGGCCACACAACAAACAGCTGCATCAGTCTCCGACTGGAGATTGAGCGAGCCCTAAAAGAGGGAAAACTGCAACACCTGTTGTCAGGCGCGCAAAAAGCTACCAAGCGCATCACTCCCCACAATGAGGGCACCTCCACGGGGAAGAGGACCATGCACGTTGCCTCTACCCACATGATCAACGGAGGAAAAGGAAGGCCGCTCAAGGCAGGAAGAAGACCGGAGAATGACTGGAAGGACGAGCAAGTCGTTTTTCCAAAAGTCCGAGGCGGCCCGCATGATAGACGTGCCGTGGTTATCACAGGCCACTTAGCTCACTACTGTACCGAGCGATTGTTCATCGACCCAGGCAGTACATCCGATATTATATACGAGCAATGCTTCAACCAGTTCGATCAAGAAGACAAAGATCGACTGCAACTAGCGGATTACCCGTTGGCCGGGTTTGCAGGGGAAACCGTATTCCCCCTGGGTCAGATTACTTTTCCTGTGCGCCTCACCAACGGGAGGCACACAAGAACGGAGGAGGTAAACTTCATGGTTTTACCGCACACCTCCAAATACGACGTACTTCTCGGGAGAGAATCCCAGGGTGATTTTAACATTATCACATCCGTCCCTCACTCCGCTATCGGTTTCCCAACCGAGACGGGGGTCGCGATAATATACGCCAGAAGGGAAGTTCTGTCTATGGACGACCTGCGTCCAGCCAAGGTAGCAAGGCCCACCCCCAACACGCAACCAGAAAAATGGGTGCTTAACGCAAGGCACCCAGAGCAAACGGTCACGTTGGGCCATGCCTTGACACCTACCATCAGAGCGCGCCTGAAGCAATTACTCTTCAGGAACCAAGACATTTTTGCGTGGACACCCGCAGACATGACAGGGGTACCGCGCGATATAGTGCAACACTTTTTGAATACCATGCCAGGTATCAAGCCAGTGATCCAAGGCCAACGCCACCTTGGATCAGCAAAAAACGCGGCGATGGAAGAGCAGGTACAGGAGCTGCTCTCCGTAGGTATCCTGCGGGAAGTTAAATACCAGACTTGGTTATCTAACCCAGTCATGGTCGAAAAACCAAGCGGGGGCTGGCGCATGTGTGTCGATTACAAAGACCTCAATAAGGCCTGCCCCAAGGATTGTTACGCACTTCCGGAGATCGACGAGAAGGTTGATAACCTCGCACCATTTCGATGGAAGTGCTTCCTCGATTGTTACAAAGGCTACCACCAAGTACAGATGGCAATTGAAGATGAAGACAAAACGGCATTCCGCACTCCTACCGGGAACTACTGTTACACCAAAATGCCGTTCGGGTTGCGCAACGCTGGCGCAACCTATCAAAAGTTGATGAACGACACTTTTCGCGGTCAAATCAGCAAAAGTGTCGAAATCTATATGTACGACCTGGTCGTCATGAGCATGGAAGAAGACACCATGCTCAACGAAATCGAAAGAACATTCCAGACTCTGCGAAGCGTCAACATGAAGCTTAATCCAGGAAAATGCTCGTTTGGAATGGAAGAAGGCAAATTCCTCGGATTCATCGTAACCAAAGATGGATTCAAGGTAAACCCGGAAAAGGTTCAGGCGATCGAACGCATGCCATCGCCCTCAACGATGAAAGAAATGCAACGACTAGCCGGCAGGTTAGCCGCACTAAACAGATTCTTAGCCAACCACGCGGCTAAGTCATACCCTTTCATCAAGACCCTGCGGAGCTGCCTTAAAAAGGAACAATTCCAATGGACCGCAGAGGCCGAAAAAGCTTTCCGGGAGATGAAAGAGTGTTTGATCCAGCTCCCAACTTTAACTGCACCACGAAAAGATGAGCCACTTATTCTATACCTGTCTGCCGCAGACAGCGCGGTAGGCGCGGTACTCATAGTGGAGCGGGAAGGAGTTCAAACACCCATCTACTACATCAGCAAAATGCTCAACGACCCAGAGACAAGGTATTCCATCATGGAAAAGTTAGTACTCGCACTGGTGCACGCGTCGAGACGCCTACGACGCTACTTCGCCAACCACGTCATCACAGTACTAACCAACTACAGGATCGGCTCGATCCTATCTAAACCCGACATCTCTGGGAGGTTAGCAAAATGGGCAATTGAGCTGGGCGCACTCTCACTGAATTATAAGCCGCGCCCCGCAATCAAAGGCCAAATCTTGGCTGATTTCGCTGCTGAAGTACCAGCAAACCGCATTCAAGAATGCAAACGAGAACAAAACCCGCCATCAACACCATCCTCCACAGAAACCTGGGCACTATATACAGATGGTGCATCCAACGAAGATGGTGCTGATGCAGGTCTGCGACTCGTAAGCCCCGATGGCCAAGAGCTAACCTATGCAATCCGCCTTGATTTCAAAAGCACGAATAACGAAGCGGAGTACGAGGCTCTATTGGCAGGGCTACGGTTGGCAGTCAAACTCGACGTCCAACATTTGGAAGCACACGTCGACTCACTATTGGTTGCAGGACAGATGCGCGGCGATTATGCCGCAAGAGGGGATATCATGATCCTCTACCTCGAACAAGCCTTGCAACTAAAATCAAAGTTCACCTCCTTCAATATGCACCATATCAACAGGAGTGACAATAAACCCGCGGATGCACTTTCAAAACTCGCATCCACCAGCTTCCAACACCTGGCAAAAGAGGTGCGCATCGAGATTCTGCAAAATCCTTCAGTACCCCTGCGCCAAGTTAATGTCATCCAATACGGTACAACCTCCTGGATGACACCAATAATTGCATATTTACAATCAGGTGTTACTCCCGAAAGCAAGGCAGAGGCACGCAAGCTACAATACAAAGCGTGTCATTACCAAATGGGAGACGGTATCTTATACCGTAAATCATACCTGGGGCCACTCCTACGATGCGTCAACCCCGAAGATGCCATATACCTTATCAAAGAAATTCACGAGGGAATATGTGGCATACACGCGGGCCCACGCATGGTCGTGGCCAAAATCATGAACGCCGGGTACTATTGGCCCGGCATGCACCTGGACGCAGTCAAAGTCTTACGCAAGTGTTTCAATTGCCAGCGACATGCTCCCAAGACCTTGCGTCCCAAGAACAACCTGATCCCTGTCACCACCGCATGGCCATTCCAAAAATGGGCAATCGATGTGGTGGGACCATTTCCAGACGCACCCGGTGCAGTGAAATTTATCATAGTGGCTGTTGATTACTTTACAAAATGGGTAGAGGCAAAGCCACTTGCATCAACCACCGCTATGATAAAAAGGAAATTCGTGTGGGAACATATCATCTGCCGTTTCGGTCTACCAATGTGCATCGTCACCGATAACGGCACCAACTTTGTCGCCGATGACTTTCAAAAATGGCTAAAAGAGCTAAACATTGAACACATATTCTCCTCAGTGGCGCATCCGCAAGGGAACGGCCAAGTCGAGAGTATCAATAAAAGCTTAGTGGAAGGCATCAAAGCACGGTTGGGAACAGCCAGACGCGGCTGGGTTGATGAACTCCCAAGTATTCTATGGGCTCACAGGACAAGCCCAAAAACAAGCAACGGTGAGACACCCTTCAGCCTGGTCTATGGCACTGAAGCGATGATCCCCTCGGAAGTAGGCCTCCCATCACCTAGAATGTTGGCTATCAACAAGATAGACAACAATGAGGAACGCAGGGTTGATCTAGACCTCCTGGAAGAAAGGCGTGAAAACGCAGCCATCAATGAGGCCAAATACAAGACAAAACTTGAAAAGTACTACAATGCACGCGTTCGCATTTGTACTTTCAACCCGGGAGACTACGTCCTTCGTGACAATGAAGCCTCTAACGCGGAACGCCCAGGGAAACTTGCCCCCAAGTGGGAAGGACCCTACCTCATCCAAGAGGTCTTGGGCAAAGGCGCGTATAAACTTCAAACATTGGAAGGCGAAACTATCGCACGCACATGGAACGCACAACAGATTCGACGCTGTTATATGTAAGCCATGTTTGTTTTTACATTTACCATGTAACCTATCAGGCCACGGGCCATTTGCAAATAAATAAATAGACGATTCAATGCAATATTGTTTATTTATTTCTATTATAAATGCGTGTTCCACTCTGAGGTATATACAAAAACAGATTGGCAAAATCTTCATTCGTGATACCCACACAGAGTGGTAAACACACGCAACTATTATAATAGGCCAGCAATGGCAACACCGTTTGTCTGACCAAAGACAAGCCTTCATACTTGCATATCATCTAGATATGCAAAAGACAATTACAGGTTGTGTTACTCATAGTAACATTAAACTCCTACGAATTCAAAAATGCAAGTAGTAACAACACTTGTACAAATTGAACGGAACAATTCTTTATATTCAAAAAATTCCTACACCTGCGCGGTGCACAGGGAATTTACATAAAGTTTTACACAAATACGAACAAGGCACGCAGGCCAACCTAATCTTTCTTCGTGCCGCTGGAACCTTCACCATCCTTGCTGACCACAAAAGGTTTTTCCTCATCTTCTTCATCACCGTATAACACTCGCAAGCGGTCCACATAGTCCTCCGCTTCTAAACACTTTTCAAGCTCCTCGAGATCAGAAATGGTTGTTTCGTTATACATCTCAACCGCAGCATCAAGAAGCGCTTCAGTATCCACGCCGTGAAACCCGGATCGCTCATCAGTATGTCCGCCACGAGCTGCAACATTCAAATGACTAATACAGCGGTTATAGCCAGCTTTAAAACCAGCATCCCGGGCACGCTCCTTGATCTCGTTAACACCTGATACAGTCTCAAGAGCATCAAGGATGGATGCAACAATCTGCGATACAAAAAACACAGGTTATCAAAGGCAAACATATAACAAAAATAACAAAAGCAACGAACGCTTACATGCCCGATCTCGTGCATACGCATCCATTCATGGTCAGCCTTGAGCAACTTAAGCGACGAATCAAGACTATCTCTAGCCTCCTCAGCCTCTCTTGCCCGCGCTTCAACCTCCTCAAGGCGGGCAGAAATCTCCTGAATAGTGGCCCCCCGGGTCCGCAATTCAGCCTGGTAACAAAACAAAAACAAGTATACAAAATAAACACTTGAGAAATGTACAAAGTCAAAAGCAAGAAACTTATACCTGGAGGCCCAAGATAGTATTGCTTAAAGTGGTGCGGTCAGCATTCGCCCCTTCAAGAGCTTTTGCAGTGCGGACCTCCGCCTCCTTGGCCTCTTCTAGTGCCTTGGTGAGGCGAGCTTCTGCCCTTTGGCCTCTTGGGCAGCCGCATCAGCTGCCGTTTTCTCCTTAGCCAGCGCAGCATTTGCTGCCTTAGCATTGACAAGCTCCTGGCGAACACGAAAGAGAGTTTCATTCTGTTTGGACCAAGAGTCTTTCCAAGCCTTGCGCTCATTAGAAAGTGTCTCGCGCTCATTAGAAAAAGATTCTTTCCAACTCCGGCGCTCAGTGGAAAGCAGTTTGGCAAGGGTACGAACCTGTTTAAGCTCAGCAGTTGCAGCCCACTCTTCAGTCTGCTTATGCTTTTCAAACGCAGCCCTATCCCTTTCAAGCTGCTCCACACCTTCACGCGCAGCCTTAACCAACTCCTCAGCCTCTGCACGCAAGCGCACACTCTCCTCCTCCCTGCGCGCCAACACCTTATAGTTTTCCATAATGGTGTTGGCCATTACAGAACTCCCAATAAGCAGGGAGGAGAGTTGGTTAATCTGGGCTTCAGTTGGTAAGGCACGGGCCCGGTTGATTTCAAATGGGGTGCCCAGACCACCCAAAATCTCCCTACACGCAGAGGGATCTGCAGAAATGTCATCCCCTTGCATCACAGAGCACGGAGGGCGGTGGTAAGCCATGGCCCGATCTTCCGTATAGGAGCGATAATAATACTCCAATTCAGACTCTTCAGGCTGAATAGGAGTCTTTACAAAACCCGCACCCCCGGGACCGGAACCAGAAGCCTTCTCAGCAGCAGGAGACTTTGGCTTTTCGGTATAAGCAAATTTCAAGTTCAGATCATCCGCATCCTCTGGGGTAATGACATTGTCATGCGAATCCACCGTGTCATGGATCTGGGCCGCAGGCCCCTTCCTAGTGTCCTCCCGTGTAGAGGGCTCAGGTGTAACAACCTTGTGAACCCCCACACCCGCAGCAGTGTCACGCGGGGGAGAAAGAGGAGCATCAAAAATGGAGAACCCTTCATCTTGGGGTTCTACAATCAAAGCAAAAACACTTTAATACAAATACAAAATATATGACCAAGTAATGCATCACGTACAAGGAACAACCGCAGGTTTCTTTTGTCCCACAAAAGCCCGGCGTCTGGTCTGAATCTTCGGCTTCTTTCCCTCACCAGCATCAACAGCTTTCCCCGCTTTCCTCTTCTTCTCATCAGCAGCCTTTGAACCCGCAGTGGTTCCAACTGTGGCCGCACCAGCACCTGGAACACCCAAGCCCTCAAGGGTGTCAGATACTACCACATAATCGGTATATCTGCGGAAGTGAGATCGAGAGATACCTGCTGCTTGCGGAACCAAAGGCGGAACCGCAGGAGCTTCATTTTTCTTCTTGCCGCGACCCCGCACGGGTTTATCAACTTGCTTCTTCTCTGCATGCTTTCTGGGAGCACCCCTTGACTCAAACTTTCCAAGGGCCCCAAGAGTACCTGCAGGTAGACTATCAGCAGCATAAAAAAAAAGTACAAGGCATGAAAAGAAAGCTATGAATTATACCTTTGCCCTGCGGCAGGGGTGCTTTCAGTGCCTCGCGTGTAGGAATGCGGAAGTTATGAAGAATGGTCAAATTAAACCCTGCACCTTCAGCAGTCTGGACAATATCAACCTTGCCAGTGAAACTTAGATCAAATATCTTCCACAGCTCAACAACTTCTTCTGATAGTACAAGTTCAAATTAATAAGCAAACAAGGGAATAATAAAACCGCGCAAGAGTAAAAACACTTACCACCAGTTTTCTCCCGCACAACGGGCCTTGAATGCTTATCGGCCCTAGTCAATAACATCCGCAGCATCCACAACTCGGTGTTCTTCAACAACCTATGCTCTATAGTCTTCAACCGCGAGAACCATTCCGCATTCTCCGAATTAGGAATGGCAATGTCCTCCGCAGGGATAGGCTCATTAACATTCCGCAAAGGTATGTTGACAACAACCGCGCAAGCTTTAACATAGAAGAACTTGCTCTTCCACTTGGTAATACCCTTGGGAGGGATCATCAACTTGACACTTCCATACCGTTCTCGGAAGGAGAAGAAACCTGTGTTCACCGTCAACTGATAAAACCCCCGGAAATTATCAACGGTGACTGGTAAACCAAGGGCACGAAAAGTCGATTCAAAATGTCTAATACGAATAAACCCAAACGGGCTCATCTGAGAAATATGAACCCCGTAATGCTCCAAACACTCGGCAACAAAAACGGTCAATGGTAAGCGAAGATTACCATCGATGAAAGAATCGGCCCACAGGGTCACGTAACCGGCTGGAGCACAAGAACTGATGTCACCGTCTTGGGGATGAACAGCCCCAAACTCGGAGGGCATTTGTATACTGATCATCAGTTGGTCGAACGATGCTTTCGACCACTTCAAAGGTGGCAAGCCACCACCAGGGGCGCTACCACCGTCATCTTCTTCTTCTCCGGCCACCGGAGAAGAGGTTTCAGGGTTTTCACCCTCCACATTGTGTGGGTTGGAGGGTTCAGCCATCAGATAAGGAAGAGAGAGGTAGAGTATTACAAGAAAAACTCAGAAGATGACCGTAAATATAGGCGGATTGATCGGAGAAGATGAAGAGTATTCTCTTTCCACCGGAGAAATTTTTTGAATTTTGAACAACGTGAGGAGAAACCAAACGGTTTCCCCTTATATACTCA
Organism: Helianthus tuberosus; assembly: GCA_030545235.1. Lineage (NCBI taxonomy): Eukaryota > Viridiplantae > Streptophyta > Magnoliopsida > Asterales > Asteraceae > Helianthus > Helianthus tuberosus. The sequence goes on along the minus strand of CM060436.1, from coordinate 20,954,123 downwards.
TCGCAATTAATGCGATGGAGTAACCGACTTGGAAAGTTCAAAAAGGACCACTTACGTCTCGCCACGTGTTCAGCAACTTTTCAGTTGACGGTTACCACGCGCGCGTGGCCGCCCACGCGCCTGACAGATTTGACCTTTATACTACTTGCTACAGTGCAGTTATGACCTCGGTCAATGCACCAGTCCTTTCAGAACATCACATGTCAGAATTCTACTGACTTTCAACAACCCACACGTGCTATCAGCCACGTGGACAATACAAAAGCGACAAACTTATCCAAACTTAAGCGGCATGCGGTTTCTCTGGTTTACCGCACCATAACCCATACCGCATGTCGTTTTTTACATACCCCTGAAAAAAGGCAAAAATATATCTATCCAAATTATATAAGGGGGTATAACGATAAACCGCACATACCCACGAGCACACGTGGAATATGCGGAGATAACACACACAACCCCGCCCAGGTGTGTCAGATACTAAGAACCAGCATGGCTCTTTGGACTGCGAAAACCGCTTCTCATGATGCGGTTAACCGCACTCCAGGAAAGCTTCTTCAGGCTTCAAATCCCTCATATCCGGTTCACAACCACGGAGGGAACGCAAACAGCTTCTCCTTAAGGAAAAGGACAAGTATGCTGAGCAAACCGCACATCAGCAACCCTGTCTCCTGAACCTTCAAGAGCTGCATCCAGGCTACACGACTTCTAGAAGCGAGTTCTTTGCTGCAAACCGCAATCACTCGTGAGTGGCTGCTACAAACCGCAACTATGCGAACGGTAGCTACGGAAGAGCCACAACTAAACCTCCACACGGTGGAGCAAAGCTACTTCAAAGAAAACTGCTTTTCAACAAAGCATGAAGGAAAGTGGCTACAAAACGAATGCGGAAGAGTTTCAACCAACTTCCCAAGCATCTAAGTTGGTCTCCTCCGGCAACACTACTTAAAGGAAACCTACTTTCCACCAAAGCGTGAAGGAAAGTAGCTCCAGAACAGCGGTAACAAGTCTGCTTATGACTAGTTACCCACCTATGGACCGCATAGAATAAACAATGGTGGGCACAACCCTGCCTATGACCATGTTTATCTGCCCATAGTCCAGATTCACATTGTTCGACCAAACACGGCCAACAATGGCGCAACTACCCCACGATCCTCAAACGACCATAGCCAACAAGGTACGGCAACGAGGTAACCGCAAAGAACATGCGGTTACTAGAAAGCTAAACCTCAGAGGATGTGCGGTTACTTGAGAGATAAGCCGCAGAGGACGTGCGGTTACTAGAGAGCTAAACTGGAGAACACGAACACCCCACAAAATAGGGATCATCGTTGGATATCCAGTTGAACTTAGAGCTCGAGCAAAGTGCTTACAAACTTTGCATAAGCTAACATAGAGTTGCGGCAACGGACACCTTCCGTCACCATCTCAAAGGTTGGCTCGAACCTGGCGGAACACTCTTCCGTCACGATCTCAAAGGTTGGTTCGAAACCTGCTAACAACATCAGTCACCGGTTCAAAGGTTGGTTCGGAACACCAACAGGTGGCTGATGACATCAGAAAAAGGTAGACCAAGAGCCAAGTCCTTGGCTGAGAATTCCGCATCAGACGGAACTTGCTCACCGGACATCCGTCTCAAAGGAAGAAACAATCCACTAGAAAGGCCTACTACTTACTTAAAGAAGGCGCAATCTACATGGCCCATACTTAACCTTCTAGACAACATAGTCTAGTATCCCTCCCACATGCAACTCGCATACGGAAGGAACACTAGACTGGGGGGACTTGAAGGGGTATGGTTGGGAAAGACTTGGTGTTCTTGTGACCCAGGTTCGACTCTCACTCTCTCCGTTATTTTCTGCTGCATTCTCGTGAATGGCGAATTCGGGTGGCGCCGGTTCGTCTTGGATGGGAGGCGAGGTTTTACCGATTATTCCACTGTTGTGTCTTCGGGCGGGTGGAGGTCGGTTTCCGCGCATCTGGGAGAGTCAAGGGGCCGGCGGCGGTCGAGTAGTTGACCTTGGCCATAGCCCGCTGTCACGGTGGTTGGTACGTCTTTCCTTACCGTTAAAAAAAAGTCAGTTAGAACTACTCGAACATAGGCGACGGGAGATGGTGACATGAAGAGAGAAGAAAAGAGAAAAATGACGGTTAGGGTTATATCTTTCTTTAGTTTGTTTAATAAAATGGTAACAAAAAGTTATTTCACAAACTTATCAAAAGTTATTTCTTTAGTTAATTTGTTATAAACTCATAATAAATGAATGGTGAGAAACTGAGAACCATATTTGTAATTTCTAAAAATAAATAAGCATAGACGAAGTATGATTACAAATCATGTAATTTACTATAAAGTTTACCTTTTTTTTAACGGCCAACATAATCAATTCCGAGCACTCTCGAGATACCCACTGAACAAACGGAGTACTCCGAGAGTAACCCGAGTCCACACCAATTCCGGGGAAAACCCGGTGAAGGGGTATGGTCCCAAATATCGCGTCAGCACGACCGCGAATGACCAGTACCCTCGTCAAAAACCTCCAACAACAATAAACTCTCCAGTGTCCGCAGGGGCACATGCGAACACTGCGGTCCAATCTGTCCATTGATGAGAAGAATTACCTTAAGGACGGAAACTAATGTAACACATAGCGATGCGGCCCCGCACCGCATCCTATGAACATTTTCGTCACGACAAGGGATCTGGACAACAGGAACAGTCACTCAGCAGGCGATGCGGCACAACACCGCATCCCGCGTGAATCATGGATGGAACAACCAACGCGGAAACTCCATAAAGGACCGCAAGCAGCGATGCGGCTTCGCACCGCATCCTGCCTACAAGGCAAGTGGGTCTGACACCACAGTGCAAGTGGCACTGGGGACAGTCGCCTACTGGCCCACGTGTATACAACAGTCTGACACCACAGCAAGACGTGACATCACCACAGTATCCGACAGGTCTGACACACCTGCAAATAGCTGTGCGATGTCAGGCTAGCTACTCAACTACCCTCCTCCACTCCTCGGCTATAAATACTGACTCCAAACCAGGTTTGAGGTATCACTTCTCAACTCTCTCAACACTACTACTATCACACTTTGCTTCCCAAGCAAATTACTGATTCTCACGCCGGAGAGTGGTAACAAGGAGCACCCCCCACCCTATCCTCCTTGTTGCGAGTCACGGTTTGTTTCCTTGTGCAGGAAACCCACCACCAGACGATCCAGCCAGCGATCCTCGGAAAGAAGGGATTAACCCTCTTGACGAGACCAGTGAGTTAACCCGCCCGGTTAACCATTGTTTCATCACCCGGTGACCCACCCGCCTGTAGGCACGACGGTAAAATTACCAGTAAAACTCGTTTGGCTCAAGGATCTAACCCAGGTTTCCCTGTTTCTTCTATCATTGTCCACCAGTGCCTCACTCAGCACCAAGTGAGAGTTGACCCTGCATATCTCAAGAGAAATGCAAGCCTTCCACCACTTGATCTAAAAGATCATTGGCTATAACGTTTATCTAACATGCCTTTGTTTTGCATACGCTATAACCAGGGCCGACTCTATAGTCTATTTGAAAAAAAGGCTTTGATCCCCATTAAATTTAAAGAATTTCCTTTTTTAATAATTAAAATTAGTGTTTTTAAAGCTGGACAAGAAAAGTTGAGGTTGAGGTATGAATGTATGATGCATAGTCGCATAGATGCATTATTAAAGAAATTTGCTATGACACTACTTAAGCATTTTACTTGTCACATCTCTTTCCATCATTAATGTGAGATGACATATTTTTCTTATTCATCAATCTAAGATAGTAGCCCTTCTAAAAAGAAAATTGAAAAACGGTAGTTGCAATGTTTTGTTAGAAAAAAACTGATTATGAATAAAAAGTTTATTAAACAATTTGTATAGTTTTTTTCCGTATAAAAAGGAGGAAATTACATCTCTGAGACTGCAATACCTCCTAATAGTAATGATTTCTCTTTTTGAGCGATTTCAATTCCTTACGTTCTTAAGTCTCGATCGACGGAAAATCCTCTAGCCTTGTTAGACTGACAGTTTTTTTGTTCGATTTGTTTAATTTCGGTTAATAACCAAAACCAAATTTGGGCTAAAACCTTTGCCTAGAATTACATGAAACTAAGATTTAAATACATGAAATGAAAGTATAACTATATGAAATTGAGGTATAAAATAAGAAACACATGTATTGGAGGTATAAAAGCTAGAAATATATGAAAATACGAATGGTTCAATTCGGGTCGATTATTTTTTGTTAATCAATTTTTAGTTAATTGGTTTCGGTTAATTAATTTTCATTTAATTTAGTTTTTGGTTTATTTCCGTTCGGTTTTGTTTGTTTTCGGTTTGGTTTAAGTTATTGTTTACCCATAGACACTGTTAATCACATAACATATCAATTTTTTTAATTAAAAAAAACTTTAGACATACTATACTCAAATTAAAGAGAATAAAATACTTGTTTTCATGATGTAATTTTTTTTAAAAGATATTAACGTACGAAAAAATTATGGCCATTTAAAAATCGTGGGGTAGTTATTTTTTATAAGGGGGTAAAATGTAACTAATAGCTAATTATCCATAATTTTGTTAAAAATGAAGGAATGAAAGTGTAAATAAGATGGGGGATTATAACTTTATGATGTAATTAGTGTTTGAAAGACTAATTACTCATATTTTAGGTTGTACTTTATGTATTAAAGCAAAAAAGATGTTTTTAACTTTTGGCTTTGGATATCTTAAAATGTCATTGTCTTATGCATTAGATACAACCGGATATATAGGATGATTTTGAGCTAAAAATATATAGATAAAAGACTTGAAATTCAAATTTTTTTGGTAACCTGAAATTAGAATTTTACAACCTGTCGAGACCCTGATTTCCGATGTGAAGCTACGGGGCTCGTCAACGTTGTAACGGACTTATCTGTCAACCTACAAAACAAAACACCGTTAGCCTCGCCACGGAGGACCCCAGAGGGGGAATCCGTGACCAAACTCCGGCGTGAGAATAAGAAAGCTTCCCGGGCCTTCAACTTTCCTGAAGGGATTCTCGCCATGGGGGGTCTGAGCCCCCTCTACCCAATCCGTTCTAAAGCTTTCCACGAAGGCAGAGGTAAGTTCTTGCTTTTATGATGATTTTGACCATGTCTTGATTTGAGGCCTTTGTTTTTACCTGTCCAGTCATCTCTTGCGTTTGTTTGTCTTTGCAGAAATGACCTTGTGGAGTTTACTGCAGGCCGATTGCAAGGAGGTGTCGTTTGTGGTTGAAGGTGTGGTGGAAAACGGGTGGTGTCCTTGGAGGAAGTACTTCGGATGTTGGGGGTTCTAATGCTAGAGTGGTTCTGGGAGAAGGAACTCCTTCTCCCGATGGGGGGTTCCCCTAAAGGATCGGAGGACTCCCATAATTCCCCTCCGGTAGAGAATGTAAGAAGTGGAGAAGAGGATTTAGCTACGCGTTTATCCCAGAAACCCAAACCTGTTGATGCTAGTGTCGTAGTTCCAGAGCCTCGGAATATCCGTCTGAGGCTTCGTAGTGCAAGCAGCCAAAAATCCATTCCAGCTTCTCAAGCAGCCAATTTGAACGGGCCTCGTCGACACAACCTATTTAAGAACAACATTGCGAAGGAATATGATGTTTTTGATTTGTTTTATTTTATCACATGATTTAATATTAGGTCTAGTGATTTATGTATAGTTAAATGTATATAATACTTTCATTGATAAACAAAAATAGAAAATTTGTCACTTTGTAAATGTCTCGGTGACATTGAACATCTTAAACAGAAAATACTTCTTAGGTTTGGCCACTAAAAACGTTATTTACTAGAAAAAAAGTATAATGTTTGATTAAACATCAAGTACTTGAATTTTCATTAATATAGCAAACGAATCTAAGACAAAGATATTCGACAAAATATAATCATTGACAAAATATAACCATTTTTGTTCTCTCCTACATTTTTTCTTTAGATTTATGATTTATCCAATGATCATACTGTTCACAGGATCTTCTCCTTTCATGGCATGGATTTTGTCATTTATCATCATATTTTTATAACAAAAAATGTAGAGATAACTAGAAAATATACAAATGAGATTATAAAAGTTTGGAAAACGTTTTGAACACACCATCAAGCTTTGAAAACGCCAAAAAAGCCCCATCTTTTTAAGTGTTGTCACTTTTACAAAATTCTAGGAATAAATTCTTTTTTTTAAAAACAACCTAGACGTCTAGGATTATTGATACAAATGAATCACTCTTTCGTCCGAAAAACAGAACATGGTGACCCGGCGTTCCCACCTGTAACTAGGAGAACCATCAAGCTTTGAAAACACCAAATAGCCCCCATCTTTTTAAGTGTCGTCATTTTTACAGAATTCTAGTAACGCCAAAATTTTCTTTTATGAACAACCAGGCCTGGACATCCTGGATTATCCTGACAAATGAATCACCATTTCACCCGAAAAACATCATATGGTGACCTAGCGTACCTACCCAGGAGAAAATCCATACTTGGGAAAGCCCCCTAGCTTAACCCAAAATAAAATTTGTTCTAAATGAGACTCCAACCAGTAACCTCAAATTCTTGATTTACAAATTTTAATAGGAAGTAACAAGTATTATATTTTATAATTATTTTTTTATTAAAAATGACTTCAGTCAAAACTGATTTCTTTATTTTAATATATTAGTTGGTTATGATTATTATTCATAACTCAATAGTCTAAACAAATTAAATAATGAATTTAATTTTGTATTTATTTCATATGAAAAAATTGTTTGAATATGCTTTATTTTACACCGTATATTATAAGTAAATATCTATTAATTTTAAACATAATATTCATCCTAAGAAAAGGACTAAAATATAATTTCTCTTATATAAAAAGTTTTCCACCAAAGTCATTCAATGATAATTCACTAGTTTGGCACAAAATCATTTGATGATGTTTAAAGTAGCCGATTGTGTACAAGACACTTCATGATTGTTTACACAAGTGTCCAAGATACTTAGGGTGAGCGGGGCACCTTCGGTGACTCCATTCGGTGACCCAAGTCACCTTAGGGGAACACCGCCGCCATCCATTAGGGGAGTGAATTAGGGGACCAATTTGGGGGAGTATGCACCGAAGAGAGGAGGAGAGAGAAGGTGGGCCACCCACTTTTCAAACCAATGAAAATTTTTCTTTTTTTTTTCTTTTTGAATAAAAAAACAAGGGGAGTTAAGAGGGGAGTGCCGCCATCAAATTGGGGTGTTAGGGGAGTTTAAGAGGGGAGTTGACGTGCCACACGAGGATTGGTTATACGTAAGAGAGGGGACTCCCCTCTTAGGGGAGTGCCCCCCTCACCCTTATATAGTTCATAACTTCATATATTTATTTATCCTTGAAAGCTGAATGGTTTTAAGCCAAAACAAGTTTAAACTCAACGATGAAAAGTAAGCCACTTTTATTATGTAGTTTTCTCTAAATTTTATTTAGATAGGACAATCCAACACATATAAACTATCTTATCTACATTTAAACCGATGACGGTTTGGCCTGCAGATCCAACAAAGCTGGCCAGTCTGATTTAATGTCTACAGGACAGCAGTTAGCAGTTCGACATAGAATTTTCGTTAAAAGTGGTTTAACAAAAACACGAACACCTCTACATTTCCCATATTGCAAAATGCGCTCCCTTTGTATTTATTTCAAATCTTTTATGTTATAACTACTAAGGGGTTTTCTCTATGCCACTTTGGTTGTGCTACATTTGAATAGGTAAAGATTGCCTTATTGTATATTATACCACAAGATAAGTCAAGATTTGAACAAGAATAACACACTCAAGGTCATATTCACAAGCTGTTGGGAGGGAAAATGAACCAAATTCCAATACAAACATAAAAGTGTGGAGTGCATTTTGTCACCTTCAATAAAGCAAGTCACATAAAGACACAAAATCAATCACTTCCACAAACCAAACCAAATCACAATTAAAAAGGTAAAAACAAAAGGCTATGATTCTATGAAAGCTTCACCAACAACTTAATATTTCATATTCTCATATTCAAACCAGTGTACAAGTCACTTCATAACCTAAACTAATTAGAAAACTTACCACCATTTAGATTATTTCTTGATGGTAAACTTACATTAACAGATGAATCATGAAACTTATGATTATCATCTTTCTTTGACCAAAGCCAAATCTTGGAAACAGAAAAGCTTTCACCTTTGCTTCTACTACTAATTTTCTTCCCATCATTACCCCCATCAACTGAACTATTCCCCTTATCTTTCTCAATCACCAAATCTTTCTTTCCAATATTACCCCTATTAGGGCAAAACACCACTTGCAACTCAGACTTACCCACCACATACTCATAAGATCCCATAGAAAAACACCTTCTTGCATCAACAACATTCATGTTACTACTAGTCTCACCAACTTCTTTTCCAATATCATCCCCATTTGTGGCTCTAAACTTGCCAAGTCTAACTGGAAACACCCTCTTCTCAATCCCCCCTCCAACTTGCTTCAAATTACCAGAATACCCTTGATCATCTTCTTCCACTAAATCATCAAACTGAAAGTCAACCACTTGACTTTCTGCTTCAGGGTTGAAAAGGGTACCCCTGCATAAAGGACAAGTAGAATTTGACAACAACCATGTGTCTATACAATGGATATGAAAAGCATGACTGCATAAGGGCAGCAGCCTTAGTTTATCTTGTTGTGAGAATTCACAAAGGCAAACTGCACAATCAAAAGGCTCATGTAAGCCCATTAAATCTTTGTAAAGGAACACTGGTAATGCATCAATGAAAGCTTGATCTAAACCAGAATCATGTAGAGTGAAAAGCTGTTGTAACTGTCTTTCATATGCAACAGCTTCAGGATCACTTGGTTCTTGAAATCTTGAAGATTGTTGACCAGAAAGTAATGATCTTTTCTTCTTGATGAGACATCTTAGAACAAAGTGAAGTAACACAAAGATGAACAACATCATACCCAACACAATTACAATGTTTCTTGTAAAAGTTAAGGTTAATTTAGGTTTAGGGTCATTAGAAGATGAAGGTGGAGGATAAACAGGAGGTGAAAAAGAATCAAAAGATGCAAGATTTCGTTTCATGAGGCGCATGTTAGCAGATATGAAATGCTACAAAAATCATCAACCTGACAGAAGGTCAGAATCTTGGAGAAAACTTATGTGTGTGTGTTTTCACCTTCAAGTGTGTGAACTGTAAAGATTGGATTTTTAATAGGTTGGAGTGTTCTTGGATCAATACCCTGTTCAAGAAATGCAATAAAGAAGCAATTCAAATACAAATTTGATGAAATTACAAGAAACCCATTTAAAATACTAAAAAAATGCAATCAAACCCAGATCTTGAATTTAAAAAAAGTCAAAATTTTGGGAGTTTTAGTGATCAAGATCAAGACTTTACAATACCCTTTTGGAAGTTAGAACAAGCAACACTTTCTTCATGAGTAGATTAAATGACACATGTGATTCTTGAATGTATGTTGTTCAAGAAAATCTTGAAAAAAAGAGGGTTTTGAGTGAGAAAATAAAAGGGGATTTTATATTATATTGGGTGAGCGTGCGTGTTTTTCTGTGATGCATACCTGGAAACTTCCAAAACAAAATCTTATTTAGGCCCATGGGCAACAGGGAGGTAGGATCCAGCAGGGATTGTTTTGTAATTTGACAATGATTGTGAATAGGAAAGATGTGAGAAAGTATGCTAGTTATAGAAAAGGTGTACTAGGATTTAATGGTTTTGAATTTTTGAACTAATGGGCCTAAAATCACTATCTGGGCTTGATGGTGTATTAATCATGTTGTTAATTGTGACACAAACATGTTAGCGGACATGATTTGACACGAAGTTAAATGAGTCGGTGTGGTGAACGAGTTCGGGTTATGAACGGGTTCACATGTTAAATGTGCCTAACCGGGTTTAACATGTTTGTGACACAGATAACATGTTTAAGTTATCTTGTTAAATAAGTACACATGTAAGTAGATGCAGTGGCGCCGTGGACCCAAAAATTATTTGTTGGGGTTGCGGATGAGTGGTTCAAGCATATTTTCAAGGGGTGCGGTCGAGTTTTTTTTGCCTAAAAAATACACTAATTTTTTTAAGAGGTGCGCCCGCCACCAAATGTTGCACCTGGGTCCGCCCTTGAGTAGATGTAAGAAAGTAGGCTACAAACGTGTACTTTAATGCTCTTGAGCCAATGGGCCAAAAATCCCTATTGAGGCTTTTGGGTATGGTATGTTAATGCGGACATCGGTTGTCAGCTGTGACACAAACGTGTTAGTGTACATGATTTGACACGACTTGAATGTGTCACTGGTGAACAAGTTCGGGTCATAAATGAATTCACAATTAATGACACAATTTAAAACGTGCCTAATCGGGTTTAGTCTGTCTATAATGAACATAACATATTCAACTTATCGTGTAAAATAGGTAAGCAGGTTGACACGAGTACACGGAACATTAATCAACACAATATTGCTTTACAAATAAATAATTTATAATTAAAGATGCGGTGTAATTTTGATAACATTTATTTTATCATCGGATAGTGTTTTATTATTTCTTAACCATATTTAGTAGATTGTGTCAATAATCGTTTTATCATTCATGTTATTGAATTGCTTACATTTAATGTTTTAGATATGGCTTTTTATTTGCATTGTTTTTTTTTTTTTTTTGAAAGGTGTGAATTATTCGCGAATGTCGGGAGGTCTAGCATACGTTGTCTTAACCGGGTCCGCGCTAGAGAGCCCCCTCGCCCAATAGATCCCCAATTTAAACCCCTCAATGAGAAACCCCTATCACCAAGACTCGAACTTGAGACCTTGAGGGGAAAACTCACCCGGGCCCACCATAAGTGGAACTTAAATACCCGTGGCCACCACTAGAGCACTAGTGATGGTTATTTTTTAATCGTGTTATTTTTTAATCGTGTTATTTTTTATTTGCATTGTGAATTGGTTAAATTTAATCGTGTTAAACGTATCATGTAACCCGTTTAACAAACATGCTTGTGTTGATTTCTAAATAATGACACGTTTAGTTAATGTTTTGTATTCTGGTTTACTTGTCGTGTTAAATGTGTCGTGTCAAACACAGATAATACAGTACAACACAATACGATGCATATTAGGGACTCTAATTGGGAGAAGTTATTTTGTAATTTGAATTTTTTGTAATTAGAAAAGCGTGTGAACGTCACTTAGAGTTAAATGCCATTTTAGTCCCTGTGGTTTGGGCAATTTTGCCAGTTTAATCCAAAGGTTTCATTTTTAACCCGTGGGTCCAAAAAGGTTTCACAGTTGCCATTTTAGTCCACTGGGTTAACTTCATTCATTTTTTCTGTTAACGAGAAGGCCAATTTGGTCATTTTGTATGTATTTCTGTTAACTAAAAGGGCAATTCCGTCATTTAAAATGACCGAATTGGCCTTCTCGTTAACAGAAAAAACGGATGAAGTTAACCAAGTGGACTAAAATGGCAACTGTGAAACCTTTTTGGACCCACAGGTTAAAAATGAAACCTTTGGACTAAACTGGCAAAATAGCTCAAACCACAGGGACTAAAATGACATTTAACTCCGTCACTTATATAGAAAGGTGTACTAGGACAATACATTTTGTGCGAATGGACCAAATATCAGAATTTGGGCTTTTGAGTAAATTATTCTAATTGTTAAAAGTGTAACAAAAGCCTACTCCAGGCCCAAGAAAGATAAGAGATTGGGCTGAGGTGCCAAGATAGTTTCTTAGTTTTAAAGCCCATTAAAATTAGCTAACGGGCTAACGGCTAACCACCAAAATACCCATATCATATCATACTAGTCTAATATGTGAGTATCATATCATTTTACAAACAAATGCACATATAATATAATAATATATTACATTTTGCAAATCATGCAGCTCAAGTTTGATCTTTAACTATGACAAACATATATTTTGTAGAAGGAAAAGATCATCAAGTAATAAGAACCAGGAAATATATCTTACCCCAATAGTTAAATGACACTACAGACTCACAAACTGTCCGTACATGAAGAGTGATAACAATAAAGTAAATGATTGCATAAATGAATGACAACACTATCTATTTATACCCCTCTTAACGACCTTCGGTGGGTAATAGCAACATGATATGTGGTCTCCTTCGGGACCAAACTATCTATTGATTATTGATTTGAAGACGCTTGGTTTATTGTTAAGTGCCATCTTTGCCATAACGACCCGATTCTCTTCTATTCGAACCAAACCACTAACTACCACCTTCTTATCTAGACCGAACCAACCACCACAAGTGGCCTAGTGGTGGAGTGACTTGGGTTCTCCAATGGAGACCCAAGTTCAATTCCCATTAGTGCCACTTTGGTGGCCACCGACACCCGCTTTAAGCCGGACCGAGGACACTCGAGGTCTCGGGTTTGAAACATGTTTCTTACCCCTCTTTGAAGGCTATGGGTATTTGCCGCCAGGGATCCTTGTCGGGTGGTGAACTGGGAAGGGAGATCCCTTCCGCGGTCAGGGGTACCGTGCAACTACCCTTATCTAGACCGAACCAATTTAGGATGTTACCTTCAAATTTAGTTCCTTCTATTTGTAACTTTATATCATGTTCGGTCCCTAATTTTAGTTGATGTTACAAATAACCGTTAAGTCAATGTGAAATTACTATTTTACAAATAAAACAAAAACTAATAATACTATTAAAGAACTTCTCCATTTTCTGGCCACTATATAGATTCCCGCCAATTTCCCTTGATTCGAGAAAAAAAAACGAATAGTCACTTATATTTGATCAAAACATTTGTGTTCGTCACTTTTAGTCTTTCACGTTTCATTTTGAGTAAACTGCCATTTTGGTCCCTGTGGTTTGGGCATTTTTACCATTTTAGTCCAAATCTCAAACTTTTTAAATCTGGGTCCCTGTGGTTTCATCTTTATTGCCATTTTAGTCCAAAATTCAAAATCCCCCTTTTTTTGACTGTTCCAAAAAGTTTGAGATTTGGATTAAAATGACAATAAAAGTGAAACCACAGGGACCAAAATGGCAGTTTACTCTTAATTTTGGACTAAAATGGCAATAAAAGTGAAACCACAGGGACCCAGATTTAAAAAGTTTGAGATTTGGACTAAAATAGCAAAAGTGCCTAAACCACAGGGACCAAAATGGCAGTTTACTCTTTCATTTTTAACACTTTTAATCCAATTCAATAAAACTATGTTTATTTTATTCTGCTAATTATTGTCAAATGACCAAATTGTTAAATAAAAATTAAGGTTACATGTACTGTCGTCTTACACACCGTTCACCACAACCACCATCAAGCTTCGAAGATGATACAAAAATCAGGGGACAATGATGTGCGACAAGGGCGGACCTAAGCCCAGCCCAGGGTGGGCGGGCGCACCCCCGGGAAAAAAAAATTAGTGCTAAGTTCCGTCGAAAATCCCGTCCGCACCCCTTGGAATTTTTCATCCACACCCCATGGAATTTTCCGTCCTCACCTCTTGGAATTTTTCGTCCGCACCCCTTAGGTAAAAAAGTGTTATCAATTTATATTTTAAAAATATTCTTTAGTAAACTCCTATTTTATAAAAAATACTACCTAAATTATATTACTTTTAATACCTAAATAACTAAACCCAAATACCAAATACATTTAACTAGCCCATTACTAAGTCTTAGCCCAATAAACAAACCCAACAAATCAACAATATTTCAAACTAAAATAAAATAAACAAGCCCAAAACCCTTACATATTCTATCCTGCTCTTTATCGTCCTTGCACGCCAGCGATCAGAACATCAACAGCGACAACAGTGAACAGTCAGCAGCCGCATACCACCGTAATCAGCCACGGGTAAGTTTCTTTGTTATTTTTGATGATTTTTGGTTGGTTTTTTTGTTGATATTAGCCACCTCCAGCAACCTATTATAGTCGCATACTAACCATAGTAGACATGTGCTTCGTATTGTCTTCATTATGTTATGGTGGGTTATATAAATTAGGTTCTTTTGTTTTACATTACCCGACTCGACCCGAACCGACCCGATACGAACCGATTTTTTATGTATATACCTTGGGGCCTAAAATTTTTAAAAATGTTCCGCACCCCCATAGAAAAATTCCTGGGTCCGCCACTGATGTGCGAGAGTGATTAACATTCTTCTGAATCGAACCACCGCCACCACCACCGACTAGAGTTGAGCGGAAAAACATAGTAATTTATATAACCTAAAGGAGTTAAATGCCTGGTTGGTCCCTGTGGTTTACGAAAATTGCAGACTTGGTCCTAAGGGTTCACTAATTACACACTTGGTCCCAGTGGTTGCAATTTTTGCACTCGGGTGGTCCTTATCACTAACCTTTGTTATATTTTCCAGTTAAATGTGTGTAAAATGTCTGTTTTACCCCTAAGATTAAAAAAAAAGAGTTAAATGCTTGGTTGGTCCCTGTGGTTTGCAAAAATTGCACTCTTGGTCCTAGTGGTTTACTAATTACACGCGTGGTCCCTAAACTTGTCAAAAATGAACTCGGTTGGTCCCCAGCCCTAACATCAGTTAAATTTCTCAGTTATTTATGTGTGAAATGACTATATTACCCTTGAACAATTAAAAAATATATATAAAGCCTACAACTCATCTTCTTCAACCTCCAATCCCAGCGACAACTCATCTTCTTCAATCTCCAATCCCCAGTTAAATTTCTCCAGATCCCCATCTCTAAACCACCATCAATGCCGTCACCTATGCTTCCGATCACCACCAACAAAACCCCTAAATCCACACACATAACCTTACCTCACCAATGCCTTATCTTACCAAAGCAATCCACTTAGCCAATCGGATATACAGAAGACTCCACCACCCCAATCATCACTACAGGTTAGGGTTACCTCATTCTGCCTTCGTTCATCACAATTTCTGCTCCAATTCTCACAAGAAAGACGATAACAATGCCATAGATTTGAGTCAACGACGTCGTTTAGCTGGAAATTGGGGGGATTGTTGGTGTCCGGACGTAAGAGATGTTAGCGTATTCTCGCAAGCAAGTTGTGGAGTCTTCGTCGGAGGAGGACGGTGGTAGAGTACCAGGTGCCGTTGATGGAGTCTTCGTCGGAGTTGATTTCAACGTGAGAGCCTTTGGTTAGGAAGGAGGATGTGTCAGTCATGGTGGTTGTTATTCCCCATTTCAGGTTTCTGAAACCCTAGGGATGGGCGAGTGAGGATTGGAGGATCTGGAGATGGGGATTGGAGGTTGAAGAAAGATGAATTGTAGGCTTTATATATATTTTTTAATTTTTTAAGGGTAATATAGTCATTTCACATATAATTAACTGAGAAATTTAACTGATGTTAGGGCTGGGGACCAACCGAGTTCATTTTTGATAAGTTTAGGGACCACGCGTGTAATTAGTAAACCACTAGGACCAAGAGTGCAATTTTTGCAAACCACAGGGACCAACCAAGCATTTAACTCAAAAAAAAACAAATAAAAATAAGTGGGGCCCACCCATCCCACCTTCATCTTCTTCCCCATTCTTAACACATCTTCAACTTTCAGACCACCCCGAATCTTGTTCCTCCTTTCACCACTCACTACCATCATCTCCACCTTCAACCCACCACCACCTCCATTATCACCTTCAACCCACCGCCTCCATCTCTATCGTAAGCCCACCACCACCACCGTCACATTTAAGAAAAAACAAAACAAAAAATAATTACCTACCCTGCCTTTTAATTGCACCCCACCCCCTTCTTCCCTTTTCAGCAGACTTTTATTAATTACAGTTTTATAAATATAAATTACGAATCTTGGCAAATGTATCAATTTTTTTAATCACATATCAGACAATTCTATTAGCCACATAAACAACACCAAGAGGCAACAGCAGTGTATTACATGAAACAATGTAACGCAAGTCCACATAAAATGGAATTTGGATATTATGAAGTAAAGTAAACATCAAGTATAAAAGATTAAACATCAAAGTAAAACTACATATTTCTAGTAGTTCCTTGATCACCTTTCAGTGAGATGAGTATCCAGAAAACAAGCACGCCACCTCCACTCCGATCGACATCCCTAGTTCACAGTCGACCACCACCTCGTCTCTGTTTCACAGTTGCCTGATGGTGATTGGTTGGACCTGAAGTTGCAGATCTGAAATAGGTGAACAAGGGTGGGTCGGTATATTTAAGAGTGAGGCTGGAGACGAGGGATGGTGGTTACTGACGACGATGTGATTGCCGGTGGTCGGAGGTGAGGTGACCGTGATTTGCAGATGATGAATGGTGGTGAGATAATCAGGTGGGTAATGGTGGAGGTTGGGGTATAGAAGAAGAAGAGATGAGAAGGAGAAAGAGGGGCAGCGGTGACAGGCCCTAGACCTGTCGGATGATGATGGTTAGGGTGAGATTTGGGGGTGGGTTGGTGATGAAGATGATGATGGTGATGAAGATGCAGGTTGTGTTTAATTCTTAGTTTTAGGTTTTTAATTGTTTAAGGGTAATATAGTCATTTCACATATAGTTAACTGGGAAATCTAACAGAGGTTAGGTCAGGGGACCAACCGAGTTCATTTTTGACAACTTTTAGGACCACGCGTGTAATTAGTAAACCACTATGACCAAGTATGAAATTTTTGCAAACCACAGGGACCAACCAAGCATTTAACTCTAACCTAAAGGGTAAGGGAATTTTGAAGTCGAGAAGAATTACATTTCCAATTTAAATTATGTCTCCTTTTAACGATTACTCTTTCACTTCTTACACATGAAAAATACTGAATAATGTGTTCACAATTACTCTTCTAGTTAATGTTCAATTCGGTTAACTTGTTATTTAATACTCCCTCCGTCCCACTAAATGTGTCTTATTTTGAAGAGTAAATTACAAGTTTTGTCCTTTATGTTTGCATCAAATTTCAGGCGCTGTCCTTTACCTTTAAAATTGTCAGGCGGTGTCCTTTATGTTTCAAAATCTTGCACGTTATGTCCTTTAAGGCAAACCCAGTTAATTTTTTCAGTTAAAACTGATCATGTGCAAGGCACATGAGGGCATTTTAGTCTTTTTACCTCATTTATTTAATAGTATTTAAAAAATAAAACAAAATAATTAAAAATATTATTATTATTTTAACTATATATATATAACCTCCATCACCACCACCCTTCACCACCACCAGCACCCTCCACCGCCACCACCCTCCACCGCCACCTCCACCTCCACCTCCACCTCCACCTCCACCTCCTCACTGCTAAAAATCAAATTCTTTCAAATTACTGGGGTACCCAGAACCCGTAACCGACCCACACGTCACAATCGGGTTAGCCACAGGCCATGCGGCACTCGTATTCTCCCAAACATTCATCTGCAAATCATTCAAACCAAAAACCCATGTCAATTCCAAATTCCAAATTCTACTAGTACTTTTAATTACTTAAGGAATTAATTAAAGTATTAAACACACACACAAAAAAAAACCCCAAAATATCCCAATTTTAATTCCAACCAAACATAAAAACCTTAACACAAACAAACAACTTACAGCTTCAATCGGTTTAAGCGAAAACGGCGAATCACCATAGAAAACTCCGATAGCCCACGAACCTTCACTGTCTGGTTGACAACCAACACCCGCTGAACCGCTTTCGTAGTTATTCCCGTTGTACATCACGTTGGTGTACAACAAACCAATTGAACTAAACAACATAAATGAAACACACAGAAATGAGAGAGTAGATGAAGCGCCGCCATTATCGTGCACGCGCCACCACCGTGTTCAGATCTTCGAAGAGAGAGAGGGAGAGAATGAAGAGAGAGAGTGAGAGAGACTGAAGCCGGTGGTGAAGATGGCGGTGGTGGCAGAATGTGGTGGTGTACATGAAGGCGGTGGTGGTGGTGGCGGCATATGGTGGTGGTGGTGGCACATGGTGGTGACCGGTGAAGATTTGGTCAACATATTGTTTCTTGTTTCTGAATATTTGGTCTTCATCATCATCAGTTTATACTTTATATAAATGATTTTTGCACATTAGTCCTTTATATTAAGTGATTTGCACATTAGTCCTTTATATTTAGAGTAAATATCTTTTTTGTAGTTTCACAATAGTCCTTGAAGACAAATTCTTTAACACAATGGTCCCTGATGAGATGAAATGACATTTCTACCCTCATGTGCCCTGCACATGCCTTCATTTAACTGAAAAAATTAACTGGGTTTGCCTTAAAGGACATAACGTGCAAGATTTTGAAACATAAAGGACACCGCCTGACAATTTTAAAGGTAAAGGACAGCGCCTGAAATTTGATGCAAACATAAAGGACAAAACTTGTAATTTACTCTATTTTGAATTTTCAAAGTCTTTATTTATAAACTTTGACTTTAATTATATATTTTTTGTGTTATATAAAACGCGATGAAATTTAACCCAATAAAAACACTTATAAAACACACTCAAATCATATAACTTTCATCAAGTATTATCTAACACAAACAAAATTAGTTAAGGTCAAAGTTTATAAACAAAGACTTTGAAAATTCTAAGTATGACACTTTTAGTGGGACGGAGGTAGTAATATCTATATGAATAAATAACTTATTAGTTGTTATATAACCTAACTCATAATAATTTCAGACAACTCAACAACTTACATGCTAACTACATCGTGACCAGTGACCAATAGACCCATATAAGAACGAGGCGACAACTGACTGCCACATTAGTAGCGGTTATTCCACATGTCTAAGCGGCATTATGTGCACTAGCACAATAATATAAATACATGACGATCCAAAGGAAAACATCTACCCTGCTTTTACCAGCACGATCATTAAACAAATACTTACTTTTACATCGGAGGTTGGTCACACACAAAAAAACTCTCATTGTGGCGAGACTAAAGGTATTCTAGTTTACAGGGATTCAGCTTGTCTAGGGTGCTCTAACTCTATACCCATAGATCATAACTAACTTGTGACTGATTTGCTCTTCAATATGTAACATATATATCGCTACAATAACGACCCCTTTGGTGGAGTGACGGTTCACATTTAGTCATGCATGAATATGCATTCACTGGCATGAATGGCGGAGGGCCAGTTTGAGAAAGAAGCTCCAGTATAAATTTTGAGTCAACAAATTAGTTACTTTAATTGAAAAACTATTAGTTTAACATGATACATAGCGTAGTAAAAATGTTTTGTAGAATATTATCTATAATCTTAAAGAGGAAAGTCAATGGGATTTCTCACCAACCCATCTTTACACTCCCATATTATTATTCCATATATAAATAAGTAACTTTTTCAAGCATTAACACTTGTAATTTGTGTTTTGAGGATTTCTCAAAAAAAAAAAAAAAAAAAAAAAAACTTGATTTTTTTTTGTTTTAACCTAAAGGTTTTTGCCTTTTACAATTTTAAGCCTACAATTTTTTTTTAACTTTTACTTAAAACTATTCATTATTTGTAATTTAACTTCACAACTTTGGTCAATTATACTTTTCGTCTTTGGTTTAACGTTTTTACGTTTCGTTACGTATAGTTCTAAATTTTTCAAGTTAATACGACGCAACGTATGGGTGTGGTTCAACTTTTTTATGTTTTGTTTCAAATTTTGCAAGTTAACACGGCGCAACGTGCATGTGTGGTTCAACGTTTTTACCTCATTTTTTCATGTTTGACAGGTTCGTCGCAACATGCAGATCCTAGGTCGAGTCAGTGTTGGTGGTCGATCACGGTCGTGTGACATTAGTACTATTTGACACCATTTTACGCCCCGCCGTAACACGGGGTGTGCTTTGGGGGTTTTCCAAAGAAAAAATGGTTATGTATATGGTTGTCGTAACCTTGGCTTTAGGGGTTTTCAAAAAAAAATTGTTTTTTTTTTACTTTTCACCCAAAAATATTTCATAAGTTACTTTTAACCCAAAACTATTTGTTTTTTTACTTTTAACCCAAAACTTTTTATCTTTTGCAATCTATTCTCACAACTTTTTTTACTTTCAACTTTGATCCTTTATAGTTTTCATTTTTCGCAAATTTTCCGCTTTATGCCTGGTTCTAAATTTTGTGACTTAACACATCGCAACGTGCGTCTTTGGTTTAACATTTTTACGTTTCGTTCTAAATTTTGCGAGTTAACACGACGCAACGTGTGTGTATGGGTGAACGTTTTTACATCGTCTAATTTTCCCATTTGACAGGTTTAAATTTACGTGCGGGTCCTAGGTCGACTTAGTTATAACTAAAAAATCTCCGCCGCATTGCGGCGGGTCTCAATTCTAGTTATATACTATAATTTTGTAACATTCTTAGGCAATAGTAGTTGTACATGATGCATTAGTGTTTTATTATGCATTACAATGTTGTATTTTTTTCTTGGGTTGTTGTACATATCCATTTTCCAACCATGTGTCTACCTACTTCTTCCAAAACAAACCTTTTGTTTACCCCTTCACTTTTAGACCAAAAGAAAACCACCCTTTGTCTTTCTGCTATGGATAATCTGCTCAATTTGAATCAAAAAGCTCTAATACTGAGGGATGTTTGGGATTCCTTTTAACTTATGACTTCTCAAAAGGAATAAATAAGAAATTCTTACTTAGTGATTTCTCCTTTTTTTGAAGGCATAGAAAGACATAAAAGTCTTTTTCAAAGGGTGTTTGGGATTCCTTTTAAGCATAACTTCAAAGCTTTCAGTTTATATTGTGTGACGTCTGATTGATAATTGAATGACTGCAAAATATGATATTATATTGTTTTAGTTTGGCCATTGTTTATAAATATACCCAACTAGAAAACCGGCCCGCGCGCGTTGCGCCGCGGCGGCGAACCAAATTGATTTATTGTATTCGACAAAGGCTAGGAAAAACAAACATAAACGATACCTTAGCCTCGGCCACCATAGCCCCGGTGGTTCGGATCCAGTCACCAAGAATGGTCCCTCATCAAGATCAAATACATCAAAAATCTGGCATGTATTTTTTTTTTCATCGGCCTGCCCTAGCCCGTTCGACCCACACCAAGATGTCTCGCTACTTTTAGAATCACTTAATCTTGTCAAGTCTAGAAACTGCACACGAGTAGCTTGTCGCTTGTGTTTCCATTCATTTAAGGTTTGCCCTCTAATGTTTCAGAATTCCACTCCCAATGTAGTTTTCCTGCTAAGTGTATAATAAAGAGTAGCATGGCTTGTTCACATGAGCAAAACATATCTCAAGAGGTGGCGAAACGGGTTCGGTCTAGGGTGTTAATTCCTAACAGGGCACGAAAATTGTAGGTTTGGGCTTGGTCCATACGGATGCGGGTCGAACCTGTGAAAACATTTACTTTTGCGGGTCATATTCTTGTCAACCCAGCAAGTTCGCAAGTTGACCCGTTCTACCCATTTATTTGTTTTTTAGCATTTGACTAATATAATTAACTTTAAACTTTTACGGGTCCGGTCTAGGGTGTTAATTTCTAACAGGACACGAAAATTGTGGGTTTGGGCTTGGTCCATACGGATTCGGGTCGAACCTGTGGAAACGTTTACTTTTGCGGGTCATGTTCGTGTCAACCCAGCAGGTTCGCAAGTTTATCCGTTCAACCCATTTGTTTGTTTTTTTAGAATTTGACTAATATAATTAACTTTAAACTATTTGGTTATTTTTTGCCAAATTTTAAAAATAAACTGGCATGATTTAAACATAAATGCTTCAAAATAATATGGAAATTTAGAGCTTTATAGTAGTTGTATAAGAAGATGACACAACAACCAAGCATGATACAAACAACAATGCAACCATAGTACAACTATTGCATGCACAAAACACTAACAAAGCATGGTGTATAACCTCTATTGCAACAAAATGTTGCAAATTAGAGTATTATGTAATTTGTATAAAGTAATGTATTTCAATATTCTATTCTATTATATTATAATAGATGTATAAAGAATAGTGTACAAAAGTTAACATGATTAATTGCACTTCAAGTCCAATTCTTAAACTTCAGTTCACTGTAACTTTTTTGTAAAACATAAATAAAGAAATGATTAATGTTATTTATAATCTAATTTCATATTTTCAGCTGAATTTCAAGCCATGATCAATGAAGTGGATGCAGATGGCAATAGAACCGTTAGACTACCAAAAGTAAGAAAGATGAAGGATACAGACTCTTGAGGATACTATAGACAAAGAAAAAACAGATTCAATTGTGATAGTCGTAGCTTTTTATCGATTCAGTGTGTTGAAGTTAAAAAGCCCCGCAGCGCAACACGCGCGAGTCTTCATCCTAGTTATCTATAAACTTTGAACATTTTCCTTTTTAACATTTTTACTATTAGTTCATTTTTACACTCCCTCAATGTTTGAAATTGCAATTTTAATCCCTAGACTACCATTTGCATTTTTAACCTTTTCACTATTAGTCCGTTTTTACACTTCCTTAACGTTTGAAAATTGCATTTTAACCCATTGACTAGTACTTTATTTTACAAGTATTATAACCAATAGACTACTATTATAAGTTTTACAACAACTTTTAAAATTTGCATTTTTAACACCTGTACTACTACTCCATTTTGTGCATTTGTCTCTTTTTTTCCTTTACTTAAAAAAACTATTTTTACATGTGTATTTTTATGTACGGGTCGGTATAAATTCGAGTTGGTAAACGTTTCGAAGTAAACTCTTTTTTGGAAACTCCATTTTGTGTTTGCCCCTTTCATTCCTTTACTTTAAAAAACTGTTTTTACATGCGTATCTTTATGTACGTGTTGGTAAAAATTCAAGTTGGTATACGTTTCGGAGTAATATTTTCGGAAACAAGTCAGGTATTTGTCTCTTTCGTTCCTTTACTTAAAGAAACTATTTTTATGTTCGTATTTTATATATGTGTCGGTATAAATTCGAGTGGTACACGTTTCGAAGTAAGCTTTTTTTGAAAAACTTTATTTTTTGTGTTTGCCTCTATCATTCATTTACTTATAAAATATTTTTTATGTGCGTATTTTTATGTACGTGTTGGCATAAATTTAAGTTGGTATACATTAAACTTTTTTTGAAAACTTGATTTTTTGTGTTTGCCTCAATCGTTCATTTATTTAAAAAAAACTATTTTTTGTGTTGGTATAAATTAAAGTTGGTATACGTTTCGAAGTAATGGAAACTTGATTTCTTGTATATGCCTTTTTTTGTTCCTTTACCTAAACAAAAACTACTTTTTTACGTTCGTATTTTTATATATGTGTCGGTATTAATTCGAGTTGGTATACGTTTTGAAGTAAGCCTTTTTTGAAACAAATAAGGTAAAATATTATACGTGTAACAACCCGCACGTTCGTGCGTGGTTACCACTCGTTATACTCGTTCCGCCTAGCACCAGAGATTCGAATCATAATGTAGCTATATCACATACATCGCTATTTCACAGTATTTTCGCTTATTATCGCATACTTTATCGCTATCACATCACATTGCACTTGCTGACAACCACGATGATGTCGAGTGAGGACCAATGCTACCCTCCTTGATAGCCGTGATGTGACGCAAGGTAGCACAACACTCAAAAACGCACTCGCAGGCACGCGTAACTCGATTATCGCAAGATTGGAATATGGATATGTATATACGACCCGATGTGACTAATTATAATAAATATATGACTATGGGTATGAAAATGTGTAACCGAATTATCGCAAAGCTTAACGAACAAAACGAACCATCGAAACGTCATTCGCCGGAGACCACCGATCGAGTGATCGGGTGGCCATCCGATCGGATTACCACTCGATCGGATTGCCACCCGATCGGACAGCCACCCAATCGGACAGCCACCCGATCGGACAGTCATCCGATCCTTGGCACTCCTTTCCCCTTTTCTCCTCTTCACCTATAAATAGCCCGTGTCACATCACTTGAACAGTGATGTGACAGCTCCCACTCGACCGACACGCTTTGGGGCTATTTCCTCTCGATTTCTCACGATTCTTGTAAGTTTTCTACCTCAATTCTTGTACTTCTACGATCTACACGCACTTCTTCATCAATTTCACCTTTGAATCTTAACTTTTAACCGTGAAATCAACGGATTTGAGGTGATCTAGGATGATGTCATCATGGAGTTCTTATGAGCTTCAAGTTTTGGCATCATTCCACCAATAACAACTCAGATCTGAAGGATTTCCACATGATTAAACAGCGTTTTCGCATAGATCTACACAAACTCATGGTTAAAAGGATTAAAAGATGGTTTTCTAACTTTCTCTCAACTCTTTTACACTCAATGCACTTAAACACGAACCATCGTCTCGAACAACTGACCGATCAGATTAGGGTGATTCCTGCACGATCGGATCGCCTGGGTGTTGATGGGGTTCTATTGTTTAGCACGATGTCATACCGTCTCGAGAAAACCGCAAACTTTCAAAACAATCAAGTGACAGGACGATCTAAGGCCGTCGGAACGGATTGCCTTCCGATCGGATTACCACCCGATCGGATAGCCATCCGATCGGACAGCTGTCCGATCGGCTTGCACTTGGTTCCTCACTTAAACTTTTAAATTCAACTTTTCAAGTTCTGAACGTCGAACGGATTGCCACCCGATCGAACAACCATCCGACCATGTGATGTTGGGACTAATTCAATGCATAGACGGTTCCAGACGGACTGCCACCTGATCGAATTGCAATCCGATCGAGTGACAAACTGCTATGAACTTGTTCTCACTATAGTGTCCTACTAATCGGATCGTCACCCGATCGAACCTTCATCCGATCGACCGACTTGAAGGGTAGAGATACTTCCCTGTTTTCAAAATGCTACAACGAAAACTTCAAACGGCAAACCATCATACACAAACACCTCTTCACCAAACAAAGTGACAATCCAATCGAATGGTCACCCGATCGGATGACCATCCGAACGGATTGCCACTCGATCGACTGGCTATCCGATCGGATTGCCATCCGACACTTGGTTCCTTCGCCACTGTTTATCGCACTATTCAACGCTTACGCTATCAATCTATAATCAGGCTAATCTCGGACGTGCTCCCTTCAATCCAACCAAGTTGTGTTTACTTGCTGAACACCGACTGTGAGTATACTTGAACCCTTTTTGCTTTTGCACTTTTGGGTGTAACATACGTTGCTATCAAATCGAATTACATCAAATGCTTAAACTACTTATCACTTGCGAATGACTTAAATGCATAGTTATACGTGATGCTTGTTACATATGTGCTAGGACTTATACTCGCGACGTCCCACCATGACTAGTATAGTACTATTGCGCCCGACGGGGTCTAGTTTAGCAATCGCAATCGCAGCTCGAGGACTTACCTGGTAGTATCAGTTTTGTGAGTATATATGTCGTGTATTACGTTTATGTACGTGAAAATTCGCACCTTTTATCTATTACACTATTACATATCAAACCTGTATACTCGCCAATACTTTTGTATTGACATTATTTTAACGTATGTTGCAGGTTTAGTCGCAGTCTACATCAAATCAAGCTAGGAAGTCTAGAAACACACCAAAAATCTAGGTTGTCGGATTTGAATTGTTTGAGAGAACAGGAAATTCGTGACAGCTTATGGGATTGTAATTGTTTATTAGTATGGGATAATGAACGCATTAAATACTGTTGCAATATAGTTGTTATGGATTCTCTTGAGCAATCTGATTCTCCTAGTGTCGCGCCCCGATGATTCCGCCATCGGTTGGGGTGTGACAGATTGGTATCAGAGCCATAACTATTGGGAATTAGGCCAGACTTGACCTAGTCCGGGTCGATGTCTTAGAAACGACCTAGTCTATAGTCTAGGTACCAATGGGCCGACTCGTGCGAACCCAGTAGGATTTGCACTGGCCTACTTGATACTCTCGTTCGAATTTGCTAAAAACTACTACTTCGCGTGAACGCCGCATACTACAATTTCACACGAAGAGCCTTTCCTAAGGCTAGAATATTACTTAGCCATTCCTAAGGCCAACACAATACACACGTTTTCGAAAATACTCGCATAACACAACCGAGCGGTCCAGTCGAGATCAGGCGTAAAAACCATGAACTCTCGATAAGATTGCTCACTCAGCACATTTTCATAGCATGAGAACTTTACTTTGAGCTAGGAGTGACATCCATATCTTAACGAAAGTCTCCATTTCAAAATCCAGTGGAACTCCCGAACTTATTCGAAGAGCACAACCACAGTTAGGAGCGAAGTTATTAAGTCAGGGGTGAAACCCGTATCTTAATAAACCGTTCCACTCTCAACGAAATGGTTTTCAAAAAGCTCTCACCAAGGACTCGACTATGACGATAACTCGAGCCACACGATGACTAAGAAGACGAGTGCCATGAGCTGCATCCCAGTGGAAGCATAAGTTTTCTAGGGCAACACGCGTGTACGAACTTGTTGGGTATAGTTGGGTTACCCTGGGCAGTCGACGCCTAAACACCCGAGGCATTCTATCTATTTTTCAAGCATACGACTCGCCGATTTTTACGCTTTATGGAACCTATTTACGCTTATGTGTTCACGATTTAAAACTTTACGCTTTATCGATTTTCGGCTGTGGTTTATAAACGCATGACATGCACAGCTGTAACGACTCTCATTAAAAGTCATAATTATTAAATTAATTGGCCAATAGGAAACCTTAATTGAGACACCCAAGTGATTCTGTGCAAACCCTAAGATTTTCAAAATTTTCAGAATCAGGATTAGGGCCCCTAAAACTCAGAGGGGGTAAACCCTAGTGGATGATTATCCACTTAAAACTACTGTCAACATATGAAAATTCGAGATATGTGAGTCAGCTAAGCTAGTCCCACACGTGGCTACTCTATAATCAACTTTTGAACCCTTACGCATCGTATCAAAGTATGGCCTACGATGCGCAGGCTATTTAAAACCCATACGATGCGTAGAGGTGTCTGGTCTACGGTGCGTATGCTTAGCATACGATGCGCAGGGGATGTTTGGCCTACGATGCGCAGGGCTTCTCAAATTTCAGCTATAAATAGCAGGCTGTGGCATTCGAAATCTGGACACTTTACGTCGAGAGAATTCTCAATTATACACCGATTTTACTGCTGTATACTTCAATTAACACACAGGTTTCTAATTGAAGCTGCAATCAGGGTATTAGCACAATCGCTGCTACGATTCATTGTCCGATTGATCTAAATATCCAATGAATGTTTAAGTGCCGCCCACATTAGGGTTATACTTTATCGTTCGTCATTAATTTGACGGATTGTCGTTAATTCGATAAGTAAAGTATTATACTTTGTCATTCGTTGTTAATTCAACGGATCATCGTTAATTCGATGGACAAAGTATTGCATTTTGTCATTCATTGTGAGAATTTGATCTCGTGAGTTATCGTAAATGCTGGATTGATTACTAATCCCAAATTGTGTGCTTGTTATTGAAATTAGGATAAAAGGCTAATCAGTAGGCTAGGCTCTGCCCGTATAAATCTGCAATGTGAGTCATTCTCCTTTTCTCACAGTTTGTGAGTCATTCCTTTTTTATCAAACTATTTTACAATACCTCAAATTATTTTCAAGGTTATAATTACAGGGACTAAGTCGTGGATATCTTGAATTACTGGTTAGTGGGGTATTGTGCACATTACTAATTTCTCCCAATTAGGTTCATTGACCTACTCGGGATGATCACTGTTAGGTTCATTGACCTACAGGGATAATCATCACTATTTAGGTTCATTGATCTAAATAGTGGTATGACCATCGTCACCATTGTGACTTGTCACCGTTGTGACAGAATGCCAGATAAAAATAAGATAGAAGCCATTGTAATCGCTCTTATGCTGTAATTGATAACTATGCATCATTATGCAAAATAGAATGATTCACTCAGTATTTCCCGCTGACAAAACCTTTTTCAAACATGTTTCAGGTGATCTGTTATAAATCAGGAAAAGTGCTGGGAAGCATTTCAAGCTTAAGATAGTGGCTCATTATAAAATAAAGCAATAAGTTTTGTAACATAACGATTTCCTAGAAAAATCATACTATTGTAAATTATCGGGGTTTTATCCTGAATTGTGAAATAAAATAATCAGGGAAAATTTTTAGCTTTAAACGATCCTGTTTCCGCTGTAAAACTCAATTAAATAAATACCGCAGTATTTTCTGCCGCAGCTCTTGAAACGGGTCAAACCGGGTCGTGGGCCGTGACAGAAAAAGGTGGTATCAGAGCCACTGGGTTAAGCTAATTAAGTATTTAGAAATACTTAATTTTTCCTGATTACTATTATATGATTATGTGTTCTATTAACTGGCTATTTGTTAATTTTAATATGGGCATATTTTTATATATATTGTAATATTTGTTGCTCTATCATCGTTAATCGAAAAACATTATAGAAATTTATTTGATTAATATATGGAATTACCTAATATAGTATTACTATATTGCAGTATAGAAATTATATTTTTATGTTTGAAGTATACTCTTATTTAAAATTTTGCTAGTTATTTATTATTAATAATTTTATTATTAATAATAATATATTAATAGTAGTAGTAGTATTAAGATTATTTTTAAATACTATGATTATTATCAAAGGCAGATATTGGATAACCTAGCCTTAGTTATGCATGGACTGATCACCTATGCTTAAACAAGGCAGCACTAACCAATATCCACCATGATAATGACTAGTTAATATATATAAATTAAGTCATCATACTTATTTAGTATATAGATTTTTATATGTTGATTACTGTAAATAGTAAATATAAATCTTTAAATATTCTGATTTAAAGTTTAGTATTTTTATTATCTACAGTCTAGAAAATTTATAAATAAATTACAAATAAAACCTAGTATGTTTTAATTTTCAGTTGGTTTGGTAGTATGAAATACTATTTAAAAAGTTGTTCTATAAAATTTTATTATGACTTAGTAATTATGTGTATGTTGCTAAACAGTATGAGTAATCTGTCAGAAGCCCTTCAGAATTTAAATCTCTATCCAGTAAGAATAGAAGTTTCCAGAGATTTTAATAGGTATATACCAGATATAGAAGAACCTATAGAATTCAATGCTTTACCTCTTGAGAAACCTAAGCCTAAGAAAATAGAAATTGGGGAAAGTTCTAGGCAAATGGAAGGATTACTATCTCAAGAAGAACTAGATTTTATAATGGCAACCGATGATACTATTGAACCAATTAATGAAAATAATTTTATGAACTTAGAACCATCTATTCCAAATTCTTCGAATCACTGGAATATAGACGAATGGTTAGATAATGAAATATTGTTACAAAACCATCCCTATAGGCTTTTTCCTAAGTACAATCCAGAACCTTTACCAAATTTACCAATAAGTAACGAGAATAGGACTGAACTCCATCATTTTGACAACATGAATGCTGGGAATAGGATCCAAGAAACTTTGGGACAAATCTCCTGGAAATACGATGAGAAGAAACGCCGTTACTAGAACATCATCTGATAAAGGATAGGGGATTATGAAACTGAACAGTAAAATCAGTATGTGTAAAATAAACAATAAAACGGGTGTATATAAGAAGCATGATATAAGGAAATATTAGAAAAGTTACAATTTTGTTTGTATATTCGTTTATGTGATTATGTGCAACTAAATTGTGACATTGGATTATTTCCTTTATACTAATTATGTATCTATAAAATAGATATCAGATGGAAAACGCTAATAATGAACCAGTTAATGAGGATAATCAATCTGAGCAACAATCGGGGAACCAATATGTGACTAGGCAAGATATAGAAAATATCATTGCTCAAGAGATAGCCAACACTATTCCAGGAATAGTTGCTCAAGGGATAGCCAATGCTATTCCAGCAATCATTGCTGCTGTTAAAAATCCAATCGAACCGCAACAAATTGTTCCTAGTAAACGCATTTCTGAAGATAATTTCAGTAATAGTGTAAATGGAGGTAATAATCATGTTAATCATGATAATGAACCACGGCAAGCTCCGCTCCCTAAGAAAAGGAAAGTTGCAACGCCTGGTTGCACTTACAAAGAATTTCTTGCTTGTAAACCCACTGAGTTTGCAGGCAATGAAGGAGCGACTGCAGCACTGCGTTGGTTAGAGAAAACCGAGGCAGTAATTGCCATAAGTAAATGTGCTCAGGATGATCAGGTTATGTACGCATCAAACCTTTTCAAAGAAGTGGCGCTAGAATGGTGGAATACGATGTTACAAGCAAAAGGAAGAAGGATGGCGTATGCTATGGATTGGGAAGAATTTAAGAGTGTTGTAGAAAGTAAATTCTGTCCTGAATATGAAAAAGATCAAATGGCAAATAAGTTTCTAACCCACCGGATGGTGGATGTAGATTGTCGAGGGTATACTACGACATTCTTCGAATATGCTCGAGTGGTACCAACCATGGCTTCGCCAGAGCCGGTACTTATTTCTCGTTATATTTGGGGATTGATTTCCGAAATCCGTAATATTGTCAAGGCTGCGAAACCTCATACGATTGATGATGCAGTAGAATTAGCCAATACTATGACTGATGAGCTAATACGGACAAGAGAAGAAAATAGAAGGAAGGAAGTAGCCCAAAAGATTACCCAAGAATTCAGTCCGGGTAACCATAACCATTTCAAGAAAGGAGGGAATGGGCAATATTCTACTAGTCCATTTTGCAATTTTTGCAAAAGGAAGCATTTTGGAAGATGCAAAGGATATTGCAATTTTTGCAAGATTCCAGGGCATCAAGAAGAAGACTGTAGGAGGAAGAAATTTTCAGTTTGCTACAACTGTAGAGAAACTGGACATCTTAGGCCAGATTGTCCAAAACTGAATAAATCATTTGACAATCAAGTCAAACCAGCAGAAGGAGCAAAAAGGATTGCGAAAGCCTTTCAGTTGACTACTCATGAAGCCAAGATAATTCCAGATGTGATAGTCGGTATGTTTTAGCTTACAACGTTTACATAAAAGTATTATTTGACTCTGGTGCAAACCAAAGTTTTATAAATACTTTACTCTGCCAAACCCTTAACTTACCGTTAACCAGCATTAGATAAATTTCTATATTAGAAATGGCAGATGGGAATTCAGTTAGAATAAATAAGGTTATGCAGAACATAGAAATAAGTTATAAGTTTTCTGCAACCCTATTATCTATGAAATTAGTTGAATTCGATGTTGTGATCATTATCTGTGATCAGAATTTCTTAGAAATTCAATCAACCATCGGAAGAGAAATTATGATTACAGGAGATAAACCATATAAGCTTATGAAGTTCATATCAGTAATGGAAATTACTAATTATGAACGAAAGCAAAGGAATAGTATATATGATTTTAGTAATCATTAATACTAAAGATACAGAATTTAAGGAAATTTCTGTAAATTTAGAATAACCAGATATATTTCCAGAAGATTTACCTGGATTACCACCAGATATGAAGATAGAATTTAGGATTTATCAATTCCAGGAATTTTACCGATAAGCCAGGAAACCTTATCGGTTAGTACAATATTGGTTATTTAAGAAAAAGAAAATTTCGATAAGAATGTGTATTGATTATAGGAAATTGAATAAGGTTATAATTAAGAATCAATACTCATTACTTAGCATTAATGATCTATTCGATCAATTTCAGGAAGATAGATAATTTTCTAAGATCAACTTATGTTCCGGATATTATTAATTAAAAGTATCAAAGGAAGATATACCTAAGACTGTTTTCAGAACTAGCAATAGTCATTACTAGTTTACAGTCATGCCCTTCGGATTAAAGAATGCAACTGTAGCATTTAGGGACATGATAAATAAGATCTGTAAACCCTATTTGGATAAATTGGTAAATGTCTTCAAATGACGATATACTTATTTATTCCAAAAACGTATTCTTAACTTTGTTAAGAAAAGAAAAGCTTTACGCCAAATTTTCGAAGTATGAATTTCGGCTATCAGAAGTGCAATTTTTAGGTCATATGGTGAATCATGAAGATATTCACATAAATTCTGCTAAGATAGCAGCAATTACCAAATGGAAGATTACCTAATTCACAATGGGAATTAGAAGTTTAGTCTGATACTACAGACAATTTATTAAGGAAAGTTTTCAAAATAGCTATACCATTAACTAAGTTAACCAATACTATAAATTCTAGCCTTACCAGAAGGAATTGAAAATTTTGAAGTATATGGTAATGCTTCAAAACTAGGATTTGGATATTCCTTAATGCAACGCAAAAAGGTAATTGCGTAGGCCTCAAGCCAAATTGAAAAAGTCCGAAGAAAACTATATCAACTCATGAGTTAGAATTAAGAACCATAATTTTTGCCTTAAGATTTGAAGATATTATCTGTATGGAAGTAAGGATACTATCTATATAGATTATAAGAAGTTAAGATAAATATTTATGGGCAAAAAGAATTTGAGGCAAAGGAGATGAATGAAAATCCTAAGTGACTACGACTGTGATATTTAGTATCACAAAGGAAAATCTGAAAACGGCAAGAAATAGTCATAAAGATTATGCAGATAATAGATAAAAGCCGTTGGAGTTCGAGTTGGAGACAAAATATAATTGGAAGTATCTCCTTGGAAAGAAGTAAGACAGGAAAACTAAGTTCAAAAGTAGGTAGGATCATTTCCAGTAAATTCAACATATTGGATCAGTTACTTATAATTTACAACTACCAGGAAGGTTAGTTGGAATACCTGATATATTTCAGGTATCCAAGAAATGTCTATCAAATAAATCTTTGGTAATATATTTCCAAGATATAAAGGTAAACAAATAATGTTAGTTTAAGTAAAGTAGGATTCAAAGACAGAATCCTAATATACTTGGAAACTGGAATCAAAAAGGAAAGAAAGTATTCTCAATTATTCCAGTAAATCTCGAGGACGAGATTTTTATTAAGTTGGGGAGAATGTAACGACTCTCATTAAAAGTCATAATTATTAAATTAATTTGACCAATAGGAAACCTTAATTGAGACACCCAAGTGATTCTGTGCAAACCCTAAGATTTTCATAATTTTCAGAATCAGGATTAGGGCCCCTAAAACTCAGAGGGGGTAAACCCTAGTGGATGATTATCCACTTAAAACTACTGTCAACATATGAAAATTCGAGATATGTGAGTCAGCTAAGCTAGTCCCACACGTGGCTACTCTATAATCAACTTTTGAACCCTTACGCATCGTATCAAAGTATGGCCTACGATGCGCAGGCTATTTAAAACCCATACGATGCGTAGAGGTGTCTGGTCTACGGTGCGTATGCTTAGCATACGATGCGCAGGGGATGTTTAGCCTACGATGCGCAGGGCTTCTCAAATTTCAGCTATAAATAGCAGGCTGTGGCATTCGAAATCTGGACACTTTACGTCGAGAGAATTCTCAATTATACACCGATTTTACTGCTGTATACTTCAATTAACACACAGGTTTCTAATTGAAGCTGCAATCAGGGTATTAGCACAATCGCTGCTACGATTCATTGTCCGATTGATCTAAATATCCAATGAATGTTTAAGTGCCGCCCACATTAGGGTTATACTTTATCGTTCGTCATTAATTTGACGGATTGTCGTTAATTCGATAAGTAAAGTATTATACTTTGTCATTCGTTGTTAATTCAACGGATCATCGTTAATTCGATGGACAAAGTATTGCATTTTGTCATTCATTGTGAGAATTTGATCTCGTGAGTTATCGTAAATGCTGGATTGATTACTAATCCCAAATTGTGTGCTTGTTATTGAAATTAGGATAAAAGGCTAATCAGTAGGCTAGGCTCTGCCCGTATAAATCTGCAATGTGAGTCATTCTCCTTTTCTCACAGTTTGTGAGTCATTCCCTTTTTATCAAACTATTTTACAATACCTCAAATTATTTTCAAGGTTATAATTACAGGGACTAAGTCGTGGATATCTTGAATTACTGGTTAGTGGGGTATTGTGCACATTACTAATTTCTCCCAATTAGGTTCATTGACCTACTCGGGATGATCACTGTTAGGTTCATTGACCTACAGGGATAATCATCACTATTTAGGTTCATTGATCTAAATAGTGGTATGACCATCGTCACCATTGTGACTTGTCACCGTTGTGACAGAATGCCAGATAAAAATAAGATAGAAGCCATTGTAATCGCTCTTATGCTGTAATTGATAACTATGCATCATTATGCAAAATAGAATGATTCACTCAGTATTTCCCGCTGACAAAACCTTTTTCAAACATGTTTCAGGTGATCTGTTATAAATCAGGAAAAGTGCTGGGAAGCATTTCAAGCTTAAGATAGTGGCTCATTATAAAATAAAGCAATAAGTTTTGTAACATAACGATTTCCTAGAAAAATCATACTATTGTAAATTATCGGGGTTTTATCCTGAATTGTGAAATAAAATAATCAGGGAAAAATTTTAGCTTTAAACGATCCTGTTTCCGCTGTAAAACTCAATTAAATAAATACCGCAGTATTTTCTGCCGCAGCTCTTGAAACGGGTCAAACCGGGTCGTGGGCCGTGACAACAGCCATCGCAATCTAAAACGAAAACCGAATGTTCGCCACAAAACTAATGTCTAATTACTCGCTTAAGCTCTCGCTCTCTCCCTCTCATCGAGTCCTCGCGTATTCTACACCGACATGTATGCGTGTAAGTATAAACTACAACTATTTATATGTACAAAACGAATCAATTGTGTGAGGACTTAGGAATCTCGTGTCTCCTATGTGGCTCCTATGTGAAATCTAATATATTATACTCGCTACAAGTTTTGATCGCGCTCAATCGCATCGCAAACTCAAAATCATTATGATCGAATCCCACTCCAAATCTCTCTCTCTCTGTCTAGATGTCTTCCAACGACGCTACCTCGAGGCAAACAGCTAGGAGAAGAGCCAAACAAAGCGCCGAAAAGAGGATTGCCTCGCTTGTGGCCAAGGAAGTGACCAAGGTCATTCCTCAAATTGTCGCTCAAGTGCACTCTCTCAGCAACCCTCGAACCCTGGAAGACTCTAAGACGGAAGCGCCGCAATCTGCTTTCCTCTATAAACACTTCAAAGCCTGTGACCCGATGGAGTTCACGGGTGAAGGAGGTGTGTCCCAACTACTCCAGTAGTTCGATTCTATCGAAGTTACCCTTCGTCAGAGTGGGTGTCCCGATGGTTTTTGTACTACTTGCGCTACCGGAGTATTTCAATCGCAAGCACTCGACTGGTGGACAGCCGAACGTAACAAACGTGGGATCTCCGCAGCTTATGCTCTCTTTTGGGATGAGTTGAAGGAACTCATGAGGGAAGAGTACTGCCCTCCCTACGAAGTCCAGAAACTAGAAGACGAATTTTGGGAAATCAAGCAAGTCGAAGGTGACAATGCTGGCTACACCGCAAGGTTTAAACAGCTTAGCATGATCTGCCCCAGTCAAGTCAACACTTCAGAAAAAGCCATCACGAGGTACATTTGCGGCATGCCTGAGTGTGTGGGCGATTTTGTCGAAGCTGCAAGACCTGCTACCATCAAAGAAACCTACCGCTTGGCCGCATAAATCAATGACAAACGAGTCTTGGACGGATTTTTCTCCATGAATCCTGTCAAACAAGCTCATCAAGCAATCGTCATCGACTCTTCCGACGATTCCTCCGACGATTCTTCCGACGATTCTACCGACGATTCTTCAGGTGAGTCCTCGGACGAATCCTCCGACGCCAACGCACCGCTTCAGGAAGCTCAGTCCAAACGCAAACGAAAGACCATGAGCCTAAACTCTTCAACAACCGAACTGTCGCAGCTAGAACCTCTCCAAGCAATTCCAGTTCACTCGAAGCGCGACTACAACGAAACTCATCCCCGGTGTCTCATGTGTACGTATCTTCACCCGCCAGAAGCTAACTGTCGCTTTTGCGCAAATTGCAACTGGTATGGTCATCTTACCCAGCACTGCCGCACGGGGCCGCAGACTTGAGGAATTTTAGCAACAACCGCAGTCTTCGTAGAAGTCCTCCACAACAACATTAGTTATGCTTCCAATGTTGTTGTAATGATATGATTTTCACCGTTAATTTATTTTGCATGTTGAACTTGTTCTATTTCTCGACGCAACGTGGACTCTATTTATCTTTCACTCTCTCGCACTCGCGCACGGACTATATACTATCACTATGTACTATATAATGTGTTTTACCCCTACTATGCGTTCTTGAGATAAAGTACGATAAACGTGCAAGGATCAAATTAGTCACGGGTGCACACGGGATTACTATGATCAGTGCACGGAGATCGCAATGAGTTTCAATGATGCCATAACATTAAAAGCATGGTCGAGCGTGGTGGATACACCGCTGGTACTTCCTATATATAAACGTCTCGACCATGTTAACACAGTGCGACACCAATCCACGGGGCAGAGGCGTGTGGTTGAAGCATGGTAGATACGCCGCTGGTACTTCCTATATATAAGTGCTTCGCCATGCCAACCAATGACTTGTGAAGAAAGTGCCATACAAGTTGAACGTTATTAGACCAAGTATGCTATTAACTCTATTTTCGACTCACTACACTACATCACAAGGCGTAACAATCTCAATCGCAACTCAAAGCGTGTAATCGCCAGACTTTTCGTAAGTCAACACGCTCGCAATCGCATTATCGCTAGAATCTATCTCGCAATCTCAATCGCTTATTGTGTGTTCGCCATATCGCTTATTATGTGCCTCGCGCTATCGCATATCGTGGGTATCACTCTATCGCTTGTGTATCACTCTATCGCTTGTGTATCACTCTATCGCTTGTATGTCGCTCTGTCGCTTGTATATTGCCGCATCGCTCATCGTGTATCGCTTAACGTAATCGCTATCGCTTACCAATATCCGTGCTGTCTGTGTTAAGTTAGCACACATGACCTTGCTTCACGCGACGAAACTCATATGGCTAAAGCATGGTGGATACGCCGCTGGTACTTCCTATATATAAGTGTTTTAGCCATATCAGCAGAACTTCGTGGAAAAAGGCCATGTGGGGTCTAATGTTAGTTAAAACTTGTGGTGTCGTTTAATCTAATCAAATCGCATATTTCCTATCATTTGCAACGCATCGATCGTCACCTATCGTTTGACGGTTGTAGCTATCGCTTGTCGCTTATCGCTTTACGCTTGTCGCCGCCGTCTTCGCTTATTATGTTTGTGTTGAACTATCGAATTTTTCGCATCCCGCTTACCGCCTATCGCACTCGCTCGTGTCACTAAACCGAGTTGAAAACAACTCATCACTCGGTTCGCCTTTCAAGACTCGATCCAACCCTTTCTCGTTTGGATCGAGTCATAACAAATCTGACTGTACTATGTTGACACGTATGACACCGCTTCACGAGACGGAAGCCATATGGTTAAAATGTGGTGGATACGCCGCTGGTACTTCCTATATATAAGCGTTTTAGCCATATTGTCGAACTTTCGTGGAAAAGTGCCATGCGGGGCCGACCTTAAAATTTAAATTCTTGATATTATCAAAAAGCTTCGTTTACCAAAAGTTTAAACCGACCTTTTCTTACAAAACTTTTTCTAAAATTTTGATAAAAAACGTTGTACAAAACCAGATTATCTTGTAACGATGGGGTGACAATCGACTCAAGTTACTGCCGCGTGACGAGAAAATCTTGTAAAATGAGTTTTTACACCCTAAATTTTTTTTAGTAACCTAATAAAACCCCACTCATAGCGCTGGTGTGAACATCGAAACAGTTTAACGCCGCACTATGGGAAGGTTTTCATAAACAAGTTTCTTCAAACCTTTTCGAGTTAATCAAATTTTCGAGAATTCAGGACGCTTTTGGATCGCTTTTTGTGTTGCCATCTTTTGTATACGAATCACTTTACTCGCTGCCATCGCCAGTCATCGCAACACTCTCGCTTGTCGAATTTCAATCGATCGCTCGCTTATTTTGACGCTCTTAATCGCTACTCCCGCTCGCATCGATCCTCGTAACCCTTCTTATGGATTAATTTCGGGACGAAATTTCCTAAAGCAGGGGAGACTGTAACAACCCGCACATTCGTGCGTTGTTACCACTCATTATACTCGTTACGGCTAGCACCAGAGATTCAAATCATAATGTAGCTATATCGCATACATCGCTATTTCGCAGTATTTTCGCTTATTATCGCATACTTTATCGCTATCACATCACATTGCACTTGCTGACAACCACGATGATGTCGAGTGAGGACCAATGCTACCCTCCTTGATAGCTGTGATGTGACGCAAGGTAGCACAACACTCAAAAATGCACTCGCAGGCACGCGTAACTCGATTATCGCAAGATAGGAATATGGATATGTATATACGACCCGATGTGACTAAGTATAATAAATATATGACTATGGGTATGAAAATGTGTAACCGACTTATCGCAAAGCTTAACGAACAAAATGAACCATCGAAACGCCATTCCCCGGAGACCACCGATCGAGTGACCACTCGATTGGGTGGCCATCCGGTCGGATTACCACCCGATCGGATTGCCACCCGATCGGACAGCCACCCGATCGGACAGTCATCCGATCCATGGCACTCCTTTCCCCTTTACTCCTCTCCACCTATAAATAGCCCTTGTCACATCACTTGAACAATGATGTGACAGCTCCCACTCGACCAGCACGCTTTGGGGCTATTTCCTCTCGATTTCTCGCGATTCTTGTAAGTTTTCTACCTCAATTCTTGTACTTCTACGATCTACACGAACTTCTTCATCAATTTCACCTTTGAATCTTAACTTTTAACCGTGAAATCAACGGATTTGAGGTGATCTAGGATGATGTCATCATGGAGTTCTTATGAGCTTCAAGTTTTGGCATCATTCCACCAAAAACAACTCAGATCTGAAGGATTTCCACATGATTAAACAACGTTCTCGCATAGATCTACAAAAACTCATGGTTAAAAGGATTGAAAGATGGTTTTCTAACTTTCTCTCAACTCTTTTACACTCAATGCACTCAAAACCGATAGAATCGGAGCTTGTTCTGATCTTCTACTCCTTCTTGTTGATGTGTTGGTTCAAGATCTGTATTCTATCAACGAGACAACACATCTCGGGTTAAACGCGAACCATCGTCTCGAACAGCTGACCGATCAGATTAGGGTGATTCCTGCACGATCGGATCGCCTGGGTGTTGATGGGGTTCTATTGTTTAGCACGATGTCATACCGTCTCGAGAAAACCGCAAACTTTCAAAACAATCAAGTGACAGGACGATCTAAGGCCGTCGGAACGGATTGCCGTCCGATCGGATTACCACCCGATCGGATTGCCATCCGATCGGACAGCTGTCCGATCGGCTTGCACTTGGTTCCTCACTTAAACTTTTAAATTCAACTTTTCAAGTTCTGAACGTCGAATGGATTGCCGTCCGATCGGATTGCCACCCGATCGAACAGCCATTCGACCATGTGATGTTGGGACTAATTCAATGCATAGACGTGTCCAGACGGATTGCCACCCGATCGGATTGCAATCCGATCGAGTGACAAACTGCTGTGAACTTGTTCTCACTATAGTGTCCTACTAATCGGATCGTCACCCGATCGAACCTTCGTCCGATCGACCGACCTGAAGGGTAGAGATACTTTCCTGTTTTCAAAATGCTACAACGAAAACTTCAAAAGGCAAACCATCATACACAAACACCTCTTCACCAAACAAAGTGACCATCAAATCGAATGGTCACCCGATCGGATGACCATCCGAACGGATTGCCACCCGATCGACTGGCTATCCGATCGGATTGCCATCCGATCGGATTACCATCCGACACTTGGTTCATGCGCCACCGTTTATCGCACTATTCAACGCTTACGCTATCAATCTATAATCAGGCTAATCTCGGACGCGCTCCCTTCAATCCAACCAAGTTGTGTTTACTTGCTGAACACCGACTGTGAGTATACTTGAACCCTTTTTGCTTTTGCAGTTTTGGGTGTAACATACGTTGCTATCAAATCGAATTACATCAAATGCTTAAACTACTTATCACTTGCGAATGACTTACATGCATAGTTATACGTGATGCTAGTTACATATGTGCTAGGACTTATACTTGCGACGTCCCACCATGACTAGTATAGTACTATTGCTCCCGACGGGGTCTAGTTTAGCAATCGTAATCGCAGCCCGAGGACTTAGCTGGTAGTATCAGTTTTGTGAGTATATATGTCGTGTATTACGTTTATGTACGTGAAAATTCGCAGCTTTTATCTATTAAACTATTACATATCAAATCTGTATACTCGCCAATACTTTTGTATTGACATTATTTTAACGTATGTTGCAGGTTTAGTCGCAGTCTACATCAAATCAAGCTAGGAAGTCTAGAAACACACCAAAAATCTAGGTTGTCGGATTTGAATTGTTTGAGAGAACAGGAAATTCGTGACAGCTTATGGGATTGTAATTGTTTATTAGTATGGGATAATGAACGCATTAAATACTGTCGCAATATAGTTGTTATGGATTCTCTTGAGCAATCTGATTCGCCTAGTGCCGCGCCCCGATGATTCCGCCATCGGTTGGGGTGTGACAATACGTTTCCATTCTTATTTTATGTACATATCTTGTTGTTCTACGTTTCACCGTAAATCTAGTTCCAAACCAAGTGGGGTCAAATATAATTCGTATTTGTATTTATTCGACGGTATAAATTAGAGTTACTCTACGTTTCAACCACACAACAACTTGCTACAAGTAAAATTTCAATCCTTGATGTGACTGTCTCTTTTGATTACATGTGTCAGTTTTTCCTTTATATGTTTTATGCCTCTTTTTTGTACGTATCTTATCTATGAGTTGGGTCACATATGGATACGTTATGATTGTATAGTAAAAATTCGATTTCTTAGGGAATTTTGATCCAATTACAATGCTGTTGAGTTAAATTGGATACGTCAAAACACGCGTTTTCACATGGTTAACACATTACATAACGCTTGAACAAATCCATTCGATATTTAAAATGTATCTGCGCCGCAACGCGCACGAGTCTAATTACTAGTTAGATATTCATAAGCTCATGACTTTATAGCCTAGTGACATCTAGGGTGGGATAAGGCTTTGGGGCCAATAGGTTCTAAGTTCGTTTCTCACAAGGGGGGGGGGGGGGGGGGAGGGTTCTCATATTTATTGGGTTTCCTACTGAATTGTTGTATATGCATTTTGCCTAGTGGAGATGGATATGATCAGGTGATTCCGCTGATGACACAATGAAACTCCATGCCGTTAAAAATACGTTAGATATTCATAATTTAGTTAGATATTCATAATTTAACATTTATTGTTACGTTCTCTATTCAACTTTAGTTCACTTTATTATTTTCATCTGTTTATTGGAAAAGGAATTGATGTTTGATAGGAGAGTTCCAAGAGCACAATATGCAAGAAAGGGTTGCCACCCTAGCCATGTGCACCGTGCAACACCTCATGAATCACCAATAATGTCATTCACATGCATATATAAGTTGATGTGATACTATCATTTATGCTGATGAATTCACATATAACAATATCTTTCAGACACTTGAGACGTACGTATTTATGATTTGAGTTGTTCAAACATAAATGTATTATGATGCATCAGACTAGGAATTGGTTCAGGTAAACACCTGAATTCATCCTGTAATATTATTTTACCTGGTGTTGACTAAGCACTGGATGAAACTTCTGCTCATGGCCGGCCCTGAGGGTGTTGCGGGGAGGACCAACGGTCAGGGCCCGATATTTCAAAGGACATGTTATTTAAAAAAAATTTGATATGTATATGTAAAAAAATAAATTAATAAGGTATACCCATACAAACACTAACATAGGCCCACTTACAAAACTATTTTTAAGGTTTAGATTAGTTATTAGCCCATTGTCATTAGGTTTAGACGGCCAAATACCCAATTTCGTTAAGGCCTAATGACACTTTTTTTCGAGCTCAAACAGGGTACACGAATTCTCAGGATCAGCCCT
Source organism: Helianthus tuberosus (assembly GCA_030545235.1). Classification (NCBI taxonomy): domain Eukaryota; kingdom Viridiplantae; phylum Streptophyta; class Magnoliopsida; order Asterales; family Asteraceae; genus Helianthus; species Helianthus tuberosus. Next base: position 20,912,034 of record CM060436.1, on the reverse strand, counting down.
ACTCCTGCTAAAGCTACCTAACCCTGTTGTGGTCCAGGTAAGGTGAGGAGGGCTTCAACGAATTTTCATTTTTTTTATATTTTGTTTATTCTTTCTAAATTGGTAAACTAATATTAATAGAAAACTATTTTTTATAAAATATCACATTAAAATAAAAAGAGTACAATCATCAAATACTGCTAGTCTAAGATCATCGGGTCGTCTAGCCCACAAATGCTCAACCAACTTATGGCGATGGTTTCCGTGTATCTCACGGTTCTTGATATTCAATATGTTTTGGAGTTTTTGTTCATTAGTGATTGTCGATTCACCCCGTGAGATATCACCTTGTTAGTTTTGACACATAGCCATACATTGGTCCTCCAGAATCATGTTACGTAGAATTAGACAAGTGTAGACGACGTCCATTATTTTCTCTCGTGTCATAAATCGTATTGGGTTGACAATCAAATGAAATATTTTCTTTAGAACTCCAAAAGCTGTTTCCATATCTTTTATTGTTGCTTCTTGCTTATTTGTAAAGTATTTACGTTTGTCATCAATTGTAGACAAAAAAATCTTGAACTAGCGTCGACCACTCGTTGTAAATACCATAAACCAGGTAGTAGCCATACTTAAAATGTTCCCCGTTTACATTTAGCGATTGTGCGGGCTTAACCCCGTCTATAATGTCATCGAAGATTGGGATTTATCGATAACATTTAGGTCGTTATTTGACCCAACAACTCCAAAAACGCATGTCAAAACTAAAGATCATGCGAGGCCACAACTTCAAGTAAAATTGTCGGGCCGGAGTGATCACCTCGGTGGAACTGACATCGCCAAGCCGTATGACACATAACCCATCCAACATGCGTATAGTCGAGGCTACCAAGCATTCCAGAAAAACCATGTTTTTCACCGTGAACCTCGGATATGCGTTGGATATCAAACAATGTTGGTTTACGCAAATATCGTCATGAGTAAATGGATATGATACCTACGAACAGATATATAATTTAAACATGTGTTGTCAAATTTAAACTTAAAATTTTAAAAAATAACATTTAAGTAAAGATATATATATACCTTGACAAAAAAAGTGTAGTGAATTGCTCTCAATTTTTCGGACATTTCTAGATATTCATCCATTGTGTCTGACAAAATCTCATACCCTAGTAGCCGTAGAGCGGCAATACATTTTTGTATAGAAGTGAACCCGAGATTACCTCTCGCATCTTCCCTTTGTTGAAAAAAAGAAATCGCTCAACAAATCATTCGCGAAACACATAAATAATTGTCTACACATTAAAAAATGTTGCCTAAAATGTTCCTCATCGTAAACGGGACCGGGGCTAAAATAGTGACGTATCAGTGTTTCGTTAGCTCCCTCTCGATCACGATCAAGTGGTGGCTGTCTCTTTGGCCCTCGTCGCCTTTGAGACCGCTCAACCAAGTAGTTAACTGTTATCCTACCCACTTCAATAATGAGATTGTTTTCTTTAGAAGAATCGGATAAAGAAAATGCATTCCATTCCATTTTTGTGAATATATAGAGAAATCTGGGAGTAAAATAGGGTTTTTTTAAAAAGAAAATGGGGAAATTTGGTTAAGAAATGAATATTTATAGAGATTTTGGTTTTTTTTATAAATGTAACGGTCGGCACAAATATCCACACATCTCAACATTCGAATTCTCCCGCTAGCCCCCTCACTTTGACTCTCACTTGCCCCCATTAGCGGCTCGATGTTGTGGTGTTCGCTAGCCAGGTGGCTAGCGCCACCCGCTAGCGGCTCCGCAATGGGTAGTCTTAGTGGTCTGCACCATTGTTTAATTCTAGCAACTTCAAAAGCTTAATTACATGTAGATTAATAGTGTTATTTTGAAATAACTAACAATACGTGAAAACTCTAAAAAACACTACTAAAAAACTGCTACTATTCCTAGTTTCCTATGAAAATTTTCTACGCATTTTCTACGAAAAACGAAAATGCCGACACTTTTCCCATGAAATTCCGACGAACAAGAAAGGATCTTAGTCTTGGTCGACTTTGATTGTTTTTGTAGTTATCCCTTTGTATTTATTGTCTGCATTCAACTTGTTCATGGTTTAATTAATAATAACTAATTGTATTTCGTATAATAACTTGGATATTATATATATGAGCACATATATGGACATGACTATATGCATAAGTGATCACTCATGAAATACATGTACAAACACAAATCAAACATTTAGGAGGACGATTAAAAGAAACAAAATAATGGCTTCGTATATAAATGGCATGGAAAATCTCATTTGTATATATAGATATTTATCAAACACAATATAATTTATCTTGGCATACATATGCGTCTAAAAATATATATAGAACTTAAATATTGAAATGGATGAGAGTTCTTCTATGATGGATTAACATCGGATAGGGCTTGAAGCACATCGACCTGTAACTTAAGATGCATAATGTAATTCGCAGTATGAACAAAAAGGCGATCCGCATTCAACCCTTTTCCTCCAGGTACAAGCTTTTGCAACTTCTTCACCTTCCTAACCACCATTGTGTTGATTCTTCTTGTTCTTCTTCCTTTGCTTCCGGTTCTCAAACTGGATTTTACTTTCGTGAACCCGCCGCTGTAATCCATCGTCAATGTCTGGCAACGGTGTATTGAAAGCAAACAAGCACAACCGGTTATGGATATTGTAACCGCACTCAGTTGTTTTGGATTTTGAGAGAGATATGGTTTTGTAAGAGGAGATGGTGGTTTGTTTATATATGAAAGAATTAGATGGGTAGGGTCCCAAAGGAGAACATGTGAGCCAAGCCAACTTTAATTAGTAATTTGTATTGATTTGTGTGGTTATATATATATGTTTATCATTCTAGGAGTATCTTCTTTTCTGGGTTGAGTTATAATACAAAGTATTTAAAAATAAGAAGGGTAAGAAGCCACCAGAGAGTGACAAGTGTCTTAGGAGGAATTAAATAGAAATGGTAATTTTGTCTACAAGAGGAAAGAGAATATGCACATGCAAGTCACATGTTATTCCCCCCCCCCCCCCCCCAATTTTTAAACGCCCGTAACTTTTTTATACATCATTTGTTTTAAAAAAAAATTATACCATAAAATCGAGCGTTTTTTATCTTTAATATGAGTACCATATTGTTATATTTTTCAAAAAAAAATTCAAAAACCCAGTTGCATATTACACAATGGACATGATGTAAATCACAATGTAAAGCAGATCAAAAACACAATCAATGACAACAGATAAAAACACAATGGACAACATACTAAAACACAATGACCATAACGTATAACACAATGGCGATAACATATAACACAATAAGTATCAGACTAAATAAAAACACAATTGATGACAACAGATAAAAGACACAATTAATAACAACAGATAAAAGACACAATGAAGAGCAGATGAAGACACAATGAAAAACAAACTAAAAACATAATACACAACAAACTAAAACACAATGAACAAAGATAATAAAAAATTGAACAAATTATTAAAACACAATAGACAACATATTAAAACACAATAAATAACATATTAAACACAATGACCTGAACTAATAACACAATTTATAGAAAACCCAGATATAACACCATCTTCATTGTGTCATATATTGTGTTATAGGTTCTTATAAAAACGCAATGGATAGAACCCAAATTAACATTGTGTTATAGGTTTTGATAATAACACAATGGACATGATGTAAAACACAATGTAAAGTAGATCAAAAACACAATCAATGACAACAGATAAAGACACAATGGACAACATACTAAAACACAATGACCATAACGTATAACACAATGGCGATAACATATAACACAATAAGTATCAGACTAAATAAAAACACAACTGATAACAATAGATAAAAGACACAATTAATGACAACAGATAAAAGACACAATGGAGAGCAGATGAAGACACAATGGAAAACAAACTAAAAATACAATACACAACAAACTAAAACACAATGAACAAAGATAAAAAAAAATTAAACAAATTATTAAAACACAATGGACAACATATTAAAACACAATGAATAACATATTAAACACAATGACCTGAACTAATAACACAATTTATAGAAACCCAGATATAACACCATCTTCATTGTGTCATTTATTGTGTTATAGGTTCTTATAAAAACGCAATGGATAGAACCCAAATTAACATTGTGTTATAGGTTTTGATAATAACACAATGTATAGAAACTCTATTGACCAAAACCCAGTTAAAAGACACAATGACCTGAACCTTTAACACAATGTAAAAAAAAAAAACCAGTAAAAATGAAATTTTTTATTTTATTTTTATATGATAATATGATACTCATATTAAAGATAAAAAACGCTCGTTATTATGGTGAAATTTAAAAAAAAAATGTCGTATGAAAAAGTTATAGACGTTTTAAATCGATGGGGAATTGGCATGTGCCTTGCATGTGGAGAGAGAAAATCCATAAATATAGGATTCCCTTTATGCTCTTCTATTATCTTCTTTTCCCTACAACTAATCTCAACCCTCTAAATCTAAGATCAATGGACTAGAATCCTTCTTATTTATTTTATCCTTTGTATTTGATCCTAACCCCTTCTTTTGTAGTTTTTTATATATGGTTTAATGTTTTGTATTGAAAGGCAAAAATGGTATAAAAAGTAGATCGAAGACCCACGCAAATTTAGAACCAAACTCGATCGCTCATAGTTTAGGTCTTAAAATCGGTTTGAATTGAATTAATGTTGCTCATAGTTTACGAAATAACAGAAATATCTAAAAGATAAAAACTGAAAATTATCAAAGAAAAAATATTACTAGAAACACTACTAGAAAATTGACTTTTATATCTTTGATACATAGGTGGTCACCTAGGCGGATCCCTGACATATAACTTGATCCATCCATAATCATTGATGGATCCTCGTAAGTGCTGACAGATTAACCAACAAAGAATAAGAGTTATCATTTTCTAAATATATAGTTGGTGAAGTCTTTATTAACGTCGAATTTCCCTATAGACCTTCTGCAACGACTATGTCCATCGGTAAAAACCCTCTGACTTTAGTAGTACGAGACGAGATTAATCAACTTTTGTCGTTTTTTTTGCATATAATCATTTCAATATGTTGTTTTTAGAGATGGTCAAACATACCCCGTGTCAACAAGAGATATCAGTAGTGGTGTTTGCCTAACATTAAGTATCTCTTAATCCCACATTATAGGGCCGTTTAGTGGTCGAAGAAAACCGGACCATGATGTAGAATTCAAAATTGAAATTTCTATGAACTTGAAGTCTATTTGGATAGATCTAAAAATGAAGAAATATAAGACTTCGATAACCATATGAAATGCCCAAATTTGAACACGTACATGCCATATAAGAGGTGTTGTACAAATCAGAAGGGCCACAACTCAACTATGATAATTATACCTATAGTCCATGTTTGCATGTGAATTGGCAACTCATATTGATCTTGACTTGTCACGCTTCGTCTCCAAGAGAATAATAATCAAGGGAATGTAAAATTTGTACCTTGATCATAGAAACGATGTATGCAAAAGACAAAATAATGATAGATAAATTCGTTAAACGCTAATATATAACAATATTTTTATTAGTTTTTCTAAACTTATTAAACCCATATATTATGTAAGTTTCTAATTACATTTTGAAAGTTGGTAATTTTTTTAAGATTAATAAAATAAAATAAAAAACTTTTAATATCTTAAAGAGGTATTTTTGTGAAAATATAGTGCATTTTTAAACGATTTACACTATATATATAATAACCTTATACTTTCTTTTATTAGTGATACATTGCTTTGTTTAAATTTCCTTAAATGTTGAATAACAATCACACACAAAATATCCGGATCCGAAACATATCTAAGGTTGGAAAACGAATCTTTTTGCCTTCTTCGTTTACCGGTGGCGCTAGATATATGATGCAAAATTATTTAGATGCCATGGCTCTCTGTAAGTGGTTTGGTTATCCGGATTTTTTTATAACCATCACTTGCAATCCAAAGTGGCCTGAGGTTAAAAGGTTTCTTAGAGACACAAATCTTAAACCTGAAGATAGGCCCGATGTACTGAGCAGATTGTTTAAAATAAAGTTGGATTCAATTTGCAAAGATTTTAAAGAACGCCATCTATTTGGAAAAGTTGCAGCAGGTATTTTATCAAATTGGTTTTTATATACATATTAGATTGTTTAAATCTACTAAAGATTTCTTTTTGTACAGTTGTTTACACAATCGAGTTTCAAAAGAGAGGATTGCCTCATGCCCACCTATGCTTATTCTTGGAAAATGAAGCCAAACTTCCGACGGTTGACCATGTTGATCCATTTATATCTGCAGAAATCCCTGATGAAGATGAAGACACAGAATTATATGCGCTTGTGAAAGACTATATGATTCATGGTCCATGTGGTAACGCTAATTTAAGTTGTCCATGTATGGTTGACAATAAGTGTTCTAAGGGTTTTCCAAAGAAATTTCAGGATCATACTACACTGGATTCAAATGGATTTCCAATATACAGAAGAAGAGATAATGGTGCTTCTGTAGTAAAAAATGGAATCGACTTAGACAACCGAAGTGTTGTACCATACAACAAAAAACTTTTGAAACGCTACCAGGCCCATATAAATGTTGAGTGGTGCAATCAAGCCGGATCAATTAAATATTTGTTTAAATATATAAATAAAGGCCCTGATAGAGCAACCGTTGCTGTTGTCCAACATGATAATAACAATGAAGAACTAGAACAGGACGAGGTCAAAGAATATTATGATTGTAGGTATCTCTCAGCTTGTGAGGCATCTTGGAGGATCTTCGCCTATGATGTGCATTACAGGACTCCTTCTGTTATAAGGCTGCCTTTCCATCTTCCCGGAAAACAACCTGTTGTTTTTGGACCCGACGAGGATATTAATCAAGTCCTTAACAAACCATCTGTCAAAGCATCAATGTTTCTTTCCTGGATGGAACGTAACAAAGACCCGAATGACACAGTGGCCCGTACACTTACATATGTTCAGTTTCCAAGTTGGTATGTATGGAAGCTTGATAAACGTTGTTGGGAACCTAGACAAAGACATAAGTCAATTGGGAGAATTCACGCTGTAAGTCCGTCTCTTGGGGAAGCCTATTTTTTAAGAATTCTTCTTAACAAAGTGAAAGGACCAAAATCTTTTGATGATATTAAAACAGTTGATGGTAAGGTATATGATACATTTAGAGATGCATGTTATGCACTCGGTCTTTTGGACGATGACACGGAATACATTGAGGCAATCAAGGAAGCAAATGAAACAGGATCCCCTTCGTATCTTCGTAATTTATTTGCTACTTTGCTATTAACAAATACGTTATCCAGACCAGAGGTTGTATGGGAAAGCACATGGAGATACATGACAGACGACTTTATCTACAGACTTAGAAAATATCATCGAGTTCCAGGTAATTCTTTTACACAAAATGTTGTTCTTCTCCCCATTTTTTTCTGTTTCTGGTTGTGATACAAAAAAAAAAAAAAAACTATTTCGCTTTAAAGAAAACATGGTTTTGTGTTTCATTTATGATATATTGTTTGGTTCATTAAATATTGTTTTATTACATAAATATATTTTTTTTTCACTTTTTACAGATTTATCAATTCCAGATGAGCAGCTTAAAAACTATGTTTTGAGTGAAGTTGAAAAATTCTTAGCTAGAAACAACTCATCACTCAAAAGATTTGAGACAATGCCGTACCCAGATAATGCGTCTATGTCTGATTCAGACAATCGTTTGATTAACGAGGAGCGTATATACGACAAAACCAATCTTGAAATTGAATTTAATAATCAAGTAAATTTGCTAACTGAGGAGCAACGGTCACTTTTCCAACAAATAATAAACGCAATTGAGGGTAACAAAGGTGGGGTTTTTTTTGTGTACGGCTATGGTGGGACCGGGAAGACCTTCTTATGTAAGACATTATCTGTGGCAATAAGATCAAAAGGTCAAATTGTATTAAACGTTGCCTCCAGTGGGATCGCGTCGTTGTTATTGTCTGGTGGCAGGACCGTGCATTCCAGGTTTCGTATTCCATTGAATCTTACAGAGGATTCAGTTTGTAATATAAAACCTGATGGAGATGTAGCTAGACTACTACATGAAACAAACTTGATTATATGGGATGAAGCGCCTATGGTCCATAAGCATGCATTCGAAGCGTTGGATAGAACAATGAACGACATTTTCAATATCGACATTTCCAACCGATCAAATATCCGCTTTGGAGGAAAGGTTATTGTTTTAGGAGGCGATTTTAGACAGATCCTTCCTGTTGTTCCAAATGGTGGAAGACAAGAGATTGTCAATGCCTCATTAAGTTCGTCTTACCTGTGGAATACATGTAAGTTGCTGAGACTAACAAAAAACATGAGGTTAACAGTTGGAAGTTCAGCATCGGACGCTGAAGAAATAAAACAATTTGCAAAATGGCTTTTGGATATAGGTGAGGGAAATGTTGGTGGTCCAAATGATGGAGAAGCATCAATTGAAATACCAAGCGATCTTCTGATCACTGATACATCGGACCCCATTTCAACTTTAATTGATTTTGTGTATCCTTCAATTCTTGAAAACTTCAACAATCAAAATTATTTCAGTGAGAGGGCTATACTTGCACCTAAGAACGAGGTTGTGCATGAAATTAATGATCGGTTGTTGTCACTATTCCCAGGCGAAGAACGAGAATATCTTAGTTCAGACAGTCTTTGTCAGTCTGAAAGTCTAAACGCTACACAACAAAAACTATACTCTCCTGATGTGCTTAATGGTCTTAAAGTATCCGGCTTACCTAATCATAGGCTATCACTAAAAGTAGGCGTTCCGGTGATGCTCTTACGTAACATTGATCAACAAAATGGTCTTTGCAATGGTACACGACTACAGGTCAAAAAAATGTATAACCGTGTAACAGAAGCCGAGATAATATCCGGAGGGAACATAGGCACTCGCACTTATATACCAAGGATTAGTTTGATACCTTCTGATAAAAAAATTACTTTTGAGTTTCAAAGGAGACAATTTCCGTTGGCTGTTTGTTTCGCAATGACTATTAACAAGAGTCAGGGACAATCACTGTCTAGAGTTGGTCTGTATCTGAAACAGCCAGTTTTCACCCACGGTCAGCTGTATGTTGCTTTATCGAGAGTTAAAACCAGACAAGGAGTTAAACTTCTGATTTTGGACAATGACGGCAAACCTACTAATAAAACGACAAATGTAGTTTACAAAGAAGTATTTTGTGACTTGTGTTCTCCATGTACTCATTCATCGTTCGATCATTCATTCCATGTAACTGTTCTCTAAAATGATCCATAACATTTTTTTGAAGTCATTTAATGTTTATTTTTTGTTGTTTTTTAATGATTTTTGTTAACGTAATACAAAACATGTATACTCATACACACACTTAATATATTAACCTAAACTTCTACATAAAGAAACAGTACGTTGACTTATAATTCGCTATCCATTATCTTCCATAAACACAGTATTAAACAAATTTGCATCATCATGTATCACGAGATATTAAATTATTTGTCTCATTGTATTTTATTAATTTATTATTACTTGAACGGTCATTTAATTCAAACGATTAGTTCAATAAATTAAAGTTACTCATTTGTGTTTTAGTCCACCCGCGAACCTCGCGGGTTCTTAAACTAGTTTACACTATATATATAATAACCTTATACTTTCTTTTATTAGTGATACATTGCTTTGTTTAAATTTCCTTAAATGTTGAATAACAATCACACACAAAATATCCGGATCCGAAACATGCATCTTGTAAACTCAAAGGTATATACGAAATTCGATTATGCCACTATCTTTATGAATTGACAAAAAATGCCCCTAACCTAGGTGATTTATTATGGCATTAACTCTCAAGTCCCTCCACCCATGTGAACACCATGAGCACTTGACCATGGTCCATAGTCCATGAGCATGACAAGTGTTCATCTTCATCGGGTTATATTATAAAAATGTGCATATACACATGTGAGCGCACCTCCTCATATATCTCACTAATTCAATGATTATGATTAAACGATAACATATATTTCACTAATTCAATGATTATGATTAGGGTTGTTGATCAGATTCGGTTAGGAGACAAAAACATATAGTTTTTTTATACCTCGAACTTTTTCTTCTTCCGTATGTGAATAATTTAAAATATACATAGTTTTTTTTTCTAATTATTAATGACATCATCCAGATGTAACACATAGGTTTATATAAACGGTGCAATACACAGGTTTTTGACGTGATTATTATAAATTTTCTTAAGTTAGTTTTTAAATTTAGTATTTTGTACCACCTTAGATTAAAAACATACTAGTTAACTTGGTCTCGGTGCTTCCTTAAGATTAACCCCTCTAGCTAGGTATCGATATAGTGGCATCGATTCCATACATCATAATTCTTGTAGCAACGTCAAGGTTCATGTTTCGCGTCTCAAGAAAATCAAAACATGATGTTGAATCCAGAAACCCTAAAGTGTAGGTGCATGAATGTAAGAAGAAATGTGACTTCATATTCTAGGGTTTCAATGGCCATATGAAATGCCTCATTTTGTATACTGCATGTAAAGTAGAAAGAGTTGTACAGTTCAAATGGGCCACAAGAAGACATCCCACGGTACCCTAGAGCCCATGTTTCCATGTGACTTGGCAACTCACATTGATCTTGACTTGCACGTTATTAAGTTTAAACAACTTGGTATTAACAAACAAAATGTATCTCAACTGACTTTTTAATCAAACTCATCGAGACAAAATGAGATACTCAATTGTAACTGTTTGGATTGGAGGTGCAAAAAGATTGATAAATGATACCTATATAGACGAACTAGAAACTAGAATGTAGTAATACAAGTATTTTGATTTAATTCAGACAGATTTTTAAACTAGCTGGGACGAGTCTAATTAGACGATATGGCTATAATTATAACTAGTTGTAGGACCCGTGTGACCACACGGGTAGCTTTAATAACCATCGAAATAGATTATAATACATCATTTAAATTTTTTGTATTTACTTACATATCTTTATAAAACAATGTTAAAGACAATATGTGTTAGGACATAAAAATTTTATTACTTTGTTGCGAAAAAAATATTAGTTCATGTTTGATATAGAAATTAGCTAACTAAATGATAATTTATTGTCTAAAATGAAAGCATGACCTAATTTTATATTGTCTAATAATTAAAACATGACCTAATTCAAATAACCAAATGTTATTGAACAATTCAATAAAGCCCTTATATTTGATCCGATTAACCTTATATTTGATCCAATTTACCTTAATAATGGATTAGATTTTGTAGGCCCATTAAAACCCTTGTATCAAATCCGGCCCCAAATTCTAATCACTCATCTACCGCTCCATCTGCATCTCCGTTCTTCAAAGGGCGACAAAGAAACGACAGGGAGTGTTGAAGATTTTCCCTTATCAGCAAAAGGTAATCTAAAACGTATTGATTCGATTTTATTCTTCTGAAATCTTTGCTTCATGTAATTTTTTATACCACGCTTGCATGTATGATTTTTGATCTTAGGTTTGTTCTTCTATATGAACTGTAATTTGTGATCATGTTTGTTTATTTGATTTGTTATACTTCAGATTCCATCATATGAATGTTCGTATTGATGTTCGATTGAAGTTTATACTTTTGTATGGATGTTCGATTGAGGTTTATATATTTAGGGCTATGTTAAAAATGATTGTTTATCAGTTGTTGTATAAAGATTTTTTAAGATTATGATGTTTAGTATACTTTCAGTTGGTGTTCTTGACAGATTTTATCAGATTATAATGTTTAGTATAGTTTCAGTTTGTAGTTCTTGATGTGTTATAATTCTATTTTTCATATAAAGATTTTATAAGATTATGATGTTTAGTTTAGTTATATAATTTTAGTCTTTCACAGATTGAATTGTAATATTTTGGATGTTTCACATGTTATGTTCATATGTTGATTACTTATGGTAGTTTAGATGATACATTTGTATTTTCAAGTCTTTGTTCATGACATGTCAAGCTCCCCTGATGCTTAATGAGAAGTAATAATGACGGTCCAAATCAAATGTCTTTATTTTTCTCTTTAGGATAAAATGCGAGTAACAATTTGCAATGAGTTATTAAGCATCATAGAACCTGAATATCACACTTACGCATTCATCACAGTCTCAAACGTACATGATTTGATCATCTGTAGTCGTCAACAAACCAAGGACTTAGGATTTCATATCAGAAACGACAACAACGAATATTGAAGGAAATAGTAACAGCCCGGTTTGGGGTTTTGTATCACACTGTCAAAAATAGAAGCAAGACGAAGCCTTAGAAACTCTCGGCATCGAAAACAACATTTGGTCTTTCACATTCTTGACATTGAATACATAAAATAACGTTTTAATGTTATATAATATTTTAGTCTATTAGTTATACTCTTTTTAATTGCAATACTTAGAATAATCTTTTAACGTTTTACTCTGTTATTTATTAATGATATTCATATTATTTTCTCTGACAGTTCAAACTTAGAAGGATGCATGGGTTTGCTTCTTACATGACCGACAACCAAAAGAAATCTTTGGTTAGTATTTTAATCTCGGTTATGGCGAATTTATTTTCTTTATAACATCATGTTAGACAGTTTCTGATTTTAATATATTTATACATAGGTTCTGCCAAAAAAATATAAACAATGGATAAAAGAGTTTAACTATCCTGTTGGCTTTGTCAAAGTACGGACAACTAATGGGCAAGTTTTTGAAGTCAAGATATATGATTTAGGAAACTTCTATTATCTCTATAATGGGTGGTATTCCGTAGTTGAAACTTTGAAACTACAATCTGGATCGTAGCTCGTATTTCAGTATGAAGAGGCATTACAAAGTTTCCGGATATTTTATTTCTATGACAATATTGCATTTGCTCCATCTGATTATTTTTACTACAGACCCAATGGCGCTTTTGATAAACCTGATGCTATGGTATGTAGTTCGCAATCTGGGTTCGGTATATTTATTATCGTTTCTTATTTATTGGTTGCTAGTATATGAAACTACTAATATTTTTTTTCTCGTTGTAGCATATCAATCGTTTATTTGTACATCACAAGATGGACAATACCATTCCAAATTATCCGGTTGTTATTAGAGGTCCTGGGAAGCATAAAGTTTTTGTTCGAATGGATGTTAGTGACAATCAGCTTTACATAACAACTGCATGGGATCGGATAAAGAAGAAATTTTCACTAAGTGATGAACATCTTCTTGTGTTTGAAATGATTGATCTTCACACTTTTGATATGTCCGTTTTCAATTGTTCCAAGGATGTTGATTTAGTGTTGCTACCATAATTATATGTTGCTATTAAGGAAGAAGTGGTAGAAGAGGTTATCACTATCTCTGATGGTGAAAATGTGCATGACATAACTAAGGACAATGAAGCTGAAATGCTCGCTGTAACTACGAACGACGAAACTATTCCAGTAGTTTTCCGTGTGGACAATCATTTTGTAAGTTTTTGTAACAAAAAAGTACTAACAGGACCTTACATTTTATTAACGATATTATAAAACTATCTTTCTTAACATTATTTGTTGTTGGTTACAGCGCATTAAAAAAGTTCTCGCTAAAAAACTTGGCTTGGATAGGAAAAGGACTTTAAAGATTGTAGATGCTGCTGGAAATGTTTGGGATGTTCGAGTTGGTATCGAGTCTCCTGATGGTCGGTTTTACATAAAAAACATGAAACAGTTTGTGAAGGATAAAAACATGGTTCCTCGTGAAGAGTTTACCCTTAAGTTCGTCATGGGTAAAGGTATTTTCTTGTTTGACTGAATGGTTGTGGGGCTTTTGCAGATAATGTTATTATGTATGGAAACAATGTTTTTTGTTTGTGGTTGTTGGTTTGCTCAAAACTCTTTTGTAAAGGTTGATAGTTTAGTTTTGACCCTGGTGGTACGAAGGGTGTAGCTACTCAAAAGTTTTTGGTTCATATGTTACTGAACCACTGCAGACTATATATTAAGAACATGAAGTGTTCCTAATGACTAACGTTTGAAAGTATTACTTGTATTAGTTATTTCTTGTCTTTTAGATATATGTTATTGTTATTTACCTTTCATTGTTTTATAATTGTTAAATGTATCATTTTTTAAAAATGTATACTATATTTTAAAACAATTCTCTAAAATAACATCCATTATTATTAGATAAAAAGAACATGTTCATAGGATGTGCAAAACATAATACCAAATAACTTCAAACATTAAAAGACTTTTGTTCAAAATGCTATTTCTACAACGACTATAGATTTTGTAGAACTTCTTTATAGACCACGTTAGTTGTGGTTTTACACACTTGTTTTCCCCTGTCACATATCAAGATCTTCAAACCCTTCCTGCTCTTTACTCGAGATACAGCAACGTATAGTTGTCCGTGACTAAAAACCGGCCGTGGAAGATATAAGCCTACACGTTCAAGTGATTGTCCCTGGCTTTTGTTGATGGACATTGCAAAGCATAGAGATAATGGGAACTGTCTTCGTGCAATTTTCACCGGTAATCTTTTATCGGACGGTGTCATTTTCAATCTTGAAATCAAAGTATGATGACCTATATTATTTCCGGTAATAATCTTTGCTTCGATTACAAGTTTTCCAAGTTTTGTTACTTGAAGCCGTGTACCGTTACACAGACCATTTGTTTGATCAATATTTCTAAGTAACATTACCGGAGCTCCAACTTTGAGAACCAATTTATGGTTAGGTAATCCTGACATATGCAATTTGTTTTATACATCCGGAGGAAACAATGCCATGTTAAGGTCGGTTTGATCCTCAGACTCACATAAAGTATCTGAACTGAGATATATCTTTTCTTCACCAGGCATACTATTTAACAGTTCTGTATTTATTGAATCCACAACTTCATTTGTGGGTGCAAGAATGGCTCTTTGTTGGAAGTAATTTGAATCGCATTAAAAGTTTTGCATATCCGGATATGTGAAAGCGATCAATGAAGATATAGGATTGACTGGTGATGTGTTCAAAATGTAACATATAAATTTCATCAAATGAGGCATAAAACTAACCATTTTTAGTACTAATGTTGGAAAAAGTGTGCTTTTGTCTTCCTTTTGTATTTTCAGGATTAAATGAGCTGAAATTAACAAAAGAAGCAAAAAGACATCAAAATCTAACATAAATACAAGAAAAGGAACAAAACGTGACATGCCCGACCCCACAACAACATCTTCCCAAGCAAAACAAGAGATCAGAAGACTGAACACGCCTCGTGCTCAGCCAGCACGGGGGCGTGCCCAAGTGTCAGCAGAAAAGACAAAGTGGTAGAAGCTTCTATTGCCCACCACGGGGCCGTGCTCAGTGGAAACGGGGCCGTGGTCAACTATAAGATTCGCACAATCCAGCAAATCTGCATAGTACAAAGATTCTTCTGCACCACGGGGTCGTGCTCAGCGGACACGGGGGCGTGGTCAACTAATAAGACAAAGCTGCATTAAATGAAGAAAGAGAAGGATGTGGACACGGGGCCGTGCCCGCTGGACACGGGGCCGTGCCCGCTGAGCTTCTGTTCAGCCTATAAATAGATGTGCTTGGCTCAAGCTCAAACCATCCCTTGGCACACCACCTCTCTCACACTTCACCCACCACCCACCACCACCATAACACCATCATCCACCACCATCATCCATTGTCCATTGTAGAGTGTGTGAGTCGTCTCGGGATCCAAGATTGATCGTAAGAGTTCTTGACAATCAAGGCCATGTTTGCCTAAGTCTCTTACATCACTTGGTGAAGACAAAGTGTCTAGTGTAATACTTTTTATTTCTAATCTTTTGCACTTTTTATTTGGTTTTGTATTAATGACTTTAATAACTAGTTGCTTATGTTAAAGGTGATCTTTCCTTATCGTTTGTCCATGGTGTCTTGGCATTATTTTACTGTCTATATAAAATAAAAGATTTTCACCATTCATATCTCCACGGTCTATATGGAGGTATGTTGGCTACCTGGTCGGGGGTTAAGGGAACGGTTTGGTAAAGGTCTTGCCATTGTTCAACGTTTAGAGGTCCTGGAACGGACCTGGGTCAAATTTAGTAGGACCTCCTTCAATACTTCACGGTATTGGATGGCGGGGGTCCAAACTCTTTGATCCCCTCATAAGTTAACTACTATTAATACTATAACCCGGCTATTTAGGACTGTATCCCTGCTGACTCAGACTACTTAGTCGAGGGTAACGTCACCTCCAAAAGAGGGGCCTACCATAATTTGCATTAATAACTTAATTAATTATCTTCCAATAATCCACCCTTTTAGGATTGTATCCTTGCTGACTCAAACTACTGGGGTGAGGGTAACGTCGCCTTCAAAAGAGGGGCCTACTACAATAACTAAGATAATCTCTTAATTATGTGCAAAAGTGCGGAAATAATCAAGGGTTACACTAGATACGAGTCGGAATCAAGTGATTCATCTTGTCTATCTGTTTTTTCTTTTTATTTTTATTTTCAGCATTTTAGTTAGTTTTTATTTTTCTTAGTTTAAAACATTTTTCTAAACTTTTTATTTTGATTAGACGTTGAGGATAAACCGGTACTAAAAGCTCTTGTGTCCTTGGACGACCTCGGTATCTTGCCAACACTATACTACGCTCACGATGGGTGAACTTGCCCATATGTGTGTTTAGTGGTAGTAAAATATCGTGTTTTATAAATTTAAAACTTGGCTAAAAATAAGTGTTAAAGGGGCTTAAAATATACACCTAATAAATATAACACTTCACACGCATCAAGTTTTTGGCGCCGTTGCCGGGGACACTAGGATTTTAAGAAAGTTAGGAATCAACGGCCTAATCATTTTTCTTATTTTTCATTTTTTTAGGATTTTTTTAGTTTTTCAGCTTCTGCAGAACTTTGCACGGGCTGTGCCCGCTGAACACGCCCCGTGCCCAATCATTGGAACTGGCAATCTTGTTTTAAGTCAGACAGTAAGCTGAACACGGGGCCGTGCCCACTCAACACGCCCCCGTGCCCAAGTTTCAGTTACTGAAAACAGAACCGTAAGATCCCGACGGTTGGTAATTTCTGACACAAACATGAGTGATACTGATACTTTTTACTTTCGGCACTCTTATGGTACTATGTGGTGTCAATTATGTGGTGGTAACCATAAAGAATTAGAATGTTTTTTTTCTAAATTATAAACCCCACTATATAGACCCATCATTTCCTAGTATCCTTAAGAGGGGCGAAAGTAAAAATAATCCCTATCGCTCCCTCGAATGCGCCCAACCGGATATTCTAGGAGAAATGCTTCTCGATAAATTATTTCAACTAGAAGATCTAATTTTTAATTGGTTAAAAGAACTTAGGTAAGATTTCAATAATCTTTTCCAAGACAATAACCAAGAAGAGAGGTTGGAACCGCATTCAAACAACTTCATTGTTTCCAATGATACTTCTAAATCTAGTGAGGACTTGAGCGATAGTCGTCCCTGTGTCGATTGTGCCGTGAAGGACTCCCCATCAACTTCGTTTGATGCATACATAGACCTGAGCGATTCGACATACACCTTCTTTAACGAGAGCCCGGGAAAGGGTTGGACTTGTCCACCTACATATAGCATAGGAATCACCCTCACCGACAACCTCTTGCGTTCTCGTCTCAATCTAAAACAATTAAGGTATCTTAGGCACTTTGGGGTTGTTCCATCCAGTAAGGAACCACCCGATCCGGGAAAATTCCTTAAAATTTGAAATCTTTAAGACAGCTTCTAGACACAGGGCCGTGTCCAGGTCAGCACGCCCCCGTGTCCACCCAAAAGATTCCCTTCTGATTTTGTCAGAATGCGGACAAAAATGTGTCAGGATTCTATCTGCACACGGGGCCGTGTCCAGCCGACACGGGGCCGTGCGCAACGTACTGTCGTTTTCTATAAATACAGCCAAGAATCCTGCACATTTGAACCATTCCAGGGACAGAGATTTGAGGAATATTCTCACATACCATCCTAGGTATTTTCTAAAAGAAGTTTCTCAACCATCTTCTTGTCCTTTCCTCTTTTATCCACTTTCATCTTCTTCAATTTTCCTCATACTTCCATTAAAGCTTGAACCTTCTATAGTTTCAAGCCTTATTGAGATGTTTGTTAGATTTTTGTTCATGGAATCTTGATAAAAATAAGTTCAATAACAATGTTTTAAGTTGTTTAAGTTCAAAAATGCTTCAAAAATCATAAAAACAATTTGAAACCCCAAGATTCCTTGTCCAAAAATCCTGCAGATATCTGAACACGGGGCCGTGTTCACTGAACACGGGGCCGTGTCCGAAGTACTGAACCCATAAAATTGAACTCTTTTCGGCATGTTTTCTCAGAATGGCGAGCAGAACAAGCGGAAACTCTTCGTCGCATTCCAGGAACAACCGGCAGGGGAGAAGATCATCTACAGTTGAGGATTCTCTTGTAAACTATGTTTATGCCTTAAGAGAAGCTCTTGATGAAGTAACAAGTGTGGAAGAGGCTTTGGTCGACCGCATTAATCATTTGACGGTGGGACTAGAAGGATGTCTCCGGGAGGTCAACCTTTTGCACCAAAGGTTGAACATTCTCGCCTCTCCTCCTTTGGTACCGATTATCACCCAAAGGGCATGGAATGTGGTGCCGGAAGTCATCATTCCGGCCGAATGGTACACCCTACATCCGGAACCTCCTCAAGACATACTCCGAGGGGTCCCAGTTGGTGTCGCTCATCCTCCACCAGATGTCGAGGAACATGAAGCCGCCTCCCTTCTCCCTAGGGAAATCGAAGAATGGCTCTAGCAACATCTAAGGAACACCGTTCGGCTTGGAGTTCTACATGACTTTTAAACCGGAAGTCTACTTCCGGAATTTTTGGTTCTTATTGTAGAAGTAGAACTCCTTAGGAAGATTTTACGGATCACTTGACCATTAGGACTTTTAACTTTTATTTTCTGCTTTATTTTTAATTTTTAGGACTATTATGTAATTCTCTCTATGATTAATGAATGATGGTTTTATTTAATTTGGTGTTTTGGATGGTGTTGAAATGAATAAACACACTTGAGATGGCAAAGGATGCAAGGGAAACTTGAACCAGCACTCCATGCAGGAAAACAGAACCGTCCGACAAATTTCTGCGTTTACAGTAAGCTCGGCACGGGTCGTGTCCACCCAACACGGCCCCGTGCTGCACAGTCTGCAGAAAAAGACCCAGTTCAGGTAACTGGACACGGGCCGTGTTCACCCAACACGCCCCCGTGTCCAGGCTTCTGTTTCTCTTGTTTTAATTTTGTTACTGGCACTTGAACACGGGGCCGTGCCCGGATCACACGGGGCCGTGTTCAGCGCCCAGTAACACAAAATTTTTGCTTTTCACACCTTTTTACACATTCAATCAACCTAAAAACTTATTTTTGGGACACATTGAGGACAATGTGTAATTTAAGTGTGGGGGGGATGCTAAAACCTTGAAACTTGCAAGTCTTAAATACAAGCCTTACACAAAACTCTATTGGAATCGCTAATCACCCCAAATTTTTTCAACAAAAAATTTCATTTTTTTTACTTGTCTAGGTTTAACTCGGGAAATTCAAGTTCTAAAAAGGTTATATTTTTACGAATTTACAACCGATAGCGTCGTGATAAAAAGAACCAACATAAGAAAATTATGAAAAGGCATGACAAGCTTAGTTAAAATTTAATTATATATACTTGATCACATAAAAACCCATTCCCACAAAAGTGAGTTTTGAGCCTTTATTGAGCAAACACTTACATATCATTTGACTAAATGCTCATTTTCGTTTCTTGTGTGAATAGCCGCTTGGTTCCTACGACTCTAGAACTTGCCATGACGATACATTCCCGGTCCTTACCAACTTAAACCCGAGTAAGTAAATGATGGAAGCATTAGGACTAACCCTTTTTATTTCTACACCATTATTTTTCTTTTTTTTTACCACCTACCCAAAATCCCCCTAGTTAGCCCATTTGAGCATAAACCTTTTCATTTCATAACCCAAACTAAACACCCTTTTTACCCACCAAACCTTTTTCATTTTTAACCCCTTGTTTTAGTAACAAGTTCGGTTCTTCATATGACTTTTCAAAAAAAAAAAAAAAAAAACATTTGTGTTGATGATGAAGCAAAAGAAAATAAACAAACAAGTTCATCAAAAATAACTTTGTTTGAATAATAGCTTCATCAAAATAAAAGTTACGAAAATAAAAAGTCTTACGAAAACCGACACTTGTTACGCTTTTCGCCCTTTTTCTACTAACCACTAACCACCAACCCAACCACCTACCTTTAACCCAAGCCTAACCCTTTACCCACAAAGTCCTCTTGATATTTACAAAGGTATATAAGTTAAAAAGGAGGAGGATTGATTGCTTGGCAAGCCTATGGTAGGAGTAAGTTCCATGCCGCTCTCGAGTGATCCACAAAAATACATTTTCGGCCGAGTGTTGAGTGATCCCCGTGAGGTATGTGAACTTGTATATAAATAGAATTTTACAAAGGCATGTTACGCCCTAATAAGTAATTTATCTTATGAAAAGTTTTTAATAAATCATGACGAATAGGATTGTAAATAAATAAAAATAAAATTAAATAAAGAATCTTGGAAATCCCGACACTCTACGACAAGCCCAAAACCTTCTTTTCTACCCATTCCATTTGGGAGTGTAAATAGCCACATATTAAAGAGTTTTGCTTGAGGACAAGCAAAGATTCAAGTGTGGGGATATTTGATGTGTTCAAAATGTAACATATAAATTTCATCAAATGAGGCATAAAACTGACCCTTTTTTAGTACTAATGTTGGAAAAAGTGTGCTTTTGTCTTCCTTTTGTATTTTCAGGATTAAATGAGCTCAAATTAACAAAAGAAGCAAAAAGACATCAAAATCTAACATAAATACAAGAAAAGGAACAAAACGTGACATGCCCGACCCCACAACAACATCTTCCCAAGCAAAACAAGAGATCAGAAGACTGAACACGCCCCGTGCTCAGCCAGCACGGGGGCGTGCCCAAGTGTCAGCAGAAAAGACAAAGTGGTAGAAGCTTCTATTGCCCACCACGGGGCCGTGCTCAGCGGACACGGGGCCGTGGTCAACTATAAGATTCGCACAATCCAGCAAATCTGCATAGTACAAAGATTCTTCTACACCACGGGGTCGTGCTCAGCGGACACGGGGGCGTGGTCAACTAATAAGACAAAGCTGCATTAAATGAAGAAAGAGAAGGATGTGGACACGGGGCCGTGCCCGAGCTTCTGTTCAGCCTATAAATAGATGTGCTTGGCTCAAGCTCAAACCATCCCTTGGCACACCACCTCTCTCACACTTCACCCACCACCCACCACCACCATAACACCATCATCCACCACCATCATCCATTGTCCATCGTAGAGTGTGTGAGTCGTCTCGGGATCCAAGATTGATCGTAAGAGTTCTTGACAATCAAGGCCATGTTTGCCTAAGTCTCTTACATCACTTGGTGAAGACAAAGTGTCTAGTGTAATACTTTTTATTTCTAATCTTTTGCACTTTTTATTTGGTTTTGTATTAATGACTTTAATAACTAGTTGCTTATGTTGAAGGTGATCTTTCCTTATCGTTTGTCCGTGGTGTCTTGGCATTATTTTACTGTCTATATAAAATAAAAGATTTTCACCATTCATATCTCCACGGTCTATATGGAGGTATGTTGGCTACCTGGTCGGGGGTTAAGGGAACGGTTTGGTAAAGGTCTTGCCATTGTTCAGCGTTTAGAGGTCCTGCAATGGACCTGGGTCAAATTTAGTAGGACCTCCTTCAATACTTCACGGTATTGGATGGCGGGGGTCCAAACTCTTTGATCCCCTCATAAGTTAACTACTATTAATACTATAACCCGGCTATTTAGGACTGTATCCCTGCTGACTCAGACTACTTAGTCGAGGGTAACGTCACCTCCAAAAGAGGGGCCTACCATAATTTGCATTAATAACTTAATTAATTATCTTCCAATAATCCACCCTTTTAGGATTGTATCCTTGCTGACTCAAACTACTGGGGTGAGGGTAACGTCGCCTTCAAAAGAGGGGCCTACTACAATAACTAAGATAATCTCTTAATTATGTGCAAAAGTGCGGAAATAATCAAGGGTTACACTAGATACGAGTCGGAACAAAGTGATTCATCTTGTCTATCTGTTTTTTCTTTTTATTTTTATTTTCAGCATTTTAGTTAGTTTTTATTTTTCTTAGTTTAAAACATTTTTCTAAACTTTTTATTTTGATTAGACGTTGAGGATAAACCGGTACTAAAAGCTCTTGTGTCCTTGGACGACCTCGGTATCTTGCCAACACTATACTACGCTCACGATGGGTGCACTTGCCCATATGTGTGTTTAGTGTTAGTAAAATATCGTGTTTTATAAATTTAAAACTTGGCTAAAAATAAGTGTTAAAGGGGCTTAAAATGTACACCTAATAAATATAGCACTTGCCCATATGAAGAATTTACAATCATGCTTCTGGTACCTTTTGGAATGACTGGAAGGATTTGTCTAAAATCACCTCAAAAAATCACAATCTTTCCACCAAAAGGTTTGTTCTGCAAGGACGGATTACTGGAACGGGCTTTATCTCTCATTGTTCTATCCAGAGCTTCAAAACAATGCTTATGTGTCATTGGCGCTTCATCCCAGATTATCATCTTAGTTTCTTTTATTAAGCCTCCTAGCTCACTGTTCGGTTCTATAGAGCATATAGAATCCTTGTTAACATTTATCGGAATTACAAACCTGGAATGAGCCGTTCTACCACCATCTAATAGAAGTGATGCAATACCACTGGATGCAACACTTCACCATTGGAAAGTAACGCAGCTGTAAATGTTTTCCACAGAAATGTTTTACCAGTTCCACAGTAACCATATAGAAAGAAAACACCTCCACTTCCTTTACCAACTGCATTCATGACGGTTTGATACAATTTTCGCTGTTCATCAGTTAAAGATTTTAAGGAAGCTGCAAGTTCCTTTTTTAAGATAGCCCGATCATACGAAAGTTCCTTCATTATCAATTGATTGTTCAATGCTAAAATGTAGTTGTCAGGAACATTGGGCATGTCGGAAAAACTGCTTAACGTACTTCCATAACCAAGTAACAGTTTTTCGATATGTGATAAGCAAATATTTTCAATCTCTTCCTCTAGAAGAACCGAATCTAAAAAATAAAACAGATGTTTAGTAATTAGATTTTTTAAATACTTGATTAAACTAAAATGGAATCTGAAAATTTATTTAAGTTTTTAAAATTACCAGGAATACCAGTAATCCTCCGTTGCTGATATAATATATCTTCACACAATAGAGATTTTGTTTCCATCCAGAAATTACCCGGCCTAGAAATGGAGTTTGACATCAACAGCATTACAAAAAATGTACGCAAGAAATCAGAAGTGGCCCATGTGCTTGCTTCATTAATGGCCATTAAATACTCCATATCATCGCCCAACAGACCGCAAACGAAACATGCATCTTTAAAGGTATCATATATTTTTCCATCAACTGTTTTTATATCATTGAAACTCATTGGTCCTATAACGTGATTCAATAAAATTCCCAAGAAATAACAATCACCAAGTGATGGAGGTACATAATGTATGCTACCAACTGCACCAAAAGGTTTTTTTCTATGTACCCACTTTCATGCTTTGCGTATCCATACAAAGTATCTGGGGAACTCTATATACTTCAACGTTCTAGCAAAAGCATCCGTTTGATTACATTTCATCCATTCTGTGAACATAGACATTTTCACAGTTGGGTTACTGACCACGTCACACAAGTTTGAATTATCGTCATAAACAATAGCCTGACCATCTTCACAGTGAAAAGGTAATATTTCAACAGATGGAAATAGATAGTGTATGTCAAACTTAAAGATTCTCCAAGCAGCTTCACACGCTGAAATATATCTACAATCAAGATATGGTTTAACTTCATCTACTTCTGTTTTGTTTGACAGATTTTCATTATTTGTCATTTCCTCATTTTGAGGGTTCACATTAGCAGTGGTGGCACTTTCGTAAACAGAAGCTGTCACTCTATCCAGGACCCTTATTAATGTATTTGAATAAATATTTGATGGATCCTGTTTGGTTACACCACTCAACATTTATGTGGCACTGATACTTTTTTAGTAGCATAGCATTGTACGGAACTACAAACCTATTGTCAAGCAACACGCCATTTTTTTCTACTGTGTTGCATGATTGACGACGACGGTAGACAGGATATCCTTCAGAATCAACACAAGTCTAATCTACATATTTTTTTGGAAACTTCTTCGAACATTTTAAATTAACCATGCATGGACAATGAGGATTGTCTGTACCACAAGGAACATGGAACATAAATTGTTTGACAAGTTCATACAGTTCAGTATCCATCTCTTTGTCAGGTATTTCAGCACTAATAACCAAATCGATTTCTTTAGCCGTTGGAAACTTGCTCTCGGCACTTAAGAACAAACATATATGAGCATGAGGTAGACCACGTTTCTGAAATTCGATTGTATAAATAACTGAAATATCACATCCAAAAAAGTGTTAGTAAAGGTATTATTTGAGAAATTAATTCAAACAGTTTACAATGACTTACTTGCTTGCATCCCACCAAAGAATTTATGTTTCTTGAAATCTTGAATTAGATGATTGATTTTAATTTTGAATAACCGTGCGATAATATCCGGTCTATCTTGAGGGTTCAACCGTTTGTCTTTTAAACATCTATAAATCTCAGGCCAATTGGGATTACAAGTGACTGTTATGAAGAGATCCGGATATCCTACAGCTTTGCAGATTGCCATAGCATCTAGATACTTTTGCATCATATATCTTGCTCCACCGGTAAATGAAGATGGCAACAAAATTCGTTTTCCACAATTTGATGCATCGCTTTGGCCACTTTTAACACTTTGATTTAAATTCTTAAACGTTTGACTTCTAAGTTTGGGTTGTTGTGTCTTTATGTAAGCTAACCGTGCAGATTCTATCATTGTATACGCATCAACTAAAAACTGTTGGAATAGCTTTTGGGCATTGAGTAACAACGAAAATTGGTTGGCTATGTCTTGTATTCTGTAACTAAAGTACTCTCTCATTGTGGTGCTGGTTCTAAGTATATCACAATCAACTGAAACACCTCGATGTTTAATACCAAGTCTAAATCCATCTTCTGCATATGGGAAGATAAGTGGATATTGTAATGCAAGATAAGAGGGATGAAGCTCACTAATTCTCTGAAGATCGCATGATTTTGTTTGAACTATGATATCCCTTTTATCAAATCCTCCATCAAAATCACCAATTATTAAGGCAGCAATTTCTTCAGCAGTGGGCAAGTTAAAAATTCTACCATCCTTATCCCTTACTCCAATGAGCTTGAGTCTTACATTTTGCCAATCATTTTCTTTAAAAAAATCTCGTACCATTCTAAATGACTTCACAAGTGGATTGCATGAATCCAACATTTTTTTTAAGACTCGATATGATGGCAAGATCAAGTTGTTGTTTAGTGTCTGTCTTCGAACCTTGCTCGACACTGTGTAAAAAATGACATTATTATATAGATCAGATATATATAAAACACTTGACATAAATCAGTATTTAGTGAATGCTTAATTTACCTTACAGCCTTTTGACGGTTAAAATCCTCGTTTTGGGAATCATAAATATAAAGCTGTGAAAATTTGGGCTCTTCACCATCATTCGGTAGCAGGCTACCAATGCGATGGTAATTTTGTCCTTGCAGTCCAAAAACATAAGGACCTTTGGTTTTTTGAAAAGTTTTAGAAACCTTGCCACCAAGGGATGTGAAGGAAAACATCATGTTATATGCTCAATATTATTCATGAAATTGCGGCTTTCAGGAGTAACTCTTTTGTAAAATCTTTCGAGCAGTGGAGGACGAGCAGGTGAGGAAGGCAATTCAACGTCTCCGTTCGAACAATAAAGAGAAAAAGGCGATTTATTAGAATCCAAATTACCCCTAAGCATTTCATCTTTCCAAAGCATTGCATGACAGTAAGAACATACAAAAATAACATCTCCATGATCAACGTATTCTACAAAATTATATAGGCAGGTAAAAAAATGATTATATAAGTGAAATATTAGGAGATTAAACTGTTATCTGGAAACATACTTTGATAAGTTTAAGGAGGGTATGTACCTCTTGCAATTTCGTAAATCTTTTTAACGATAGAAGATGGTAAACAATCATAGGAATTGGAATCATCAAAGTTAGACCTTTCACCAGGGTATGAATTTTCTTTTCCTGCCGTTTCATTTGGAAATGACAATTAACATCGGCTCCAACAGGTAGGAGGATAAGCAATAGATTCGACAAATATAGTGAATCGGAAACCTATATTTAATTTTGCATTAAAAGTAAAACACATACCACTAAACGCTAATACGGAACATTTTGGCAACTGTCGAGAAGTTCTAATATCAATATTCTGAGGAGTTGGAATATCACTTCGACGGGACCTTACTGTAACATGATCCACTTGCAAGACAAAATTTACAAATGTTATAAAACTTAGATTAACATTCAATAAATGATTAACAGTAATAACAAAAGTGTATACAACATACAGTTTGTAATATCCGTTAATGGGCTGCTCTCAATTTTATGATTTGATGGTTCAAGGGGTGTGACCATTGAAGATGTCCTCCTTACATCAGCTACAATGGATAAATCAAATTTACTTATATCCATGGTTTTGAAACTTTGTTTCCTCTTTCTAGAGTCATAAACACCATAATTAGCCTTTCCGGATTGTCCTAAAATTGAAACAAAGGAACAAGGTCAAATCTGATAGCATACCTTAAAAAAAAATAAGATTTATAACCTTACCAAGACTGGATGAAGTCCGAGGAATTGTACTAACACATGTTCGATCTAACTTGTCGGGCGTGTGACATGCTGTACATGAAGAGATTTGGTTAATTTATGCTACAAACACTTACAATTTTCACGTATTTTACATAGACATATTCAATAAACAACAACAATCAGTATGTAAGATAATTAGAAAAGTAGCACAAGAGTTATTTACCCATATTTTTAGAAGAGGATTCCAACGACATTACACTTTGATTCTGATTTACACTGGATGGCGTGTAATGTAGAGTTGAGGCTTCGTAGACACCTTTTGATGATACTTGTTGATATATATCAAGAAACTGATTTCAGCTAATATAACATTACATATATATATTTATTTAAAAAAAATGACCATAAAAAACATACCTCCATTATCGTTTTTTGTAATAGTAACATTGCCCAGAAGTGTATCAATAATAGGAGGTGTCTGTACAAATTGAACCACACCACTGTTTCTACGCTTATTCAAGATAGACTTTCTTATCTTCCTTGATTCTTTGGACTGTTGGGGACTGCACTGTGGAAAATACTCTCTATGTCTTGGTATAAAATTCTTTTTACTCTCCATAATTGTACATAAGAATTGAGCAAATATGTGTGATTTAAGGCTAGCTACAGGTGATTATTGTAATCACTGTCCAAAAAAATATTTATTCTCAACAGCTAGTGGTGATTGAACATCCCCATTTAAAACCTAACTAAATAAGTGGATGATCACAGACAAATCTTCAGAATAGATTTAAACAAATGAGATATAAAAACCTACCATTTAGTGTTCATCGATTGCTTCCAAAGTAAGAGTGTCTTCAATTGTAACTTGAGTTTTTGGCGCTAATTTTTTATCTTCGCTTTGATTCAGTCTTCAAGAAGCTATAAACATAGCGGACGATATGAAATTGTGATTTAAGAAACCTGATTCATTTTGTGGGCCTTTGACAGGATTTTATGGTTCACAACTTATGGGCCATAAATTATTGAAAGACTTACACCATTTAATTGCAAAAGACAGCCCAATTTGGGGCCCTTTGGTTGATTTTATTTGGTACTGATTTTATTTGTTAGTATGTTTACATACTGGTGTTTGTATAAAAAATATAAGTAAGTGAAATTGAAACATCCATAATTTATATGGATTTAAATACTACATATTTTTTTATCATCCTTGTCTTGGTTTTACCAATCTATTGGTTCCTAGAATGAAGTTACTATAACGCGATCCACCCGATTTATATTTGGAGTTGAAGTTTAATGATAGATTTTTTACCGAGTCACATTGTCCGATAATTTATGTGCACCAAGAAATTTATATGGATTTAACTACTACATGTTTCTAAACATTCTTGTCTTGGTTTTATAAGGAATTCGTTGGACCCCTTAGAAACATCATAATTTATATGGATTTAAGTACTACATATTTTTTAATCATCCTTGTCTTGGTTTTACCAATCTATTGGTTACTACAATGAAGTTACTATAACGCGACCAAATAGCCAAGTTATATTTGAAGTTGAAGTTTAATAATAGATTTTTAGCGAGTCACATTGTCCCATAATTTATTTGCATACAGAAACTTATATAGATTTAACTACTACATGTTTTCTAACCATCCTTGTCTTGGTTTTATTAGGAATTCGTTGGGCCGCTTCGGAACAGGCTTTCCAATTTATCAATCTATTGGTTCCTACATTACTTTATAAAAGGGTAGGTTAATATTTATGAATTATATCCTATCATAACGAAAATTGATTAAACTTAAAGAATATAACTTCTTTCACATAATTTGTAGATATTAACAATTTCTTTGTAATGCGTTTATAAAGTAAACATACATTCAAACTCTATATTAAAAAAGTAGAATTTAGACTATGCCAAACTAATTTAGACATCTCATATACTATATTCACAAATCAAAACACACATTATAAGTAAAGATTATATTTCCCAGCATAAAATCTAGATTATATTTCTCAGCATACAAAAAAGTAAACCACATAATGGTTTACCACATCTTCCAAGTTCATAAATTACCAACATCTAAAACATACAAAACAACTATTTCAGTAGTTTAACACTTACCAACGACAACCAAACTTCAAACAACCACATACTTAAGTACATACCAAAAACATAGGTTTGCTTAAACATCAAAATATAACGACGTGAAAGGAGCTAAGTGTTAAGCCTAGATGGCTTCCTCCGGTTCCTTTTGTTGTTAGAAGAGAGTTCCCCAACATTTTGACCTTCCACATCCTGCAACGAATGTTTACCATTAGGACTGGTGGCCGAATCCTTCTCGGCTTCGACAACGGAAGAGTCGGCCATAACAGATACAACATACTTCAATTAAATCACAAAACAACTAATAAGGTATCAAATAATGTAATATAATCTACACTCAAGCGAAAACGAAACTGTAGAATTCCTATTCACCTTTGAAATATCAGTACCGGCCATCTGTGAGGATTCAGATAATAATTGAACAACTTTGAATTCTGAACCTTCTTGACTAAACACCTAATATCAAAATATTACCAAAAGGGAATTCACTTAAGATATTTAAACTACAAAAATTGGAAAGCAAAAAATAAATCAATATAAGATATACAAAAAGTCTTACCTCATCAGCAACCTCAAGAGCATTTCCATTACCAGCAACCAATTCAGCGATTATGTCCGGATCATCACATACTTTTTGGATAGTGTAGACGTGGTAGTCATGGTTAAGGTTGTAATCAGAAACTTCAATTTTAAACGCCAACTTCTTTTCGACCAACCATGATATTTCATGGGGAAAAGTTGCAGTATCATTGACCTTAACTTGGCGTTCCCTTATATCATTCGCAGTTGAACCAATAAGCTTCATTACATCTTTATCAAACATCACAAAAGAAACGCTGCCAGTTTCATCTTGCACTCTCAAATGTACTTTGAACCTGTAATAAATGTCAAGTAAATTACAGCTAAAACCATAGCAGTTCTGGACATAAAAAGATCATTGTAAACTTACTTTATGGTTATCGGTGTGCATTCTTTATCGCATTTCGGACAAACCAATGAAGTAGGTGACAGATTCATGACCTCATCAGAAATGGTTTTAGCATATTGTAAGTACTCAATTTTGGTCAACACCTTCTTGTTACAGTCTCGACATGCCGGATAAAACCAGCCATAGTTTTGTTGAACAATTTTGATCGTTGCAACTACCACACATGACATTACCTACGATATCACAGATAAAGCTTTATTAACATGCTCAATTGATAAAACATAGAAAACATTAACAAAATGAAATGCCTATGAATGTATATAGAGTTATTCATACGCTATCAATCTCAATAATTTTATCAACATGTCTCTTAGGAGTCTCAATTAGAAATTCTTGACGGACTGGAAATACACTCTGAGATGAAAGTATGGTTTGAGAAGAAGAAGCACCAGCTTCAAATTGTTTCACTAAAAGACTATAAAAATAAAACCACAATTAGCGTTAATACTCACACTTATGTTAATAAAAATATGAAAAATATGAAATATAAATCAGTGATAGTACCTCCTGCGAAGTTCATTAATCTCATCAATTTCTTGGTTGAGAAATAGACGACTTCCAAACTTATCATTCTGAACAGTATATTGACCTGCAAGAAACAATATACATATCCAACAATTCATTACAAATCACTACAGAAATAAAAAAAATGTTCTAAAAAAATGTAACAAGATGGATATTGGAAAAACTAAACTAAATAAATCAGTCAAATATAAATTACCCTGCCACTTCTTAATCCCCGCATGCTGAATGACAGCCATCACAGTCTCATTCGGAGAGTTTTGAGACAAAAAATCATTAAATTCTTGTGCATACCCATTCCACAAAGTACAACGGACTACTTCTCCCCTAAAAGAAACAGATAAAAAACAGCATTAAAAGTTTAAACAATCATTTACTATGAATATTGTATATGATTTACTAATCATTTACATTAAATAATGACAATGATTTACTATGAATATACCATTAAATGCAATGAAGAATGTTATATATAAAATAATCTAATCATTACTATTGTATTAAATAAGAACAATCATTTAATGAATCTTTAGTACATTAAATACAATCATAACACACAAACAAATTTATATAAATGGCAAATTAGAATTTACTGGACATCTTGAAGATCCAAGTTCATCTTTTTTCTTTCGTTAGGAAAGATTTCCATATCTCCACACCAGACAACAATTCCAACAACATCTAAAATGGTAAACATAGCAACAGAAGCCAGATTCGAAAGGGAGGCAAAACATAAATCAGATTATCAGAAACAGTCATACCGCATGTGAGCAGATCCTTTCCTTCTCCATTAACAATGTCTGAATGTGCAATGAAATTAAATCCATAATCAACACCTTGCCAACCATTCGCACGCCTAACAACCGTACACCGGTAAAAGTTAATCTTGTAACCATGGTTAATAACTTTGTAAACATCGGTGTTTTCTCCAACACCAAATCTGGAGATAATAACAAATTCATCCTCATGAAGTTGTGAGATAAACACAGGTATCAATGGAGCCTTAATCCCTGCCTGAATCTTACGGCCCTGACAAATAAATGAAACCACATACTTTAGAAACAAACAAACAAACAGTACCTCAAAAAAATATGAAAGATATGAAAGATACTCAGCTAAAGTCTCCACATATGAAGGATCAATAACCAACTAATATTCATGTTTGTTTCATTGTGCCTAATCCTATAACAAAGAAACAAACAGTAACTATCTATAAAGGACCAAAAACCAACCAAAATATTAGTCTTTTTATCATTATAACTAACCCTAAATTACACAAAACAGAAAATACATAACCATGTAACTTTAGTTACACAAACCTAAATTACAAAAAACACTTTCAAAACATAAAGAATGTTCGTATTTGTTTCATTATGCCTAACCCTAAAACAAACAAACAAACAGTAAACAATAATCATCTATCAAGGATCATAAACCAACCAAACAAATATTCATCTTTGGTTCTTTATATCTAACCCTAAATTATCAAGGATCCAAAAAAACAAACAAAAAACCATCTTTCTTTCTTTAAAGAAAGAAACAAACACTATTTCGGAGGAAAAAACAAACAAACAAATATTCATCTTTGTTTCTTTATATCTAACCCTAAATTATAAAGAATCCAAAAAACAAAAAAAAACCACCTTTGTTTCTTTAAACAAACAAACAAACAGTAACTTTAAACAAACAAACAAACAGTAACTTTACAATAATCATCTATTTAGGATAAAAAAACAAACAAACAAATATTCATCTTTGTTTCTTTAAACCTAACCCTAAATTACACAAAACAAATAATATATAACCGTATAACTAACAAACCTAAATTATACAAAACTCAAAACACAAACATAAATTATAGAACCACCTCGGAGACACAAAACTCAAAATCAAAATGATAAAAAGAGTAAAAAAGGACAAATGCTTGACAAACACTAATACCTTCTCATCGAGCAAGATCAGATCCATCCGAAAGGACTGAACCCATTTCCGGATGATTCGACACTTGAGATTCCACATATCTTTGGACGGATTCAAATCATCAATGAAACTGAGTGACAAAGATGGTGGTTCACCACCGGATTTCTTGCCGGATGACATAGTTTGTATAGAAGATGAGGAGATTTTGAAATGAGAAGAAAGAGTGAAATGGAATCGGTGAAAATTTAGAATGAGAAGAAAGTGTGAAGAAGAAGGAGAGAGACTGGAGATATGATCACTTCTTATAGTGCATTAAATGCTAATTTCTTCTCCCCATGCAATTTCAAACTTCCCTCCTAAATAAAACCATTTTTTAGTAATAATAAAATCAGATTATATATTTTAGATAGATTTATATATATATAAATATTGAAAACGGAATTATGACATCAGCGAGTACATGTGGCATAGCTTAGAAGTTGACACGTTGGCAGATTTACATCAGCAGAAAGTCTCTTATTATAAATAGTATAGATCTGTGTATAATTGGATTTTTATTAAGAAGACATGAAAACTGAACGAATAACGTATTGCTACAAATATGTTTGGAACATATTGTGTTCATCCTATATTTCATGTGTCATGTATGACGGTATGTGATCAGTTATGGTGCCAAAATTAACTATTTCCAGCTAGTCGTTTTTCAGTTATATATGTATATTTTCTTTTGACGTTAAAAAACTAATGCCCTATGTATAAAAGTACTTGAACAAGTAAAGACTAGAACAAGTGAAGAGTAGAACAAGTGAAGATATATTGCTCATTTGCTTCTTCAATTCTTTTAAATTTCCCGAGATAATTATTTATAAATAACCCTAAAAAAGTGTGTAGAATCAATATTAGAGTTAATTATGCTAATGGAGCCCGTGCTTTGAAGATATTTAGTTTTTGCTCATATAGTTTAATAATTACATGTGAAAAAATCAAATAGAAAGTTTAGTTTTGATGGGAAGGATAGAAAGCAATAAGAGGATACCATGTGACAAAGATGAAAAAACATAAGGAGTGATATTTTAGTCAAAATTCACCATCTTAATAAAAAAGAACAACATCTGCAATTCATTTCTCATCCCCGTATACTCAAATCCACCATTTTCAAAACCATAAACTACCACATCACAACCAACATCACCACCTCCACCACCACTTACGATCGCCACCATCTTGCCAGAAACTAGATCTGAAACCACAACCACCACCTTCAACCATCTGTTGGGTTTTTCATATGTGAAACCACCATTCCACCATCCACCCTCACCGCAACAAGTTTCCCCATGGTTGACGTGATGTCGTGGTCACAATCAAATTTAATCCCATTAACAACTATAGATAGTGGTAAGAGGGTATCGAACTCAGGGAGTATGTGGAAAGTGTGTTGATTTTATAGCTTTGCGATTAAACTACAATTAACCTAATTTGCAGAAAATAAAGATCAATGATTTGGATTGTTGTTTTAGAAAACTAAATTAATAACTAATTGCAAATCAAAAGTTGGTTGTAGAACAGATTAGGAGAAGACAATGACCATCTTAGGATTCAGTTTCTTTAAACAATTGTGTGAAATTTCAACTAGAAAGAGTTACATAGACATAACTCGTGCATAAATAATTGAAGTGATAAAAGGGAACAAAGTACTCGGATTATATAAACGCGAGGTTGTTTCCCGATGATCAATTAATCAATAACCAACCCTAACCCTTCCCGTGATATCTCGATTGCCAACGGCCCAAGAACGTACGATTGAAATTAGAAATTGCACTATCAATTAACAAGCTACAAACAATTATGCATACACCATGATAAACAAGCAACACAAGTTATCATTCTAGAAATTCAGAAATAAACACACAAAAGTTCAAGAGAAACCTTCACCTATGATGATCACCGAAAGTTTTAGCCACACATAGCTTGGTGAATCATCATAACAATCAGTTCAATGTTCATATGAATCAAAATCACAAACCGAATGATAGAAATTGTCTAGAACCAAGCAAGAACAGCCAAATTCGCCCCTAGTGTCTCCAATAACCGACCAATGATGAGAATAGTTGAAAAGACACCATAAAACTGATTAAATGATGGCAGTTACGTTTTCCTCGCAGCCTCCACCGTAAATTACGATACCACCGTAAGTTACGGTGGACCAAAAAGTGTTACGGTGGGTCTCTACTGCCTTACGGTGGACGAAAAATGCTGGGGTCTACCGTAAATTACGGTACCACCGTAAGTTACGGTAGGCTTCAGCATGAAATTTTGTTTTCAGCATAACTTTTTCGTTTCAACTCCGTTTTCTTCACCGTTTTCGCCTCCGTTCTCGTAATTCCGTCCTCTATCATGCTATCTTCTTAATTCTTCAGTTCTAATAAATTATTTTCTTCATGTATTCTCCATCTTTCAATCTCTAATCCAACCGCGCCTATTCTGAAGCTTCATTTCCACACTTTTAAGCTCCGAATGTACCTGAAACATAAGCAACCGTAGTTATCTAATTCAAGATAATTACACAATTAAATGAGGGATAAACTTGTCTTTTAACATCATAAAGGGTTGTCCTACGGACCACCCGTCACATCCCCACACTTAACCGTTGCTTGTCCCAAGCAACTCATTAAATAAATTTCAAAACAAGCGATCAATGTAAACCAAGCTAAATGTGCCGTCCTTTTACTAACTTTCAATCATACCACAAGACACATCCCTTACAAAAAATCTCTCGGTTACAAGAATTATTAGCATAATGCTAAACCACTCAATGCGTGTGTGTGTGTGTGCGACAATAAGCTTGTATACAAATCAAGTTTCCTCCTAACAAATATCTAACATGCTTTAGAATCAAAGGGACTTGCGGGTTGTAACGGGGCTAGGTGTCAAGGTAGGAAAATGGTGGAATACATATGAAAGAGCTAATTGATTTGACCCGGTTTTTATTTCTACCACTAAACAAAGCAACCATCAAATATATACACAACTTCTTCAACATTCTCAACTACTATTGCAACCAATCACTTCTTCTTATATTTTTCTCATATTTTTCTTCTTTTTTTTTCTTTTCTTTTCTTTCCTTTTTTTTATATAAGATATAAGAACTCACACAATATACAAAAACATCAACATTCACAACTAGACTCCTAAACCGGGTCATCTCAAAAGGTAAAGTTTTTTAGAAAGTAGGTTCGGGTCACAACCGAATGGTTTAAGGCTCAAACATGGCTTTCTAAAGACCAAACCCCCACCCCTCACAATACCAAGCTCATATATGTAAAGTATGAGGTCCAACCCACCAATCCCGCACTCTCACACATCTAGACGAGGCCTTCCTAAAAGTCCCCCTATCATTTTCAAAAGCATGCTAATTCTAGGATTTAACAAGAATTCATACACAAGTTCTATTAACACAACGCACACCGCCACTCAAACAATGAAAAATCAACAACAATCATGTGTGGCTCAAATCCTCACCAGGAAAAGACTAGGAATGGGTGTCGGTGTGTCAAATGGCACAATATCAAGTTTTCAAATTTTTACAATTTTCGCTTGGCTTCACAAAAATTTTAAAATTTCTCAAAAATTCCCCCATCCCCACACTTGGGATACATTGTCCCAATGTATGGTTTTGAGGGAAATATCGCTTCTAACCAAAAACATTAGCTTTCGCTAATACTCTCAAATCCCAAATTTCTTTCTTTTTTTTTTCTCTATTCTTAAAAACATCAACACCACCAACTAGCATAACCCAACACAAAACATCAAACTAATACACCCCCAAACCTCCCAACCATAAACAAAAGCAAACAACTAACTACCAATATTTCAAAGCTAAAGAACACAACAAGACTAAGGAAAGAGTACATTGACCTGGTGAAGTTTTCCAAAACAGATGTTGTAAATGATCCAATTTCCTATCACCACCTTCACACAAATATCCGCACATCTTCCCCACACTTGGGTGTTGCCATGGCCCTGAAACATAGAAAACTAAAGAAATAACAAGATCAGTGAAAAACCTCGGGTTGCCTCCCGAGCAGCGCTAAGTTTTCAGGTCTTCAGCCAGACCGTGCCACCCCCATTTATGGTGGCTCAAAGAATCGGTTCCTATCACCTCCCCCACTGTAGCTTGTCTTTGGGCAAAATGCATCCGTCTCATTTTGACTCGGTGGGTAATCAAATACACTCCTGCTTGAACCCATATGTGTTTCTTCACGGTCCGGTGGGTGCTTTTTTCTCATTCGTTGTAACACATTTTTCATACAATCACTAGACTCACCACCCTTCCTCTCAATGGACTCATAACTAATCCCTCTAGTTTGAACATCAAAGTACAACCTACGGTTCTTTTCGGTCATGGTAATAATCTCGTCTCTACAATTAATTTGAGCATTTGCTGTGTATAGAAACGGTCGACCTAAAATTACCCTTTGTTTGATGCCATATTAGTAGAAGCATAGTCCAAAACTAGGAAATCCACCGGGTATTCAAATTCTCCCAACTGAATCTTAACATTCCTAAACATTCCCCGTGGACACCTCTAACTTCCATCCGCCAAGCTCACCATGGTGTCTATACCTTCAAGTGGACCAAAGTCGTACATATCGTATAGATCGCTTGGTAACACACTCATGCTTGCCCCGTAGTCCAACAATGCGTGAGGGATTTTTAATTTTCCCACACGGATAGGCACGATTGGCGCTTCATACTCTTTATCATTCTCGACTTTGTCATCTTTTTCCAAACCTGCATTCACTTGATACGAAGAAGTTAGCAATGTTTCATTAAATTTAGTATTTGGAACGGTGCTTACCACATTGATGTTAATGCTTTTTGTGTTCTTGGGATTTGTCACCGTGTCACTTGGTAATTGACCTTTTGCTTTCTTCAATATCGCCACGTCACTCGCAAGTTGACCCATTTGAGTGGTCAACGATTGGATGCTTTTGTCACGAACCTCGTCCTTTTGCATCCGAACCTCATCACGTTGATTCATTCGTTGCATTTCACTTTGCATCACCTTCAACATCTCCATTACTTCGTTTCCACCCGAAGAGCTTTGACCCGTTTGATATTGCCTTTGAAATCCTTGGTTTCCTTGGAAATTCGGGTTAGCTTGATTTGAGGGGTTCCCATACCGAAAATTTGGGTGGTTCCTCAACCCGGGGTGGTAGGTATTAGAATTCATGTTATAGTTTCTACCACCCCCTCCTTGACCTTGACCTTGAACCGCATGAACTTCTTCATATTGCCCTTCTACCATTCCTTGGCAATTTTCAGCCGCATGACCTATTTCATT
The DNA here is from genome assembly GCA_030545235.1 of Helianthus tuberosus. Classification (NCBI taxonomy): domain Eukaryota; kingdom Viridiplantae; phylum Streptophyta; class Magnoliopsida; order Asterales; family Asteraceae; genus Helianthus; species Helianthus tuberosus. The sequence continues at coordinate 20,874,115 of CM060436.1, read as the reverse complement.
ACACAAAGCACACACATCATAAATTTGGTTAGTAGTTTGAACATTACCATCATCTATTGCGTGCACTTGAGGTCGGGCAATGGTCGGTCGCGCTCTCCTCGATGCTTGAGCCTTTCTCTTTGATGTAGTTGCCATATTCTCCAAAAACTCCCAATCGTCATTCTCATAGTTTGTGCCAAAAGTCCCACCGGTAATGGACATTAAATCTCGAGCATCCTCGGCACTCAACCCCTCGTGAAAGGCATTCATCAACTCCCAAAGTTCAATCCCATGGTGAGGGCAATTTTTAATCATCATATTGAAACGTTCAAATGCCTCATGGAACATCTCACCATGTTGTTGTTGGAAGCTCCTCAATCCTTTTCTAGCATCGTTGGTCTTTTGGGCGGTGTAAAATTCGTCTAAGAAAATATGCTGCATCTCCGCCCAAGTATATATAGATGCTGAAGGTAAAGTGTAGAACCACTTCTTTGCCTTATCCTCCAAAGAAAATTGAAATAGTACCAACTTGATATCATCGGCCGAAAAACCTTGACTCCCAAAAGTATTGCACATTGAGTCATATGCCTCTAAATGGAAATACGGTTCCTCCGTTGCTAGACCTTTGTATTTCGGCAAACTTTGCAAAGAATTTGTTCTTACTTCAAAGGTTCTTCCTTCATTGTTGTGAGGGATAACTACCGGTGAAGGGTTTTGAGTAATTATCGGCCTGAAATGCGCTTCTATTCCCCGTGCTTGTTCCCTAAGATGCCTTCTTGGAACACCCAATCGACCCCTTGGACGAATAGGACCCATAGGTCTTGATATATGCCCTTGTGGTGCGAACGGTGGTTGAAATTGTTGTTGTTGTGGCACTCCACCTACATTTGCCATTCCTTGAGATTGACTTTGCACATAACCAAACTCTCCTTGATCACCATAACCCCCATAAGCATACCCGTCTTCATCGTAGCCCTCAAAATCTTCGTATCCTTCCTCATATCCATCTCCCCCTATACCCGAAGTTTGCCCAAAGGGAAGAGTCGAGTATTGAAAACCCGATTGGTTCGATGGTCTAAATGTTGAAGTTGCATGAACGACCGTTGAACCTTGGGGTATTGAATAATGTGACGATGACTGACCCGAAACTGGGAAGAAATGAGTGAGTGGTGGAATTGTAGTGGAAGGGTTAAAGGAAAGATTGGGTTCACTTTGAGTAGTAATCGGTTGTGTGGTGTTAGATGGTGTAGTGTCATGAGGTGGAGTAGGAATTGTAGTGGAATTTGGTATGGTTGTGTGGAAGTAGGTATAAATGATGAGGTCGTTTGACCCGTTGTGGGTGGTACTTGTGTTTCTTCCATGATATTTCTTGGTGTAATGGGTGAAGTGGGTGAACCGATGATTCTGTTTTCTCGTAATAAAACTCTGTTTTGCCTTAGCGTTCGTTCAATCTCCGGATCAAATGAAAACGGTGACGCTTTGTGAGAGCCTCTAGTATGCATGCAACTGTAGAACCTGCACACTAAACACACCAGTGTAAACCCGAAAATAACAAAAGAAAACTAACAAACTGACACACGTTGCGCACTACTCCCCGGCAACGGCGCCAAAATTTAACGTGCTGTCGTAGGTACACGCAAATTTAATCCCATTAACAACTATAGATAGAGGTAAGAGGGTATCGAACTCAGGGAGTATGTGGAAAGTGTGTTGATTTTATAGCTTTGCGATTAAACTACAATTAACCTAATTTGCAGAAAATAAAGATCAATGATTTGGATTGTTGTTTTAGAAAACTAAATTAATAACTAATTGCAAATCAAAAGTTGGTTGTAGAACAGATTAGGAGAAGACAATGACCATCTTAGGATTCAGTTTCTTTAAACAATTGTGTGAAATTTCAACTAGAAAGAGTTACATAGACATAACTCGTGCATAAATAATTGAAGTGATAAAAGGGAACAAAGTACTCGGATTATATAAACGCGAGGTTGTTTCCCGATGATCAATTAATCAATAACCAACCCTAACCCTTCCCGTGATATCTCGATTGCCAACGGCCCAAGAACGTACGATTGAAATTAGAAATTGCACTATCAATTAACAAGCTACAAACAATTATGCATACACCATGATAAACAAGCAACACAAGTTATCATTCTAGAAATTCAGAAATAAACACACAAAAGTTCAAGAGAAACCTTCACCTATGATGATCACCGAAAGTTTTAGCCACACATAGCTTGGTGAATCATCATAACAATCAGTTCAATGTTCATATGAATCAAAATCACAAACCGAATGATAGAAATTGTCTAGAACCAAGCAAGAACAGCCAAATTCGCCCCTAGTGTCTCCAATAACCGACCAATGATGAGAATAGTTGAAAAGACACCATAAAACTGATTAAATGATGGCAGTTACATTTTCCTCGCAGCCTCCACCGTAAATTACGATACCACCGTAAGTTACGGTGGACCAAAAAGTGTTACGGTGGGTCTCTACTGCCTTACGGTGGACGAAAAATGTTGGGGTCTACCGTAAATTACGGTACCACCGTAAGTTACGGTAGGCTTCAGCATGAAATTTTGTTTTCAGCATAACTTTTTCGTTTCAACTCCGTTTTCTTCACCGTTTTCGCCTCCGTTCTCGTAATTCCGTCCTCTATCATGCTATCTTCTTAATTCTTCAGTTCTAATAAATTATTTTCTTCATGTATTCTCCATCTTTCAATCTCTAATCCAACCGCGCCTATTCTGAAGCTTCATTTCCACACTTTTAAGCTCCGAATGTACCTGAAACATAAGCAACCGTAGTTATCTAATTCAAGATAATTACACAATTAAATGAGGGATAAACTTGTCTTTTAACATCATAAAGGGTTGTCCTACGGACCACCCGTCACATCCCCACACTTAACCGTTGCTTGTCCCAAGCAACTCATTAAATAAATTTCAAAACAAGCGATCAATGTAAACCAAGCTAAATGTGCCGTCCTTTTACTAACTTTCAATCATACCACAAGACACATCCCTTACAAAAAATCTCTCGGTTACAAGAATTATTAGCATAATGCTAAACCACTCAATGCGTGTGTGTGTGTGTGCGACAATAAGCTTGTATACAAATCAAGTTTCCTCCTAACAAATATCTAACATGCTTTAGAATCAAAGGGACTTGCGGGTTGTAACGGGGCTAGGTGTCAAGGTAGGAAAATGGTGGAATACATATGAAAGAGCTAATTGATTTGACCCGGTTTTTATTTCTACCACTAAACAAAGCAACCATCAAATATATACACAACTTCTTCAACATTCTCAACTACTATTGCAACCAATCACTTCTTCTTATATTTTTCTCATATTTTTCTTCTTTTTTTTTCTTTTCTTTTCTTTCCTTTTTTTTATATAAGATATAAGAACTCACACAATATACAAAAACATCAACATTCACAACTAGACTCCTAAACCGGGTCATCTCAAAAGGTAAAGTTTTTTAGAAAGTAGGTTCGGGTCACAACCGAATGGTTTAAGGCTCAAACATGGCTTTCTAAAGACCAAACCCCCACCCCTCACAATACCAAGCTCATATATGTAAAGTATGAGGTCCAACCCACCAATCCCGCACTCTCACACATCTAGACGAGGCCTTCCTAAAAGTCCCCCTATCATTTTCAAAAGCATGCTAATTCTAGGATTTAACAAGAATTCATACACAAGTTCTATTAACACAACGCACACCGCCACTCAAACAATGAAAAATCAATAACAATCATGTGTGGCTCAAATCCTCACCAGGAAAAGACTAGGAATGGGTGTCGGTGTGTCAAATGGCACAATATCAAGTTTTCAAATTTTTACAATTTTCGCTTGGCTTCACAAAAATTTTAAAATTCCTCAAAAATTCCCCCATCCCCACACTTGGGATACATTGTCCCAATGTATGGTTTTGAGGGAAATATCGCTTCTAACCAAAAACATTAGCTTTCGCTAATACTCTCAAATCCCAAATTTCTTTCTTTTTTTTTCTCTATTCTTAAAAACATCAACACCACCAACTAGCATAACCCAACACAAAACATCAAACTAATACACCCCCAAACCTCCCAACCATAAACAAAAGCAAACAACTAACTACCAATATTTCAAAGCTAAAGAACACAACAAGACTAAGGAAAGAGTACATTGACCTGGTGAAGTTTCATTTCCACACTTTTAAGCTCCGAATGTACCTGAAACATAAGCAACCGTAGTTATCTAATTCAAGATAATTACACAATTAAATGAGGGATAAACTTGTCTTTTAACATCATAAAGGGTTGTCCTACGGACCACCCGTCAATGGTGTATCAGAGTTCTATCTCCATCCACTGTCGTTAATCGAAGTTCTTTTGTAAGTTATGTTATTTTTATTTTCATTGCGTTTTAGATTATCAAACCTCAATTGTGTCTTTCACCTCATTATGTTTTAGTTAGAGTTCTTTTCATTTTTGTTCTTCTGGATGTTAAAGTAGAGGCACGACCACGCTAAAATAGAAATATGATCATGTTGGAACAAAGACATGACCACGTTAAAACCCATTGCGTTTTAGAACCTGCAGTGCAAAGAACATGATCATGCTAAGACAGATGCATGATCATTTTGGAACTAAGGCATACCCATGTTAAAACTACATTGCTTTTTAGAATCTATGTTAAAACTTCATTGCTTTTTAGAACCTGCATTGCAAAATATTGATTTTGGGTTTCATTGCGTCTTACAATCCGGAGTGTAAAGAACATGATCATGCTAAAATAGAAACATGGTCATGTTGGAACAAAAGTATTACCATGTTAAAACATTAAAATGGTCATGTTAAAACTCCATTGCTTTTTAGAACCTACAGTGCAAAATTTTGATTTTTGGTTTCATTGCGTTTTACAAGCAAAGAACATAATCATGCTAAAATAGAAGCATGGACATGCTGGAACAAAAGAATGACCATGTTAAAACATAAAAATGGCCATGTTAAAACTCCAATGATTTTTAAAACCTGCAGTGCAAAATATTGATTTTGGGTTTCATTGTGTCTTAAAACCTGGAGTGTCAAGAACATGATCATGCTAAAATAGAAACATGGTCATGTTGGAACAAAAGCATGACCATGTTAAAACATTAACATGGACATGTTAAAACTCCGTTGCTTTTTAGAACCTACAGTGAAAATATTGATTTTTGGTTTCATTGCGTTTTACAAGCAAATAACATGATCATGCTAATAGAAGCATTGTCACGACCCCCGACGTGGTTTGACCCGTTTCAGGAGCCGCGGGACAGAAAATCCCGTGGTATTTATTTAATTAAGTTGACAGCGGAAGACTTTATCAGGATCTTTTTAAAACTGAAATTTCCCGATTATTTTATTTCATATTTCGGGATAAAACCCTGGTAATTTACAATCATATGATTTCACTGAGAAATCTTTATTAAAACATGTTTCTTTATTTTTGTTGAGCCACTTCCTTAAGCTTGTAGTGCTTCGCTGCACTTTTCCTGGATCACAACAGATCACCTGAAACATGTTTGAAAAAAGGTTTTGTCAGCGGGAAATACTGGTGAATCATTCTTTTTACTAAAACGATGCGTTTGTTATAATTTACAGTATTAAGAGCGATTACAATGTTTCCATATATCAACCAACTACCCACAGTATTTGTCACTCGAACATCCATTGGTAACCTCATAGTCCAATGGTGTCTGTGACTATGGTCATATCACCCCTTGGCTAACTCGTTGTCCAATGGTGAAGGTTATCAAGTATTGTATACAAAACCCCACATACCGGCTGTAATTTGGAGATTACAAAGACTTAATCCCTGTAATTATAACTTTGAAAATAAACATGCTTTTGAAATTAAATTTGATAAAAAGAGAATGACTCACATTGCAGATTTTATATGAGCAGAGCTTAGCCTACTGATTTAGCCTTTTAACCTAAATTTAATAACATGCACACGAACTCGGTTAGTAACTAATACAGCATTTACGATAACTCACGAGATTAAACCTTCACAACGAATGACAAAGTGCGATACTTAAACGTCCATCGTATTCACGACGAATGACAAAGCATAAACCATAATGTGGGCAACACTTAAACATCCATTGGATAGTTTAATCGATAGGACATTGAATCGTAGCAGCGATCGAGTTAATACCCGGTATCGGAGCAGCACCCCACTAAAATTGAAAGTAATTTCGACTTCAGAGTAATGAGAATTCGTTTTTACGAAAAGATCTCGACACCAGTGGACTGTGCATGCAACAAGCTATTTATAGCTGATTTTTAGGGTTCACGGGACTGCGTAAACCATAACCCAAATCTTACACGGCCCGCGAGGCCGCCTAGTCTACGAGTAGGGTTGATTGGTCACGAGTAGGCTAGCCAGGTGGACACTACGTGGATCCGGAACACTTATCCGGTCAAACATGTCTTGACGCGGCCCGCGTAAGACAAAGCTTGTCTTTTACGCGGCCCGCCTGGGAACCAGAATTTTGTTTTTCTTGATTTTAAATATGGTTTAGGGTTTCAGGGGTCCGGGTTTTTACTTACGGGTATTTTTAGGACAATTTTGAGAGTCCTTACATTCTCCCCACCTTATTTAGAATCTCGTCCCCGAGATTCATCGGAATAAGTGAGGATACTTTCGCTTCATCTCCGATTCTAGCTCCCAAGTGTATTCAGGTCCTCTCTTTGAATCCCACTTGATCTTGACAAGTACTAACCGTTTGTGTTTGAGAAACTTAATCTTTTTGTCTTCTATCTGCAGTGGTTTCTCCAAAAATTTTAGTTTCTCATTTACCTCTATATCTTGAAGAGGTACTACTAGAGATTCATCTGATAGGCATTTCTTGAGGTTCGATATATGAAATACATCATGTACTCCAGCTAACTCCTCTGGTAGTTGTAATCGATAAGCAACTGGTCCTATACATTGGATCACTGGGAATGGTCCTATGTATCTTGGGCTTAGCTTTCCTTTCTTACCAAATCGAACTACTCCTTTCCAAGGAGAAACTTTTAATAATACTTTGTCTCCAACTTGAAACTCGAGTGGTTTGCGTCGATTTTCGGCATAGCTCTTTTGACGATCTCGAGCAGTCTTTAATCTTTCCTTGATTTGAGAAAGTTTGTCGGTCGTCTCTTGCACTATTTCAGGACCTGACAATTGACTTTCTCCTATTTCTGCCCAACAAACTGGAGTTCTGCACTTTCTTCCATACAGTGCTTCAAATGGGGCAGTTTCAATGCTTGTATGATAACTATTGTTATAGGAGAATTCAATTAGGGGTAAATGATCATCCCAATTTCCACCAAAATCTATTACACATGCTCTGAGCATGTCTTCCAGAGTTTGGATTGTTCTTTCACTTTGTCCGTCTGTCTGAGGATGATATGCCGTACTTAAATTTAGTCGAGTTCCCATTGCTTTTTGGAAACTTGTCCAAAAATGGGAAGTGAAATGACTATCCCTATCTGATATAATGGAGAGTGGAACTCAATGTAAGGATACTACTTCATCTACATACAACTTTGCCAACCTTTCCATACTAAAGGTTTCTTTTATAGGTAGAAAGTGAGCTGATTTGGTTAATCGATCCACAATTACCCAAATCGCATCATTACCTTTTCTGGTTTTGGGTAACTTAGTAACAAAATCCATTGTTATAAGTTCCTATTTTCATACAGGCATTTCTAATTGTTGTAGTAGACCTGAAGGTTTCTGGTGTTCTGCCTTAACTTGTGAACAAATAAGACACTTAGACACATAACGAGCTATGTCCTTTTTCATTCCTATCCACCAAAAGTTATTTCTTAAATCTTGGTACATTTTATTGTTTCCAGGGTGCATGGTATACCTAGATTTATGAGCTTCTTCTAAAATTTTATTTCTTAATTCTCCCTGCTTAGGTACCCAAATTCTTCTTTTGTGGAATTTCCAAATTCCATCAGCTCCTTGTTCTAATTCTTTTGTTCGTCCTTTCATTCCTTCAGCATCATCCTTTATTGTTGTTTCTTGGAAATGCTTTTGTTGTTCCATTAAATCTAACTGTAGATTTAATCTAAGAGCACGGAATCGTCTTTGTTTCTCATGGTACTTACGACTTAAGGCATCTGCAACTACATTTGCCATTCCTTCGTGATACTGAATATCACAGTCGTAGTCGCTTAGTATTTCCATCCATCTCCTTTGTCTCATATTTAATTCTTTTTGCCCAAATATGTACCTTAAACTTTTGTGATCCGTATAGACAGTAAATTTACTTCCATACAGATAATGTCTCCAAATTTTAAGGGCAAAAATTATGGCGCCTAACTCTAAGTCATGAGTTGTATAGTTTTCCTCGTGCTTTTTCAATTGCCTCGATGCATACGCAATTACCTTCTTGCGTTGCATAAGCACACATCCTAATCCTAGTTTTGAAGCATCACAATATACTTCAAAGTCTTCTGTTCCTTCCGGTAAGGCTAGGATTGGAGCATTTGTTAATTTCTGCTTCAAGATCCTAAAGGCTTCTTCTTGTTTAGCTCCCCATTCAAACTTAACTGCTTTACAGGTCAGCTTAGTTAATGGTACAACTATTTTGGAAAAATCCTTAATAAACCGTCTATAATATCCGGCTAAACCTATAAAACTTCTAATTTCCATTGCTGATTGTGGAACCTTCCATTTGGTAATTTCCTCTATCTTAGCAGGATCTACGTGAATACCTTCGTGATTCACCATGTGACCTAGAAATTGCACTTCCTTTAGCCAAAATTCACACTTCGAGAATTTGGCATAAAGCTTTTCTTTTCTTAACAAAGTTAAGAGTGCATGCAAGTGCTGACAATGCTCGTTCTGACTTTTGGAATAAATAAGTATATCGTCTATAAAAACAATTACAAATTTATCCAAATACGCTTTACAGATTCTATTCATCATGTCCATGAATGCGGCAGGTGCATTCGTTAGTCCGAAGGGCATGACTGTAAACTCGTAATGACCATACCTAGTTCTGAAAGCAGTTTTAGGTATGTCTTCTTCTTGTACCTTCAATTGATGGTATCCGGAGCGCAAGTCGATCTTAGAAAAATATCTAGCTCCTTGAAGTTGATCGAAAAGATCATCAATCTTAGGTAATGGGTATCGATTCTTAATTGTAACCTTATTCAATTCTCTATAATCAATACACATTCTCATCGAACCATCCTTTTTCTTCACAAACAACACTGGTGCTCCCCACGGGGATGAACTAGGTTGTATGAAACCTTTACTTAGTAATTCATCTAATTGCTTTTTCAGTTCTAACATTTCTTTGGGTGCTAACCGATAAGGTGCCTTGGCTATCGGTGTAGTTCCGGGAATTAGATGAATTCTAAATTCTACTTCCCTATCGGGTGGTAATCCTGGTAATTCTTCTGGGAATACATCTGGGTATTCTGAGACTACAAGAATCTCCTTAAGTTCTTTACCCTTATTATTAATGATTACTGAAATCATATATATTATTCCTTGCTTTCGTTCATAACTAGCAACTTTCATTACTGAAATGAACTTCATGGGTTTACGTGGCTTATCTCCTGTAATCATTATTACTTCTCCAGTGGGTGCACGAATTTCTATAGAGTTCTTATCACAAAGGATTTGAGCATGGTTGGTTACTAATCAATCCATTCCTAACACAACATCGAACCCAGCTAGATTCATTGGTAATAGGTTTGCATGAAATTTATAACCTGAAAGTTCTATATTTTCTTTTTGCAAAACCTTATCTATTTTAATAAAATTCCCATCTGCTGTTTCGACTGTAAAAATTTGCCTAAGGTTGGTTAAAGGTAAGTTAGGAGCTTGGCAAAATGAAGTATTTATGAAACTTTGGTTTGCACCAGAGTCAAATAATACTTTTGCGTAAACGTTGTGAACTAGGAACGTACCAGCTATCACGTCAGGAATTAGCTCGGCTTCCTGAGTAGTTAACTGGAAGGCTAGAACATTCTTCTTGGTAGCTCCGTCAGCTGGCTTTACTTTGTTGTCTGCTGGTTTAACCAATTTAGGGCATTCTGGTTTAAAATGTCCCATTTCTCCACAGTTAAAGCAGATCCTTGTTTTCTTTCTACAGTCTTCTTCACGATGTCCTACAACTTTGCAAAAGTTGCAGGTTATATTACATCTTCCATAATGTTTTTTTTTTTGCAATTCCTGCAGAACGGCGGAGTTGAAGATTGCCCTGTTCCTCTTCTCTTGAAGCTGCTATTATTACCCGTACGAAATCCTTGAGTAATTTTCTGAGCCAGATCCTTTTTCCTGTTTTCATCTCTTGTGCGTACCAGTTCGTCAGTTAGGGTGTTAGCTAATTCTACCGCATCGTCAATAGTACGAGGTCTCACAGCTTTAACGATATTACGGATTTCACCAATCAATCCCCAAATATAGCGAGAAATAAGCACTGATTCTGGCGAAGCCAGGGTTGGTACTACTCTCGCATACTCGAAGAATGTCGACGTATGTCACACCCCGAATTTCCACGTGTCACCGGTGGGCCCGGTAGGGGAGTATCGTGACGTGGTTGGCAACATCATAGTCAAACAACACAATATATATAAATGCACAGCGGAAGCAAAAGGATAAATATATTACAATCCGTAATAGTGTAACATCAAAGTATTACAACGGAAGTAAAGGATCCACAGGCGGATCGCAAATAAAATAACATGGTTCAACAGACTTTAGGCATCTAAGCTTGCGAGACTCTTTAATGATGCTAGGAGTAGCCAGCCAATTCCAATTAGTACCTGCACTTAGCCTTTTTGGAAAATACGTCAGTTTACACTGGTAAATACAATCAACTGACTCATTTTAAAAAGGGTTTTAAGAAAATGATTGTTTTGAATGCACATGGCACAAATAATATTTTATAACTTGGGATAATTATTTAAATATATAATACTTGTATGGATTTACATGTTCCTTATGCGTTCAGTAGCCCGGATCGAGCCGGGTTAAAGATTAATCGACACACCACTAAAATTATGAGACACCAACGGCGTACGCCTACGCCGGGTGCTGAGGTCGTGGCCATTCGTAGAATGATGCCAGGGATATCCGGGACAACGGTCATTAACCCCCCAAAGGCTTTAAGTAAACAAAACAATGTTAAACGAGACGTCTCAATACTTTCATTATCATACATTCAATCAAAGATTCAACGTCCCGACCAAGCGGTATTTTATATACCGTACCCCAAGCCCGTATAGGGAAAATAAGTTAAAAGTATTTACCTGAGCTTAAATATAAATTCAATCCCAGCCGTATCAAATCAGCAAGTACAGATAGCTTTTACTGAGCTCCTAAATCTGGAACGAAGGTTTTTAATAACCTATTAGAATCCTAACGGGTCTTTAATTAAGCCTTGACTTAGACCGGTTAGTTTTCAAGAGGGAGATACGGTTCAAACGCATGATTAAGCGAAGACCGGATAGAATGTGAGTTATACCCGACAAGTTCAGGGACTTGTATAATATGGTATTACATACACATTCTGGATTTTGAGATAAAACCGATAAGGTTTGACCCGTTTCGGCTAACTTATATAAACCATTTATATAAACCGATCCGAACGCGAATAACGCGTAACGGGTAACCGAATAGGTCACGAACAGGTTTCCTTAGTTAATATGCCTTAAATATGTTGTGATATCAGTAGGATACCTTCCATTATGCCCAAAACGAGTTTAATCTCAATTTAAGCCCCGTAGGGGTATTTTGGTCATTTACCTAAGGCATATATACTACCTGTCATACAACTACTCGAACGATGTGACCATAAAGTCACTTAATGTGTTTGGTCGGATCCTAATGATCGACAAAACGGGTCGGGTTCGAAAGTATAAGCGATTGTTTAGATCACTTACCTTTACGACCCTATATAAGCACTAAACTAAAAGTGACGAGCTAAGCATGTTAAAACATGCTTAACTAAGTTAGAAAACAAGTTTGGTATCAAAACAAACGGTTTTGATACCCATAAGTAGTTTGGTTACAAAATACGCAAGAATACGTATTCTGGCCGAAACTACGGCTCGTCACTGAGCCTAGATAACGTGGTAATCAGTAGGTATAATCACTAGGGACTATAACCATCGTGATCACGCTCACGTTATGAAGTTCAAACGAACTTCGCATCGACCATAAACTGGTCAATGCAGAAAGTCAAACAAAGTTTGACTTTCGGACTAGAAAAGCGATAAAAGAACGAAGGAATACTTACGGAGGGTCCCCGAATGCTAACCCAGATCAAAATAGCTCAGGTATGAAACGAAGGTTCCAACTTAGAGCCCAAATGATCAGATTTGTGGGTTTTTAAGCCAAAGGGGGGTGGGTATTTATAGATTTCGGGTAACCGTTAAGATCGTTTCTTGAATAACGTGCCTTAATCGGAACCGTACACTTGTCGTAAAGTTGTGGTGTCCAGGAAGTTTGTTCTTATCCGCTGACTAGACGATAGGAAATGAGTGGACACGAATCGAACAGCTGGGTCCTGCTGTTAAAACACTGAATCTGGTCAGGTTAGGCAGTCGCGTAGCGCTACTGCCAAGGCATTAGGCAGTCGCGCTACGCTAGCACCCTCCTGATTCAGAAATGTTTCAAAAGTGGCAAGAATGGTCCCTGCACGTGTTTAAGGCCTTTTTCGATGCGTTTGAACCCCGTTAACCTCATTTCAAGGCTCTAAAATGAAGTTAAAGTATAGGGAACTCAAAACATGCTCAAAAATATGTCGGATGTCGGTTCGTTTGGCCGTACGATCGCGATGTTCGCTTAATTACGACGGAATGCGCATAAGCGCGAAAAACGATCCAAATGACGCGACGAATGGATTTTTCTTAAGGCGAACACTAAAATATAATATAGTCATGCTTACATAAATTTTTGGATGTCCGGATGTATTCAGAACGTAAGTTATGCGCGAAAATGCAAACTTATGCACTTTTTGACGCTTTTAGTCCCTGATCCTTCTACACTTGATCTTAACATGATTTCTTGCACTTTGAGCCCTCTAACTTGACTTTTAAGGGCCTTAAGACATAACCAAACTTTGTTAAGTCCTTGGGTAACTTTATGGTTACCTGAAAAGTCATAAATTTCAACGTTGACGCTTTTAACCCCTCGCACACGAATATGATCATAACTTTCTCATACGATAACGAAACTTTATGAAATTTATATCGTGCATTCTAGTGAGAATAATTAATCTTTACAAAGCTTTGGGTTCGCTAAAAGGTCACTCAGAGGTATAACTTAAACATGTTGACACATTTAGCCCCTGTAGTTTGAAATCTCTCACTTTTAGCTTCGTATGATCCATGGTTTATTCGTTTGAAGGTATGAGCATCATGTAGGGTTATTATGAAGTATGTTTATCCATTGTTGACATTTTGAAATCCTTGTATTTACATAGTTTCATTGTTTGTCAACTTTAGTCCTTCAAGAACATTCTTTCACACGTTCAAAGGTTATGACACGTGTCAAGACATTATAGGACGTAAATTTTCGGGGTGTTACAACGTATATCCTCGACAATCTACACCCACTATCCGATGGTTCAGGAATTTATTTGCCATTTGATCTTTTTCATATTCGGGACAGAATTTTGTTTCTACAAGACTCTTAAATTCTTCCTAGTTCATGGCATAGGCCATATTTCTTCCTTTGGCTTGAAGTACTGTATTCCACCATTCTAGCGCCCCTTCTTTAAAAAGATTTGATGCGTACATGACCTTGTCGTCCTTGACACGTTTACTTATTGTAATCACTGCCTCAGTTTTCTCTAACCAACGCAGTGCCGCAGTCGCTCCTTCATTGCCTGCAAATTCAGCGGGTTTACAAGCAAGAAATTCTTTGTAAGTGCAACCAGGCGTTGCAACTTTCATTTTCTTAGGGAGCGGAGCCTGCCGTAAATCATTATCGTGATTAGTATGATTACCACATCCGTTTACGCTATTACTGAAGTTATCTTCAGAAATACGTTTGCTAGGAATGATTTGTTGAGGTTCAACAGGTTTCTGGGCAGCAGCAAGGATTGCTGGAATAACATTGGCTATTCCTTGAGCAACGATATTTTCTATATCTTGCCTAGTCATAAATTAATCCTCCGGGTGTTGCTCAGAATGGTTAACCTCGTTTACTGGTTCATTATTAGCGTTTTCCATCTGATAATTAATATATATAATTTTATTAGCATCGAATAAATAACAATCATAAACAAAATAATCATATAAATTTCACAACACACATAAAGCCAAAATTATCGATTTCTCGATTCCCATTTTTATAATATTTATAATATGCCTCAATACACACCATTATCTTACAAAGTTTTATTTTAGGTTATTTCATAAGGTTATATTTTTCTATTTATTATACAACCATAGTTTTACAACCCCACTATCCATCGTCAGTTGGTAATTCAGTAACGACGTTCCCTCTCGTCGTATTTCCAGGAGATATGTTCTCCTACTTCCCGAATCCTATTTCCTGCATCCACCAATTCCTCGCCAAAATGGCGGAGTTCAGCTAAATTTTCATTGCTCATTGGTGGATTTGGTATCGGTTCTGGGTCGAACTGAGGGAGAAAGGTATAAGGATTGTTGAGAAGGTTTTGGAACTGCCAATCATTGGTCCACCACTCATCCATTCCTAGAGGTTGGGTGTGGATTATAGGTTCTGGGATTGTTGGTTCCAAGTTTATTGGAAGTTGATTTTCAACAGGATAAGGGTAAAGATTATTATTGACAGGCCTAACGATATCATAGCTTGCCAATGCGCGATCCAATTCATCCTGAAATGGTAACTCCTCAACTTGTCTAGAGCTCTCCCCAATTTCCATCTCCTTTTGCCTAGAACCTTCTCCAATCTCCATTTTTGTCTGCCTAGAACCTTCCCCGACTTCAATCCCCTTTCCTTTATCTAAGGGATTTTCTATTTTGGGAATCTTCCTAGTTGCGGGTTTCTTCCTACGCACACGCCTCCATCCCACAAATCTTCTCCTTTTCTTAGGCTTGGGTTTCTCCGGAGGTGGAGCGTTGAATTCCATAGGTTCTTCTATATCGGGTATGTAACCAGTAAAATCTCTAGAAACCTCTATTTTCACCGGATAAAGATTGAGATTCTGAAGGGCTTCAGATAAGTCATTCATGCTGTTTAGCATATATGCAAAATACAAAATTTGAAAAGTTAAAATTTTATAACAAAATTTCATAGATAACCTTTAAATATTATTGCATACTGTTTGACTAAAAAAGACAACTGACAATTAAAACATATTAGGGTTTACTGTAAACTTATTTATTTACTGGATAAGGTTTCTGGTTTGTAGGTGATAAGGTTGCTAAAACTTGAGTCAGAGTATTTAAAGATTTGCATTTACTGCTACAGTGGCTAGCATATAGAGACCTGCCCATTTTTCATCTAACTTGTCTTCCCATGGTGGGTTACTGCCTAGTTTCTGGGTTTTCTGATTAACTCTCTTCTCTTTTGGTTGCGATTTCTTTATTTTCTCCTAACTTTTCCTAATAATCAAACTTCTTATATTAGGAGAAAGTGGTTCCTCATATTGTGCCTTTCGAACAAATATTCCTTCATCAGTATCTGTTGGGTATTTTGAGGATGAAGTTCCTTTTTCTTTTGGTGAAATATCTAATTTATAGTAGATATCCGAAAGTCTTTGCTTACCCATACTGTACACAAATTTTCAATTAATAAAACATATAATCACAGAATAGCAATCAGTAAAATTAAGTATTTTCTAAATACTTAATTGGCTTAAATCAGTGGCTCTGATACCACATTTTTCTGTCACGGCCCCCGACCCGGTTTGACCCATTTCAGGAGCCGCGGGACAGAAAATCCCGTGGTATTTATTTAATTAAGTTGACAGCGGAAGACTTTATCAGGATCTTTTTAAAACTGAAATTTCCCGATTATTTTATTTCACATTTCGGGATAAAACCCTGGTAATTTACAATCATATGATTTCACTGAGAAATCTTTATTAAAACATGTTTCTTTATTTTTATTGAGCCACTTCCTTAAGCTTGTAGTGCTTCGCTGCACTTTTCCTGGATCACAACAGATCACCTGAAACATGTTTTAAAAAGGTTTTGTCAGCGGGAAATACTGGTGAATCATTCTTTTTACTAAAACGACGCGTTTGTTATAATTTACAGTATTAAGAGCGATTACAATGTTTCCATATATCAACCAACTACCCACAGTATTTGTCACTCGAACATCCATTGGTAACCTCATAGTCCAATGGTGTCTGTGACTATGGTCATATCACCCCTTGGCTAACTCGTTGTCCAATGGTGAAGGTTATCAAGTATTGTATACAAAACCCCACATACCGGCTGTAATTTGGAGATTACAAAGACTTAATCCCTGTAATTATAACTTTGAAAATAAACATGCTTTTGAAATTAAATTTGATAAAAAGAGAATGACTCACATTACAGATTTTATATGAGCAGAGCTTAGCCTACTGATTTAGCCTTTTAACCTAAATTTAATAACATGCACACGAACTCGGTTAGTAACTAATACAACATTTACGATAACTCACGAGATTAAACCTTCACAACGAATGACAAAGTGCGATACTTAAACATCCATCGTATTCACGACGAATGACAAAGCATAAACCCTAATGTGGGCAGCACTTAAACATCCATTGGATAGTTTAATCGATCGGACATTGAATCGTAGCAGCGATCGAGTTAATACCCGGTATCGGAGCAGCACCCCACTAAAATTGAAAGTAATTTCGACTTCAGAGTAATGAGAATTCGTTTTTACGAAAAGATCTCGACACCAGTGGACTGTGCATGCAACAAGCTATTTATAGCTGATTTTTAGGGTTCACGCGGCCCGCGTAAACCATAACCCAAATCTTACGCGGCCCGCGAGGCCGCCTAGTCTACGAGTAGGGTTGATTGGTCACGAGTAGGCTAGCCAGGTGGACACTACGTGGATCCGGAACACTTATCCGGTCAAACATGTCTTGACGCGGCCCGTGTAAGACAAAGCTTGTCTTTTACGCGGCCCGCCTGGGAACCAGAATTTTGTTTTTCTTGATTTTAAATATGGTTTAGGGTTTCAGGGGTCCGGGTTTTTACTTACGGGTATTTTTAGGACAATTTTGAGAGTCCTTACAAGCATGGTCATGTTGGAACCAAAGCATGACCATGTTAATGCATAAACATGGCCATGTTAAAACTCCATTGCTTTTTAAAACCTGCAGTGCAAAATATTGATTTTGTGTTTCATTGCGTTGTACAACTTGTAGTGCAAAGAACATGATTATGCTAAAATTGAAGCATGACAATGTTGAAACAAAAACATAACCATGTTAAAACATAAACATGACCATGTTAAAACTCCATTGCTTTCTGTAGTGTAAAATCTTGATTTTGGGTTTCATTGCTGTTTTAGAATTGGAGTGTAAAGGAACATCAAAGAACATGATCATGTTAAACGGGAAGCGTGATCATGTTGGAACAAAGACATGACCATGTTAAAACATAAACATGATCATGCTAAAACATAAACATGATCATGTTAGAATAGAGGCATGACCATGTTAAAATATAAACACGGCCATATGAAATCCGATTGCGTTTTAGAACCTGGGTTATAGTGTGTTGTTCTATCCATTGCGTTTTACGCATCTAAGTTTTCGAAAAAAAAATCAAAAGTACAACAATAATGTGCTCATTTTAAAGATAAAAAACGCTCGTTTTTATGGTGCAATTTTTATAAAAAATTTTGTCGTATGAAAAAGTTATTAACGTTTTAAAAACGATGGGAAATTGGAGGAGAGAGAAATTATTGACTTGCATGGACTAGAATACCCTCAAACTAACTCACGCGCATCTTTTTTTGTTCAATTTCACCCATTTAATTTTAGCCATTGATTTTTTAATAAATGGTAAAGATTACTTACTAGCCTTCCTACCCAAATAAATTTTCTGTTATATCTTGACCATAATTACATATTTAATTTTAATTGTTATAAACTTATTACTTAGGTGTTCTGAATTTTTACAACATTTGTGTCCTTAACAGCTAATGTCGTTAAATTTTTTAGTTAAGTCAAGTAAATTGATGAAACTACCCTCAGTATTAAAAAACAAAAATAGTTAAATCAATTTTCATAATTTTCTCCCTCTTTCTTTCTTTCTCTCTCCCTCTTCTCCGCTTTTTCTCTCTCTCTCATAACATAATCATCATCTCCAACCCACCGCACCACCACCACCACCACTACCATTATGCATCACCACCACCACCACCACCACCACCACCCGAGTTAAGATCTAGTGCAACTCAGTCAACGAGATCAACTCATTCTTGTTCAAATCGTACAACTTAAACGCCTCATGGAGCTCATTCATGCCTCCATCTTCGTTACTGGTTTTTCCTTTACAGACCCCAAATTGCCGTCCGGTGAACCCTAGTTCCCAAATCGCTTGCAATTATTGTCTTCACCAAATGCTCCTAAATCTCTTGCAACACCAAACGTCTTCTCCATCGCCTGCAATGCTGATGACTGGAGCTTCATTATGGGTTGCCCAGATCCAAGAATTGAGGTTTTAATCTTGTTTATTGATCTAGAGAGGGAAATGATTTGGGTGATAGTGTAGCTAGGAAATAAATGCCAGGGAAGGTGAAATCCAATTATCCGATCAATGTTTTTGTGTGGTACTATGGCCAGATCAAAATGAGATCAAAATGAACGATTATTGATGTTATGAGACAGGGAGAGGGTGGGTGCAGGTGGGACACCGTGCATGACAACCATACCACACCACACCACCATCGTGCATCACAACTTATATATTTTTGTTTGTTTAATATCGAGGGTAGTTTGGTCTATTTAAATAACTTATCTTAAAATTTTAACGACGTTAGTTGTTTTGCACCACAAATGTTATAACTATAAGGAACACTTAAGTAATAAGTTTACAACCATTAGGATCACATGTGTAATTATTAAACTATGGGAAACAAAAGTGCAATATTTGCAAAGCACATGGACCAATCGTGTAATTAACTCAGAATATTGTTATAGTTGTTGTTGTTGTTGTTTCAAAATTTAATCTTTTTAAAACGGTTCGTCATTAGGGTTTGTAGGTGTCGACACGTGGGAACAAGCCCCTTCTAGTCATTGATTATTTACTTTCGTTCACCTTCTCAGTCCCCAGTCCCCAAACAGTGTCATATTTTGAGGAGCAGTTCTTCAACCGCTCTAATTGAGGAGCAGTTCTTCAACCGCTCTAAATAGCATCTTTTGAAGCGATATATATTTTATAGGGCGGTCTCTAAACAGCTTCAAAAGGTGATTTTCACAGCCTTAAAAAGTCATCCATGTTCTAGTATATAAACACATGATTCGAGCCATAAACACATGATTTACTTGATGCTTTTACATTCTGAATTGCTTAAAATACTACGAATATATATAGGGGATGGATCATGAGAAAATTAGTTTAAATGAGAAAACAAAAAAAACTAACAAAAAAAGCCTAAAAAACATACCAATTTTTTTTTTAAAATTTTTATAAAAAATCGCAGCTTTTTATGCATGGAAAAAAATTTCAAAAAATAAAAAATAAAAAAAAAGTTTTTTGTTGTATTGCACATGTGCACTATTACGGATATAGTGCACATGTGTAGTACACATATAATGCATATGTGCAGTACAACAAAAAAAAAATTTTGAAAATTTTTATTTATTTATAAAAACTAGCGATTTTTTTATAAAAATTGTAAAAAAAAAAAAAATTTGGTATGTTTTTTGTCTTTTTTTTAGGTTTTTTAGTTAGTTTTCTAGTTTTCTCATTTATATCTAGTTTTCTCATGATCCTCTCCCTATATATATATATATATATATATATATATATGAGAAAAATGCTTGGATAGTCCCTGTGGTTTCGTCTATTTTCACCTTTAGTCCCTAACTTTCTAAAATTACTTAAATAGTCCCCAACTTTTCATTTTTTGTTCCCGGATAGTCCCTGGGTCTAACTTCGGTTTGTTTTCTCTGTTAAGAGGGTGTGAAATGACAAAAATACCCTTTCCTTAAAAAGGCCAAACCACAGGGACTATCCGGGCATCTTCTTCATTTTTATTTATAAAACCCCACCACCACACTTCATCTTCAACCTCCACCAACCATCACCCTCCTCCACTGTAACACCCCAAAACCCGAATGTTTATATTCGTTAAATGTTATGCTATGGTACATTAAGGAAATAAATGACTAGGTTATTTAACCTAATAAAGTGTATGATAAAACTAATTAGAAGATGAAAGTTGTGCCAAACATGTTTAAGTGGCAAACATTGAGGGGTTAAATGGAACAAGGTGAAAGATTAGGTTACTAAATAACAAAACACACACACAAACACACATAGTGTGTTCGTGAAAAAGAGCAGGAAGCTCCCATGGAGCCAAGAACCCTAACTTCATCAATTCCCTCAAATTGGAAGGCTAAACGAAGCTCAAATTCATAACCAAACACGGATTAATGATCACCTTCATAAGGGGATCGTAAGGTATGTCTTAGATTCTAGATTGGTGATGATGCACGAAATGGGTTATGTTGTAAATCACGAATTTGTATGAAATTGAGCATGGGTATGTGTTAGATTCACCGTTTGGAACATGGATTATGCATGAAATAGGTTAATTTGATGTTTAAGGGTGAAACCCATTTGTTATGGTGAAGAGGATGACATGGGTAAATCATCTATGTCTAAGTTCTTGCTTAATATTGATGTATTTTGAGTTGTATGATGTATTCTTGTTAGAAGAATTGAAAGAAATGTGATACTAGTATGTTTGATGTTATGCATGTATGAATCATGTTGATTAGGAGGAAGAAATTGATGAATTGTGTATGAGATTAGAATGATATGCATGTACTAGTTGTACACTATGCTTACAAGGTAGTACATATATCAAAAGTATGATGAATTATGAAGAACTTAAGATTAGATCACTTGTAAGTGATTAACAAGTAGTTATGAAGTGGGTTTTAGATGATGTAATGTAATTTGATGATTCACTTATGTTAATAATGTTTGGAATCATACATGTGTGTGAATGTTTAAAGAAATGGGATAAGAGATGATAAATTGTTGTTAGATGAAGTGAATAAAATGTGATGATAACATGTTTGATGTTTAATTTGAATACCTCATGTTGGATTGTAGAAGCATTTGATGAACTATGTATGAATTTAGAAGATTGTGTATGAATTGGTTGTACGTTATGCTTAAAAGGTGGTACGCACACCAAGTGAATGATAAAATGTATATAATGTCGTCCGTATAGTCGATTATGATGTTACGGGTATATGTTGATAAGTCGATAGTTATGTATGGTTAATAGTTGACTTTTAAAAGTCAACTAAGTATAAGAAACATGAGTTGACTCGTTGTCGTAAATGTAGGTTGATGAGAAGTCGTATGGTACATGTAATAGCAATCCGTGTTAAATGTAATGACATGGTGAGTTACATGAGTTAAACGTATACGGACATGATTATATGAGTTATGCTTGTTAGAAATGATTAATGAAAGTTAAGTGTGAAATATGGGATTGATACGATTGTTATCATGTACCAATGAGTATGCTAATGATAGCGTGATTTCGATGACATGGAAGTATAGGAATCATGTCGAGACGGAATCAAGCACGGAAGACTAACGGGTCAAGAAGTGGCGAGGAACGAATGGGAACACGGATGCATGAGGTAAGTGATTCCGTAATCACTTCCAAGTTGTTTATGTAGATTTATATGCATTTGAATTAGATATGACAATTGAGATTAAATAGGAATGAATTGTGAGATGTCAATGAAGTATTACAACGGGTCATAGCTTTGATCCGAGCCAAGTATGTGCGATTAGAGTTGTAGTTAAGTCGTGGAATTGGGTAAATGTGTAAGGAAGTCATTTGTTGTAAGGGATGGAACAAAGTTGACGAAAACGCCCTTGATGGGTAAAACGGGCAAATGATCTTAAAAGTTGATCACAAACAAGCTATTTGATTAAATGAATGTTTTGAAAAAGTAAGAAAGCAAGAAGTATGATTTTCGTAAGCTAAGGACCTTTTTATGCGCATTCGCCCTTAACGGGTCAAAATAAGCTTTTGAGCGAAAATTGTGTGGAATAAGGTGTAAAGTATCCATAAATGAATCTTTTATGATAGATGACCTTGAAATTATTAGGTTTATATGAAGTTAATGTCAAACAAACAAGTTATGTTGATAAATGCATGAACGAGTCAAGGTTTGGTAAAAGGGTAACGAGCCGAGGGCTTAATAGTCATAAATTTAGGTAATCCAAATATTGGATTTTTACTCCATGTGATGGAGAATTAAATTACGATCACGTAGGAAAAAGAATCGGGTAAAACGGATCAAAAACGAGAAAGTTATGCTCGTTTCCGTGAAATCCGGTTGTGCTGGAAATCTGCAGATCAGCAGCATCAACATTCTGTCAAAAAGTAGGCAGTAGCGTAGCGCGACTGCCAAGGCCCTAGGCAGTAGCGCTACGCGACTGTGGTCAGTTTCGCGAAAACCGTTTATTTCAACTGTTTATGCATTGCGAACCCGTCTGGACCGTTTTTAAACGCATATAAGCTAAGAATGATTAGTTATTTCCTTATTTTAGAGAAAGTAGATATGTATAAAGGTATGTATGTATGAATATATGTGGCGTGAATGAATGAATGTATGTGTGTATGCATGTAATTAGGTATATAAGAGCATATACAAGTATGAAAGCATGCGTGAAGATATGAATGCAGGTATGTATGTAGGTGAGTATGTAGGTAGTATGTGTATGTATATATATACATATATATACATATTCAAGTGAGTATGTACGAATGTGCGCACATATGTAGGGTTGTGTGAAGGCATGTAATAGGTATGTATGTAGACATGTATGCATGTATGTATGTAGGTATGCACGTATGTAGGCACGCACGTATGAAAGCAGCTACATAGGTTTGAAAGTAGTTATGTGTGAACGGATGCACTTATGTAAGTATGCATGAATGTATATATATGCATGTATTCAATGAAATTGAGTATTGAAGATAATAATAGCGTGCCTTGTGAACGAAGTGTAACGCAGGTACAACGAGAAAGTCTCACCACGGATTGTATGATCAGATGGAAAGCTGGGATGTAATGAGTTAACGGAACGAAAAGTAAACGTGAATAAATCTTGTATGTTTATAATGCGTACTAATGTTATGAATTTTATGTGGTGAGCGCAGGTAATACGAGCCTTGAGGATCATCAAGGAACAGAGATCGAGGATCGAGTCACTAGAGAGATTGTACGGGAACGTTGATGTATATAATGTAATAAGCATAAGCTGTGTTTTTACTTAGTAATTAAGCCGATTGATGGAATTATGTGAAAGAGTAATGTTAAAGCTAAATTTTAAATAAGTTAAAGTATTTATAATGAAAGAAATTTTATGCTACGTATTTCCGCTGCGACTTTTGTCAAATACGTATTAGGGTGTAACAAGTCTCCATCATCACCGCCACAGTCACTCTCCATCTCTCGTTCCCCTTTCATCTTCCATACCAGGTTAAATACAGTTTCAACAGTTTTCAATTACTAATACCTCAACAACCACATTTACTTCTCAGTTTATATTTTAAAACGGTAAGTACCAATAAAACAACAAAAACTAGCATCCATAGTTTAGAGTAACAAGACAAACATCTTGGTTTAATACAAATCAAAATACTGCAACATTTAAAGCGAGCCAAGCTCTCACAGCAACCGATTTCGGAGCCAGCGACCACTTGAGCTTGAATCACCGCCCTTTTTCAAACCCAATACGGGTCCTGCCCGACCCTTCATACCCATCTCGCGACCCACCACCACTCGCTCTCATCGTCCCACCACTACCAATCTTATCCAACGGTTTCTTTCCACCCTTAACCTCTGTCAAAAACTGGTCCAGACCAAACGGATCAGCATCTTCAACCACGTCCCTCTCAAACTCAACCAGTCCGCCTCTCGGACCGCTCTTTTCACCCGCACCCATGAACCCTTTATCCGGTTTGAACTGGTTCGTCTTCCTAATCTTCTCACGCTGTTCATCGGCCCCACCGTACATCTCATCATCAGCATCCTTCTTCGGCCTGTTGCTGCCAACACCACCACCACCACCACCGCCGTCGTGATGCTGATTCCGGCCACCGGAGGGCTCCGCCGAGCTCCGGCCGGCCTTCCTCTCTCCCTCGCGTCTCTAATTCCTCTGCCTCTCTCTCTCTTTCTCTCTCGCTTTGCGACCTGGTATGGAAGATGAAAGGGGAACGAGAGATCGAGAGTGACTGTGGCGGTGATGGTGGAGGGTTGAGGAAGGTGATGGTGGGTGGAGGTTGAAGATGAAGTGTGGTGGTGGGTTTTTGTAAATAAAAATGAAGAAGATGCCCGGATAGTCCCTGTGGTTTGGCCTTTTTAAGGAAAGGGTATTTTTGTCATTTCACACCCTCTTAACAGAGAAAACAAACTGAAGTTAGACCCAGGGACTATCCGGGAACAAAAAATGAAAAGTTGGGGACTATTCAAATAATTTTAGAAAGTTAGGGACTAAAGGTGAAAATAGGCGAAACCACAGGGACTATCTGAGCATTTTTCTATATATATATATATAGGAGACCGCTAAAATGAAAACCACCTCCAGTTGTAAGAACCGTAAGAACTGTTTTGGACGAGTGAGAGGATGCCACTTCATATCTTCACATGTGTTATATCATGGTTAATTTTGTAATTTAACCCATCACACATTTCAATATCCTGTACAAATATCAGAGATGCATTCTTTCTCTCTTTACATATCACATCTAGATCCTTTTTCTCTCTCTCTCCATAAACAAAATCTCAGGCACCGTCTCCTCTACCACAAAATCAGAGATGCATTTCAATCTCTCTCTGTCTTTGCCTAGCCACCGTCTCCTTCACCACAGAAACCCCTTCGCCGCTATCATCCGCCACAGCCCCACCCCCGTCTTTGCTCTGTTCATTTTTCTTCGCCGCTCGCATCCGCCACAGCCCCACCCCCGTCTTTGCTCTGTTCATTTTTCTTTCTCTCTCAACTGCCGAAATCAGATGCCTCTCTCTCCTTGCTCCCTTAACGGAATTCAGATGTTTTCTCAGATCTCTCTCTACTTGTTCACCACCGGAAATCTTGTGGTGGTGGTAGGCAGAGATCGGTGATGGTGGTGGTGGTGGTGTGGGGTAGAGGTGGGCAACGGTGTTGGTGGTGGTGTGGGGTAGAGGTGGGCAACGGTGTTGGTGGTGGTGGCGTTAGGGGTGGTGGCGGTGGGGGTTTTTTGGTGGTGTGTGGCAGAGGTGGGTGACCGGTGGTTTGTGGGGAGACCGGTGGGGGTTTTGTGCTGAGATCGGTGATGGTGGTGGTTTGTTACAAATGTGTAAGTAAAGGTGTAAAGCGTTTAGTTATTCATAGATCTGAACTTCGGGACCTTTGTCACCACTTGTTGATTTATCTGTTTCAATCGTGTATGTGTTTTGCTATTCTGTTAAACATTTACTGGAATATGATGATTAGCACCTACTCCAACTTTTTATGTTTTTTTTGGTTAATTTGTTACCAAAATTGGTGCATCGGTGTAAATGAAGATGTATAGTGTTTAGTTCTTTGTAGATCTGAACTTCGGGACCTCTGCTACCACTTACATTCGAGTGGGGATGAGTTGGCAGTGATAGAACGAAAAACATTTTTTCCGACAATTGATGACGATGGCGGGGCAATGATGGCGTAGGGTAGGTTTTTGAACCTGCAACCCCACATTTTGCAGCCATGATTAGCAGAAACTTTGAGCCAAAACCCGTTATTTTCTAGACCAACGGATGGTTTTTTGATTCTTGTTGTTTCGTTTTTTGAATTTTTTTTCGGTCCATGATGATAAGTTTTCAACTTATCTGAGACAGCTTGGTAAAACCCGTAATTTTTTTTTTGTAAAACGTAAAATGTAAAACGTAAAGTTTTTAACGTAAAATGTAAATTTTTTTAATGTAAAACGTAATTTTTTAACGTAACACGTAAAACGTAAACTTTTTAACGTAAAACGTAAACTTTTACGCGTAAAACGTAAACTTTTTAACGTAAAACTTACTTTTTAACGTAAAACGTAAATTTTTTGGCGTAAAACATAAAACGTAAAATGTAAAACGTAATTTTTTAACGTAAAACGTAAAGTTTTTAACGTAAAACGTAAAATTTTTAACGTAAAACGTAAAAAACGGCGTGTAAAAAACGGGACGTAAAAACTGTCGCGGTAAAACGAGACGTAAAAAACGTCGCGGATAAAACGGGACGTAAAAAACGCCGTGAAAAAAAACGGGACGTAAAAAAACCCGCGAAAAAAACGCGACGTAAAAAACGTCGCGGTAAAACGGGACGTAAAAAAGACTCTTGAAAAAGCCGAGCGTAAAAAACGGCGTGCAAAAACGACCAGTTAAAAAACAATGCTTGGAAAAGCTGGGCGTAAATACGGCGTGCAAAAACGTAAAAACGTAAAACGTAAAAAGTTTAACGTAAAACATAAAATGTAAAAAATATAAAAATCTTTTAAAAAAATCTGAATTTAAAAATTCTTTCAACAAAAAAAATTATGTTTAAAAAATAAAAACTAATATAATAATAAAAAAACTAATAAAAAACAATAAAGGCAAAAGGACAAAATAGAGTCATTTTACTAAATTACCCTTTTGGATTAAAATATTAAAGACATAATAAGACAAAAAGTATTTAATATTATTTTTAGTTACTTTTAATCTCATCCATTGATCTTGAAGATCTAATGGCTATAAAGTGGTTCTCTCGATTCTTATAACTGGAGGTGGTTTTCATTTTAGCGGTCCCCTATATATATATATATATATATATATATATATATATATAGAGGAAGGTTAATTTGAGAAGAAATTTAATGTGAGAAGAAAAAGAAGAAAGGACATATTAGTAAATGCTATTTCATTTATAACTAATATCATTAATTTTTCTCTCTTTAATTAATTAGTCAGCTAATCATTAATTATCCTACATATAATCTACAAACCTACACATATAAAAATTTTTCTACATATATCCTACAATTATAGAATTTTATCCTACACAGTCGAAATTTATCCTACACACCTCGAAATATATCCTACACAACTCGTAATTTTTCCTACACAACTAGTAATTTATTCTACACTTTAAATTAAGTTGTTGTTTTAGTTTGGAAAAAGTATATATTTTGAAAAGGAGTTACAAATTTAATTTAGCTAGTTATTAAAGGAGAAGAATACAAATTAATGATTTATGTAAGTTTACCAATATACCCTTATATTAAAATTAAATACAAATATTTAATGAAGTAAAATGAATCATTCTTATTGGTTGAAACTTCTTCTTTTTTTTCTTACAAAAAAATTCTTCTCATTTGAACCCTCCACTATATATATATATATATATATATATATATATATATATAGGGGAGGGTTATCTTGAGAACACTCATTTTTGTGAGAACACTAGGAACAATTTCCATCCATAGATCATCCAAAATTAAGGGCTAAGATTAGAGGGGGTTTAAATGAGGAGAAAACTTAAATTAAAAGACAAAAGGGGCATTATTGTCAAAACATAAAACTCAAAATCCATCAAAATCCTTCAATAGCAACTCTGTTGAAAAAAACCCTTCAAATTTCTAAACCACGATGCTGGAGATTTCAACAATCAAAAGAGGAATACGAAGAATCAATCTCGCCCAATTTGGATTCGCTTGAGATCATCTTCAATTTGACTGATTATGAACGACTGGCTGATGTAAAAGCGAAAAAATTTACTCGTCTTCTTCATGTACTGGTTTTGTTGTGATTTAGAACTGACTGACGATCTGAAATATGATTATTTCGTTGGCTGATGTTATAAGCGAAGAAACTTTTCTCGTCTTCTTCAGGTACTGATTTTTGTTGTAATTTGGATTTGATTGATGGTTTGAAGTATGATTATTTGGTTTATGTTAGTTACATATGAAATTGTTAGGTTTGTTTTGACGTTTATGTGATTTTTAGTTATGTATATGGAGAATTGGTTTAACTAGGATTTCTATAACTAAATTTGAGTATGAAATTGTTAGGTTTGTTTGGACATTGATGTGAATTTTAGTTATGTATGTAGAATATTGGTGGAATTGGGGTTTCTATGACTGAATGTAAGTCTAGAATTCTTAGATTTGCTTGGAAATTGATGTGAATTTTAGTTATGTGTATAGAATATTGGTGGAATTGGGGTTTCTATGACTGAATGTAAGTCTAAATCATATATATGAAGGTTTACACGTGTGTAAGTCATAATAATTTAAAAAAATAAGCATAAATATGAAAGTTTACACATGTGTAAATAATATATACGAAGGTTTACACATGTGTAAATCATAGTAATTAAAAGAAATAAGCATAAATATGAAATTTTACACATGTGTAAATCATATCTACGAGGGATGACCATGGGTACCAGACCGGTACCAAAATACCGATACCGAAAAACGACAATAACGTGAACCGGTGTACAATAGCAGTATTTACCTGTAAATCAATCAAAGTAGCGATTGTATTATTTTTTTTGTGTTGATTTTGGTATTATAGCTCTGAAAGATTATGCTAAGCTGACTTGAATGTTAGGTCATAGTTATTTGGATTGTTAGGTTATAGATCTGAATAGCTAATGTATTTACTTTTTGTAGGTGTGGTTATTTGATTTGATAAAGTGTATGTATGTGACAATTTATATGATTTTTGTGGTTCACTTTAGTTAGGGATTTACTTTAAAACATGAAAGCTAGTTAGAACTGGTGTGATTGTATTAAAATTATAGTTTATTGCAACAATATGCTGATTAAAATCTAAAGCTGAAACAATGAAGTTGTATATTTTGAATTTAAACATTTGACTATTTTTGTATTATAGTTAGAATAGAGACAAGGAAGTAGATATCATGAGTTCTTATTATGTATAATATTTGAAATGTTGCAACAGTTAGATGTGTATGGAACATACTTTATAATAATGTTTTTATTAAATGTTTCTTTGATATTTAATTGAAATAGTTAGCTTGTTGCAATGGTTTTTTTTAAATTAGGCATAAATTGATGCCTTGTACTTACATTATTAGCTTATGCAGTAGTTTTCTAGTGGAGGAAACCATGTTCTCCATGTTCCTGCATTTACACTAATAAGTGGTGGAAAACATTATGGGAAAATTTTGGCTATAAGAGTAAGTTGGTGTTTGACTCTACTCTATATCATTAAATTTTGTGGATTCGGTCTTATTTGGTGCACGGGTCAAGCCTAGATATTCTTATGACCTCTAACAAAACAGTTGCATGTTTTCAAGGGAAGTAATGTTGACACTAGACACTGATTCATTGTCCATACAGTAGAATGGTTGTCTTAGCATGTGGGAACCATATGGACACACTCATGTGTTAGTAGTCAATGCTATGTATAGATGTTGGGATAGAAGTTTTATGAAAGCTTGTTTAGGAAAAATTTCATCTTCTTATTTTCTTTATTTATTTTCTTAATGTTCTTTGTTGTATGTTTGTTTGGAGTTTAGGCAGGTTGAGGAATGAGGATGATGTTGCTGCTTGGTCGAGTTCAAGGTTTTTGGGAAGCTCAAGATGGACTCTCAGATGTTATGCTTTAGATGTTGTTTTAATGTTTTGGTCGTGTTTGATTGTTTTTGTTTTTTTGGATGATTTAGATTGTTTGAAACTTGATTGTATAGATTTATTTTTTGTGTTAGACTTGGGCCAAGTGTGGCTTTAAGTCTAGAATAGGTTGTCTAGAATAGGTTGTTTGTTATTTCTAGTTTATGTCATGGGTGGGGCCTTGTTAGGTTCTAACTATTAGACCATAGCTAATGGTTTGGGGTTGGTGTCTTCCTTGGGGTATATCACGGGAAGCCCAATACTCGTAGGTTGTAAATATATTTAGTTATCAATAAAATTTACTAGGGTTCCGTCCCATTTTACATAAGATACTATCTTGTTTAATTCTCAATTTACACATGTGTAAAGGAGCAACAAATGTGTAAAACAAAAACAATTAATTGACAGGGAACAATTTACATATGTGCAAATGAGCTTGAAATGTGTAAAACATAAACGATTAAGTGACCACATAACAATTTACACATGTGTAATTGAGCTGAAAAATTGTAAAACATAACCAAATTAGTGACAGGGGGAAATTTACACATGTGTAATTCAATTGAAAATGTGTAAAACAACAATTTACACATGTGCAATTCAGCTGAAAATGTGTAAAACATAAACAATTAATTGACAGGGAACAAATTTACACATATGTAATACCTCATATGTAAATCATAAATAAAATAGTCATGGTGAACAATTTACACATGTTTAAAATGTAAAACAAACGCTTACACATCTGTATATCACGTCTCCGCCACTAGAAGAGATATGAAGATTTACACATGTGTAAATCATATTAGCTTAAAGTAATATGCATAAATATGAAGGTTTACACATGTGTAAATCATTACAATTTTTTTAATTAGCATAGATATGACGGTTTACACATGTGTAAATCATCTTCGTTGATATTGAATTTGTGTGGTTAAGCAATTTACACATGTGTTAATAAGATGTTTACTTTTCTACTGTATAATAAAATTTACACATGTCCACAATTAAAAAAATGGTATTAGAAGAAATAAGTATGATGAAATAGGCGTAATTGTGCAGTGAATAGTTTACACATGTGTAAATCAATTGCACGTACGTATAACAAACAAAGATATGTGAACTGAACAGTTTACACATGTATAATTCAACTGCATATATGTAAAATAAACACAAATATGTGATAGAGAAAAGTTTACACATCTGTAATTCAGCTGAACTTATGTAATACATACATATACATGTAACAGTGAACAATATACACATGTGTAAATCAGTTACACATATGTAAAACTGAGACAAATATGTATCAGTGAACAATTTACACATGTGTAAATCAGTTACACATATGTAAAACTGAGAAAAATATGTGACAATGAACAATTTATGCATATATAATTCAACAACATATAAATTAAACAAACAAAGATAGGTGGAAGTGAAATATGAACCATATATGTTTCTAAATGTATATTTCTATCTCAAATGTAACAAAAATTATTGTAAAAACATCCTGTGAAAATGAAGGTTAACATCATAAAAATACATGACACTCATACATTTGTAAAATATACACTTACACATATGTACAATCATCTGTTACACATACATATATATATATATATATATATATATATGAATACACACATAAAAATCCTTGCAGCACCATCAACATTCGCATTCATCTGATGCAGCCTTGTAGGCAACCTTTTCACTTTAGTATCTCGTATGTATGCATACACGTCCTCATATCTTCCAGCATTAAAATAGTCTTTTACAATAGTAGTATATGTTAAAAGTCTTTGAACATGACTTGTGCTGATTAACAGTCATAACTTTCATTCGACAGTGATTCTTTTTCAGGCCCCACCAGTACCTATATGATTTTCGCCATCGACTAGTGATAGTGAACAAATTTACACATGTATCAGACCAGTTACATAAGAATAAAGGAACTTTAGTTAAAATAAAAATGCTTTGGTGCAAACTATTACTTACATAAGCATAAATTGGTTTAAACGTTGATTTAGTTAATAGGATATTGAATTTGTAAAATGCTTTTGGCTACTAGAGTTTAGGGATGAGCACTCGGTACCAGGTATATTCGGTACCGGTACCCACTTTCCCCATTTTTCGGTACCTGTATTTACGGATAAAACACCGGTAAATACTGGTACCCACTTTTACCATTTTTCGGTACCGGTACTGGTTCCATACCGAACGGGTACCGTGCTCATCCCTACTAGAGTTTTATTTAAACTATTAAATTAGAAGCAAAACACAAAACTCATTTGGCATTTTAACAAACAGGTCAAGTGCATTGAGAAATGATACGATAATTCCTTTCATTGCCCATATTTTATCTCTAAATTTAACAAAATCAAGACATTTAATGGAAAAGATGAAAGAATTAACCAAAGAAGATATAAAAATCTCAAGGTTCATGAACAACCTGTTTAAAGATATTCATCATTTAATCTGTAATAAACTAATCCTTCATCATCATCTAGTTGATAACCAAGTGCCAATTGTCAAGATTTCAATATATGTTATAAAAAATACATCACAAAACCACCTAAATCAGTAAATCTACAATCATGATATTAAATTCATGGTGAGTATGACCCAAAATTGGTTGTCACTATAAAACCAACTAATATCAAAATCCATTATCCACCAATTAACATCCAAAATTGAAAAAATAAAACAACAATTAGGTCAAATTTAAGAGTAAAACAGCAAATACACAATGCCAATTTCAGAAAACTACCTAACAACAAGCGATTTAAGCAAAAACGTCAAAACAAAGTTCGACCGGCAAACATCAGAAATGGATTGATACCCGACTTAAACGATTCAAGGATTGGTCGACAAAAACTATAGATCGATCAGTTCCTCCGAAGGTCCTATGCGTTCCATGGTGGTCGACGACTGCAAAATTGTTGTTGGTGAAGTGTAGGAGATGAAGATATCAGGTGGGTTTTTTCATGGAATGATTCTTAAACAATTTTACCAATTTACCCTTATAATTAAAACACAAAGGAAATAAATAAGTGGCTGAGATTTGTTCTCATGGTTCTCATAAAAGATGAGTGTTCTCATTTAAACCCTCCCTTATATATATATATATACACACACACAGGGAGAGGATCATGAGAAAACTACATATAAATGAGAAAACTAACTAAAAAAACCTAAAAAAATCTAAAAAAATATACCAATTTTTTTTCAATTTTTTATAAAAAATCGCTAGTTTTTATATATAAAAAAAATTTGTTGTACTGCAAATGTGCATTATATGTGTACTACACATGTGCACTATATCCGTAATAGTGCACATGTCCAGTACAACAAAATCTCTTTTTTTTTTTTATTTTTCTTTTAATTTTTTTTCCATGCATAAAAACCTGCGATTTTTTTATAAAAATTAAAAAAAAATTTGGTATGTTTTTAAGGTTTTTTTAGTTAGTTTTCTGGTTTTCTCATTTAAACTAGTTTTCTCATGATCCATCCCCTGTTGTCACACCCCGATATTTCCACGTATTACCGGTGGGCTCGGTGGGGAGTATCGTGACGTAGTTGATATCATCATAGACAATTTATCATAGTTTAATACACAACGGAAGTCGAAAGATAAAAACATTACAAACCGAATGAAAGTAATATCAATTATTACAAAAACAGTTGTAAGGGATCCACAGGCGGATCAAAGTTAAAAGGAACATTGTTCAACAGATTTATAAACATCTAAGCTTGCAAGACTCTTTATTGATGCTAGGAGTAGCCAGCCCATTTCGATTAGTACCTGCACTTAACATTTTTGGAAAATACGTCGGTTTTCACTGGTAAATACAATTAACCGACTCATTTTGAAAATGTTTAAGAAAATTGATTTGAATGCACAAGGCATAAAATATCCTTTATAACTTGGGATAATTATTTAAAAATAAACTTGTTAAAGAATTATATGTTTATTATACGTTCAGTAGCCAGGGCTGAAAACCGGGATAAAGATTAATAGACACACCACATAATATATCCCACGACGAGTTATTCTCAAACAGGTGGGTACATTATTTTACATACGCACCGGCAGGTGTATGCCTACACCCCGTGCGTAAGTCGTGGTCATTTCAATGAATGAGTCGAGGATATCCAGGACATGGTCATTAACCCCCCAAAGGCTTAGAATAAAAAAAACAAATTAAACGGGTTATCTCAATGATTTAACCTTCATACGATTAAAAATTCAATACCCGACCAAGCGGTATTTTATATACCGTTCTCCAAGCCCGTATAAGGGAAAATAAGTTAAAAGTATTTACCTGAGCAAATTATACAAATTTATCCCAGCCGTATACAATCAGCAAGTGAAAATATCTTTTACTGGGCCCCTAAATCTAGAACGATGGTTTTAATAACCTATTAGATTCCTAACGGGTCTTACTTAAGTTTAAACTTAGACCGGTTAGTTTTAAAGGAAGATATACGGTTCAAAATGCAAGATTAAGCGAAGACCGGATTTGAATGTGGTTTAGACTCGACAAGTATGAAGACTTGTATAATATGGGAAAACTAAACACATTCTGGATTTTGAGGTAAAAATGATAAGGTTTGACCCGTTTTGGTTAATTTATGCAAATTAGTAACATAAACCGTACCAAACGCGAAAAGTGCATAACGGGTAACCAAAAGAGTCATCTACAGGTTTCGCAAGTTGATATGCCTTAAATATGTTGTGATATCAGTAGGATACCTTTCATTATGCCCAAAACGAATTTCAAATTAATTTATGCCCCGTATGGGTATTTTGGTCATTTTAAAGCTTATAAAAGAGATTAAATAATAATCTGAGGTTCTGGTCTAAAATGATCAGTAAAAATATTTATTTTTGTAAGTCATATCAGTAGGGTATTGCATATATGTGAAATTTATCATTTTTAACCAAACACCGTAGGGGCATTTTGGTCATTTCACATAAGGGTTAAAGGTCAAAACTGGAAATTTGAGTTCAAAACTTTTGCTTACTGTTAAAGAATAAAAATTTATTTAAAACATCAGTACGTATTATGTCTTATATGTCAAAAATAGTTTTAAACCATACTATGCGTTTATAAGGCGTAAAAAGTCGGTTTTAGGGGATTTTAAGGTTATATAAGGAAAGCTGAGATTTTCCAGAAGGCTTAAAATATTTTATTTAACATATAAAATCAGTATCAAAAGGTTTGGTATCAAAATGTTATGTAAAACTCATTTTATTATCAAAAAGGGTATAACCGTCAATTACCGAATCAAAACAAGAACCCTATGTTATGATCAGTTTAAAAATAAATAAAAATATTCAAAAATCCCAAAATATTATATTACATCAGTGGGTAAAAATTTTGGTGTCAAAATTTGGATTTAAATAGGCTTTATGCTAAATATGCCGTTTAATTAATAAAAAGATTTCAATTTACGATATTGAGCATAACTCCTAATTTAGACCTCAAACTGATGTCAAATTTTTAGGACATGTTTATAAATCAGTAATAAAGGTTTTTGTCCTCTCACATTTTCAAAAGTCTCGTTTTAATGTCAAAAGGGCATAATGGTCAATTTTAGGCACTTAACGGAAACATGCAATGAACTAGGATTACAAAGGAACCACATTGTATAAACTCAGAGGGTTATACTAACATGTAACATGGTCCTAATGGAACCCTAAGGCATTTCTAAAACAATCTAAATCGGGTCAGAACTGAAAGTCAAAGCGAAAGTCTTCTTTTGTGACTTTCGGTTCCGAACCGAGCCTAATCTCAGAATTGTCGGGTTGAACATGCTTAGACATGTTCTTACATTATTTACCAAGTTATTTTAGTGTTAAAACATGTTTCATAACTTCTACATTGCTAATTATCAATTTATTTGCAAAATAGCTTTCTGTTGACTTTTTAACATTATGTTTGACCCGACAATTGACCAAGTTAGAGTGATAATCAAGGGGGGGGGGTACCCTTTTAAGGACTTATTACCCACATAATTACCAACTCATAGCCACTTTCAATTCTAAAAATGACTGGACCATTAGTGATTAATCACTAAGTCAAAGCTTAATTACGACGACTTTGACTTTCGGTCATTAGACTAATAAAACATGAACTAGAGAGGCTAAGAATGCTTACTAGAGCTCTTAGCACGAAAATGGAACTGAAGAAAACTTCTTGATGTCCAGAGAGCTCCAGAGGATGGGTTTTAAAATGATTTCAAAGTGAGCAATTTCAAGTGTTGCAACATGGGGTCTTATAAGATTTGAAAATTCACAAGATCATTCTACACAAGCCTATAACTGATTTATGATGATCCCAGGTGTCCCCTATGCATGTAATACTATTGGCTCAGTCCCTGAATTCGAAAACAAGCTTCCTAAGGCGGTGGAATTGGCTGGACAGGCAGCTGTCCATTTTTCTGCCCAGTTACAGGTCTTACGGACCGTAAGTTTAGGGCCTTGCGGGCAGTATCCGCTTTTTAATTTTGATCGCCTAGATCAGCCACCTTACGGTCCGTAAGGTGGTCTCTTTGCCGGTCCGTAAGACTTGGTCAGAAGACAAAAATTTTGAGAACTTTTGACATTTGACCATGCAACCTATAATACCTTGAATCTCTGGTCATTATCAGCAGTAATGGCCCATATGATCAGGTCTGCATTGCTAAGAATGCATTGCCATGCATTGGTTGCCTTAGAGTCTTGTAAAAAGAGGTTTTTGAATGAAATTGGTCGATTTTGCACATGGGATTCCAAATTCTTGGATTTGAATATTGAATTATTCATTACATGATTTAACCGGATACCCATGAAATCTTAATCAGATTTTTATGGGAATGTAATTATATTTTACTAAAGTTGAAAAATGTTAAAAGGTCACTAAGAGGTAATAATTAACATGTTGACACTTTTAATTTCTTCATATATCCTTTTTAATCATGATCCGGGTTTATAACATGTTTAGAATCCATGATACGTGTTTTTATTATATTGGTCGTGATATTACGAGGTGTTACATCCTCACCCCCTTAAAAGAAATCTCGACCTCGAGATTTACTGAAATAAATGAGGGTACTTCTGTTTCATTGTAGATTCAACCTCCCATGTGTATTCGGGACCTCTACGGGCATCCCATTTAACCTTTACAATTGGTACATGCTTCTTTCGAAGCTTCTTAACCTGTCGATCCTCAATCGACAAAGGTTTTTCAACAAACTTTAAGCTCTCATCAATATGCACATCCTTATGTAACATGGCTAGCGATTCATCATCTAGACACTTTTTCAAGTTGCAAATGTGAAACACATTATGAATCCCACTGAGCTCTTCAGGCAGGTTTAACTTGTAAGCCACTGTTCCGACACATTCGTTGATCTCGAATGATCCTATGTATCTTGGGCTTAACTTGCCTTTCTTGCTAAAATGCATCACCCCTTTCCAGGGTGATACCTTAAGTAACACTTTGTCACCTACCTCGAATTTCAGGGGTTTACGCCTTTTATCTGCGTAGCTTTTCTGCCTATCTCTGGAAGCTTTGAGACGATCACGTATCTGCACAATCTTATCTGTCGTCTCCAGGACTATATCAGGTCCGGTTAGTTGGTCATCTCCAACTTCTGCCCAACAAACGGGTGTCCTGCACTTTCTTCCATACAAGGCTGCGAAAGGTGCAGCTTGAATACTCGAATGTTAGCTATTATTATACGAAAATTCAATCAATGGAAGATGATCATCCCAACTCCCACCTAAATCAATAACACAAGATCTTAGCATATCCTCGAGTGTTTGAATCGTACGCTCGCTTTGCCCTTCCGCCTGAGGATGATATGCAGTGCTGAAATTTAATCTAGTGCCTAGGGATTGCTGAAATCTTTTCCAAAAATGCGATGTATATCTCGTATCCCTATCAGAGATGATAGACACTGGCACTCCGTGAAGAGATACAATCTCGTCTACGTACAGCTAAGCTAACTTATATGAGCTGTGTGTTTCCTTAATAGGTAAGAAGTGGGCTGACTTGGTCAGTCTATCTACTATAACCCAAATAGTATCATTTCCACGCTTCGTCTTTGGTAACTTAGTAATAACATCCATAGTTACCATTTCCCACTTCTAGGTGGGAAGTTCAGGCTGTTGTAGCAAACCTGACGGCTTCTGATGTTCTGCTTTAACTTGAGCGCATGTCAGGAATTTGGCCACATAAGTGGCTATAGATTTCTTCAAACCTATCCACCAGTAATTTGCCTTTAAATCCTGGTACATCTTGTCACTTCCAGGATGAACTGAGTACTTGGAGCTATGGGCTTCTTGAAGGATAATGTCCTTGAGTCCTCCATAAATTGGAACCCATAT
Organism: Helianthus tuberosus; assembly: GCA_030545235.1. Taxonomy (NCBI): domain Eukaryota; kingdom Viridiplantae; phylum Streptophyta; class Magnoliopsida; order Asterales; family Asteraceae; genus Helianthus; species Helianthus tuberosus. The sequence continues at coordinate 20,835,922 of CM060436.1, read as the reverse complement.
TCGTCCATTCAATCGCAGAATTCCATCCTTGCCATATGATAAGTGCTCGGCAGTTACTCCCAACTTTTCATTCTGATAGTTGGCTTCTAATACAGCTTCCTTCTGAACGGCTAACAATCTTTCATTTAAGTTGTTCTTCAATTCAATGCTCTTAGCATTGATTCTAATGGGCTTAACCCTTTCTTTTCTGCTCAAAGCATCGGCGACCACATTCGCCTTACCTGGATGGTATCGGATTTCACAATCAAAATCATTCAGTATCTCCATCCATCGACGCTGTCTCATGTTCAGATCTTTCTGATTAAACAGATGCTGAAGGCTCTTATGATCAGAATAGATCACACACTTGGTACCATATAAATAATGCCTCCAAAGTTTTAGTGCAAACACAACGGCACCCAACTCCAAGTCGTGGGTGGTGTAATTCTTTTCGAGCACTTTTAATTGTCGAGAAGCATAGGCAATAACTTTGCCTTTCTGCATGAGCACACATCCCATACCTTTGTGTGATGCGTCGCAGTATACCACAAACTCTTCTATTCCCTCAGGCAATGTTAACACGGGATTATTGCTCAACTTTTGCTTAAGAATCTTAAAGGATTCTTGTTGCTTAGGACCCCAATCAAACTTTATATTCTTCCTAGTCAACGAAGTTAGGGGTGCAGCAATTCTTGAGAAATTTTCAATAAAACGCCTATAATATCCTGCCAGACCTAAGAAGCTGCGGATCCCTGTGGGCGTCTTCGGCTCTTGCCAATTCATGATAGCTTCAATCTTAGCGGGATCCACCTGGATACCACGCTCACTAACCACATGTTTAAGGAATTGGACTTGACGAAGCCAAACATCATTGATAAAGAAGGTACGTGTTATCACGTTGTCATTCAGGATTGCTTCTTGAGCATTCATTTGGAAGACCCGAGCATTGGTCTTCTTGCCTTCTTCAGGTTTCTTCGCATACTTTGGGCAGTTGGATTTGATATGCCCCTTCTCGTTACAGTTGTAACAAGTTGCATCCTTAATCTTCTTACAGTCCGACGTCTTATGCTCACTAGATTTACATATCCCACAAGCCCTAGGCTGCGATTGGGATTTTGATTCATACCTGCATTTTCCCAGATGGCGCTTCTTGCAGGTCTTGCATTTTGGCTTCTCACCCGACTGTTGGTCATCCTTCTTGAACCCTGAACTCTTCTTGTGGTCAGAGTTCCCCTTATGCTTCTTATCTGAACGGTGTGAGTTATCATCCTCACGTTTTCTCTTCCCCGCATCAGAATTTCTAAGCGATCTTTGCCTGACCACATCAAGGGTAAGAGATAATGACAAATCAGCTACTGACGTAAATGTTGTAGGTCTTGATGCTTTCACACTAGCTTTGATCTCCGGGGCTAAACCCCCAATGAAACAGGCTATACGTTTTGGTTCTGGTGTCACCAAGTATGGAACCAATCGTGACATAGTGTTAAAACTTGTACACTTGGCAGTCTAAGTTCTTCATAACCAATGTTAGGAAGTCGGTCTCGATCTTCTCAACTTCATGTTGAGGACATAAATTCTCTTTGATCAAAGCAACAAACTGAGCCCATGATAAGTTGTATAACGGAATCTTTCCAGTAGCTTGGATTAAAGACCTCCACCAAGCTAGGGCTTCTCCCTTGAACGACTGTGAGACATACTTCACAATATCTTTCTCGGCACATCCACTAATGTCAACCACCGTATCCATCTCGTCTAGCCACGTCATGCAATCAATGACGCCTTTTTCCCCAGTGAAATCCCTGGGCTTGCAGGAGACGAAATACTTATATGAACAGGTCTTTGCACGTGGCTCTTGATCAAATATAATCTTCTTAGACGTGACACTGTGCTGGTTTGATAAGTGTTGAGCATCATCCTTCTTAGACTCATGAGATTTAGAAGGTGGCTTACTATGAGCCACAAAGTGAGACTTTGAGCGAGTAACACTAGACTCTCTAAATTGCCTGTCCAAGGCTTTAGAAACAGCATTGTCAATCAATGCTTGAAGTTCCGCACCAGTTACATGGATTCTGGTAGCATCATGATTCTCTACAGGGTGACTGTTGATTTGTTCAGATTCTGCCATGTAGCTTGATTGCTACATAAAATAATGGTAATGATTCATTCAGAATTCTATAACAGGATTGTCATCTTTTTAATTTTATTAACCATGGTATTAGTAAACCATATTGGTTAATTTATTAAGCATATTCATTCAGGATTTTTCATTATAATTATCCTCAGTCATAATTTATTAATATATTATAATGGTACAAAAGGCCAGGTCACAGGGACAATTTAAACTATATGCCATGATCTTATATGATCGAGGCATTAAGGCATTGAATCGTAGTTCATTACCTTTCTTGATAGGGAGTTATAGACTACAACTGTCTTTTGTTTTATATGACAATGATTATGGCCCGTAGGCATTACATCACTAATGGATGTTTAAAATAAGAAAGGAACTGGAAGGATCCAATGTAACAACCCTCATTAAAAGTCCTATTTATTTTATTATTTTATCCAATAGGAAACCCTAATTGAGACACCCAAGTGATTCTGCACAAACCCTAAAATTTTCAGAACAATCAGAATCAGGATCAGGGCCCCTAAAACTCAGGGGGTGTATTCCCCACTCGACGATTATCCTCACAAATTGCTGTCTAAATTGAATTTTACGAAAATGTCGACTCAGCAAGCCTACTCCCACATGTGGCTACTCTATAAATAAAATGCAACCCTTACGGACCGTAAGGGAGGAGTCTTACGGTCCGTAAGCATGTCAAAAATCGTGTATAAATAGCAGACATTGGGACTTGAATTCTGGCGATTGAACGACGATCAAATTCCAATTATACGCTGAGATATCGTCCAAATACTCTAAAAACACACACGAATCACTAATTAGTATAGCGGGGTGCTGCTACGATACAGGGTATTAACTTGATCGCTGCTACGATTCAATGTCCGGTCGATGGAAACTATCCGATGGATGTTTAAGCGCTATCCTTTGTCATTAGTCATGATTCCGACAGGATGTTTGAGTACCACCCGAACTCGGGGAATACTTTGTCATTCGTTGTGAATCCGATGGATGTTTAAGTCATTGCACTTTGTCATTCGTTGTGAGGGTTTTAATCTCGTGAGTTATCGTAAATGCTGTATTAGTTACTTACCTAGTTCGTGTGCACTAGGTTACAAGGCTAATCAATAGGCTAAGCTCTGCCTGTGTCTGCAATATATCAAGACTTATCTATAGACTAAACTTTTCTGTATGAATCTGCATGATTATAAAGTGAGTCATTCTCTTTTTATCAAATTTGATTTCAAAACCATGTTTATTTTCAAGGTTATAATTACAGGGATTAAGTCTTTGTAATCACCAAGTTACAGCCGGTATGTGGGGTATTGTGCACAATATTAATTTCTCACAGGTTTAGGCTAATAAGCCCTAACACAGGTTAGGCAAATAAGCCCTAACAGTGATATACGTCATTCATTGGGGCAGCCAATGGTGATATGACCACAGTCACCAAAACGAGTCGAGTGACAAATACTGTAGGTAGTTGGTCGATATAGAAACAATGTAATCACCCTTAATACTGTAAATTATAACGAACAAGTCATTTTATTAAATAGAATGATTCACTCAGTATTTCCCGCTGACAAAACCTTTTTAAAACGCGTTTCAGGTAATTACAGTAGATTGGAGTAAGAGATGGATACGGCACTGAAAGGCATCAAGAAGTGGCTTATTTTATTTATATTAAATTAAGGAATATTGTTTTATGTAATAAAATTTATCTTTATTTAAGCTACCATTGTAAAACATGGGTTATCCCATCTATTTAATAAATAAAATCCGGTGTTTTCTAAACTCTGATATTTTTCCTAACTCACGGTCCTGATGAAATTTCCGCTGCAATATTTTTTCAAAATAATCACCGGTACCACTAAGCTGTTCGCGGCTCCCGATTTCCGTCCAAGGTGGGTCGGGGGTCGTGACAGAAGGTGGTATCAGAGCCACTGCTTTAAGCCTTTAGGTGTTGTGACAATAATACCTGTCACGGCCCTCGGCCCTGGTTTGACCCGGTCCCGAGCCGCGAGGCAAGAAATCCCGTGGTATCTAATTAAGTAACAGCGGAAGTCTTTTTAAGCAGGATCGTTTAATATTAAAACTGCTCGTTTATATATATATATATATATATATATATATATATTATAGGGATAAATCCCATAATTTACAATAAAGTGATTTCACTGGGAAATCTTTATTTCTCAAAACATGTTTCTTTATTTATTTACATTGAGCCACTTTTCTAAGCTTGTAGTGCTCCACGGCACTTTTCCTTTGCTCACAACAGATCACCTGAAACATGTTTGAAAAAGGTTTTGTCAGCAGGGAAATACTGAGTGAATCATTCAGTTTTACTAAAACGACTTATTTGTTATAATTCACAGTATTAAGAGAAATTACAATGTTTCTGATATCAAACCAACTACCCACAGTATTTGTCACTCGACTCATTTCGGTGACTGTGGTCATATCACCCATTGGCTGCCCCAAGGGTGACGAATATCACTAATTAGGTTCGCCCACCTAAAGTGATAACAACAGTAGTAATGTGCACAATACCCCACATACCGGCTGTAATTTGGTGATTACATAAACTTAATCACTGTAATTATAACTTTGAAAATAAACATGCTTTTGTAAACAAATTTGATAAAAAGAGAATGACTCACATTGTAGATTTAACGAGCAGAGTATAAGCCTACTGATTAGCCTTGATTAACCTTATTTAAATAATAATGCACACACAAACAGGTTAGTAACTAATACGGCAATTACGACAATTCACGAGATTAAACCCTCACAACGATTTACAAGTGCAATACTTAACAATTCAACAGATTCACAACGAATGACAGAGTATAGTCCGAGTTCGAACAGCACTCAAACATTCAAGTCGAAATCACGATGAATAACAAAGTATAAATTCAATTTGAGCGGCACTTAAACAATCGTTGGATAGTTATAATCGATCGGACGTTGAATCGTAATAGCGATCGAGTTATTACCCTGATTGCGGCGTCGATTAGTGAACCGTGTGTGTTAATTGTGGTAAACAGAACGTATCTCAGTGCATGTAGCGAAGTTTTACGTCGTTTCAATACCAAAATTCGATTGCCAATGTCTGCTATTTATAGTTAAATTTTGGTCAGCCTTGCGCACCGTAAGCATCAACCCTTGCGGTGCGCAAGGGACACGTTTTCACCCTAGGGTGGCCACGTCTGGGACTAGCCTATCTGAGTTGGTTTTACGTGAAATTTCAATTTTGACAGCAAACTATCGAGATAATACTAACTAGGGTTTACCCCCCCTGAGTTTTAGGGGCCCTGATCCTGATTCTGATTGTTCTGAAAATTTTAGGGTTTGTTCAGAATCACTTGGGTTTCTCAATTAGGGTTTCCTATTGGCCAAATTAAAATAATAATTAGGACTTTTGATGAGAGTTGTTACATTCTCCCTACCTTAATAAAAATCTCGTCCTCGAGATTTACTGGAATAAATTAGGATACTTTCTCTTCATTTCTGATTCCAGCTCCCAAGTGTATTCAGCTCCTCTCTTTGAATCCCATCTAACTTTGACTAAAACTAGTCGTTTATTTTTGAGAAACTTGATCTTTCGATCCTCAATTTGAAGAGGTTTCTCAACAAATTTCAGTTTTTCGTTTACCTCTATATCTCGAAGAGGTACTACTAGTGATTCATCTGATAAGCATTTCTTGAGATTGGATACATGAAATACATCATGTACTCCTGCTAATTCTTCTGGTAGTTGTAAACGATAGGCTACTGGTCCTATACGTTGGATCACAGAAAATGGTCCTACGTACCTTGGACTTAGCTTTCCTTTCTTTCCGAATCTAACTACTCCTTTCCAAGGAGAAACTTTTAATAGTACTTTGTCTCCGACTTGAAATTCTAACGGCTTGCGGCGATTATCTGCATAGCTCTTCTGACGATCTCGAGTTGTTTTCAGTCTTTCCTTGATCTGAGTTATCTTGTCAGTAGTTTCTTGCACAATTTCTGGACCTGATAATTGACTTTCTCCTATTTCTGCCCAACAAACTGGAGTTCTGCACTTACGTCCATATAGTGCTTCAAATGGAGCAGTTTCAATGCTTGAATGGTAACTATTATTATAGGAGAATTCAATTAAGGGTAGGTGGTTATCCCAATTACCACCAAAATCAATTACACATGCTCGGAGCATGTCTTCCAGGGTTTGTATCGTCCTTTCACTTTGTCCGTCTGTTTGAGGATGATATGCAGTACTCAAATTGAGTCGGGTTCCCATTGCTTCCTGGAAACTAGTCCAGAAATGGGAAGTGAAACGACTATCTCTATCTGATACAATGGAGAGTGGGACTCCATGTAAAGATACCACTTCGTCTACGTAAAACTTGGCTAGCCTTTCCATGCTAAAGGTTTCCTTCATTGGTAGAAAATGAGCTGATTTGGTTAATCGATCCACAATTACCCAAATCGCACCATTACCTTTTCTGGTCTTGGGTAACTTAGTAACAAAATCCATTGTTATGAGTTCCCATTTCCATACAGGCATTTCCAATTGTTGTAGTAGTCCTGAAGGTTTCTGGTGTTCGGCCTTAACTTGTGAACAAGTAAGACATTTAGATACGTATTCAGCTATATCCTTTTTCATTCCTATCCACCAGAAATTATTTCTTAAATCTTGGTACATTTTATTGTTTCCTGGATGTACGGTATACCGAGATTTTTGAGCTTCTTCTAAAATCATATTTCTTAATTCTCCCTGCTTAGGTACCCAAATTCGTTTCTTGTGGAATCTCCAAATTCCATCATTTCCTTGCTCTAGTTCCTTTATATAACCTTTCATTCCTTCAGCATCGTCCTTGATTGCTGTTTCCTGAACTTTCTTTAATTGTTCCATTAAATCTACTTGTAGATTTAATCTAAGAGCACGGACTCGCTTTTGTTTTTCCTGATACTTACGACTTAAGGCATCTGCAACTACGTTTGCCTTTCCTTCGTGATATTGAATATCACAGTCGTAATCGCTTAGAACTTCCATCCATCTTCTTTGCCTCATATTTAACTCTTTCTGCCCAAATATATACCTTAAACTTTTATGATCTGTATAAACAGTAAACTTACTTCCATACAGATAATGTCTCCAGATTTTAAGGGCAAAAATTATGGCTCCTAATTCTAAGTCATGAGTCGTATAATTTTCCTCGTGCTTTTTCAACTGCCGGGAGGCATACGCAATTACCTTCTTGCGTTGCATCAACACACATCTGAATCCTAATTTTGAAGCATCACAATATACTTCAAAATCTTCTGTTCCTTCGGGCAATGCTAAAATTGGAGCATTCGTCACTCGGTGCTTTAAAATCTTAAAAGCTTCTTCTTGCCTATGTCCCCATTCAAACTTAGCGGCTTTACAGGTTAACTTAGTCAAAGGTACAGCTATCTTAGAGAAATCCTTAATAAATCGTCTGTAGTATCCAGCTAAGCCTAGAAAACTTCTAATTTCCATAGCTGTTTGTGGGACCTTCCATTTGGTGATTGCTTCTATTTTAGCAGGATCTACGTGAATTCCTTCGTGATTCACCATGTGACCTAAAAATTGTACTTCTTGCAGCCAGAATTCACACTTCGAGAATTTGGCATAAAGTTTTTCCTTTCTTAACAAAGTTAAGAGTGCATGCAAGTGTTCGCAATGTTCTTCCTGACTTTTGGAATAAATAAGTATATCGTCGATGAATACGATTACAAATTTATCCAAGTATGGCTTACAGATCCGATTCATCATGTCCATAAATGCTGCTGGGGCATTTGTTAGTCCAAAGGGCATGACTGTAAACTCATAATGGCCATACCTAGTTCTGAAAGCAGTTTTAGGTATGTCGTCTTCTTCTTGTACTTTTAATTGGTGATATCCGGATCTTAAGTCTATCTTAGAAAAATACCTAGCTCCTTGAAGTTGATCAAAAAGATCGTCAATCCTAGGTAATGGGTATCGATTCTTAATTGTAACTTTATTTAGTTCTCTATAATCGATACACATTCTCATCGATCCATCTTTCTTTTTGACAAACAACACTGGTGCTCCCCAAGGGGATGAACTAGGTTGTATAAATCCTTTGCTTAATAATTCATCTAACTGCTTTTTCAATTCTAGCATTTTGGTGGGTGCTAATCGATAAGGTGCCTTGGCTATTGGTGTAGTTCCCGGAATTAGATGGATTCTAAACTCTACTTCTCTATCAGGTGGTAACCCAGGTAATTCTTCTGGAAAGATGTCTGGGTATTCTGAAACTATAGGGATGTCTGGGAGTTCCTTACTTTTAGTGTTAATGATTACCGAAATCATATACACCATTTCTTGTTTTCTTGAATAACTAGCCAATTTTATTACTGAAATGAATTTCAGTGGCTTTCGTGGTTTATCTCCTGTAATTAAAATTACCTCTCCTGTGGGAGTACGGATTTCTACGGAATTCTTATCACAAAGGATTCGAGCATGGTTGGCTATCAACCAATCCATTCCTAACACTACATCGAATCCGGCTAACTTCATAGGTAACAGGTTTGCAGAAAACTTATGGCCTAACAGTTCTATCTTTCCTTCTTGCAAAACCTTAATTATGTTAACATAATTCCCGTCTGCCGTTTCGACTGTAAAAATTTGCCTAAGGGTAAGTTAAGGGCTTGGCAAAATGAAGTATTGATAAAACTTTGGTTTGCACCAGAGTCAAATAACACTTTTGCATAAACGTCGTGGACCAAGAACGTACCAGCTATGACATCAGGAATTAGTTCGGCTTCCTGAGTGGTTAGCTGGAATGCTCGGGCATTCTTCTTTGTTGTTCCATCAGCTGGTTTGCCTTTATTGTCTGCGGTTTTAATCAATTTAGGACATTCTGTTTTGTAATGTCTTGTTTCTCCACAGTTATAGCAGACTATGGTTTTCTTTTTGCAATTTTCTTCACGATGTCCTGCCATTTTGCAGAAGTTGCAGATTACATTGCATTTTCCAAAATGATTCTTTTTGCAATTTCTGCAAAAAGGCGGATGTGCAGATTGTCTCCTTCCTCTTTTCTTGAACCTATTATTATTATTACCCACACGAAATCCTTGGGTAATCTTTTGAGCCAATTCCTTCTTTCGATCTTCTTCTCTTGTGCGCACTAGTTCATCAGTTAGGGTATTAGCTAGTTCCACAGCATCGTCAATAGTGTGAGGTCTCGCAGCTTTAACGATGTTACGAATTTCACTAATTAATCCCCAAATGTAACGGGAAATGAGTACTGGTTCTGGCGAAGCCAGTGTTGGTACCACTCTAGCATATTCAAAGAATGTCGAAGTATAACCGCGACACTCTACGCCTACCATACGATGGTTTAGGAACTTATTTGTCATTTGTTCCTTTTCATATTCAGGACAATATTATCTTTCTACAAGAATTTTAAATTCTTCCCAGTTTATAGCATAAGCCATCCTTCTTCCTTTTGCTTGTAATACGGTGTTCCACCATTCTAGTGCCCCTTCTTTGAACAAATTTGACGCATACATAACCTGATCTTCTTCGGAACACTTACTTATTGCAATTACTGCTTCGGTTTTCTCTAACCAACGCAGTACTGCAGTTGCTCCTTCGTTGCCTGCAAATTCAACAGGTTTGCAAGCAAGAAATTCTTTGAAAGTGCAACCAGGCGTTGCAGCTTTCATTTTCTTAGGAGGTGGAGCCTGTCGTTGATTATTATCGTCATGATTGCCGCCTCCATTTACACTATGACTAAAATTGTCTTCCTGAGTACGTTTACTAGGAATGATTTGTTGTGGTTCAACAGGTTTCTGAGCACCAGCCATGATTGCTGGAATAGCATTAGCTATCCCTTGAGTGATGATGTTTTCAATATCTTGTCTAGTCATATACTGGTTTTCCTGATTTTGTTCAGATTGATTCCCTTCATTAACTGGTTCATTACTAGCGTTTTCCATCTGATAATTATTATAAATATAACTATTAGTATCAAATGATTGTAAATAAAACAATTACACAGAAGCACATAAAATCTTATAACACAGATATATATCCAAAATCGTCGATGTTTCGACTTCTATTTTGCTTTATATATTATATAAGCATCCATACACACTGTTTATCTTACAATGTTTTATTTCCCATTTTACAGAGTTATATTTGACTACTACTATTATTATACAGACATTCTTCCCAACCCCACTATTCTTTGGTCAACTGGCAGTTTAGTAGCGACGCTCCCTTTCATCGTATTTCCAGGAGATTTGTTCCCCCATTTCCCGGATCCTATTCCCTGTACCTATCAGCTCTTCACCGAACTGACGGAGTTCGGCTAAGTTTTCGTTGCTCATTGGAGGATTGGGGATAGGTTCTGGATCAAACTGTGGGAGGAAGGAATAAGGACTGTTGATTATATTTTGGAATTGCCAGTCATTCGTCCACCATTCTTCCATTTGGCCTAAAGGTCGAGTGTGGATTAGTGGGTCTGGAATAGCCGGTTCCAGATTTACAGGAAGTTGGTTTTCGGCTGAGTAAGGATATAGATTATTATGGATAGGGCTAATGACATCACAATTTGCCAGTAGACGGTCTATTTCGTCTTGAAATGTGATTTCTTCAGGTTGTCTAGAGCTCTCTCCAATTTCTATTCCTTTTTGTTTAGAATCTTTCCTGATTTCTATCTCTGCTGGCTTTCTCCTGCGCACTTTCCTAACAAATAAAATGTCGACTCAGCAAGCCTACTCAGCAAATTGCTGTCTAAATTGAATTTTACGAAAATGTCGACTCAGCAAGCCTACTCCCACACGTGGCTACTCTATAAATAAAATGCAACCCTTACGGACCGTAAGGGAGGAGTCTTACGGTCCGTAAGCATGTCAAAAATCGTGTATAAATAGCAGACATTGGGACTTGAATTCTGGCGATTGAACGACGATCAAATTCCAATTATACGCTGAGATATCATCCAAATACTCTAAAAACACACACGAATCACTAATTAGTATAGCGGGGTGCTGCTACGATATAGGGTATTAACTTGATCGATGCTACGATTCAATGTCCGATAGATGGAAACTATCCGATGGATGTTTAAGCGCTATCCTTTGTCATTAGTCGTGATTTCGACAGGATGTTTGAGTACCACCCGAACTCGGGGAATACTTTGTCATTCGTTGTGAATCCGATGGATGTTTAAGTAATTGCACTTTGTCATTCGTTGTGAGGGTTTTAATCTCGTGAGTTATCGTAAATGTTGTATTAGTTACTTACCTAGTTCGTGTGCACTAGGTTACAAGGCTAATCAATAGGCTAAGCTCTGCCTGTGTCTGCAATATATTAAGACTTATCTATAGAATAAACTTTGCTGTATGAATCTGCATGATTATAAAGTGAGTCATTCTCTTTTTATCAAATTTGATTTCAAAACCATGTTTATTTTCAAGGTTATAATTACAGGGATTAAGTCTTTGTAATCACCAAGTTACAGCCGGTATGTGGGGTATTGTGCACAATATTAATTTCTCACAGGGTTAGGCTAATAAGCCCCAACACAGGTTAGGCAAATAAGCCCTAACAGTGATATACGTCATTCATTGGGGCAGCCAATGGTGATATGACCACAGTCACCGAAACGAGTCGAGTGACAAATACTGTGGGTAGTTGGTTGATATAGAAACAATGTAATCACCCTTAATACTGTAAATTATAACGAAGAGGTCGTTTTATTAAATAGAATGATTCACTCAGTATTTCCCGCTGACAAAACCTTTTTAAAATGCGTTTCAGGTAATTACAGTAGATTGGAGTAAGAGATGGATACGGCACTGAAAGGCATCAAGAAGTGGCTTATTTTATTTAAATTAAATTAAGAAATATTGTTTTATGTAATAAAATTTATCTTTATTTAAGCTACCATTGTAAAACATGGGTTATCCCATCTATTTAATAAATAAAATCCGGTGTTTTCTAAACTCTGATATTTTTCCTAACTCACGGTCCTGATGAAATTTCCGCTGCAATATTTTTTCAAAATAATCACCGGTACCACTAGGCTGTTCGCGGCTCCCGATTTCCGTCCAGGGTGGGTCGGGGGTCGTGACATCCAATATAAGGATGACTTATGTGATTTTATCGAATCACATTTTCCAGGAGTGTTAACATGTTTTCAGATGTTAACAAGGATTTTGAATCTTACAAAGAACTACAATCATGGCCCTGTCTTAATACGACACATGGCTAGGTTTTGCCTTCAAGATTTTCTTTAATATATAATGGCAGATTACTCTTTAAAAGGAATGATATTGTATTTTATTTCATATATTATTTCTATTCATATAATGATAATTGAAATTTTAAATTCAACACATTCCATAATTAAATAAAAAGAGTTCATAAATGCCCTAAACGGGACTTTAATAGAAATAACTTGCCCACGTGGGGGCTAAACTGAAAATACAAGTCCACGCAGGGACTGAATACATAAATTGATGTCCACACAGGGACTTGATTGAAACAAGGATATTACAATACAAATAAATACATAAGGAATCTTCAAAAATCTCTTTTCTTCTTTCCCTTGATTAGGTTCGCCAGACCCTTGAGAAATCCCCGGTGGTTCTTGCGCTCTTCTTGAACCTCCCGTTCCACCTGACTCAACCTTTGAAGAATCTCCTGTTGCTGCGATGGCTGGATCTGCGGCGGCTGCGGCTGCTGATGATGTGGAGGTTGATGAGGTGGCGGGTAGTGTTACCCATAGGCCGGGTACCCAGTCTGATATGGGACTCCATAGGGCCCCTCGGGATGAAGAGCATTGTAGTTCGCCGCTACAAGGTATGGGTCAACTTCGGCGTAGTTGTAGTTAGTATGGGCTGGCTTCTCAAAAGGGTTATACGCCGCTCCACCGGCGTATGAAGGAATTGGGTTATCATAACCCACTGGTGGCGATACGACTGGCGCAGAGTCCATCTCGGAAACGGGGTTTGAAGGCCCACCCATCTGTGGGTTTTCATATAGTGGTGGGTAATGACTGCCACTTGAATGCTGAGGGGTGCTGAAATGCAATCCCCCTTGCACGGACATCTGTGCTCCTGATCTCCTACACCTCGGTGGCTCCGGAGGCAGTTGCTGCTCTGGTGGCGGTGGTGGCGGTGGAGTGACCGCTACAAAACGTGAATCCTCAGAGGGATCCTGCTGCTGCTGCTGCGATGGGTTGTAAGAGGGAGTAAACACCCAGTCGTATTGGGCAAACCTTGCCTCATAGCTGTCTGGACCACGATAAGGTGATCCATGAAAAGACGACCCATCCGAAATCTCGATGGGGTGAGTAGGTGTCCCAGATGGTGGTTCGGCGGGATCCGGGTCATCATCCATCTCCATGTCCTGAGCTTCAGGGAAATGGTCTTCGGGGCCCAATGGGTTATGACCCATTGGTTCTTCAATCTGATTTGCCGGGTTAAACCAACTCTGGAAATATGTGGTCGGGTCTTGAAACGCGCGGTGTGACCCCGACCGCTGCAGTGGTAGGTAGGAATGGCGTGAATGGTCAGACTCGTTGCCTTGATGGAGTCCGAAGGAATCATGGTAGGAAGGTGAGGAGCTAAGCGAGAGAGAACGCCTCGCAGGCTCTAAGTAGGTCCTCCAGTCTTCTTGAGGACTGGTGCTCTTTGTAACAGACGGAGTTCGCCGGTGGGAAAGTCCGGCCTCGTGATCGTTGGGGGCGTTGAATGGCCCCTTTCCTCGTCCTCCTCTTCGGAACCTTGGTGGCATTTTGTTGAACCTGTCAAAACAAACAAAAGAAACAACAAAGGAAAACAATAAAGGGCAAAATAAAATAAATTAGGATTAGTCCTAAGTTATTTGTCTAGACTCGGAAATCGAGGAATATGCAAACTGTGTCATTGAGATTAAACACAAAAGGCTAGTGCTTAATTCACTCAATGTTGGCTCTAATACCAACCTGTCACATTAAAATTACGTTTTTGCCCTCAGCTCAAAATAAAATTATAATTTTGCCGCTAGCTTAAAATTACGCTTTTGCCCTTGGTTCAAAAACTCACTTATAATTTTGTTCCCAGTTTAAAATTACGGTTTCGCCCTCCGTTTAATTACGTTTTTGCCCCCAGCTAAAAATAAAATGTTGTTTTTCCTCTAGCTCAAAATTACAATTCTGCCCTCAGCTCAAAATTACGCTTTTGCCTACCGTTCAAAATGAAATTATGTTTTTCCTCCTAGATCAAAATTATGATTTTGCTCTCAGTTTAAAATTATGATTTCGCCTTCGGTTCAAAATATAATTACGATTTTGCCCTCTGTACAGACATACATGTTATGAGAGAGAAATACTCGGCTTGCTGACTGGACTGCCACATGACAGAAAACGCCCCATTGTGAGGGCATTATTGAGCTAACCACCACGCATGGTCTAATAAACTAGTGAATGCAACCTTGAATCATCACATGCCCAAGATTAAAAAAGTTGGAATACCCAAATAAGCACACATGCCCAAAAAAGATTTGGAGATATTATGTGAGCATGGTAAAGTATGTGTTTGGGTAGGTTTGATAGTATTACTTATCATTAATATTGATAGTGGGGTAGCTCACTTGGTAGGGACACATGTCTTTTAAAGAGGAGATCTCAGGTTCAAACCTGGGCAAGAGAGGATTTGATATTATTGGTGAAAAGTAGAAGAATAGCACTTCCGATGGTAGAGATGGAGTAGAGAGGGAAAATGGAGCTTTTTAGAGAGAGAGAAAGACATGGACTGAGTTATATATATATATATTTATATATATATATATATATATATATATATTCAGATTTTTTTTAAATAATAGAGATAAAAACACTATTATACCCTCATGTGCCTTGCACATGATCAGTTTTAACCAAAAAATTTAACTGGGTTTGGCCTAAAGGACATAACGTGCAAGATTTGCAAACATTAATGACAAAACTCATCAATTTTAAAGACAAAGGACAGCGCTTGCAATTTGGGACATACATAAAGGACAAAACTTGTAATTTACTCATAAAAATATTATCATCTGTTAGTTATTATTTTAGTATTTGATTTGATTTATCTCTTAAGAGCATTCACATCCACTCCAGTATATTTTCACCCTAAATTACACTAAAAAATACTACATTTTCTCTTTCCTTTTCAATTAAATAATATCTTTTTATACCTTTATTATTATCTTTTCTCACTCCTCCACTCACAACCACTTTCAAAATATATTAAAAAAATATAAGGGGTGAACAGTGTCCCTCCAAATATACAGATGAACAGTAACATTTTCTCTCTACTCCACTCACAACCACTTTTTATACTCTTTATATTATAAAAACTCCACTCCCATATTTTAGTGGATTGAATGTGAATGCTCTAAGTTTGTTATCTCCAATTTGAATATTAATCTCTCTATATACAATAAACGCTTTTAATTTTATGATCCGTTTACCGGTGGGCCCGGTGGGGAGTATCGTGACGTAGTTGATATCATCATAGACAATTTATCACAGTTTAATACACAGCGGAAGTCAAAAGATAAAAACATCACAAACCGAATGAGAGTAATATCAATTATTACAAAAACGATTGTAAGGGATCCACAGGCGGATCAAAGTTAAAAGGAACATTGTTCAACAGATTTATAAACATCTAAGCTTGCAAGACTCTTTATTGATGCTAGGAGTAGCCAGCCCATTTCGATTAGTACCTGCACTTAACCTTTTTGGAAAATACGTCAGTTTTCACTAGTAAATACAATTAACCGACTCATTTTGAAAATGTTTAAGAAAATTGATTTGAATGCACAAGGCACAAAATATCCTTTATAACTTGGGATAATTAATTTAAAAATAAACTTGTTAAAGAATTACATGTTTATTTACGTTCAGTAGCCTGGGCTGAAAACCGGGTTAAAGATTAATAGACACACCACATAATATATCCCACGGCAAGTTATTCTCGAACAGGTGGGTACATTATTTTACATACACACCGGCAGGTGTATGCCTACACCCCGTGCTTAAGTCGTGGCCATTTCAATGAATGAGCCGAGGATATCCGGGACATGGTCATTAACCCCCCAAAGGCTTAGAATAAACAAAACAGATTAAACGGGTTATCTCAATGATTTAACCTTCATACGATTAAAAATTCAATACCCGACCAAGCGGTATTTTATATACCGTACCCCAAGCCCGTATAAGGGAAAATAAGTTAAAAGTATTTAACTGAGCAAATTATACAAATTTATCCCAGCCATATATAATCAGCAAGTGAAAATATCTTTTACTGGGCCCCTAAATCTGGAACGAAGGTTTTAATAACCTATTAGATTCCTAACGGGTCTTACTTAAGTTTAAACTTAGACCGGTTAGTTTTAAAGGAAGTATACGGTTCAAAACGCAAGATTAAGCAAAGACCGGATTTGAATGTGGTTTAGACCCGACAAGTATGAAGACTTGTATAATATGGGTAAACTAAACACATTTTGGATTTTGAGGTAAAAATGATAAGTTTTGACCCGTTTCGGTCAATTTATACAAATTAGTCACATAAACCGTACCGAACGTGAAAAGTGCATAACGGGTAACCAAAAGAGTCATCTACAGGTTTCGCAAGTTAATATGCGTTAAATATGTTGTGATATCAGTAGGATACCTTCCATTATGTCCAAAACGAATTTAAAATTAATTTATGCCCCGTAGGGGTATTTTGGTCATTTTAAAGCTTATAAAAGAGATTAAATAATAATCTAAGGTTCTGGCCTAAAATGATCAGTAAAAATATTTATTTTTGTAAGTCATATCAATAGGGTATTGCATATATGTGAAATTTATCATTTTTAACCAAACACCGTAGGGGCATTTTGGTCATTTCACATAAGGGTTAAAGGTCAAAACTGGAAATCTGAGTTCAAAACTTTTGCTTACTGTTAAAGAATAAAAATTTATTTAAAACATCAGTAGGTATTAAGTCTTATATGTCAAAAATAGTTTTAAACCATACTATGCGTTTATAACGCGTAAAAAGTCGGTTTTAGGCGATTTTAAGGTTATATTAGGAAAGCTGAGATTTTTATCAGTCCAGAAGGCTTAAAATATTTTATTTAACATATAAAATCAGTAGCAAAAGGTTTGGTATCAAAATGTTATGTAAAACTCATTTTATTATCAAAAAGGGTATAACCGTCAATTACCGAATCAAAACAAGAACCCTATGTTATGATCAGTTTAAAAATAAATAAAAATCTTCAAAAATCCCAAAATATTATATTAGATTAGTGGGTAAAAAGTTTGGTGTCAAAATTTGGGTTTAAATAGGCTTCATGCTAAATATGCCGTTTAATTAATAAAAAGTTTTCAATTTACGATATTGAGCATAACTCCTAATTTAGACCTAAAACTGATGTCAAATTTTTAGGACATGTTTATAAATCAGTAATAAAGGTTCTTGTCCTCTCACATTTTCAAAAGTCTCGTTTTAATGTCAAAAGGGCATAATGGTCAATTTTAGGCACTTAACGGAAACATGCAATGAACTAGGATTACAAAGGAACCACATTGTATAAACTCAGAGGGTTATACTAACATGTAACATGGTCCTAATGGAACCCTAAGGCATTTCTAAAACAATCTAAATCGGGTCAGAACTGAAAGTCAAAGCAAAAGTCTTCTTTTGTGACTTTCGGTTCCGAACCGAGCCTAATCTCAGAATTGTCGGGTTGAACATGCTTAGACATGTTCTTACATTATTTACCAAGTTATTTTAGTGTTAAAACATGTTTCGTAACTTCTACATTGCTAATTATCAATTTATTTGCAAAATAGCTTTCTGTTGACTTTTTAACATTATGTTTGACCCGACAATTGACCAAGTTAGAGTGAAAATCAGGGGGTACCCTTTTAAGGACTTATTACCCACATAATTACCAACTCATAGCCACTTTCAATTCTAAAAATGACTGGACCATTAGTGATTAATCACTAAGTCAAAGCTTAATTACGACGACTTTGACTTTCGGTCATTAGACTAATAAAACATGAACTAGAGAGGCTAAGAATGCTTACTAGAGCTCTTAGCACGAAAATGGAACTGAAGAAAACTTCTTGATGTCCAGAGAGCTCCAGAGGATGGGTTTTAAAATGATTTCAAAGTGAGCAATTTCAAGTGTTGCAACATGGGGTCTTATAAGATTTGAAAATTCACAAGATCATTCCACACAAGCCTATAACTGATTTCTGATGATCCCAGGTGTCCCCTATGCATGTAATACTATTGGCTCAGTCCCTGAATTCGAAAACAAGCTTCCTAAGGCGGTGGAATTGGCTGGACAGGCAGCTGTCCATTTTTCTGCCCAGTTACAGGTCTTACGGACCGTAAGTTTAGGGCCTTACGGGCCGTATCCGCTTTTTAATTTTGATCGCCTAGATCAGCCACCTTACGGTCCGTAAGGTGGTCTCTTTGCCGGTCCGTAAGACTTGGTCAGAAGACAAAAATTTTGAGAACTTTTGACATTTGACCATGCAACCTATAATACCTTGAATCTCTGGTCATTATCAGCAGTAAAGGCCCATATGATCAGGTCTGCATTGCTAAGAATGCATTGCCATGCATTGGTTGCCTTGGAGTCATGTCAAAAGAGGTTATTGAATGAAATTGGTCGATTTTGCACATGGGATTCCAAATTCTTGGATTTGAATATTGAATTATTCATTACATGATTTAACCGGATACCCATGAAATCTTAATCAGATTTTTATGGGAATGTAATTATATTTTACTAAAGTTGAAAAATGTTAAATGGTCACTCAGAGGTAATAATTAACATGTTGACACTTTTAATTTCTTCATATATCCTTTTTAATCATGATCCGGGTTTATAACATGTTTAGAATCCATGACACGTGTTTCTATTATATTGGTCGTGATTTTACGAGGTGTTACATCCTCACCCCCTTAAAAGAAATCTCGACCTCGAGATTTACTGAAATAAATGAGGGTACTTCTGTTTCATTATAGATTCAACCTCCCACGTGTATTCGGGACCTCTACGGGCATCCCATTTAACCTTTACAATCAGTACATGCTTCTTTCGAAGCTTCTTAACCTGTCGATCCTCAATCGACAAAGGTTTTTCAACAAACTTTAAGCTCTCATCAATATGCACACCTTATGTGACATGGCTAGCGATTCTCAGCTAGACACTTTTTCAGGCAGGTTTAACTTGTAAGCCACTGTTCTGACACATTAGTTGATCTCTAATGGTCCTATGTATCTTGGGCTTAACTTGCCTTTCATGCCAGAACGCATCACCCCTTTCCAGGGTGATACCTTAAGTAACACTTTGTCACCTACCTCGAATTTCAGGGGTTTACGCCTTTTATCTGCGTAGCTTTTCTTCATATCCTTGGCAGCTTTGAGACGATCACGTATCTACACAATCTTATCTGTCGTCTCCAGGACTATATCAGGTCCTGTTAGTTGGACATCTCCAACTTCTGCCCAACAAACGGGCGTCCTGTACTTTCTTCCATACAAGGCTTCGAAAGGTGCAGCTTGAATACTCGAATGATAGCTATTATTATGCGAAAATTCAATCAATGGAAGATGATCATCCCAACTCCCACCTAAATCAATAACACAAGCTCTTAGCATATCCTCGAGTGTTTGAATCGTACGCTCGCTTTGCCCATCCATCTGAGGATGATATGCAGTGCTGAAATTTAATCGAGTGCCTAGGGATTGCTGAAAGCTTTTCCAAAAATGCGATGTATATCTCATATCCCTATCAGAGATGATAGACACTGGCACTCCGTGAAGAGATACAATCTCGTCTATGTACAGCTGAGCTAACTTATCTGAATAAAAAAAATGTAGAAGAAAACACTAAAAGATAACAGAAAGAAAATCAACAAAAATGTTGTATGGTAACAATGTTGTTCGTATGAAACGCGTGGTCAGAGATGAGCAAATTGTTCTGGGTACCAGTACCAAATTTGCCGAACCGAAAGATCTTAAGTACCAATTCGGTACCGACTTTTGGCGTTCGTGGTACCGGTTCACTACCGTTTTTTACCTTCATATACCGGTACCGTAACTGGTATTTTTGGTATCAGTACCGATTCTGTATCGGTTGGCACCAAGCTTATCCCTACCGATTCTGTACCGATTCTGTACCGATTGGTCGTGATTTTACGAGGTGTTACATCCTCACCCCCTTAAAAGAAATCTCCACCTTGAGATTTACTAAAATAAATGAGGGTACTTCTGTTTCATTATGGATTCAACCTCCCACGTGTATTCGAGACCTCTACGGGCATCCCATTTAACCTTTACAATCGGTACATGCTTCTTTCGAAGCTTCTTAACCTGTCGATCCTCAATCGACAAAGGTTTTTCAACAAACTCTAAGCTCTCATCAATATGCACATCCTTATGTGACATGGCTAGCGATTCATCAGCTAGACACTTTTTCAAGTTGCAAATGTGAAACACATTATGAATCCCACTGAGCTCTTCAGGTTGGTTTAATTTGTAAGCCACTGTTCCGACACATTCGTTGATCTCGAATGGTCCTATGTATCTTGGGCTTAACTTGCCTGTCTTGCCAAAACGCATCACCCCTTTCCAGGGTGATACCTTAAGTAACACTTTGTCACCTACCTCAAATTTCAGGGGTTTACGCCTTTTATCTGCGTAGCTTTTCTGCCTATCCCTGGCAGCTTTGAGACGATCACGTATCTACACAATCTTATCTGTCGTCTCCAGGACTATATCAGGTCCTGTTAGTTGGACATCTCCAACTTCTTCCCAACAAACGGGCGTCCTGCACTTTCTTCCATAAAAGGCTTCGAAAGGTGCAGCTTGAATACTCGAATGATAGCTATTGTTATACGAAAATTCAATCAATGGAAGATGATCATCCCAACTCCCACCTAAATCAATAACACAAGCTCTTAGCATATCCTCGAGTGTTTGAATTATACGCTCGATTTGCCCATCCATCCGAGGATGATATGCACTGCTGAAATTTAATCGAGTGCCTAGGGATTGCTGAAAGCTTTTGCAAAAATGCGATGTATATCTCGTATCCCTATCAGAGATAGACACTGGCACTCCGTGAAGAGATACAATCTCGTCTATGTACAACTGAGCTAACTTATCTGAATAAAAAAAAATGTAGAAGAAAACACTAAAGATAACCGAAAGAAAATCAACAAAAAATGTTGTATGGTAACGATGTTGTTCGTATGAAACGCGTGGTCAGAGATGAACAAATTGTTCTGGGTACCGGTACCAAATTTGCCGAACCGAAAGATCTTAAGTACCAATTCAGTACCGACTTTTGGCGTTCGTGGTACCGGTTCACTACCGTTTTTTTACCTTCATATACCGGTACCGTAACCGGTATTTTTGGTATCAGTACCGATTCTGTATCGGTTGGCACCAAGCTCATCCCTACCCCTGAAACTAAAAAAAGAAAAAAATTAAAAGTTGAAGAAAATCAACAAAAAAAAGTTGTACGATACCGTTGTTCATACGGTAACCATGATCAGGGATGAGCAAAAGATACCGGGTAGCAGCACTGAATTTCCCGAACCAAAAGATTTCCAATATCAATTCGGCACCAACTTTTGGCGTTTTCGGTATTAGTGCCGGTTTTTACCTTCATGTACTGATACTAAACAGGACTGTACCGATATTTTCGATAGCCATAGTGGTTCGATACCGGTTATATCCAAGCTTATCCCAACACCTGATATTAAAAAAAAAGGATTAAAGTTAAAAACTAAAGAAAATAACTATTATTATAATATTAAAATAGTGAAAGTATAGAAAACCTATATATTATTATAATATTAAAATCACTATTCATTTCAATTCGTTTATTAATATACAGTAATAATTCGTTTATTAATATATAGTAATATAAAAGAAAATAAATAAAAGGGAAATTTTAGAAAAGCGGTATTAAAAAATATTGGTTTTGTATAATGCAGCGTAAAGGACCGAATCCATATAGTCGCACAACATTTTTTATGATAATAATAGTTTTATTATGAAAGTAGGATAGGAGTTGGCCAGAAAGTCTAAATTTACTAAAAAGTGTAAAAAGTCATAAAACACCATAATGTCAACCATAAAACACACCAAAAACCCACAAATAATATGATGAAGATTACTAAAACATCATGTATGTGGGTTTTGTGTTGTGTTTTAGATGTTAAGGCTCTGATTGTGGAATGACAAATATTATTGTGTTTTATGTTGTTTAGCATTGTGTGTTTTATATTCATAGTTCTACGATGGTGTGTTTGAAGTTTTTATGGACTATTAGAGTTTGAATATGGTGTTTTAGTAATATTCATTCTATTATTTGTGAGTTTTAGGTGTGTTTTATGTCTGAAATTATTGTGTTTTATGACTTTTTACACTTTTTAGGAAAAACACACTTTTCGTAGGATCCCCACTCAAAAAAGTAATATAAGCATTTATATCAAGTAAATAATAGTAATAATTATTATTAACAACTTTAACTAAATCGTTTCCTATACTATTTGCATTTTGTATTTTATTATATGTTATCTAATATTTATTGTTTTAAACAGGTCATTATATACTATAAATTTGCAACATATCTTTTGCATAAATTTTTTTTTTGACAAATATATGTTATACTTGGGTGTACAACTTGCTAATGTGGATGATTAAAAGTGAAGTATGGTGTAAATGTATCACTCAAGATTTACATAATAAAAATTAGCAACAAGTTGAGGCATTGAGGTGTTGTACGCTATCTTTTAGGGGTTTTTCAAAAAAAAAAATATTTTGCTTTAAACCTAAAACTACTTGATTTTGTAGTTTTAACTCAAAAGTTTTTTTAGTTTTTCTAATTTAACCTCACAACTCTTATCTTTTAACTTTGTTCCCCTATGTTTTTCATATTTTGCAAAAGTTTTCGTTTTACGCTTAGTTCTAAATTTTGCGAGTTAACACGACACAATGTGTGTGTGTGTGATTCAGTGTATTTACGTCATCTATTTTTTTCCCATTTAATAAGTTCATTACAACGCGCGAGTCATAAATCGAGTTAGTTATTATATTCTGTGTTTTATATGTTGGTCTAATTTCTGCATGTTAAGACGCCGCAACTTTAGTCTTTAATGTTGGTGGTCGTTGCCTATAGTGTGGCATTGGGGCTATTTGTCACGGTTTTACACCCCCGCCGCAACGCGGGGGGATTAATACGATAGGTTATTTATATGGATATAAGTCATGTAACGTAGTAATTATGATACCATTAATTGTAAATCTGAATCTGATCAATAGCATGTCAATTTCGTTGGCCGCAGCGCATAGCGCGCGGATCCATCTTCTAGTTGTGAATCAAGTGGTATGAAAAATATTGGTTTTTGTAAGAAACATATGTACATATAAAAATGAATTAATTATGTAGGCAGCCTCGTCTATAACTTTGATTTCCATTTGGACGTACATGTGCATGGAAAATAAACAAATTTGTTCACCAATCATACATTTTTTTTGAACGGCTAATTTGGATCACTGGAGTATCATCGTGCCACCAGCAGAATCACCCGATCATATCCATCCCCATTAGGCATAATGCCTATACACCAATTCAGAAGGAAACTCAATAAATATGGGAAAACCCCCTTGTGGTAATCGAACCCAAGACCTATAGGTCCCAAAGTTTTATCTCATCTCCAGTATATGTAAATGTTTGGTTGTTTTACGGCATTCAAGAAGGAATCACACATGTAATATTTTGTGGGGTTGAGTGACTTCAAAATCCACTCGCGTATTTGTAAGATGTATTTTTTTCCTCTCTAGCGTCTTGCTAGTCAGGTAATTGATCTTTGCTGTTTTAAAAAAAATATTATTCATGTAATAAGCCTATTTCAACTTTTTTACGTACACATCTTTCGTGACCATAGTAGCGTGCACATATATTATTTGCAATAGACTATAAACTTATATATCACACTGTGTAGCCTATTCCAAAACGTCGTTGATCCGTCCTTCATCCTTGAAAACAAATCATTTGACCATAAACGACTTTTAAACATTAAGCGATTTGGGTTTTAAAGGCGATATATGAATTCAATCAATGGGATGAAATCAAGATCTACAAGTAAATAATGAGTCGTGTTTTATTGTGTATCGATTGTTGTGTTTGTGGATGGAATGATGGTGTGGCTCAAATGTTAAATTGTAACGGTATTTCCCTTTTGGTGGTGGGAACGGAACGCACATGCTTTCACATGCCTTCTTGTTTCCAGTTTTGATGTTATGGACCCCTATCTTGATTATTCATCAATCAAGCTACCATTTGATCTCATACATACATGTATCTTGTGTCCATTATTATAAAGCTGTTTAAAACAGTTGATTTGATATTGAAATGGAATTGTTTGTTTCATGTTGAAAATCGGTTTTAAGTGGCTTGATTAAGTGAATCTTGTTTCATGTTCCTTCCCTTTTAATATGCATGTTTTGACAATTGTTAATAAGCTAAATGAAGATAGATAATTTGGTTTAGTTTTTAAAGATGAAAGTGAAAGAAATCTGGTTCATAATATGCCACGAGAGAGTGTAATCTGACTTCTCGTACCGACCTACATTGTATTTTTTGTGGACTCATTATGGTTCACTATCTGTCATGTGGACAACACATAACATTGTGGGATTTGCCTAAAGTATCACAAACACCATCCACTAAGTCTTATCGTCCTCGATGAGGTTAACCTGACTATCGCAAACAAAACAACACAAAATTGGCTTTGATACCATTTATATATTCGACCCCTACCACCTACTGTTGTTTGTTTTGCCTACGAGGAGTTTGCGTATTTGTTTTTGGTTGTCTGGGTAATAACTTTTTAGAAGGCCACCCATTGTGCATCGCACTCACTTAAGCACATTTAACTATGTAGTTTTCCTCTAATCCAACTAAAAATTGTTAATGATATTGAGACAAATGATTCACTATGGTCCACTATATTTCCTATAAACATAAATTAGTAATGTGTGATTCGTCTAAAGTATGACATATAGATAGCGATACTATCACGATTAAAAATAGAAATAAGAGTAGACAAAAAAAAAAGGTTGGATGATTGAATGGTGTTCAATATGTGATTGATTTATCATTAGGTTTCAAAACACATTTATCCTTGTATGAGTTAAATAGAAATTATAAACACAAAGTATCGATGAAGTACACATAAATCATCTTCACTATTCTAAGGGGTCTTCTTTCTTTTTGTTCTTATAGTATTACATTTATTTCTGTATAAACAAGAAAATATCTAGGTAGTGTGGAAAGTTTAAAAGATATAATAATATCCAATTTTAAAAATGACACGGAATGTGATAATTTTTTCTAAATATTTGAATTTAAAAAAATCTCATGCGACTTTGTCACTAAATGTTTATTGCTTAGTCAAATTTCTATATATTATCGTATGGCTACAAGGTGTGTAATAAGGTGTTTTTCTAATTTTCTACGAATGGTTGAGAGTTCTAGTCCTATAATATTTATAATGGTGTAGATTTAAGAGCAAGTTTAGAATGTATGTGAGTTAGTCATTCTAAAAAAATATTGACCATATTATGGATGTTTCATTCATACAACTCTTCTTAACAGATAAAATAATATCGGATGTTTTTATGGGCGAAGCTTTTAAGGGGCAGGAGGGGGCGGCCGACCCCCTGAACTTTTCGCTCAGTAGTGGAGAGTATATAGTTTTCGTATAGAAATTTTTGGGTGTATACGTTTTCGATCCCCCGATTTTATAGAAATTTTTAGGTCTGGTGAATTCTGCCCCCGTTCGGAAATCTTGAGTTTCGCCACCGGGTGTTTTATGCTTCTTTTATCTCTGTTAGGCACAACTGTACAACCATCACACTCACAATTCATGGTTTTACACTTTTACGTAGCAAATGACGAGATTGTGTAATTGTGATCCCTTAGTATCATCCATCTTAGCTACATGGACATCAATAGCGTGGTATTCACAAATTCAGCCCAAGGCAAGAACTTGGCCCAATAATACACTAAATATCTATAAAGAAAGTGGTAAATGGTCCCTATTTTTTATAGCCTATAACGTTGTTTTTTCCGGGTTTTTTTTTATTGAGCCGGGCCTACATCTCGGTCTCACTAACTGAAAAGGGTTATCTTCAATTCTTCACCAATCATCTTTTGTACACTGAATTAGAGGTGCACAAACCGGTTAATTTTAATAACCGGTTCGGTTAACCAGTTATACCGGTTAATTTGACTTTTTGACTTTAACCGGTTAATGCTTTAACCGGTTATTACTTTAACCGGTTATTTTTTTAACTGGTCCGGTTAATTACTTTAACCGGTTTGGTTAATTAACCGGTTATTTTCGGTTATTAACCGGTTTTTTTTGCCTTTTTTTTGAATTTTTCGGTTATTTTTTCGGTTAACCAGTCTATCGGTTAAAAAAACCGGTTAATAACCGGTTATTATACTAAACACTTATAACCGGTTACTAACCTACGGTTAAATAACCTATTGAACCGGTTATTCCTAAATCGGTTATTAACCGGTTACGGTTTCGGTTAATAACCGGTTACGGTTAATTAACCGGTTATTTTGTGCACCTCTACACTGAATTATAGGGTCATCAACTGTATCTGGTTGGTTTAATTCTTTAGCCTGGACCCGATCTCTATATTTATTCATGTCGCGTCGACCCATTTAAAAAAATCGTGTGTGTTTGGGTCATGTGGTTCGATCCATTTAATAATCATTTGTGAATACGAGTAATATCTTGGGACTTAGGCCAATGGGTATGGTTAGGATGGGCTCGGATGGGTTGAGCCGCCACGTAGGCGCCACGTAGGAGTGGCTTGGATGGGATGAATCTAGGGGGGTGGGGGATGAACCCCTTTATATATATATATATGTATGTATGTATAGAGGTATGTGTGTATAGAGAGAGGAGAGAGCTTCGGCTAGATCGGCGTGGGTGAGTCGTTTGGGCCGGGCCGGACTTGAGGGGGGCGGTGTGGGGGCTCGGCGCCGGAGCTAGCCGGGGCTAGCCGACCCCCATACCCATTGGCCTTAGTAAAAAGTTAAACAATAAATTACTTTGTCTCAAATGAAACATTTTTTTAATCTATTTGGTGTCCTATTAAATTAATAGGACACTAAATAGATTAAAAAATAGTGTCAATCGTTTTTAGTTCCTTTGTCTCACATTGTTGATTAACAAACTTTGTTTTATGTTTTAGCTCGAGATTAGAAGACGCCAACGAGAAAGGATAAGAGAATGAGTAGTTTAAAATAATAAATAAAGTTTTTTTTTTTGAAAAACGAAGAGGTGATAAAAAATTTCAACACAGAAAGCTAATTTCACTTTTAAATATTAAGAAGGAAAATTCAATAAAGAATAATCTAACTTTAAATTTTAACACTCTTTAAAAAAAACCCTTCTAAAACATCCCCAAAGGTAACTGAGGTTATTAGGAGTAGATCATGATTAAAAGCCGTTACGAACAGTGGCGGATCCAGGATTTTTTTTCTATGGGTTCCTTTTTTTCGGACGTCAAATTTTTTACAACCTAAAGTTAGAGTTTCTGGGTCGGGTCGGGCCGTGTTAAGGAAACATACCAAAGGTTGACGACTTTTTTTCAATAACTATTCCTGTAGCGTTAAAATTTAAAGTTTTAATGAAGCTAAATCACAAATTCAAATTTCTAAATTCATATTCATATAACACAACTATTGAAATATGAGATTCAAGTATTTAATAAAAAGGGGAAGGTCGGAGTAATTCGAAAGTTACCTGAAATTGTGATTACACTCCTCCATTCTCTGTTATGCTCGCACCGGCGATTCAGTTTATGGCATTCCGACTTTGCGACGTCTTTTCTCTCATATAACTTGAAATATTCTTCTGCACAACTGATAATGCCTAAATACCAAATTCAAGATTAAAACATACATCAAAACCTGTTTCTAACAAACTGACAAATTCAGGTTTAAAAAGTGTATAACAAACTGACAAATTCAGGTTTAAAAACCCCAATTCAAGTTTAAAAACCCCAATTCAGGTTGTCACAAATTCAGATGTATAACAAACAGAAACACAAACAGATGTAATCAAATTCAGATGTATAACAAACAGCACCAATATTAACTTAAAACAAACATATGTATAAGTGTATAACAAACTGTAATCATAAATAACTGATGTAATCAAAATTCTAATCTTAATCGCTGATTCGTATAAGAAAAACAAAGTGCCGAGCAGCGGAGAGGAAGGACGTCGCGGACTCACGGCGGCAGTCGGCAGCAGACGGCAGCAATCAGCGGAGAGGTGGAGCTGCTGATGTTGTCGACTTGTTTCACTCTGTTCGTATGTTTTGGGATATAACCCTAAATGGGTCATTAAAGAAAAAAAATTAAAAGAGAAATAAAAAAAAGGAACAAAAAAGAGTTGATACGAGATTCGAACTTGGGTGAGTTAGGAAGAAAAGCACGGACATAACCAGTGGAACCAAGGCTTCTTTTGTTTATGGGTTCCCTTTATAATTTACTTATGGGTTCCTTTTCAGTTTCTTATATATATTTACACTAAAAATTAAAAACCGACTGGGTTCCCGGGAACCCGTACTTTCTACATAAGTCCGCCCCTGGTTACGAAAGAAAAAAAAACTTCTAATATTCAAATATGAACTTTTTTAGAAACCCTTAAATGGGTAGACAGGTCAACCGGTTTATTCAATGGTCGTGTTTGTCTTAACCCATTTGTTAAAGGTGTTGTGCTCAGGTTAACTTATTTTATAAAATGAGTTGTGCTAGCTAACCAAAACATGTTTTAATTTTTGTATTCTGTTCAAGTTGTGTCAGGATTTGTCGCCCCTAGAATAAAACCAACCTGCTTTGCTTTCGTATTGTTGACTTCCATAAAAATATTTTCAAGGATGTGTCCCCCTCTTGAAACATGCCAAAAAAGGCATGAAAGATGTGGTTGTAACAATATTTTCATTAGTACTTGAAAAGAAAATAAAAATGATGGAAATTTCCAATCCACTTTGCATATCCTATTTAAAAAATTGTTAATAAATTTTGATTGTTTTGTATAAAGAAATACAAAGGCATATAAACATTAATTGCACTCAGCTGGCATCACCTTATATCTTGCTCTATCTTTACAATACGAGTAATACATATGTTTACCCCTGACCCAGTTTAGACCAGCCATTTGTTGCTTTGATAGCCTTGCATACTCTTCTCCATCCACAGGATCCGAGCTCGAAAGGGTTGCGTTTTTAGAACATATAGAACCATTGTTTGTCGCGTTCGTTTTCAGTATCGAACAACCTACGATTTCTAGATCAGCCAACGATGCCACAAATGGTGCATACCTATAGTTCACCGGGTACTTTCCTCCACTAGTGGCCCATTCTGAAGCATCCCATATGGTTGCGTATAGCGACATTGGCTTTGACGGGTACACTGATGAAACTGCTTGATTGTAGATCACCTCTCGTATGGGTATGTTGTCTACTAGAAACCTGAAAAAAGGTTGCAAAACACTCATAAGATGGTTGTAGTCAAGTGGTTGAAAAAAATGTATGAGAAATAATATTTTCAATCTATTAAATAACTGAAGACTAGATATCCTTATAGAGAGATTACAATAAAAAAGGCGAATTAGAAATAAATAATCACACCTAACTCAATTTGGCCGATAATAAGCTCAAGTCAGTTATTGGCCGATAATAATCCGAACTGATCAATTTTTTTTTTGTAAATAAGTCCGCCGTTAAAATAGCTTAACGGAGTTAAGTTTTTTTTCCGAATTACAAACCGATGTTTTAGGGCTTTTGATCAAAACGAAGATACGAGTCGATTGATGTAAAACTTACCTCAAAATTGTGCTCGAAATGGCTTAATTTTTGTTAATTGGAAATTTAAACACCCGAATTGAAGCACCGTTTTCGTGGGTTGGGGCAGTATTTCGAGTAAGTTTACATCAATCGACCCGTATCCTCGTTCTGATCAAAAGCCCTAAAACATCGGTTTGTAATTCGGAAAAAAACTTAACTCCGTTAAGCTATTTTAACGGTGGACTATTTTACAAAAAAAATTGACCAGTTCGGATTATTATTGGCTAATAACTGACTTGGGATTATTATCAGTCAAATTGAGTTAGGTGGGATTATTTATTTCCAATTTGCCTAAAAAAATATTGATAAAGCTAACTAGCTAATACTAACGATAAAACGTTAATAACGATCCAAATATTCTAACTAAAGATGGAATAATGTCTAACAAACAAACTTAAAGATAAATGATAAGAAAAATAATAACTTATGAGAAAAACATACACAATATGGTGTTTGTTCCAAAGGATGGAGTATTGATGAAACTGTTGTGTTGGATCAAACCATAGATAAACTTTTTCTTCTCTTCCAGTTTTAACACTACCATTTCCATACATATTTGTTTGAAGAACCCATTGCCTTCTTTTCGCAAATCCGAGCAATTCAAAGTCAATCTCGTCATGATTATGCGCAAATTGATCTGCATTTGACATCTGAACATGCATGCCACAATATCAATGTTACCATCTTGTTAGGAAATTTGATTAGTTGCTAGTGAATGTAACAGGAACATGACTTACATAGAAAGCTAGTACTACTCCTGAAGTAAAACCGGCTGGCAGCTTAATTGAAGCACTGAAGAATCCATGGTAGTATCTGTTTTTTGAAATCAATCCAGAACCTAGATATAAAATAAACAAAAAAAAAAAAAAAAACCATTAAGTACATATATACAATATACACACACTAGGGCTCTTAAACTAGTTAACTGTTTCACGGGTTGGTGGGTCAAACCTACCACGAAACCAAAAATTTAACATGAACCCGAAAATCCTGTCATACACATGAACCGAAACACAACCTGCGTAGCCCGAAATTTCTTCTTTTTTATTTTTGCGTAGATATTCATACTTTAAGATTCTTAGTTTACATAATTTTTTATGTTTAAGCAATCATGTTTAAACTAATAACAATTTATTAATTATTTTTTTGGTACAAAAAAAAATATCCGAATATTTTAAGTTTATATAAAACACATTTAAAAAAGTAAAATATAAACAAATGGGTTAAATGGGTGGGTCACCCCGTGATTGACACGAACATGACCTGTTTACATAAATCATAAATGTGTGTTCTACCCAAAATTGACCCAAATCCATTTAGACTAAACGCAAACTCGCAAATTTCACGTTAGAAATTCATACTCCTAATAAACACACATGTAACTTGAACAATTCCCATTATAAGTTGAGTAAAATTACACTTATTAAACTCTATTAATCCTCATGTTTAATTACCTGAAGTTTTGTCTAAGATAATATCAGCATATGATCCATTGCTTTTCAAATGAACATTGGATTCTCCAAACAATGTGGACATCCCCTGGGTGAAGGGTATACGAGGGAAACGGTCTGTCAACCGCTCTACGGTTGGTGGCCGATAAACTGCACCTCGAGACGAAACTTCTAAGAACAAACTGCTAAAGGTAACAAGACACAAAAGAGGAAACTTTTCTTGAAGAAAAGCCATGAGAGCTTGTTAATTAGGAGAGTAGACAGAAGAAGATGATATGTATTTTTGGATGTTTGAATTATTGTTTATATATATAGTGCATGGAATGATATACTCATGAAATGTTTGTAATTATTGCTTCGGTGTTGCAAAGCTGGATGTATCTTTCTAAAGATAGCGACAAAGCAAAGGTAATCCCTGATTGATTCATGTCGGATGATTGACGATTGCTTAATTTTAGTTGTTTTTCTTTTTGGACTTTTTTATTCAGATTGATTATAAATTAACCGGTTTATAACTTTTAATTAAGTCAACAATATTATGGTGAAATATGATGGATCGGTGGGTTTGTTTGATTGTGACCATTTATCGTCTTACGTTTATTAAAAAAAAAATTAAACCATGTGGTTTTGGTATGTTTATAAAATTTGTAAATTATAATAAAATTTTAGTATTGCATGTGATGAACATGAAGACATTCTAAAACGGTATAAACATAGTTTAGTGCATGCATTTACCAAAAGTAATAATAATTTATAATTTAAAACCAATATATGTATTTCTAATAAAACGTTTTTCAAATAAAATCAGTCAGAAAAGAAATTCTTCTATATATTAATAATATATTAATAAGTGGATGTTTCGAAGTGTAGATAAGATTATAATAATATATATGTAGTTTTTCTTAATACTTTTATTATCTTCTTTACTTTTTAAGTTAGATAAGCTTGTATTAACCGGTACTGGTATCTAAAATACCAGTACGTTTATCGTTACATCGGTACATGAAGGTAAAAACCGACACCAGACTGGTACAGAAAACACCAAAAGTCGGTATCGAATTGATTTTGAAAATCTTTTCGTTCGAGATTCGGTACTGCTACCTGGTACCATTTGCTCATCCCTGATCACAGGTGTCGTACGAACAACAACGGTATCATGCAACTTTTTTTGTTGATTTTCTTCAACTTTTAATGATTTCTTTTTTTAGTTTCATGGGTAGGGATGAGCTCGATGCCAACCAATACCGAATCGGTACTGGTACTGAAAAAACCAGTTACGGTACCGGTATAGGAAGGTAAAAACCGGTAGCGAACCGGTACCAGGAACGCCAAAAGTCGTACCAAATTGGTACTTAAGATCTTTCGGTTCAGGAAATTCGGTACCAGTACCCAGTATCATTTGCTCATCTTTGACCACAAGTTTCATATGAACAACATTATTACCATACAACTTTTTTGGTTGATTTTCTTTTGGTTATCTTTTAGTGTTTTTTTCTATATTTCCTTTTTATTCTTGTCAGCGGTTTCCTTGCGCAACGCGCTCGTAGTGATTTCAAAACACATGTAAACACAGACTAAACAACAAATGACGTTCGCCGCAACGCGGCGATAGTAAAAAACTAGTTTTATAAATATTCTAGTGGGTGGACGGTGGACAGTTGTCTTAAAGTATCGAAAAATGTGTTGGAACTAAAAAAACGTCGGATTTTTAAATAATTTTATAATTTATATACTCGATCCATGCAAATTACATTAACGTATTATAACATTTAGTTGTTAGTTTATAAATTATAAAACTAGGACTGATTCATGAATATATATAATCGGTCACAATGACTAAGGTAAATTTTCAATATGTAAGCTAATTAAACCAGTTGTTTTTACGGTTAGTTACTTCGTTCCATCAACTAATCATAGATACAAGTAATTGTGTAAAACTTAAACATAACTATAGTGATCAGGTGTATATTGTAAAATTGTCTTATAAATTAATTTATAAAATAAAAGAATCCAAACACATAAAATCGATCCAAATTTACAAGGTTCCAAACCAAAATGTATAAATCAACCATACATAAATGTTATTTGCTATGGTTCATATTATTCATCGAATTAACTCAAAGGTTTATAAGCTTATAAATGGACTAATAAGCAATGTTTTTAAAACCGGACCGGACATCGAACCGGACGCCTTAGTGGTCCACTGGTCGGACCGGTCGAACCGGTCGGACCGGAATTAAGAACCGGGCGACGTTATATTTAATTTAATAATTTATATTATATAAAAAATAGTCTATATTTAGAAGAGCCCATGGTCATAACCATAAATGACAATATGGCCCAAAATAAACTTGCAAATTTCACCCTAGCCCACACTTTTGTCAGAATTCTCGGATAAATGAAAAGTTTATTAAGAGTGTGCCTATTGGCACACTAAAGTGCCTATTGGCACACCAAACCCAAGCAAAATTAGGGTTTATCTACGCTGCGTATTGGTCAATACGCAGCGTATAGGGTTACCCTTATAGGCTGCGTATTGACCAATACGGAGCGTAGATAAACACTAGATCTCAGTGCCTGATTACCAATCATTGCACAGAAAACAATGTTCACATACGCTGCGTATTGATCAATACGCAGCATATATAAAACTAATGCAAATTTGGGGTCATTTTGGTAGGTTTGAAGTGTCAATTTTTTGTCAGGTTTGTATACGCTACGTATTGAGCAATACGTAGCGTATAACCAGGGACCATTTTTGTAAATTTATGAAACTTCAGGGACCATATTTTTCAGTTTTCGAAAATTTAGGGACCTTTTTGTAAATTTTCGAAAAACCAGGGACCATTTGTGTAAATTTACGAAATCTCAGGGACCATTTTTGTAAATATATCAAAAAAAGGGGAAAAAGGGGGTCTTCATTTAAGAACCGGCCCTTGTAAGACTCGAACTCTTGACCTCTCGTTTAGAACCGCAACGCCTTAACCAGTTTATCCTCTGTCCAGAGCTGTTAGAATATGAAACTTAATTTTTATATGTAGTAGCTATCCTATACGCTGCGTAGTGACCTATACGCAGCGTAGATGAACACTTATATACGCTGCGTATATGTCAATACGCAGCGTATATAACCTTCTGAATTTTAATTGCACACAGAACCTGTTAAATAACCTGTTGTATTCCAGAACCTGTTAAATAACCTGATATATTCCAGAACCATATCGATACAACAAAACATGTTATATAACCTGCCATAATTTTATATGTACACCACAATATAAAAGTTTGTGCATACATAACAAAATGATATATACAAGAGTTTGATATATACAATAAAAGTTTGTGAATACATAACAAAATGATAAAATACTACTACTGCTGCTCCTGCTGCTGCTGCTGCTGATGCTGATCCCGATCCCATTCCGCATCCGTAATGAAGGGTAGTGGAGGTAACCCGTCATGCTGTCGCTGCTGTTGCAGCGCCGCAGCCACCCACTCCAACAGATAATTGTTTCTTTCAGATAACCGAAGCTGTCGCTGATATGATGGGTCAGCACCGGGCCAAACATGGCGTGGGAACTGAGGCGCCCCTGGTGGTCCACGCGGCGGTGGTGGCTGCGGAATGACAACGGCCGGCTCATACGGCTCCGGCGGCTCCGGATCGTGCGGGGGATAATACGGAGGGAACTCCGCCGGCAGCTGTTGAAGCTGATATTGCGTGCCGTCCTTGTTCTTAAACCGCTTCCCGTCTGGGAAGTCTTTGGTAACGTGCATTCCGGATATAACATTCTTCCCCATCCGCTTCGGCTGTGCCGGCGGACCTACATTGTCGCGGTCAGTCTCCGGATGATAGCCCAACGAAAGGGCTATCCTAGTCACGTAGGCTCCGCCGAATAACAATCCGCGCTCCTGTCGATGATGCGCGGAGGCGAAGTATTGCGCCAACCCGTGGGCGAGAGCGCACGGCCTCTTGTATAAGAGGCAATATAAGAAAAATAAATCGCCACTGGTGCACCACTCCCGGCTTTTGTTTCGAGCAGTGATCGAAGTGGAAATCATTTTGTGTAAATACCTACACAAAAGGAAACCAGTCAGTAAATAATAATCAGACGACATCGACTAAGATCGTCGTTAAATAATATTTTTTTATTATTTAGTCGACGTCGTCCGTAAGGCGCGTACGGGCCTAACGAGCGTCGAAACTAAGTCCGTCGTTAAAATATATATTTTTTTTATTGTTTAGTCGAAGTCGAACCGTAAGGCGCGTAGGTCTCTAACGAGCGTCGAAACGGAGATCGTCGTTAAAGTATAAAACTTCGATCTTAGTTTCGACGCTCGTTAGGGACCTACGCGCCTTACGGTTCGACTTCGACTAAACAATAAAAAAAATATATATTTTAACGACGGACTTAGTTTCGACGCTCGTTAGGCCCGTACGCGCCTTACGGACGACGTCGACTAAATAATAAAAAAATATTATTTATTCGACGTCGTCCGTAAGGCGCGTACGGGCCTAACGAGCGTCGAAACTAAGTCCGTCGTTAAAATATATATTTTTTTTATATTTTAGTCGAAGTCGAACCGTAAGGCGCGTAGGTCTCTAACGAGCGTCGAAACGGAGATCGTCGTTAAAGTATAAAACTTCGATCTTAGTTTCGACGCTCGTTAGGGACCTACGCGCCTTACGGTTCGACTTCGATTAAACAATAAAAAAAATATATATTTTAACGACGGACTTAGTTTCGACGCTCGTTAGGCCCGTACGCGCCTTACGGACGACGTCGACTAAATAATAAAAAAATATTATTTAGTCGACGTCGTCCGTAAGGCGCGTACGGGCCTAACGAGCGTCGAAACTAAGTCCGTCGTTAAAATATATATTTTTTTGTTAAAAAAATTCTGTTAAAAAAATATTCTGTTTAAAAAAAAATTCTGCTTAAAAAAACCTGTTAAAAAAAATTCTGTTTAAAAAAAAACAGTTTTGTAACACCCTAACACATTTGACCTTAAACCAACGCAGCGGAATTTCGAGTTTGAAAATTTCTTTCATGACATACATCTTGACATTCTAAAAAACTTCATATTATAATATAAGAACATAACTTATCGACACTGAATTACATATTTAAACATTCCCGTACAATCTGTCTTGTGACTCGACCTTCGATCTCTACTCCTTGGTAATCCTCACGTCTTGTACTACCTGCGCTCACCACATAAAATTCATAAATTAGTACGCGTTATAAACATACAAGGTTTGTTCACGTTTACTTCTCGCTTCATCTACTCTTTACATTCCAGCTTTTCCCATCCTGTCATACCATCCGTGGTGATACTTCCTTGCCATTCCTGCATTTCACTTATAACTCCATGTACACGAATAAACAACGTAAACACTTGATCGTACCAACCGACTTACATACATACCTAAACTTCATACACACTATCCCCATACATACATACGTACACACATACATGTCAACCTACATACAAACTTACATACAATTACATACCAATCATTCTATATGTATCTACATATATACATACCTACATTGTCACGTACGATCATATTATCCCACCTATAAACATTCACACATGCATACATACGTACATACATACATACTCCTTATTACATGCCTTCACATAAACCTACATACGTGCATACATTCGTACATACTCACTTTCGTACGCATACATACTTCCTACATACACCCATACATATATACACTTAGGTTTATAAAACATACATACATACATGCCTACATTCTTACATATATCTTTATAACCATCTGCTTGAGCATACCCCACTCATACTTACCTATTCATATACATCTTCGTATATACTCATACATACATACATACATGCTTGCTTATCCACATAGGGGCGATTGCCAATGAGAATTAAATTAATAATTCTTACCTGGAGTACGGGATCCCACTTTAAGGTTCATAAATGGAACCTAAGGTGGGATTCTTACCTGGGCTATGGGATCCCGCTTTAAGGTTCCTAAATGGAACCTAAGGTGGGATTCTTACCTGGGCTATGGGATCCCGCTTTAAGGTTCATAAATGGAACCTAAGGTGGGATTCTTACCTGGGCTATGGGATCCCGCTTTAAGGTTCATAAATGGAACCTAAGGTGGGATTCTTACCTGGGCTATGGGATCCCAAGGGGAACCAACATACCTATATCGTCACGCACGATCATGTCATCCCACCTTTATACATTCACACATACGCTTACCCTAATGGTCATAAAACATGAGTTAAACTAGTTATACGCGACTTAAAACGCGTTTAAACGAGTTCCCGATACAAAACGGAGCTAACAAGCAACTTTCGACAAACAGCCACCCCGTCGCGTAGCGCGACGGGCCGTCGCGTAGCGCGACGCCATTAAACAAACAGAATGTTTGTTGCTGCAGTGCTGCAGATTTCAGCACGTCCGCGTTTCACGGAAACGGTCATAACTTCTTCGTTATTGGTCCGTTTTACCCGATTCTTTTTCCTACGCGTCCGTAATTTAATTATCCATCTTTTGGAGTTAAGAACCGACATCCGGATTAACAAAATCTCAGACTTTTATCTCTTCGGCTTATTACCCTTTTTCCCAACCTTGACCCGTTCATGCATTCGTCAACGTAACTTGTTCGTTTTACCATATTCTCTTATACACATAATGATATCCATGACGTCTATCATAAATTACTGAACTCTTGGATATCTTACATCCTTTTAATACATTATCATTCATATGCTCATTGCGACCCGTTAAGGGTATTCACGCATTAATTTGGTCTATGACTAACCAAACCATCATCCCTACTACCATACTTGTCCAAAACGTTACACTAATCGAAAACTTGTTTCTAAGCTACTTTTAAGATCGTTTACCCCAAAATACCCATCAAGGGCATTTTGGTCAACATTAACCCATCATTTACGACGAAAGACCTTAAACACATATTTGACCTCGAACATCAGGTTTAATTCATTACAACACTTCATTACTTACTTGTACTACGAAGTGATTACAGAAATCACTTACCTTATGCGTTCGTGCTCGTATCCGATTCCTTGCCTCTTCTTGACCCGTTAGCACTTTATGCTTGAGTCCGTCTCAGCGTGATTCCTATACTTTCATTTCATCAAGATCACGCTCCTATTAGCATATGCATTCGTACATGTTAACAATCATATCAAATCGCATATTTCACTCTTAACTTTCATTAGTCCTTTCTAGCATACATACTCATATGATTATATTCATATCCGTTTTAACTCTTGTAATTTATCATATAATCACAAATAACGCATATTGACATAACATGTACCATACGACTTCCTATAATCCTGCCTTTACGACAACGAGTCAAATCATGTTTCTTATACTTAGTTGACTTTCAAAAGTCAACTATTAACCATATTCAACTATCGACTTATCATCATATACCCGTAACATCATAATCAACTATACGAACAACACTATATACATTTCATCATACACTTGATATGAGTAACCTTTTAAGCATAACGTACAACTATTTCATGCACAATTCTTCTAAACTCATACATAACCCATCAAAACCAACTGCTAATCATCATGTATCATTCCAAATGAACATTAAACATAACATCATCATATTCCTATACTTTCATCTATCAATAATTCATCATACCCACATAATACATCAATCATTCGACAAGACTTGAACATAGGAGGTGATTCTAGTCATCATCTTCACCCTAACTAACAGGTGTCACCTCTAAACATCAAATTAACGCAAACCGTTCGTAACCCATGTTCTACACGAGGATTCTAACCCTTGTACATGATCAATTTCATATTAACTCACGGATTAGAACATAACCCACTTCACCCATGATCACCAATCTTAGATTTAAAACATACCTTATGATCCTCTCGTGTTGGTGATCATTAATCCATGCTCGGTTATGGATTTGGGCCTTGATTCATCCTTCAAATTGAAGCTTTTGAAGAACTAGGGTTTTGGGGCTCTTGAGAGCCCCTGCTCGATCATTCCAGAACACACACGATGTGTGTGTTTATGTGTGTGTTGATTTCTTTTTAATTAGTAAATAAACTTTCACTTGTTCCACTTTAGCCCCTCGGGTTCACCTTTAAAACATAACTGACACTTCCTTCATTATTTAATACTTTTGACCATACCCTTAACTAGGTTAAATAGCCTAGTTATTTATTTCATGATGTGTCACATAAGAACATACGACAATTATTAACATTTAGATTTTGGGGCGTTACAAGTTTTCTGTTTAGAAAAAAAAAAAAACAGCGTGGGTTTAAAAAATCTGTTAACTAACGTACCTGTGAAGTGGATCCTTAATCGTCGTAACCCTCCCCTTGGATTGCTGGTGGTCCCACTGACCCATGTCCGCGATCAGAGCCCAAAACCCTAAAAGCATGGGTTTATCAACAATTACCAACCCCTGTTTACACGAATGTTTATTAAACGTTAAATTAATATTAAATCTTAAATTTTATATATTAAAATAATAAACGTACCGTCCTATATAGATCCGTAGCGATCTCAGCCTCCGTATACAAACCGCTATGCACCGCAAAGTCTGCAAGTGACATAGAACGTGCCTGGCCAGCCATGCGAAACGAAACCTCGGCCGGCTGCTCGGGGTCCACAACCTCATTTGGCCGACGAGGATGAAACTCGAACGACGACAGGAACTCGATCACTATCTCCCTGTAGCTCGGCGTAAACGCTAGCTCAAACAGTCGATCCCACGGTGAATCACGGGGAACAAACTCCCGCGCCCAATCTTCCGCCCCGAGCTCCCGGAGGGTTTTCCAAGAAACCGCAAAATGGGCACCGACGTGCATCTTCCGAAGCTTGTCGCAACGGAGAGCAGCGTCGGACTCCGGAGGAAACTCCAAATACGGGTGATTCAGGAGAGGATCCGCCGGTGGACGCTTCTGCTTTTGCGGCTGCTCCGGATTAATTTCTTCTATTTCCATTTCAGCATCCATCTTTCTCGTCCTGAAAACCAAAAAATTTATTAGATAAACCAAGTTGTACCTGTTTTGGACCGAAAATAATAAGTACAAGAATGAAACTGGGCCAAAGCCCAGCAGTTATAATTAAACCTAAACGATTCTTATGGTGTAGTTTTATCCTAATCATTGCACAGGATCCATATTTGTAAATATAAATAAAATCTGCAGAAAATTAACAAACAAGTAAAATAAGCATAAATTTAAGACGCAGAATAACTGGTTCCTGGTTCCTGCATCGCCGGAGGCCCGGATTGCAGTCGCAGCCGGCAGCCGGACTGCAGTGTAGATTGTTCGCGTAATAGTTATATAACAGTGATTCGAACACAGATGATACTGAAAAGATTCCTAGTCATTTAACAAAAAAAAGTGATTGCATTTAGAATTTAAGAGACAAATTATCGTTTTGCCCTCAGCTCTAATTACATGTTTGCCATGTGCAATGATTGGGGTACAGCTCTAATTACATACTGAAAACATGTTTGCCCGGATTGCAGTCGCAGCCGGCAGCCGGACTGCTGTAATTTTGTTACAAACGCAATCAAAGTGCAGACTTCACGTTGTTGTCAGCTGATATACAATTACATAACACACATGTCGGGTCGGTTCTTTACCCTAATACCGATATACCCGACTCACAATTGGACCGAAACCAATAATTAACTCTATACCATTACAAATCATACATACAGAAGATTCATATCTTCAGCACAGAAATACATACGGGATTCTTTGGCTGAAACAACAGGTTTATTCATCTAGCCTTTCTTGTACTTTCTTTAATGTAGGCCGACCGCGAGTATTTTGCTGGACGATCGGTGGTTTCTTGGTTGACGATTTCGGGTTGAAGACCGCTTTTATCTTTGAAAGCAAACTCTTTTGTTGAACGGGGGACTGCGCCTCTAAATGTTGCCGCACATTATTTAGCTCTGCTACAACATCGACCTCCTCGTCTACCAGTTTACACGGGAGCAAGTCAAGCTTACGCCAGAATACATCTATGTCGTCGAGTTGTATAATACGCCCTGCACAGTTAAGTTAATACGGTGTGAGAAACAGTTAAATCGTACAAAATAACAACAGGTTTGTAGTTTTAATATTTTTTACCTGTACATTTGTAGTTTTCCAGCCTACAAGCACACGGCAATCCATTGCTAAGCCACATATGGCAACCACATGATGCGTTAAGTTTACGCAACACCTCCATCTTCCTCAGTAGCTCTTTTGCCAGCAAATCAAGTGCTTCATGGGAAACCTTTCCACGTAGGTTGTCCAACAGTCGGTGTCTGTGGTGGTTCATCGTTTTTTCAATGCTCTCAGTGAAACTTTTTTGTATTTCATCGTACTGAGTTTCAACTATATCAATGACGCATCTTGCTATTCGCTCCAATGAACTCCCGCGCGTAATGTATCTTTTTAAATTTGCGTGCTGGCTCTCAACTCTGTTGGTGGTGCGCTGACCAAAGTTGCGACACTTATCGGTCCACGCATAAACGAACATTTCTTTATAGTCTTTGAGCCAGTTTTCGTAGAGGTAATCATAGACACCTGCAAAAATAAAATAATAAAATGTAAAAGCGTGTGTAAAATATAATAGATTGGGTGAGTCGTTTGTTGAAGGAACACTTACTTTCTCGGTTGGCAACCACGAGTCGGTTATACATTTTCTCCAAGTTGTACTTGTACATGGGCTCTGATGAAGATTCGCACAATCTATTCCAGTACGACATAAATTTCCCCCAATCTTCTTTATCGAACCCTTTCTTGCAATTTCTAGCTATATTTTGTTGGATGTGAAAGTGGCATAGAAGCCTGGTTGCGTTCGGGAATACTTTAGAACACGCTTTAATTAGGGCAAGCTCCCTATCCGTGACTATCACACGTGGCATCATACATTCATGCAATATTGACTTGATCCGCTCAAGCACCCACAAGTAGTTACCCCTTCGTTCTTTACAAATAACGGCATGTGCTATACAAAAAGACTTCGCGGTCGACGTCATACCCACAACCTGGACAAATGGTATGTTGTAGAGGTTTGTTTTGTAGGTCGCGTCGATCAACATCACGTGCGGGAATGCACGCCACATAGTGATTGAATAAGGATGAACAAAGAAAATCTCTGTTACGACATCTGTTTTGGGTTCCTGTCGGGTGTCGTAAATGAATCGGTGGTCATGCAGCAGGCTTTCCAGTGCCTGAATAGGATTTTTTCCGTCCGTTATTGTCGCTCTAATTTTTTGTACCGCATTTTGCACGTCTTTCTGAACGTGCAGGCTGTCGGGGAACTGCTTTCTTAGGGTTTGAAATATGATACGTGGCTCCATGTTTTGAGCAGTTAGCTGCTCCACTAGCTTGTATTCGGCTTTAGTAAATCTACGCACAAAAGCGTGGCCCAACAGACTCGTCGTAGGTTCATGGTTATGGTTCGCACAGTCCACTTTTAACTCCCACGTGTCATTCGTCACGTCCCGGATGGCGAGTAATGAAAATGGGCAACCGATTTTTTTGCTACCAGCTTTCCTAACTGTTGCTTTACTACGGTGCTCACCACTACGGTCGCACACAAGCCATACCATCCCAGTAGTACCGCCAATATTTTTTGATCGGCGGGTAACAATTACGTAACCACACTCCTTTCCCGTTTCTTGTACCCAATTCTTCAAATCAGTTAGAGACATGAAACGCTAAAAAAAAGTTACGTTAATAATAATAATAATAATAATAACAATAATAACAATAACAACAATAACAACAATAACAACAATAACAACAATAACAATAATAACAATAACAATAATAACAATAATAACAATAATAACAATAATAATAACAATAATAACAATAATAACAATAATAATAACAATAATAACAATAATAACAATAACAATAATAACAATAATAATAATAACAATAATAACAATAACAATAATAACAATAATAATAATAATAATGTGATACCTCCTTTATTTGAAATGGATTGCCCGGGGTAGATGGTTCATAAAGTGATGTATCGTATCCACTGTATCCACCTTCACCCACGTATCCACTGTAACCACCTTC
This sequence comes from Helianthus tuberosus, assembly GCA_030545235.1. Taxonomy (NCBI): domain Eukaryota; kingdom Viridiplantae; phylum Streptophyta; class Magnoliopsida; order Asterales; family Asteraceae; genus Helianthus; species Helianthus tuberosus. The sequence goes on along the minus strand of CM060436.1, from coordinate 20,792,277 downwards.
ACCCCCATATCTATCGTATCCACTGTGTCCACCTTCACCCACGTATCCACTGTAACCACCTTCACCCCCATATCTATCGTATCCACTGTGTCCACCTTCACCCACGTATCCACTGTAACCACCTTCACCCCCATATCCACTGTAACCACCATCACCCCCGTATCCACCTTCACCACCGTATCCACTGTAACTTCCGTATCCACCTTCATCCCCGTATACCCCGTAACCCGGATACGATTGCTGCATCGGGTAATATGGTTCATCAACAGGTGCATTCTCAGCACCGTATCCACTTTGTTGCACGTACGGAGATTCATACCCGTATCCGTAATCTGGATACACTTGATGCGCCGGGTAATTTGGTTCATCAACAGGTGGAGTGGGAGTCTTGTTCAAGTCTGGCAACTGTGTTTTTTGATCAACAGGGACTCCAGACACAACCTCCTCCTCCTCGTTGGCAGCATTTGCTCCCCATATGTCGTTAGAATAGCGATTACCGAAATAATTATCGTTCCAAAATGATGACATTTTAACAAGATTGAACAAAAAACAGAATAAATGATGTGTAAATTGTTGCTTACTGAAGAAGAAGATGAAAAAGAAAGCAGTAGGCAGTGAATTCGAATTGTGAACAGATGGATAAATAGACTTTCATGTGACAGTTCAATAGGCAGCGTATTGCCCTCTACTCCCCGTATTACTTTATTAACGTGCCTGGACAACATCGTATCGATGTCAAATCAGTCTGACATACGCTGCGTATTGACCACTACGCAGCGTATAGGGTTACATCTATACGATGCGTATTGATCACTACGGACCCTATGTCAGACTGATTTGACCATGGTACTAGGTTTGACTGTCTGGTTGTGTACCTACCATTAACATACGCTGCGTATTGATCAATACGCGGCGTATAACCTAACTAGTGTATATAAGTAATTAAGTTTCATATTCTAACAGCTCTGGACAGAGGATAAACTGGTTAAGGCGTTGCGGTTCTAAACGAGGGGTCATGAGTTCGAGTCTTGCAAGGGCCGGTTCTTAAATGAAGACCCCCTTTTACCTCTTTTTTGATATTTTTACAAAAACGGTCCCTGAGATTTCGTAAATTTATACAAATGGTCCCTGGTTTTTCGAAAATTTACAAAAAGGTCCCTAAAGTTTCGAAAACTGACAAATATGGTCCCTGAAGTTTCATAAATTTACAAAAATGGTCCCTGTTTATAAGCTACGTATTGCTCAATACGCAGCGTATATAAACCTGGAAAAAAAATTACACTTCAAACCTACCTAAATGACCCCAAATTTGCATCAGTTTTATATACGCTGCGTATTGACCAATACGCAGCGTATAGAAACTTTGTTTTCTGTGCAATGATTGGTAATCAGGCACTGAGATCTATGGTCTATATACGCTGCGTATTGACCAATACGCAGCGTATAGGGATACGCAGCATATAGGGTTAACCCTATACGCTGCGTATTGGTCAATACGCAGCGTATATAAACCCTAAGTGTGCAGATAGGCAAAGCGAGTGTCTAGATAGTGAGAGCCTTTATTAATTGTACTTTAACTTTTCAACCTTTCATCTCTTTCACTTAAAAAACCCTAAACATATATTACCCCATAGCCGACATTCATACATAGTTCTGAGAAAAAACAAACTCTTGAGGCTTTATAAATTCGATGGTGTAAATCAAAGGCTCGTGGTGTAGATCGAAGTCAGATTTGTATAAATTGAAGGTTTGTTGGTTCATCTCTTTCAAAGAGTTTCTAGATGAAGATGTCCACTGAGGCTGTGAAGTATGAAAACAAAGAGATCCTATTTTTTGTTTAGGTTTTACTCATTTCTTAGAAAAAATATCTAATCCGGTCCAACCTTCCACCGATTATCCGGTCGAACCCGCCGGCCACCGGCCGAACCACCGGCTAACTGCAGAAACGGTTTGTTAGTGTGGACCGGCCCGGCATTAGCAGCGAATCCCGGTCCGACCGGTCCGACCGGCTGGTCCGGTCCGGGTTTGAGAACATTGCTAATAAGTAATATCAAACAAGAAGTGATCCAAGTGCGCTTGACAAATCATGAAAATCAAACGAATCGTATCAATTTTTGCATACCCCTAGCAGTCGGCCTTGAATTTTCGTGTTGTGTAGCCCTAGTTTGATCTACCAAGTCATTTGTCTGGCTATAAATTAAGTCTTAAACGAAATAAGATGAATGGTGTGAATTTATAAGGTTAGTGTGGCACGTTGAGGTGCAAACCCTAAAATTCTATGTTGTCTCGAAACAACTCTTTAAACACTTCATTTTTTCACTTGTTGATGTTGCTATATCTACTACCATTGAAAACTTTCAAGTAGGTTTATGTAGTTTACTCCATTTATAGTTAGGTCACCTACTTCATGATATGCTTTAACAATCTATGATCTATCCTCCTTACCACATATTACCTACTATTTAGCTCCATTGACGTAACAACAATCATTCGAAGCTCACAAAAGTATCATGCATTTATAACAACAGTGACTAGTTGTACATAGTATTAAACACATTTTGTAAATGTGTCATTGTTGCTACAATGTATGTCTCAACCTACAAACTCTGATCAAACAATAGTTTACTATACTATACTAGTCCACATGTACACTATGCTGAAGCCCCTCTAAAGCCTTTACAATACACGTGGTGCTATATGGTTGGTTCATTTAAAGAGTATTTGTAGAGCTGCTACAGCAGCCTTGATTTCGGTGAGAAAGCTCAGGGAGACATTTCAGTGGGCTAGTTTTACAAATTTGACTGATCAATGGCTAGTTTCGTGAATTTCCTCACTAAGAAACTCTTACATCACATTTACAAGTATGTACACGTAAGAAAAGAAAAAGAAATTAGAAAAACAAACATAAACAGCCACCTGAGATTTTTAAACCGTGTATTAGTTCAACTTCTAGGTTGACTCTGAGGTGATTTTACCTGATTTTTATGATTGGATTTGGTAGCCAAATCCACTTAAAAGTCAACAAAGATTTCAGAGAATGAGTGTTAAAATATAGTAATATGATTTAACATGGAGTTAATAACCATTAACGAATAATTAATATATTTTTAGTGATGGCAGATCTGAAAACGAATAAAGACTTGAATCAACGTTAATAATATTATAAATGATGCCCATAAACATGCCAATTAATTTGGTAATAAAACCATCTAAAAAAAGTTAATTATTAGACTTCCAAAATTTGAGAATTATAATATACATACTAGTACGACAAGTGCATATAGAGTTATACCTTTTGCTTAAAATGTGATTTCATTGTAAGATGTTTATTAACCATAGCTTTTTTTCCCACTCTATACGTGATTATCTTATTCACTACGTTTTGCAACGTGTGTGCCCCACGTTATATAACTAGAATTCATTTACAAGTTTTAATTAAACTGTTATACCTGTGGTAAAAGAAATATGTCGTTAATTAAATTAATATCTAAACTTCAGTTAAAAAAGTTGGTGTAAAATTTCAGTTTGTAAAAAAAATAATTTGCAGATATATTTAATTACACATGACTCCAAACACGATCAAGAAAAGAAGTGCTCATGTGACTTGATATTTTTGATTCTTTGAACTATCCTCTATATTCAATTATTACACTCACAAACAAATAAATTCGATATGTTAGTACATATGTAGACACTCAATTATGTGATGATTATTATTTAACAATAGGCACCACCACGCATGTTTAATTCCATTTTTATTTCCACCTGTTGTCTTATATATTATTTTCTTAGAAAACTTTATGACTTTTGTATATTATGTCTTTTATTTTCATACCCTAAATGACCATCAAAGTTGGTTGCGACAAGTTACACCCGATGGAGACTAGGAACGTAATTCTTGGATGTGAAGTTATAACGGACGCGATTGTTCAATTAAGGATGCATTACGAGGTAGGTGTTTTGAATATGACCCGACATGAAAAGAGAATTATTAGCAATATCATATAGGTCAGTTGTTGAGTGACAACTATTGTTATGCATTGTATCTGGTATGTATTGGTCTTGGTTTTAGTCTTGGATTTGTTGTTTAATGATAAGTCTTTTAGTGTATAATAATCAAGTCTTTTGACGAAGTTTTTCGTTCTTCAAGTGAGATAAGTTTGCCGCATTTTCTCGACACATATTGAACAAATGCACATATGCATTGAAGGAGTAGAGATTAAGTCAGAGCCATCTTTTGCTTTTCGTGGTACCATGCTAGTTTGAATAAGCGTGATACATGTTACGGAATCATGGAGCATTTTGTTATATTGGGATCGGTGATAATTTATGAAAACAATTAATCATGAAAATAAGTTAGAATCCACTGTCTTTATCTACTTAGTTAGAAATCCACTGTCTTTATCTACTTAGTTAGAAATCCTCTTAGTATAAAAAGGCCTAGATAATATAGTCGTTTAGAACCGACTTTTTACCATTATACTCCTCTAACTCAGTATAAAAAGGCTTAGAATGTTTAGTTTTAACTTTTAACCACATCACTTCTCTAACTCTCACACTCTCAAAAACACAAAACCGCTCAAGTTTTCTTACATCTCCAAGACTCCAACAAGGCGAGCAACAAGAATGCAACAAAATTGAAACCATAGGGACACAGATTCAAAAAGTTTGAGTTTTGGACAAGAGTGACTAAACCTCAGAGACCATTTTGGCAGTTTACTCTTCTGTTAAAGAAAACTTAGAAAATTATATTTGGTTAGTTGGAAATGTAACTTTTCTTTCTGTTTCATTATTTTAATAAGTCATTTTACTTATAAGGATTGTATATGAATATTATGATTTACAAATTTTTTTCGATATTCAACCCGTCTCATACACGGGTTTATAAGCTACTTCTGTTACTAAAAAAGATAAATTGAAAGTATTATGTGTTGGGCTTCAGTTTAAACGTCACAGACTCAGGGATATACATTTCAAATACACAACAAAAAGATGGGCTTAATCTATTTAAACTGAAATGGGCCTTCACAAGAATGAAACAGAATTCTCGGTTGGAATGAAGAGAAGAAACACGCCGGGAGTTTTGGTGGTGATATTTGGCTTGTGACAAAACAAGACCGTTGCCCGCCGGTTTTAAACCCAACCCAGTTCAACATTTTTTTCTTAAACGGTTTACTGATAGGTTTGGGCTCCAAACTGGTTTAGAAACCGAGCCTAATTGATTTCTTTAGGGTTGGGCTTTTTAATCTAAAGTTGATTCGTAACCCAAACTCGTTTTTTTAGCAAAACCGGTTTGGGCCCACATTAAGCATGATTAATTCGGTTTGGGCCTACACATGGTTTTTTACACCTCTACATAGACATGGGCAAAAAAACCGGTTTTTTAACCGAAACCGGTTAATAACCATAACCGAAACCGGTTTTTAACCGGTACCAACATAACCGGTTTGGGTTTTTTAATAACCGGCGGTTCCTAACCGGTTTTAGATTTTGTTAGTAATAACCGGTTTATAACCGGTTAATTAAAAACCGGTTTGTTTGGGCTGTAAATAACCGGTTAACCGGTCGCATTTTATTGGTCTTCAACAGCAGAAATCACAGCAGCAGCACAGAACGATTTTAAGACCTGGATGTTACCGTTTGAAAAGAAAACAACGGTAATATTACCGTTTGGGACCAGTTTTGAAGTGTATAAATAAGATATCAATGCATATGTATAATCCCACTTCAATTCTAGCTCAAAAACACACTTACAAAATACGTTTCAACTTTCAAATGACGAGTTCGAGTGGCGATGCTTCGACCGTTGTTGGTTCATCTAGCGAGTTGTTTGTGAAGAAGATCTTGACCACGAATAGGGACCCGACACTATGGGTGAATTTTGATTTATGCGAGATGTCGAATGGAAAAGAAAAGGCGAGGTGCAAAAATTGCGGGGCGTTTCTTGCGGCGCCATCGAACTCTACTTTGAGAGCACATGTGATGTCGCATTGCAAGCCATTAAAAAAAAATCCCGCCAAAGATCAAGCGCAAATATCACGGGGTATGGGTGTTTGGAATTTCGACCCGGAGGCGGTTCGTTTAAGGATGGCTCAATTTGTTATTCAACAATCGTTGCCGTTCGACCACTTTGACAATCCGCGCTTGACTAAGTTGATTCAAGAGACGCTTCAACCACGTTATGTTCACGTAAGTCGTTCAACTCTTAGACGCGATTGTTTAAAGATGTGGTCAAAAGCTAAAAAAGAAATGATTTTAGGTTTTGAAAAATTAAACACCGGTGTTAATTTAACAACCGACGTATGGTCGGCTCCATTTGGTTTACCGGATTCTTACATTTGTGTTACCGCGCATTGGATCGATCCCAATTCGTGGAACATGATGAAACGTACACTCGCGTTCGATTTATTTGGTTATCCACACACGGGGGAAATAATATTTCATGTCTTAGACGATGTTATCAAAACTTATAAATTAGAAAATAAAATACTTTCTATTGCTTTTGATAATGCGTCGAACAACACAACCGCGGTGCAAATGTTAAAAATAAAATACAATCCGATTTGCGATGGAGAATTTTATCATAGCCGATGTGTTGCGCACATCATTAACTTGGTTGTGCAAGACGGGCTAAATGTTGAGTCCGTTAAAGAAGTTAAAGAAACTTTTAAAGATATGTTACGTGACGTTTTTCAAGGTAGTCGAAAAAGATATGCGGATTATAGAAAATGGTGTAAAGCTTTAAATAAGAAATGCTACAGCGCACATTTTGACATGGTCGTCCGTTGGAACTCTACGTGGAAAATGTTTGATAGCGCGATAATGCAAAAAGAAACCTTAAAATCTTTCCATGATAGTCTTGCAACGTCCGGGTTGGTGGAACCATTTGATGACGATGGTTGGAAGTGTATTGAAACGTTAACACAATTACTTGAAGTTTTTAGAACCGCGACAAAAATTTTATCGGGAGTTTATTATCCCACTAGTTCTTTGGTGCTTAAACAACTATTTTTGATGTGTCAAAAAGTAAACGACTTTGAATTCCAAGGTGACATTTACGAACATATGATTGTTCCAATGAGAGAAAAGTTTAAAAAATATTTTCAAGAAATGCCACCGGTTTTTACATGTGCCGCCGCCTTGAAACCGACTATAAATATTGCGGGTGTTGAGATGATGATTTCGGATATTTGTTCGGATTTGGAGTTAAATGATGCCGACCCACATTTTACAAGAAATGCACTAAAACGTTTTGACGTTTCTTTAAACAATCTTTTTGATCATTACTCTCAAAGATATGGTAATGTGTCCTCGTTACACCAACAAATGGCGGCGAGCTCGAAGGCGTCGAGAAAAGATGCGGACTTAAATTTCTATAATTCCTTAAGAAATGAAAATAGTAAACGTTCTCGAGGTGATGCATCAAATAGTGAACTCGGAAGGTATAAATATACCGATTTTTTAGCAACCTTGTCACCCGACGAGTTTCACAACTTTGATGTTTTGGCTTGGTGGAAAATACAAGAACCGCATTATCCCGTTTTAGCCGCCATGGCATGTGATCTACTAAGCTCCCAAGCTTCTACGGTAGCTTCGGAGTCGGTTTTTTCTCTTAGTGGAAGGGTACTATCTATTCGACGAACAAGACTTACACCGGAGGCGATGGAAATGTGCATTTGTTTGAAGGATTACTTGGATGGCGTGGAACGTATACAACATATTTCAAGTCTTGAGGGCGAGCTTGAGGTGGAAGAACAATTACATGATGTTGAAGTTTTTCAAGGACGGGCGCAACCACTTTCCGATGACGAACTCATGTACGATGAATCCGTACGCTCTAATAGCCCCCGAAGCGACTAAACGAAGAAACGAAGAAATGACGAAACAAAACTACAAGACGACAACTTCATTCTAGACTAGTTAAGAAAATTGTATTGGATATTTTCATGTTTATTAATGTAATGTTACTTGATCTACTAATATAATTATAAAAAATATGTTTCTGCAGGATTTTATATAATTTTGCATGTTTTTAAATGATTCTGCAGCTTTTTTGTACGTTTTTATATAATTCTGCAGGTTAAAATAATTCTGCATGTTTTTATAAAAATCTGCATGTTTTTATATAATTCTGCAGCATTTTTTTAACTTTCTGCAGTTTTTATGTAATTCTGCATGTTTTTATAACTTTCTGCATGTTTTTAAATGATTCTGCATGTTTTTATAAAATTCTGCATGTTACATATGATTCTGCAGCTTTTTTTTTAACTTTCTGCAGTTTTAATATAATTCTGCATGTTTTTTATAACTTTCTGCATGTTATTCTGCATGTTTTTATAATTCTGCATGTTTTTATAACTTTCTGCATGTTTTTATAACTTTCTGCAGTTTTAATATATGATTCTGCAGCTTTTTTTTAAAATTTCTGCATGTTTTTATAAAAGTCTGCATGTTTTATAAATTAACCGAAAAAACCGGTTTTTATTAACCGGTTCACTAGTTAACCGGTTTTTCGTAACCGGCCGGTTATTATCGGGTACTGATTTTCGTTGTTAATAACCGGTTTTTTTTTTGGGCCCAATAACTGTCACAACCGGTTAACCGGTTTAGGTTATTAAAAAAACCGAAATGTGCATGTCTGCCTCTACATGCGACAAGGGCAGGGGAGTCATCTCTGTCCTGAGAATTTCGTTCATTGGTTAATTGGCATGCCCTCCCCTAGTGGAGACGTAGGTTTGATTCCCGCTTGGGCCATTTTCATAGGACATCTGGGTGAAATGACGAATCGGGGCTTTAATCCCGGGTTTGAACCTGACGGGGGGCGAGGGTTTACGGATTCCATCTGGTTCCTGCGCGTCAGGGGCATGGTATCATGGCGATCGATGAGTCGACCTTGGACATAGCCCCGAACAGGGTGGGTTTACACATAAGATTCTTCGCCATTAAAAAAAAAGAGTCATTTCAGTCTCAAATAACAAGATGGAACTCGGCCAATCTCAACATACCAAACTATAATATTTGACTATGTAGAACCTAGTTGGTTACAAGAACCGAGGTCTAGTATGATGAAATTAATAGAACACCACTAGTGCTTTAGTGGTGGTCACGGGTATTTAAGTTTCATCTATCGTGGGTCCGGGTGAGTTTTTCTCTCCAGGTCTTAAGTTCGAGTCTAGGTGATAGAGGTTTCTCATTAAGAGGTTTAAATTGGGGATCTATTGTGCGAGGGAGCTCTCTAGCGCGGGCCCGATTAAAACAACGTATACTAGGTCTCCCGACATTCGCGAATAATTCACACCTTTCAATATATATATATAGGGTAGGGTTCTAGAGTGAAAAAGGGTTAAGTTGTGAACAAAATGAACATATCTGGGCCCTTCATTTATTAGATGATCAAAATTAAAGATAATGGCAAACTTGTAAATATAAAAGAAAATATAATAAAGAAATGGGGCGCATAGGGGCATTAATGTAATTGTGTACTGAAACTAATTTTGGGAACCTGGAGAATTTGAAGAGGTTATGTTGAAAAGTTGAAAGATCTTCTCCTCAAACATCGCAATTCTTTGTTGTAGATATGATCTCACTGTATCTCTCTAGAAAAATAACAGACATTTCATCTAAACATCCTTGTCTTATAATCGACGGCGAATTAGGGTTCTTCTTCCCTTAATACTCACGGCGCTGCATTCCGATTAGGTTTAGCATCAAAATCGCCGGCGAAGGTAAGTTTGTTTCTAGTTATTAATTTCCGGTTGTGTATGAATCGAACTTGTTTAGTGAATATGTAGCCGAAAAGTTAGGGGTTACTTTAATCCGATGTGAAAAGTTAGGGTTTCTTTAATCCGATGTATAAAAATCATTTTGGAGTTGTTTTTGTGTTGCTTAATCAGAGGGATGTTGTCGTTTTTGTGGTTTGATTGTAGTGTATTTGACCACTTCAGGATTACATAAGGACAAATTGGCCGATGTACATTTGTGTATAGCAGTTATGTGTGGGTATAATTTCTTCGATGTACACCTGTGTATAGCTTTTATGTGTGAGTATAAATTCCCCGAGTGTACTCTATTTTTTGGCATTATTTGTTACATCCTGATGTTATGATTTTGGATTGTGTTTGATGATTGACGTTGTCTGTAAGTACACATGTGTATATCCTCTCGTTTTAGTATAGAGTTCAGTTGTGTACTGATAGTTTATGTGTGTTTGTTTTTGGATACTGATGAAACGTGTATGTTCCCTTTATATTACTCTTTTAGTATACAGTAGGTACATAATCTTAAAATGATTATACAGTTGTGTATTATGCTTCGAAAGATGATTTGTGTAAAACTTATACGTGCCTATTAAAGTTCATTTGATTACATGAATATAAGATTAACACCTTCATTTAAGTTTTGTACTTGAGCAATCCCATCTTGTGTATATTTTGTAGGTACAAAAAAGGGATACAATGAGGAAAAGTAAGTTTTAGGAAATTTAAGTATAACAACGTTTTATGGTAGGAATTCAAATTAGTAAATATAATAATAGTAACAAATTTTTATGTATTCGCGTAGGGGGAAAGTGAGAGGATAGCCCATATAAAGGCTCGTAGCCTTAGAAATACAAAAGAAGACCCGATTGAGTGTTTGGATGAAGCCAAACAATACGGGAAAGCGTGCAAATTGGGTTAATTAGTACGTTTTATGGTTATAGACAAACATATGCGTTTTATGGTCGATTGTTTTGCTAATTTTTTGGTCTATCATGGAATGTGTGTTTGCTTGGTTATGGTTGTAGACAATAACATACGTTTATGGTCGATTGTTTTGTTAATTTTGATTCTGTTATGGTTGTAGACAGTAACCCGATTGAGTGTTCTGACGACGATGAAACGGAAAACATAGGTGAATTTTAATTTTTAATGTAGCTGAAACTATAGTTTGTCTTGTTTAACATAATCCCTTCAAGATAGTTTTATAAACGGTGTTTTTAACGTAATTATGTTTCAACAGTAAATAAGATGTCAACTATAAAAAGGGACCGAAAGGAACCGTTACGTGATGGAAAGGATGGGTCGAAGCTGCGTGTAGATAGTGTCCCGGTACAAAAGCTTGATAATGGGGATCAGAGAAATAAAGGTAATTTTGCGTACAGAAGAGGCTTTTTTATTTATCATGGACCCCCATTATTAATTTTTTTTACTCGTAGGTTGTGTACTATAAACTAATTACATTTATTGTCGGTTATATCGGTCGGACATAGCTTTTTAGTTTGTTAAAACTGGTGTTATGAGTATTACGAAGTACAAATGTGTATAATTTCAGAGTAATCCATTGTACACAAGTGTATTTTTCATCTTACACATGTGTATCAGTGTATGTACACAGTGTACAATTATCTATCGTAGCTGATATAGCTTATTCTTTATCGAGCAGGGACTTTGTGTTCGAAACCGAATCTGGTGTTGGACTGTATCATTTCCAAATGAAGGATTTACAACCAAGTCAGTGGATTGATGTTGGAATCGTTAATTGCTTTGCGTCAATGCAACAATTGATAAATGGGATATTGGCTTCCCACTTGAGTCGGGCCCAAAGAAAGCAGCATTGACATGTTTAAAGAAGAAATACACTATGAAGCTGGTTACTTCAGGCGTTAACAAACATCGTGACCGAATATTGGATGAAGCCAAACAATACGGGAAAGCGTGCAAATTGGGTTAATTAGTACGTTTTATGGTTGTAGACAAACATATGCGTTTTATGGTCGATTGTTTTGCTAATTTTTTGGTCTGTCATGGAATGTGTGTTTTCTTGGTCATGGTTGTATACAATAACATACGTTTTATGGTCGATTGTTTTGTTAATTTTGATTCTGTTATGGAATGTTTGTTTGCTTGGTTAAACACACGTTGAGGAACTAGTATTGAGTAGGAAATATAATATAGATAACTGGAACGTACCCTATTTATGTGTACAACTATAAAAAATATGTGATTCACATATTAGCAGAAAGTGGAGATTGCCCTTGTTTTCTTAGTACACTTGTGTACAGTTAATTAAAATGGAAAGTACACATGTATGTAGTAACAGTGGATTACAAGGTTTTTGTTCACAACTTGTATTGTGCAATTGAATGCGAATTTTACATTTGTGAATATGTGTGTACAGTAAGTACATAGGTCACTGGTTTTAATTAGATAATTGAATAGTACACATGTGTATATATATACTTTCAGATTTCTCTTTTAGTACTTAAATAGTAGGCTAGGGATATGAAAATGGGTTTGTTCAAAGCTAAGATTTAATCATAGTAACTAGCAAAGCATTAACAAAAATTATGAATAAAGGAAATGATAGAATGTAATTAAATTTAGTAGTAGAGCAATGTACATTTGTGTACAGTTATTTACAATGCAATGTACACATGTATGTAGTACCAGTAGATTATAAGGCTTTTGTTCACAAGTTGTAAGGTGTACGTGAATGTGACTCTTAACATTTGTGCATATGTGTGTACCGTAAGTACATGTGTATATATGTAGTTTCATAATTTTTTTAATACTTGGACAGTGTGATAGGGAAATGAAAATGTGGTTGTTAAAAGTTAATATTTGCTCAACAGTAACTAGCAAAAGCATTAACAAACATTATGACTAAAGTAGATGATAGATTGCAAAGTATTAAAACACAGTCAACAAACAAATGTAAGTGTGTCATGTATTAAAATTGGAAAAACTTGGAAAATGTGATTGTCAAAGCATATTCTAATTTTCGCTATCGTTGGCTTCGCTTTCTGACTCGTCTGATCCTAGCACCATGACTTCCTCATTTTCTTCTTCCTCGTCGTCCTCGTCGGTAGACGAGTCATCCTTAGTTGGATTACCTTTTTTCAAAGGGCAATTCCTTTTATCGTGTTTTCGAATTCTTTTTCCACAATAATTACATTTCCTTCGTGGCCAACTTTTTCTTTTTTAGAAGTACCCAAAAAGTCTATAAAACCCTGCTAGTTGTGCGTAACCCTCATACATTGCAATTGCGGCTTCCATTGTACTAAATCTCGACTTTGTAACGGGTTTGCAACCGGGGGGAACAACTGGCGTCCAATACCTATTGCCATTGGGTGTCTCGTATACGTTACTAGCTACCGACTCTGAACATTAAGAGAACAAAAGACTATAATTATTTATTATACATACAACTTTCTTATACAAATTAGTTTATCTTAAAAATAAAAATGCTGAATAATATAGTACACATGTGTATATCCATCTGTTATATAAACGTAAAACATTCATTACCCTATGTGTATACAACAAAACTTCTGGCACTAAACTAAAAAATATACAAAAAAAAAACCCTACAAACTGTGTGTTGCTTACAATATTTACGTCTGTGTACAAAAAAAAAGTAGAACATATTGGGAATACATAAACAAAGCATGATTCTATAGAACCAACACAAAACAAGTACAATACCCAAACATCTCAGATCCAATTTGAACAACAACAGCAACTCAGACTTTGAACTTTGAACAATCTGCAACTGACTTTTTCGATTAAATGTTTGCCAGAATCCAATCCGTCTCCGATTAATATTCATCGGAATACAAGTACAACACCCAAACAACTAATGATACACACCTGGGTTTAACAAAATCAACTGCCTATTCCAATTAAAATGTTCGTCGGAATCCAATCTGTCTCCGATTAATGTTCGTCGGAATCTTATGCCGTCTCCGATTAATGTTCGCCGGAATAATCGAGCTTCTGATGAAAAATATGAACATGATGAACTAGGTTTATGAAGATAAATATGGGTGAATTCGATAAATCTGGTGAATAGATTCGTTAAATCTGATGAACTGGGTTTATGAAGATAAATATGAATGATAAAAGTTGAATTCGAAATCTGATGAACTGGGTTTATGAAGATAAATATGAATGATAAAAGTTGAATTCGAAAATTGACTTACGGAATTATTGTTCTTGTAAGGTTGGATAGAATCATGGAATAAAATTAAAAGATAATTCAGTTTCCCTAAATATAGGAACAAGTAACTGAATATTGATTTGTAAAGAATAATAAATTAATAAAAAGTAAATGTTATATTACAATCCTATCCTTTTCATCTAAAAAATAAATGGATGGTTAGGATTAGTTCACTAGGTTCACAAACAAGGATGTTGTTCACTCATGATCCCTATCCTATATATATATATATATCTTCTATACTATATAATAAAATAAACCATTTATAGGACACATGTCACTCATTGGAGCCATCTATTTTTTAGCTCATTAAAATTAAATAATTATTTATGAGATATACGTAGAGATATAATACTGATAAAGTAATGTTAGATTATATTATTATTTAGAAAATATACTATTAATATTAAATTATTATTTTTATAATATATTTCCTTAGATATAGGAATAGGTTACATGATACTTTTATTATATTGTAGAGAGATTTTATTTTAATATTTACGTTTATACTTTTACATCCAAATTTAGGCAACATATTCAAATTGTCTATGACTTTTTATAATCAGTAATATGTTTTAAATAGATTTAATCTTTATAATCAGTAATATGTTTTAAATATATTTATTTTCAATAAAACATTATATATTTTTTAAATATGTTTTATAAAAAAAGAATATAACTTTTTATTATTTGATATATAAATTCAACCCGTGTAATACACGGGGTTTTTTAAAGATATAACTTTTTTTTATAAATTACTACACAAAAATTTGATATATAAAATTAGATTTATTCAACCTGTACAATACACGGGGTTTTTTTTTAAATATATAAATAATTTATTATTTAGTATTTTTTTCGTTATTGGATGTATAAAATTATATTTATTCAACCTGTATAACAATACACGAGGTTTTTAAAGATATAACTTTTTATTGTTTAGTATATAAAATTACATGTATTCAATCCGTGTAATAAACAAAGTTTTTAAAGATATATTATTTTATTATTTAGTATATATAAATTTACATTTATTCGGTCCGTGTAATACATGATGTTCTAATCTAGTATATATATATATATATATATATATATATTCAACTAATACAAACTAACTCTGTTTCATTATCAAACCGTATTCCATTAAGCATTAAAAACAATTCTCGTTGTGTTTGTTGATTCAAGATTATTTTACAATCAAACCCTTTGCTCTCATCTCGAAATAATAAATTGAATTAAAAGATAAAGATATATCGTATATCGGCTAGGATTGTTAGCAATTAGATATGCATGGTTAACTAATGTATATATATTTAGGTTATCATTTAAACCATCAAATCACTTCTGATTACATTACAATCACTTCTCCAAAATTGCTATGCCGTTGACCAAGCTAACCTGTAAGAATGAAAAGTTTATTTGGGGCGAGGATCAAGAAAAGGCGTTCCAAACGCTTAAGGAAAAACTGACCCAAGCCCCGGTATTGTCATTACCGGACGGAATGGAGGATATGGTAGTTTACTCGGATGCATCGCATCGGGGCTTGGCTGCGTTTTGATGCAACGGGGCAAGGTTATAGCCTATGCCTCGAGGCAGCTAAAGACTCATGAGAAGAGATATCCTACCCATGACCTCGAGTTGGCAGCAGTGGTGTTCGCCTTGAAAATATGGAGGCATTATTTGTATGGGGTGAAGTGCACTATCTTTACCGACCATAAGAGCTTGAAGTATTTCTTCGATCAGAAGGATTTAAATATGAGGCAGAGGCGGTGGTTAGAAACTGTCAAAGACTTTGATTGTGAAATACATTACCACCCTGGGAAGGCTAACGTAGTGGCAGACGCGTTGAGCCGAAAGACAGATTATACGCCTATTCGAATACGATCGATGCAACTAATTGTGACATCGGGTTTGCTTGAACAAATCCGGAAATCTCAAATTGAAGCAATAAAGGAAGAAAATGTGAAGAGGGAAAGAATAGTTGGGCAGTTAAAAGACCTGGAGGATGATAACCAAGGATTGAAAACTCGATTTGGGAGAATTTGGGTTCCAAATACGTGTGGGGCCAAGGTGCGTCTACTTGACGAGGCCCATAAATCTCATTATTCAATTCATCCGGGGGCGACCAAAATGTATAATGACTTAAAACAAAACTATTGGTGGCCCGGAATGAAAAGAGATATTGTGAAATATGTGGAGAAGTGTTTGACTTGTTTACAAGTCAAAGCGGAGCACCAAAAGCCATATGGTAAGTTGCAACCGTTGGATATCCCAGTTTGGAAATGGGAACAAATCACGATGGATTTGTTAACCAAATTGCCCAAAACCAATCGCGGATTTGATGCTATATGGGTAGTCGTGGATAGATTGACGAAAAGTGCTCACTTCATTCCGATTCGTGAGACTTATACATCCAAGAAGATGTCGGAGGTGTACACCAATGAAATCATAGCACGTCATGGAGTGCCGATATCCATTGTGTCAGACAGAGATACTCGGTTTACTTCGAAATTTTGGCGCGAATTCCAAGAGCAAATGGGAACTAAACTGTTCATTAGCACTGCTTACCATCCACAAACGGATGGGCAAAGTGAGAGAACGATACAAACGTTGGAAGATATGCTGCGGGCTTGCATCATCGACTTCGGGGGTAGTTGGGATGTCTATCTACCCTTGGTCGAATTCTCGTATAACAACAGCTATCACGCGAGCATTAAAATGGCTCCTTATGAAATGTTATATGGAAGAAAGTGTCGAACCCCGGTATGTTGGGGAGAAGTGGGTCCACGAGGACTAGCTC
Organism: Helianthus tuberosus; assembly: GCA_030545235.1. Taxonomy (NCBI): domain Eukaryota; kingdom Viridiplantae; phylum Streptophyta; class Magnoliopsida; order Asterales; family Asteraceae; genus Helianthus; species Helianthus tuberosus. Next base: position 20,775,500 of record CM060436.1, on the reverse strand, counting down.
CTACTGATATAATCCGAACTACGAATGAGAAGATCGACTTGGTCCGAGCTAACCTAAAAGCGGCTCAGGATCGACAAAAGTCGTACGCGGATAAACGAAACAGGCCGATTGAATTTCAGGTGGGCGATAAGGTAATGCTGAAAGTATCGCCTTGGAAAGGAATAATACGGTTCAGAAAGAGAGGAAAGTTGAGCCCAAAATTTATTGGGCCATTCAGAATCACCGAACGAGTTGGCAAGGTAGCATATCGTCTTGAACTACCCGAGGAGTTGAGTGGGATTCATAGCACATTCCACGTGTCACATCTCCGAAAATGTTTAGCAGATGAAACCGCTCTCATTCACTACGATGATATCGAGGTGGATAACAGCCTCAATTATGCAGTAAAGCGAATTGCGATTTTAGATCGTAAGGAGAAGAGTTTGAGGAACAAAGTAATTAACCAAGTGAAGGTTAAATGGGAACACAGGAAGGGTGCGGATACCACATGGGAATCCGAAGTAGAAATGCAACGGCTCTACCCTGTATTGTTTGGTACGTATTCTGGTTTCGGGGACGAAACCCTCTTTAAGGGGGTGGACTTGTAACATCCCGAAAATACAAAACTTTATATTAGAACTATAGAGTGTATAATATACAAGAAAAAGCTAACTAGGATAAATTGTAACACCCCGTGTTTTCACGAGTGAAAGTCAAAGTCAAGGTCAAGGTCAAAGTCAACGACCGATTTCGCGCGACGTGACTCGTAGAATTGTTTGTATGATATTTAGATTATGTGGAGTAAGTGTCGTACATTGCAAGCACCACCCCGTATCTCAATCGATCTACGACTATGAACGATAGGAAGTAACAATGCGATAAAGTTAATCATGCTATACTAATCAAATCGACATCAAATCGTAACTCGAGCTGTGTATTTTACTTGCCGTTATACGTGTGTGTGTGCCTTACGTGTTACCTGTGCATGTTTATTTTTATGTTATTTTATGTTGGGAAAATCAAGCGAACTCAATCGAACTCGAAATCTAACTCGAATATAAAACGAACCCGAACCCGAATTCCGAGTCGAAACCTATAAGAAGTAGTTGGGACTGAAAGTAATTTAAATTAGGAAACCCTATCGAACCGCTCGCAAACCAGAGCCGAATCAACATCGCATCGAGCTCACCCAAGGAGGTGGCACCCGCACGGATGGCCAATCCGCGCGGATTGCCAGTCCGCACGGATAGCCTACCCGGGTGCGTACCATGTGAATCCGCGCGGATAGCCTACCCGGGTGCGTACCATGTGCACGGCTCACCCCTTTCCCTTTTTGGCATCCTATAAATACACGGGTCACTCTCCACTTTTTCCACTTTTGGCAAGTGACGTCCGAACCACACGCATTCTTCACCTTTTCCCAGATTTCTCTCAATCCAGGTAAGATCTTGCACTAATTCTTGTACATCTTTAATCACTACACAATTCTACACACTCCTACCTTTCGAATCTACGATTTTAACCATGAAATCATCCGGATTTGAGGTATCCACGGGTGACGTCATCATGAAGTTCATAAGAACTTCATGCTTGGCTTCATTCCACCAAGAATATCCCAGATCCAAACGATTTCTACAAGTTTTCACATTAATTTCACCTAGATCTAAACTTTTCTAAGGATAAAAGAGTTGAAAGAAATAAACCTAAGTTCTCTCCTTCTTTTGCTCTTAAAACCGGTACGAATCCGATCAGTCCTAGTGCTCTACTCGTCAATAGTGATGCCCTAGTTCCAGAGCTGGAATCCTACCCATAGACAACTGATTTCGGGGTTAACCGGGATGACCGTTCTGAGTCGCCGACAGGCCGAGTTAGGGTGGTTCCTGACCAGTCTAGTCACGCGGGGGAGAACGCAACTCCAGGTGGTTGCCACGTATTCAGAACGTCTCGATAAACGACAACAGAAACCAAGTGTAGACGAACGGAACAACCAGTTGTCCGCACGGACAAGCTATCCGCACGGACTAGCTATCCGCACGGACGAGCCCATACGCACGTACAGGTCAAACGCATGGGTTGTCATCCGCATGGACTACCCTTGGGACCCACTTCCCAAACGAGGTTTGAGTATGGACGAACGAGCGATCCGGACGGACGACCTCTGAATGGATTACTCTTCGGATCATGAGATACTAAGGCCTTAAAATGAAAATCAAACAAACTTCATCCGCACGTCCGAGACGTACGCACGGACTACCATGCGCACGGACCGCCGTCCGCGCGGCCGGCTTGAAAGGTAGAAGCACTTTGGTGTTTTCTAAATGCTACAATGAAAACTCCAAAGCACAAGCCATCATACACAAACACATCTTAGGAAGAAACAATCCACTTGAACAGGTATCCACACAAGCAATCTAACCGTACGGATAGGTCGCCCGCACGTATAACTAGTCCGCACGGGTTACCACCCGCACGGACAGTCACACGCACGGATGACCCATCCGGATGGAACACTACCCGCACGCATCACCATCCGCACGCATCACCATCCGGGCGGATAGGTCATGCGCACAGATGACTTCTATTCACGGATAACTGATCCGCACGATCAGTCATCCTACCCACTCTCACTTGTACTGTTTTACGCGTCACTTATCGTTACGTTATCGGATCTATCCAGGCTAATCGTACTCGCTGTAAAGGGCTCCCTTCAATCCATATCACTGTGAGTATACTCGAACCCTTTTTGCTTTTAGCACTTTTGGGTGTTACATACGTTACAACTATTCAAACTACAACAATCACACTACTCAAGCTATTTTAACGCTAAACCATTAATGCATGTTATACGTGGCTTATGAATGCTTGTTTGTTATGTTTACACATGGAATGCTGTCTACCTGCCTTAGCAACGATAGTACTATAGTTTGGACTCAGCACCCGTTCACACGGGGGTTGTTAAGGATCTTTTACTTGCATGGATTACAGTGGTAATCATGTATTGTGAACTGCCTCGGGCAGTCAACCCGCAGTCATTGGTATCGATGGATCTATGTCGATAACTAACGTGCTTCATTTCTCTATGTGTACGTGCTGGTTATGCGTAAACGAATTCGAACTCTATATGTTATTATCAAACTAGTATGCTCACCTTTACATTTTATCTATTGACTTTATTTTAACGTATGTGACAGGTACTTAGGTTGCATGTTTGCTCTTTGTGCTGTGATGAAATCGAAGCTAGGAACCGGAGTCCTAGAAACCAACGAATAAATTGCTATGTTTAAATCTGAGTCGTCGGAACAGAATATTTGTTTAGTTTTTGTCTGTAATAACTTGTTTTGCTATTTGAGACATGGTATGGGACATGTTAACTTAAATTGAATGGTAATGATAGTTGTTATGGAAACTCCTGGACAATCTGTTTCGCTCAGTGCCGCGCCCCGATGATTCCGCCATCGGTTGGGGTGTGACAGATTGGTATCAGAGCCATAACTATAGGGAATTAGGCAAGACTCGACCTAGTCCGGGTCGAAGTCCTAGAGACCTAGACTATAGTTAAGAACCAACAGACCAACTCACGCGTATGCGTAATTTAACCACTATCACTCACTCTTTCCTATCATTACACTCGAAATTTTCAAGTTGTGAACAGGTAATAAGGCCGAGAATAGGTGTGAAAACCGCAAACTCTCGACTAAAGTTGCCTGATCGGCTTGCGTTTTAGCTACCAACGAGGAGAATTATACCAAATCAGGAGTGAAATCCATATTTTGATGAATAATCTCCTCAATTTTTATCAAAAACGAGGGCGGAAGTTGCAAGATAGGGGTGAAACCCTAACCTTGATAACTCGTCCCGCTTTTATACGAACCTCCACCAAAGTTTGATGGACTCCAACGGTCTAAATACACAACCTAACCCAAAAGGAATTGCGCTAACGCCCGAGAGTCGAGGCAAAGGCGTAGTCCTGGAGGTCGTTGTGCAGGATTCTTGCGAATAGTCGAACTACTTTGGTTAGTCGAAGTCTATTAGCCGCAGACAATCTACTATCGATTTATCGATCTTTATGAAAATTTTATGCATTTTCTGTTATTTGGTAACGTTTTGAGATACTATTGGTTTCGACCCAACGCTATTGCTTCTGCTAAAACACAAAACCCACAACTCATCGCTAGTGAATCGACAGTAGAGCAGTTAGAATACTTTGTACGCTCATAGGTGCTTTTAGTGACTAAGTTTATGTGTTTCTTGCTTATTGTGCCCATGTGATTAGGAATACTGTAATTATGTGCTCTATATGTCTATGTGATTTTGTGCAACTCTGTGAATTTGTGACTATATGCGTTTACATGGTACCTGTTACTGAGCTTTAGTAATCCTAGACGTGTGAGGTGAGATTCGAATACATATGTTGAGTTCCATGGCGGTGTCTATTGCAGACAATGTCGTCTGGATCCCGTCATCAACTCTCTCGTCAGGAAAAGAGGGACAGACGCCTTGCTTCCATCGTCGCGAAAGCTGTAGCAAAGGCTGTGAGCGGTGTCTGCGAGAATGCCAGCAAATCATCCGAGGAATCGAGGACTGAAGGTCCTAAAGCTACCGCGAGACCTTTCAGTTTCAAACAATTCAAGTCATGTGGACCGAAAGAATTCACAGGCGAGGGAGGTCCTACTGCTTTATTCCACTGGTTTGACTCTATCGAGGTTACTCTGCGACAAAGTGGTTGCCCTGATGACCTTCGAACTCTGAACGCTACCGGCGTCTTTCAGTCCCGTGCCTTGGACTGGTGGACGGCCGAGAGGAACAAGATAGGGAATGACGCAGCTTACGGATTGTCGTGGGATGAGCTCAAGGAGGTCATGCTGGAAGAATTCTGCCCTCCTCACGAACGTCAAAAGCTTGAAGATGAATTTTGGCACATACATCAGAAAGATGGAGACAATGCTGGTCTCACAGCACGCTTCAAACAGCTCAGCATTATCTGTCCTGACCAGGTCAAGACCCCTGAGATGACCATCAAGAAGTACATCCGAGCCCTACCCGACTGCGTTGCTGATTTCGTACAAGCGGCTAAGACTACCACGATCGAAGAAACCTATCTGCTGGCCGCTGAGATCAATGACAAAAGGGTCAAGGCTGGGATGTGGGATAAGACCTCCAAGCATCTGCATCAGGCCACTACTGCTACACCAACTGCTGAACCTACGTCGTCAAGCAACAAGAGAAGGAACAAGAGAAAGAACAACTCCACCAACAAGAACTGTGCGATTTCTGCTGCACCGATCCAAGCTGTACCTGCTCAACAGCGTCAAGTAGTGGCGCCTGTGGCCAATGCACCGCCTGCAAGCGTGCATATACGGGACCACACCCACTCTGCCCTACTTGCACCTACCACCATCCAACTGCTATTCAATGCCGCTTCTGTGCTCATTGCAACGTCTACGGCCACTTTACTGCCAACTGCCGTATTCGTCAAGCTCCTGCCAATCAAGCTCTACTCGCTGCCCCACAGGGTCAACAAGCTCCTCCGGCACCCGCAGTCAAAGCCAGAGCATGCTTCACATGTGGCGACCCGAACCATTTCGCCAACATGTGCCCAAACAGGGTGGTGAAACAAGAACCCCAGCAGCCACAGCAGCAGCCACAGCAGCAACCACAGCAGCAACAACAGCAGCAGCAACAGGCCGCACGAGCCAGGACCTTCAATCTCAACGTGCGTCAAGCCCAGGCCGACAACAACGTGGTCAATGGTACGTTCCTTGTGAATGGTATTTATGCTTCATGTTTGTTTGATACTGGAGCCGATAATTGCTTTGTGTCACTCGAATTTGAGAAACTCCTTAGTCGTAAACGTTCTCGACTCTCCTCTGCATTCGAAGTTGAAGTCGCTACCGGAAGAACCGTCGCTGTAAACTCTGTTATTCGTGATTGCACTCTCGAACTCAACAATCACATGTTCTCAATCGATCTCATTCCAATGCAATTAGGAAGCTTCGATGTCATAATAGGCATGGACTTTCTTCGTGAAAACCATGCCGAAGTCGTGTGCTTCGATAAAATGATTCGTTTTTTGCTCGCCAACGGAGATTCATTGTGCGTTTATGGTGATACTACTTCAAAGGGTCTCAAGCTTATGTCATGCCTACAAGCCAGCAAGTATCTCCGTAAGGAATACGGGGCTTTCTTGGCTCATGTCGTAGCAGCGGAGAAGGAAAAGAAAGAGAAGAAGAAAGTAAAAGACGTTCCAGTGGTTCGAGAATTTCCTCAAGTTTTTCCAGAGGACCTTCCCGGGCTACCTCCAAAGCGTGATATCGATTTCCGCATTGACCTTATTCCTGGAGCTAATCCTATCGCCAGAGCTCCTTATCGACTCGCGCCGTCCGAAATGCGTGAACTCTCAACCCAACTTTAGGAATTGCTTGAAAAAGGCTTTATTCGCCCGAGCACCTCTCCGTGGGGCGCACCAGTCCTTTTCGTCAAAAAGAAGGATGGGTCGTTCCGGATGTGCATCGACTACCGGGAATTGAATAAGTTGACTATCAAAAACCGCTATCCTCTGCCTCGAATCGACGATTTGTTTGATCAGCTACAAGGCGCTACGTGTTTCTCGAAGATCGATCTACGTTCCGGATACCATCAGCTGCGTATACAAGAGGAAGATATACCCAAAACCGCGTTTCGCACTCGTTACGGCCACTACGAATTCATTGTCATGCCTTTCGTCCTGACCAATGCACCAACAGTTTTCATGGATCTGATGAATCGAGTGTGTAAACCGTATCTTGACCGCTTCGTCATCGTGTTCATCGACGATGTCTTGATCTATTCCAAAACGAGAGCCGAACACGCGCAACACCTACGCTTGGTTCTCGAGTTACTCCAGGGGAACCAACTCTACGCCAAATTCTCCAAGTGTGAGTTTTGGTTGGGGGAGGTTCAGTTTCTGGGTCACATCGTAAATAGTCAGGGTATTCATGTCGATCCTGCGAAGATTGAAGCTGTTAAGAGCTGGGTTACGCCTAAGAACCCGACTGAAGTCCGCTCCTTCCTCGGACTAGCGGGCTATTATCGACGATTCTTCGAAGGATTCTCGAAGATTGCTGTACCACTCACTTCTCTCACCCATAAGGACCAGCCTTTTGTCTGGGGAGCCAAACAAGAGTCTGCCTTCCGAACCCTCAAGTACATGCTTTGCAATGCTCCTGTTCTCACGCTACCCGACGGAAACGATAATTTCATTGTCTACTGTGATGCTTCTAACCTTGGCCTCGGTTGTGTCTTAATGCAACGAGACAAGGTTATAGCTTACGCATCTCGTCAGCTCAAAATCCACGAGAAGAACTATACAACCCACGATCTCGAGCTAGGCGCAGTTGTTTTTGCATTAAAGATCTGGCGACACTACCTGTATGGTACCAAGTGTACGATCTTCACCGATCATAAGAGCCTACAGCACATCTTTAATCAGAGGGAACTGAATATGCGTCAACGCCGATGGGTAGAACTTCTCAACGACTACGACTGTGAGATTCGTTATCACCCAGGCAAGGCAAATGTTGTTGCCGACGCACTTAGCAGACGGAGCTATCTGCTTAGCACTCGTAATGTTCAAGCCCAGCACAATCTAGAAGCTCTTATCCGCGACGCCCAGCATGCATGTTTCAACGAGCGCACCTTGAAGAAAGAAAGAATCTACCACGATGGAGCCCAACTTGTGAGCAAATCAAACGGGATATTCCACTTCTTAGACAAAATCTGGATTCCCAAGCGAACTAACCTGCGACAAATCATCATGGACGAAGCCCACAAATCCCGATACTCTATACATCCTGGTGCTGACAAAATGTACCATGACCTTCGATATAGGTACTGGTGGCCGGGCATGAAACGGGATATCGCTCTCTACGTCGGAAAATGCCTAACCTGTGCTAGAGTCAAGGCTGAACATCAACGACCCTCTGGCTTGCTCGAACAACCTCCAATCCCCATGTGGAAGTGGGAGAGCATAGCTATGGATTTCGTAACCAAGCTTCCAACCACGTCATCAGGTCACGACAGCATTTGGGTTGTTATTGACCGTTTGACTAAATCAGCCAACTTTCTGCCGATACGAGAAGACTACAAGGTGGAACGATTAGCCCGAATCTACACCGACGAGATCATTTGTCGACATGGGACGCCTCGTGACATCATCTCTGATCGTGATGCTCGATTCACTTTGCGATTGTGGGGAACGTTTCAAACGGCACTCGGTACAACGCTTAATCTAAGTATTGCATTCCACCCACAAACCGACGGTCAGACTGAAAGAACGATTCATACGCTTGAAGACATGCTCCGTTCGTGTGTTCTAGACTTCGGTGGTAATTGGGATAGACACCTTCCGTTAGTCGAATTCTCGTACAACAACAGCTACCAGGCTAGCATCCAGATGGCACCTTTCGAGGCCTTATACGGAAGAAGATGTCGATCGCCTATTGTGTGGCACGAGATCGGTCACTCGCAACTAACCGGTCCGGAGCTGCTACAAGAAACGACAGACAAAATTTTCCAAATTCGGGACAATCTAGCGAAGGCTCGAGATAGACAGAAGCTTCTCGCCGATAAAAAGCGCAAGCACCGTGAGTATGGCGTTGGTGACTACGTACTCCTAAAGGTATCACCTTGGAAGGGTGTAGTCCGATTCGGCAAAAAGGGGAAACTTGCGCCTCGATATGTGGGACCTTTTAAGATTCTGGAAAGGATCGGAAAAGTCGCCTACAGACTCGAATTACCGGAATAACTTAACAATGTCCATCCGATCTTCCACGTGTCAAACCTCCGAAAGAGCATCTACGACCCAGACTTACATGTTCCTCTAGATGATTTACGAGTGAACGAAACATTACACTTCGTGGAAAAGCCTGTCGAAATCATGGATCGCCAAACCAAAGAACTCAGGCGCTCACGCATTCCTATTGTGAAAGTCCGGTGGGAAGGCAAACAAGGCGCGGAGTTCACGTGGGAACTCGAAAGCGACATGAAGGCAAAGTATCCACAGCTGTTTAATGAAGGAGCAACGTCCAGTTAAGAAAGGCAAGGTGACATACATGTAAATAAGGACCCCTTGGGAGGTTAGAGAGAGAAACTAGAGAGAGAAAGCTTGTACGCGTCATGTGAATCTAGCGAACCACGCTAAAATTATACGTTTTTGTCTCTTCGATCTCACTCGTGCACGGATTCCGCACGTCGTACGAGTCGGATCGTAATCGAAGCGAATTCAAATCAGAGCCTACAATAATCAAGGTTTTGAAAGAAAAAGAAAAAGGTCTTGAAATCAAAACTTTATAGGTTTTTAAATCCGGTACTTTCGCTTATCATATCCAAAAATGAGCGAATTTTAACCGTAAAATCCTGGTTAATTTAACGATTCTCAATACTCCAAACAAAGGACTCTCACACGTGAGTCACGAATTAGTTACAGCTTCCGGCTTAATTTCGGGACGAAATTTCCTAAACAAGGGGAGGCTATAACACCCCGTGTTTTCACGAGTGAAAGTCAAAGTCAAGGTCAAAGTCAACGACCGATTTCGCGCGACGTGACTCGTAGAATTGTTTGTATGATATTTAGATTATGTGGAGTAAGTGTCGTACATTGCAAGCACCACCCCGTATCTCAATCGATCTACGACTATGAACGATAGGAAGTAACAATGCGATAAAGTTAATCATGCTATACTAATCAAATCGACATCAAATCATAACTCGAGCTGTGTATTTTACTTGCCGTTATACGTGTGTGTGTGCCTTACGTGTTACCTGTGCATGTTTATTTTTATGTTATTTTATGTTGGGAAAATCAAGCGAACTCAATCGAACTCGAAATCTAACTCGAATATAAAACGAACCCGAACCCGAATTCCGAGTCGAAACCTATAAGAAGTAGTTGGGACTGAAAGTAATTTAAATTAGGAAACCCTATCGAACCGCTCGCAAATCAGAGCCGAATCAACATCGCATCGAGCTCACCCAAGGAGGTGGCACCCGCACGGATGGCCAATCCGCACGGATGGCCAATCTGCGCGGATTGCCAGTCCGCACGGATGGCCAGTCCGCGCGGATAGCCTACCCGGGTGCGTACCATGTGCACGGCTCACCCCTTTCCCTTTTTGGCATCCTATAAATACACAGGTCACTCTCCACTTTTTCCACTTTTGGCAAGTGACGTCCGAACCACACACATTCTTCACCTTTTCCCAGATTTCTCTCAATCCAGGTAAGATCTTGCACTAATTCTTGTACATCTTTAATCACTACACAATTCTACACACTCCTACCTTTCGAATCTACGATTTTAACCATGAAATCATCCGGATTTGAGGTATCCACGGGTGACGTCATCATGAAGTTCATAAGAACTTCATGCTTGGCTTCATTCCACCAAGAATATCCCAGATCCAAACGATTTCTACAAGTTTTCACATTAATTTCACCTAGATCTAAACTTTTCTAAGGATAAAAGAGTTGAAAGAAATAAACCTAAGTTCTCTCCTTCTTTTGCTCTTAAAACCGGTACGAATCCGATCAGTCCTAGTGCTCTACTCGTCAATAGTGATGCCCTAGTTCCAGAGCTGGAATCCTACCCATAGACAACTGATTTCGGGGTTAACCGGGATGACCGTTCTGAGTCGCCGACAGGCCGAGTTAGGGTGGTTCCTGACCAGTCTAGTCACGCGGGGGAGAACGCAACTCCAGGTGGTTGCCACGTATTCAGAACGTCTCGATAAACGACAACAGAAACCAAGTGTAGACGAACGGAACAACCAGTTGTCCGCACGGACAAGCTATCCGCACGGACTAGCTGTCCGCACGGACGAGCCCATACGCACGTACAGGTCAAACGCATGGGTTGTCATCCGCACGGACTACCCTTGGGACCCACTTCCCAAACGAGGTTTGAGTATGGACGAACGAGCGATCCAGACGGACGACCTCTGAATAGATTACTCTTCGGATCATGAGATACTAAGGCCTTAAAATGAAAATCAAACAAACTTCATCCACACGGCCGAGCCGTACGCACGGACTACCATGCGCACGGACCGCCGTCCGCGCGGCCGGCTTGAAAGGTAGAAGCACTTTGGTGTTTTCTAAATGCTACAACGAAAACTCCAAAGCACAAGCCATCATACACAAACACATCTTAGGAAGAAACAATCCACTTGAACAGTTATCCACACAAGCAATCTAACCGTACGGATAGGTCGCCCGCACGTATAACTAGTCCGCACGGGTTACCACCCGCACGGACAGTCACACGCACGGATGACCCATCCGGATGGAACACTACCCGCACGCATCACCATCCGCACGCATCACCATCCGGGCGGATAGGTCATGCGCACGGATGACTTCTATTCACGGATAACTGATCCGCACGATCAGTCATCCTACCCACTCTCACTTGTACTGTTTTACGCGTCACTTATCGTTACGTTATCGGATCTATCCAGGCTAATCGTACTCGCTGTAAAGCGCTCCCTTCAATCCATATCACTGTGAGTATACTCGAACCCTTTTTGCTTTTAGCACTTTTGGGTGTTACATACGTTACAACTATTCAAACTACAACAATCACACTACTCAAGCTATTTTAACGCTAAACCATTAATGCATGTTATACGTGGCTTATGAATGCTTGTTTGTTATGTTTACACATGGAATGCTGTCTACCTGCCTTAGCAACGATAGTACTATAGTTTGGACTCAGCACCCGTTCACACGGGGGTTGTTAAGGATCTTTTACTTGCATGGATTACAGTGGTAATCATGTATTGCGAACTGCCTCGGGCAGTCAACCCGTAGTCATTGGTATCGATGGATCTATGTCGATAACTAACGTGCTTCATTTCTCTATGTGTACGTGCTGGTTATGCGTAAACGAATTCGAACTCTATATGTTATTATCAAACTAGTATGCTCACCTTTACATTTTATGTATTGACGTTATTTTAACGTATGTGACAGGTACTTAGGTTGCATGTTTGCTCTTTGTGCTGTGATGTAATCGAAGCTAGGAACCGGAGTCCTAGAAACCAACGAATAAATTGCTATGTTTAAATCTGAGTCGTCGGAACAGAATATTTGTTTAGTTTTTGTCTGTAATAACTTGTTTTGCTATTTGAGACATGGTATGGGACATGTTAACTTAAATTGAATGGTAATGATAGTTGTTATGGAAACTCCTGGACAATCTGTTTCGCTCAGTGCCGCGCCCCGATGATTCCGCCATCGGTTGGGGTGTGACATAAATAACCCAGTTAGTTAGGAATCTTGTAGTAATACACGAAGGGGATTAAAAAGCTAAAAATATAAACTAAATAAGAGTGGAGGGGCCTAGGTTGTCAAAATTGAAACTTGTATTACTAATATTTGATAAAAACAAAACCAAACACCCCATTAGAGGGCTCTGGTCGATCAAGAACAACAGGGGGCGATACCCTCACTCCCAAAAACCCTAACTTCTACTAAACTATCAAATTGAAGGCCAAAATCGAGTTGAAATCGAAATCTGAACATAGAATCATGATCACCTCGACAAAGGGATCATAAGGTATGTTGAATTAGGTCATTTTGATTCGATTCAAAGTTCATGCATGTGATTGAAATCGAGTGTAGAGCTTAATTATGTGTTGTAAACATGAAATTGGAGGTGATATAAGGTTTAGGGACAAACCCTAGATGATATCTTGATAAATTCTTGCATGATGGTTGTATGGATCAAAATCATCATAGTGGGTGATTAATATGTTAGTGGAACTTGATAAACACTAGGATTAAAACTCTTGTTCTAGTGTAAACTGAAATTTATGAGATAATCTTTAAAATTATGGATGTTAAAATATGTTTATATTGTCTAATTGGAGTTAATTAGAGTGATAAACTCAAGTCATGAACTTGGTTTAAATCATGTAGAAATCTGACCCACTAGGTGTTCGATAAAACGCCTAAGTGAAGGTTAAAATGTTAAAAGTTGGGCAAAACGCAGATTTGAATATGTTAAGAAATAATGCGTTAAAGCTTATGAAAGAGTTCTAATATTGTTATGAATTGAACTCTTTAGGCAAGGAATCCGGGACATCAAGTGGACACGCCGGAGGTGATACACGCGGAAAAGGCGTGCTTTAAAGGTACGTGGCTTAAGTCCCGTTAAATTTACGTATAAATGTTTGGATTAGTTGTGTGAATGATGTGTAGTGTAACGGATGCGTTTGATGCGTCGTTTAAGTGGCAAAGTACACTCGACCATCAAACGGGTCAAAGTAAAGACTTGGAATTTAGTTTTGCTTGTCAATAAAGTGATGGTTTTCACTAAATAGCCAAACGGGTCAAAATGATGCTTTTAAAAGAATCACGAGAGTAGAGACTTGAAAGTCTTATACTTCGTTAAATGGTGAATTGTACCACACCAATGAATTGGTTATATTAACCTAAGTCTAAGAATCCAGAATTTGGATCAAACAATGGAAGTTAAATGAAAAGGTTCGCTTGAAACGGAATGCTTGAATTCCGAAGAAACAAGTGTTTAGTTCTAAGGGAATGCAAAGCCATGGAATGGCGCGAATACACTAAAATTATGAGCCCGGGAAATGGGTAACTATGTCTAAAAAGACCTTAGAATTGAGAAGGGGTGTTAGGCATTTATTGCCAATGGGTTAAGTAATTAAAATAAGGAAATTGTGAACCAATTGTCGGTATCTCGGTTTCCGTGATGTGAAATTCACATGGTTGTACCCGTAATTTTATTACGGACTCATAGGAAGAAGAAACGGCTAAAACGGATTAGCGAGTAAAAAGTTATGATAGTTTAAAGTTTGAATTTTGTCAATTTTCGGAACTGGGTAGAAATGCAGGATTTAAACCTGCACCTGCTGGAAAAAGTGTTCCCCCGCGCCACGCGGAGGAATGATTGGGAACCCCCGCGACACGCGGAAGACGTCGCGAGTCGCGACAGAAGTAATGACTCCTGCCGCGACACGCGGGAGGACTAAAAATCAGAAATTTTATTTTTTATTAAATTTGAAGCTGGAATTTGTTTGTACACTCCATTTCAATGTCAAAACTAATATTTCTAATGGTTTTGACTCTAGGTAATGATGGGGGACTATCCGGATGATGATCAAGCATACTTTCAAGAACCGAACACTCGTTTTGAAGCTTCCGCGCTAAACTTAATCTTGTCTAGACAAAGTTTATGTTTTAAGTGAATTGTCATCCATGTTTTGTACGTTTAAAAACTAGTCGGTAGATGTCTAGTAGATGTTTCTTTTAAAACTTGCTAGTAAGTGTTATGAATATGTTGGTATGTTAACTTAGAACATCTTTTGTAAACGAAATGTTGGTATAAATTATTATTAAATTCAGTCCTTTAATAAGGGTGTTACATAAAGTACAAAACTCGTCAATTTTAAACATAAATGACAGCGCCTGAAAACGAGTATAAAGATAAAGGACAATTCTTGAAATTCACTCTAAATGTTATGTATTTTATTTGTAATTTAATTATAAAATCAAAACCGATAAATATGCCAAACCTTATTAATATCATATGAGCATGCACTCCCGCATCTCCTAACTCATTGAAAATTAACAAGATTAACTTAGTCCACAAGTTAATCCAATATCACCAAAACATGTCGATAACACTAAAATTACCAACATTCCTCCCCCATTTTAGTGATATCCATTATTAACTTAAAACACTTCTCAACCAAACACAAACTTATGCATAAATGAAATATCACGGCGATTGAATTTCACATTAGTATATTACACATTCCAAATATTCGAATATCAGGGTGTTGCTATGGATTGAACCCTTTCCATTCACAATGAATACATGAAGATAATATACACATAAGTTTACAAATTCATTGTTCTTACTTGACACAATATTTTACTTGCCTGTGCCCAATCCTTCAAAAAGTTTATCAAAGCCAAGTCCAAGCTTCTTGAAACGGCTAAACTTCATACTCTTATAGGTAGTTCTTTTATTCTCGCACCTGCAAATGCAATTTTTCAAAGAACTATTAAGAAGTTATACTTCAACCTCCTTTATCTTGCAGTCTGAACACAACCTTGGGATGATTCTGATCATGTGTTCCAAAATCTCTATGACAAGCTTTCCACATTGAATTCTGCATCTAACGTTGTATTAGATGAGAATTGGGTATCTTGACATAGGATATTAAAGTGTGGACTTTAAACCCATCCCTATGACTGATTTATTCACGAGATCTCTCCTAACTCTTTAGTTAGAAAATCAGCCAAATTATACTAAGATCTTACAAATTCAACAGATATTACTCTATGCATGATGAGCTCATTAATCATGCTATGTATAACACACAACCGTCTGGACTTTCCATTATACACCTGACTATGATCCTTAGCCAACACTATTACACTTGATAGATATTGGTGATATCGGTTTTGACCACAAAGGAATCTCAAAGATCAAATTTATTAGCCATCCAACTTCTTTACCAGTTGCTGCTAAAGCTATAATTCATATTCCCTTGTTGAATTTGAGATGCAAGTCTGCTTCTTTGAAGCCTAGGAGATAGCACATCCATCAAGTAGGAATATGAAACACCCTTATCACGTTTTAATCATAAATGCACATGGGGTCCATACCTCTCCTTCCCTTTTATGTCCGGCATTCTACTTACAAGAGCACCTTTGGAGCCCCTTTGGCGTCCTTAGGATGGTGATCGGGAGCAGGGCCGACTCAATCATTTTGCTGGCCTAAAGCAAACTCGAAATTCAGGGCCCCCAACTCCTAGTTTCTGTTTATTTTCCTTTTAAAATGACTGGATTCTTATTCCCAGATTCTATTAAAAAAAATAATTATAGTTAGTAACTCCCTATAGACTTAAATTATAGCCGGTTCTTTTTATCAATTAAGGAGTACCAATTCAAATTACACCAAAAGCCCAATTTCGTAATAACTTATAATTATATATAATTTTAAATTAAAACTGGAGGCCCAATACAAGTGGTAGCCTAAAACATTGGCTTTATTATAATTCCCCAAGAGCCGGCCTTGTCGGGGGCGGTAAAGGCTGATGTAGCAGGGACATGATATCACACCACCCAAACTAACAGCTATACTCTTCTAGGTATAGCTTCAATAAATATTTATCTCATATACATATCAAACACGTGCACCGAATGTTGTTCATTAATGACCTGCTAATGATGATTACTTGAGATTATCTTACATCCACATCCCGTGAATGATAGAGATGAGCAAACATAACTAAATAACCAATATCCAACCCAAACAATATCTTAACCGGCATAATCGAACCAAAATCTACATATTTACATAATCTTGTTGTTGTAGCAGCTCATTGTGTGGATTAATAATAAGCTAGTATTTGTAAACTCGTCTTGGGTTGATTGGTGTAGTATATTAACTGTATTTTATAATAATTTTTACTTTGATATTGCTAGTTTTTATGTTAATGTCGCCGTTCTAAAAAGAAAAATATAATTAAATACCATGTCTCTAAATTGAGTGGACGACTCCATTGGTCTTGTAAACATGATACTAGATTAAAATCTTGTGACAAATCAAAACTCTTTAGGTTTAAATTATAACTATAAACCTTGGTTAAATAAATCAATCCTATCTCTAGGACTCTAGGTTGTAGTGGCATTATATGGATTTAGTCATTACGAGTACATGAGACATTCACTCATGGTGCAAACATTTATTTGAATTTAGGGTCAAATATGAGTACACAATACATTCACTTGTAGTCCAAACGTATTATTTGCATTTTGTGTCATTTTGAGTACACACGACATCCACCCGTAGTCCAAATCATGTACTTATTATTTAGATTTAGGGTCATTATGAGTACACGGGGCAATCGCCCATAGTCCAAGCGTATTATCTGCAGTTTGGGTCATTAGGAGTACATACGACCATTCATCCATAGTCCAAATCATGTACTTATTATTTGGATTTAGGGTCATTATGAGTACACGACACATTCACCTATAGTCTAAATCATGTACACAAAAATAAAGACAGTCTAGTTGCATTGATCAATCAACGTATCAAAGATTTTTACATCCATCACAGTGGCTTGTAGTGGCGGAGGTTAAATGAAAACTCAGTGGGGGCTAGACTCTCAAAATGCAAATCGATGGGGATTGGACTTTCAAAATGCAAATCGGCGGAGGCCAGACTCTTAAAAATCTAAATTTTATACTAAAAAAAATTCAAAAAAAAATTAACACTATGAGCGAAAATTCGGTGAGGGGCCGCGACACCCCTAGGCCACCATTATCCTCCGCCGATGATGACCAGAGCACCGCAATAATCATGTGGCAAACATAAAAAAATAAAACCGATATTAGATATAACACAAAACTGTTAACAAAAATAATAATAAAAAAACCTACAACTAGATTCTGCTCAAACCTACAACACTGAGTGTTGGTATCGTACATGTACCGTGATAAACCGAACTGGTTATGACCAAACATCGGTACCAGCATCGGTATTATCAGAACTGACACCAATATACGTTTTTTATGGTTTTGGATCGATATAAACATGCGTCGATATTTCCAAACAACACTGATATCTATATCAGCATATCAAAACCTTTATCGGTGTTCATTTTTAGGATTTTCGATCGATATAAAACACATAACAATATTCTTTAGAAATATCACAATTTTATTTTTTGTTTTCTTTTTCGATTGCTATAACGAGTATTGATAACATAATAAAACGAATCATATAGCGCGAATTCCAACCGCGTCCTGAGAGGAATTCCACCGGTTGATATAAATAATTTATAATAAAATATATTAAAATCGGCAAACTATTTTATATAAAAAATAAAATATAAAACACAATTTGCGTCGATCATCTTTATACCTCAACCAAAACTATTTACACTCAAAATCAACAATCACCAAAACAGTCACCACTTTGATCACCACCACTATCATATTCATATTCACATTCACATGCAACCTCAAGAACAAGCCCTAACTGATCATCAAGATACCTCTCCAACAAATCCAAATCCTCCGCCTCTCCTCCTCCTCCCTCCAAATCCTGCGGGGGTCCTGATTTCAACCGACGGCGGCATAAACGGAAACATATTTCCATAACACAAACGACCGGAATACTCGCAAACACAATCGGAATGAGTAACGGCAAACATAGACCTAGAAGTAAGTACCGTAATCGCCGGCCGTGAAGCCATGATGTCAGCACCAGAGCAATCGCCGTCGTCGGATTCTGTAGATCGTCGGCATTGATGATTAATGGAGTTGTTTGAGGATCGGTTTCGGTTTCGCACTTTAGTTTGGATTTTGATGAGAGGAGGAAGAAGAAGAAGGGGAAATGATATTCATGCATGATTTGATGGTATGGAATATGGATTGTGGATTTGATGATTTGAGCATGTTTTTTTAGAAAAGCAGAGAGTGTTGGGGTTTGGGGAGGGAGTTGTGTGATGAAATTCATGTTTGAAAGGTAGGCTCGAGTGAGTTGCTGGACACATGCTCACATGGGATCTCGCACATGACAACTATACTCCCATACCTATTTTTATAATCATATCATATAAGTTGTGTCATGTGTTTTTAACAATTTTTTGTACATGGAACTATATTTAACCCATGCGTTGAGCGAAAAAGACACTGAGTTCGAACTCTTAAAATTCAGATTTGTTGGGGCCGTACTCTTAAAAATCCAATATTTTACTAAAAAAAAAATTTTGGAAATTTTCTGTAAAATTAACACTATAAGCGAAAATCAGTGGGGATCGGGGCACCCCCGGGCCAGCAAGAGCCTCCGCCAAAGGTTGCAGTGCGGTAAAACCGTGCTAAGTGGTAAGCAAAACACTATCAAAAGCGGTAAAAATCTTAAAGAAAAAAACGCGAATTTATACCGCAACGTGACGTAAAACGCAGGAAAAGACAAAGGCGAACTTATACCGTGACCCGACATAAAGCGTAGATAAGCTCAAACATATATCAACACGTGTTATAAAGTTGAGTAAGTCAACATGACATTCTTTTAACTTTTTAGAAAGTTGGGGCCAAACCCGTGTGGTGGGAGTGAGTAGTAAGCAAACGAGGACCAAAGCCGAGAAAATCATAAAGAAAAAACGCAACGGAAACAACTCAGATTGGGAAAAAAATCTGGCAAGAAAAATCTAAAATTGTAAAAAAAAAAATGAAACCGTGGACCAATGAGAGCGTCACACTTGGCAATGCATGTTAACATCACCACACTATTCCTAAGAACCTACAACATCTCCAAGTTTTATAGATCAACAACCTTGTCTTTCCACACTCTAAGAAAACCCCACAGCACAGAAACACCTGATGGTGATCGTTGTGGTGGTGTGACGCCGGCAGTCACCGTCCCTCTCTCTTATCCATTTTTCTCTATACGGCTTATAAGAAGGTGTAAAGATTGAAAACACGTGTCTGAAAAGGGAATGACTGCCCAAATAAGTAAATAGTAAACTTAAGTTGATTTACATTTCGACATGATTTTTTTTGTGTTTATTTACGATTTTGCCTCCAGTATAAAATTCGTTTTAATATTTCTTTTAGAAGGGTAGTGTTTTGTTTTAAATGGTTGGCTCGATTTAATTTTTATTCGTCATACCAAGCGGTAGTTTTTCCATCGTTTTAGTTTTTTTAGCAAAAGTATGGTAGTATTTTGTTTTACTTTGTTTACTCAATGTAATTTTTTTTAGATCGTGTTATGAGTAGTATGTACAAGTAACTAAAACACAGACGTACATGCTAAGAGAAAGAAATATTCGGCTTAGTGTCCCGCAACGCGGGCGGGCAAAACCTAGTTTAACATGATTACATATAATCAGTTTAATAACAATAATGTCACAACACTACATATTTAGCTCGATTAAATATAAGTGGTTCAATAACACAAATGACACAACATGGTTAACAGGATTATTGACACGACTTAGTAAACTCGATCAAAAAATAAAAAGACGGAGTAAATGTGGTAAAATAAAAGCTATTAAAAATTGCAATTCATATTCAATTATTTATTACAATCTATTTTTAATTTATAAAACAATGTCGTTTGATAATCGGGTCAATAATTTGTATGTAACTTTATTAGCCTATTTAAGATGATAAATATGGGTGTTCATAAATATCCATATCCGAAAATCCGATCCGAGTTATCCGATATCCGAATCCGAAATATCCGAAATCCGAATTTTCGGATTCGGATTCGGATTGTGATTTTTCGAATATTCGAATATCCGAAAATTTAATTTTTATTTTTTATCGGATATTCGAATATCCGAAAAATATCCGAAATATCCGAAAATTTATATTTGGATATCCAAAACTATCCGGAATATCCGGTTCGGAATATTAAAAAATAATAAAAAAAATTAAATAACTAATGGATATTCGGATTTTCGATTCACTATCTGATCAGATATTCGAAATTTCGGATATCCAAAAATTCGGATACGGGTTCGGATAGTGAAACCAAGTATCCGAAATTTCAGATATCCGAAATTCGGATATCCAAATTTTCGGATATTCGGTTTTGAACACCCTAATAATAAGTTAATATTCCTTTGGTAAAATTAACTCATAAACAATCACTTTTGAGTTTTGAAACAAAACGAGTTTTTAAGACCCGCGCATTGCGGCGGGTCAATTAAACCGAACCAAGTATCTCATTGCGGATTGTTGCGTAAAACTTTTTCATAGAAAAGAGACATTGAACCATGCATGTGCATTACAGACCGTCATGTAAAAATTTATTGTGAAAAAGATTAAATAAGTCGAAACAATAACATTTGTTCATTAGGAATGGGCGCTCTCTATAACAGAGAAAACCCAAACACCCAAAACAGATTTACATCGAGTGAGAATCACAAAAATGAATACATTTACCGGCTGTTATAATCCATATATGATAATCTATACTATATAATAAAAGAAACCATATTTGGGACACTTTTCATCATATTAGGCTTTGTATCTTTTAATTTTCCAATTATTATTTAATTTAATCTTTTCTAATTAATTATAGATAAGCCTCCTACTAAATATTATTTAGTTTAATCTCTTATGGATAATTAGTATTTAGTTTAATCTCTTCTAATGAATTATAGATAACTCTTCTACTAAATATTATTTTATTTAATCTTTTCTGAGTTAAGTGTCATTTACGTCCCTGTGGTTTGTTCACTTTTGCTATTTCTGACCAAATTCTAAAATTACAACGTTTTCATACCTAACATTTTGGAAACGTGTCATTTCAGTCCAAAAAAATAATCACAGTTAAAAAATCCAGTTAGCTTTGGGGTAACCACAGTCAAAATTTCAGCTGGCCGGGAACGAACCCGTGACCAGCTGCTTAGAAATAAACGAATTTTACCCCTAAGCTAACTGAATTTTTTTAACTGTGGTTATTTTTTTGGACTAAAATGACACATTTTCAAAATACCAGAGAGGAAAATGTTGCAATTTTGAAATTTGACCTGAAATGGCAAAAGTGAACAAACCACATCGTAAATGGCACTTAACTCATATTTTCTACTTAATTATAGATAATTATTATTTAGTTTAAATTTAATGTATACTTCTCATTTTTTATTTATAATATACAAATTTACTCTTAATTTTTTTGATGATGTAATTTTCTCTAATAAACTCTAAACTTTTACCATATTATATATAATGCTAGACATAAAATCAAACCAAATTATTTATCATCAAAACCAAACTTTGTATTAATATATTATTTATTTTTATTTTCATTATTAAAAAAATTATTATATCGATTTTATTACATAGTTTTTAAATAAACTGTATATAACTTTCAATATTACTTTATATATAAAATTAGATTTATTACGAGTTTTTTTAAATATAATTTATATTTTATCACTCAAATGGCTGCTTATTTATTTCTTGAATAACATGTTTGGTCACTGTATCTTCTTTTCAATAATCATCTCCGCAATCACCATATCTATCACGTACCGAGTATATCCATAAGTTTTTATATATATAATTTCTTATTATTTGGTATATAAAATCACATTCATTCAACCCGAGTAATACACGAGGGTTTTTTAAAATATAACTTTCTTTATTATTTTGTCAACAGTATTACATTTATTTAACCTGTGTAATACACGTGGTTTTAAAGATATAACATTTTATTATTTGGTATATAAAATTACATTTATTTAATCCATACAATACATATTATTTTTATAGATATAACATTTTATTATTATTTTTTCTAATTTGGACATTTCAGCATTTTTTAGAACTAATAAATTAAGACCACTATTATGTAAATAAAATTTGGGTTATTAAATGTATGTTCACATGACTGTTAAAACTCTCGTGAGAAAGTCGATGATACAGTTTGTTTTCTAATCGATAGTTCAAATGCTTTCATATTTATAAACTTGACAAACGTCACAAGTTTTGATCATACATGACACAAAATTTTGTT
The DNA here is from genome assembly GCA_030545235.1 of Helianthus tuberosus. Taxonomy (NCBI): domain Eukaryota; kingdom Viridiplantae; phylum Streptophyta; class Magnoliopsida; order Asterales; family Asteraceae; genus Helianthus; species Helianthus tuberosus. The sequence continues at coordinate 20,752,969 of CM060436.1, read as the reverse complement.
TGGATATCAGTAAAACGTTTTAAAAATATCGTTTTATCATTGTTAAATCTTCGTTTTTAACTATTTTATTTTTCATTTACTTAACCCGTGTAATACACGGGGTTATAACCTAGTATAAATATATTTAATTTTCGTGTGAGCTAAACCCACACAACATACATTCATCCGTATCTTGTAGTTAAATTGTGGGAGGGTTAACTTTATCATGTTGCAAAAACATATATTATAAAATGTATGGTAAATGCAAATATAATTTTTTAACAGTAAATGTAAATATAAAATTACAACTATATAGTAAACGTAAAATTAGAAACGGGTTCGGGAGAAAAGGCTCAAAAGTGTGAGAACGGTGAGAACGCATCCTGGCCCAACACGTGTCACGTCGCTTAGAGAAGGGCGGAGGGGCTTTTTTGTCCTTTCATATTTCTTTTTTTAAACGCGTGTCACTTCATCTTTCCATTTTTTTTGGCGTTTAATCAATTCCCGGCGTTTTTATTGTTTTTAGATCAGGATCATAGTAAATATTTTGACGTTTTAAGTGTTGTTTTGGCGTTTTTATTGTTTTTTAGATCAAGATGCAGGGCTTTATTTTTTCTTGATTTTATTATATCAAGTGTTTTGCCATGTAGGATACATGCCTAAAATGTGATCTAAAAAATTATGGCGTTTTGAAAAGATAAATAAATTTCATTTTCCATGTAGTGACTTTTAATATAAATAAATGTTTGACAATAATGATACCGTATCTTCATTTTACTGTTTTAGCAATTATTGTTTCTTTCAATTTTCATCTGTCAATTAGTGTTGATTTTTCCAGTAATACTTTGTTTGCGTTTTTTGGCGTTTTATATAGCAACATCGTGCTTTGCTAGCATTCGTTCTCACAGTTTTTCACACTATCAGGCGTTTTGGTGTTTGTAGTTTTTGGCGTTTTATACTCAGTTTTTTAATTTAGTAGAGAATTAGATAATAAACCACAGAGAATTAGATAACAAACAATAGAAAATGAAAACAAATTAAAAATCATAATCTAATTTCTCATCCAAAACTTCACTGTCATTAGCCTCTACTACTTTAACTTTTTTGGCGTTTTGAACCTGTTTTTGAATACCTTATATAGATCCTTATTTTCCTACATAACGCCCGTCTTTAGAAGATGCTTATTTTTTGTGGCATCCTTTATGGTGGGTGGATATATACTTGTTTGATGACATGTTGAAGACCAACGCCTGCTCTAATGTATTGATCCCTTCATGCCATCAATATATCCATCAAGAACAGAGTGACATGATGTCATATCAGTGTTATCAGTCTCTTTTTATTGAATATTTGTCCATCTCATTCAGCAAAAGATTATAGAGATACCCAACTCAGAGAAGAATCCATTCAGTGAAACTTCATTCAGATCAATACTCAATATAGAAGAATCGAGGTTCTGCATCTGTGGCTTTCTTAACTATTTTTTGGCGTTTTTAAAGTGAATGGTTTCTAGGAAATATGGCGTTTGTTTTTTATTTTTGGTTTTGTGATCAGTTGATTGTGCGAAGACGTCTCTCTTATAGGATGTTTTTGGCGCGTAGTTTAGGCGGAATTTTGTTTTATAATAAATGATATTAATAAAGTAGCCGTCTTTTCAGTTACTCTGTATATTTACTGTATTTTTGTTCAGCTTTTTATGAGTTTTTAGGGTCATAGACTTTCCATCTCCCAAATTTGGCGTTTTTGAATGGCTTTAAGTAGTCTTTGGCGTTTTTTTTTCATTTTAGCTTTTATTAATACTTCTGCAAACTGCTTTCATTATAGTTTGGGAGTTTTTGGCGTTTTTACTGCATTATGGCGTTTCACATGCATTATGACTGGTTGGTGTTTTATTAATATAATGTATTTTTTATTCTAAGTTGAAAAATACATAACAAACAACAGAAAAATAAAATTAAAAAATAAAAATACAAACAATTCATCTTCCAAATCTTCACTGTCATCAGTCTCTTTCTTCTTTGAATCATGTTCGCTGGTGGTTTGGCTTAGCCATGCTTGTGTTTTTATGGCCGTTTGGAAAGACAAAATGACATGAGTTTTTTGTTTGAATATGTATCTTCAAAGAACTCATCAATGTCATTCGTCTTTTCATGCCATTATAATATTCATCAACAGTGCCGGCTCTAGCCTAAGTCAAGTAAAGCTGCTGCTTTGGGCCACAAATCCTAAAGGGCCTCACCTTTTTAATTTTTTTTACTGGGTTAAGTTTAGGCATGTGGATTAAAAAAGTTTAACTAGGTTAGAAAGGGCTGTGGATTAAAAAGTTTAACTAGGGCAGAAAAAACTATATGACCGCTGGAAAGTTTAACTAGGGCAGAAAGGAGTTTGGATAACAAGTTTGAGCCATAGATGGAATAAGTTAGAGAAGATATTATCAAATTACATACAGTACATTGTGATTCCTATATATAATCAAGTTGCATTTAATTATATGAAAGCCATGCTTAATCGTTTTTGAACACTTTCATGTTATTTACGCTCGTAGATAAAACAAGCAAAAATTTGTAGTGTTGATGGCAATTATCTTATAAAAGGCCTCATTTTTCGAGTTTGCTTTAGGCCTCAACAAAGGTTGAGCCGGCCCTGTTCATCAATAACAAAACACAAAAAATGACATAAGTCTGACACCAGCATCTTTTTGTTTATGATTTGTCCATCTCATGCAGCAAAATGTTATTCGAGTCACAGCACCTCAGGGAAGAATGCATTATCCGAAACTTTGGCGTAGAACAATATTTGAATATACAAAAAACGATATTTGGCATTTTTGGCGTTTTACTGAGGAAATACTGCATCTGAAAGAACCGTCGATTTTTTGGAATCTTTTGATGTTTGAGTGTTTTGGCGTTTTCTAAGATGAATGGTTTATAGTAGAAAATATGACGTTTTTTGAGTAGTTGTGTTTGATGTTTTAGGGATTTTGGCGTTTGTAAGATGAATGCTATATAGTAGAAATTATGGCGTTTCAGGTTCTGGGGGGTGTGTTTTTATGTCTGGGATGTTTTTGTTTATATAGGGATGTGTTTTGGTCCGTAATGGCATTTTATTCATCAGTATAGCTTTTTGGTATAGAAGTGTAAAGACCTTTTTACCCTAGATGAGGCGCGTCCACGTAATAAAATTGATGTTATTTAGGAAAACGCCACCGCGCCAATCTAGTCCATAGATTGTTTTGATCGGACGATCCATAAGCGTTCTCACCGTTCTCACACTTTCTACCGTTTTCTCTAAATCCCGACCCTATAAAATTAAAAGAAAAACATATGAAAATTAAGTAAAATTAAAAGAAAAACATATGAAAATTCAGTAGAGATGTTCGTAAAGCTTAAAATTTAAATTATAACTGAAATTATTAAAAAAGTTAATAAATAAAACTTTTTAGCTACTCTTCCACTTCCCAACAATTTCATTTTCCATAAAATATGACATTCATCCACTTGAGATCAATCATTTCTCAACAGACAGACCCACAAAAGAACCACCACCACTACAGTACAACCATCGAACCGGCACCACCGCTACACAGTCATGCCACCACTGTTGAAATCATCACCACCATGAAAAACCGGCCTGCCTCCCCTTCTAGACTTCTCTGCCATCCACACCACCATGCCACCGTCGTGATCTGAGTTTTGAAATCACCGCCATCATGCCACTGTTGTCTCCATCATCGTTGCAACCACACCACTGTCATTGTCGTCACCACCACCCTACCGTTGTCGGCACCACCCTCTCCAGCCACTGCCCCACCACTCAACAGTTGCGGTAGCCACCAATGCCATTGAGATGAAGTCAATGAGATGTGGTCTTGTGAAACGGGGAAACACCTCAGGAGTAGTACCGGTGGTACACGCCGGTTTGGTGAAAAACTAAAGAAAGGTTCTGGTTGTGGTGTGGTGTGGTGCTGACAGAGGAGTTAAGGTGAAAGAGTAGGTGTGAAAGAAAGAGAGTGAGAGAAGAAATGTAGACAGAGAAAGAGGTGAGAGATGTGTTGTAGCAATAAAAAAGATGTAAAATTGAACAGTACTTATGTGTCTTAGAGTAAAGTTGTTAAATTATATAGGGGGAAATGAAAGGTAATAAAATTGTTTTGGATAATCTTACTATCATATATTAGAGTGTGTGTTGTGTAAAAAAAAAATCATGTTTGACATCATACATTTAAACTAATCGACGTCGTTGTCACACCCCAACCGATGGTGGAAACAACGGGGTGCGGCACTAAGCGTTCAGATTGCTTAAGGTGTGTTGCTCCTTTTGTTGTTTGGTTTGTACCATTTAGGTTTGTAGGGGCTTATCATGTATTCATGGTTGTAACTTTAGCTTTGTTGCTTTACCATACGAGTCTAAACTACTTATTTGCTATGACGAGTATCAACTTCATTTTTTGTGTGGCATGTGAGGGCCTTTAATTATGTCTGACCCTCTTTTAATTAGTCTTTTTTTTGGTTCTTGCTTTACGTTTACTTTAGTTGGCACGATTTATGATTATTTGGTGGACATATGTTTGTTGCAGGATGCCTTCTTCATGCTTTAACCCCATTGTTTTACAACAATATGAGAGGCTTTTGGAAGATGTTGTCGAATAAGATTGACCGTTGAGCGAGAAGCTTAACGAATTAACCGCGAGGGTTGCTAGCATACCCGAGAAACAAGCGGAGCTACAAGTCTCCATTGACGCGCTCTATGTGTGCTACGAAGGACAAAAGGATGTTAAAGTCTAGCTTTAACATTACTTCGTAGCGCGTATGTAAAATTGATTGTAAATTTTGTCTGTCATATACAATCAATATTTTTGTTATTAAATTTAATATTTTAGTTTGTATGTTTTTAGGTTGCACATTTTTAATCATATTAATATATAACAACAATTTTATACCTTTTCTCTTTGACATAACCTTATATATTAATTTGTATGTTCTTACCTTGTAAAACACCAATCATATTAATGTGAGTGTAAGTTGTCTAACGTTAATCGAAAACAAGTTGGGTACAAGTAAGTTACTCGCGTGGCGTAGCCAACAAGTGCAACACTAGTTGTTGCATAATTGGCGTGATAACCGAACAAGATGATTTTGTGTCATAGTGGTTGTATGAGATAATTAAGTTGACTATATGACCCGTATGAGAGGATGTTTCACCCACACCATGCGTTCATGCAGGTCGTATGATAGTATGACATGAGGAATTACTAATGTGATAGGTGATAAGACCATGTACAACTTGTATCCTTTATTTTTCGTCTTCTATATGATCCCTATGATATGATAAATGCCCTAGTGTCCATTGACAGAAGTAGCGTACCGATATAAAGATCCTTTTGCACTCGTGAATTAAAAAGGTGTGAAGCATAGGGGTGTTTGTTTTTCTTGAAACATTCTTCTTCTCCTCTTATGTCTACGTCACGCAAAACACGCGCATACATTTGAGTCTGCAGATTGTTTGTTTTCTAGAAGACATTTCATTTAAAAAGGCGTGCCTGACCTCTTTTTGGTGCAGATGTGGGAAAGAGTCTTCTCACCTCTTCTTCTCTTTCTGTTTGCCTAACATCACAGATACAAAACATAAACCCTAGCACACCTCCTTCTTTTCCTCCACCACTCCAGTTGTCGCCGTCGTTCACCTTAGCGCCGCCGCCGCCTCCACCTTCCACCGCAGCCACCGCCTACACCTGCCATCGCCTCCTCCTTCCACCGCAGCCACCTCCTTCCACCACCGCCTCCTCCTTCCACCACAGCCATCTTCCACCAACGCCTACACCTGTCATTGCCTCCTCCTTCCACCACAGCCACCTCCTTCCACCGCCGCCTCCTCCTCCTGCCACCGCCTCCTCCTTCCACTGCAGTCCTCCAGGGTCGTCGCCATTCAACACCTTGTAATGTTTTTCTTGTTATGTTTTTCTTTTCATAGAAATTGCCCCCAATTCGATTTTGTTCATTGTTATGTTGTTTTGAGTGAATCGATTGTTCTTGTTGTTTATGCAAATCGATTGGTCTTGTTGTTTTGAGTGAATCGATTGTTCTTGCAGAAGTTAAAAAAACAAACAGTTCTTTTTACCGACTGCAGAGGTTTGGTCCACCTCTTCTGCTACAGATGTCTGCAGATGTGGTCCGCACACTACAGACATTTTACCTCCGAAGAAACAAACATCACCATACTCTCAAATAAATAAAAATAAGTGTTTCATGAAATCTTCACTTTTAATATTTATCACTTAAAACATATCTAGAGATTTTTCTCTTCCATAAACAATTTTTATGTTACTTGCAAGTCTAAAATTCTATTTTCTATAAAAGTCTGCAACTAATTTAATTTACTATATAGAAGTTTCAGTTTATAAACACTCATATTGTCTAGATACACCTTTCGAAGAAAAAAATTGTCTAGATACACTTGTAAAAATTTTGGGTCCTTAACACTATCACATGATAATTTTATTAAAAAAAATACATTTAAAAAACGAAGTTTCTAGTACAAAAAACAAACGGAAACTAAACCAACACCATATAACCCAAAACCTATCACGATACCACTCGTTCACTGACAGGACGATAATGGAAGCTCTACTGAGCTCCACCACAACCACCACTCTCCGCCCCTCACTCCCACCCTCATCCACCACCAAACCCCCACTTTCTCTCTCTACATTCACCACCACTACAACGACACCCTATCCTCTCACCCACAAACTCTCAAAATCCAACCAAAACATTCGCCTCCGAGTCTCCGCTACTTCTCCGAAACCTGCAACTGAAACGGCGGTCGATACGTTCACTGTGCCTTCGGAAATGAAGGGATGGGTGTACGATGAGTACGGCGGTGTGGATGTGTTGAAGTATTCGTCGAATGTTACGGTTCCTAGTGTCAATGATGACCAGGTGTTGGTTAAGGTTGTGGCTGCTGCTCTTAATCCTGTTGATTTTAAACGACGGCTTGGGAAGTTTCAAGCGACTGATTCTGCTTTGCCGGTAATTTATGTGGTTTTTTTTTTTTTTTTTTTTTTTTTTTTTTTTTTTTTTGGTGAGATTGGAATTTGAATGTATACTTGTTGAATTCCGTGTTCCCTATCAACATATTATTGGTTAATAGACTCGATGAATCAATTTAGGAATGTCGTTTGAAATTAATCATCTAATTATGTTTTCAAATCCCATATTCACAGATAACCAGTTTCATGTTTAATTCTAATTTATCCTTTCCATTTAAACACACTCCTAAGTCTTAACTAAACATACTTTTAGAATATGATGGAGTTTGTGTTGCTGTTAACAGACAGTTCCAGGATATGATGTTGCCGGTGTAGTGGTTAAGGTCGGAAAGCAAGTTAAAGGTCTGAAACTAGGAGATGAAGTATATGGAGATATAAGCGAAAAAGCACTCGATGGGCCGAAGCAGTCAGGTTCTTTAGCCGAGTACACCGCAGTCGAAGAGAAACTGCTAGCCTTAAAACCCAAAAACTTGGACTTTGTGCAGGCTGCCAGTCTCCCCCTTGCAATTGAGACCGCGTATGAAGGTCTAGAGCGAGCCGGTTTCTCTGAAGGTAAATCAATCCTCATCTTAAACGGTGCTGGCGGAGTCGGGTCACTCACGATTCAGGTATAAGAAACCAAGATGTTAAATGCTCAAATCACACATGATATGAACGATCTATGTTTGTTTATTGTTAAGATTACTTGATGCAGCTTGCAAAGCAAGTGTTTGGTGCTTCAAAAGTTGCGGCCACAGCGAGTACATCAAAACTCGAGTTGCTGAAAAGTTTAGGTGCTGATTTAGCAATCGATTACACCAAAGAGGACTTTGAACAACTGCCAGACAAATACGACGTTGTTTTTGATGCGATTGGTAAGTCGTTTTTGTAAGAATCTATGCAGAGCGTAAGCAAATAAAAAGAGAAAATATTGTCAAGAGAAATCGATATCTATTTACTTGTAGGCAAAATATGGTAGGCCGAGTTAAATGTTGGAAAATTGAATTTGACTTCTAAATTAAAGTGTGAATTACTCAAATCAAAGAGTAAAATGCCAAAATCGTACCTGAGTTATGGGCTGATTTGCCTGTTACATCCAATATATTTTTTTTTGTATCACGTTTTGATTTTTTTTGTCATTTCCATCCAAATCACAAACCCAGTTAAAATGCATCGTTAACTCAAGGGACGATTTTGGCAATTTACCCATTTATTTTTCTGTTTTTTAATTTTGTTAATTTTATTTTTTTCCTTTAAATAAAAAACGACAAAATAAGTATTATTATAATTTATGTACATATACGCACACATTTATATAAGTGTGTATATATATAATTAATGTGTGTGTGTAGTATAATTATACTTATTTTTATTTAAAGGTAAAAAAAAATTAAAAAACAGCTCCGGTATTCGTTTCATACCAGAATCAACAATCATGCACACAAATACACAACTGCATTATGAGTGTAGATACTGATCCCAACATATTTTCGCAAGGATTAAAAATTGTGGTTTGGTTGTAGGGCAAGGGGAGAAAGCGGTGAAGGTGGTGAAGGAAGGTGGCAGTGTGGTGGTCCTAACCGGAGCAGTGTCACCACCAGGGTTCCGGTTTGTTGTGACCTCTACGGGCTCAACACTGACAAAGCTAAACCCGTACTTGGAGAGTGGGAAGGTGAAGGCGGTGATTGACCCGAACAGCCCGTTTCCGATTGACAGGGTGAAAGAAGCTTTTTCTTACCTTGAAACTGGTAGAGCTACTGGAAAGGTTGTTGTATATCCGGTTTCTGAAGAGTATATTTTGGAGAAGTTGGCAAAATAAATGTAACCAAACATGTAATGAGTGTATTTGATATCATGATATTTCAGGTTAGTTTCAGCATCTCTTTTGTTATTGTTTTATTGTATGTATATCGTATAATGGCACTCGCTTTATATGTTTTATATACGTATTTGACATTGGAGTGATACCGATTAACCAAACACGATGATTTTTAAAGAGTGATACTCACTGTTTGTTTTAAATTATCAAAATAATACAATTCATAATGGACAAGTATGCACCAGCTGACCAACATTGATCTAATATCGATTCTTGTTATAGTGGTTTTCATATGTTAGTTTGTGCGTGAAAAATGTTTGAAAGGCATATTAAAGGCAAGCAATATGGGCCATGGGGGCAGACCATTCTATCCAACATATTCTATGAACCTAGGCTATGTGGTATGAGGCACCACACCTTATAGCCTTAGGGTATCCGGGGCACCCTTCGGGGACCCCTTCGGTGACCATAGTCCCCGATCGGGAACACCGCCGCCGTCGGTGCGGGGACCCGATTCGGGGTGTGTTTTCGGCCCATGTCCACCGATTGATTTTGCACACTAATCGAGTAACGGTCACTTTTTGAACGGTCATAAACAAAAAAAAAAAAAAAAAATTCAATTTTTTTACAAATATAAATAACCAAACCTTCACACTCTCATCAAACCACACTCTCATCAAACCCCATTTTTTATACAAATTTCATTTTTTTATACTCTCAAATCACACCCACTTCAAAAATTTTTTATATTCTCAAACCACACCCACTTCTCAAACCGAGCAATGGAGAACCAACCCCGCGAAGCCAAGAAAAAAACTAAGGGACGAGGCAAGCAACCGTCTCGTGGTGGTTCGAGCGGTGCAAGTGCACAATCACAACCCCCTTTCAGATATACTCCACAACCCCCGTTTTTTTTCCAACAACCTTCACACCCCTCCTTTTACAACACCCAAGCAACCAACCTTCAACCCAATTTCGGCTACGGTTTTCAAAATTTGTTATCAATGGATGCTCCTCCTCTATCCCCCGCCTTCGACCCATATGGTTTTCGTTCCCCACAAATTCCATCGGTCCAAGAAAATGTTGAACGTCCTCTGCCTGTTTGGGACGACGAGGACGATGAGGTAGTGCCCGAAACTCAAAATTTGGGCGACGAGGACGATGAATATAATGCGGATGAAGATGCGGGCCAAGAAGAAGATGACGCTCGGGATAAAAAGGGAAAAATGACGAGCGAAAAATGGACAAAGGACCAAGAAGAGGCGTTGGCGAAGGCGTATGTACATTGCTCTACCAACAAAAAGAAGGGCAATCAACAAAATCGCGATAGTTTTTGGCGTAATATTTTAAATCATTTTAACGCCACCATCGGCGGAAGTAACCGGACTGTGCATCAAGTACGGTCTAAATGGGGCCCGATGCAAACGAAAATAAACTTTTTCAACGGCCTATACCAACAAGCGGTAAAAATTATATTTTTTAACATTGTATTTTTTTTTTCTTTACTAACTTTATATTTTTTTAACATGTATATTTTTTTTTCTTTACTAAGTTTATATTTTTTTAACATGTAGGATCGCACACGAGGAAGCGGAGTCAAGGATCTCGACGTGATGAAAGTCGCTTTAACAGAATTTAAAGAGAGACATCCGGGGGGTTTTCAACATATGGAGGCGTGGGAGGTCCTTCGAAAATACGACAAATGGGCCCAAGTCCCATTGTTGGGTGAGGAAGGGGAAGGTTCGGGACATAAAAGAAAGCCCGTTGAGGTGGACCCTTCCATACCCGATATGAACGAAGACCCCTCGCCACAAAGAGCACAACGGCGAGACAAGCGTCAAGCGACATCGTCCGAGGGAAGCTCGGCCGAGTTGGCGGCACAATTCAAAGAGTACACCGCCATGAAAGAAAAGAAAACCGCGATTGAATATAAGGCGGCTGAATTGAGGATGAAAAGAGAGGAGCAGGCTCTCGAGCTCTTATCGGAACAACGCGAGACGATGAAAAACTACAATTACGATCGAGATATGGAAATATTCATCAAGCCGCACGACGATGCTCCGCCAAGTATGTTGCCGTTCATCCTCGCCCGAAAACGCGACATCGCTAAGAAGTACGGGTGGCCAATCGAATTCTAAAATTATTATTTTCTAGTTTTAATGTAATTTTTATTTTCTAGTTTGAATGTAATTTTAATTTTCTAGTTTGAATGTAATTTTTATTTTTCTAGGTTGTTTTTTTTTTTAATTTAATGAAATGTCTTTTATTTAATTTTTATTTTTATTAATATTTTTTTAATTTATAAACATGCATAAATAAAAATAAAAATAAAAAAATAAAAAAAACCCAAGTCACCTATTAGGGGAGTGCCGCCATCAAAATGTGGTGTTAGGGGAGTTTAAGAAGGGAGTTGACGTGGCACTATCTGATTGGTGGTGTGTAAGAGAGGGGACTCACCTATTAGGTGAGTGCCCCTTGTACCCTTATAAGGGGAGTTGCCCTAATTCCTGACGAGTGGGACTCGAGAAAGTGCAAGTATTTATGGGGTTAGAGCATTCCCAGTAGCATCTTCATCTCCATTTCTATAATTACTCTAAAAATTAATACATTTTCAATTAATAATTTTTTTTTATATTGTTATCATTACTTTTTTTCTCTGTTCCACTCACAATCACTTTCAAAAAAAATTTAAAAAATTGAGTAAAATGCAATTTTACCCCGCTGGCGTTAGAGCCAATTGGCACTCTCACCCCCTACCAGGGAAATATCGTTGTCTGACCCCCCAACTTATGAAAAACTCTGCAATATTACCCCCTGCTGTCAAATTCTGTTTAAAGTCAACATAAGTTATTAACAGTCAAAGGGTATATTGGTCTTTTCCACTCTAGTTTTATATCTTACACAACACCCCACATATATCACACTCGATGTAATCTTACCCCCACCTATTACCCCCTGCTCTCCTCCGTTTCTTCTCCGGCGACATCAACTGCGATCTTTCTCATCTCCGATCAAATGTCGCTACTGTGTTGGGTGATCCGATACCTGATCCGCCACACCCAAGGTATAATCTTAGTTCCATTATTAGGAGTTAATTGCCATTTTAGTCCTTGAGGTTTGTCCAAATTTGTCATTTTAGCCCAAATAGTTTTTTTCGCATCTGGGTTCCTGACTTTTCCCTTTTGTTGCTATTTTGATCATATACCCTAAGTGATCGATGCATTTTGGGTACATCTTATTTTATCTTAACTATATAATAAATGCATTAATTTTAGTATATATCTTGTAGTTTATTTTAGTTTTCATATTTTATAGATCTATCTATACTTTCTATAAAAGGAGAAATACAAGTAACATAAGAAAAGCTGATGTGTCAGCTAGAGAGCATGTCCAACAAGGCTTTTCTTATGTCATTATTACATCATAATGCCTAATATTAAAAGACTTTAAAATTCAAAGTTGGCCCACATTTAAGATGCAAAGGTCTGCTGAGGGAAATGTCTGCCCATATCAAATAACATTTAAACTTTTGTTTAAACATCTGCTCTCAACATTTTATAATCAAACATCAGTTCCCAATAAACATCTGTTGAGATTCAAAATTCTGGCTCCACATTCAAAATTCAAATCATATATTCTAATCCTATAAATAAGGGTTAATAATCTGGCCCCACATTCAAATCTCTCCCGCTCACATCTGTGATCGTATCTCTCCCTCTCAAATGCATTTTTCTCGTGATTCAGCCGCTAATCTCCGATTACACTTCTTTGTTCGAATGTTTGTTGATTATGTTTACATGTTATCGTTCCAGTATCATTGTTGCAACATCGTCGTTTCAATGAAGCTTCCCATCACACATCAACCTTTCAATATCGATGTTGCAGTATCATTGTTGCAACATCGTGAAAAGTTGCATGTGCTATCTTCTTTGATGGGATAGTTGCATTATTCGATTTTCGTTAAATCAAAAGTCAGGTTTTCTTGCGTCAGGAAGATTTTCTCCTTTTATAGAAAGGATAGATTCGTGCAATATCGTGAAAAGTCAGATGTACTACAACAGTTGAGAAGAGACCTTTGGATGTTAGGTTTGTTTCTTATTTTGATTAACTGTTGATGATGTTGAGAGTTTTTATAGACACTGATATTTTAGAATATTAAGATGCATGTTTATATTATTAGAATGAAACAACTACATAGAAAAATACAATATTTATAAAGTATTACATGCTAGAGTTAACACTTGCTAGGATTTCGTAGACTCTGGCCTTTCTCCATGTGATTTCATGTTTTCTTTTGATTTTCAGGTCAGTTAGCATGTTGCAGATTTTCTGATCCTGTTTTAGAAGTTGTGTCAGAAACTCTTCTGCATTCTTCTGGAACTCTGATGGAGGAGAGTGGAGGACTTCATCGAGCAATGCTATGCTGTTCCAGGTTTTGTTGTAATTAGTGTCATTTATTATGTCGACTTTCCTGTTTAGTTCTTCGTCTGTTCTTTGTTCTTTGAGTGACCACATGGAGAACTGTGTTTTAACATTGCTGGTGTCTGACCAGTGGTAGAAGCTGAAGTTTCCCATGTAGTTTTTTGTTTGGTTTTCTGATTTGGAACAATTTTTGACAAAAAGTGATTTGTAGGACAATTTGTTGATGTTTTGAATCAAAAGTAATCATCGAGGTTTTATAGAGTTTAAAAACGCGTCTACATGGTAAATCAAGAGGTTAATTGTAATTTTGATAATCTGCTTTTGTTCTTTGAACTTCGAAATTTTGTCCCTTGGGTTTCTTGGTATTTAATTTTTACAGTTTTCCCATAAAAGTTGGGGTTTGAAAAGGTTTTTGCATTAAAAGATTGCTGTTTGGAAATATACATTAATATGTTTATATTAAATGTACACGTTTTCATAATACCAAATTTCAGTATATAAACTCATAGTCACTTCACCTGTTTTTCATCACGTTTTCCTACGAAGATATCATACTTTCAGGAAAGTCGACTAATATAGTTTATTCAAATGTCGTCATTCACAAATGCAAAATCAGATGATTTAAAGCAGCGTTTTGTCAGGCAAATCTAGGAACAGGTGTATGAAGATAAGGCTACTCTTCAAGAGTTGAAGAGATGTTTTGATGGATTGCAAGTTGGCCTGTTCACTAGAGAGCAGGTTTCCAGAGATCTTATGCGGATGCCTTCAACTTTAGTTTGTGAGCTTTGTGTTGTCAGTAATATAGAGTGCGGTAATAGAGACGTGGAGTTCATGGCGATGTTGAAGGACATACATCGAGAGGTTCAGCAATCGATGGAGTTATAGCTAAAGTTTCTTAATTCTTGCTGTTATTGTTAGATTTGACCTTTAATGTTGTTCAGTATGTGATGTAATTATTGGAGTTTTAGTTTTAATGTCATGAATAAATGAATAAATTTTAATTTTAAGAATCTATGTTGTGTTTTGTTTTTACTTATTTAGTGTTTGAGTAAGATTTAGATTATGTTGATGTTGAATTGTGTTTGAACATCTGTTTGGTAAGTCAACAGAGGTTTAATAGTATGAAGGGTTGGTTTGATGGTGAATAGATGAGTGGAAAGATAAAACAAATGTTTAGAATTTGATAATTGATAGCAGTTTTTTGAATAATCTGTGCTCCTGCAAATTACAGAGAGTCAATACTTCGAGTTGTAAAAGGTCTGTTGTAGTTAAAGTTTGGCAAAAGAGAATATCTGTTGATGATGAAACAACTGTGTATTCTAACGACTGTTGATACTAACAGTGGTTGGGCTAATAATAAATAAGTATTATTATATAACGTCTGCTATAAGTATTATTATTATATAATTTTGTTTATCAATAACAGTTTTTTGGAAGAATTTAGGGTATATTTTAGTGTTATAAAATGTGTGTTGTAGCTAAAGTCTGACAAAAGAGAGCATCTGCTGATGAATAAATGTCTGAAGATGCAAAGGTCTGCTATGGGTCAACAGATGTTAACGAACAACAGATGATATTCAATCTTAAAATGCATAACAGAGGATTTGATACTAACAGTGGTTGGGCTAATGATGAATAAGTATTATTATATAACGTCTGCTATAAGTATTATTATTATTATTATATAATTTTGTTTATCAATAACAGTTTTTTGGAAGAATTTACGGTATATTTTAGTGTTATAAAATGTGTGTTGTAACTAAAATCTGACAAAAGAGAGCATCTGCTGATGAATAAATATCTGAAGATGCAAAGGTCTGCTATGGGTCAACAGATGTTAACGAACAACAGATGATATTCAATCTTAAAATGCATAACAGAGGATTTGATACTAACAGTGGTTGGGCTAATGATGAATAAGTATTATTATATAGCGTCTGGTATAAGTATTATTATATAATTTTGTTTATCAACAACAGTTTTTTGGAAGAATTTACGGTATATTTTGTGTTATAAAAGGTGTGTTGTAGCTAAAGTCTGACAAAAGAGAGCATCTGCTGATGAATAAATGTCTGAAGATGCAAAGTTCTGCTATGGGTCAACAGATGTTAACGAACAACAGATGATATTCAATCTTAAAATGCATAACAGAGGATTTGATACTAACAGTGGTTGGGCTAATGATGAATAAGAAGTAGGAAGAAAGTGGGCTGATTTGGTTAGACGGTCAATAATCACCCAAATATTGTCATGACCGGCAGGGGTATGGGGTAACTTGGTAATAAAGTCCATAGCGAGACTATCCCATTTCCAAACAGGGATCTTAGGTTGCTCTAAAAGTCCAGAGGGACGCTGATGTTCAGCCTTCACCTTTAAACAGGTAAGGCATTTAGAGACATACACAGCGATGTCCCTCTTCATACCAGGCCACCAGTAGGTCGCACGCAAATCATGGTACATCTTATTAGCGCCTGGGTGAATAGAGTAACGTGACTTGTGAGCTTCGTTCATGATGAGCTCACGCAGGTTGTCGCGATCTGGCACCCAGATGCGATTTAGATAATACTGAAGTCCATCGGGCTTAGTTTCGAGCTGCTCGACTCTAGCCCCGAGCACTTCATCAAAGATACCTCCTTCCTTAGCTGACGAATACTGGGCTTCACGAATACAAGCATGGAGGTCACTAGATATACAAATAGCCTTGACATGAGTCTTACGACTAAGGGCGTCGGCCACTACATTCGCTTTGCCAGGATGGTAGCGAATTTCTCTGTCGCATGTTTAGTTCTTTCTGGTCAAAGATATGTTGAAGGCTCCTATGGTCGGTGAAGACCACACACTTTGTACCATACAGGTAGTGTCGCCAAATCTTTAACGCAAAAATCACCGCACCGAGCTCCAGATCGTGGGTAGTGTAGTTCTTCTCATGTACTTTAAGCTGACGAGAGGCATAAGCAATAACCTTGTCCCGCTGCATGAGCACACAGCCCAATCCACGGTTCGAGGCATCGTAATACACCACAAAATCGTCATTACCATCAGGTAGGGTTAAAACCGGAGCATTACACAGAAGATTCTTAAGAGTCTGAAAGGATTCCTCCTGTTCGGGACCCCAAACAAAAGGTTTCTACTTTTGGGTTAGAGTAGTAAGAGGAACAGCGATCTTAGAAAAATCCGCAATGAACCGGTGGTAATAACCCGCCAATCCTAGGAAAGAACAAATCTGAAACACGGATTTAGGCGTACACCAATTCTTCACTGCCTCAATCTTAGAAGGGTCAACATGAATACCCTGACTGCTAACAACGTGACCAAGAAACTGCACTTCATCAATCCAAAACTCACACTTAGAAAATTTAGCATATAGGCGTTCGCCACGTAGAAGTTCAAGCATAAGACGTAGATGGCGAGCATGATCAGCTTTAGATTTAGAATAAATAAGAATGTCATCAATAAAGACTATAACAAAACGATCCAAATAGGGTTTACAAACGCGATTCATAAGGTCCATGAACACTGCAGGTGCGTTGGTCAGGCCAAAAGGCATGACTACGAACTCGTAGTGCCCATATCTGTAACACCCCGAAAACGGGTTTGGTAATCAAACCCCGTTAATACTAAAAGGTGGGTAAAATACCGTTGGCGGTAAAAGTAACCCAGAAAATATTAGGATTTAAATCAATAAACCTAATATTAAATAAAACGTGAGTGAAAGCTTTTAAGAAAATAAAGTTTACAAGAAGCCCGAGTTAACGGGACTTAAAATAAACTTAGTCATAAATATTCCCGAACGCACTAAATTAACTAGGAGTGTTAAACCTAGTTAATAAGAGGAATATGGGTTTAAAATAAGTAGGTTGTAACCTACTTAATATTAACCAAACATGAGGGACCAAAGTTAGACAATTGGAAAAAGGGTTAATTTATAAAACAAAAAGAAAATAAAACACCACACACAAGTGTGTGTGTGTTCTAATCGATCAGGAGACAAGCTCCATGGGAGCTAACCCTAAACTCAACAAAACCTTCAAATTGGAGGATCAATCGAAGGCCAAATTCGGATTTGAATACATAGAGACGATCACCAAGTCAAGGGGATCGTAAGGTATGTCGAATTTCTAACATTCATGAAGTTGTGAAAAATTGTTAACCTTGCATGATGCGATCTATGTATGGATCATAGAGGCTATGGCCGAATTAATAAAGTGTTATTGCTTAGGAACAAACCCTAAGTAGAAATTGAAGTAAAATTTGCTATGATTTGAATAAATTGATGATTTACCACACTTAGACAAGTGGGTTTTGATGATGTAGAGAATATGATGATATACACATGTTTAAGATCATCATATTTGATAGTAGAAACAAGACACTTAAACAATTTGCAGGTTTGAGTATTTGATCATAGGTGATAGTGGTTGAATTTTGATGTTAATCTTGGTAAAAATGACTAGTTATGAACTAGTTAGCAAATGTGTAGAATTATGCCCATTAGGTGTTTGTTAAAATGCCTAAATGAGAAGTAAAGTGTTGAAATTCAAGTGAAACGCGTAATTGGCAAGCTTGACTAATTACATGAGATATGGGATAAAACGGGTTCTAATCATAATGTTGATTTGCCTTAATCGTGCATATTATATGATTAAAGGTAGTTGACTTTAGAAAGTCGAACTAACCTATGATGAAGTCGAATAGAAATTTCGACATAAAATCCGTAAGATGAAATAGTCATAATAATGATGACTAATCTAACCATCTTACGAATTATGATGCTAGTTTGACTCTTGACAAGCTAGATGGAGGATTGGGGAAAGAAGCAGGTCAAACGGGTCGTATACGCGGAAAAGAGCATAATCCGGATACAAGGTAAGTAAAGCTTCAACTCTAATTATTTAATACCTATTGGTTTGATAGGTCATGAATAGTAAGTCTTGTTTTAAATTATGATGTTCCGACACGGCAAGTGCGGTCCGGAACAAAAGACAATGGTCATAAATCATGTTTAATGGATAAAAAGTGAAATATGCGAATCTTTGGGTCAAAGGACTCTATGTGGGTCTTTGCCGTAAAATGATAATCCGAGGGGTAAAACTCGGAACATATAGATATCCACATTAAATCCAACACACATATAGTTGTGGTGGAATATTACTTGATAAGAAATGTAGGAATAAGATGCTAGAAATGAATGAAAGCGATTTCAAACTTTAAAGTGCTTAAATACCCTTAACGGGTCAAAATAAGCATACGATCGAAAACGGGTTTAAATGGTGTAAGAAACCTGTGATTAGAACCTAACATGGTAGATAACATTAATTTGAAGAGGTGCATGTGAAATACGGATCAAACAAATATGTTTGTTTGATAAAATGCATAAACGGGTTAAAATTCGGTAAAAAGGTAATGGGTCGAGGGTTAGAAGTCTCAAAACTTATTATGTCGGATGTTGGATTTTAACTCCATAAGATGGATAATTAAATTACGAACGCATGGGAAAAAGAACCGGGTAAAACGGATTAAAAATGAGTGAGTTATGCTCGTTTCCGTGAAATCGAATCTTGTTGGGAATTATGCAGCACCAGCAACAACAATCTGTCGAAACAAGACCGTGGCGTAGCGCCACGGCCAGACATGAAACCCGTCGCGCGACGCGACGGGTGGTGGCGTCACGCGAGCACCCCCGTGGCGTAGCGCCACCGCCCAACAGTGTGGATTTTTCTTGTTTTGTTACGTTTAAGCTCGGAACTTGTTTATACTCGATTATTAAAGTGTCAAAATTAATTATTTACATGGTTTTGACCGTAGGTGAAGATGGACCTAATACGGATGAAGATCAAGCGACGAGCAAGAACCGAACACACGTTAAATGAAGCTTCCGCGTCAAATCTTGATTTTTGTTGTTATAAGTGAATTATGTAAACACTTATAAATTGTTTTTGAAATGTTGTAAACATTTGGGAATGTTGGTATAACAAGTTTTTGTAAAGTCACATTTTAGCATAAAAATGTGTATCTTATTATTAAAATATTAATAAAACCAGACGGGCGTTACAATATCGAGTACGAAATGCGGTTTTAGGGATATCATCTTCGAGGACACGTAGTTGATGATATCCAGATCGAAGGTCAATCTTAGAGAAACATGACGCGCCCTGTAGTTGGTCAAATAGATCATCAATGCGAGGTAGAGAGTAACGATTCTTCACGGTAAGCTTGTTAATTTCACGGTAGTCGATACACATACGAAATGAACCATCCTTCTTCTTGAAAAATAAAACAGGAGCACCCCACGGAGAGGTACTTGGACGGATAAAACCCTTATCGAGTAGTTCCTGTAGCTGGCTGGATAACTCTTGCATCTCGTAAGGTGCAAGGCGGTAAGGAGCCCTGGCGACAGGAATCGCACCAGGTACGAGGTCAATACGAAAATCAACAGATCTGGGAGGAGGAAGACCGGGTAGATCCTCAGGAAACACATCAAAAAAGTCACACACAACTGGAACATCGTTTATGTTCTTCCCCCTGCCCTTTTGTTCCACAACGTGAGCCAAGAAGGCAGGGTTTTGTTTACGTAAACTTCTGCTCGCTTGTGTGCATGACATCAGCCTTAGTCCTTTCGAAGGTAGGTCTCCATAGACATGTAAAAGATCACCAGACGGAAGAGGAAGACGGACAAGCTTCTCGTGACACACAATTTCGGCATGGTTCTTACGCAACCAATCCATGCCGATGATAACATCAAAACTACCCAAACGCATGGGTATGAGATCAATAGAGAATACGTGATCGTTAAGAGTCAGGGAACAATCACGCACGATAGAATTAACAAGAATCGACTTACCATTGGCGACCTCAACGGAGAACGACTCAGGTAACTTAGAGCGTGTACAACTTATCAAAGACTCGAATTCCACGGACACAAAACTCTTATCGGCACCAGTATCAAATAGGATCGAAGCATAGAGATTATTAACGAGAAACATACCATTCACCACGTCATTGTTGTTGCGAGCCTCGTTAGCATTGAGGTTGAACGCTCGCCCACGAGCGGCTGCTTGTTGCTCTTGGTTCAGCTGTGGACAACGGTTACGGAGATGAGTAGTATCTCCACACTGGAAACATGCACGAACGGTATTGATCGGCCCAGGGTTCTGCAAGGGAAGAACTGGAAGAGTTGCTTGAGCTGGTGGAGCAGGAACTTGCTGAGCTTGAGGAGCAGGATTAGCTTGACGACAGTAGGGAACCGTGTGACCATAGCGGTTACAGTTGGTGCACAATCGGCATGCAGAGGTAGTAGGATGATGAAAGTTGCATGTCGCACACTTGGGGTAAGACCCAGTGTATTGCTTTTTCGCTTCCGGAGCAGCAGTGTTAGCAGCAGCAGTAACAGGAGCAGGCTTAGCAGCAGGGGTAATAGCATTACATCCCGATCCCTGAGCTTTCCATTTCTTGTTCTTGCTGCCACCTGGCTGGTGAGTGACTTGATTTGCAGACTTCGAAGGAGCAGGGATAGCAAACTGCTTATCACGCATACGATTGTTGTTCAAACTTGCTGCCAGACGGTAGACTTCCTCAATAGTTCCTAGTTGAGCTGCTTCAATGGAATCACACATAGCAGGAGGTAGACCATTGATGCACTTAGTTATCATTCGCTTCGGAGTCAAGACCAAGTGGGGGACGATAAGACTAAGCTACTTAAACCGAGTAGTATAAGCCAAGTTGTCATCTCCAACTTGCTTCAAATGCCAGAACTCTTCTTCAAGCTTTAGTTGTTCATGAGGAGGGCAGAACTCAAGCATCATGAGTTCATGCACCTCAACCCATGGAAGAGCATAGGCTTCTTCATTAGAACGAATGTTTCTCTCATTTGACCACCACTCCAACGCTCTGCCTTGAAACATTCCAGTTGCACTCCTAGTCTTTAAATGATCTGGGCACTCGCTGTTAATGAAGGTAACTTCGATGCTGTCGAACCACTCGAGCATAGCAGTCACCCCATCACTGCCAGTGAAAGGCTTAGGGTTGCAAGAGATGAAAGGTTTGTAGTTGAACTTGGTAGGCTTCTGTTTCTCATCCTTGGAGTCCGCAGAGGATGGCGGAGTGTTTGATCCTTGAAGCTCAGTGATGATTCTTGGCATGACTCGAGCGATCTGATCGGCCATGAAAGACATCATCTTCTTCTGAGACTTCTCTCTGGATCTCCTGAGAGCGTCAGATGTTCTATGAGCAGACATCTACAGATCCGACAAACGGGATCATATAAGTCTAAATTACGAATTCCTCACAATATTGATTACACCCACGATAGATTTAAGAATCTAGATTGAACCATCACAAAATTTACGACTTTCACATGGCACGTTGTATGAAGTTTGGTCAACATGCCAAAAACGCTTATATATAGGAAGTACCAGCGGCGTATCCACCACGCTTCGGACACATCGCCTGGCCTCGTACTCGGTGTCATGCTACGTGTCGCAATCACCACACATAACAATTTACTCATCATCATCATCATATATCATAGATTGCCAGATAGTTTCGCATAGATTGCTCAAATGGATTACTAAGATTAGCTTGGCAGTTCGCCATAAATTACTTAATAAATTAACATAGATTAACTCAGCAGATTAACACAAAAGATCAATATAGAACATGCTAGAGCACACATTAGTTCGTACGTAGATTTCCCATATGCTTTATGACTAGCCTTAGAGTTCACGTAGATTACATAGACTTTCATAGGTTTCATGAGTAGCCTTTTCATAGTTTACATAGTCTGCTCATAGATCGCATAGGTTTTCCATAGATTGCATAGACATTCCGCACTGGTCTGCATACACTAATCTCGTATGGCACTTGGTACGAAAGTTGGTAACATGCCGGAAGCACTTATATATAGGAAGTACCAAATGACGTATCCACCATGCTTAGTGTTTCATACCCACAACACATAAAACACAACAGTCAACTAAGGTTGCCACATAGAATAAGTCTTCATAAATTTAGTTCGATCTGATCTTAGAATTAATGTTTTTGATTGCGGACACGCGTGCGAGTGGTGTAAAAGTATGCCAAAATGAACAAAGAATCGAGCTTAAAACCACATGCATAAAATTGAGACAACATAAAAGCAAGATAGGCTTATAAAACATAGGATTGTTTCGGGTAGAGGAACGGCGACTAACCAAAGTAGTTCGAACCCCTTTCAAATTGTGGTAGCATGTCTTGACTTACTTAGACAAACACGTCATCGATGTTAGGCCTACGATATTCGTCCTTTTAGTCATTCCACGTACTCAATTGAATGGAAGTTTCGAGACTTTGGCGAGACATAAAACATCAAGGAGTGGGACTAGTTATCAAGGTCTGAGTTTCACCTCTAACTTGACAACATTGTTCCCTTAATTGCGTTGGTACTTATCCACAGATAAGACCTAATAGAATAATAAGGAGATTTCCCATCAAGGTTTGGATGTCACTCCTGACTTGAGGGCAATCTTGTGCAAAATTCCAACACTGGTGAACAGCGTTTTCAAACATTAAGTGTAGATTATGTTAGCCTTAGGAAAGGCATGTAAGCTTAACAGGAACATGTGCTGTTAGGAAGCAGATTCGGTAGAATGCATAAGTCTTAAACAACAAATAAGAATCAAGTTCCTAGAACTATAGACTAGGATAAGTATTCCTACTTATCTTAATTCCCTATAGTTATGGCTCTGATACCAATCTGTCACACCCCAACCGATGCGGGGTGCGAGCACTAGGCGTTCAGATTGCTCATGAGATTTCCATAACACTAAATGTTTCGATAATCATTAAATAGATTTCATAATAATTGTCTAACAACAAAATCAAACATCATCAATATTACTTCACCAAATGAAATTGTTCAAAAAGTCTAAATTATTAAGGCGACGTTTCTAAGCATCTCCTATCTTGATTTCCAAAGTTCCATAGCAACCTATCAGCCTGCAACATGTATTAAAATATCAATACAAAAGTATTGGCGAGTATACAAGTTTGATAATAGAATAATAGATTTCAAAAACGACTCGTATCCACAATGTAAGTAATAAAAATAGTTTTAGCCGTGCTAGTGTCGCAGTCCACGCAGTGATAGCCCAAGTATCCCGATGCTTTAGTGTTTACCCAAGACTCAAGGTAAACTAGAATCCTCCTAACAATACCCCCTGAGAATAATGGGAGAGGTGCACCCCTTATAGCGCTACTATTGTTAAGGCGGAACTACACACCCTGGATTAAACGTCACATAGCACAAAATAGAATACTAGAATGCACAAGTTTTCACATACACATAGGATAGAGTTTAGACTTCAAAAAGATTCAAGTTTATATAGAATACATGTTACACCCCAAAGTTTAAAAGTAAAAAGGGGATCGAGTATACTCACAGTGATTGCTTAACAGTCACAACTGTTATTGGATCAAAGGGAGCTCTTTTTAGAGTTAACCTGATTAGATTACAATCGGGTAAGAGTCGGGCAAAATAACGAGGTTACTCAAAGTGTCAAGATGGCCACTGAATTGGATGGCTGTCTGATCGGATGGCTATCCGATCGGATTGCCAGTCGAGCGGTGACGTGTGGGTGAGGAAGGGATGGCTGCCCGATCGGATGGCCATCCGATCGGGTTTCCACTTGCAAGATAAGAACAATAGGGTGACTGCCTGATCGGACAACTGTTCGATCGGGTTATCACTTGATCCGATTGGTTTGTACCTTGGTCGTCTCAAACGGACGGCTGCTCGATCGGACGACTGTCCGATCGGGTTGCCATTGATCAAGACTTCCAAGTTTCGAAAGTCATCAAGTATTTAAGGATTTTAAAATAAGTGTCACCTGATAGGGTGGCTGTCCGATCGGACGGCTGTCTGATCGAGTTACCGCTCGATCGGGCGACTCTTGTTCAGGTTTAACATTTTTTGTAAAATTTCTAAGTTTCTAGTTTAATGGTGACGGCATGACACGTATTGTGACAACAGTAACTCGTTAGCACAAGGCCGTCCTGATCGGGTGGGAATCACCCCTGTCCAATCAGTCGTCTGTCCTTAACGAACTTACGTCAGAACCCGTCTCATGCTTGTCTTCTCCGGTAAAACTTAGATCCAAGCCGACTTTAGACTATGCATCAAGTCTACAGCCTGTTTAGATCCGGTTTCTACCTAAATAAGGCAAAAGTTGTAAGAAAGATGATGTATAACCCAAATTTATATGAAAAGTATAGATTTAGTTTAGATTGGATGTAAAAATGCATGAAATATCTTAGGTCAGAGCTGGATCTTGCTTTGAATGACATCACATGGTAGTTTGTGCAAACCACCATGATGACATCACCCTCAAAAGATCAGATCTTGAGAGATTTCATGGTGAAAAGTGTGATTTCAAGTGAGAATCGTGTAGAGAATGATGTGTAGAGTAAGAAAGTACAAAGATTTAGTGCAAAACGTACCGAAATCAGCAAGAAATGAAGAAAGAAGGAGAATAGCGTGTCTGGTCGACCAGAGCTATCACATCACCAAAAAGGGTGATGTGACAGGTCTATTTATAGGTAAAGAGTGTGTGAGAAGGAGGTAAGAGTGCACGGGTCGGATGGCAGTCCGACCGGATGGCTTGTCCGATCGGATGGCAATCCGATCGGATTGTCATTCAGGCCAATCCAATCTTTCCGCGTTTCCCGTTTTTGATTTGTTTTGCGCGTTAGATTAGGCGTTGTGTATTGCTGAGTAATTAAATAAAATGGATTATAATGTATACGTCAAAAGTTTATCAAATTAATAGATTCCGCCAGTGACAAGGCTCTAGTCTCTCGTTCAACCAAGAATCAAGTTTCGCGAGTCTAAAGAGCCAAGCACCAAATAGATTTAGACATTCCGAACATAGATTTAGGCATTCCAAGTATATAGATATAGACTTTCTCAAGATATAGACATTCCACACGTAGATTTAGGCATTCCAAGTATATATTGACATTTAGGCATTCAAGTCATATAGAATTTAGGTATTTCCAGCATAGGTTTAGGCATTCCAAGAAAATAGACAATCCAACCTAGATTAGGGTTAAAAATAACCAAAAGTTAAACTTCAGGGACTAATCTTGACAAGATCCTACAGTTCAGGGACGCTGGGCGTTACAACAAGTCGGTCTGTTGGTACTTAACTATAGACTAGGTCGTTTCTGAGACATCGACCCGGACTAGGTCAAGTCTTGCCTAATTCCCTATAGTTATGGCTCTGATACCAATCTGTCACACCCCAACCGATGGCGGAAACATCGGGGCGCGACACTGAGCGAACAGATTGTCAAGAGAAATTCCATAACGACTAAATTACCAAATAGTTGACATTATGTCCCATACCATAACCCATTAAGTAATCTAATTATTACAGACGTAGATATTCTCCAAACAAAACATGTCAACAACTCAGATTTCAAATAACGATAAAATAATTTGTTCTTGTTTCTAGACCCATCCTACTCGATTCCACAAGGGCAAGTAAAACACAGCGATTCCTAGCAAGCATCCTAAACACCTGTCAGATACGTTAAAATAGAGGTCAATACACATAGTGTAAAGGTGAGCATACAAGTTTAATATAGCATATAGAGTTCGAAATAGTTTACGCATAACCAGCATGTAACATGTATAAAGCGAAAGCTAGTAGGTTATCGATAGAGAAATATGCAAGACGTGAATGCGAGTTGTAGAATGCGCAACATATATCCCCACTGGGACATGTGAAGTAAAGCCCTTAACAACCCATGTCCACGACAGGTGCTGAGTCCAAACAATAGTACTATCGTTGCTAAGGTGTCAGGCAACAATCACCGTGTTTACATAACATACAAGCATTCATCGAATAACACGTAGCATGCAATAACGGTTAGCGTATACATAGTGTTTGCGTTGTGTGTCGATTGTGATTTGAATATAGATAACGTATGTAACACCCAAAAGTGCATAAAGCAAAAAGGGATCGAGTATACTCACAGATTGTGTTTAACAAGTAAACACGCTCTTGGATTGAAGGGAGCGCTGGAAGAGATTAGCCTGGACAGTTAACGATAGCATAAACGATAAGCGGCACGTAAAACGATGCAAAGTTACCAAGTGTCGGATGGTAATCTGATCGGATGGCAATCCGATCGGATGGGCAGTCGATTGGATGGCAATCCATTCGGATGGTCATCCGATCGGATGGCCATTCGATTGGACTGTCACCCTGTTTGGTAAGGATGTGTTTGTGTATGATGGTTTGCCTATTGAAGTTTTCGTTGTAGCATTTTGAAAACAGAGAAGTATCTCTACCTTTCAGGTAGCTCGATCGAGCGGCGGCTCGATCGGATGACGATCCGTTCGGTGAGTCATTTCTCAGAGAACAAGTTCATAGCAGTGTTGTCACTCGATCGGATACTCTACCGATCGGGTGGCAATCCGTTGGAACTGGTAATGCATTGAACATGTTGAAAATTGTTAAGTGTTGAAGTTCCAAACATTACAGGATCGGGTGGTCGTTCGATCGGATGGCTATCTGATCGGACGACAGTCCGTTCAATGTTCAGATTCTTTGAAAAGTTGATTTAAGAGTTTAAGTGTGGGACCAAGGTGCAAGCCGATCAGGTGGTTGTCCGATCGTGTGGCAATCCGATCGGATGGCAATCCGATCGGACGGCAATCCGTCCCGGTGACCTGATCGTCTTGTTACTTGGTTGTTTTGATAGTTTTGCGGTTTTCTCGAGACGGTACGATAACGTGCCAAACAACTGAAACCTCGTCAAGACTTAGTGACCCGATCGGACAGGAACCACCCTAGTCCGACCAGTTTGACTGTTCGAGACGGTGTTTCATGTTTAACCTGAAATCAATAATCTCTTGGATAGAATCCAAATCTTGAACCAACACATCACTAAGAAGGAGTAGAAGATCAGAACAAGCTCCGATTCTATCGGTTTTGAGTGCATTGAGTGTAAAAGAGTTGAAAGAAAGTTAGAAAACCATCTTTCAATCCTTTTCACTTGAATATGTTCAGATCTATGCAAGATCTTTGTTTATTCATGTGGAAATCGTTCAGATGTAAGTTGTTCTTGGTGGATTGAAGCCAAAACATGAAGTTCATAAGAACCCCATGATGACATCATCCTAGAACACCTTAAATCTAGTGATTTCACGGTTAAAAGTTAAGATTCAAAAGATAGAAAGATGTAGGAGTGCGTGTAGATCAAGAAAGTACAAGATTTAGGTTGAAAACTTACAAGAATCGTGGGAAATCGAGAGAAAGAGGCTTGAGAGTGCGGCTGGGTCGAGTGAGAGCTGTCACATCACAAATGATGTGACAGGTTAGTATTTATAGGGTTTCCCAAAAAGGAAAGTGTGAAGGATAGGGTGGGTCACCGATCGGATGGTTGTCCGATCGGGTGTCAATCCGATCGGATGGCAATCCGATTGGTTGACCATCCGATCGAGCAGTCACTCGATCGAGTGGCTCCGACGTTTTGAACTTCGGCGTTTTGATCCGTGCGTTGGGTTTTGAGATACGAGTTTCGATTAGGCGATGCAGTAGAATAACCCATTAGTTGCACAAATAACTTAACTACTATATCTAACATACAATCATAAGTTACTTAGGATGATTCTATTTTGTGTTTGGCGTCTGCGATTCGATTGCGATAGCGTTGTGATTGCGTTTCGATTAATCACCACAAACGAACAATAAATAAACATGCACAAGTAACACATAAGTAACACACACACGTAAAACAATATCCAGAACGCATAATTCGAGTTGCGAATGCGATTGCGATGCGGTAAGCGATAAAGCGATAAAACAAGTGATAACTTCGATTAAACCTCGATTATTAACAAGTACACCACATAATACAACTAATGCGATAAAATAAATAGACTGTCTACAAGTCAAAGAAGTCAAAACAGTAGTTGAGCAAGGAGTGACAGATCGCAATTAGCAATCTTTTCTCCCTTTGACTTCAATCTTGACTTTGATTTTGACTTTCGAAACATGGGGTGTTACAATATGTAGCAGCATGGTCCTTTTGGTCATTGGCATTAGGTTTGTGGATTTGAAAAAGGTAACCATCAGACTGAAACAATCCATAGAGTTGAAATTGTATCTATGATCATTTCTCAGTGTTCTAGTATCAATAAATAAGTGAATGTTATGAATACTTAGTTTATGATCATTTCCCAGTGTTCTAGTATCAATAAAACAGTGGATCACATCAATTGCAGTATTTTACACTTAGTTTTTGCAGCCTTTGACTTTGCCTGGTCAAACATTTTAGGCAGGAATGGTTTTGTTTTCTGCAGGGGGTTAGGAAGCAATGAAATATTTAACACGGGGGGTAATACTGTTTCTTACAACAAAGCATAGGGGGTAATAAGAAAGGATAATATAGTCATTTAACATCGGGAGGTAATACGTTTGCTTACAACAAACCATAGGGGGTAATATGAAAGGGTAACATAGTCATTTTACATACCATTTAATAGAACTGTTAAGTTATTTGACAGCAGGGGTAATATTGCAGAGTTTTTCATAAGTTGGGGGGTCAGAAAGCGATATTTCCCTAGTAGGGGGTCAGAGTGCCAATTGGCTCTAACCCCAGGGGGTAAAATCGCAGTTTACTCTAAAACATTATACAGGATGAATAGCCTGTTACCAAATTTAGTAGATGAATGGTAATATTTTCTCATTCACATAAACATGGAGATGCTAGTGTGAATGCTCTTATGGGGTACAATCTTAATTAATTGTTGAGTCACTCCATACATGTTTGTGGGAGCAATCAAGAAACCACGGGGTTAAGAACAGCATGGATAGACGACATCTTCAATTGTATGTCATAATCTCCCACCACCAAACATGCACGTTCCTTGTGCATTGTTGCTCATTAGCAACAATACCCTACTACAAAGAATTTACTTTAGTTAAGGGTAAAAAGAGACGATCGCTCATCACGAGTATTGGTCCCAATGTGCAACGACTATTAATTTGTGTTAATTAAAGCTATGCGGGGGTATATGACTCAAACCCACACGGTTAAGCACAATGTGAGTTGGTGCACTCTTCAAACACTTAGCATGACACAGGATATAGAATGTAACATCCCAAAAACAGATTTGATAATTAAACCAAATTAACTAGGGATGAGCGGGTTAAATACCGTTAGCGGTAAAAGTTAACCCGATAAACATTATGATTTAATTAAATAATCCAAATGTTAAATAAAAGATAAATGCATGCTTTTATAAAATACAGTTTATAAAAGGCCCGTGCTATCAGGACTTAATTTAAGTCGGGTTGTAATTATACGATCAGAAATGGTAATCGGGATAGATCGATAAAAGAAAGGAAGAAACACAGAAGAAGAGGGAAAACCCTTATCAATTCATCGATGTATTCGTATGTTACAACACACCCAACTATATACCCACTAACTAACCAATAACCCCCTACACTATATAACAATTACATTGAGGCCTTTCTATTTATTTTGACACGTAACAATACTTCCCTCCTATAAGACTTTTGACCTCAAAAGTACAAAGTAATAACCCAACCCATTAATCAAAAGTCTCAAAAACAAAAGAGAATGTTTGACCACCAAACTCCTGCTCAACTTCATGTTTTGCTGGAAAAAGATATAAATCTTTTGTTGAATTCTCATTAGTTAGTGAAACTGCTTCTTTGACTGCATAAAACATCGGTTTCTTTGGAATACCAAGTATGGACGCAACATATTCAACATAACCCGTTTGATCCTTATAGAATAAGTACACATTGATTCCTTGACTAGTCAAAGTATGAACGCCTGTAACGTCTTCGCTTATCTCATCCTCAACATAATGAAAACCTGCAAGCACACCATCTATCCCGACTTTCATAACTAATTCTTTAATTTCTAAAATTGGATTCTTAGTAACTCCTAGCCTTTTAACCCATTCCAATGAACCAACATAAACCTTTTTCTTCGCAAAACAAACTACCACAACAAATCCAGGTTCTGCCATAAACCTTCCATCATCAGCCTTTACATTACGGCAGTTAGCAACCCAATTTGTCGAATTTCTAGTAGCAATACCAGCTGATCCACAATAGTGATAATTCATGCTATACAAGTAATGGGCATCTATATGCCAAGGAAGCATGCTCAACATCTCAAAGTTTGAATTAAAATTTTTCCTAGGCTTCCATTCATTATAATCACCAACCTCCCAAACTTTGTTTCTATCTATATATTCAACAACCAGTTTGAGCCAATAGTCTCACCAGTTATAACAACCCTCCTAAAATATTTCCGACCCTCCTAATATATTTAGAACGTCCCTATACGCCTTAAAATACACCCCGTATACGAAAACATGTCCCGAATACCTTTATTTATGTAAAGTTTAAATAAAAATGAAATTTAATACTCGCTCGCGGACCGCGACATAGCCAGTGAAGGCTTACGCGTACCGCGACAGCTGGGAGATCAGGCCGCACCCTAGGGTGCCATGTGTCAACTCAGCAAAGCTAGGACCTAGTCTACGAGCCCTCGCGGGCTGCGAAGACTTTGTCTTCGGCCTTCGCGGGGCCCGACAAAGTGCTGTATCAGCACTATAAATAGCCTCGATCGGATTCAGTTGAATTCGTTCAAAATTTTCGTATTCTCTCTCTCATTTCTGAAGAGTAGACATTATACCGGGCATAATACCCCCTAAAATAACGAAGTTTTGCCTCGTTGTAAGTATCATAACCCCCGGTTACGTATTAGATACGCTGCTCGATTGATCTAGTGCTCCGTAACGGCTATCGAGGCTCTGCCCGACGTAGTCGTTGGAGTTCTGTCTCGGGGAGGATATAACTAATGTAAAATTTGGGTTATTATACTAACGCGTGTGCATTGTTTAATTAATAGATAATAACCAGGAAAACACAAAGGAAAACCCTAAAGTAGCAATGTGAGTAATCTCCTTTTTGTAAACCTTTTTGCAAACTGTTTTTACAAAACCTCAAATGTTTTACATTATATTAAACAGTGATTGAGTATTTGTATTCTACAATTATCGTCGGTATGTTGGGGTTTTGTATACAAAATTTGTTACTACACTGTGAGTAGTAACATGACCACAAGTAGGGTTGACAGTACCGTGGGTGGTAATAAAGTAGAAAAATAAACAAATGTAATTGCGAGATCGCTCTCAATACTGTTAAACTGATTTACCTGCCTTGATTAAATTGGGATTCACTCACCAGTATTTCCCACTGAAAAAATGTTTTTAAACGTGTTTCAGGTAACAAAATGTGAAAGCCAAATAGAAGACAGTTGGACAGCACTGAAGGCTCGAAAAAATGGCTATGAAAGTTACCTAAATAAAGAAGATATTTTTATTTAATAAAATAGGGTTTACCTCTATAAAATGTTTGTAATGGAAACTTGGGAATTTCCCATGTGTTTAATATTATAAAAATGTGGTATTTTACTCTGATAAAAATTTCCTAACTACGATCCTGATGTAATTTCCGCTGCCAAATTGATAAATACCGATACCACCATCTCTGAGTAGGCCGCGGCTGCCCGCCTCCCGAGGCAGGGGTCGGGGGTTGCGACAGAAGGTGGTATCAGAGCTACAGCCACTGATTTCAGCCACATAAGTGTTCTGCTGACACCAAAATTTTATCTGTTATGTTAGGAAATTTTCTACGGGATTACGTGCATATATTATTGTTTTGTGTTATTTGATAATTTGTTAGTTTACAGTATGAGTGACCAAGGACCTTCAGACGCTTACCGTCAGTTGTCCAACTCTCCTAGGGACGAAGGAACCTCTTCCCAGCCAACCCCCTCGGGGTATTCGGCTGATACCGAAGAAGGGATTTTCGTATTCAAAGCACAATCTGAAGAGCCATTCCCTCCCAAGAAGAGAGGATGGTTTAGCAGAAGAGCTCATGAACGTAGAAAAAGGATGAGAAAACTTCAGCAACCGTGAATAGAGAAATGAATGCTCAAACACAGGATATGATCAATAGGAGATTAGCAAATTTTCATATATTAGCTACTACAGCTGCAGACCCGAATCTAGAATAACTCATAGCACCCCAGCCGTTACCACTATTTCCCACACAACCTATGGAAATTGAGCCAAACCCAGTAGACCAAATTCCAGCACCTGCTTTTGACCCAGCTGAAATCCCTAGAGTACCAGCACCCCATCCCCCAGACTATGACCCATGGTTTGACAACCATAGGGATTACCAACAACGCTATCCACTAGAAGACAAACCCATACAAAACCCAGTAGCACCTTACCCAGACCTTGACCCTCTGGACCCCTACTGGGATAACGACCAATATATCAGGGAGATCCTAGAGAACCCGTACCCTTACGAAGATACATGCCCCAGTTCCCTGACCCGATACCAGCACCCGCACCACCCATGAGCACTGAGAATGTGCAAGAACTCCGCACCTTTGGTGAGGAGATATTAGAATGAAGTGAGAGAATGAGACAGATAGGGGAGAGACTCGTCTGGAAATATAACGAGCGCAACATGCATTACTGGATGAACCCCTATCAGTAATAGTAATAATAATATATATATGTGTATGTATGTGTGTAAATTTGAAAAATATATATATATATATATATATATATATATAATTATAAACAACTAAAATAAATAATCTTATAGTTACTGATGCATATTAGTGTTGTATTTTCAGTTCCAGTTGTATTTGTAATAGATATAGAGATGCATATATAAAATAGAGTAAAGGCCGCAATGACGACGATTTTGGATCAATATGCTTGTGGTGTGATTGTTTGTATTGGATATTGTCTTGTGATATTAATACGTGGTAAATGTTTAAAATTCAGATGGACAACGAAGTGAATCAAGAAAACCAGAATAATGATAATAATGGAAACCAGGTAGATAACAGTGCCATCCAACATATAGTGGCACAAGGGATTATAGACGCGATGCCATATATTATCAAAACTGTTAAGGAAGAGGATAATAATAAAAGTAATAATGGCTAGTAAACGACCACCTACTGAATCAGAACACAGCGTAAACAATAGACCAATACTTCAAGTGCCCATTCCAAAAAGAAGAAGAACCATGTCTTATGGTTGTTCTTACAAAGAATTCTGGTCCTGTAAACCAATAGAATTCTCGGGCAATGAAGGAGCCATTGCAGCTCTACGCTGGATAGAAAAGACTGAGGCAGTCTTGAAAATAAGCAAGTGTGCATAAGAGGATAAAATAATGTTTACCTCTAATTTGTTTAAGAACTCAACATTAGAATGGTGGAACACTATCCTCCAATCTAGGGGAAGTGACAGGGTCTACAATATGGAATGGAATGAGTTTAAAAACATGGTTGAAAGGAAATTATGTCCTCCCAATGAAAAGGAACAGATAGCAAATAAGTTCTTAAATCTTAAAATGACTGGAGTGGATAGTAAGGGTTACACTACTACATTCTTCGAATATGCTAGAATAATGCCAACCCTAGCATCCCCAGAACCAGTAATAATCTCCCATTACATATGGGGATTAATCAGTGAGATTAGACTTGTAGTCAAGGCAGCTAGACCACAAACTATAGAAGAAGCTGTAGAACTAGCAAATACCTTGACTGATGAATTAGTACGTAAACAAGAAGAGAACCAGAGGAGAAACCTAGCTCAAAGGCTTACCAAAGAATTTCGCTATGGAAATTCCAACCGTGGGAAAAACGTAGGTTCTACCTCCGCACCTTACTGTAAGGCCTGCAAAAAGAAGCATTCAGGAAGATGCTCCACCTACTGTAATTTCTGCAAGATACCAGGACACAAAGAAGAAGATTGTAGGAAGAAACCCAGTAATGGAGTGTGATTCAACTGTGGAGAAAAAGGGCATATCAAGCCTAACTGTCCAAAACTAGCCCCAACCATGAACAACAAGACTACTAAAAATGCTAGAGCATTTGTTCTGACTGCATAAAAAGCAAAGATGATCCCTGATGTGATCGTCGGTACATTTTTAGTTAATGATGCTTTTGCTAAAGTATTATTTGACTCTGGTGCGAACCAAAGTTTTATTAATACTTCATTTTGCAAACTTCTCAATCAACCATTAACTAAACTTCCACAAGAATGTTTCGTAGAAACAGCAAATGTGGAAACCATTAAGATCACCGAAATCTTGCAGGGAGCAAGAATAGAATTTTTAAATCAAAAGTTTATTGCAAACCTTTATCCAATGAATCTGGCAGGATTCGATATTGTATTAGGAATGGATTGGTTAATAGGCAAAAAAGCCAGTATTCTATGTGATCAAAAGTCAATCCAAGTAAATTCACCAAAAGGTGAAAAGATCACAATTAAAGGAGAAAAGCCCTCTATATCCACAAAATTCATCTCTGTGATGAAAACAACCAGTTATGTAAGAAAAGGATCATTAGTATATTTGATTTCCATAATCATTAACACTAAAGGAAAAGAACTGAAAGATATTCCCGTAGTAACTCAGTTTCTAGATGTGTTTCCAGAAGAATTACTAGGACTACCGCCGGACAGGGAAGTTGAATTTAGAATTCATCTGTTACCAGGAATAGCACCAATCTCCAAGGCACCCTACCGTTTGGCACCCGCAGAAATTCAAGAGTTAAAGAAACAACTGGACTATCTTTTGGAAAAAAAGGATTTATACAGCCAAGTTCATCGCCATGGGGAGCACCGATCTTATTTATCAAAAAGAAAAACGGGTCAATGCGTATGTGAATTGATTACCGAGAATTGAATAAGGTCACGATTAAAAATCGGTACCCATTACCGAGAATCGATGATCTGTTTGATCAACTGCAAGGAGCTCGATTTTTCTCTAAGATCGATTTACGTTTAGGATATCATCAATTAAAGGTCCAGGAAGAGGACATTCCTAAGACCGCTTTTAGAACAAGGTATGGCCATTATGAATTTACTGTCATGCCATTTGGTTTAACCAATGCCCCAGCCACATTTATGGACATGATGAACCGAATATGTAAGCCATATTTGGATAAATTCATAATTGTCTTTATAGATGATATTCTCATTTACTCTAAGAGTAAAGAGGAACATGCAGCGCATCTGCATGCACTTCTAAATTTGTTGAGAAAAGAAAAGCTTTATGCCAAATTTTCAAAGTGTGAATTTTGGTTAGAAGAAGTACAGTTTCTTGGGCATTTAGTCAATCATGAGGGAATTCATGTGGATCCCACAAAGATTGAGGCAATTACTAAATGGAAAACCCCTGAATCACCAACCGAGGATAGAAGTTTTCTAGGATTGGTCGGTTTTATAGAAGATTTATCCGAGATTTTTCTAGAATAGCCATTCCCTTAACTAAGCTAACCTGTAAATCTGTTAAGTTTGAATGGGGACTAAAACAAGAAGAAGCCTTTAGAATTCTTAAGCAAAGATTAACCAACGCACCCAAACTAGCTTTACCAGAAGGAACTAAAGACTTTGTAGTCTATTGTGACGCTTCTAAGTTAGGTTATGGATGTGTGTTGATGCAACGTCAAAAGGTTATAGCCTATGCGTCTAGACAACTTAAGAATCATGAAGAAAATTATTCAACCCATGATTTAGAATTAGGAGTTATAATTTTTGCCCTGAAAATTCGGAGACATTACCTTTACAGTAGTAAATTTACCATTTTTACTAATCATAAGAGTTTAAGGTATGTTTTCGGGCAAAATGAGTTAAACATGTGACAAAGACGCTGGATGGAAATACTTAGTGATTATGATTGTAATATCCAGTATCATGCAGGAAAGGCAAATGTAGTAGCTGATGCTTTAAATCGAAAGTATCACGAAAAGCTTGCCCTGAAAATTTGGAGACATTACCTTTACAGTAGTAAATTTACCATTTTTACTGATCATAAGAGTTTAAGGTATGTTTTCGGGCAAAAGGAGTTAAACATGAAACAAAGACGCTGGATGGAAATACTTAGTGATTTTGATTGTAATATCCAGTATCATGCAGGAAAGGCAAATGTAGTAGCTGATGCTTTAAATCGAAAGTATCACGAAAAGCCAAAAAGAGTACGTTCGCTTAAATTAAATCTACAAGTAGATTTAAATGAACAGATTAGGAAAGCACAAGAATCAGTAATCAAGGATGATACTGAGAAATTGAAAGGAATGGTTAAGGAATTAGAACAAGGAACAGATGGAATTTGGAGATTCCATAAGAAAAGGATGTGGATACCCAAACTAGGAAACCTACGCCACCATATATTAGAGGAAGAATTTTTGGTGGATAAGAATGAAAAAGGATATAGCAGCTTATGTTGCCAAGTGTCTAACCTGTTCACAAGTAAAAGCTGAACATCAGAAACCCTCAGGTTTATTGCAGCTGTTAGGAATGTCGGTTTGGATGTGGGAATTGATAACAATGGATTTTGTTACCAAATTACCCAAACAAGAAAAGGTAATGATACAATCTAGGTGATTGTAGACAGGCTAACTAAGTCAGCTCATTTCCTACCAATGAAGGAAACTTTCAGTATGGAACAATTAGCTAAGTTGTATGTAAATGAAATAGTTTCATTACATGGAATACCTTTATCAATTGTTTCTGATAGAGATAGCCGTTTTACCTCTCATTTTTGGACAAGTTTCCAAAAAGCAATGGGAACCAAGTTAAATCTAAGCACCGCTTATCATCCTCAAACGGATGGACAAAGCGAAAGAATAATTTAGACAATGGAAGATATGCTTAGAGCTTGTGTAATTGATTTCAGAGGAACTTGGGACGGTCACTTACCGTTAATAGAATTTTCCTATAACAACAGCTATCATACCAGTATCAATGCTGCACCATTCGAAGCACTTTTTGGATGAAAGTGCCGAACTCTGGTCTGTTGGGCAGAAATTGGAGAAAAGCAACTATCTGGACCTGAGAAAGTACAAGAAACAACCGGCAAGATTGTTCAAATCAAGGAAAGACACACGATCGACAAAATAGTTATGCTGATAATAGGCGAAAACCATTGGAATTTCAAGTAGGAGTCAAGGTGTTATTAAAGGTCTCTCCTTGGAAAGGAGTGGTAAGATTCATCAAAAGGGGAAAGCTAAACCCCAGGTATGTTGGACCTTTTGAGATTATTAGAAGAATAGGACCTGTAGCCTATCAGCTACAACTGCCAGAGGAAATGGCAGTAATACATGACGTATTTCATGTATCTAATCTCAAGAAATGCTTAGCCGATGAATCATTAGTAGTGCCTCTTAAGGACATAGAGGTAAATGAGAAACTAAAATTTGTAGAGAAGTCGCTACAGATTGAAGACATGAAAGTCAAGAATCTCAAACATAAGAGACTAGTTCTAGTAAAAGTGAAATGGGATTCCATGAGAGGACCAGAATACACTTGGGAGCTTGAATCAGAGATGCAGAGGAAATACCCACACCTGTTCCAGTAGACCTCGAGGACGAGTTCTAAAACAAGGTGGGGAGGATATAACAACCCTCCTAAAATATTTCCGACCCTCCTAATATATTTAGAACGTCCCTATACGCTTTAAAATACACCTCGTATACGAAAACCGGTCCCGAATACCTTTATTTTTGTAAAATTTAAATAAAAGTGAAATTTAATACTCGCTCGCGGGCCGCGACGTAGCTAGTGAAGGCTTACGCGGGCCGCGACAGCTGGGAGATCAGGCCGCACCCTAGGGTGCCACGTGTCGTGACACGTGTGGGGGCTACAGGTCAACTCAGCAAAGCTAGGACCTAGTCTATGAGTCCTCGCGGGCCGCGAAGACTTTGTCTTCGGCCTTCACGGGGCGCGACAAAGTGCTATATCAGCACTATAAATATCCTCGATCGGATTCAGTTGAATTCGTTCAAAATTTTTGTATTCTCTCTCTCATTTCTGAAGAGTAGACATTATACCGGGCATAAAACCCCCCTAAAATAACGAAGTTCTACCTCATTGTAAATATCATAACCCCCGGTTACGTATTAGATACGCTGCCCGATTGATCTAGTGCTCCGTAACGGCTGTCGAGGCTCTGCCCGACGTAGTCGTTGGAGTTCTGTCTCGGGGAGGGTATAACTAATGTAAAATTTGGGTTATTATACTAACGCATGTGAATTGTTTAATTAATAGATAATAACCAGGAAAACACAAAGGAAAACCCTAAAGTAGCAATGTGAGTAATCTCCTTTTTGTAAACCTTTTTGCAAATTGTTTTTACAAAACCTCAAATGTTTTACATTATATTAAACAGTGTTTGAGTATTTGTATTCTACAATTATCGTCGGTACGTTGAGGTTTTGTATACAAAATTTGTTACTACACTGTGAGTAGTAACATGACCACAAGTCGGGTTGACAGTACCGTGGGTGGTAATTAAAGTAGAAAAATAAACAAATGTAATTGCGAGATCGCCCTCATTACTATAAAACTGATTTACCTGTCTTGATTAAATTGGGATTCACTCACCAGTATTTCCCACTGACAAAATGTTTTTAAACGCATTTCAGGTAACAAAATGTGAAAGCCAAATAGAAGCCAGCTGGACAGCACTGAAGGCTCGAAAAAGTGGCTATGAAAATTACCTAAATAAAGAAGATGTTTTTATTTAATAAAATAGGGTTTACCCCTATAAAATGTTTGGAATGGAAACTTGGGAATTTCCCATGTGTTTAATATTATAAAAATGTGGTATTTTACTCTGATAAAATATTTTCTAACTACGATCCTTATGTAATTTCCGCTGCCAAATTGATTAATACCGATACCACCTCCCGAGGCAGGGGTCGGGGGTTGCGACACCATTCCTACCTTATATGTTACAAAACCAACCGGTATCTATCATATTTAACGATTTCCTCTTTTTCCAGGAATCAGATGATTCTGTTGAACCCAAGACTCTAACATACTCATTAAACTT
Organism: Helianthus tuberosus; assembly: GCA_030545235.1. Taxonomy (NCBI): domain Eukaryota; kingdom Viridiplantae; phylum Streptophyta; class Magnoliopsida; order Asterales; family Asteraceae; genus Helianthus; species Helianthus tuberosus. Next base: position 20,713,761 of record CM060436.1, on the reverse strand, counting down.
GATATACAGTTGTATTTTTTGATTCATCGGCTTGGGTTTTTGCAGACCCTTAACTTGAATAAAACTTCCAATGCCAACTCTATCAAAATTAGGTGGCAGCTCTGCTTTCCAATAACCATTTGACTTTCCATTTGTCCCAAATTGTATATTTTTCCCTAGCTGAATATTCCAAGCTCGGACAATTGAAGCTAAAATCATTACCCGTCTTTTTAGAGAGAATTTCCAGCTGTAAAAATTGAAGGAATCCTCAAGATTATGCCCAAGTAAATCCCTCACAAGAACATCGATATTAGCCTGAACCCGACCATCAATTATGAAGTGGTTTATACCCAGTTTCCATTCAAATGTGTCTAACCCAGGAAGCATCTTTACCCTGTCCTTAATTGAATTAGCCTTCAGTCCTTTGTTTTCTTGATCATAAGGTATCATAGGGACAACAGTTTTGTTGTTCACATAAACCTTTTCAAATTCACCACTCACATCTTGATCTAGAGACTCACTACCATGAAAATCCTTAGAAACATCAGTTCCTAAAAACTCATTATCACCGAATTCTTAAACAAAAATAATAGACTCATCAATTACTTCATCGCCGATCGTTTCTTGAACAATATCAACCTCTTGAATTTTTCCATTCTCAAAAGATTCATTACCTTCCATTAATTCCCAAAGACTTTTCTTAAAATCGAACACTAATCCTTCCATGTAAAAAGAAGATTCGGGGTCGAATGGAGAGAAAGAATCATTCAGATTATTGATATCTATTTTCAAACCCAAAGATATGACATCTTCCACTTTAAAACAACTATATTGATGCCATTTGACAAAGATGCTCCTAATTCTTGGTTTTAAACCACATATAAACATGTAGATAACATAGAAATCAGTCAATTCTTCATAATTTCTAACCTGATTGAACAAGAACATGAATGAATCACAATAATCTTGGATAGTACCTTCTTGTGTACAAGACATAATCTGCTCCTTTGCAAAATCCATGTTGATTTGCTGCTGAATTTGAAACCCCTAACTGACTTATACTCCAATAGTAGTTTCTGCTGCCATGAACGTGACTTTGAAATAGAACTCAAATGCGAACTCCGAAGCCGATTGTCTGGTTAACCGATTGTTGTTGTTGGTTGTTGCTTGCAAAAATTCTTCAAAACACTCGATTGTTGCCCTAATTCAAAGTCACCCACATCTGATTGTTGAACCCTAATTCGATTACTGCAGTAGAACACCGTTGTCACCCTAACCTTAACCCACAATCGAGAGGAAAGATTGCCCTCATACCATTGATACGATCAGAAATGGTAATCAGGATAGATCGATAAAAGAAAGGAAGAAACACAGAAGAAGAGGGAAAACCCTTATCAATTCATCAATGTATTCGTCTGTTACAACACACCCAACTATATACCCACTAACTAACCAATAACCCCCTACACTATAGAACAATTACATTGAGGCCCTTCTAGTTATTTTGACACGTAACATGTAACATCCCTGAACTTAGTAAACTGAATTATGATGATCATTTGATAATTGATATGAAGTATACAACTAGGAATATTAACCTAGTTAACATTGTTGTTTATTAAAGAAGATTAAGGGTTTGTTTGGTACGGGGTAATGGAATGGATGAGAATGGACAAGGGAATGCAATGGATCATTAGCATTCCATGACTTGTTTGGTTACCATGTGGGAATGGAATGAATTATTATTGTGTATTGTTTGGTAGGCAAGAAAAACAAAGGAATAAAATCAGCGGTGAGTGGTGGTGGTCGATGGTAGTGATTGTGGGCGGCGACGGCGATGGCGGGTGGTGGTGACCGGGGGTGCGTGGAGGCAGAGGTAGCGGTGGTTGGCGGCGGCTCATAAAATCTCGTATCTTCCGTGGTCATACAACACCACCATTAGCCACCCAAGCATAACCCTTAACCATCTCTACTACACCAGAAACTACCACACCACCACTGTGACACTTCGGGTTCTCCCGCGCTAGTTTATTGTACGATACTACTACGTGAGACTATTAATTGGAATTTAGAATTATAATTCTTGTGTATTATATGTGTTTTGGTGAAAATGTATAAAATATAAAATATACATATACACCTATTTAATAAATTATATTATACAAAGAGTTTGGAGGTGAGCCGAAACCCTTCGGTTTCGACTCAAGACCTCTGATTTCAAGTCCCGGTCTCCTTTGGTTCCGACACCCCTTATAATGGACTACTGGGTTATACTCACACCTGGCCCAATACTTCAAGGCCCACTCGAAATCACCCATGAACCCTAGGAGGGTGCACGGTATCGAGATGGGTATAAAACCCTTAATATCGGCCGACATTTCCCTTATTTGTCAGCCATCATTTTCACACAAATCCCCAAAACATTCTCTTATCCACTCTCTCTCCCCTCATTCATTCTCTCTCTAGAAAACCCTAAAATACACTAAACATCCTCCACTATTCTCGGAGAAAAACCGGCGGCACCTAGCTGGAAGGTGTGGACTTGGAAGCTCGATTCATCATTCATTCTCGCATATTCTTACACCACATAACATCCGGTTAGTATGATTCGATTGTTTGATAATAATGTGTATTGAAGATGTTTGCTTGAATCTTGAATAATGATACATGATGGTAAAAAAATAGATTGTTCCGTGGTCGGATCTAAATAAATGGGATAAGAATAAGTGCTAGGAGGATAATGTAGGTGTTAAGTGTGCGTTGAATGATAATGATGCATGATTCATAAGTGTCCTTGGTGATTCTTGGTGATAATTTCTCTTGAAAATCTGATGATGTGTTGTTATAGGATCGTTTTCACGACCGAAACGAGTCGTTCAGAAGAGTTCATTTCAATACGAGTGGCGGAAACAAACGTATCGAAGTCGTTTCAGCTGAATTGCACAGAATATCACTTTAGACTGTCTCTGTATTGATATCAGATCGTTTTACAATGCTGGAGACACTTTGGCAGAGCTTCGCTACCGGAATCAACTCATACAAACGAAATCAACAAGGCACCTATTTATAGACCTAGCCTATTTCGCACGAAGCTGTTCACACGAAATGAACTTGCTATTTCGAACGAAATAGCCATTGCTATTTCCTGCGAAATGAACAATTCTCATTTCGTGCGAAATCAACTCATCACACATATTTCACATTTTCTCGATCTACGTGCCCTGATCTATCTAATCTAATACAAGACTCGATACAAGACGAAGTCGACAGACATATGTATCAACAGACTCCCCCTTGGATGTTGACGAAGTCTTCGGTGTCGAGTCTTCGGCATCTTCAGTCTTTATCAGTCTTCTCGCTCTCTCCAAAGATTCTCCATTGTAAGCATCCTCTATCAATATCTATCTCTTCTAGAATCTCAATCTGCCTTTTCCATCTTCAAACTCCCCCTTTCAATCTGCTGGGATCGTAGTCTGGAACATCTCACAAGTTCTAAGATCGTAACCTGACACTAAACACTGCTCAGGTTTTTCACAGGATCAGGAACGATCTCTGGCTCTTCTCAAGCTAAAAAACCACACAAGAATCGGAACCTGGCTTTAACCTGCATAATCCTCAACCACTTATAAGATAAACATTTTTTTCATTTGATAAATTTTCTCAAATTTCAAACATTCAAAATTTTGATTCAAATTAATGAACTATTTAAACATTTCATAATTTTTCTCATTTCAAACACATTCTCCCAAACCATTTGTTCATCATGTTTAGCACTCGGAATTTTGAAAATCAGCTTTCCAACATCAGTTGTCAAAAATCTTTTTGTATTTTTTTTCAAAATTTAAACTAAAGCTACTTGTAAGAACAGTATTGAAATGCAATATCAAAATATTTACAGACAATATTTTTGTGAGATTGTGTAAGAGGATCATATCAGTTTTTGAGACAAGTCACTAGTACCGTTAAGCTTTAAACATTTCAAGTTCTAAACGATTCACTTAGATTATCAGTATACTGATCCTCTTAAATTTTCACACAAAATTCAACTGTTTCGAGATACGAGATTAGTGTTTTAATGAACTTGAACTTATTCGCATGTCCCACCTCAGAATATACTCCCGTATCCAGACTCCTATATTCAGTCTTACAGGTGAGTGTACACTAGTGATATCTGTAAACGGGTAAATGCGAAACCATGAGAGCTCAGGTTAGAACTTCCGTTCAGACAAAGAGATGATGGCTCGACTTTAGGTGTGTCCCGTTTGGGGATCTTTTATTCAACAGCACATGATTAGCATTTTTCAATGTTTCATCATTTTTTATGCTGAGGGTTGGCTTTAAAGATTAAAGCAAATGCAAAGTATTATACGAGGACTAGGCTATTGCTCCCGCAAAATCAGAAGTCCAGGTATAATACCCCAGATATAACCACGCACAAAGACCTAGTATGTCAGAAATAGAAAGCCTTTCAACCAAGATTTCGGGGGTTACCCATATATCCGAGAGATGTTCCCCACGAGATAAGTAAGTTTAGACTTTAGGTTTATATCTCGAAAACAATCTACTGAATGTGCAAAAACCTACTGGCACATCCACAGTGAGACCGTTTATCACATTTTTGACTTTCCAATTCTTTAGCGTGCTGTGATAGTCCACTGATGTACTATCATTTCCTCTTTTATCAACAAAACTCATTTTTGAATTTTTAAAAGTTTTTGGATTTTATAGATTTTATCATGTTTTTGTCTTTTTCAAATTTTCTAATGTTTTTGGATTTTCTGAAAATTCTTACTCCCTCTTCAAAACCATTTACAGAAAATTGAAAACAAACTATACAAGTAAAATGACAAACTGATATCAAATCGCCTCAATTCTCCATCCACTTTGTATAAACAATCAGAACTCCCCCTGTCAACAAACTATTTTCCCATTATGATTTCAAAACACTTAAGTTTGTTTTAATCAAAATGGTTTTTCCGAAAAATTAGTTTTGTTGATTTTCACAAACCATTTGTAAGTTAGGGGTTTTCATCACATTGTTTTTCTAAAATATCCACTTGTAGGAAAATCAAGTACAACTTAATGTCCTTGATTAACCACTTGTAAGAATAACCAATAATCACTTGTAAAAACCTTCACAAACACATTTTACAAAAAAATGATGCCAATTCCTGCTCCACGCTTACCAACCTGGGAGCTCCGGCAAGTCAGGGTTTTCAATTAGAGAGATTCTCCCAAGCCTGACAGTCCTTGGGAGATTCCGAGTCATCAACACTCGGTTTCTTTCCTTTCGTCTTCTTCTCATAGAATTCCTTTACTCCTTTGACCTTCCCGTCAATCATTTTTCCAAAAATATGTTTCACTTTGGGGTTAAATGCCTTTTCAATATCAAATTCTTTCTTTTCAGGAAAAAATTGATTTGAAATCTCAATTTTACCAACTTTTTGTTTAAAATTCTCAGCCCTCAATGGTGGAAAATTTTCATCATCCATTGGTGGTACTGACTTTTCATCTTTTTGAACAACATGTGGCTCATCTGACTTTGTGGAATCAGATTCATCGCCAGAAGATAGCTCCTCTGATTTTGATGAATGAGAATCATCGCTAGAACTATTTCCTGATCTTTTAACCACCCACTTTTGGTTGTTCAGATTGACTTTTCTTTTCAAAACATTCCTTGAACACTCACCATCCTCAAATGTTGAATTTTCAAAAACTTTAAATTTCTTGGTTGGTGATTTGTTTTTCTCAACAATTTTCTCTTTGAGTTTATCAGAGACCCCCTGTCTTGTTTGGATTGCCTTTGGACAATTTTTGGCAATGTGACCAACTACTTTGTAGTTAAAACAGATCCTCGTCTCTTTATTTTGAGCAACTCCATTCTTCATTTCTTCTTGCTTCTTTGCAAGGAACTCTTTGTTTGATTGTTTCCAAAATGAGCTCTTTTGTTCTTCCTCAGCACTTGTACCTGAAACAAATACTGTTTTTGTGTTAGAAATTTTCTCATTTTTATGATTTTCTGGTGGAATAAAACCCAATCCCTTCTTTTTGAAATTACCGTTATGGTTTGGTTTCTTTCGATAACCTGGACCAGAACTGTAACCCTTTTTCTTGTTTAACCTTTGTTGATCTCTTGAGGTGTATTTTTTAGGTTTATCATTAAGATTTACACCTTTTATTTCAGAAATATTAATTTCTGTTAGTTTGAAAACCTTTTTTTATCATTTCAGATTTAACACCTCTTATTGGAAATTCTTCATCAGAATATAATTTGTCAGAATCATTCAAAGTATAAGCCACTTTGAATATTTCATCATTCAAATTAGATTTTGATAGCGGAAATTCTTTATTATACACCCGTTTGTCCTTTTTGACTGTTGGACTTGACGTTTCAGACTATGACTCTGAGTTTGACTCAGACTTTGACTCTTCGGTTTCATCTTTATCCAACACCTGATCGACCACTTTCTTTATTAACTCGGACTCATGATTAGTATCAGACGAAGTAAAAGTAACATCAATGTTGTCTGGCAAGTTATCTGATGGATCAGATTCCCACTGTAAGTTGGTTGCCTTTTTTACTCTTCCTGAATTTGGATTTCGGGAAGAATATCCATTTTCAAGCGGGGTGGACACTTGTTGTAACTGGCACTATGTTTCTTACCAGAATTCTTCACTTCAGTATCCTTCTTCTTTTCAGAATTCTCCTCTTCAGATACTTCCTCTTCAAATGCCTTCATGCCTTCCACTGTTGGATAAATCCTGTCAATAACATAAGAAGTACATGAGTAACTTTTTAACAATCTATTTACTCTCTCTGTTTCAATCCTCTGGGTTTCCAGTTTCTGTTCCAGCACAGCACACTTCTCAATGTAATTGTTTACAACTTTCTGTTTTGTCATGAAAGCTCCTTGAAGTGTTTTCATAGCTGTTGCATGTTCATTGCTTGATTGACTGTATTGATTCATGGCTTTGTTCAGAACATCGTAGGATTCTTTCAATCTGTTCATGTTATGAATCAAAGTACTATTTTGTTTCTTCATTGTTTCACAATTTTCACAATTCACAGGAATCTTTCGTGCATCAGCTTCTGCTTCAACCTTGAACGCTGGAACTTTTTTTACTTTTTTCTTTATCACACGAACTTCTTCGTCATCACTGGTAACTTGTTTTTTAACTTTCTTCTTTTTTGCTCGAACTTTTCCATCATCACTGTCATCACTCTCCTCTAGCATTCTTAAGTGTTCTCTCATTCTGTTTGCATAATAATCATCATTATCACTATCTTCGGCAACTCGAGCAACAAAAGCTTTAGCCAAGAATTCTTTATCTGGACAATAATTGTCCCAGCTAAAACCTTCTGGTAGCCTTTCATCATCTTGGTCTATCATTTTGTTCATCAAATATGCTTTACTCTCTTCTGATATATATTTATCCCAACTGAATTTTTTAGACGAACTTCCATCATCTTGATTCACCATATAAGCTTTCTTTGATTCTTCAATCTCTTTCCTAGCATGAGCAGTTTGTGGTTGTTGTTGAGGTGGTTGTTGAGCAACTTGATGATAAATCTCTTTTCGATAATAATCATTGTTGTTGAACGGATTTTGAGCTCCACTTGCTTCGCGGTTTGTGCATTCTCGCTTGAAATGCCCTTTTTCCCTGCAACGAAAACAAGTAACTTTAGATTTATCAAATCCTAAAGTAGAAACATTTGCATCACGGAAGTCATCTCTGTAACGCCCCGCGTTTTCATAACTTTCCATTTTTAGAAACCATTGTTCATATTCCTATTTTTTTAGAAACTTTGTATCCTAGTATTCATCATTTCGTTAATTCGATTAATTAATCGTCAAAAAAAAATCTTTATCTTTAATTCAACTCATTATAAATATGGTTATTTACCCATTGTTTAAATTAATTAAATTAATTAATTTTGCCATTTAAAAGTTTATTTTTATAATAATAATCTAGTTAGACTCGTTAGATTTTAAGTTAGTAAACTAACCTAGTTTGTTTGTATTATAAAGTTAACTTTCTTTAAAAATATATATATATATGAGTATGATAAATAAATTAGTTAGTTAAACCACGAGGACCATTTGTGCAAATTCACTAACTAGACCCTCCTATATAAGAGAACTAAACCCTAAAACCTTCTTGATCAGCCGCACAATTATGTTCCCTGTTTCTCTTGTGTCTGCAACTCCAAAAACAACACACACACAAGGCCATTGATGCACAAGACATACTATCATCATCATCTTCACGCACTCCATCCCTGTTCCTTCTCTCTCGCGCGATTCATAAAACAAACACAGGAGTTCATCTTTTTGCCTCCTTCAATCAAACCCAAACAATCAGACACCTGCTCCTCTCGACCTCCGATTCCGACAACCAGCGGCGGCGACAGTCGCTTAGCCCCGATTCGGCTCGATTTCGGTCGGTTGTTTCAAGTTCCGGTTCGGGTCGAGTCTGTTTCTTCGGTGGTTCGGTCTTGTGCCAGCCGATTCAGTTTCTGTTCGGATCTCGGGATGAGACAAATCAGCGGGTCAAGGTCTCGGGTTTGAGTTCCGGTCGTCATCAGTTTGGTTCGAATCTGGATTCAGCTTAGTTTCCGATTCAGTTTTGGTTCTCGGGTTTGTTTGTCATCGGTTCAGTTCAAGTTAGTCCTGGTTCAAACTTTGGTCTCTATTTTCTATTCAGGTCTTGATAATTCCTTCATTATTCAGCAAGTTCGGGTCAGCGGCTCAGTCAATGGTTCAGTTCGGGTCAGCGGCTCAGTCAATGGTTCAGTTCGGGTCTTGTTCGGTCCGGTCAACGATTAGTTAACAACTCATACGGTTCAAGCTTCGGGTCGGTTTTCAGCTTAGTTCAACTCGGGTTCGCGTCGGAAGCCTCGGGTTCGACCTAGTTCAGATTCAGTTCAGGTTTCAAGTTCAGTCAGTTTCCGTTTCGGGTTTTATTTTGCTTAAACTTTGATTCGTGTCCGGTTAACCTTGTTCCATTTCTGTTCAGGTGCACTCGGTTCAATTTCGGTTCGGTCAAACCAGGTCAAACCTGGTCAACTGTGGTCAAACAGACCACGACATTCAGATTCGATGTTCGGTATAATGTTAATGCTTTGAAGTTTATTTTATTTTCTTATGTCCATATTATTCTAATTCGGAAAATCGACGCTATGTACCATGTAACATTACTTATTGCTTTATAATTACCGTTTAGATTCGTAAAACATTACTTACTTGAACCATACGCTAATCGTGTCTCCGTAACTCGTATACATAAATATCTATTGTTTCGTATATTTTGTTGAGTTTTGGATGTATAATCGACAACTTGAGTTGTCTGGATCGTCCTAAAACAAGGGAAATTCCGCCCGTTTTTCGTCAATATATATATATATATATATATATATATATATACACCTATTATTCTTTCGTCGAAATATATATTTATCAAATTCTCTTTTTCGCCAAAATATATTATTATCTAGTATTCTTTTCGTCAAAATATATATATATATAGGGCTTGGCTATACAAGAAACCCCATCTTTTTTAAGAAACCTTGGAAACCCAATGTGAGCCATTGATTGTCTCTCATCACACTTGATCAATGGCTCTCATAATTTTGGTAACAATTAGATTTAAAAGAAATGTAATAATACACATTAGTCAACTGAAAAGGGCATTTTGGGTAGAACATTTCCTTCTCTCTCCAATGTCTAGTCCTATCATCTCTATTTAATGCAATGATCTTTCTCTCTCTTCATATCCAATTCAAAATCACAATCCCTCTCTCTAAAATCACAGATTTCATATTCTCCTCCCCGAATCAAAACCCTAGCCCCCATGACTTTCCCTTCTCTCTACACAACACTTACAACCTGCAAGCCTAGAGAGAGAGTGAGAGCCGTGAGAGAGAGTACCAGAGAAATCGAAAGAGAAAGAGAGGTCCAGAGAAATCGAAAGAGAGAGAGAAAACAGGTGGGTTTCCAGCCACCCACGGCAGCAGCAGCGCTGTGGCGGTGGTGTTGTTGACCGTTATGGTTGGGGCAGGGGAATGAGTGAGGCATGATGGTGGTTGCAGATCTGGTGGTTGGTGGAAGGTGGTGACTGGTTCATTCTAGGGTGTTGGTGGTTGATAGCGGCGACAGTGGGTGGTTGTAGAAGGTGGTGGAGGGTGGCTGGTTGGTGGTGCTGGATGGTGACGAGATTGTTCGAAATTGAAAAGGGGGTTTTCGTGTGTTGGATGGTGGCAAGTGGGGTTGTGGTTTGATTTGGTGTGTTCTGTTGGATGGTGGCTGGGGCAGTAGTGGGCAGTGATGGTTGATAGGGCGGTGTTCGGCGGTGATGATTTTGTTTTGACCTAACCCTTGCTACAACCGCCATCGTCTTCTGCAACTGAATCATGGTTTGGTGTTTTTTCACAATTAAATCGGTCTTAAGTTATAGCATATGTTTTTCCCCAATTAAATCTGAATCGAGAGTGTTAGGCTTTGGTGGATGAGGTGCCCCACTTATTATTCTTGTTTCTTTAATTAAGATGAAGTTGTTCAAGATTCCGTTAATTTGTTTTTTTTATGAACCTGTTTTGTTGAGATTTGTGGATGTTTAGGCAATATAACAAATGTGTATATACATACTGACACAGGTGTTAAGTGACTGAAAATGTATAACGTGTGTTAAGCATCTATTATAACGTGTGTTAAGACTTCCATAATGGATGAATAAACTCCAATAGTAACTTAATAACAACAGAGTAAAAACCTGATATAACGTGTGTTAAGCCTCTATTATAACATGTGTTAAGACTTCCAGAATGGACGCATAAACTTCAATAGTAACTGTAACAGTAGTGGTACAAATACGGGCGCCTCCACCATTATAATCTTGTTGTAACCCGACTTGTATTCATGTGTATGAAAGTGGTTTGCAAAACACCATGATGTGCATATACTGATCGTAACACGTGTACAAGTTAATATGGAACATACAAGTTAATATCGTAACACCGTAACATGGTGTCATGTATAAGCTATTGGTTTCCAAAACACCATGATGTGTATATACATACTGTAACATGTGTTAAACTCCAATAGTAACTTAATAACAACAGAGTAAACCTGATATAACGTGTGTTAAGCATCTATTATAACATGTGTTAAGACTTCCAGAATGGATGCATAAACTTCAATAGTAACTGTAACCGTAGAGGAACAAATACGGGCGCCTACAACAGAAAATGCGTTATTAAGATACGCAAACGGGTTCTTGTTCATGTCCTGGGTGGACGGGCTCGGAAACGACGAGGTATTGATATGATGGGATCGGGGTAGGGAATGATGAAGACGATGGGCTCGGTTTTTGGGAAGAACATGGAGTTGTAGCATTGGAAAAATATAATATGAAACGGGTCATTTGTTTTGCACATTCTGGAATGTATAACATGTGTTAAGCCTCTGTTATAATCTTTTTGTAACCTGACATGTATTCATGTATAAGCTAGTGGTTTACAAAACACCATGATGTGTATATACTGATCTAACATGTGTTACAATTTGTCTATTCGAAACATGTAATTGCTTAACATGTGACAAGGGTGAAAACAGTCGACGGGGGCGATGAGTTTAATGGTGAGCTTAGTTAATATTGTAATCTTGTTGTAACCCTAACATGTAAGCATCCATTATAACCCGACTTGTATTCATGTATATGAAAGTGGTTTGCAAAACACCATGATGTGCATATACTGATCGTAACACGTGCACAAGTTAATATGGAACATACAAGTTAATATTGTAACACCGTATACCTGGGATAACATGTGTTAAGCCTCTGTTATAATCTTGGTTTAACCTAACCTGGTGTCATGTATAAGCTATTGGTTTCCAAAACACCATGATGTGTATATACATACTGTAACATGTGTTAAGCGACTGAAATGTATAACGGGTGTTAATCATTTATTATAACATGTGTAAAGACTTCCATAATGGATGAATAAACTCCAATAGTAACTTAATAACAATAGAGTAAACCTGATATAACGTGTGTTAAGCATCTATTATAACATGTGTTAAGACTTCCAGAATGGATGCATAAACTTCAATAGTAACTGTAACAGTAGAGGTACAAATACGGGCGCCTACAACAGAAAATGCGTTATTAAGATACGCAAACGGGTTCTTGTTCATGTCCTGGGTGGACGGGCTCGGAAACGACGAGGATGACGGGCTGCATTGATATGATGGGATCGGGGTAGGGAATGATGAAGACGATGGGCTCGGTTTTTGGGAAGAACATGGAGTTGTAGCATTGGAAAATATAATATGAAACGGGTCATTTGTTTTGCACATTCTGGAATGTATAACATGTGTTAAGCCTCTGTTATAATCTTTTTGTAACCTGACATGTATTCATGTATAAGCTAGTGGTTTACAAAACACCATGATGTGTATATACTGATCTAACATGTGTTACAATTTGTCTGTTCGAAACATGTAATTGCTTAACATGTGACAAGGGTGAAAACAGTCGAAGGGGGCGATGAGTTTAATGGTGAGCTTAGTTAATATTGTAATCTTGTTGTAACCCTAACATGTAAGCATCCATTATAACCCGACTTGTATTCATGTATATGAAAGTGGTTTGCAAAACACCATGATGTGCATATACTGATCGTAACACGTGCATAAGTTAATATGGAACATACAAGTTAATATCGTAACACCGTATACCTGGGATAACATGTGTTAAGCCTCTGTTATAATCTTGGTTTAACCTAACATGGTGTCATGTATAAGCTAGTGGTTTCCAAAACACCATGATGTGTAAATACATCTTGTAACATGTGTTAAAATGACTGAAAATGTATAACGGGTGTTAATCATCTATTATAACGTGTGTTAAGTCTTCCATAATGGATGAATAAACTCCAATAGTAAGTTAATAACAACAGAGTAAACCTGATATAACGTGTTTTAAGCCTCTATTATAACATGTCTTAATACTTCCAGAATGGATGCATAAACTTCAATAGTAATTGTAACATTAGAGGTACAAATATGGGCGCCTCCAACAGAAAATGTGTTAAGTCTAGACCGTTTTAACATCGTGTACTAGAGAAAACAAGAAGAGTATCACATTACATATTACTAGTAAACAAAAATACATAGCACTAACACGTGTTACGTTGTATGGGTTTCATGTCACATGTAACACATGCACGTCCTGAAGTAAATTAAAATACATAGCACTAACACGTGTTAGTTGTGTTGTGCTGTAACATAAACATGGTCATGATCCTTAAGCATCTGATCCACGTTTGACGAAACCAACGGTACCGAGAATTGGATCTTGTTTCCCTTGTATCCATCACCATCCTAATAACAAAAAGATAAGATAACCGTTAAGTCGTTAACCAGACATAAATATTAACACATTCATAGCCAGAAAATCTTTTTTCTCAGATAACATCACAAAAACAGTTACTATTCAGATCAAAAGCCCCAAACAAAGCAACCAAACCAAGCACAACTTTTTAACACAAAAATAAAAAACCTGCAAATTAATCTTACACAACTGAAACAACAACTAACAAAGGACACAGAACTAAAAACCTGCAATTAATTCGTCATACCCTAATACATGTCTCTAATACTTCGTCATACCCTAATACATGTCTCTATAACATGTTACTATGGTTTAGCTGTGAAACAGGAGTTCAGACTATAACACGTGTTACGTTGGTTGTGCTGTAAGACAAACTTGGCTTAGCTGTGAAACAGGAGTTCAGACTATAACACGTGTTACGTTGGTTGTGCTGTAAGACAAACTTGGCTTTTCGTTTCTAAAAACAGATGTGCCGATTATTAACACACGTTATATATCATTCTATGAGGGGCTTAACACATGTTATACATGAACACAGCAACCTAACCAATAGTTACTATTCAGATCAAAAGCCCAAAACAAAGCAAAAACAGTTACTATTCAGATCAAAAGCCCAAAACAAAGCAACCTAACCAACAAAAAACAGTTATTATTCAGATCAAAAAGCACCAAACAAGGCAACCATACCAACAAAAAAACAGTTACTATTCAGATCAAAATCCCCAAACCAACAAACACATTTTTTTAACACAAAAATAACTAATCCATGGATCAAAATCAAACGAGTTTGAAACCAAAACAAGTAATCCATTAATCAAAATCAAAATTTATAAACACCAGAAGAATGAAAACCAAACTAAAATCAATTTATTTATTTATTTTACTCATTGAAGATCGTCTTGTTGTTGTTGAAGATCGGTGACCTTTGAGCAGTAGTTGATGATGGCAACATTCAGATCTGGTGCCATTTTGAGTTAAATATATTCAGTTCCACATCTGAATATAGGAACTGAATATATGGGTTGGGGTTGGGGGATGGCGGTGGTGGAGGGGCAGTGGTGGGGGTGTGCAGCGGTGTTCTTGGTGTCCATATGAACAAGATGAATATTGTTGTTTCTCTCTCCAAAACATCAATTTTCTCTCTCTAAAAACAGAATTAAATATGTGATGAAAGCAACACCTTACTTTCTTTTCTTCAAGAGCTTCGATAATTGCTTCGATCCTTAGATTTGGTGGCTTCAATAGAAAGGAATGAGTATAATTGCTTCGATCCTTAGATTTATCTCCATGGACTTTAATGGAGAAAATGATGATATGCAGTTGAAGATGAAGGAGATATGAGGGACGATATTTATAATTTGTTGCTTTTAAAAATGAAATAATAATCTATAAATGGGATGTTTGGTGAATTGTGAGGTTATGGGCATTAATGATCATGTCAAATCAATGGGGGAAGAGTTCTTGGGTTGGGTGATAGATGTATAATGACTAATATACCCTTAGAGGCATAAAACAAAATAAGATGACTTTGGACACGTGGATAAATATAGGCCACATATTGAGTTTGCTAAGTTTTTTACCAAAATGGGGTTTTTTACATAGCATTTCCCTATATATATATATATATATATATATATTTATGCTTATTAGTCAAATCCAAAGATTACGTATCGAATTCAAATAAATTATATGTAACAATAAATATAAAGGTATATTATTTATTTATTATTTTGACGACATTTCTATAACACATTTAACGAATTTAAAGTTAAATCTGTTACATAAGCGATGTTATACCTATATACACTTGTCAATTCAAATCCTCCGTCATGATTCCGATCACTCATGTACCTTCGTTTGCCATATAGAGTTACCTCGGTGTTCCGTCCTCCTAATCTCATACACTTGTCAACACTTGGATAATCGGAAGACTTAGCAATTATGTGAGTATACTCGTATTCCCCTCTTTTACTTTTACCACTTTTGGGGTGTAACATGTTTACTTATCAAAAACTTACACATGAACATTTTGCTTAAACATATGAACATTCCTATAACATGCTTGTAAATGTGATTGCTTGATACTTTAAACTTGGGTGAAACTTATGTGTTGAACTTATCATTAACTTCGTACGAGCCTAACCGTGACATATGTAGCGCTATAGGATTGACGACCCGCCCGTAGACTTGTGGTTATGTCATGAGCATCTTGCGTCTCATTTGGTTTGATATGTTAGACACATGCCATATTTATTGTTTATCTTGAATCACATGCTTGCTATGAGGAATTGTTTAAAACTTATCTTTTGTTATGTACGTACCAAACTTGTATACTAGCCTTTGCTTTTGCATTGAATTGTATTTTAAACATGTTACAGGTTGATGATGACGATGCTATGAAAAGAAGTAGCGTTGAGGCCTAGATACACATATAGACGCTTAGGTTTAATATGTTGTATCAATTTTTGCTTATGTTGTTATGTATTACTTTTGGAACTTGTTGTTATTTGAGTTTATGTAATGTTGACAATTTGAAGTTATGAAATGAAATGGGAATTATTTAAATATTGTCACAAATAGCGTTATGATGTCTCTAGCAATCTTCACACTTCGTCTCATCCCGATGTTTCCGCCATTGGTTGGGGTGTGACAGATTGGTATCAGAGCCATAACTATAGGGAATTAGGAAAAGTAGGAATGCTTTAACCTAGTCTATAGTTTTAGAGATTTATTCTTACGTCTTGCTTGAAACTACTTGCATGCTACTCTATTTGCTTTTATTTATTCGTTTTGACGTTTTAAACATATATGTCGCTTGTGTGTTAATACATGACGTGCTATTCTTGTGTGACAATACTTGTCTTATTATGTGTCGATACTTGATCTATTGATCTATTCTTTGTGTGTTATTCTCGACATGCCTTTTATGTGCTTATACTTGTTCGTTATTTCCTTTAACATACGCCTTTTTCCAAGGCATTATACTCGATTTTTGTCAAACACGAAAACACTCATATTACACAAACGAGACGAGTTTGCCAAAATAGGCGTGAAACCCACAATTTGGTAAACGACTTTCATTCCGTTTGATTCTATTTTTGCACGAAATTCACCATTAAGTTAGGAGTGAAATCCACATCTTAATGGAAATTTCAAATTTAAATTCGTCAAGTTAGGGTACGAAGTCGACAAGTTAGGGGTGAAACCCGCACCTCGTCGACTAGTCCCACTCCTTGATTTTCAAAAATCCAGCCAAGTCTCGAAATTTTGATGGATTGGGAACATGTAGTAACTGGAAGGGTGAGTACCGTTAGCCGAGATATCGGCGAGAGTATTCCACCTATTAGGCCAAAGCATGTTTCTCAATTTCAAAGATCTTTCGACCACTTTGGTTAGTCAATGTTCTGTTTGGAACCATCCAAGTTTTATTCGAGCTTGCGCTTTATTATTTTCGATCTTTTGACAAATTTGAACAATTTTTTTTTGAGATTTCATTTTGCGCACACATCATACTCTTACTTTTCATACGATTATACATTATTAGCATGCATGATTTCACGTAATTTTAATTACACTTTTGTAACGAGCAGAGACATATCATCAAGATAGGAGTGATTTCCTTACCTTGACGATTAACTCCGCTTCTTTTCTCATCTTACAACGACCTCACCAACGGATTAGGGGTGATTCCCTTACCTAAGTGATCGTTACCAACGCTTTCTTTTAATAGGCTATATTATGTAAACACGATCATGTTTATACCTAAATCATTTATCATGTATTTCAAAATGCTTCATTTATTTAAACGTACTTCTTATTCTATAATCTATTTTCACATCACTCGCATACACAAAAATTTTAAATGTTACCATAAACGCGTGTTCCTCGATTTTCAAAAATTTCATGAAATACTACTTGCCAGCCTAGTCGGTTTAATAAATCCGTTGCCCACAAATTCACCAATCAACGTAAACATTGAAACACGCTCCTCTCACACCATTAAACTAGAGATTGTTATTCTCAATTGAGAATCAAATCAACTTTTTCGCACACACCTATAAAATATTATCAATATTATTTAATCATTTACTAAAATTCCTTTCAAAACCAATGAAACACTTTTCAACAATCACTAAGTTCATGTACCAAATTCCTTTCTAAGGATCAACTTTTTCACAAGAAGCTGTAAGTTTCAAAATTTTCTAACACAAAGTTACTAAAAACGATGCAAACTTATTAATCTCTATAACTTTTTCAAAACCCCCACTCGATATGACAATTAAATTCAAAACATGTGGGCAAGGAAACTTCATAAGAACCGACAAATTTTCAACTTATGTAAACTCTATTAAAAAAAAACTGCAGTAGCCTTTCCATTCCTTTACAAAGTATTTCCCCATAACCCATAGATGTTTTATACTCTCTTTACATTCACAAACTAGAGTCTATATTTCGTGACAATTCAATCTATTTTAACTCCACGTTTTGCGCAAACACCTATTTATGCATACCATTTTACACGTTTTAGACAATATCGCACAAAGATCTCACGCGTGTCACTCATTCTCTGTTTCTTTCATACTCCAAACTTTTAATATTTTACGCGCATGAACTCGTGAGTTTCGGTGTATACTATAAACAAAATCATTATTTCCTACATCCATACTTATACATTTTATGCCTTCACTTATGTTCACACTTACGCATTTTGTTATACTCATGATTCAAAATTCATACATATTACGTTCATACATACACTCGCAATTATACATTTACGTTGTACTTACATTCATGATTATACTACATTCATATTCATGATCATACACTTTATGTTTTCATTTACGCTATACAACTTGTTTACACTTATACTCATACACTTATTTTTTTTCCTACTTAAACCTTCATGTTGTACACGTATATTCACGTTCATATCTATGCTCATAGATCTTATGTTCACACTTATACTTGTATTCATACTCATACGTTTTATGTTTATACTCATACTTACGTGTATATTCATACTTAAACGTATATTTATGCTCATACATTCATTCATACTCATGATTCATACATTCGTACCCGTATGCGAGCGTAATCCGAGGGATTCGCTTACGTGGGTCCCATACATACTCAAGCATGGACTTGCTTATATACTATATTCTTATATGTGCACATTCTTATTTTTAAAATTATGTATACCCTGATTCATACACAACTAGTACAAGCTATGCGGATCATGTGACGATCAAAATAATCGCGGGTGCACACGGGATTATAGTGATGGGCGTATGAAAACCATAGAGTGTACTACTGTGTATGGTAAGGCACGGAAAGTAACATGACACCGAATACGAAACGGACGTAATGTGGTCAAAACATGGTGGATACACCGCTGGTACTTCCTATATATAAGTGTTTTCACCATATTACCAAACTTTCGTAAAACGTGCCATGAGAAGTTCAGTGTTTTACAGACTTTTTGGACCTAATACAAACTTTAAACAACTCACAAACGCATTATATCCGATTATCCCGATGAGACGTCATTCTTAGCACGCTACTTTCGTCTATCCGATACTTATGCTATTCTTATACTCATAATCGTTAGTAGATCAATCGTTCACCCTCATACCTCAATTATTCTTTGTTTTCTCAAACTCCAAAGCCTCAATTTTAAACAATCCTCTTCTGTTTGCCAAACCCTTTCAAGTCTTCCTTCTGAATAAATTTCGGGACGAAATTTCCTAAAGGAGGGGAGACTGTAACGCCCCGCGTTTTCATAACTTTCCATTTTTAGAAACCATTGTTCATATTCCTATTTTTTAGAAACTTTGTATCCTAGTATTCATCATTTCGTTAATTCGATTAATTAATCGTCAAAAAAAAATCTTTATCTTTAATTCAACTCATTATAAATATGGTTATTTACCCATTGTTTAAATTAATTAAATTAATTAATTTTGCCATTTAAAAGTTTATTTTTATAATAATAATCTAGTTAGACTCGTTAGATTTTAAGTTAGTAAACTAACCTAGTTTGTTTGTATTATAAAGTTAACTTTCTTTAAATATATAAATATATATATATGAGTATGATAAATAAATTAGTTAGTTAAACCACGAGGACCATTTGTGCAAATTCACTAACTAGACCCTCCTATATAAGAGAACTAAACCCTAAAACCTTCTTGATCAGCCGCACAATTATGTTCCCTGTTTCTCTTGTGTCTGCAACTCCAAAAACAACACACACACAAGGCCATTGATGCACAAGACATACTATCATCATCATCTTCACGCACTCCATCCTTGTTCCCTCTCTCTCTCGCGATTCATAAAACAAACACAGGAGTTCATCTTTTTGCCTCCTTCAATCAAACCCAAACAATCAGACACCTGCTCCTCTCGACCTCCGATTCCGACAACCAGCAGCGGCGACAGTCGCTTAGCCCCGATTCGGCTCGATTTCGGTCGGTTGTTTCAAGTTCCGGTTCGGGTCGAGTCTGTTTCTTCGGTGGTTCGGTCTTGTGCCAGCCGATTCAGTTTTTGTTCGGATCTCGGGATGAGACAAATCAGCGGGTCAAGGTCTCGGGTTTGAGTTCCGGTCGGCATCAGTTTGGTTCGAATCTGGATTCAGCTTAGTTTCCGATTCAGTTTTGGTTCTCGGGTTTGTTTGTCATCGGTTCAGTTCAGGTTAGTCCTGGTTCAAACTTTGGTCTCTATTTTCTATTCAGGTCTTGATAGTTCCTTCATTATTCAGCAAGTTCGGGTCAGCGGCTCAGTCAATGGTTCAGTTCGGGTCAGTGGCTCAGTCAATGGTTCAGTTCGGGTCTTGTTCGGTCCGGTCAACGATTAGTTAACAACTCAGACGGTTCAAGCTTCGGGTCGGTTTTCAGCTTAGTTCAACTCGGGTTCGCGTCGGAAGCCTCGGGTTCGACCTAGTTCAGATTCAGTTCAGGTTTCAAGTTCGGTCAGTTTCCGTTTCGGGTTTTATTTTGCTTAAACTTTGATTCGTGTCCGGTTAACCTTGTTCCATTTCTGTTCAGGTGCACTCGGTTCAATTTCGGTTCGGTCAAACCAGGTCAAACCTGGTCAACTGTGGTCAAACAGACCACGACATTCAGATTCGATGTTCGGTATAATGTTAATGCTTTGAAGTTTATTTTATTTTCTTATGTCCATATTATTCTAATTCGGAAAATCGACGCTATGTACCATGTAACATTACTTATTGCTTTATAATTACCGTTTAGATTCGTAAAACATTACTTACTTGAACCATACGCTAATCGTGTCTCCGTAACTCGTATACATAAATATCTATTGTTTCGTATATTTTGTTGAGTTTTGGATGTATAATCGACAACTTGAGTTGTCTGGATCATCCTAAAACAAGGGAAATTCTGCCCGTTTTTCGTCAATATATATATATATATATATATATACCTATTATTCTTTCGTCGAAATATATATTTATCAAATTCTCTTTTTCGCAAAAATATATTATTATCTAGTATTCTTTTCGTCAATATATATATATATATATATATATTTATGCTTATTAGTCAAAGCCAAAGATTACGTATCGAATTCAAATAAATTATATGTAACAATAAATATAAAGGTATATTATTTATTTATTATTTTGACGACATTTCTATAACACATTTAACGAATTTAAAGTTAAATCTGTTACATAAGCCATGTTATACCTATATACGTACATCCAACTCCAATTCAAATCCTCCGTCATGATTCTGATCACTCATGTACCTTCGTTTGCCATATAGAGTTACCTCGGTGTTCCGTCCTCCTAATCTCATACACTTGTCAACACTTGGATAATCGGAAGACTTAGCAATTATGTGAGTATACTCGTATTCCCCTCTTTTACTTTTACCACTTTTGGGGTGTAACATGTTTACTTATCAAAAACTTACACATGAACATTTTGCTTAAACATATGAACATTCCTATAACATGCTTGTAAACGTGATTGCTTGATACTTTAAACTTGGGTGAAACTTATGTGTTGAACTTATCATTAACTTCGTATGAGCCTAACCGTGACATATGTAGCGCTATAGGATTGACGACCCGCCCGTAGACTTGTGGTTATGTCATGAGCATCTTGCGTCTCATTTGGTTTGATATGTTAGACACATGCCATATTTATTGTTTATCTTGAATCACATGCTTGCTATGAGGAATTTTTTAAAACTTATCTTTTGTTATGTACGTACCAAACTTGTATACTAGCCTTTGCTTTTGCATTGAATTGTATTTTAAACATGTTACAGGTTGATGATGACGATGCT
Source organism: Helianthus tuberosus (assembly GCA_030545235.1). Taxonomy (NCBI): domain Eukaryota; kingdom Viridiplantae; phylum Streptophyta; class Magnoliopsida; order Asterales; family Asteraceae; genus Helianthus; species Helianthus tuberosus. The sequence continues at coordinate 20,692,069 of CM060436.1, read as the reverse complement.
ATGAAAAGAAGTAGCGTTGATGCCTAGATACACATATAGACGCTTAGGTTTAATATGTTGTATCAATTTTTGCTTATGTTGTTATGTATTACTTTTGGAACTTGTTGTTATTTGAGTTTATGTAATGTTGACAATTTAAAGTTATGAAATGAAATGGGAATTATTTAAATATTGTCACAAATAGCGTTATGATGTCTCTAGCAATCTTCACACTTCGTCTCATCCCGATGTTTCCGCCATTGGTTGGGGTGTGACAATCTCTTCCTGTGATCTGTTTGAATTTCTCAGCTCTTCTCAACACGCTCGCCATACACCACTTGATATCCATTAATTCCATTTCTTCAGCATCAATCTGATTGTAATCCTCTTTTGTCAACATTGGATTTCCGATCCTTCCTGCAACTAAACTCCCATACGACTCTAAGACAGTCACCAACAAAGACATGTGACTTTTTGCAACTTCTTCAGAATAATTTTGATCATTTTCAAGATTTAGAGCAATGTTGCATTGAAGTACTTTGCCACTTTTTGTTGCTGAAAAATTTGGATCAAATGAAGGATATGAAGAAAAACTCATTTTGCTATTTGATCCTTTAGATGACCCTCCAGAAGAATTTTTAGCATTGAATGATGATGTGTATCGGGGGTACGAGTAAAAACAGTTGGAATTAACTATAATCTAGACACTCTAAGCTTTAAATTTATAATTAGACTCGATCCTTAAAATTAAACCACACAACCGGCAAGTGTACCGATCAGTATAGTATAGTAAAATTAAGTCCGGGTTGTCGAACCCAAAGGAAAACAGTTGAATTACGTTAAATAGTTTGTTTATACTAAATTTTACACACAAATAAGTATTTTTGTATTTTTTTTTTATTTAAAGGGGGGTTTTTGCTTGAAACGTAAATTAATTGAAAGCTAATTAAAAATTAACTAGAAACAGTTTATAACAAAGATTTAACAATAAAGATAAAAGACTATCTAGGTTAGAATCCCATTTGTTAATAACATACTTTCTACCGGGTAATTGTGTGATATGAAACCGGGATCTTTAGATGTTAAATCCTAAAAGACAACGTATAGGATTCCCAATCATTCTTAGGAATGCTACTATGTGACTTTTAAGATTTATTTTGATTACCGATTTTTACTAGACTTCCTTACGGTCGTCTAGTGTTCTTTGATAAGTGCATGGAAAGACTTACTTCCTTACGGTTATAAGTCTAAGCAATTTAAGAAAACTTTGATTGGTTTAATAGACAAGTTAGCGACAATTTAACTAAAGATGGTTTCTCACAAAACACAATTTTAGCAATACACTTTTACTCGACCTATTAATATTTTTATACCTTACAGCGTTAAAAATAGTAGAACATTAAAACCGGATTAATATTGATCATTAGTTCTATGGTTTATTTCACAATACCACCATAAGATTACCCAACCCATTTAAGACTTTGAATATCAACATAATTCTTTTTATGAAAATACATTCACCGGAATTTATGTGAAACAAATGATCAAAGTAAAATCAAGTTAAAATATGCATATACACCAAACATGTAACTTAGATTATTTACTTAACAAGAACAAACCATAATCACACAATACCCGATAAAAATTACATATTAACAAATGTTCATCATAACCTAGATAGTTTCAACGTTTAGCTACACATTATGTTTAACAACACACATGAACAAGGTCTGAAAATAAATGAAAACATGATACAAAACGAGATGAAACCTGAAAAACGAAGGATTATCGAACTCGGGTCGAATAAGACGTGAACCGAAGGCTTCTAAACTTCCCGAGAACTTCGAGGGTCTTCACCGACACTTCCAGGAGCTCCAAACTGCTTGAAAGCAGGCTTATTTGATGTATTTCGTAGTTGTGAAGGTGTAATTTTCGAGTGAGGATGAAGAGCTATTTATAGTTGAAATTTTTGGCTCTGGGCATCTCTTGCGCACCGTAACAATATGGGTGTTGCGGTGCGCAAGTCCTTTTCACCTACTACGCGCACTCAGAAAAGTGCTTGCGCACCGTAACACTATGGTTGTTGCGATGCGCAAGTCTCACCTACGTAGTTCCACTGATAAAGTGCTTGCGCACCGTAACAACTTGGTTGTTACGATGCGCAACGCCTTTTCTGTGGAAACTTCTGTTTTGTCTCTTTTCCTTGCGCACTGTAACAGTATGAGCCTTGCGGTGCGCAAGGGTTGAATTAGGTCATTTTCTTGGTTTTCTTTGGCACGTTTCCCTGATGCATTGTTTCCTTCTTCGATCTTTTACCGTTTTCTCACATAATCCACAGATAATTCTCCAATTCCTGCAGATTTATAATTTTACCGAATCAGTATCAAATACAACGGAGAAACGCACACAATCTATCTGAAACAGGGGTTATCTGATATAAAAGATGTGTATAATTCTAAACACATCAAATATCCCCACACTTAACCTTTTGCTTGTCCCTAAGCAAAATCCTAAACAACATATCAAACTTTAAACGATTGAACAATAACGCATGTTAAAACAAATTACAAAATTTTTAAACACAGAGGTTTCACAAGACTTACGACGTTCAAAAGGGTGATAAATCAAGAAAATGAAACGAGAAACCGAGAATACTTAATCAAACTTTTCTTACCTTTAAGTAATTAATTATGCAAAAACAACACCACTCACTGAATTCACTCTTCTCTCGGATAATATATATGTATAATTTCAAGTGAACTCTCAAATCCAGACTATGTAGCATGACTACTATAAGCTTGTACGTCAATCAAATCTCTACCTAATTGTTAAAAATTGATACAAATGTCGAGGACTGAATGGATAGGTAAGGGTTAACAAGAGTTTTTACGATAAACCGAAAAATACATGATAAGAATATACAATAACATGATCTTTTGATCACAACTTTATTCTATTTTTTTCATTTTTTTTTCATATTAACAATATCACAGTAATAACGTTCCGGCTTACAAAGGGTAACAATAGCAAGTAATAGGTACAAAGTGGTGTCTAAAGGGAAAATGCGAATTTTTACAGAGAAATGGTGATCCTAATGCCTCTTTGTATCAATAATTAAACCAAAGGTTTTGAAATGTATCGAAACGTACAAGTTCTAAAGTAATGCTACAAGTCGGTAAACACACATGAAACGAAAGTAGTGTTTTTGTAATAAACACTTTTAGGCTCAAATCTCACCGTCATGTGGTAATGTAAGGGTTATAGGTTTTGTTATTGCATAGTTAATTTACTTTAAAGTTAGAAAAATTATTTTAAGTATCTCGTAAAAATTTTCACAAAAACTTGATCTAAAAACCTACTATCCCGCAACTTAAAGAAACATGTATTTTTGGATTTTGTAAATTCTACATTTAACTTGTTTTTAACAGACGTTTTTGCAAAATTTTCAAGTTTTCAATGCGTCTAAAGGATCGGGACAAGTTATTATTATTTTTTTATTACTTTTTTTTATTTTTTTTTATATATAAATTCTCTCATCCCCACACTTGAAAGACACATTGTCCTCAATGTGTGAAAACGAGAAATGTAATTAAACACACTTGCAGAAATTAAACACGCATGCTGAAATTAAAAATGTTACTTCCCTGATGTGTTGTCTTATATCCGAATATGTGTTGCCTTGTCGTAATATATCAATTTCTGGTTCAATTCCTGTATACGACGCTTGCAGAAAAATAAGTAACGCATCAGAAAGAAATAAACATAACACGCATAAATAAAAACACACCAAACCAAATGTAAATATATACAAACAAAAAAAAGTACTAGTGTCAAATACAGCGAATAAAAATAGACTATGGTGGTGCAGGCTGATCATGTGGAGGGGGGGCGTGAAGCTGATCCCTGATGCTCTGAAGTAGAGTAAATTTCAAAGTTCGTCCTTTATGTATGTCATATATTACAAAGTATGTCCTTTATCTTTAATAACCTCAGAAAACATCCTTAATGGTTGAAAAACCAATCAGGTTATCTCCTTTACCCTAAACCTTGTTTGTTTTCCCAGTTAAGTCAGGTCACGTGAGAAGCACATGAGGGCATTAATGTCATTCTACCTACCAATTACAAAAAATACCCTTAAAACAACCCTACCCTCACTCACCCCACCCCTTTCTTCTCCACTCTGTTTCTCCCTGTAGAGTCTGTACACCATTATCAACATTCAACAACAAATTCATTTTCATTTCAACCAATTTCATCAATGATGGCGGCTCATCTATGGCCCCTCCTTCGCCGCGGTTCACCGACTCCACTCTACCACCACCAGCCACCACGTACAGCATCACACTGACTCTAATTACTGTGCCCTGTTATAAAAAGAAAAGAAAAAGGATAAGAGAGTTTGTGGCCACACAAGTCAGTGTAGATGGGTTTGGCAACGAGGTTAATGCAAAACTCATACCTTAAACTGGAACCTGGAACAAACATAACTCGAATCAAAACTCATACCCGAACCAAAACTCATACCCGAAACTGGAACCACTTACTTGAACTCGAGCTGTGACTAACCACCATGTTCCACTGTCGCCGTCGCCATCACCATTGAAACCCTCACCTCCGCCGCCGTCCACGGCGGCACTGTCGCCGGAGATCGACGCCGGCAAAAGGAAGTCTGTCCTCTTCCCCTCGCTGCTCACTCTCTATCTCGATCAGTCTTTCTCCCTCGTCTCTCTGCTTCCGAAACCGCCGCTCACCACCACCGAACCGCTGTTCTCCCCCCCCCCCACTGACGTCTCGCTCTCTCTCTCTCTCTTTCCGTACCGTCGCCGCCATATGCCACCACCATCTGGTGGTGGCTGTCGTCAATCGAAAATCAGAGGGGGGTGCCGCCCCCGGATTGGGGAACCGAGGAGGGGAGTGGAGATCGAGAGGTGGGGGTGTTTGGCAGTGGATTTGTGTGAGTGTGTGATTTCTCTGTGTTTGATTTGGGCTATGATTGTGTGTGTATGTTGTTTATAAGTTGCAGACTATGAAGAAGATGGATGGGTGATGTAGAGAAATGAAATTGTGAAAGGGCTTGGTAGGTAGAATGACATTAATGCCCTCATGTGCTTCTCACGTGACCTGACTTAACTGGGAAAACAAACAAGGTTTAGGGTAAAGGACATAACCTGATTGGTTTTTCAAACATTAAGGATGTTTTCTGAGGTTATTAAAGATAAAGGACATACTTTGTAATATATGACATACATAAAGGACGAACTTTGAAATTTACTCTCTGAAGTATCCCCCTCACCTCCGTCATAGTCTGTGCTATCGCAACCTGTGTCTCCCTAATCTCGACCTGCCCCTGCCTGAGCTGATCCTGTCCTTCTCTGAGCTTACCTACGCTCTGTTCTAAGGCGTCTAAGCGATCTGCCATGGTGACTCTAGCTCTGGGCTGTCCAGCCCTCTCTCGCTCGGGCACCTGATGCCGAACTGCGACAGCAGGACCCCCCTCTGGAATAGGACGTGGTGCTAAGAAACGTGGAGGGTCGCCCTGTGTCAACAGCTCTGTGATCCGCGACATGTCCTTCCTAGTAATGAGGGTGCCCTGACCCTCCCTATGAAGCCAACCTCTCGGAAAGAAATCAAAAACTCCAAGACTCTCTGCCAGGACAGTCACATAACTGCCCATACAGATCCTCGATCCCTGCCCACGTCCATGCTCTCTCTGTAGTGAGAAGAGTAGGACCATAGCAAGATTGGGCTCCTCGCCCCGCACTATACAATAAAGTGCGAATAACTCCCAGTTCGTCACTTTCTCGATACTCATGAATCGAGAAAAGACGGTGCAGGCGAGGATCCTGTGAATGAATCGATGAATAGGATCTCGAATCTGTGAGGCAGGGATCCCTGGGGTGTACTCACCATCAGCAATGGTGGTCCAGAACTCCATCAACTGTGTCATAGTGACACAGCGCGGTAACTCCCTGTCTGACCACCCCATGTAACTCTCAGTGAAGACCGGCTGTGTGGTCTCCTCCTGAGTATATAAGCGAGCGTGGACGGCAAACTGGGCAATAGACATGATGTGTGTCTGCCGGCCCAACGCAAAGCCAACAGCTGATGCAGACGAGAGGCGCGCTGAATCGAGTGAAAATGTGGATAAGAACTCAATAGTGAGCTCATAAAAAGACTCGCGCCTCTCGTCTAAAAGCTTCCTCCAGCGAGGAGTGAGCAAAGCCTCTAATCTCGCTCTGGCCTCCATAGTGTCCATCAGGCGCCAATCGATCGTCCTCGCCACATGAAGACGTCGTCTAACCAAGCGCTCCATAATACGATGCTCCTCCGATCCGTCCTGGAAGTCGAGGAGCGTACTCTCTGTGATCTCTGGAAGTGGTGACGGTATCGGCTCATGTATTCCCGGTGGGTTGGGAACTTTATACATTCCCGGTGGGTTGGGAACTTCACATATCTTCCCACAGGTTGGGGACTTCATTTATTCCCGGTAGATGGGAACTACATACACTAAATGAAACTCTACCAAGAAAGTCCCTTACATTTATACAGATTAATCGCTGGGAGCGAACGGGATACTAGTTGATAGCGCTATTAGGTTTGACAACCTCACACCGTGCTGGGAGCCGGGCGTGAACTATTATCTGGAAAGTTGGTTAATGATGGTAGACATTGACCAAAGGGAAAACAACAATTACGTCAAAGTTTCGGTACTGCATAGTTTAGTGGATCATATATGGGGTAGCTCCCCATGGCTTAATTACTACTTGGTAACTACATACAATTAACGTTTTTGGAATAAAACGAGAAAACATTTTTTTTGAAAATCGTGAACTCGCCAACTTTATGTTGACACACTACTGCATGCTTGCAGGTCCGTAGATGCCGCGCTGGAGTTTGCTGGGAGCGTTGTGGGGGTCGTCTAGAATCCGCTATTGGATTCCAACATTTGAACTTATATTTTAAGCTACTTATGAACTTCATGCTTCTACTAAACATTTGAAACTTATTTTTAAGCTTGCTATGCGTTGGAACTTTATTTTAAACTATTGTGTTCTAGACTTATACGTTTTGTCACTAATCACATTGAGGATGGTTTTACTTTACTTATGATATATGTTCAGTGTGATTGGTGGCTTGATCCTGGGCAGTCACACGCCTCGCGGTGATACTCCGCATGTGGAATTTGAGGGTGTGATAACCACCGTTATCTACCGCCGTAACACCTTCAACATTATGACTTTTGAAACCAAATTATCACCCGGTAAGTTCTGATCACCACCGGTAACCTAATAATACTAATCCTCGTCCTCTTATTCATCATACACCGGAGGAGAATCATAGATAGTGTCGCCATTGGGAGGATGCTCCTCATCCCCGGATAACTAGTCCCGAACAAGTTCTTCCAGTTCTGTTTCCTTCCATGACGAAGAGTCCTTAAGATCCTGGATCCGTTTCTTGAGGCGCCTAATCTCGTGTTGTAACTCGAGATCGCGGACTCATTTTCGGAGTCTTTTGATTTTAAGATCCCATTGGTCGGGATAGATTTTATAACTGCCTCTGTCTGCGGGTCTGTTAATAGAATATCAATCTCTACCATGGACACGTGAATCGAACAAACTTCTGTTGTTGCCTTGCGATTCTACGATCGAGCAAGCATCTCTTTCCACGCAGAGCCATTTGAGAAACCAAAGCTCTGATACCAACTGATGCAGTTTCTCACGCAATCAAATGGCTCAAGAACAATTGACTAATCGAAGACTATAAACGAAACAAAAGGTTCAAGAACAACAATCTTTCTATTAAAATTCAACCAAAAACATACTAAAACATAAACCCTAGATCCTAATTCATAATGAATAAAAAAGAGATAAAACAGAAAATTTGAATTTTAAATAAATAAAAGATATGTATGCTCCTGCATCAAGTGCTGAAAAAGAGGAGAGGGAGACAACAACAAGAGCAAAAGCTTGCAAAACATATCGCTGAGGAAGACGATGATGATATTTGATTTTTGTAATCATTAAGGTAGCAACTTCATCATATTATCAAATCAATAACTGTCCATTCTCTCTTCAACATCCCGACCCTTCCTTCTTCCGTAGATTTGAAAATCTCCTTTATTCTTTCTCTATTCAAGTAATATCTCTTACAATCACAATATTACTCCTCTCCACCACACACGACCATAACCATCAGAATAGAATACCTAACGCTATCTTCACTCTCGTGGTCGCTATAACTGTATGTTCTCCTCAAACTCCACCACCCTCTGTCACCTACAATCCATTTTCCATCCATATGTTTCTCAAAAAAGAAAAAAAAAAACAAAAGAAAAAAAAAAGTTAAAAAAAAAACATCGACCTACATCACCATTACACATGGTTACATCTTCAAACACAACTTCTCCATCAATATCAGTTAGGTTTTGCAAAACCTATAATCCTATCACTGCCACAACCATCATTCTATCTTCTATCTTTTATTGCATTCACGCTATAAAAAAACCACAAAATATATCTTCTATTGCTTCATCTACTTCATTTTCGCTTACATCTTCAACTTCATCAACTTCTTCTCTTTCTTAAATACCACACTGATCCACTGTTAACCAAGATTGGACTTATCCTACGGTCGTCCATCTTGTGGGAGCATATTAAGGAAAATGACTAACTCAAGATGATCAAAGAGAAAATCAAGTCCATCACATTAATCAGTCAAAACCGTTTGAGTGATTGTCTCCCACATTATAGTCTTGCATGTATTTGTAATTAAATGTATTCCTTAGAATTAGCTTTCTCTTTTTCTATTTATATGTCTTATTGTAATAGACAAAGCATGGTTGATCAATTTCTCCGTTTGAGTGATTGTCTCCCACATTATAGCCTTGCATATATTTGTAATTAAATGTATTCCTTAGAATTAGCTTTCTCTTTTTGTATTTATATGTCTTATTGTAATACACAAAGCATGGTTGATCAATTTCTTATAAGTGAGCGAGTAGATGTCAACTTGCTTTAATCAAACATAATACTTGTTAGAAGATATGATGAACAAAATTGGGATAAACCACATTTTCTAGTGATAGATGTTTAAATGCTATTAACTTCTCAAGGTTTGACAATCAATTTATCGTCCGCCAAGAAGATAAAACAAATGTAAAAGAAACATCCTTTTATGGTTGTTGCTATAAAACCCCTGAATCTTGTATATCCAAATTTACGCATGAATGAGTAGAAGTTGACTCTAGTTGCAATTGTCTTTGGGGTGTTGTAGCGTCGTTCTTCATCTCCCTGATCCAGGCTATAAGGTGTCAACATACAAAACTCGGTAGAAGGTCCATCGGGTTGAAGCATGCAGACAATCACATATATGAGAGATATATCATCATAAGTAGTATGTTTCGATACAAGTCGAAACATCACAACCCCATGTTTGAACTATGTTGGTCTTGGCAATAATACCCTAGGGTTTAACTTCACGGGAAGGAATCAAAAATAGCTAAGAATAATGTAAACAAGAGACAAAATTTTGATTATTTTTTTTGTTAATATGTTTTCTTAATTCTTAATAATATTGGCAAATTAGTTTATTTAATAATTTAAAAAAAAGTGTTTGCATGTCTATTGATTTTAGAGTTCACGTTTGACAAATTTATGTTGTGTACTGGTTTCTGAATTGTACATGTATACATACTTGTTTTGTTAATGGTAGAGTTGTTATCCTTGCTTATATCTAAATAATATTTTCATCTACGGCATCAATAGAAAAGTCAACCATGATTATCACTTTTACTCTTCAATGTAATGATCTGATAATAGATTACATTTTAATAAAGTTTTGGGCAGGTGGATTTTTTTTTAAGCATTTAGTAATAAAAACTAAAGAAACAATTTTGAAGCATTATACTCTTATACAATTAGCAACTTGGGTTATTTCTTATTTGTTTAAAAGTCATACCCTTTAGTTCATTTTACTCACACCCTTTATATAAAAAGTAACTTAAGACACAATGGTTTGGATCACACCCCTTCAAAGAGTCACAACCCTTCAAACTACTTTTAAAAATTTTACATACCTCTTACAAAAAAAAAGTCACAACTTTTAAATATGTCACACCCCTTAAAAAGTCACAATCTTTCAAACTACTTTTAAATATATCACACCCCTTATAAAAAAAAGTCGCAACTTTTAAATATCACACCCTTTAAAAAGTCACAACTCTTCACACTACTTTTAAATTAGCAACTTCGGTTATATCTAATTTGTTTAAAAGTCACACCCTTTAGTTCATTTTACTCACACCCTTTATATAAAAAGTAACTTAAGACACAATGGTTTGGATCACACCCTTTTAAAGAGTCACAACCCTTCAAACTACTTTTAAATTTTACATACCCCTTACAAAAAAAAAAGTCACAACTTTTAAATATGTCACACACTCCTTAAAAAAGTCGCAACCCTTCAAACTCGTTTTAAATATATCACACCCCTTATAAAAAAAGTCACAACTTTTAAATATCACACCCCTTTAAAAAGTCACAACTCTTCACACTACTTTTAAATATATCACATATTCACACCCTTACAAAAAGTCACAACTCTTCGTATATAAATATTTGTTGAACTGGTTAAAAGAAATCTTTAAACTAATATAATTAACACAAAATTTTGGAAATAATCGGTGGAATTCTAATATGCATGACATGACATGAAATAGCATGAATTAAATTGGATTTACCAAATTTTGGAAATAATCGGTGGAATTCTAATATGCATGACATTTTCAGTGGGACGCTTGTAAAAGAGGGTCCTAAAAATCTATTTAATAGGACTAATGAACTTTTGGGGTCCTTTTATAATATATTCTACTAAATCGGTGTCCTAAAAAAACTATTTAATAGGATGGATGATTTTTGGGGGTCCTATTATCATATAATTTAATAGGACACTTAAAATGTATGTTGGGATTGAACCCTATCAGAGGAACAGATAATTAAAGCCAAAAATGGATCAGAGCAGTGGATCCAGAATAAGCAGATGTTTACATACAAATCTCTCCCCTTGAAAGTGGTTTCATATCTGCTGACCTCCTATCTGCTGATCTTACTAAGTGCTGACTTACAACTGCTGCCTTGCATCTACTGCCCAATGTCAAAGACTGATGGAAGACCAAAGCTCTGCTGATTCAATCTACTGCCTTGAGTCTAGTACTGCTGATCCGGACAAGCATTGCTGGGTTCACAGCAGTGGAAGGATGCAGCAGCTGTTTAAGTGTCTTTTATGTAATGAAATGTAATAGCAGTAGTTTGTACATCAGTGTTTGTATAGATCAGAGGTTAGAGTTTGTTAGGAGGTTAGATGTCACTTTCATGGTGACGTCAGCTAAGATGCTCAGTGGTTTGGTAAGTGCCTATAAATAGTTCAGTACTTTGTACTGTTCTATTAGCTCTTTTGCAACATCGTCTTACTTGCACGAACAAACAACTGAGCTCTGGCTGAGGGGGAGTTTGCATTCGTTCATCAATCATTGTAATCGTTATTGAAACAAATTCAATCTTTCGATTCATTGTGAAAAGATGTTTGATTAAAGTATTACTCTCGTTTGATTGTATGCAAAGTTTGTTTTCATCATAATTCCGTTGCACAACTCTTTCATTTTCATCTTAATTTCAAACGAAAATACAATCAGAAACAAACTCAGATCCAACAATTGGTATCAGAGATTGGACAGTCAAATTTGATTTAACAATCATTTTGACGTAAATAGTTCAGCTCATAACAGTTGATACTGATCGTTTGTTCGTCCGTTGAAAAACAGAGCAAGGATTAATCACCATTAAAGTTGATTTCTCAGTGTCTGTAAAACAACAAGAATGACGTCACAATCTCAGGATGATAAAAACAACATCGGCTCGCTTTTTAAACCACCTATGCTAAAAAGAAATGAGTACAACATCTGGCAGAGAAGGATGGGTCACATCCTTGCTCAACAAAGCACAGGTTGTTGGAGGTCTGTCACCTTTGGTCCCCATGTTCCTTCAGTGCCAAGCGCTGAAGATGCTAAAAAGTTCGTTCCAAAACCAATTGAAAATTATACCGAAACCGACTTTCAAAAGATCGAACTAGATGCTAAAGCGTTTAGCATCATAGCATCTGCGCTGGCCAATGAGATATATGCTGGACTGTTACACTGTAACAGTGCCAAAGAGTTATGGGACGCACTTAAGGAACAGTTTAGGGGAACCGAAGAAGTCATAGAAAACAATAGGGAAATCCTGAACCAACAGTATGAAACATTTTGTTATGTTAAAGGTGAATCACTAACGCAACAATTTGAGCGTTTCAGTTGTCTCATCAGTGAACTGAGGCTTGTTAACACCACTTTTACAAACTTAACTCAAAATAGCAGGTTCCTCAGGTCACTGCCAGAAAAATGGGACACCATAGCTTTTGTCACCCGAAACTCACCTGAGTTCAAGGATCTGACCTTGACCCAACTCCACGGTCGACTCCTGACCTACGAAAGGGAGTTGAACCAGAAAAGGAGGTTACAAGAGTCAGGAAAAGTTACTGATGATTACACTTTTGGTAATACTGCTCTTCTGGGTCAAGAAGAATCTGGGAGCAGTGGTAAGGATCAGGGTTATGATCACTTCATTGACATAACTGCTGGTGCAAATTTTAACAACCCTGATCCTCACTCTGCTAGTTATGCATTTACTGCAAACGAAAACCAGATGTCACATAATTTAAGCTTTGAACTCAATGATTTGCAACATTTTGATCCCACTGACTTAGAAGAGATGGATATTCTGCACCAGTTGGCTTTGCTAAGTGTTAGAACTAGCAAATTCTATAAAAGAACAGGGAGAAAATTCCCAGGACTTCATGGGAATTTGAGGGTTGGGTTGGATAAATCGAAAATCAAGTGCTACAAGTGCAATAGGTTAGGGCACTTTGCTAGGGAGTGCAGAAGTCAAAACACTGGACCAATAGTTACTCACCCTAGCTCTAACCCTAGACCACAAAGTCAAAACACTGTGCACTATACCCAATATACCCCTGCAGCTCAAGTGAACACTGCTCACTATGCTGCTGCCCCTGGCGTGCACTATGTCCAAACTACTGTTCCACAGATCCAATATGTTCAAACCCCTGTCCCCCAGGCACAAGTGCAGCCTGCACCTCAAACCACTACTCCAGCAGCAGTACAACCAGATCAACAAAGTTTTTTCACTCAAGGGTTTGTTGACTGGAGCAGTATGCCTGAAGACCTTAGTGATGAAAATTTTGCACTCTATGCTTCTAATGATTCTTCTCATAATGAATTTTGTTTGATGGCATTAGAGTCAATACAGGAGGGGGTTGAAACTGAGGAGGAACAGCTGAGTATTGAAACAGTGGATAAGGTGACTGAAGCAGTGGTTACTGCAGTGGCAAGTGAACTACTGTTGGGAGAAAGTTCAGGTACCCTGATTGAACCAATGACAGATCCATGGTCCGAAGAGGACAAAGAAGAAGAGAAGGAAGAAAAGGCTGGTGAAAAGAAGGTGAAAGCTGATGATGAAGAAGATCATCAATGTGATTGTGCAATGATGGCAGCTGCCAAGGTATCTCCTCAAGTTCTTGAAAAACTGTGTTCTGACAATTGCATAATTGCTTTTGCTAACATCAAAGAGGTGAATGAAAACCTTCGGGATAAAATCTTGACTGATGAGGTTAAATTTGAAAAGTCTTTAAAAGAACTTAAAAACAAATTGACTGAAAAGGAAAAAGAGATCAGCTGTCTAAAAGAAGAGCAAAGCATAACCAAAACCCAACTTCAAACTATGGTAGAAAAATACCAAGTTTGCAAAAAGGAGTTGGAATCTACCCAGATTACTTGTGAAAGATGGGTGGAATCCTGCAGAGGATATGAGGTGATGCTTGCTAAACAGATTGAAAGCAATGTGAAATTTGGGGTTGGTTATAGAAAATATGATGATGAACATATTGCTTTTGAAAAATCTGTCCAAACCACTGATGAAGCTACTGAGCTCATCCCCACAAATAAAAATGGCCAAGAAGTGAAAATCACTGACAAACTTGGTAACAAAATCACACTTACCAGACCAATGGGATCCTCCACTTTTAAGGAGCTTGAAGATCATCAGTTTAAACCAAAATGGTCTGATGAGTGTGATATTCTTGAAAATTTCAAGCCAATGGACTTTACATCAACTGATGGTGTTAAAGCTCCAATAGCTAAAGTCATACCTCTCAAGGACATCCCAGCAGTGGTTAAAACCTCTGCTGCAAAGGAGTCTGAAAAGAGAAAGAAGAAAGAAAAAATTGATAACTTGTTTTGTGAATTCTGTGAGAAAAGGAATCATCTAACAAAAGATTGCTTCTACTTAAAAGCTTATGATTTAAACAGAACAAGTGTCATTGTTTCAGCTGAAAGTTGCATTGTTTGTGGAAAAACAAACCACAAAACTCAAGCATGTGTGTATCTCAAAAACTTTGATGTGAAAAAGAATGAGTACATTGCTAAAACATCCTTGAGTCCATCATCATCATCAACATCTGTAAAATTCACCAAGAAACAACCACTGTTTGTGCCAGTTCAAACAGCTGTCACAAAACAGCTGAACCAAACATCTGTCAAAAGAGATGTTCAGGTTACTGATGCACCCCCTGCCAATCAGTTCAGAAAAGGCAAGGAAAAACAGTCTTACCAAAGGATTCCACACGTTTATGAGGCCTACAAAAGGCCCTCTAAACCCAGAGTGAACAGGCATCCTTTTGGTTACCAGCAGATGATTGGTCAGGACCCACAATAGTGGTTAGAAAAACACTGTCCTAAAACAGTCCAAACCCCTGTCCTAACCACTGTCCACCATTCTGCATCCATCCCAGACACTGTTGAGACCCCATCCAAAGCCCTGCTGGCTTTGGAGACCTTAATGAACTAATCATTTTACTTCATGTGCAGGGAGCTTCTGCATGCTTTGATAGTCTTTGGTATGTAGATAGTGGAGGCTCCAGGCACATGACAGGATGTAAAGCCCTCCTCAAAGACTTTAAAATCCATGGAGGGGGTGATATATCCTTTGGGAATAATAGTAAAGGGAAAGTTCTGGGGTCTGGTACAGTGCAATCTGGAAATGTAAAATTTGAAAATGTCAATCTGATAGACAATCTAAAATTCAACCTTCTGAGTGTGTCCCAAATGAGTGACAAGGGATTTGGGTCATTCTTCACAAAAGACTGTTGTAGGATTGTTGGACCAGAAATGGTCAAAAAGATTGAAGCAATAATCAAAACTGGTCAAACTAAACTTGTTGCTCAAAGAAGTGGCAATGTTTATGTTGTTGACATGTCAAAAGAGTGTCCCAGAGCTGATGCCTGTCTGTTCTCAGCTGCCTCTAACAAAGAGACAGAACTTTGGCACAGAAGGCTGGGGCACACAAATCTTAAGACAATCACTGAAATTTCAAAAAATGGTTTGGTGAGAGGCCTACCACAAAAATTGTTTTCCTGTTCTGAACACTGCATTTCCTGTTTAAAAGGAAAACAACATAAAAGTTCTTATAAGTCCATTGAAGAGTCCAAAACAACCCAGTGTTTGCAAATGCTACACATGGATTTGTTTAGCCCAGTTCAAGTCATGAGCCTCAAAAAGAAAAGATATTGTTTGGTTATTGTTGATGACTTTTCTAGGTTTACATGGACTTTCTTTTTACACTCAAAAGATGAGACTGCAGGCATCTTGCAAGACTTTGTGACACAGGTTGCAAAGCAATTTGACCTTCCAGTGAAAAGCTTTAGGAGTGACAATGGCACAGAATTCAAAAATAAGGAGTTGGATGCCTTCTGTGTGAAGAAAGGGATTGTAAGGCAGTACAGTATCCCTAGAACACCAGAGCAAAATGGGGTAGTGGAAAGGAAGAACAGAACTTTGATTGAGGCTGCCAGAACCATGCTTGCAGATTCAGGTTTGCCATTAACTTTCTGGGCAGAGGCAGTAAACACTGCTTGCTATGTTCAGAACAGAGTTTTAATAAACCCCAGGCACAAAAAGACTGCTTATGAAATTCTGTATAAAATCAAACCACTGATCTCATATTTCAAAGTGTTTGGCTGCCCATGCTTTATTTTGAACTTAAAAGATTCCATTTCAAAATTTGCAGCCAAAATTGATTGTGGTTATCATCTGGGATACTCAACCACTGCCAAGGCCTACAAAGTGTTCAATACACGGACCAAGGCAGTGGAGGAGACTTTGAATGTTAAGTTCAATGAAAATCCCAGCAAATCCTGCAGATCTGTTTAATCTTGAAAAATTTACTTTTGAAAATACTACTGTCAAGACTAACAGTGCAGGTCCATCAGAGGATACAACACCAGACTATGGGTATGAAATCATCATCCCTCAAAGGTCTGCCACAAAGGGAAAGCACCAGCTGTTCAAAACAGTTGTCAAAGCTCAACCACTGCTTCCACATCCTCAAACACTGCTGACAAAAGTCCTCAAACAGTGGATAAAAGTCAGCAGTTGTCCACTTCTTTACCTCCTATTCCACCACCGTTTGAAGCCACTGCTGGATCATCAAAGTCCCCAGCAGTGGTTAGCTCAGATGATACACATTTGCAGCCTTCACCAACAAATGCCATCATACCATACCAAGGAGATTTAATCTTCTTGAGATCTCATCCACCTGATCAAATCATTGGCAACATAAATGAAGGGGTGCTCACAAGAAGCCAAACCCAAAACATTTGTCTTTTTACTGGTTTTCTATCACTCCATCAGCCAGTCAAGTACCAAGAGGCACTGAAAGACAACAGCTGGGTAGAAGCCATGCAAGAGGAGCTCCAACAGTTTAAAAGACAACAAGTATGGGAACTTGTACCACTGCCAGAAGATGTTAGTCCAATTGGCACAAAGTGGGTCTTTAAGAACAAAACTGATGAAAGGGGTATTGTTGTCAAGAATAAAGCCAGGCTTGTGGTTCAAGGTTACAGACAGGAAGAGGGGATTGATTATGATGAAACATTTGCCCCTGTTGCAAGATTGGAAGCCATTAGACTGTTCCTGGCCTTTGCTGTCAACCACAATATGAAGGTGTTTCAAATGGATATCAAAAGTGCTTTCCTCTATGGTACAATTCAAGAAGAGGTATATGTTTGTCAACCTCCAGGTTTTGAGGATCCATTTTATCCAGATCATGTCTACAGGCTAAACAAAGCCTTGCATGGCTTGAAACAAGCACCAAGGGCCTGGTATGAAACTCTTTCCAACTTCCTACTCTCAAATGGTTTCAAAAGAGGTACCATTGATAAAACACTGTTTTTAAAATGGAGAGGGAAGGATTTAATGATTGTCCAGATTTATGTGGATGACATTATTTTTGGAAGCACATGTAACTCAATGTGTGAAGAGTTTAGAGAACTCATGACAGCTGAGTTTGAAATGAGTGCAATGGGTGAGCTGCAATGCTTTCTTGGTCTCCAAGTACAGCAAATGCAAAATGGAACTTTCATTCATCAAAGCAAATATGCTAAAGAACTTTTAACCAAATTTGATATGAATGATTGTAAACCATGCAGGACACCCATGGCAACAAATAAGCTGGTCATGTCTGATGAAAAAGATGAGCTGATTGACCAAACACTTTATAGAAGCATGATTGGGTCTTTATTGTACCTAACTGCATCTAGGCCAGACATCATGTTTGCAACATGTGTCTGTGCAAGAAGTTAATCAGCTCCCAGAAAATCAAATCTCATTGCTGTAAAAAGGATCTTCAGATACATAGAAGGTGCTCCCACACTTGGTATCTGGTATCCAGCTAATGGGAATATCAAGCTTTCAGGTTTCTCAGACAGTGACTTTGCTGGATGTAACACTACAAGGAAGTCCACATCAGGAGGGTGCCAGTTTCTAGGTGATTGCTTAGTTTCATGGCAAAGCAAAAAGCAAGCAGCTGTTTCAACATCCACTGCTGAAGCTGAATACATTGTTGCTGCAAGCTGTACCGCCCAACTCCTGTGGCTTCAAAATCAGTTACTGGATTTTGGTATCACTGCCTTAAAGACACCACTAATGTTGGACAGCCAGGCAGCAGAAAATATCATCAAAAATCCAGTTTCTCACTCTACCACCAAACACATCGACATCAGACATCACTTTGTGAGGGATTGCTATGAAAAAGGTTTGATTTCTCTGCATCATGTCCCAACTAAAGACCAGCTGGCAGATGTGCTCACAAAAGCACTTGATACAGCCACTTTTGAAAGCTTGGTCTCTAGGATTGGGATGCTGAACATGGAATAACAAGCAACATCTTGTTTTTCTATGAATAAAAGCAACAAAATGTTTTCAGAAAATCAAAAATCCATCCTTAAAAATAGCTAAAAATGAAATTTTCATTTAAATCCTTAAAAGTCTGCCATTAACCACTGATTGTTCAAAAGTCTGCTTTACTTCAAAAGCCTGTCCACTGCTGAAAGTCAACCTCTGTTCTCTCATTCCATTTGATAAACTCTGTTGTTCAAAAGCAGTGTCTTATCCACTGATATGCTATCCACTGATAGTAAAAATCATCCACTGTTCTACTACCACTGCCTTCATCAGTCACTTTCATAAAAGTACTGTCCTTCACTTTCACCAGGGGTTGTCACGTGGGCAGTACATAGTGGTCAGACCTTTTGTAACGGCTGCCACGTCAGCATTCACTTCCTTCCCTATAAAATCCCCCACTCACCACCAAAACAGGGTTTTACTGTCGAATTGAATTCTTAAAAATTCTCTTCTCAAAGCAGTTTTTCATCTCATCTTTCACAAATTTCTTCGATCATTCATCTTCAAAATGACAAAATCGAAGTCATCTTCAAAACCCTCATCCAAATCATCATCGAAAACAGCCTCTCAAAAGGCAAGCACCACTGAAATCCCATATAAACCATCTCACAATCTCTTGGGTCTTCTCACAAAACCAGGAACCCCCAAAGTTTTCGATTCCATCATTGACATCATGGCAAAATCAAAGTACAAAACTTTGTTCACCGCCGATGCACCAATCTATTTGGCGACCCAAAGAGAGTTCTGGAAGAATGCAACCCTTGAAAAACAAGGAGACACTGCAACCACCATAAACTCTTCTATAAAGGGTAAAGCTGTCCAAATCACGCCACAATCCATTTCAGAGGTCTTTCAACTCGGTGATCAGGAAGGTAAAATTTCTTTCACTAAAAACGAGTTACAAACTGACTTCATTGAGAGAGGGTATGAAGCCACAATGATGAAGAAACTTACCTTACAAAAAGGTTATTTTCCTTCTGCAACCAGATTTTTATTTCATACCCTCCTACTATGTGTTTCAAACAAAACCACTTCTTTCAATGAAATCCCTTTAAAGATTCAAAATCTGGGATATGCAATTCTTCAAGGAGAAAATTTTAACTATTCTCGGGAAATTTTTAAAGATTTGGTTAATAATGTTGAGACAAAATCATTCTTACTGTTTCCAAGGTTTTAGGTTACTATTTTGCAAAGAAACTCAGTAAGGATGATTTAGCTGTAATAAACCAAGGTGATTCTACTCAAATAAACAGTTTAACAACTGAAACTTTTTCAAGAATGCTAGCACCTTGCAAAACACAAGCAGAGGTGCCTGAGCAGATTTTAGCAGTTACAACTGCTCCTCAGGTATCTGCTGCTGAGCCCACTGCTCACGGTGATCAAAGCAGCAGACCAACTGTTTTGAAACCCACACCTAAAATCACCAAAAAGCCAACAAAAAGAAAAACTCAAAAACCCCCAACACCCATCAAAAAGGCAACTCTGGAGGATGAGATACCAGAGCTCCTGCCTGTGACAACACAAATGTCACAAGAAACCACTGCTGCTACTTCCTCACAGCAGTTGGTACAAATATCTCAACCCATAACCGAAACTCCTCCTGCTTCTTCACAAAAAGAACAGGTTGTACAAATAGGGTCTCCACATCATGATGCTCTGGAAACACTAGTTTCTATCATCCACAGCTCAATACCCGGGGCAAATCCACTTTCTACACCATCCTTCACATCCACAATTCCCCCACCAACTAAACTGTTGTTGGATGCAATTGATTTGAACCAGGCACTAACCAGTCCTTCTCAATCACCTATCAATGAGAATATACCTCAACAACTGACTGGGTCTGATGTATCAATCTTTGCTAACCCACCAACACAACCTGAGGAGGTTAGACCCCTTGAGTTCCAAGTAACTCTTGGTGGTAGTCCAAGTGAAGCAGCCACTACAACTGTTGAACCCATTGGTTTACAGTTGGACAGTGGTTACATCAATAAGACTTCCTTGGAGGCAATTCCTTACATAGCACCTCTGCCAACCACCAGTGGATTTATTTATCCTACTGGCAACATCAAAAGGTTGTCAAGTGTTGAAGGAAGAAGACCCCAGTACCAAGAAAAAGGGGCATCAGTGGTTAATGTTTGGAGTATACTCCCTACATCTACCACTGATAAAACCACTGCTAGTGGGAAATCAGATGATCCCATTAACTTGGGTGATGGTTTAAAGTACCAGAAATTGACGGATCGTATTGAAAAGCTTGATAACTCTGTTGCAGAACTCAAAGATATGCTACAACAGATGTTACAAGTACAAAAGGTACAATCAACTGCTGTTCCATCTCAAGCACCTGCTCCACAAAAGGAACCTACTACAAATGAGCTCTGGAATTTGTTTCAACCTTTTCTCCATCAACAAGCAAAATTAGCAGATCAGCAACATGAAAAACATGTCCAACAGCTGAGAAATGCAATGGAGTCAAGGTTCAAGAACACTCAGGCTGATCTAAAGGCTCTCAAAACTCAGATCTTGCACACCACTGGCACTGCTCCTCCAAAAGTTCGCTTCATTTATCAACTCCCAGATGATAATGCCAAAAAGGGGGAGAAAATTCAGGAGTGGAAAAAGAAGGGAATAGAGGATGGTCTCTACATTGAACCAGAAAATGCAAACATGACCAAACAAATCCCTCTGCCAGATGGAAGCAAGAAAATTGATGTAACAATCCCAAAATTTTTATAAAAACTTATGTGATTAAACGGATAGGTCATGGGTAAGTTGACCAATGGAAATATGAGGTATTTTGAGCAAACGTAGAAAACATTTAATAATTAAATTATAAAAATACATTAAATTTAAACCTACTCTGTTTTTAATGAAACTTTGTTCAAAATGTAGATAAAATTATTCTTGTTCTAATGGCATATTCAGTATTTTATAGAACGTTATACTTTTAAAAGTTATAAGCACCCAATGAGTAAAGTAGTTAAACTAATTATACTATAAATTAATAATAATAATTAAAAATCAAAAAGTTGAAAGTTAAATATATCATGCACGTTAAGTGCATGTAAAAAGGGATTTAATTATAATAAATAAATAAATTAAAACTAAAACAATAGAATTCATATCTATATATGAAGAATACGTGTCCTGCATATAAAAGAAATCCATGCATTTATGATAGATGTTTACGTGTATATAACAAACTTCTGTGAACATGGATTTGCTTGGATTCCAAGCTAACAATTTTGGGTATAAATAGAATACACTAGCAGCCATTTCAATTGTCCCAAACCTTCTTTCCTGCTATCATCTCTCTTTCACTCTAAAATTATATTTTTCACCCATAATAATAATAAGGTCCTACCCCATTTTAAGTATTGTAGCCCATGATCACTAATACCCTGTCCAAGTGACGTATGGCCCCGTAACGTATGTCAAGGCTCTGCCTAAATTCGTTGGGGTTCTGTCTTGTGACGTAGGGATAAAGTAGAATTGGGTTACTATATTTAAGTGTGAGTGCATTATATATTTTATCAAATAACCCAGGAGTGATACCCAAAATATAACCACCCTCCCAACACACCTCGGACACCCTACACTTTCTAAAATACACCCCGTATGTAAAAACCGAGCCCGAATTATGTTATAGTTTATAAAATAAATCAAAAATCTGAAATAGTAAGCTGAGGCGGGCCGCGTAGGACCTCACCTCAAGCTTACGCGGGCCGTATCAGTGTTTAAACCTGAAACCGTTTATTCCTTTAGTCCAGGCGGGCCGCGTAAGACCCTTCCTTAGTTCATGCGGGCCGCGAGTGCCCTGAATTGTGGCGCAGCCTGGTGCCGCCACGTGTCCCAACACCCGTCAAGACTACACATTGACTCAGCCAAGCTACACGTTGACCCGGAGTCAACGCGGGCCGCGTAAGCCTTGCCTGTTCTTTACGCGGACCGCGTGGGAACCAGTTTCAGCACCTATATAAAGAACGCATCGGCTGTCCATTTCAATTCGTTCACAATTCATTCTCACTCTCAAAATTCTGAATTAGAGTTATTATACTCGGGTATTATACCCCCTAATTAGCGAGGTTCTGCTCCGTTGTAAGTATTATAACCCCAGTTTCGTAATAGTTACGCTGCCCGATTGATTTAGGGTTCCGTAACAACTGTCGTGGTTTTGCCCGACGTAGTTGTTGGAATGCCGTCTCGGGGAGGGTATTACAAATATTTTCAAAGGGTTATGATACTAACCAATGTACATTTGTATAAATTATAGATTATACCCAGGAAATCCCTACGAAAAGCCTAAGATAGCAATGTGAGTTTATCCTCTTTTTGTTAATATTTTTGGAATATTTTACAAAACCTTAAATGCTTTACAATGTGATTAAGCAGTATGTGAGTCTTTGTAGTTCTTCCATTACTGCCGGTATTTGGGGTTTTGTATACAAAATTATTACTTGCGAGTAATAAGTCGGGACGACAGTACGTTATCATTGGACAACGAGTTAGCCAATGCGTAATATGACCCACAAGTCAAGGATTGACAGTACTGATTGAGTAATTGGGTAGAAATAAACAATGTGATCGCCCTCAATACTGTGTTAATTGATAAATTGTTTCTTGATTAAACTGGGATTCACTCACCAGTATTTCCCGCTGATAAAATATTTTTAAAACATGTTTCAGGTAACACAATGTGAAAGCCAACTGGGAAAAAGCCAGCTCGAGAGCACTGACGGCTTGGAAAATAAGTGGCTATAAAAGTTATCTAAGAAACAATGTTTTAAATTAAATAAAATAGGGTTTGTCCCTATAAATGTATTGTAATAAGAAACTTGGGTTGTGCCCATGTATTTATTAATATCAAGTATGGTGGTTTTACTCTGATAAACATTTCCTAACTACGGTCCTGATGTAAATTCCGCTGCAAGATTAATAAACACCGATACCACCGAAACTGGCTCGCGACCGCCCGTTCCCGGGAATCAGGGATCGGGGGTTGTGACAGAAGGTGGTATCAGAGCCTAGCCACTGGTTCAAGCCAAAGAAGTGTTCTGCTGACACTTAAATTTTAAATTGTGTGTTAGGAAATAACTTATGTAATTATGTGTTTTATATTATTTGACTAGTTGTTAGTCTACAGTATGGGTAAGCAAAGAATTTCGGATATCTATCGTCAACTAGATAGTTCACCAAAAGATAAGGGAACCTCATTTCAACCAAATCCCTCAGGATACTCAGCAGATATTGAGGAAGGAATATTTGTTCGTAAGGCACAGTCTGAGAAACCGTTTACCACTAAGAAGAGAAGTAGGATTATTAGAAAGAGTCAAGAGAAGATAAAGAAAATAAAGAAATCACAACCAAAGGGAGCGATAATCAATCAGGAAATAAATGCACCAACCCAGGAAATAGGCAATAACCTACCATGGAAAGATGAATTAGATGGACAATGGGTAAATCTCCATATGTTAGCCACCACAGCAGTGAATGCTAACTTATATTAAATAGTCGAACGGCCAAACCAGTACCAGTACCCATGCCACCTATGAGCTAAAAACTTTAAAGGAACTTTGCCTATTAGATAAACAACTTAATAAAGACAGGAGATAGAATAAACTTTACATCAAGGCCTGTTGAGCATAATACTCCTATAACTTAGATAGACTAAAATAAGTTATGGATGCATAATCACTAGTATATTTTGAATTCCAGTTGTAGCTTGTAATAAATACATATATATATATATATATGAGTCGCAATGTTTGCCGTTTTTAATCAATCTATTTTATGATTGTACCCAAATGTTTGTACTAGAAATTTGTCTGTGATAATTAATGCCACCCACTCAAATAAAATCATAATATACATCAAACTAAGTTGGTTATTACACAAAGCAGTCATGTTTATGATTCTCTTTTTGGAACCAATCATTTACTTTGGTTTAAAATACATATTGAAATATAGGGTATAAAGCTTTGAACCTTCGTGATTTTAATAATATTATTTTTATAAAACCAAAGCTATTAAATTAACCAAAAGAATTTTAAGAATTAATTTCAACGATTGCTTTAGTGGATCTAACCGAAGCAAGTTTTGAAACCCAGGTGTACCAATTTCTCACTCTATTTTATCATTTCTGGTTTATAACTAGTTAACCATAAGACTTCATAGTTTTATGAAATAATTGATGTTGGGATTACTTGTAAAAAAAAAAAAAAAAAATTTCCATTGAAATACTTAGTAATAAAAATAGATGGTTAAATGAATATGATGGGTATTCATGATTTAATAAAATCATTTAAAATTTTTAGATATTTGGGTTGGTTGGACTATGTAAAAAGGCCTAACGAAACGTTGAAAAGCATTTCTACAAATCTTTAAGGTATGTCCAAGAAAGGTCTTATGCCCGAAAATAATTAATATAAGATTATAAGATTAACCAGCCATATTAGTTATAGGATTGTGTATCCTAGATTATAAAGAAAAATATTTGAGCCAGCTGACTGATGTATAATAATTAAATAATACAATATTAGTAAATGAGTGAAATTGATAACTTGGATGTTAAACTTACCCTAAGTAGTTGCGAAATTTTTGATTTTTGGTTTTATATTAGCATATGGTTTGTTGGCTTGCCTAAAAACCATAAATTAATTATTTTTATTAAGATGTTCTTTCTCAAAATAATTTATTAGTTTAAACTTAAAATTATTTTGTAATACATCTTTGGAGTATCTTTAATAAAACACTTGAGGGAAATATTCATGTTTCAAACAGGTATTAAAGTTTGACCAAAATATAGAAATCCACTAGTACATATGGGTATCTATCCTACACGGTTTTCGATTGGAAAAAAATAATTTGATATCTAAAATCTAATATAAATTTTCCAATATACGACTCGTACAGTAAGTCAAATACATTTTTTTATAACTCATAATAATTGAGTTCATCCGTACCTTTTATATTATTAGTATAATGATAAAACATTTTACAATGATATATGAATAGTATATTTTACTATAAGATGGTACAGTGAGTAAAAGATATATTTTATATCTAAAATTTTAATAAAATATCATGATGTAATAAATTCTAATAAGTGTAAAATAGTATATAGAATAGTAGATGCACTTATGTTATAAGTCCGTCGCGGGTTTATTAAAATGTAACAAGGCTATTAGATCTTTTTACTAGAATATGTATACAAATCCTATTTCTCATAAATATAAGTATATTATACTATACGAAAATAGTATACTGTATAATTTTGATCCTTGCACATTTACTTATGATAAAAGATTTGATAATTAAATTTTTAGAAGTAAGGATATTGCAACAGTGAAAACATCTTTTCTTATCCTACTTAAATCAATAATTTAATAGCTATTTATTTATTTTACCGGGCATGTTAAAATGTTCCTAAACATTCACTCTAGAATTAAAAATGAATGCCTCACATAAGAATAGTTGACTCAAATGTGTGTTTGGTACTTTTGTCCCTTATATAACTTTAATTAAAATTCAGATTTCAATCTTAATATTGTAATTACTATTAATATTGTATGGGATATACATACATATTCTAATATATTACTCAAATATATTTAGAATCAAATTTTGAAACATCAAACTTTGTATTACTTACTATGTTATGTGTTTTAAGTCTATATTTAAATATCCGTTATATCGTTATGAATTTCAGAAAATAATTTATGTATAATATATATATATATATTTCTTGGTAACCCATAAATACGATGTCATGGGACACATATGCACATATTCTTCTAAATAATGTCTCTTAAACTTAAATGTATATATTATAATTAATTCTTAAAGGAAAAAGTAGGAATATGATAATTGGAATATATATATATATATATAGATGATTACTTGAGGAGAAATTATTAAAAGTAACATAAAGAGTGAGTCTGGTATAGTTTAACCCATTAATTAAAAATGAAACTGTTCTTATGAGTCCAGAAAAAAATTATATTTTGAGTAATTTATTTCCTTAAACTTTTAAATTCCAAAATATTTTATTTAACAGAAATTTATTTCAATATACTACTTTTATCAAAGGATAAAATAAAGTCATGGAAATAAGCTTGATGATGGATACTATCGGATGTATAGTATTATTCTTAGTATTATATATATATGTGTAAATATTACGTAAGTTTAATATTAACTAGAGATTTGAAAATTCTATACACATATATGCATATACCTGATAGAATTTCTTAATGGTATACCCAATATAATCTCTTCTGTAAGATAAACATAAGAGAAAATGTCATTGGTAATTCATATGAAAATATGAAGTTATTATAAGAATAAACCATGAAACCTATTATGTTTTAAAATGCTATCTGTCTCAATGAAATATTCCTTGCGATGGAATCTAACAATATATAAGCATAAATAAAGTTAGCTGTAAGCATACTTATTATATTGAACCTAGCTATAGTATCAATGGAGACAATGATATATTTGAAACTCCATTCTTCAACCAAAAGAAAACCACAACCATAATAATATTTATGCTTAAATGAAAGAGTTGGGATATTGATATTCACTGGTAACAACCAGGACAGTATTTAGACTTGAATCTAAGAAGAATGCCTTAGTATAAAGTTTTGAGATAAGCCAATTACTTGCATAGATAGAGTGTGATGGTTATTGGTATCCCGTGAGGATGATGACTAGAACAGTGCTTGTATGATAAATAAGCAATAACAACTGGCCACTGTTATTTCTTGTTTATTGATACTACTCGGTTCTAGAATATGATCCATCATGAGAATACTGATTTCCTTGTTTCTTGATGCAAACTATAATAAACAATGTACTTTCAAAATCCTGAGAAAAGTCTATTTATGGGAAATATCATGAATATTTACCTCTCCGGTAAAACTGGGCATGGTGCGGTAGACTCTCCAGCTTGTCCGGGTGAGATGGGGTTACCTCTCCGGCGAGACCGGGTGAGATGGGGTTTCCTCTCCGGCAAGACCGGGTGAGATAGGGTATATGTTATGATAATGGAATTTCCTAAATAATGCTATGACATGATGTCGGACCTATTTTTTGGGAAATATACATTGACCTTATGAATGGTATGTATATTACAGTATGTGAAATATATGATTATATAGATATATGTATATTTATAAGGAAATCCAAAGATCATATTGATTTACAATTAGGAATAAATAACGAACAAGTGTGTCAATGATAATTTTAGAATTATTTATTAGGAATCTCTCGTATATGTCTCTAAATTCCGGTATCAAACACTATTTCGTTTGATCATCAGTCTCGTAACTCGTGCGACAAGATGAACGACGGGAACCCTATAAGTTGGGACGCCATCGAAAGTATAAGCATTCCCTTGCGATTTCTGACGCATTATGAAACCTATAACTAAAAGTTGTGTTAAAACACAAAATGTCTAAAACTTACGCTAATAGTAAGTTTACTTTCATTCAGAATTCTTGAGAAGATAAGAATCTCAAAACATGGAGAATAGTTCCGGTCAAAGTAAAGTAAAAATTCAAAACAAAGACCAGAATATACTAACTAAATTTTCATCCATATTTCAGGGAATCTCGAGGACGAGATTTAAAATAAGGTGGGGAGAATGTAACAATCCCAAAATTTTTATAAAAACTTATGTGATTAAACGGATAGGTCATGGGTAAGTTGACCAATGGAAATATGAGGTATTTTGAGCAAACGTAGAAAACATTTAATAATTAAATTATAAAAATACATTAAATTTAAACCTACTCTGTTTTTAATGAAACTTTGTTCAAAATGTAGATAAAATTATTCTTGTTCTAATGGCATATTCAGTATTTTATAGAACGTTATACTTTTAAAAGTTATAAGCACCCAATGAGTAAAGTAGTTAAACTAATTATACTATAAATTAATAATAATAATTAAAAATCAAAAAGTTGAAAGTTAAATATATCATGCACGTTAAGTGCATGTAAAAAGGGATTTAATTATAATAAATAAATTAATTAAAACTAAAACAATAGAATTCATATCTATATATGAAGAATACGTGTCCTGCATATAAAAGAAATCCATGCATTTATGATAGATGTTTACGTGTATATAACAAACTTCTGTGAACATGGATTTGCTTGGATTCCAAGCTAACAATTTTGGGTATAAATAGAATACACTAGCAGCCATTTCAATTGTCCCAAACCTTCTTTCCTGCTATCATCTCTCTTTCACTCTAAAATTATATTTTTCACCCATAATAATAATAATAAGGTCCTACCCCATTTTAAGTATTGTAGCCCATGATCACTAATACCCTGTCCAAGTGACGTATGGCCCCGTAACGTATGTCAAGGCTCTGCCTAAATTCGTTGGGGTTCTGTCTTGTGACGTAGGGATAAAGTAGAATTGGGTTACTATATTTAAGTGTGAGTGCATTATATATTTTATCAAATAACCCAGGAGTGATACCCAAAATATAACCACCCTCCCAACACACCTCGGACACCCTACACTTTCTAAAATACACCCCGTATGTAAAAACCGAGCCCGAATTATGTTATAGTTTATAAAATAAATCAAAAATCTGAAATAGTAAGCTGAGGCGGGCCGCGTAGGACCTCACCTCAAGCTTACGCGGGCCGTATCAGTGTTTAAACCTGATACCGTTTATTCCTTTAGTCCAGGCGGGCCGCGTAAGACCCTTCCTTAGTTCATGCGGGCCGCGAGTGCCCTGAATTGTGGCGCAGCCTGGTGCCGCCACGTGTCCCAACACCCGTCAAGACTACACATTGACTCAGCCAAGCTACACGTTGACCCGGAGTCAACGCGGGCCGCGTAAGCCTTGCCTGTTCTTTACGCGGGCCGCGTGGGAACCAGTTTCAGCACCTATATAAAGAACGCATCGGCTGTCCATTTCAATTCGTTCACAATTCATTCTCACTCTCAAAATTCTGAATTAGAGTTATTATACTCGGGTATTATACCCCCTAATTAGCGAGGTTCTGCTCCGTTGTAAGTATTATAACCCCAGTTTCGTAATAGTTACGCTGCCCGATTGATTTAGGGTTCCGTAACAACTGTCGTGGTTTTGCCCGACGTAGTTGTTGGAATGCCGTCTCGGGGAGGGTATTATAAATATTTTCAAAGGGTTATGATACTAACCAATGTACATTTGTATAAATTATAGATTATACCCAGGAAATCCCTACGAAAAGCCTAAGATAGCAATGTGAGTTTATCCTCTTTTTGTTAATATTTTTGGAATATTTTACAAAACCTTAAATGCTTTACAATGTGATTAAGCAGTATGTGAGTCTTTGTAGTTCTTCCATTACTGCCGGTATTTGGGGTTTTGTATACAAAATTATTACTTGCGAGTAATAAGTCGGGACGACAGTACGTTATCATTGGACAACGAGTTAGCCAATGCGTAATATGACCCACAAGTCAAGGATTGACAGTACTGATTGAGTAATTGGGTAGAAATAAACAATGTGATCGCCCTCAATACTGTGTTAATTGATAAATTGTTTCTTGATTAAACTGGGATTCACTCACCAGTATTTCCCGCTGATAAAATATTTTTAAAACATGTTTCAGGTAACACAATGTGAAAGCCAACTGGGAAAAAGCCAGCTTGAGAGCACTGACGGCTTGGAAAATAAGTGGCTATAAAAGTTATCTAAGAAACAATGTTTTAAATTAAATAAAATAGGGTTTGTCCCTATAAATGTATTGTAATAAGAAACTTGGGTTTTGCCCATGTATTTATTAATATCAAGTATGGTGGTTTTACTCTGATAAACATTTCCTAACTACGGTCCTGATGTAAATTCCGCTGCAAGATTAATAAACACCGATACCACCGAAACTGGCTCGCGACCGCCCGTTCCCGGGAATCAGGGATCGGGGGTTGTGACAATTGATGTGACCACAAATGCACTGGCAGAAGCAGTTGCAAGTGTAAAAAGGGATAGAGAGGCCAAAAGGAAAGCCAGGGTGGATTATCCGGATCAGGGTACTTCAGGATCAAAAGATGATGAAAATCTTATTGATGAAAAGAAGAAGCCTACAAGAAGAGTAAGGCTACCCAAATCCATTCCAACCAGACGTTCAAAGTCTGCTCCAAAACCACCACCTAAAACAGCTGTTGTAACTCCTGTTGTATCAACAACTGTTGGTACTTCAGTGGTTTCAACATCTGCTCCCACTTCAACACACACCACTTCAACACACACCAAATCCACTGCCTTACCACCATTACCACCAAAAACAAAATCACCTCCTGCCAAAAAGCAGAAGACAGTAGTTGTTAAAACATCTACTGTAATGACAACAATGGTTGGAACACCAGTTGTTTCAACAACTGTTAGTCAATCACAAACCACTGTCACTACATCCACCACCACTGTTCCATCCAAAACATCATCAGCCCCTCCTCAAACAAAGAGGAGAAGGCTAATTCTCAAAGATGATGACACTTCACCATCACAAACATCTTCAAAATCTTCAGCTCTTGTCACAATACCAAAACCTGTTCCTCTCTCTTCAGTTCCAATGTACAAGCCCTTACCTCCTGCAGGTGTTCAATTTCCTCTTGAACTAGCAGCTGTTAGAGAAGAAATAAAATCCTTTTACTATGAGGATGACCCTGCCAAAAGGAGTTTGCCATCAATAAAAGGATATCCATGGCCTAAAAATGTTGATGAATATTTGAAAATCAAGGCCAATCAAGCAGAGGATATCTCAAAAAGAAACACACAAGGGAAATCTGACAAAGAAATTTCAAGAAACTATCAATATCTGCTCACACAAGTCTGCAAAAAATGTCAGTCAACAAATTTCAGAAAGAGCAGCTGAAACTTTGAAGAAAGACTACATTGAAAGCATCATGGATCACAAGAAGTATAAAGGAGAGAAATACATGTACAAAGAGTGGACTGTTCCTGAGCTTGAAGATGAAGCTGCAAGAATTCAAGACATGATCAAAAGGAAGGTCACTCACACTCCTCCTGACTGGGCAAAGTTTAGAAAAAATGTACCTAACAAACAGGTAGAACTGAAAAGAATGAAAGAGGAACTGGTTGCTGCTGAATATGGAAACAAAAGACAAATTGCTAGATGGAAAGAAGATGTAGTCAGGGCCACCTACAAAAGGTTGGAGGAACTAAGAAAGAAAGATCCAAATGTTCCTCAAAAGCCTGACTATCCTGAAGCAGAGGTTTCAAAAAGACCAACAAAGCTGCAAATCAGGAGAGCCACTGCTCCCACTGGTGCTGCCATCTACAAAAGAAGGTCACACAAACAGTTGGGAGGTGAAACCATCCAAGAGATGATAAAAGGAGATGAACTTGTAAAAGAGGGCATAAAGAAAATGATCATAGAAACTCTTGGTTTGGATCAAACTGCAAATACTGCTCAGCCAGTTATGAATAGGCCAGCCTCACCAAATACCTCTGCAAATAAACATCTCCCAAGAAACCCACCAGGCTCAAAAATACAAAAGTGGGAAACTGACAAACAGACCTGCGTATTGACTTTGCTCAGGCCTGGTGGAGAAGTGGAGAAAATATCAAGGGAACAAGCTCTTGGCCTGAGTCTTGAAGATTTGCAGGATCTCCTTGATCTTCCACTTGGCAGGGATGATGAAGACACAAATGCCCTAGACTTTGAACTACAATTTAAAGGTCAGATAAGGGAACTGTTGATGAGGCAATAAAGATTTCCACAATAATGAAGAGTTTTGGCATTATCTGTTCCAGGGGGAGATTGTTGGGATTGAACCCTATCAGAGGAACAGATAATTAAAGCCAAAACTGGATCAGAGCAGTGGATCCAGAATAAGCAGAAGTTTACATACAAATCTCTCCCCTTGAAAGTGGTTTCATATCTGCTGACCTCCTATCTGCTGATCTTACTAAGTGCTGACTTACAACTGCTGCCTTGCATCTACTGCCCAATGTCAAAGACTGATGGAAGACCAAAGCTCTGCTGATTCAATCTACTGCCTTGAGTCTAGTACTGCTGATCCGGACAAGCACTGCTGGGTTCACAGCAGTGGAAGGATGCAGCAGCTGTTTAAGTGTCTTTTATGTAATGAAATGTAATAGCAGTAGTTTGTACATCAGTGTTTGTATAGATCAGAGGTTAGAGTTTGTTAGGAGGTTAGATGTCACTTTCATGGTGACGTCAGCTAAGATGCTCAGTGGTTTGGTAAGTGCCTATAAATAGTTCAGTACTTTGTACTGTTCTATTAGCTCTTTTGCAACATCGTCTTACTTACACGAACAAACAACTGAGCTCTGGCTGAGGGGGAGTTTGCATTCATTCATCAATCATTGTAATCGTTATTGAAACAAATTCAATCTTTCGATTCATTGTGAAAAGATGTTTGATTAAAGTATTACTCTCGTTTGATTGTATGCAAAGTTTGTTTTCATCATAATTCCGCTGCACAACTCTTTCATTTTCATCTTAATTTCAAACGAAAATACAATCAGAAACAAACTCAGATCCAACAATGTAGATCCTAATAAAGTACTTTATAAGACATTTAATTGTTAGTGTCCCATTATGTGGTACTGTATTAGGACACTTGATCATCTGGGGTCCTATTATAACATAACTTAATAGGACACGTTGTAGTTAAGTCATAAATGTTCAGTGTTATAGGACCCTTTCTAGTCGAAGTCATATTAGAACTTAACTTAATAGGACACTTGACACTTGGATCTTATAACTTTAAACTTTATAGGACGCTTAATCATTGTGGTGTTATTATAATACACCGTAATAGGACACTTGATATTTGAGTCATAAAACATTAGTTGTATAGGACGCTTATTCGCTAGAGTTTTATTATAATATAACTTAAAAAGACACTTGACACTTGGGTCTTATAAATTTAACCTTTATAGGACGTTTAATCATTGTGGTGTTCTTATAATACATTGTAATAGGACACCTGATATTTGAGTCATAAAACATCAGTTTTATAGGACGCTTATTCGCTCGAGTTCTATTATAACATAACTTAATAGGACACTTGACACTAGGGTCTTATAACTTTAACCTTTATAGGACGCTTAATCATTATGGTGTTATTATAATACACCGTAATAGGACACTTGATATTTGAGTCGTAAAACATAAGTTTTATAGAACGCTTATTCGCTAGAGTTTTATAATAAGTTAATAACACTATGTTATTGACCCGTGATTACACGGGATGGTAGTAAACAAACAATAATTTTGAAACTAAAGTTTCATCATTCATCCTGCTACATTCATTTCCATCCTGGGTTGTGGTTTTCTCTAGTTGAAAGTGGGACACAAACTCAATCAATTTTTTTTAATAGCTAACTGAAACTTTCATTTATAAATTAAAACCGAGCAAGGTGTTGGGGTATACACCATCCAAACCCCACGGCTACACTATTACATTAAAGTACATAAGAATTTTTGTCTAGCCCAAACATGACAAGTCAAAACTACTCCATCTATTCCAAGTGAGTTCCAACCCCAAGTACTTTATGATAGAACCACTACTAGAAAATAGGCCTAACGCAACTCTTTCAAAGTAACCTTTTCAAATAAATTGCATTTGACTCTAATACAACTTTGTGAAACATAAAGGTTGCATTAGAAGATCTAATGCAACTTTTAAAAGTAGCGTTTAATTTAAAATTTCACAAAAACAAAAAATTACATTTTTTTTTTGTTTTTTAACTTTTCCAAATCTGAATGCTCAGTTCCATTTTTAATTTACTTTGTTATCGGTAAATGTTTTATATATTATGTTAGTAACCATCTTGCATGGAATTGGTTGAATAATGCTTTGAAGTACAAAAAGTCATCTTGTTTGTGCTTAGACCACCCGTAGTGGTTAAGAAAAATAATGCCCCCATCATAGGGCATTATCCGACACGTGTCATCCCAGTCAGCATGGGGCGTTATTGCAAAAGTTGTGTAGTGGGAATAATGCCTAATAATGCCCCTTCCAATCATTAAAAAAAAAAAAGCAAACAATTGCTCATTGGCTAGTCAAACCTTGGACCACTCCCCATTGGCCACATGCAAAATCCATTTGATCACTTCAGCGTTATATTTAAAACGCTTGCATGCAATTTTTCCAAAAACAACGCCTTATAACGCCTAGTGTAGTGGGGGCGTTTTGGGGCGTTTTTTTTCAATTTTGTTTAAAATACCGCCCCACTACGGGTGGTCTTAGAATTGGTTGAGGTCGACTACAAATAACCATAGTAAGTGTGAAGGTCCCATAGTTTATCCTGGTAAATTGACTTTAGTGCATCCGTCTTTGGGAGGGAATTTTTGAAAGGGGGGAAATATTAGCGAGTAGGAAAATTTGATATTAGTGGAGGGAAAATTGACAAATATATGGAAGGAAATCATTTAACTAATTTTAGATAGGATAAGCTAACATAAAAATTGAATTAGTTTTTAGCAATTATCATATATTATGTATATAAAACTATAGAGTGTAAATTAAAACTTTCATATAAAATTCAATTCAGTTTTTTAAATTATAAATAAAAAGTGTTATATACACCTGGAAAAATGTTGTCAATATTATAAATAAAAAGTGTTATATACACCTAGCAAAATGGGTGGGTTAGTTCAAAGAGGGTAACAATCAAAGTGAGTTCGTGTCATAATATGTGGTCAAAATGGGCCATCTAAATGGAGTATGCATTTGGTTTGGTCAAAACGCATTTTTGTTAATATTTGTTTGGATCAAAACATCCACTATAATACATTAAGACATATAGTATTTTATAACCCTTTATGACCTATAAAGACTCATCACATCCTGATATAACAATTTAAGACCCAACCCAATATAACATAATAAAGCATGTCATTCATGGTCCATTAAGAGTCAACATTACTATTAAAGCACAACACAGTCTATTAAGACATGCATAATCATTTATTGTATACGCATATAATACATTGAATACGTATATTAACCCCCAATATGACCCATTAAGGTATATGTGAACTATTATTGTACAATATGATTCAATATGACTCACAACAACTCAACCTAACCCTCAAAGATCTAACATGACCTAATAAAGTTTATCATGGTCCATTAATAGCTATACGACTTTTAAGGTCCGCATGGCACACTAAGAGTTATCATGACCATGAGTTCAGTTAGGTTAAAGGTAGTTAATTATGATCAAAATAATGTCAATCATAGGTAGTCCTCGTCAACTAGACCACTAGGTGTGTGTGTGTGGGGAGAGGGGGGGGGGGGGGGGGATAGGGGGAGCCCATACACGCCTTGCCCACCACCTTGTCCACATTGACCTTGGGCGTTGCCCAACACCCACTTGACTTTTTGCTCCTTTGCTCTTGCCTCCTTGCGTTTCACCCACCCCTTCCATTTTGTAATGTAGAGGCTAAATTCCCCAATTTCTACATGGTGCCTACATGGCAGGGAATTTTCCCCTTGTCCTTGCCCACCACACTATGTAGTCTGCATGGCGCCCATGGGCACCATTGCCCATGGCACCTTAGTTTTTTCGGGGAAATAACGCCCCTCCCCCATACCATGCTAGCTATTGGGTTGGGGTGGGGTGCTATTGATAGCCAGTCAAAGCAATAGCGAGCTCTTGTGTGTGTGGGAGATATTAAACATTGAGGGGGGGGGGGGGGGGGGGGGCTACTGTAGAGAATTAGAAAGAGGGGCTTCATCCCATATCATATTAGCTATTGAGTAAGAACAATAAAGCCCTCTGATTGACGTGACACATACATGAGACAACGAAGTCCCTCTCCATACGAGTCCATTTAGTTGGAATATGCAAATCATAATAAAATATAATATTTTCATTATTATAAATTAATATTATTTTTTTATAGGTAAATAAAATATTTTGCTTAAAACTTTTATATTTATAACTATCATTGTAAATTACGCTATATATTTTTTTATAATGGATTGTTTTCTTATATATGTTTTTTTAGTTAATAATTAATTTGTAAAATTTTCTTTGGTTTCCCTCCCCATATCC
Organism: Helianthus tuberosus; assembly: GCA_030545235.1. Classification (NCBI taxonomy): domain Eukaryota; kingdom Viridiplantae; phylum Streptophyta; class Magnoliopsida; order Asterales; family Asteraceae; genus Helianthus; species Helianthus tuberosus. Next base: position 20,655,673 of record CM060436.1, on the reverse strand, counting down.
CAAAATTTTTAGATTTCCCACCCATTGTGAAATTCATGCCCAATAAGGTGTATGCTAAGTAGGGGCGGTGGAACTGGTTCCAGAACGTGGAAGGCATCTTCATAAAAAAATCGAATGAATCGTTGTAATTTTCACATGTAGTTCGCTTTGAGAGTCGCAATTAAATGATTGCGTCAATCTTTACTCTTCTTGTGGGTGGAACATTATTGCTATTTCCAATTTTCTCAATCTGTAAGTTCATCTCTACTCAATTACCATTTTACTTGTAATACATAAAGGGGTTTTGATAATTAACCCATGAAAAAGCTTCGTAGGTATGACAAAGATGATTTGATAGTGTAGACTGATTTGAATGATAATATACGTTAATAATGTTCATTGTTCAAAGTTATAAAGCGTGATTCTAGATGTATTCCAAGGACCTTACAATGGATCTTTTTTAATTTGGTTAATTTGAATTTGTGTTTACATGTTGTTCAAGTCCTATAGTTAGGGTTTCCCAACATGGCTTTCTTTTGCTTCCGAATTCTGAACCAAACGAGCCAATGAAATTCTATCATTTGTTCACAATGAATGCGACCAATCATCATGAAATCTTGTAATGGTGTTCTTCATCCACCATCTCCGCTTCGGTGCCAAACAAGGTTGGGGGGGGGGGGGGGGGGGGGGGGTAGACGACTAACCAACTTCTAGTTTACGAATTATTTTCTAAAAAAGGATTGACCTGATTCTCAATTTGCTTGTATTTTTTCCCTTTTATTATGTATTTCAGAAATTAATTTGCTTTGCTTTGCTTTGAGTCTAATGAAATCGAAATTATGATGCCTTTTAATATTATGCACATTCATGAAACAAATTGAACCAAATAATATGCATACTGATGTATTGATGGATAATAAATTGTTTGTTCTGTTTTTATGCAATTACGAACTTGTGGATTCGACGGAAGAATGTGCATCTGTTTTTTTTTCTTTCAACCTCTACTTTAATTTTGTTTGGTGATCCCATTAGTGTGTTTATGTACAATGATCAAACTAGTTTGCTCATGTTATTTTTGCAAACATTACTTGTTTAATTTGATATCATATCGATTTACAGTCTAAAATATGAGCTTTTTGTTTTTGGCATCGCACTTTGAACTATGCTGTCAAAAGTGCAAAAAGTGCGCCCCTAGGCGCCAGGGCGCAGCGAGGCGCACCTATAGCGCCTGGTGAAAAAGTTGTTGAGGCGCAGGAAAAAAGGTAAAACAACACAAATGATCATTAACGTTGTTGAGTCGCAAGAAAGGCTTTACCTTATAAACAACCACTCACTTTGTTCCCACACCAACGTGGGACAAAGTATTTACCACCTTTTGAGACTTTTATTCACACACCCAAAACTTACAATATATAAGTCCTAAACTTTTGCTACTAACTATTAGCTACATATCTTAAATGGCATATATAATAGTTTTTTTAATTTTATATGTGGAATCTTATTTATTTTCAAAGCATAACATATTTTTTATATATTTTTTTTCTCTATGTGCGCTTTTCTTAAAAAAGCCCACGCTTTTTTTGCGCCTTGCGCCTAGGCTCCGGGCGAGGCCGATGCGTCTCGCCTGCGCCTTAGACTTTGAAAGTGATGATCTGATCGAATGTGTTACTAAGAAGCAGATGAAGGTTTTTAGGTTTTATTACTGTAAGTTAGTCTAAATTCTTTAGTTTCATGAGTTTCTTCGATCTAATTCATAGTATTACGTGTTTCTATTCGTTTTTAATGTGATTACTGATTGATTTCGTGCTAGTTTGAGTTTCTAATTGAAGTTTTGTTACTATAAGTTCGTTCAAATCCTTTGCTTTCATAATTTTCGTTTATCAATCGTAGTATGTGTTTCCATGGATTTTTAATATGATTACTGGTTGATTTTGTGCATGTTTGTGTTTTAGATGCTATTTTTAGGTTTATTACTGTAAGTTCTTCCAGATCTTTCCATTTCGTGTGTTTATTGATCTAATGCTATTACGCTACTTTTTAATCGATAATATTAGTATTATGCGTTTCTGTCTGTTTATAATTTGATTACTGGTTAATTTTGTGCTTAAAAGAGTTTTAGATGCAGTTTTTTAGGTTTAATTACTGTAAGTTCATCCAGATTCTTCAACTTCATCAATTTTTTAGATTTGATGTTATTGTGGTACTTGTTTTTTTTCTGTTTGTTTTTAATGTAATTACTGGTTACTTTTGTGTCCGTTTGAGTTTTGGATTAAGTTTTATTAGGTTTTATTGTGTTTTTTCCGGCTAGATCTGTTTCACCGATTTACTCTTTGGAGTCATGTGTAATTGTTACTTGCTTCCATTGAATTTAAGGAATATTTTGTTGTGACAGAAGCTTACATGCATGAGAGATTATTTGCAAAGTTCACATGGATAATTTGTTTGATATGTTAGTTTTCATGATTTTTTGGTGTAGTTGGAGAGTGTGTTTGAAATGGCTTTGTGATCTATTGTGGGGACAGATTCTTTGTAAAGCTGGTCGAAGAATGTTGGCAGATCCTCCTGCCGTTCGGTGTTGACCAGTTTTAATTTGTAAAACGTGAGTTTTTTTAAAGGAAAACTTATATAGAATTCTGCAAATTATCATTTGTAGAGAAGAAATAAAAACTAAAAATTATGACCCGTGAAACATGCTGGTTCTGTTTCATTTTAATCGTTAAAAAGAAAAGAAAAGGTTGATCAAGTGTGCTTGAATTAGTGTTCCTGAACTTTACGATATCACGTTATTACTTTCAAAAAGACATAGGTAGGCTAGAGGCCTTGACATACTTTATCCCAAAAAGTAAAACCATATCAACTTTTTTAACCAGAGAAGTCAAAACCAAATATTACAGTCAGATGGAACGTGTTAATTTTTACCTTGTGGACTTGCACTGACTACTTTGTTAAAAGATATGTATTTGTTAAACTTGTGATAAGACCATATGGTTTATTTTCTACAATTCAAGATTGTATTGGTGCATCCATCGCATGGCCCTATTCATTCATCTCGGTATGTATCTGTTAAACTTGTGATACAAATAATTTTAATATCATGGAACTTAATGCTTATACATGGATGATTTATTTGTAGGTAGTCCATGAGGATTGAGGACGTATGATAACTCAAGATTTTATGCTTCTTATTTCTTTAATTGCTTTTATTTTCTTTGTTAATTGTTAAGACTTTATGTTAGATAATGTTATAACTTATTTATGGTTAGTGTTTTTGTTATGAACATGCTTATTTGAAATATAATGAAGTTTTATTTATTTCATTAGTTGATTTTATACAATAACTATTAGGATGTTATATGTTGATGGTCTGTTTATAAAATTGGGTTTATAATCTTATTTGGGATATTAGGACCATTTTCTTGATATTAAAGTAGCTATAACGTTACATCATAAGGGTCCTATAAATTAATTTTTAAGGACACTTTTTGTGTATCAAAAGATTAAAAGTAGGTAATCACATATTAGAACATTGTAAAAGTGTCCTAATATGTTCTTTTTAGGACACTATTTAAGTTGTCTATAGACATATTATGCGACAATTAAATTGGTTTCATAATCTAATTTGGTATATTAGGACCCTTTTCTTGATACTAAATTAGATATAATGTTATATCATAAGGGTCCTATCAATTAATTTCTAAAGACGCTTGTAAGTGTATCAAAAGATTAGAAGTATGTAAGTACATGTTAGAACATCGTAAAAGTGTCCTAATATGTTTTTATTAGGACACTATTTTTGTTGTTCAAAGACATATTACGCGACTATAAAATTGGTTTCATAATCTTATTTGAGATGTTAGGACGCTTTTTTAGTTCCGGTACTTATTACGACCCCTTTAGATGAAACGCTTTTACCGTTGGTCCTATTAAATGAAAGGTCCTATAAAATAGCATTTTAGGACGCTTTTGCGCGTACTAAAAACCCAGTTTTCTTGTAGTGGAAATGAAAATTTCGGACAGTTTTTGAACAAATTTACCAAGTTTTACTTCGAATTAAGATCTGATTCTTTCAAGGGTTTGTTAAAACAGTGTTTCGCACAATATATTTGAAAATCAAGCCATTTTAACCGTGAAAACTTGTTAATTTTGAAAAAGAAGGTGTAGAAATCAGAATTTGCAGCTGAAATGGTAAGAACTCCGCCTCCTGAGCTCTGATACCACTTGTAGGATCGTTTTCACGACCGAAACGAGTCATTCAGAAGAGTTCTTTTCAATACGAGTGGCGAAAACAAACGTATCGAAGTTGTTTCAGCTGAATTGCATAGAATATCACTTTAGATTGTCTCTGTATTGATATCAGATCGTTTTACAATGCTGGAGACACTTCGGCAGAGCTTCGCTACCGGAATCAACTCATACAAACGAAATCAACAAGGCACCTATTTATAGACCTAGCCTATTTCGCACGAAGCTGTTCACACGAAATGAATTTGCAATTTCGTACGAAATAGCCATTGCTATTTCGTGCGAAATGAACAATTCTCATTTCGTGCGAAATAAACTCATCACACATATTTCACATTTTCTCGATCTACGTGCCCTGATCTATCTAATCTAATACAAGACTCGATATAAGACGAAGTCGACAGACATATGCACCAACAGTTATGAATAAAAAACTGCAATGAATTCTGATTTGCTTTGCTAAAAATGAATAAAACAGTGATAGTGTTATAATATTTAGGATGAATTTGTTGAATCAATGCTGGAAACCCTAATGATGAACTGGTTGAATATTATGAAAATATTTGAAATTTGTTGCTGTTGATCTGATTTGGAGTGTGTACGGAATACAAAACATGTTAAGGAATTTTGATTGGCTGTTACTAAAAAAGACAAGATTCTAGAAGCATCAGCAGGGGTTGCGAGTCGATACCTCCCGGTTGCGACTCGAGACCATTTTGTAGACAATTCGAAACCAGACACACCACAATGAAGGGACTCGAGACCAGCCTAGTTGCGAGTCGAGACCAGCCTGGTTGCGACTAAAAGCTGACTCGAAACCTCAAGGTTTCGACTAATAGACATACAACTCGAGATCTCCTGATTGCGACTCGAAACCTCGTGGTTGCGACTCGAGATATCTTATTCTCGAATCGAGACCTCAAGGTTTCGACTGACCTAGTTCACGCTGTTATTGGGCTGTTTGGGCCACACTGTTTTATGGACTGCACACTTAGATGTTATGTTTGGGTTGTGTATGTGTACTGTTACTGTTCAACTATGCAAACTACATGTGTTATGTAAAACTTGGAATTATGTGCTACGTGTGAATATGTAAATACGTGCCTACTTGAATACAGTCCAGACTTTGGTAACCATATTAGGACGTGGTTGACCAAGCTTAGGGTAAATACATTATCTACCGAGCAACCTAGGGTGAGTTCACACTAACTAAAAGCATGCATTCCCGGTGGGTTGGGAACTTTATACATTCCCGGTGGGTTGGGAACTTCACATATCTTCCCACAGGTTGGGAACTTCATTTATTCCCAGTAGATGGGAACTACATACACTAAATGAAACTCTACCAAGAAAGTCCCTTACATTTATACAGATTAATCGCTGGGAGCGAACGGGATACTAGTTGATAGCGCTATTAGGTTTGACAACCTCACACCGTGCTGGGAGCCGGGCGTGAACTATTATCTGGAAAGTTGGTTAATGATGGTAGACATTGACCAAAGGGCAAACAACAATTACGTCAAAGTTTCGGTACTGCATAGTTTAGTGGATCATATATGGGGTAGCTCCCCATGGCTTAATTACTACTTGGTAACTACATACAATTAACGTTTTTGGAATAAAACGAGAAAATATTTTTTTGAAAATCGTGAACTCGCCAACTTTATGTTGACACACTACTGCATGCTTGCAGGTCCGTAGATGCCGCGCTGGAGTTTGCTGGGAGCGTTGTGGGGGTCGTCTAGAATCCGCTATTGGATTCCATCATTTGAACTTATGTTTTAAGCTACTTATGAACTTCATGCTTCTACTAAACATTTGAAACTTATTTTTAAGCTTGCTATGCGTTGAAACTTTATTTTAAACTATTGTGTTCTAGACTTATACGTTTTGTCACTAATCACATTGAGGATGGTTTTACTTTACTTATGATATATGTTCAGTGTGATTGGTGGCTTGATCCTGGGCAGTCACACGCCTCGCGGTGATACTCCGCATGTGGAATTTGAGGGTGTGATAACCACCGTTATCTACCTCCGTAACACCTTCAACATTATGACTTTTGAAACCCAATTATCACCCGGTAAGTTCTGATCACCACCGGTAACCTAATAATACCAATCCTCGTCCTCTTATTCATCATACACCGGAGGAGAATCATAGATAGTGTCGCCATTGGGAGGATGCTCCTCATCCCCAGATAACTAGTCCCGGACAAGTTCTTCCAGTTCCGTTTCCTTCCATGACGAAGAGTCCTTAAGATCCTGGATCCGTTTCTTGAGGCGCCTAATCTCGTGTTGTAACTCGAGATCGCGGACTCGTTTTCGGAGTCTTTTGATTTTAAGATCCCATTGGTCGGGATAGATTTTACAACTGCCTCTGTATGCGGGTCTGTTAATAGAATATCAATCTCTACCATGGACACGTGAATCGAACAAACTTCTGTTGTTGCCTTGCGATTCTACGATCGAGCAAGCATCTCTTTCCACGCAGAGCCATTTGAGAAACCAAAGCTCTGATACCAACTGATGCAGTTTCTCACGCAATCAAATGGCTCAAGAACAATTGACTAATCGAAGACTATAAACGAAACAAAAGGTTCAAGAACAACAATCTTTCTATTAAAATTCAACCAAAAACATACTAAAACATAAACCCTAGATCCTAATTCATAATGAATAAAAAAGAGATAAAACATAAAATTTGAATTTTAAATAAATAAAAGATATGTATGCTCCTGCATCAAGTGCTGAAAAGAGGAGAGAGAGACAACAACAAGAGCAAAAGCTTGCAAAACATATCGCTGAGGAAGACGATGATGATATTTGATTGTTGTAATCATTAAGGTAGCAACTTCATCATATTATCAAATCAATAACTGTCGCTTTCAACATGTTAAAATTAAAATCTTGGATTTATAAAAAAAGATCAGCATGTTTTGTTGTGGATTTATTAGGACCATAATTGTTAAATATAAGACAGAGAAAGTGATATTAAGGAAAATGACTAACCCAAGATGATATTAAGGAAAATGACTAACTCAAGATGATCAAAGAGAAAATCAAGTCCATCACATTAATCAGTCAAAACCGTTTGAGTGATTGTCTCCCACATTATAGCCTTGCATATATTTGTAATTAAATGTATTCCTTAGAATTAGCTTTCTCTTTTTGTATTTATATGTCTTATTGTAATAGACAAAGCATGGTTAATCAATTTCTTATATGGTATTAGAGCACTTATCTCCACTGAGAAGCTCTTGATCCCGCAACCATCATTTCTTTAGCCAATGCCCCTAAAACAAGTCTACCATTAGCAATGACTTCTCCATTCTCTCTTCAACATCCCGACCCTTCCTTCTTCCGTAGATTTGAAAATCTCCTTTATTCTTTCTCTATTCAAGTAATATCTCTTACAATCACAATATTACTCCTCTCCACCACACACGACCATAACCATCAGAATAGAATACCTAACGCTATCTTCACTCTCGTGGTCGCCATAACTGTATGTTCTCCTCAAACTCCACCACCCTCTGTCACCTACAATCTATTTTCCATCCATATGTTTCTCAAAAAAGAAAAAAAAAAACAAAAGAAAAAAAAAGTTAAAAAAAACCATCGACCTACATCACCATTACACATGGTTACATCTTCAAACACAACTTCTCCGTCAATATCAGTTAGGTTTTGCAAAACCTATAATCCTATCACTGCCACAACCATCATTCTATCTTCTATCTTTTATTGCATTCACCCTATAAAAAAAAACCACAAAATATATCTTCTTTTGCTTCATCTACTTCATTTTCGTTTACATCTTCAACTTCATCAACTTCTTCTCTTTCTTAAATACCACACTGATCCACTGTTAACCAAGATTGGACTTATCCTACGGTCGTCCATCTTGTGGGAGCATATTAAGGAAAATGACTAACTCAAGATGATCAAAGAGAAAATCAAGTCCATCACATTAATCAGTCAAAACCGTTTGAGTGATTGTCTCCCACATTATAGTCTTGCATATATTTGTAATTAAATGTATTCCTTAGAATTAACTTTCTCTTTTTCTATTTATATGTCTTATTGTAATAGACAAAGCATGGTTGATCAATTTCTCCGTGTGAGTGATTGTCTCCCACATTATAGCCTTGCATATATTTGTAATTAAATGTATTCCTTAGAATTAGTTTTCTCTTTTTGTATTTATATGTCTTATTGTAATACATAAAGCATGGTTGATCAATTTCTTATAAGTGAGCGAGTAGATGTCAACTTGCTTTAATCAAACATAATACTTGTTAGAAGATATGATGAACAAAATTGGGATAAACCACATTTTCTAGTGATAGATGTTTAAATGCTATTAACTTCTCAAGGTTTGACAATCAATTTATCGTCCGCCAAGAAGATAAAACAAATGTAAAAGAAACATCCTTTTATGGTTGTTGCTATAAAACCCCTGAATCTTGTATATCCAAATTTACGCATGAATGAGTAGAAGTTGACTCTAGTTGCAATTGTCTTTGGGGTGTTGTAGCGTCGTTCTTCATCTCCCTGATCCAGGCTATAAAGTGTCAACATACAAAACTCGGTAGAAGGTCCATCGGGTTGAAGCATGCAGACAATCACATATATGAGAGATATATCATCATAAGTATGTAGTATGTTTCGATACAAGTCGAAACATCACAACCCCATGTTTGAACTATGTTGGTCTTGGCAATAATACCCTAGGGTTTAACTTCACGGGAAGGAATCAAAAATAGCTAAGAATAATGTAAACAAGAGACAAAATTTTGATTATTTTTTTTGTTAATATGTTTTCTTAATTCTTAATAACTAGTATTAAGCCCCACCGCGTTGCGGTGGAGGCGTAAAACTGTGTCAAATGGTACCAGTGTCACACTACCATCAGCAATCAGCGACATTGAAGTTGCGGCGTGTTAATGCGAAGAAATTTGACCGTAACGTAAAACATAGATAATAATAACGAAGTCGACTTAATACACGTGCGTTGCGACGAACCTGTCAAACGGGAAAAGAAATAGACAACGTAAAAACGTTGAACCACACACGCACGTTGTGCCTTGTTAACTCGCAAAATCTAGAACGAAGCGTAAAACAAAAATTTTGCGAAATATGAAAAGTATAGGGAACCAAAGTTTAAGGTAAAAACTTTGTGAGGTTAAACTAAAGATAAAAACTTTTGGGTTAAAAGTGAAAAATCAAATAATTTTAAGTTAATAATGTAATATCAAAAAACCTTTTTGAAAACTCCCCTATGCATTGTGTACAACCATCAATGCATAAACATGTTGAAAATTTATAATATGTAAATATTGGCAAATTAGTTTATTTAATAATTTAAAAAAAAAAGTGTTTGCATGTCTGTTGATTTTAGAGTTCACGTTTGACAAAATTATGTTGTGTACTGGTTTCTGAATTGTACATGTATACATACTTGTTTTGTTAATGGTAGAGTTGTTATCCTTGCTTATATCTAAATAATATTTTCATCTACGGCATCAATAGAAAAGTCAACCATGATTATCACTTTTACTCTTCAATGTAATGATCTGATAATAGATTACATTTTAATAAAGTTTTGGGCATGTGGATTTTTTTTTTGAAGCATTTAGTAATAAAAAACTAAAGAAACAATTTTGAAGCATTATACTCTTACACAATTAGCAATTTGGGTTATGTCTTATTTGTTTAAAAGTCATACCCTTTAGTTCATTTTACTCACATCCTTTATATAAAAAGTAACTTAAGACACAATGGTTTGGATCACACCCCTTCAAAGAGTCACAACCCTTCAAACTACTTTTAAAAATTTTACATACCTCTTACAAAAAAAAGTCACAACTTTTAAACATGTCACACCCCTTAAAAAGTCACAATCTTTCAAACTACTTTTAAATATATCACACCCCTTATAAAAAAAAGTCGCAACTTTTAAATATCACACCCCTTTAAAAAGTCACAACTCTTCACACTACTTTTAAATTAGCAACTTCGGTTATATCTAATTTGTTTAAAAGTCACACCCTTTAGTTCATTTTACTCACACCCTTTATATAAAAAGTAACTTAAGACACAATGGTTTGGATCACACCCCTTTAAAGAGTCACAACCCTTCAAACTACTTTTAAATTTTACATACCCCTTACAAAAAAAAAAGCCACAACTTTTAAATATGTCACACACTCCTTAAAAAAGTCGCAACCCTTCAAACTAGTTTTAAATATATCACACCCCTTATAAAAAAAGTCACAACTTTTAAATATCACACCCCTTTAAAAAGTCACAACTCTTCACACTACTTTTAAATATATCACATATTCACACCCTTACAAAAAGTCACAACTCTTCGTATATAAATATTTGTTGAACTGGTTAAAAGAAATCTTTAAACTAATATAATTATAACTATTTTATAACACAAAATTTTGGAAATAATCGGTGGAATTCTAATATGCATGACATGACATGAAATAGCATGAATTAAATTGGATTTACCATATGTAAACTAGAATATAAAAACACACAATTTTTCAATAATGAATTTCTAATATGCATTCATTATTATATCATAAACAATTGTCTTTAACTTAAATTAGAGAAGATTGTAGGATTATTTGGTGTTCACATGAACCGATGTGAACACCTAATTAATTTTACTTTTTAAAGGAAAACTTCATTAAAACTAGCCCAATCTGAAAACCGGGAAGGCCACAACAAACAACAAACCTACATAATTACAAATTTACACCAATCCGACCACGAGATTGAACTATTCTTTGTTCTACTTTTATACCACAAAAAACCTAACGATCTAACTTCACTAAAAATGCTTTCCACTTTGGCATCAATTCCCGAGAAAATCGCCTTGTTCCGAGCCAACCACAAGCACCAACAAGCCGAAATTATAATCCCATGCACCACAACTTTCACTCTGTTGTCGATGTTTTTGTCAAGATGGATTTCAAGCAAGTCTTTGAAAGAGAAAGCGAAGATGGGTGGAATATGGCACCATCGACTAATTTTTTGCCAAAGGACTACGGCCGTAGTACACGATGTGAAAAGATGTTCCACGGACTCGTTCTCCGATTTGCATAGAGGGCAAATACCATCGCCAACTTCAATGCCCCTTTTACGTAACACATCTGAGGTCGGAATTTGGTTCAACTCAGCTCTCCAAACAAAAACATTGCATTTTATCGGAACCCATTTACACCATTCCATCTTATAGAAGTTTCGGCAATCAATAAAACCATCCAAAGCTTTCTTGACCGAGTTAACAGTGAACAAACCTGACCGGTCAGGCAACCACGTCCAGTCATCGGGCTTGTCGTTAAAAGAGACCTAGGATACGGCATTCAAAAGGGCAACCAGTTCACTTTGTTCAATATCCAGATCTGGATCATGCTTCCACAGCCAATTACCACACAACCGATCCCGAATAGAGCACGTTTTGACCATCTCTAGCGAAAATAAATTAGGGAACACTTCCTTGAGCGGCACTTCTCTCAACCATGGATCAAGCCAAAAAAATATATTGTCCCCCCTGCCCACTGATCCCCAAAAAAACCCCCCGAAGCCTCAGATTATAGGCCAAAGGTTTATTAATGACGGAAACAACATTGTTCCACACACCTCCTAGAGATTTCTTCACGGGGAGAAACGACCATCCCGATCCACCGAAGTGAATAGCGTCCACAACCTTAACCCAAAGATTGTCTCTTTCTTTCTTGTATCTCCATCCCCATTTACAAAGAAGAGCCCTGTTAACATGATTCAACTTACTAATTCCCAGCCCCCCGGATTTGATAGGAAGGGATAATCTATCCCAAGCCACCCAACGAGTTTTAGAAACATCGCCTGACCCTCCCCAAAGAAACTTTCTGATCATACGTTCCAAGTCCTTTATAACCCTCACGGGAGCCCTATAAAGAGAAAAGAAATAACTAGGAAGACTAACCAGAACCGAACGAATAATATTCTCCCTCCAATAGACAACAAAGAGGACTTCCACAATGCGAGTCTTGATTCAAAAATGTCATAAACAGGTTTCCAGTTGTTTATTCGGTTCATGTTCGCCCCTACCTTCAGCCCAAGATACTTAAACGGAAGGGAATCTGGTCTACAACCGACACGATCCACCAAAACCCCCAACTCCACGGAATCCACTCCGATCCCAAACAAACTGGACTTTCCTAAGTTGATTCTTAAACCGGAGCACACATGGAAGCATCTTAGGATTCTCACAATGTTAATTGCATTATCCTCATCCCAATTACCAATAATGAGAGCGTCATCCGCAAAGAAAAGACGGGAAAGTAACAGCCCGTCATTGGGAAGTTGAATACCCGAAAAAATACCCAGTTCCCCGGCCTTGTCGATGAGACAAGATAAAGCTTCCATAACCGCAACAAACAAGAAAGGCGAAATGGGGTCGCCTTGTCTCATGCCCTTGCCACACTTAAACTCGAAAGTTGGCGTCCCGTTGACCAACACAGAAGCCCTAGCCGACGACAGGATACCCCACAACCACAACCACAACCACAACCACAAGCACAAACACCATCTCGCCCCAAAACCCATCTGACGGAAAACATCGACAACGAACCCCCAAATGATATTGTCATAAGCTTTTTCGAAATCAATTTTGAAGAGAAACGCATTCTTCTTACATTTTTTCAGCCAGGAGCAAACTTCGTTGATGATAAGGGGGCCGTCCAAAATAAATCGATTACTCAAGAAAGCGGACTGGTTGATGGAGATGACTGACCCGAGAACCTGCTTTAGCCTATTGGCTAAAATCTTTGAGATAACCTTATTGACAACCCCAACCAGGCTAATGGGGCGATAATCATTAAGCCCCGATGGATCTCTTTTTTTGGGAACCAAGGCGATGAAAGAAGAGCCACAACCAGCATTAATCTGGCCAGAATCGAAAAACGCCGCCATTAGCGTAACGAAGTCATTTTCGAAAAGTCTCCAAAACCTTTTAAAAAACGAAAGTTAAACCCATCGGGGCAAGGCGCCCGATCATCCCCACAATCAAACACAGCGGTTTTAATTTCTTCTACCGAAAACTGAGATTCCAGTCGAGAAGCGTCGGAATCAGAGATCTTCTTCAGGTTAGGACAAATAAGAGGAGGACGAGCCACACAGTCCTCAACGAACTTGGATGTGAAAAAGTTGAACACTCCCTTCTTGACAAGGGAGGGTTTCGAGACCCATTCATTACCGATATTCAACCCGTGAATCACATTGCTAGCTTTTCTGCAGTTGATCATAGAGTGGAAAAATTTAGAGTTTTCATCACCATCTTTTGCCCGTCTAACCCGAGACCTTTGTCTTAAATCCATCACTTTGGCAAGCTCAATCTCCGCAATGATTCTTTTATTTTCCGCCAGAATCCATTCTTCCTGTTCTGATAAATCTCTGAATTCGAGAGACGACTCCAATTCCTCAAGCTCTTCTCTGGCTATCCTACTAACTTCACCCTCCTTTTGAATCATCTTGTCTCTCCATTCCTTAATTTTACCACGAACATAACCCAACTTTCTAATAAGAGCAACATCGGGGGGACAATCAGTGGCAGAGAAGTTGCAACAAGCTTCTTCAACCACCTCCGAGAAACCCTCTTTATCCATCCATGAATTAAAAATTCGAAACGGACGAGGCCCAAAGTTAACCGATTTAGAAATCATAATAACAGGGCAATGATCGGACCATAAGCGAGGGAGAGCCTGAACCCGAGCTTCCGGCCAACCGAAAAGAAAATCCGGATTAACCAGGAATCTGTCAAGTTTGCTAAGCTTGTTCCCATTTTCAGCTCGCCAAGTAAATTGAGATCCTCTCATATCAAACTCAAACAACCCTGCTTCGAAAATAAAAGAATTAAAGTTACTCGCACATGTAGGCTTGAAGGAACAATTCCTCCTTTCGTCACGAAAGCGAACAACGTTAAAATCCCCACTGAAATCCAAAGCCCATCCGAGCTATTAACAAGCTCTGTCAACTCCTCCCAGAGAACTTTCTTAGCCTGGACTCCTTGCGGTGCGTAAACATTTAAAAAATTGACAATCGAGTTACAACCAGCCAAATTGCCCCTGATGTGGATATAATGCCTGCATTTAAAAGACGACTCTAGAGAAAGCAAGTTTTCATCCCACAAGCAAATTAAACCACCAGAAAGCCCAGTAGCATCAACGGCCACCATCCCAAACCCATTATTACCCCAAAACTTTGACATCTCGGAAATAGACACGTTAGCTTGCTTAGACTCCTGATCGCAAGAAAGTTGATACCATGTTCCCGAATAATAGAACTGATCCAACCAGATTTATGACCTCCCCCAATCCCCCTGGCGTTAATAGATAATATATTCATTGGGGGAACAATTTGATACCTGAAACCAAGATGGACTCCTTAACCAAGTCGGAGTGATTCTGAAGCTGAACCCCAAGCTTATCCCCAATGTCAAAGGTTCTCTCAACTTCCTTGTCCACCTCCGATTGGAATTCAGGACCCGAATCTTCCTCGTTCCCAGCAACAGAGCCCCCAAAACCAGCTCCTCCCAAATCATCGGTATTGGCAGCCTCCAGAACAGCTCCGACATTGAGATCGATCCCCTCAAAAGCCCCCTCTTCATCCTGGTTACTGTTCTGGGACCCCTTCTAAAAATTGGAAGTAAACCCGACAAAACCAAAGCCCTGATCGAGAGCCTCAATATCCCTCCTAAACCTTTTTTTTGGACGAGAGTCAACAGGAGAAGTACTTTTACCTTCGTGGGCCTGACCTTTCCTGTGTTTAAAGCCCACTTTCGACTTACGTTGAGCCCCAGACAGTTTGTTACCAGAGAGCCCACCAAGCCCAAAAGAAGCCAGCCCAACTCCACTACCAAAAGCTATAGGACCCACCTCGTGCGTGTCACAGCCGTCATTTAAAATATCCCTATTGGGACCCACCGCCGACTCAACATTAGCAGCATTAAATGTGTCAAAAGGGTTATTCACATGCACAAACTCCTCGTGCATGGGACTATCATCCTAGGGAGGAGCAACATCATTAATCACGGACTGTTCAGCTGCCTCCACGTCGTCCAACTTCTGCGTCCAACCGTCTACCTCCTCCCCTGGGGCCACCAGACCGACCACAGGTGAGGACATCATCAGAGAAACACCCCCCGAAGGAATCCACTCCGTCCGGTCCAAACAATCGGGAACCCAAGCATCTTGATCCTCATCCACCCATATTCTGAAAGTTCTGTTTTTCCATCTCAAAGAAACCACCTCCCTAATCCTTTAAACCTCGCCGGCAAGCACTCCGATCTTGAAAACAGAGAGGTCCAAATCTTCGCCCAAATCTTTAGGAACAAAAAGCACTTTGCCAAAAAGCTCACCAATCTGCACTAATACATCATGTTCCAGAAGATTAAGAGGTATCCCCATGCAGACCCAGCCAAGCCACACGTTCCATGGGAAGAGACTGACCACCCCATGCTTCCAGCTTGGGAAACCAAGGCCCCTAAACAACACGAGAATCTAAGAACTTATTGGCTGCCACGATATCCATGAAGGATATGGTGATGAAAAGGCCACCCAAATACTGGATTCTAACGAACTCCACCTTGGCGATCCTCAGAAGCTTATCCAAATCCACCAGGGTTTCCAAATCCACCGTTTTGCCGATAACCACTGACCCAAACTTATCTGAGAAGGAAGAGGTTCTATCAGGCACAACAACTGACTTCTCCGCTGAAACCAACCCAGCCCCACTGGAAACTCCGGAACCTGATGAAGAGTCGCCCTTACCTTTATGCTTGCCTAACACATCACTGTAGGACCTACAGTCCCTAAGATTAAACACATTCCTCTGACCTAGTCCTGTGGCATTCGACTGGACATTATTAGTCACGGGATGGTCGGAGAGACCGGAGTTCTCCGCCGTAAATTTGGCAACATTAACTTGTAACTTATGGTCACCCATTTTCAACCCCTTAAGCCTGCCTTCCAGATCACTGACATTCTTGGCCCCTTTAAACGTAACAAAACCAAAGTTGTTTCCCTTTTTATCCCTCTTCTTGGTCACGTAAACATTCGCCACGTTCCCAAACACACTGATGAATTCCCTGATATCCAACGAGCTACAACAATCCGGCAAGTTAGAGACGAAGAATTTCGTCAACCCTAGGCTGGCTTCCCCAATACCAGACCGAGACGAGCAAAAGAACTTTAAAAGGTTAACGGGATTCGTAACAGTCGAGCAAACCTACACGAGGTAGATGCGGCCGATAACAGACCCGCTAAGCAATCAAGTTCGAAAAGCCGGCAAGGAGGATGAGGAGAACCACTATAAGCACACACCCCAAAGGCGAATGGGAGCTTCAAACGAGCAAGATAGAATGAAAGGTCAAGCCAAGCACCGGCGACCTCGCACGCTATATCGTTAGTTCCACTCCGTCGAGCCTCCGGCGGCCGGCAGAAAAGAGAGAGAATGTGATTTCCTAATTTTACTTTTTGAATCGTCGCTACTTTTCGAAGAGCGACGGACAAAAAACCTTTAAAAGTATAAATACTTACCACAACCATTAATCCAAAACACATCAGATTGACCAGAAAATCATGAATCTGATGGTTCACATCAATCTCGGGCGTTTGAGGTGACATGATATTACACTGTCTTGAGTTATTCAAATATATGATACTAGGCTATCACCCGGGAACATCCCGGGTTAGGAAAATTTAGTTTTTGATAATAAAAGGTACACAAACAACATATTGAAAGTCGTTAGTATCTTCTTTCATTCTGACAAGAATTTGTTTTTTTCGTTTCATCAGTATCCTAGGTTTGTTTACATGAGTATTCATAGTTTTCATGTAAAGCTTTTTACCTTTTATTTGTTATTGACATCTGAATTAAAAGTTGTTTCGTAAACACATATAAAATCTTATATTGTTTGTTTTTTAATTATGTTTTATTACTCTTTAAGTTGACTTTTAAACTAATAATTTTGATAAACACAATAATAACGTGACTTAGGAATTTATAAGTATTTTTTTTATTTTATTAATAATCATCGAATAATGTTAAACTTAGTAATTTAATAATTGTGACGTCATCCATACACGACATATCGTAAGTTGATTAAATTGAAATGAAAAAAAAATGATTAAAAAGCATAGATTTATTCATAGATATTAAAAAAAGACATATAAAGTTCAAACAACCACATCAAACAAACTGAAATATTCAAAATACCATTGGTTAAAACGTAAAAATCATAACAACTGATTTAAATTAATAGGGATATGAGCTAAGTTTATTTCTTGCTAACTTTCTTCAAATCCTTGAAATTACTTGGAGTTGAAGACTTGTATACATCAGCCAATTTACGTTTGTTGATTTTATTGGTATCACAAATGGTGTTAGCATCATCATCCTTAACACTTTGAATGTGACTTTTTTTTAGATAATTCTTTATCGTTTCCCTGAAAGAAATGTCAAAGTTAAGTAAATAATAATAGAATTAAATATGATGTAAATATTAATGTATTAATATGAATCATGTATTGAAATAAAAAATACCTCAGTAATCTTCATCTTTTTTTTGAGCTCATTAATAATTGACTCATCATTAGTCATGTTTGTGACAACATACATCTCATCAAAGTTAGTCAGATTATAAGTTGTTATCTCAATTTTAAAAGCAAACATCTTTCCAATCAACTTGATTGAATCCACAGGAAACATTATTTCTTCAACATCCTGTGAATCATAATATTTTATAATAAAATTAATATAACAAAATAATTAAATATAATGAGAAAAAAATATAAGAGAAGTAAAAATTATTTATACATACAGGTGCTGTGTTTTCTTGAAGCAATTGTTCAGCCGACTTGAGAACAACTTTTTTAATGATTTCATCAACCATAGAATGAAATAGTATTAGTGAAACATCATCAGTATTGTCTTCCACTTGAACTTTTATCTTGAATCTAGTTAAATTAAATATAAAAACACATATATACAAATCTATTATTTTCTAATACATATAAATATTAAAATAGATTAAAAAAAAGGCTCATATTACCTTGGAACTGGATATATAACTCTTTCATCACAATCACGGTTGTTGCACACATGAAAAAAATGTTCCTCCAAACCCACGCAGTCTATAAGATCTGTATCCGCCTTCATTAAACATTTAGGACACTCCATATAGTGCCAACCAAAATCCTTATCTAGAGCCTTAATAGTACCAAGTATGATAACAAATTGAGGTTGTATAAATTTAAACAAACGAAAATCATTAATTTAAACAAAAAAATTTAGTACTTTTGGTATTATACAAATTTATACAAACCTTCATAATTTGCCAAAGGTCATATATGTTTCTCAAAGTAGTCTTTATGATAAATTCATCAGTTAACATCTACAAAATATAAACCAAAATTTTTTTTATATGAACAACAGTAACTAAAATTGGAAGTAATAAATTAATAGAGTACTTGTAGATTAGAGTAAAAAAAATATAAATTCATACCTTCTCAAATTCAACCTCAAATACAGAATTTTCTCTTCTAATGTATGAATTTCTAACAACTTTGAACATGTATTTATAATAAAGTTTCAATTTAGGAAGTTGTTTAATTGAAATTGATATATTAGGAGATAATGAATAAAATAAAAAACTTGATTGTATTTATGGTTGGATTTCGAAAAATCGTATTAAATATAATTTTTTTTAGAAATAGTTTGACAATTCTGTTAAAATACATCTTAATACACGTAATTTATAAATATTAAAAAAATATTAGTTTTTGGAATTAATCCAAGCATGGAAAGGTTTAACCTAAAATAGGTATTTATTTATTTATTTTAACAACCAAAATTACTAAAAATATATGTTATTATAGTTATATGATATTTGTGAATATTTTTTAAGGAAAAATGTTTTTATAATAGACATGGATATCAAATTTCTCGTCGATCCTTGTTTTTAATAAACCGACCCGTAAAATATGGATACTATATAATACTTTTATTTTATTCAAAAAAATCTTCTAAAATCATTTGTCTTCTCTATCTTCAAAGATCCTCTCACATTCCCCCATAAACTCCTTCGTCTTCATCAGTTACCATCAACATCTTCATCTTCTTCACGTAATCGGATCTGAAAAGTATGATTTAATAACTTCAATTTTGAAGTTTGTTTACTCTGTTTTTGTTAAATCTTGCAATCCATTGTTGATTTTGAAGTTTTCTTCTTTCCATTGTCGATTTTGTTTTCTATTGATGTTTGTAAATCTATTTATCATAGTCGGCTGTTTTTTTATGTGTTTAGTTGAAGATTTCTGTTATTTTGATGTCTTACATGCACTATATGATAATAGACATGTTAAAGGTATGATTCAATAACTGCGATGTTGAAGTTTGTGTACTCTCTTTTTGGTTAAATGTTGCAATACATTTATCGATTTTGTTTTTGTTGTTGATATTGAAGAAGAAGTTATATTTTTTATGTTAGAAGTGTTTGTGATGTTTTTAAATCCATTAATTATAGGCGGCTGCGTTTTTTATGTGTTATGTTGAACGATTTTTCTTATTTCATGTCTTAGTGTAATCGATTCCTTTGTAGTATTCATATGGACGATGTTATCTTCTTAAGTGTATGATAGATTTCTCTTATGATATACTACATGTTGATGTTATTAGGTTTTAGTTTATTGATCTATTCATTTGATTTTTTATGCATCATCATTATTATTGCATTATGGTTATTGTTTTATATAATTTTGTTATGTGGATGTTTTTTTTGGATTATGGTCATTAAATTGATGATGTTCTTTATTCATCGGAGCTCCTATTCTAATTACTACATGTTTGTTCACACGCAGATCAGTATGACGTCTTTTTATAAAATATTTTCCTCCGACTCTTCTCAATATCTGGTAAGTTGATGAATCTTATAAGTACAATATTTTTTCCTCATTTATTCATTTTAATAGATGTTTTTTTTCAAGGAAATACCATATCAATATAGCAACAGGTTCCTAACGAATGCTGAGCCAAACAATCAAGCCGTTGTCAAATGTGTTAATGGTAAGGAATTTGAAGTTCTATATACTAAGCATAATGGTGTGTTTGTGTTCATGGATGGTTGGGAAGATATTATAGCTAAACTATCATTTACGGATGGTTGTTTTCTGATGTTTACGCAAATTGACTTATATTCGTATTTGTTAACACCCTTTAAGAAGATGCAACCCCATCCGATCTTCGGTTCTAATGTTCCTTTATTTACCTCCATGTCTACGGAGAAAACGATAAGCAATCTCGAGTACTTCTGCCAATGCTTCACACAAGAGTCCAATGATAATTTGGTTAGTATACGAAGTTTACTTTTTTATGTTTTTCAATAGCAAATTTAAGTTATATAACCAGGATTAATATTATACGTAGATCATTCCTGCTGATTTCGTTGAAGGAACAATACGTTTACCATCTATTCGCAAGATAACATTCAAGGTCCATGTTAATTTGTGGGACAGTTTTGATGTGATGATTGATAAAGACCGGGATACCAAGGTGTATTTTACTTACGATGGATGGGACAATGTTGTTTCTTATGTACCTATATACCCGAACTATTACGTTGTGATGAGGTACATTTTTGAAAATAATTTCCAACTGATTGTTTATGACTTGAATGGTTGTGAGGTTCTTGTGCCGAAGGGTGTGTACACGCTTGCTGCTGTAAACATACCTAAACCCGGTCCTTCAATTATTGAAATACAATACACCGACGCTGACACCGATCATGAAAACGATGACGATGAATCTGATCCAGATTATAATGAATCCATGGATGATGATTCTGCTGATGTTTCTTCCATTATTACTAACTCTGATAGCGATGGAATGTCTGATGAGGAAGACGTTCAAGTTTCGGATTCTGAAGAAGATAAGAAGGTTTATCCGGACTACCATCCTATTGAGTTTGAATGGAAGTACGACAGCCGTTTTTTAAGTTAAGTTAATATTCGTATTATTTGTATCTAAAATAGTATAAAAAACATAATTTGTTTTTAGTATTTAATTTTTCCGTGTTATATAGATCATACTCTAATATTTTGCTTTAAGTATTTATCATAGCGTCTTAATGCCGATGTTGCTCAAGAATCCAGAATTGACATGATTATGGAGATGTGCGTCCAAAACTTGGCTGGAGTGGATACAATGGTTTCATTTCGTGCTGACAAACACGGTGGTAGTTTTCGACTTTAGGTGTGTTCCCTTTAGAGAATTTTTTTCTTCAACAGCACATGATTAGCATTTTTCAATGTTTCATCATTTTTTATGCTGAGGGTAGTGCTATATTTCAAGCATGCAGAAAGTATTATACGGGGACTAGGCCATTGCTTCCGCATTATCAGAAGTCCCGGAATAATACCCCAGATATCACTAAGCATAAAGACCTAGTATCTCAGAAAGAGGGACCTTTCAAACAAGATTTCAGGGGTTACCTATATATCCAAGTAGTGTTCCCCACAAAATAAGCAAGTTTGAATTTAGGTTTATATCCCGAAAAAGTTTACTAAATGTGTAAAACCTATCGGCATATCATCAGTGAGACTGTTTAACGCTATATAAACATTACAATTCTTTAGCATACTGTAACTGTCTACTGATGTACTATCATTTCCTCTTTTTACACAAAAACTCATTTTTGAATTTTATCATGTTTTTTACTTTTTCAAATTTTCTAATGTTTTTATATTTTCTAACAATAATACTCCCCCTAAAATGCAAAATCATTAAAAAAATTTGACAACCCGATACTGATAGCTTTGTCTCGCCATCCATTTTCTGCTTCTTATGTACTGATTTACAGAAAATTATAACACGAAAAACAGCAATTACCCCCATGATCTACAACACATTGATTTTTTACAGTTTGAAAACCGTTTTTCAATCTTGTGAAATTAATCATGTTTGTTCAGCCGTGAGGGTTTCGGCGTATTCAATCAACATATTTTTATAATTTTTGAATTTTTTTTACAAATTTAAAAACATATTTTTGGTTTTTCAAATTTTTTCAATTTTTTTCAATTTTTAGGGTTTTTGAAATATTGTTTATTTATATACAAAAATCAAACAAACTCCCTGTTTCAACCAACATAGGGTTCAACAGCCTCCTCTTCTTGTGCCAGGCTGCTCCGAATTCCATTTTCACAGTCTTCAGTTTTCTTGAGCACCTGCACATTCAACTATTCAATCACTTGAACAATTTAGCCCATGTTTGTTGAACCTTAGGCATTTCTACACAATATGCTTCATTCAATTTCGGAAAATCTTTGTCATTCTGAATAAAGACTTTTTCGACTTTAACTTCAATTTTATCATCATTTACCGAAGTGATTTGTTTTTTAACACTCCATGTTTGACCTTTTGGAGTACCTCTTTTGTAAAAATTTGACTCTTTTTGAACATTTTGATTTTGAACAACAACTTTTGGTTTCCAAAACTCGTTTGGTTTTGTTGCATCGACAGTTGTTTTACAATTTTGTGTTGTTCTAAATCTGGACGTCACTGGTTTCCATGTTTGTTGTAAGTCAGCCTTTGACATTGTCGGCTTCCAAGTTTGCTTTGAATCAAACTTGGTTGACTTCTGATTCACAACATCAGACTTCTTTTTCGTTTCAATACCAACAGGTTTCAGATTTGGACACTTTCGTGCAAGATGTCCAATTTGATCACACTTAAAACATGTTCTTTTTGAAACATCTTTGACCTGTGGTTGTTGCTTTTTATTTTGAGCATAAAACTCTTCATTAGACTGTCGTCTAAATTGGAGTTCTTTCTCTTCTTCTGAACTTGTTCCATGAACAAAATTCATCTTTGTCTGAAAATTTTGCGTTTCATTTCTTTTCCAATTCTGTTTCTTTTTAGAGTTAATTACTGTTTTTGTCCTTGTGGTTTGTCAAAAATAACGGTTTCAGTCCATTAGTTTAAAAATTGCGATTTCGGTCCATTAGTTTCATTTTCGTAACCATTTCAGTCCACTAACTTAACTCCATCCATTTATTTTGTTAACTTTGGGTGAAATGACCAAATTGCCCCTGCTAACTTAACAAATTGTAATAAAAAATGCAGTTCACAGGATTCGAACCCATGACCTTTGATTTTGAAAACAACCACTCAACCATTGAGCCATGTATTAAGTTTGTGATTTACATCATATTGTTTTCATTTTGGTAATTGCAGGCTAATTGCCATTTCACCACCTTCAACCTCTGCAACTTACACAAACCCTAACCTAAATCACAATGTAACAATAATCTTCACACAAATTACACTAACCCTAACCTAAATCACACAAATCCTAACCTGAATTTCACTCTCAACACGCAACCAAATGCATCACACGATTGTTGGAGCGATTGTGGCGGAGGCGGCGGAGGCGGAGGTGTGGTGGAGGTGTGGATTATTTGAGCGAACACAGCCGTTGCGGATTATTGGAGCGATTGTGGCGGAGGCGGAGGTGTGGTGGTGTGTGGCGGAGGTGTGGTGGTGTGTGATGGGGATGGTGGTGGTGTTATGCGGAGGTGGTTGTGGTGTGGTGGTGTGTGACGAGGATGGTGGTGGTGTGTGGAGGAGGTGGTTGTGGTGTGGTGGCTGTGTATGGCAGAAGTTGTTGTTGTGTGGCGGAGGTGGTTGTGGTGTGTCGGTTGTTGTGTGGTGGGTTGTTAATGGTGGTGAATGAAAGGTTTGTGGAAGATGATGAATAGGTTTAGGGAAGAAGATGATGAGTAAGCTATGTTATAAGAAAAACAAATTGAATTCATTCACAATCTTAATACATGGCATATTGGTTTAACAGTTACCTTTCAAAGCAAAGGTCACAGGTTCGAAACCTGTGACTAGCCTTTTTTTAAATTTAACCATAGGGGTAATTTGGTAATTTCACCCAAAGTTAACAAAATAAATGGATGGGAGTTAAGTTGGTGGACTGAAATGGTTACGAAAATGAAACTAACGGACTGAAATCGCAATTTTTAAACTAATGGACTGAAACTGTTATTTTTGACAAACCTCGGGGACGAAAACAGTAATTAACTCTTCTTTTTATAACCCAACCCAGCCTTCATGTTCTTCTTTTTGTAACCAGGTTTGTTATAAAAAGTTTTCTGACCTTTTCCAGCAAACTTTGGAATCTCAGACTTTTCAATCTCAACCATTTTGAAAACTTTATCAATCTTTTCTGAAATCACATTCTGAATTGGGAATACAACATCTAAGAATAATTTGTCCGATCCAATCATGGTATAAACCAATCCTTTTGAATCATCATCCAGATTTTTCTCAGATTTTGAGTTTTTCAGATATCCATCATGAAAATTACCTTCATTTTCATCCTGTGATCCAGATTTACCTGTTTCAACCGACTCTTCTTTCAACATACTTTCAACGACCTTACCTACCACCTCTGAATCACTAGATTCATCAGATTTGGAATAGGTTACGTCAATGTTATCTGGAAATTGATCTACCATGTTGAAAGCTTTTTCGACCTTTTCATCATCATAAAATACAAACTTTTCCGGTGGTGGAACTTGATGAAACTCTGAGCCAATGCCTTTCTTGTTTTGCTCAGACTCACCATCTCCCGGTTTTATATTGAAAATACGTTCAAGCACATATGATGACACGTGATAACTTTTTAACTTGTTATTATCCTGTTCTAAATCAGCAATCTGACGCTTTAGCTTAGCAACATCCTCAATATAAGAGTTAACAACATGTTGCTTTATTTCATACTGTCGCTTTAGTTCATTTGTTGTTTCAGAACAATAATTCAATCTTGATTGAACAAATCTCATTTCACCCTTCACCTTTTCATATGACTCTTTTGTAATGTGATATGCCAATTTTATTGGATCATATTCCTTTTTCATTTCTTGACAATCATTTTCTTTTTTATCACATTCTTCTGTCTTTTTCAAAACATTTTCTTTCAAAACTTCATTTTCCTTTTCTAATTTTTTACATTTTTCTAAAAGTTTTTCATCATTATCTTTCAAAATTTTTTCATTTTCTAACATTTCTTTGTATTTATTTTTGAAAACTTCTTCTATTTTAGTAAATTCAAGATCTCTTGTTCTGAACTTTTCGTATTTCTCAATACAAGCACTACACTTTTCCATGCATTTCTTGCATTGTTCAACTATTTTGATTTGAGTTTCAGAATTAGAATTTACCTCAGTGATTTGTACGTCGGTGTTTACTGCAATTTCCGATTGATCAGCATCTTTCTTTTTCTCATCACCAGCATCACTCTTTACTTCACCCAAACTTTCTAGCTTCTTCTCAGCTTCTTCAACTTGCTGTTCTTCTGTAACAGCTTCTTTTTCAACAAATTTTTATTCTACCTTCTCTTCCTCTCTTGTCTTCACAATCTCCACTTTCTCAGCTTCAACTTTAACTTCTTCAGCGACTTTCTTCAAATCATTCACCATCTCATCAACATTCTTCTTCATTTTCTCTTCATCTCTCTTCCTCAAACTTGATATCATAACATCTCTAAGATGTTTTTCAAATCTTTTCAAATATGTTTCATCCTTTCCAATATTTGTATAGTACTCAACGGATAGAGGGATTTCTAATAGAACATCGTCAAAAATTATGTCTTTCTTGGGAACCACAGGTTCACCCTCTCTGTTGACATAGCACTCTCGCTTCTTATCCCATCTCTTATTGCTGACAGCACTCTCATACTCTTCTTGCATATCATCCATTCTATTCCAAACCATGTTTCTTTCTCTGTATGTTTTCTCACTCAGAATTTCTTCTCTGGTTTTCTCTTTGATTTCAGCTATGACATTTTCTTCTTTGTTTTCCTCTTTAATTTCAGCAACAAAAACATAATGTCTGTTCTTTGATGAACTTCTGCCATGAGCTGTAGTCTGATTTTCCAAACGATCTTCTTCTGGAAGAATCTGACTCCAATCATATCCTTCATCATGATGGATTATTGCACAAGCTTTTGATTTTTCTCTGGGATTATTTTCAATCATCTTCGGCTCTTCTCTGCTACGATGATAAATCGCCTTACGATAATAATCATCATTAAACGGATGTTCATTTCCACCAACTGCAGAATTGTTGCATTCTCTCTTGAAATGACCTTTTTGTTTACATTTGAAGCAGGTCACTTTGGATTTATCAAAACCCAACTTAGTTGAAGCACCACCAAGAGATTGTTTCCCAGTAATCTCCATATATCTCTGAGCTCTTCTGATGCAACTAGCTAGACACCAACGAATGTCAATGAGCTCCATTTCTTTCGGATCAATCTGGTCGTAGTCTTCTTTGGTTAATTCAGAATTTCCAATTTTTCCAGCTACTAGACCTTCATATGATTCCAGAACAGATGCAAGGAAACTCATTTGCTGTTTAGCTGCATTGATGCTCATAGCCGGAGAATTTTTCAACTTGAGAGCAATGTTGCACAGTATCTCCTCTGCATCTTCAGAATTTGCCTTAGAAGACGAATGATATCCTGGATTGTAACTTGATGAGCTTCTCTGTTGATCCATTGTCTTCTCACCAATAAATGTTGTCTTTGGTGAATTACCAGCTTGCACCGAATGTATATTGCCTTTGTAGTAAAGACCAACATTTTGATGATGTGAAGAACTGCTCATCTTGTTTTGCTTCTGCAACTCCAATTCATGACTTTCAATTTTTTCTATCAAGACATCAAGAGACATTGTGTCATAAGAATCATCATTTTTCAAGATAAACACAAACGTTTACCACTGATCAGCTCGTGATAAGGCTTCTATGATCTTATCTATTATTTCTTCTTGAGTTTTTACAATTCCAAAACGATCAAGTTCAATTTTCAAATGACCAAATCTCTCTATCATTTGTCGAACAGATTCATCTTTTAAACTATCAAACAAATCAAATTCTTTCTTTAATAAAGCAATTTTATTTTTCTTGATTTGTTTACCCCCCTCTGCTTTAACTCGTAAAGCTTCCCAAATCGATTTTGATGTTCCATCATGTTGTAATAAAGCAAACATATCATGTCTAATTGATGATTGAATTAAAGCAATCATTCTCTGTTCAGCTGCGAATTCAGATTTTTCTTCTTTAGGTAAAATTTTGAGTGAAAGCTCTTCTCCTTTATCATTGGTCGGCCTTTTATAACCAAACTCC
Organism: Helianthus tuberosus; assembly: GCA_030545235.1. Taxonomy (NCBI): domain Eukaryota; kingdom Viridiplantae; phylum Streptophyta; class Magnoliopsida; order Asterales; family Asteraceae; genus Helianthus; species Helianthus tuberosus. The sequence goes on along the minus strand of CM060436.1, from coordinate 20,628,203 downwards.
AAACAAAACCAGCTTTCATGAGCATAAGCTTTTGCCCAGTTGATGAACCATTCTTTCCACCAAGTGTAATCTTCAATGCTTTCAAGAGTTGGTGGTTTTGAATGTGTGTCGTAAAAGTTATCATGTTTAATGTTTTCATTGATCGCTTTTGTAATGGTTTTTGGTGTGACAGTTGAGGTTTCGGAAGACTCGGATGTAAGAGCATTGTAGAATGTGTTGTAGAACTCTTCGGCCATGATGTGAATTTCTTGAATTACCTGGAGACAAAAACAATCAAACAAACACAATCAGTTTAAACAATATCAAACTACTTGAAACAAACTGACACTCGGTTGACTTGAAATGATCTTGACGTGAAATATCCACTTTCAAACGAAATAGTGAGCTTCAAACGAAATAAGATTACAAGCGGAATTAGAACTTTCACACGAAATCACACTTTCAAACGGAATCCCTTGTTCAAACGAAAATAACTTTCACACGGAATACCCTTTTGGAACGAAATTATCTAATTTCGTGTGAACCTTCTCAAGCGGAATTACACTTTGGAGCGGAATAGCTGATTCCGTGTGAACCTTTCAAACGGAATTACCAATCTGGTGCGAAATACTCTCTTCACGCGGAATTAACACTGATTTCAAACGAAATTAGCAAGCTACTTCAAACGGAATTAAGCTGATGTCATCAAATCCGAGAACATTTTCAAACGAAATTACCTATTTTACCAAGTTTTAAGTTGATTATCAGTCCAATTCTTTCAAGGCTTTGTTAAAACACTGTTTCGCACAATATGTGAGAAAATTAGTCGATTTTAACCGTGAAAAGTTGTTAATTTTGAAAAAGAAGGTGTAGAAGTCAGAAAACTGATGAAATCAAGCTGAACTCTTCATCCTGAGCTCTGATACCACTTGTAGGATCGTTGTACGACCTGAATGAGTCGTTCAGAAGAGTTTTGGATCCGAATCAAAGGCGGAATCAATGAAACGAACGCTCGATTCAATTATAATGTCTCTTGTATTGATATAATAGTCTTACAGCACCTGGAGACAATTTGGCAGCACTTCGGTACCAAATCAGAACAAGTAATTCCGTTTTAAATGACAAACCAAGCTCACCTATTTATAGTGTTGTAATTCCGTTTGAAATGACCAAGTGTCAGAACTTCCGTTCAGCAAAGAAATTCCTTTCGCACTTTCTAAACAATATAACTATAATTTGGGTTTGTGTTAATTTTGTTGGTTGGCTACTTTAGAAACATCATTTTGCATCTTTATCTTATAATCTTTTTTGAATGTATTAACATTAGCTGATGTAAACCTTTTTAGACTACTAAATGGTATATAACTTATTTTATGTTGTGTTTGTTATATGTTTAATGTTTAATCTTTAATCTTTACAGCTGATAATCACAATATGCTAATATGCTCTGCAATCCCGTACTTAAATTTAAAAATATTATATTATATGGAAAATTTGTAAATACTAAAATATAGTTGTCTAACTTCCATATTAAACAAACTTTGATATAAAGACAACGTAAATCCCTTGTTAATTATGGTTTACTTATTCCAAAGTAATTGACAAAGATGATTGTTCCTTATTCATTATAGTCAACTTATTCAAAAATAATTATATTAAAACGGTTTGGTTCTTGATGTAATGATATACAATCTATTTACACAACCGTCATTTAAGATTTTTACATCTACACCCCTTATAATTTCAAATGTGACGAAATTGAGAAGAATTTAACCATCATTTACAACAACACCCTTATATTTTCTAAATCTTTATATAATTTTAACCAAGTGTGTAGTTATTAACACATATTTAAGAGAATTTGTAAACTGGTAACTTTTTTTTAAATTATATATATTAATGTTTCATTTTTTTATTAAATTTATATAAAGAAGTTAAATTTGTTTATAGTTAAATTTGTGCAATGAAGGAAGAAGAAAAAATATCATTTCTCCAACATTAGATGAAAATACTTTAAATACGATCCACATGGATGGATCGGGTTATCCATTTCGGGCTTCAATCAAGTGTTAAAAAATGAGTCCATATCACCGATGACTATCTATCTGTAGATAAAAAATATATGATTTAATGATTACTTTCACTAAATTAATATATGGAAAATTACTAAACAAATTAAATAATTAAAGTATGATCATAATAATATATAATAATCTCAACCAATGAATCAAGTTTTTATTAAAGTAATTATAACAGAAATTAAAATGAAAAACATATCATAGGTGTGTGAACACTTCTTTATAAACAACATTGGTTGTTGTATTTGTAGGTTTCCCATCCTTATCGAGAATTAATATCTTCACACCTTCTCTTGATTTAACTCTTGATAATGCTACATATAACTGCCATGTGTGAAAACTGGCTCTTTTAAAAAAAGTCCAACCTTTGACAAAGACTGGCCTTGACTCTTATTGATTGTCATAGCAAAACACACAGCAACAACAGGAAACTGTCATCTTTGAAAAGCAAAAGGTATTTTTTTGTCGGATGGAATCATGCTAATTCTTGGAATGAACGTTCTAGTTCCAACATTAGCACCTGATATAATTTCACCTTCCATAACCCTCTTTCCAAGATATATAACTTTTAACCTTGTACCATTACATAATCCATTTTGTTGGTCATTGTTCCTAAGAAGCATAATTGGAACACCGACTTTTAGAACCAAACGATGATTTGGTAAACCAGATATCTTTAAACCATTCAGGACATCAGGTGAATACAACTCTTGCTGGAAGGAATCAATACCTTGTTCCGTTTGACATATACTATTAGAGCTTAGGTACTCTATTGGTTCACCAGGAAACAACCCTAACAATCAATCATTTATTTCATGTACGACCTCATTTTTTGGTGTCAGAATTGCCTTTTCAGAAAAATAATCTCGATCCATATATCTTTCTAAAACCGATGGATAGACAAATTGAATCAAACTTTCAATGGGATCCGAAGAATCTGTAATTAGAAGATCAGAAGGTATTTCTACAGTTGCCACACCATCGTTGTCCCCTCCAACTTTACCCTCCCCAATATCGAGAAGCCATTTGGCAAATTTCTTAGTCTCTTCCATTCTAGATTGTAAAGCACTGATAGTCAATCTCATGTTTTTCGTCAAAGTAAGTAATTTACAGTGGGACCATATATAGGATGAACTCAACGAAGCGTTAACAATTTCTTGCCTACTTCCGTTTGGAATAACAAGAAGAATTTGTCTAAAATCACCACCTAACACAATTACTTTACCTCTAAACAAAACATCCGAATGACGATTGCTTTTATCGACCAAAACATCTTTAAATGTTCTGTCTAAAGCTTCGAACGCATGTCTATGTACCATGGGTGCTTCATCCCATATAATCAACCTAGTATGCTTAAGCAAGTAGGCTACATCACCATCAGCCCTTATGTGACACATAGAACCCTCATCTAAATTTATGGGGATGTGAAATCTAGAATGGGCTGTTCTACCTCTTGACATTAGTAAAGAAGCAATACCACTTGAAGCAACATTTAGAACAATCTGCTCTCTAGACCTAACGGATAAAGCTAACGTCTTCCACAAAAATGTCTTACCTGTTCCTCCATATCCGTAAACAAAAAATACACCTCCTTTGTCACCTTCGACGGCTGTCATAATTTTATTATAAACGGAGAGTTGTTCGTCAGTCAATGAAGATTTTAGAGTAACTAACTTGCTCTGAAGCTGGGGAATATCAAAAGATAGTTCTTCATCAACCAAACGATTATTTCCAACATCAAAGGAATCATAATCAGGATAAGGAATTGTTGACCATCGTGTCAAAGACGAACCATTTCGAATCAGGTACTTTTCAATCTCCACCAATGTCTGGTTCTTCAATCTCTCATCGGACATTACAAGTTCTGTAAAGAAAAAAAGTAAATAAATATAAAGAATGTGAATAAAATGTATCTGAATAATGTTCTGGAAAATATATTAAAAACAAACCTTTGTTCTTTGTTGCTTTTCTTCTGTTGTATAAGATGTCATCACCCAAGAATTTCCATGTTTGTTCAAATACATATTCAGGTCTTGATAATGTATTTGACAAAAGCAAAGTAACAAACAGTGCACGAGTATAACGACCATCTCCCGCAAAACTGGCTTCTTTAATAGCTTCAATGTATTCCATGTCATCATCTAACAAACCCATAGCGTAACACGCATCCCTGAAAGTTGGAAACAACTGACCATCAACAGTTCTAATTTCTTCAAACGATTTTGGTCCTTTGACTTTGTTTAAAAGAATTCTAAGAAAATACGGTTCACCCACAGCAGGGGAAACAGAATGAATGCGTCCGATCTGTAACAGTTTTCTTTTACGTGGTGCCCATTCTCTATCTGTTAATTTCCAACAGAATTTAGTAGGAAACTCAACATAGGTAAGTTTCCATGCATCTTCATTATTTCTGTTCATCTCCAACCACTTTAGAAAAATCGAAGAAGACACTGATGGCTTATCCAAAACATCTTGTATATCGTCTTTGGCACCAAACACAACATTTTGTTGACCTTCGAGATGAAAAGGAAGTCTCATAACTAGAAGAAACCTGAAGTGAACTTCATTTGCAAATATCCTCCAAGAAGCTTCACAGGCGGAAACGTACCTACAATCGTAATAGGCTTTGATCTCATCCTTTGCTGTTTGTTCATTTTCTATACCATCTCCATTTGACACCACAAGCGAAGCTCTATCTGCACCTTTATTAATGTACTTAAACAGATATTTGATAGAACCAGCTTGATTGCACCATTCAACGTTAATGTGAGCTTGGTATCTTTTCAAAAGAACCGGACTATAAGGAACAACACTTATGTTGTCTAATTGAACTTTGGACTTTATAATAGTGTTTCCATTGTCTCTTCTTCTATATACAGGGAAACCGTCAGCATCAGTTGTTGTTTCAGGGTTGAATTTTTTGGGATAATTTTTTGAACATCTACTATCAACCATACAAGGACAATTGGGATTTGCATTTCCACATGGACCATGAATCATAAATTCGGATACAAGTGCATAGAGGCTAGGATCTTCCATCTTATCCGGTATCACAGTAGAAACGAATTTTTCTAGATGATCAACAGACATACGTTTGGATTCCGGTTTAAAAAATATGCAAATGTGAGCATGAGGCAATCCACGCTTTTGAAATTCCACAGTATAAACGACTACAATAAAAATAATGATATTGAGCAAATTGGTAAAAAAACATTAGTAATATTTATGGTATTATAAAAATAATATAAAAAGTGTATTTATACCTGCACTTAGTTCTCCAAATACTTTTTTGTCCTTCAGATCCTTTGTAATTGAATCGAGCTTTATTTTAAACAATCGACACAAAATGGCTAGCCTGTCCTCAGGGTTAATTGAAGTATTTCGAAGGTATCGTTTAATCTCTGGCCACTTACGATTACATGTAACGGTAATGAAAAAATCTGGATATCCAAACCATTTACATATAGCCATAGCATCTAGATAGTTTTGCTGCATATACCGAGATCCACCGGTAAAAGAAGATGGTAATACAACCCGTATACCGGTATTAGATAGATCATCTTTTCCTTGATTTTTCAAGTTTTGAAGATTTGCGTATGTTTCAGACCTAAGATGTTTCTGTTGAAAACGAATATAATTAAGCCTTTCACTCTCAATCATGGTATATGCATCAACCAAAAATTGTTGGAACAATCTCCGAGCATTTAAAATTAGAGAAAAAGCAGTTGATCGATCCTGAATTCTATAAACAAAGAATTCTCTCATTGTACACTTGGGTCGAATTTTCTTTAACGTACGTATACCATCCCTATGAGGAATGTCTATTCTATATCCGTCATCACCATTAGGAAAAAGGATTGGTTACTGAAGTGCTAGATATGATGGATGAAGTTCACTGATTCGTTGAAGACCTTCAGTGTGAGACTCAACACCAATATCACGATGACCAATTATTTGTTGGATATCGCCAACAATCAATGCAACAACTTCTGAAGTTGAGGGCAAGTTGTAAGTACAACAGTCAATATCTCTTTTGTAAATGAGACGAAGCTTGAAATTTTCATTAGGATTGTCATTGAAATGGTTTCTTGCAATTCTATAACTTTTAACCAACTCATTATTATGATCCAGGAAGTCTTTTAGAAACTTAATGAGCTGAATATCTATATGCTTTAAATGCGAATCAGACTTATTTGTAGAGTCACTGTGAAAATATAAACGTATAAAGTAAATATGGGATAATATGTAACATCTAAATATTGGTATATTAAAAATACTAAATGCATAAAAACTTTGGTATGATATTACCTTAACAACTTTTTTCGATTTGAAACTTCATTATCAGTATCATAAATATAAAGCTGAGATAACTTTGGATCTTTTCCAGGTGCAGGTACCAAACCACCTAATGTATGAAAATTTTGTCCACTTATACGAAATACATATGGTGCCCTACCACTGTTGATGCTCGAATCTACCTTTCCACCCATTGATGTGAAGGAGAACATAGAATTGTATCGACGGATATTCTTTAAAAAGTACTTGTTTTCATTGGAATTTCCAAATAGATCCTTGTAAACTGAAGGAGGCTCTTTCAAATCTGGAAGCTCCACTTTGCCATAACCACAACATAAGCTATAAGTTAACTTACCCAATGTAATTCTCCCTTTTACCACCTTCGTCAGACCATAATACTGAATCACACATCTGACATCTAAGGCTTTGATTACCATGATCCAAGTACTCTGAAAACATAAAATTGATTGTCCAATTAAGAATAAATTAATAAATAAAGTTTATTTAACTTAAAACATATGTAGCATTATTATTACCTGTGGATACACCTTTAAAAGGGTCTTAAATGGAATGTAACTCTTCATTGTCATCATCAGAAGTAAGATCTACCATTAGAATAGGTTCGATAACGCGTTTTTTAGGTAAAACCTTTTGTTTACCAGATTTATTCTTGGTAAATGTAGACGAAGATCGAAGAATGGAGTTACTGTTTTGTGTAACAATGTTTGAAATAATAGAAAACTGAGAACTGTTAGATGTAGGGGTTAATTGGTTATTCAGAGTAAGAGCACCTGTGAAAGTCACAAATAAAAGTTAGTAACATAAAGTTTTGATTATACTTGTATTTTAATCTATATATATATTTTTAAATTGAGATATAAAATTTTATGAGATTACGTACCAGTTGTTATGCCACTTAAGGGTGTTGTTGTGGTTAAAGATTTGAAGTTACGCACTGTGTGAAAACTATTAGATGAAGAAGGAAGATTAGGATTATAATTCTCTTGGTCGATGATCTGGGATTTGTTAACAACTTTAGAGGATCCTCTACCACATGGAGCACTACTTTGATTATTTGAATTTGTTCGCCTACTATCGAGACAAATCCTGCGCATTTTTCTTCTCTGAGCAGCAAGTAATGCTGAAATGTTCATATTATTATTTTTTTAATAAAAAATACAAATTCATATATCGAATTTAAATAACAAAAAACAATGTATCAACTATTTTCAGTCGTAAAACGTTACATTAACATATGACATACCGTTTGAGTTACAAACTAATGGAACTGCATCATTTGTACCTAACAATATGCGTATATAAAAAATATATAAGTACAACACATCATGCACGATTTTTAAATAATTAAAAATAATTAATAATGTAAGATACCGCCACCGATAGATGTTTGAATGATATACCTTAAATAATGGATAAAAAAAATATTAGAAATAGATTTAAACAGTACAATAAAAAATAAAAATTAAAGAAAAATGCTATAATATGACTTATAAAATGTAAAATTTTACCATTGGTGATGTTCGACAATGGTGTTCTTCCAAGTGTACCTAAATAATTATATCGTAAAATAAGGGGATAAATAGATATTTAATATTAGATAGAATAGATTTAACTGTTAACGAAAAATAAAATGTTTTCAAACAACTTACGTTAAATGATTCTCCAACTAAAGCATGAATCTGATGGTTTCACATCAATCTCGGGCGTTTGAGGTGACATGATATTACACTGTCTTGAGTTATTCAAATATATGATATTACGTATTGTTGAGTTAATCAAATTTAATATACAATCGGCAAGTTTTCTATTGATTAAGAATCAAAAGTAATACAAGGATGCAATACAGAAGGGGACGAGAATATTAGATGGAAAGTTAAAGATGGGAAGAATCTTTCTCTGATCCATTTTAATGTTGGGCTTTTGTTAATCCTTGATCCATTTAATTGTTGGGTTGCATGATTGGTGACGTTTCGAATCCTCAGAGAAAGAGAGGAAACGGAAATTGATTTTCTTCAATCTCATTTCAACTTTTCATATAGCCCTCTTATACTATTACCAAACTAATGGTTGGATTTAAATTCTAATAACACTAAATTTAAAATTATTATTTTGCTACGAGTGCGATTTTTTAATTTCCGTTTTTAGAATTTATAAAATAAATGTCTTAGTTTGATGTTGTAACCATGGATAAAGCAAAATGAAAAAAATGTTTCGAATTAAACTAACAATTGCATCTCGTATGTTAATAATAAAGACATTTATAATCAACATCCCACCGCAACGCGCGGGTTTGAGTCAACTCGTTTAGTAATAAAAACTAAAGAAACAAAAATACACAAGCTTATTCGACTTCTCCCCAGTCGGTTTCTACTTTCCCCTAAACTCCACCTCTCCAGCTCACTTAAGGGTGCTCATCAGTTGGGGCTTTGGTCCTCGGTTGAACAAAACAGAATTCAATTATGGCAAAACCCAATATTGAACACCCTGCCTCACTTGGAAGTCGAACCAAACTGAATTGAACAATCTGCAAAGGGTTAAAACTAATGCTCTTTTAAATTCAATGTTCAATTTTATTTTGAAGAGTGCCAAACCAAAGGCAATTATATACATTTAAGACATTTAAATTACTCTATACAACTAGAATTTACCTTACAAAACCTTGCTCATTAAACATACGATCTTCATGTTCTACCTGGAAAATTTATGCCCCTGCAGAAAAATTGATGGAGAAAAGACGTGAAAATTTAGACTATTGTATACATTTTGTTTTCCATCACAGTTTCTTTCTATTTCTATTCGATTTTAAGGTAACATATTTGAATCTTTCTGTGATGTAACTGAAAATGGTCATTTATTAAAGTGGGTTTTTTTACGTTTACACAAAGAAAAATTTAATATAATTATCTTTTCATATAATGAACCTTTTTATAAATTTATACAGAAGGGAAGAATATGTAATAATGTTTATACATACCTCTTCTAGTTTGGTCTCTATAAAGGAGTTGACATCTGTCCAAACATCACATATCCCAAAATCTGTATCTATTGCTTTCAGCTGAGGGGTAGACAAGTGTCCCTTGGTGAAAACTGTAATTGATGGGCAGTCTATGATTTGTAAAGTATCCAAAGCTGGCAATGAGAAAGCCTCCTTCCCTAAGCAAAATCCCTTGAGATTCCAAAGAGATTGTAGTTTTAAGGAGTTTAGACGAGGTAAGATAATCTCATTCACTTTGGCATCACATTCTTCTTCTTCTTCCTTCACAATTACCTCCATATTCCAGCAGTATCTTATATGTAGTTCTTGGAGTTGCACTAGACTACCAACCATGGAACATGTAAAAACATGTTCCAACCTATTACACCATTTAATAGAGAGAGTTGTTAGGTTTGGAAACTCCAGTACCATCCATTGGTTGCTCTTCCATAAATGCTTTAGATCATATACACTCTCTAACTTCACTTGTGTTAGGTTTGGAATTGGGACAACAGTTTTTGATTCACTGGAACCACTCCCTTCCACTGCTACTACTTCAAATACCTCCTTTACCCCTTTACATGGTCCTTCTACAGTAATCTGTTGAAGCTTTACCAGTTGTGGCAGAGCATGAGATGGAATAATAGTCCTTCCAACATCCTCTCTATTTATTTTAATTTCTATCAGATTATGAAAGGAGGAAGGCATCCCTTTTGAAGATGTTGGGAATGTGGTCTACAACAATAAAAAAACACAAGGCGTTTGTTATAGGCTAATTACATCATTGCAAAGAGTCTGAAACAGGAAATAAATGCTTGCTTCCATCACTATTTCAACAAATTTATTATGGTGGCAAAGATTTATAGCATGGAATTTCTTCTACTTTTCATTCTAAGTTAATGCAATTGATGAAAACATCATAACTGATAACCATTTTAAACAAAAAGGTTTGTATACCTGGAAGTTAAAACCATGTTCAAGATTATGTTTTCCAAAGCTTGTGTGTACGTACTTAAGCTTTGGAGTTTCCAACTGACCAGAGGTAAACACCACCCATTCATCACAATCATTGATCATAACGTTCACCAATGAGGGACATCGGAAGTCATTCATTCCCAAGAAGAAACCCTTGAGGTTTGGTAGACGGTCAAGTTCAAGCGTCTCCAGATTAGGAAACACCACAACTTCTTCTTCTGACGACGTTTTGTTTTCTTCTTTTACAATCACTTGTATTGTCTTGCATCTTTTTACTTTCAACTGTTTGAGATGACTGAGAGTTTTAAGAGTGTTGAAAGTGAATACATGTGGGAGAAGGTCACACTCATAGATAACCACAGTTTTTAAGTTTGAGAGTTGAGGGACAGCTACAGTAGTAATAATGTTTTGTAGAGGTAGACTTGTTGGTGAAGTACCAGCACCACTTCCTTCAAATACCTCCATCATCTTACTGCAATTCTCAATCTCCAGCTCTTGAAGCCTTTTCATTTGTCCTAGTGCATACCATGGAATTAGACTTGACAATGCCTCACAGTAGTATATGGTTATCTTTGTGGGGTATTGGCACAACGACCAATAAGAGCCGGTTACTTGAGCACTCTGCAATGAATCACAAATCATATTTATTTTAATTTAATGTTCTTATATATGATCACTTTCTTTTCAATCTCAACAAAACAGCAAACCAATTTCTCCCCACTCTTTCTTAGATACAAATACTACTTATTTTCATTTTACGGGTTTACTTTACAAAGTTTTAATTCTTAACCACATCATTTAAGTTTAATCAAGACGTACCAAAGCATATTATTATCATACCTGGAGGTGATCATGAATGGTATTAGTAACACTGGAAGAAATTTTGTTGCTCCTACTCCAAGTATTCTTTTCATCATCGATACACTTTAGACATGACAGACCTTGAAGATCGAGAGTGTCAAAATGAGGAAAGAATGTGGTGTCTTGATAAGAAGATGCAGATGCAGATGTAGATGTTGTAATTTCATCATCTCTTCTCGAAATAACTTCTTCCATGCCATAACAAAAATATATCTTGACAGTCTTTAAGTTGGATAAATATTTTGCCATAAGAGGAGACAACAAGTACTTTATTTTGGGACAATAACCCAAGGTAATGTGTGTGAGGTTTTGGAATGGAAATTGCAAAGGTGGATGATGACGAATTAAGAATGTATTCCAATTGCACCTCCACACATGACTCATCTTCTTTAAAGAGTTTAGGTTTATAGTTTGAAGGTAGGGAAGTAGTAGTGGCGGTTGAATTGTTGCTAATTCTCTACTACTTGGACTATCCATATCAAACAACACCTCCACTCTTTCATCATTCCATAATTGAAGACTTTGAAGGTGAGGACAGGTGTGCAGAAGATAAGATGGGTATGTGACATCTGGAATGTAATCATTCACTTCATTAATCTGCATGTAACATTAAATGTAATTAACACTTTAATGTTTTCATTTAACACTTTAAATATAATATAACGTTAACAACAATCAAATTGGAAACAGTGGAGAAAGCTCCTAATTTAAACATATTAGTCATAATAATATGCATGAAAAGAATATAATGTAATAAACAATTTAATTTCTCCACTTTACACACACATACTAGAAACACTTGCGAAAGTTCTCACAAATAATAGATAATTTAGATTTGGTCATATTAGAATTACACATTTTCAATTTAATAGTGATAACAATTTATACGATGGGATGGAACGTTTTTGAATCCTTTTATCTCCCATGTACTTGGTAAGTGAAACAACATAATTAATTTTTTAAAATTATTGAATCTACCATACAAACTAAGTAAAGTGAAATAACTAATAATATAATTTAAATTTCCGTTTTACATCTTATAAACATTTATAATTGTTTTATTAGATAAAAATTGACCTTTGATGTTGATGTACCTAGTGGACACTCTCAATCATTTCATTCCTTCTTTCCCTTTCTTCCAAAGCACCACTATTATAGGCCGAATAGTAACTAGAATTAATTTTTTCTTTTATTTTTGTAAATGTAAAATAAGTTTTGGACTAAAATGACAGGTTGAAAAGTTTATAATGAAAATGTCAAAAATACCTCTAGTTAAAACTAGGGCTTTTAGACGGAGTTAGGCAGTGTGATCAAAATGGAAAACTTAGGGACATAGAGGAGAAAAAAACTATTTGAACTAAAATGACAATTTGGGATAAACCTTAGGGACTAAAATAACAATTTACTCATTAATTATATTTATATATAAGTAGTTAGAAAGTTCCTTGTATGTTTAATATTTATATAAATATAACTACTTATGCATTTAAATTGAAACGGACAAAAAATAAATGAACGAACATAAACGGACGTTCATGAACTTAAATGAACGAATTGTGTTCATGTTCATTCATTTAATTAAAAATTGTGTTCATGTTCTTTCGTTTAACTAAATAAACGAACATAAATGAACTTCCCGCCAAACAAGTTCACGAACAATTCATGAACATTCGGCTCATTTACAAGACTAGGAATAACTTAAAAGATAATTTAAATTTATATTTAACATCATATAAACCATTTATGTTTGTTTTATCTGATAAAAATTGAAAGTTGACGTACCTCCTCATTACTCTTAATCATTTTATTCTTTCTTTCCCTTTCTTCCTCCTCCATCCTAGTGATTGTAAGGTTGACGTATGTGGTAAGTGACCCCAAATCAAAATTGGTTGTGGTAGGTGTGAAAATATCTGTAAAGTTGACACAGCCTTCTATGTGAATGGTTTGTACATCTTTAAAGCTGTTGACAAGGGTATGAGATTCATTCACTCCTTCAAACCTCCACAACTCTTTTAGCTTCCTTAGTTGCTTCACTTCAATCGTTCTTAATCTGCTGCTACTGTGTTTCCCAATTCCACAAACACTTTCGAAGTCGATGTTGAATAACACTTCAATGGAACCACACTTTGTAACTTCAACCTCTTCTAACTGATTCAATAATGGCAATGGATTTCTTGGAAAAAGATTTGTAAGCCTATCACATTCTCTCACTCTAACTTGTCTCAGCGTGGAAACTTCATCTTTCTCACTAGTAGAAATTTGACACGGCCATATTTGCTTCAACTTCTCCATCTTAGAAATATCTAATTTCTCCAACTTATGAGTCACACCCTAAACAATAATTGAACCTTGTTAGAAATGTAAGTAGCATATGCTGTAAAAATAATAAATTGTACGTTATTGTTTATAGCTTTAGATATTAAAATAATGTATGTACCTCTTTTTTGAATAATGGTTGCATTTCAGAAGTGCTATAATAATCTGGGTAAATGGTCATGAAGTTGGGAAGGCCAACAAGTTTCAACTCCACCATTTCTGGTAATTCAACAACATTGTCGCACAAACTTACCATTTCTGGTAGATCCTCCAAAAACATATAATTCAACTTTTTTAATGTAACCAACCCAACTCCACTATTCTCACCAATAAGTGCTACCAAAGAAGGGCAGTCGGATATTTTAAGCCGCTCAAGCTGCTTCAAACCATTTGCCATATCAACTGTGAAGAGGTATATCAATTCTGCACACTTGGAAATATGAAGGATTTTTAGTTGGGAAAATGTGTGATGCAATGAAACGTCTTTAAGATGCATCATATACTTCACTTGTAATCGAAGCTCCTCTGCATATTTGAATAGGTCTCCAATATTGCTTTCGTTAACCTCAGTGCACTCTGCAACAAGGTTCAGCGTGTTTCTGAATGAATACTTTTCACCATGATTCAACTCACAGCCTATAGAGATCCTAAACCTTTCAAGGTTCTTAAAGGACATACATTTTGGTTGGAGCTCATTATCATAAAATTCCAACTCTAATGCAAAAAGAACCTGTGAAAGCTTCTCCAATTCGTCACAACTGGCCTTTGCAAACCTAACAGGCCTACCTTTAGAAGCCCTCATATAAAGCTCTTTAAGACTATGCAAGTTTTGCAATACCCCTTGATCAATATAAAGGTCAACACATCCGGTCAAATCTAGTAACTTTAGTTTTTTCAACTCTCCAATGGCGGATGGCAACCTTCTTATGTTACAATCAACAAGGCTCAGTGTTTCCAAGTTGCAAAGACTTCCAAGAAAAGAGATATCATTCGTTATCGAGCATGAACGAAGAGAAAGTGTTCGAAGTGTGTTTGTGTGCTCGAATGTTATCGGAAGCCCGGGAATACCCATGTTCTCATATGACACAACCTCGAGTTTTTTCATGCTTTTATGTATGTCTTCCGGAAGCTTAAAGAACTCATACCCGTCCATTAGAATCAGAAGCGAGAGGTTTGTGCTATTAAAGTCTACAGGAAATCCAGACATGCCTGTACACTTCAATAGAATTCTTTCACAAGAGTCTGATATAAGTCGCTTCGATGCCATGCTATCATGGTTGACAATTGAAGCTTGTTTGACTTTCGAGAAATTGCTTAAAACAAAAGCACGGACGAGATCATGCATTTTGACACACCCGTTGACATCACTTTCAGTCAACAAGTTTGCATGTATGAGGTTTTCAACACAAACGTTGGCCCGTATCCTTGCGTCTGTTAAAGTGTGTACATTAGCAAACAAATTCAGTCCCCATCCGTACATCATCAAGTCCTCAACTGGAATATTAAAGTCATCTGGAAATAAGCCGCTAAGAAGAAAAATTGCTTTATCATCCACCCTTTTGAGATTTTTGTAGCTCATTTCAAAAACTTTATGTACAATGTTATCATGGTCTTGAAGATCATGATGTTGTAAATTGGAAAGTGCCTCTTTCCATGCCTCCTTTTTGTTACCACGCAGACTTTTAGCAATTGTTACTATAGCAATCGGTAAACCACCACATTTCTTCACAATATCTTCACCTATCCGTTGGAGTTCGTCCTGATCACCATCCAAATGGCAAATTCTAAAAAATAAAGTTTTTGCTTCAATGCCACTTAAAACGCCTACTCTAAAAATTGAACCAATTCTAACACCCATCTGGGTGCAAACATTCTCAAATTGTGACGTGAACAACAATTTTAACCCGTTTGGAAGAGGACTTAGTCCAAAGTCGGTGAGCTCCACTTCCTTCCAAATATCATCCATTATTACCAAAATTTTCTTTTGACCTTGTTCTGACTTCACCTCAAATATCTTACGAAGACGATCAGCCCTTGCATCTTTTGTTGTTTCAACCAGCGTGTTACCAATGTATTCTGCAATAGCTTTCTGAAGAGAAGTTGGGTCAGTGTTTTCCCCAATAACCACCTTCACGACCAAATCGAACATTTTTAAATCTTCGACAGCCTTCTTTAGTTGTTCCATCATCGTGGTCTTACCCACACCACCCATCCCACACAGTGCAATCATCGTATGGGACTCTTCATTTGATTGAAGGGCTTTTAGTGCATTATTAAATATCAAATCTCTAGACTCAAAGTTGTCTTGGGTACCCATAGTAGAGGTGGATGGGTGTGTAGAAGTAGAACCAACCTCAGCAAGAGGTCTTTGCGCATGAGTAAACTCGATTTTGGATTCTCGGTCTTCAAGATCTTTTATCTCCTCCAGAATACCATAAGATTCTTTTCCAACTTTGTATCTCTTTGTCACATTGAAGCATCCGATTGCTTCTATTGGATTACTTCTTTCATTTAAATTTTTGACTTCTTCCAACCATGGCTCCACACGTGCGGGTACTACTTCTGTGTTTCCAACAGCCTTGTCCCGTTCATCTTGAACTTCTTGTGCTATGACATTTAGTTGCTTCATTCTAGTATCCATCTTTTTTACGTACTTTGTGGAGGATACCAAGAAACCCAGGTGTTTCTTAACAGGGACCAACAAAGATTGAACAATAGGACCAATAATTGGACTTACAAAATCCATTTTCCAAAACTGCAGTTTTAAATAAACAATAAAAAATAATCAATAACAAAGTGAAGGAAGTGCAATTACCAACAAGAAGTTACTCATATATTCAATACTCAATTAAGTTACTCATCCATTTTCTGTATTTAGAATAGATGGGGTTACTGTCTGAACTACGCCTAGCAACACTGACCCGGAGACCTTATTTTCGGTCTTTATTGGTGTTAATATTGACCCTTTGGGTGATTCTGGGCATAAATAAACCCGTACGGGTCAGGACAGGTTGAACTAAAACAAGTCAATTCTGAGAACGGGTTAGAATGGGTAGGATCAACACTAAGAAAGGGTGAGATGGGCAGTATATTGACGTTCCGGTCACCGCTTGTATTAATGACCAACGCCGCCACCACCAATTATCATCAATCGCCGTACTTCCGAACGCCGCCACCGCCACCACCACCACTGATTATCATCAACCGCCGTACTTCCGAACGCCGC
The DNA here is from genome assembly GCA_030545235.1 of Helianthus tuberosus. Classification (NCBI taxonomy): domain Eukaryota; kingdom Viridiplantae; phylum Streptophyta; class Magnoliopsida; order Asterales; family Asteraceae; genus Helianthus; species Helianthus tuberosus. Next base: position 20,611,477 of record CM060436.1, on the reverse strand, counting down.
CGCCACCACCACTGATTATCATCTACCACCATACTTCCAAACGCCGCCGCCGCCACCACCTCTGATCATCATCTACCGCGGTACTTCCGACCGCTGCCGCCACCACCGATTATCACCAACCGTCATACTTACGTTTGCTTTTTAAATTTTTTTTTTGAACGGTGACTTTCTTGTATTAGGCTACCGCACTCCCCAAATTGGAGAGCCCCGTTGCCCCACTCTGGCCAGACTATGTTGTCTTAACCGGGCCCACGCTGGCTTCAGCTTGGGCGTTCCCCCGGGAAACCATACCGCCAGTTGCCACTAGACAGTCGTTGTGTCACCACAAGAGCAGAACTAACTGGCGTAACACAAGGTGGGACGAAAACCCGGGTGGGCTCAGGATAAAACCTGGGTGGGCTCAGGATAAAACCCAAGCCTCTCTACCACTAGGCCATACATTTTTGTTATTTATATATTATTAAAAAATTTGCCTGTGTAATTTAACATCATGGTCCATATATTTCCTTCTGCTCACAATCAGGGAATATCTTGAGATATAAGATAACTGGGATTAATAATGAGTAACCGAACAAGCGCCGGTTATCCATCGACGATTGATTACGTGCGTGCGTGCGTGCGTGCCGGGGCCAATTAACGTGGAGGTAGACGCACTCGGTCGCCCGTATGTGTAATTGGCTCCTCACGCGTAACCGCATCTGAATACATGTAACCAGGCATTTGAACATGCATAAACCTACACATGATCGCGCGTAACCGGTGCCTAAACCAGAAAGTGAAAATAACTTTTTTTTTTTAAACCAGCCCATTTTGACCCAAAACCGTTCTGACCCGAACCCGTGTCACTGAACACAAATAACCTTTTTTGAATAGACCCGAACCCGTTGTGACCCAAACCTGTTTTGACCCGCAACCCAAACCCGACCCGTTCGCCAGGCCTAATCTGAACTATACAGTGTTACGTTACATACTCACCTTAACAAGATAAACTATTTGGATTACACACAGAAAATAAGCATTAAAAGAAGACAAAAAAAAAGATACCGAAAATTAATTAGCAATTATACTTGGTAACATGCATCTCTTAATTGGAGGTGAATAGTAAATGAATAATAGATAGATAAAGGAGAGAATAATACCTGAGTGGCCTGTGGCTACTTTCTCTTCTGATCTTCTACTTGTTCAAGAAGGAATCGGAATTTGTAGGGAAAGATTATGAGGTCTGAAGAAGAAAGCAAAGGGGAATACCAAGCCCAACTTATAAATCTCAAAAGTCTTTCATATATCATTTTTAAAGTCTTTTTTATATCATTTTTATATACAAATCATGTTCGTTTTCTCGAATCTCAAAGTTTATATCAATTTTATATACAATGATGTTTGTTTTCACGAATCTCATAGTTGTAGCTGACTGTCAAACCTATATTTAAATTTCTAATTAGCTATAAAATATTTATTAAAAACTACTTTTTATAACCAATAGAAGTTTGTATTGAATCAAGGATACATTCTAGTTATTATTCACAACAAAATATATAGAGGTACAATGATTACAAAATAATTACAAGGGCTTGATCTTTGGGCAAGAATTATGGATGGTCAAGGGCTTGATCTTTGGGCAAGAACTATGGACGGTCAATCATCTTGATATATTGGTTAAGACCATGAGGTATGGTGGGGCTTGGGTTGGGGCATTTGTTGACACGTGGAATGGGAGCCCTCCACCGCCTGGTTACGTGTCCCCGGGGTAGGGCGGGGCGTGGGTTGGGCTTGGGTTGGGTTGGGTTGGGTTGGGTGTGGCAGATTGTTAAAAAAAAATAATACAAAAAGAGCAAGCCAATAAGAGCAAGCCAGCTAGCATGTCCCCCTGCCCCACGCCCGGCTTGAAAGCCAAGCCCCAAGGGCCACGCCCCAACCCAAGCCCACCCGGGGTGGTGCCTTGGGCGTTTTCCCCCAACACACGCCCAAACCCCCGCCCCATACCCCATGGCCTAAATGGAGAGAATAATATTTCATTTAATGGTGACTTAATTAGTGGATGGCCTAAATGGAGAGAATAATATTTCATTTAATGGTGACTTAATTAGTGGGTTTGATACGCCCCCGCAAGATGGAGGATCCATTGGAGACTCCAATCTTGGACCGAAAAAACAGGAAAGGTGCCCGTGGAAGCGGTTTGGTGAGGACATCCGCAAGTTGATCCTTTGAGCTGACGTGAAGGACTTTAAGTTGCCCGGAGTTGACTTGTTCCCGTACAAAGTGATAGTCCAAGGCTATGTGTTTCATGCGTGAGTGGTAAACTAGATTTGCACATACATAGGTGGCCCCGATGTTGTCACAGTATAATGAGGGAGTGCTCACAGGTGGTAAGCCCAGTTCATGAAGTAAGTTTTTAACCCATGACAGTTCTGCAGCGGCATTAGCAAGGGCTTTGTACTCAGCTTCGGTTGAGGATCTAGAGACCGTTTTTTGTTTTGCAGATTTCCAAGAGATGATATTGGACCCAAGGTATAAAAGATATGCTGTGGTTGATCGACCTCCATTAGTAATGCTTCCCCATTCTGAGTCCGAGAAGGCTCGCAGGGTAAGACTGGTGTTGCGTTTCAAGAACAAGCCGTGAAATACCGTTCCTTTCAAGTATCAGAGTGCCCGTTTGAGAGCTTGTCAGTGTGATTGTTTGGGTGAGTGCATGAATTGAGATAATTTATTGATGGCAAATGAGATGTCAGGACGGGTGAAAGCAAGGTATTGTAGAGTACCAACTAGTTTTCGGTAAGGGGTGGGGTCAACGGGAGGAGAGGAGTCATTAGGAGAGAGCGGATCAGACGTGCTCAAAGGAGTGAGAACCTCTTTTGCACCATCCATTTTAAAGGCGGTGAGAACATCTTGAATGTGGCGATGTTGAGAAAGAAATAAACCTTGAGGCATAGGAATGACTTCGATTCCTAGGAAGTGTGTTGGATCGTTGTACGACCTGACTTAGTCGATCAGAAGAGTATTTTATCCGAATCAGAGGCGGAATCAAAGATACGGACACTCGATGTAATTATAATGTCTCTTATATTGATATGAAACTGATTTACAACTTGGAGACGATCTGGCAGAGCTTCGCTACTCAGATCCGAAAACTACAAATGAATAACCAAGTGCACCTATATATAGAGGCTAAGATTTCGCTTGAAAGTAACCTGAACTAGTTGAAGCGAACCAGTTGAAGCGAACCAGTTGAAGCGAAATCTGATGTGTATGATTTCGCTTGAACTTGTCACAAGTTCACTTCAAGCGAAATCTTCACTTAAACCTCATTTCTCAGTTTCTCAAACCTCGTGCACTGATAATCCTATCCTATTACATGATGCAAGACGAAGTCAATAGACGTAGTGCACTAACAGACTCCCCCTCGGATATTGACGCAGTCTTCAGTGACTATTCTTCAATATGACACATCTTCAGTCTTGATCATTCTGCATCCTCAATCAGATTTTAACATTGTAAGCATCCAACAATCTTTCTCTACTTCTATCAGCTTCAGGCTCCCCCTTTCATTAAGCTTCTGTGCTTTGTGATCGACACCTAGCTTTCCATCTACAAGCTTTTCTTTGTTTCAAACTTGTCTTCAGACTCCCCCTTAGACTTTGCTTCCGGGATCGTAGTCTGGACTATCTGCAATCACTCATACGTTTATAAGTAACAACATTTTAAACTATCCAGGAATCGTAACCTGGCAATTCCAATCAAATTCTCTAATCCACTCCCCCTATCAACAAACTGTATAGATTTAGCAGTGTTAAAGAATCCAACTCCCTCACAGTTAATCATCCAAGTTCAAGTTAATGACCTTGGAGATATCACAAACTGTTTTTGAAATTTTAAAACTTCAAGTTTCAATTTAATGAACTTGTTTTATTTTCAGAAACACAATTAGCTTACTCAGATTTTGAAACTCAGCACTCAGACATCGGTCGTCGAAAATAAAACAGAAATCAAAATCTTTTTGTATTTTCTGAAAATATAAAGCAGTAACGAAATATGTACAAACATATTTACAGACAATATTTTTGTTTGAGTATGCGTTAGAGGATCATATCAGCTACCGACAAGTCACAAGTACCGTTGAGCTTAAAATCACATTATGCATTAAACAATTCACTTAGATTGTCGATATACTGATCCACTTAAATTTTCATACAAACTTCAACTGATTCAGGATATGAATTAGGTGTATTAAGAACTTAAACCTATTCATGTGTCCCACCTCTTGAATATACTCCCGTATCCAGAATCCCAATAATCAGTCTTACAGGTGAGTATACTACAATGATATCTGTATATAAATTAGGTATGCGAGGGCCGAGGGATCTCAGGTCGATACTTCCGTATACGCAGAGAGATATCAGCTTCGACTTTAAGGTATGTCCCCTTTAGAGGATCTTTTTGCTTACAACAGCAGCGACTATCAATTTTATTGTTTCATCGGCATGCTGAGGGTTTAATGCTATGTTTCAAGCATTTAAGCAAGTATTAGCCAGGGACTAGGTCAGAACCACCGTTCAGCAGAAGTCCCGGAATAATACCCCAGACATCATAGAGTATAAAGACCTAGTATATCAGATTATGAGACCTTTCAAACGAGATTTCAGGGGTTACCTATATATCCAAGTAGTGTTCCCCACGAAATAAGCAAGTATGAATTTAGGTTTATATCCCGAAAAAGTTTACTAAATGTATAAAAATCTACCGACACATCCACGGTGAGATCGTTTAACACATTTAAACTTTCCAATTCTTTAGCATACTGTAACTGTCTACTGATGTACTATCATTTCCTCTTTTTACGCAAAACTCAATTTTTGAATTTTATCATGTTTTTGACTTTTTCAAATTTTCAAATGTTTTTGTATTTTCTAACAATATTACTCCCCCTAAAATGCAAAATTATATAAAGAAAATTTGACAACCAATACTGATAGCTTTGTCTCGCCATCCATTTTCTGCATCTCATGCTCTGTTTTGCAGAAAATATAACATACCCCCATGATTTACAACCCATTGATCTTAACAGTTTGAAAACCGTTTTTTCAATCTGATGAAAGTAATCATGTTTGTTCAGCCGTGAGGGTTTCGGCATATTCAATCAAAACTCTCCCTTACAACAAACTATTTTCCCATAATGATTTCAAAACACTTAAGTTTGTTTTAATCAGAATGGTTTTTCCGGAAAAATTAGTTTGTTTACCCATCACTTATGAGTTCGGGGTCATCTCATCACCTTGATCTCTTTAAAACCTTTTTGTACAGATTTTAACAATATAAGAACAAACACCACAATCACTTGTAGAAAATCAAGTACAACTTAATGTCCTTGATTGACCACTTGTAAGACGAAATATCACAGTTACCATCCTGTGAATTTCTCAAGAATGATGCCGATACCTGCTTCACACTTACCAACCTGGAAGCTCCGGCAAGTCAGATTTTTCTATTTGAAAAGTTTCACCCAAGCCTGACTGTCCTTGGGTGTATTTTGAGCTTTTCTCTTTTCTTCATAAAACTCTTTCACTCCTTTTTCCTTACCATCAACCATCTTACTAAAAATATGTTTAACATTGCTATTAAACATTTTTCCAGCATCAACACCTTTTGATTTTGTGTTTGTGGCTTGTAAAAGGAACAGTTTCTTCCTTCTTTACCTCAACTTGTGGCTCCTCTGATTTTGTGGAATCAGATTCATTGCCCGAACTTGGCTTATCTGACTTAGATGAGTCAAATTCATCGCCTGATGGTGGCTTGTCTGACTTTGAAACATCAGATTCATCGCCGATCATTTTCTTCTTTTCCTTTTTCTCTTTTGTCCTCAGATTTGTATCTGAAGAATTCGATTTGCTTGGCTTTGCAGTCGAGTGAATCGATTCATCAGAACTTTTATTTGAACCAACCGGTGAACCCGAAGACAAAATTTTCTCCAAATACTCTCTTGCCTTCTTCCTCTTCTTCCTCAGTCTGTCTCTCTGCCCCTGTGAAAGCTTCACTTTCTTGTCTAGAACCTTCTGTTCTTTGGGCTTGACAGTAACTGGTTTCTTTACCGTTCTCTGATATTCAACCCTCAATCTTCCCATCGATCTCTTTGGGCAATCTCTTGCAATATGTCCTCTGATATGGCAATTGTAACATCTTCTTGTTTCATAATTCCAATTCTGGCAGTTAACAGCAATGTGTCCTCTAACACCACAGGTGTAGCACACTCTGTTATCGTACCATCCACTTTGGTCAGTCCAAACCTTCAAATCATAACATTGTTTGGCTTGGTAATAATCATTTCTCCTCTTCAATACTGGATTTGTCCTTTGAGCACTGTAGTCAAACCTGCACCACTTATTACCAACATTTTGTGAGTTTTCATTTTTAAATTTTTGTGATTTTTGATAATGATTGGATGATTTATCTGATGAGCTTTTAATTTCAATTTTAGAATTTTTCAAATTTCTATCTTTTTGTTTCTGTTCTGTATTCTTCTTAACAAGTTTTTGTTTAGAACATTCACCTGTTTCAGTAGATTGCAGAACAGTATTTTGAAATTTTTCTTGTAAATCTAAAAATATTTTTCTTTTCTTTTCTTTTTCATCATCAGATATCTCATCACAATCTTCAACTTTGACATTTTCAATTTTGAAATTGATTGGTTTTGAACAAACATGTGATGTAGAAGTCACAAAACCTTTCAATTTCACTTCAAGTTCTTTGATTTTCATCCGAGCTTTTTCAGCTTCTTTTTCAAGCTGAATGATTTTAGCAAGATGAGAATTGATTTCAATTTGTTTTTCAAGATTATCTTTACCAAAAACATCTCTCTCATCTTCTAAAATCTTTAACTGACTTTTGAAATCATTTTCAAATTTTAATTTTTCATGTTCAAAATTTTCAATTTTTTCTTTTAAAATTTTGTTTTCTGCTGTCAAACTGTTCACATCACTAAGCAGTTTGACATTTTCAGACTTCAAATTTTCACAAATTCCCTGCAACATAAGAATCTGGTTATCATCAGCTTGCTTCTCATCTCTCAACTTCTTGACTTCCAATGTCAAACTTTCTGCATCCTTCAAAAGTTTGTCATTTTCAGCCTTAAAGTTGTCACATTTAGAGCACACTGATTCTGAACTTGAAGATCCAAGCTTCAAAGATTCTTCGTTCTTTGGAATATCCTTTGTTTCCATCTTATATGTTCCTGCACAAAAGAGTTTAACGAAATCAAAAGGATTCATACTTTCATCAATATAACATTTCCTTTTAATATCATATTTCAGAATACTCTTTGTTTCAAGACACACACTAATTCTATTATCAATTTCAGTAATAACATCCAATTCCAATTTTTGTAAATTCTTTTCCATTTCGGTCAAAATTTCCTTCTTTTTCTTATTTTCCTTACGAAACTCTCCATTAACCTCATTAAAGAACTGTTTTGGATAAAGTTCTTGAAAAAAATCTTCCCTTTTTAGCTTGACCAAGAATTTATCCCATTTAGCAGGTAATGCATTTGCCAATTTCGATATCTGTTCATCATTTGATATTCTAATATTCTTGTTTCTCAAACTGTTCATTAAATTTTTAAACCGTATTTCCAACTCATCCAACGTTTCATCCTTTTGACAAATGAAATGTTCAAATCTTTCAACCAAAACCTCCTTTTTCTCAACAGAAGAACAAGTCCAATTGTTTATTCTTTCAAATTTAGTGTTTTCCAGTTCATCAAACATTTTGAATTTTTGGTATTTGTGCCTTGTAAATCACCTCGAATCACCTGCAAACAAACAAACAAACAATCAGTATACAATCAAATATCAAATAAACTGAAAATAACTGACACTTGATCGTCGTGAAATAATCCGACACAAAATTCCACTTTTCAATCGAACTAGAAAATTCAAGCGAAATCTCAATCGGAAACACAAGTTGATTCTTCAAGCGAAATCAACTTTGTTTGACCAGCTGAAGCGAAATCAACTATTGATAACTTGAAGCGAAATCAACTGTTGACAGACTTGAAGCGAAATCAACTTTGACAAACTTGAAGCGAAATCTACTATTATGACTTCAAGCGAAATCCCAAGAACCTATTTCGCTTCAACCTGAACTCAAACTTCAAGCGAAAACTAGCAACTCTATTTCGCTTCAGATGAACTCAAGCGAAATCTAAGATCACAACACTATTTCGCTTCAGATGTTCAAGCGAAATAGTCTAAACATTCTGATTTTGAAGCGAAATCAAATAAATCCACGAACACTATTCAAGCGAAATCTAGTTTTTGATCCAATTCAGTCACTTTTAATGCGAATTTCGGTCACAAACTTTCAAGGCTTTGTTAAACTGTTGTTTTGCATGTTCGGTGAGAAGTTCAATCCATTTTGACCATAAAATCTCGTTCAGTTTGAAAAAGAAGGTGTAGAAGTCAGAAAATAATTGCAATCGAGCTAAACTCTTCCTCCTGAGCTCTGATACCACTTGTTGGATCGTTGTACGACCTGACTGAGTCGATCAGAAGAGTCTTTTATCCGAATCAGAGGCGGAATCAAAGATACGGACACTCGATGTAATTATAATGTCTCTTATATTGATATGAAACTGATTTACAACTTGGAGACGATCTGGCAGAGCTTCGCTACTCAGATCCGAAAACTACAAATGAATAACCAAGTGCACCTATATATAGAGGCTAAGATTTCGCTTGAAAGTAACCTGAACTAGTTGAAGCGAACCAGTTGAAGCGAACCAGTTGAAGCGAAATCTGATGTGTATGATTTCGCTTGAACTTGTCACAAGTTCACTTCAAGCGAAATCTTCACTTAAACCTCATTTCTCAGTTTCTCAAACCTCGTGCACTGATAATCCTATCCTATTACATGATGCAAGACGAAGTCAATAGACGTAGTGCACTAACAAAGTGATGGAGAGGGCCTAGGTCTTTGATGGAGAATTGTTTGCTTAGAGCTTGAACGAATGAGTCCATGAAGGAGTTGTGATTTCCTGTAAGGACAATGTCATCTACATACACAAGTAGGTAGCAAGTGACATCTTTGGAATTGTAGACAAAAAGGAAGGAATCAGAGAGACATTTTTTAAAGCCAAAGCTAACAAGAAAGTTGGTTAGTTCGATGTACCAAACGCGCGGTGCTTGTTTAAGTCCGTAAAGGGATTTTTTTAGTTTGCAAATGTGACGCGGGAATTCCGTGTTTGTGAACCCGGGAGGTTGTATCATAAAACATCCTCATGGAGGGTTCCATGAAGAAACGCATTGTTGACATCAAGTTGGCGTAAAGGCCACCCTTTTGAAAGAGCAATGGAGAGGACGGTGCGAATGGTAACGGGTTTAGTAACCGGGCTAAAGGTTTCATGGTAGTCTTTGCCAAATTGTTGGTGAAACCCTTTTGCCACTAGACGCGCTTTGTATTTGTCGATAGTACCATCGGGTTTACGTTTGATGCGGAACACCCATTTGCAACCAATGGGAGTTTGGGTGGTGTGAGGTACAAGTTCCCATGTGTTGTTTTGGATGAGGGCATTATATTCAAGATCCATGGCGGAACGCCAATCCGGATCATTCAAGGCTTGAGTATAGGTGGATGGTTCAAGGGACATGGGTAATGGATGAATGGTGGTGGAGTTGACAAAGTTAGAGTTGTAGTATTTGGGGTTGGGTTTGGGTTGTCGACGAGGCGGTGGAGTTTGGGTGTTTGGAGGGTCGGGTTGATGATATTGTAAGTTGGGTGAGTTGATTGATGTAGAGGTGGTGGGACCGGTGGGTGGAGTGGGCTGGTCGTTGGGCTCGGGCATTGGGCCGAGAGGGGAGACGGTGGAAGTGGAGGGTGGTGTATGGGCCGGGGAGGTTGGAGATGGGTTGTGGAGTTGTAAGGGAGATGGTACTGGGCCGTGGGAGGTTTGGTGAGATGGGGTGGTTGGTTGGGCTTCGATTGGTGCGTATTGTTGGGCTTCGGGTGATGGAGTGTGTTGGGTAGAGTGGGAAGTGTGAACAGTGGGTGGAGAGTTTTGGGTAGGATATGTAGGCGGTGGGGAGGGAATGGGAACCGAGGGTGTCAGGTTTAAAAAGGTGTCGAAGGACATATGTAGAGGGTTGGAGTTGGTGGTTTGGGATGGAAAGATGTGGGGAATGAATTGAACATGTCGAGAGTGATAAAGTTTTTTGATTAAGAGGGTCATAGCATTTGAATGTCGCCTTAGAGGAGGAGTATCCAAGAAAGATGCATGCCGTGGACCGTGATTGTAGTTTTGAAGTGGCATATGGTTTTAGCCACGGGTAACAAAGGCAACCAAAAGGTTTAAGTTTGGAATAGGTAGGGTTGGTTTTGAACAACACATCATAGGGTGATTTGTTGTGGAGAATGGGTGTAGGTAAACGGTTTATGAGGTGAGTAGCGGTTTGAAAAGCATGAGACCAAAAATGTTGTGGTAAGTGGGAGTAGTGGAGTAATGCGAAGCCGGTTTCAACAACGTGTCGGTGACGTCGTTCGGCAATACCGTTTTGTTCCGGTGTGTGAGGTGGTGTCGTGTCACACCCCGACTTTCCACGTGTCACCGGTGGGCCCGTATAGGGAAAATAAGTTAAGAGTATTTACCTGAGCAGAGTATAAATCGAATACAGCGAATGCAAGTACTTTTACTGGGCTCCTAATCTGGAACGAAGGTTTATAATAGCCTATTAGATTTCTAACGGATCTTTAATTAAGCCTAGGCTTAGACCGGTTAGTTTCCAAAAGGTAGACACGGTTCAAACACATGATAATGCGAAGACCGGTTTAGAATGTGGTTTTGACCCGACAAGCTTGAATACTTGTCTTATATGGGTAATCTAAACACATTCTGGATTTTTGAGATAAAACCAATAAGGTTTGACCCGTTTCGGCTAATTTATGTAAACTTGTTACATAAACCTAACCGTACGCGTAATAAGCGTGACGGGCATTCATGAGAGCTATATACAGGTTTCCTAAGTTAATTTATGCCTCAACTATGTTGTGACATCAGTAAGATGTCTTTCATTATGCCCGAAATGATTTTAAACACAAACTATGCCCCGTAGGGTAGTTTGGTCATTTTGAAGTTTGTAAAAGAGTCTAAGTGTTTAACTGAGTTACAGGTCTGATGTAAGCAGAAAACATACTCAATTTGATGAGTTATAACAGTAGGTTAAAGTATATATGTGAAATATATCATTTATAACCAAACTATGCACCGAAGGGGCATTTTGGTAATTTCACATAAGCCGAAAAGCTCAAAACTGAAGTCTGAGTTTATCAACCTTTGCTTACTGTTAAAATATTATAATTTGCCTAAAATATCAGTAGGTATCAACCCTTGTATGTCTAAAATAGTTCTAGTGCATACTATGCGTTAAAAACGCTTAGAAAGGCGATTAGGAGCCGTTTCCGGGTTATATACATAAAGCTGATATCTTTATTATTCCAGAAGGCTTAAAATAATTTATTTAACATATCTAATCAGTAGCAAAAGGTTTGGAGTCGTTTAGATAAGTAAAACTCATTTTATGGCCCGTCAGGGCAAAACCGACAATTACCAGATTAAGCTTACGACTACTAGTTATGCTCAGCCTAAAATTAATTAAAAATCTTTAAAAATCCCAAAATAATATATTAAATCAGTGGGTATTAAGTTTGATACCAAAAAGTAGGCTTAACTAGGCTATACGCTAATTACGCCATTTTATTAACATAAAGCTTCTATTTTGCGCTAATGAGCATAACTCTCAATCTAGACCTCAGATTGATGTCAAACTTTGGTTACAAGTTTATATATCAGTAATTTAAGTTTCTACTCTTTTACATTTCCAAAAATCACGTTTTAAGGCAATAAGGGCATAATGGTCAACATATGAGCAATTAACGGAATCATGCGTATTAATCGGATAACTAATGAACCGAGGTGTATAATCACAGAGGGTTATACTAGCATGTAACCTGGTCCTTACGAAGCTCTAAGGTATTTCTAAAACATACCTAAATGGGTCAGAACTGAAGTCAAGGCAAAAGTCAAAGCTTTGCGACTTTCGGTTCCGAACCGGGTCAAAGCAGGAAATTGTCGGGTCGAACATGTTTAGACATGTTCTTATACTAATTACCAAGTTATAATAATGATCAAACAGGTTGCACGCCATTTAGATTGCTAATTATGCGTTTTATGCTTCTGTTGACTTTTTCGGATTAAGTTTGACCCGACAAACGATCTAGTTAGGATGGGAATCAGTGGGTGCCCTTTTAAGGGTTTATTGCCCACATAATTACCAACTTATTACTACCTTTGATTCGACTAATCACTGGACCATTAGTGATTAATCTTAAAGTCAACCGTTAATTACGACGGTTTGACTTTTAAGCTAAAACTAAGCTAAAACTTAATTAGAAAAGGTTAAGCATACTTACTTAAGTCCTAAGCTTGATTAGGAAGGACTTGGGTCTGCTTTGAAGCTCCAGAAAGGCTCCTCAATTGCAGATGAAGGTGTGATGAATAAGTTGCAACTTCATGCCTTTATATAGTGTTCAAGACACCACAAATCTTTGACAACCAAGTCTACTACTGACCACAAGTTGTTTACAAGTGTCCCTAGTGTTCTAGGGGTTGTTTAGGGGCCAATAAAGATGTGGAAAATCGTTTGTAGGTCGAAAAATGCGATTAAACTGGCAACAGCCGGTTTTCTGATGCTGGGAGTTGCTTTACGGACCTCAAGGTCCCCAGCTTTGAGGTCCTCAAGGCAGACATCAGGCTTAAAAATTTGTTGTTTCTTGTCCCTTGGCCTTTCGAAAGGGCAAGTAAGCTTATTTCTTGCAATTTGACCCCTTCTTATTTACCCATAAGGGCTTTAGGACTTATACCCACTTTGCCAAGTCCCTGATCACTTTGTTATCACCCGAAAAGTCATAAGTTTCAACATTGACGCTTTAACCCCTCGCATACGAATTTGATCATAACTTTCTCATACGATAACGAAACTTTATGAAATTTTTATCGTGCATTCTAGTGAGCATAATTAACTGTTACAAAGCTTCAAGTTTGCTCAAAGGTCACTCTGTGGCATAACTTAAACATGTTGACACATTTAACCCCTGTCGTTTGAAATCTCTCACTTTTAGCTTCGAATGATCCATGATTTATCCGTCTAAGGGTATAAACATCATGTAGGGTTATTGTAAAGTATATTTATCCATTTTTGACATTTTGAACCCTTATTTTCACATACTTTCTATGTTTGTCAACTTTAGTCCTTCTAGAACATTATTTCACACGTTCAAACATATGACACGTGTCAACACATTATAGGACGTGAATTTTCGAGGTGTTACATCCTCACCCCCTTAAAATAAATCTCGACCCGAGATTTACTGAAACAAAGGAAGTATTCTCTGCCTGATAATGGCAACTTACAGATGATTAGAAATTTGTATGATCTTGTTTGTTGTTTCCAATGCAACTTTCAGATCCTGAATATTGGACTTACCAATCTATTGTCCTAACAACAGATGTTTAACATGTCATTTGTACAAGGTCTCTAAAGGAGCAACCTTGATACTTCTATATCAACTATTATAGAAAAGCTTCTCTTGAGATGGTTATTTCAACCACTGTTTAACTAATCTTAAGGAGTAGCTAATCCTTACAGCTAGTCGAACAATTCGACGATCCTGGGTAGTTAATGGCAATTTTTAATCGTGGTCTAAATAGGGTTGCGGTAATGAGTGCATAAGCAAAATGAACCGTCTTTCTTATCTAACAATATCATACTCTGAAAATATCGAGTTAGGCTATATGAATCTCCTATCTTAAAATTTACTTAATCAGGTTTTCGGTTATTCCATAATCAACATGGAGTTCTTACAACACTCTAACCCAAAGTGGGATGTTAATCTTAACTCTACCTGCCTCTAGGGAGGTAAACAGGGTAAACTTAGAAGAAGATAATCAAAGTACAAGGAGGTTGCAGAGATTTTCATATCTCAGGCTCCAGTTCACACATCATTGTTAGTGTCAAATAAGTGACACTTTTTATGTTACTAGTCCACGAATTCCTTAATCGGGAACATTTACTTGGACAATTTCATTCTGGATATTTCCTTTGAATACTACTAGTCGACTTTAGTACAGTATGACCATTGGGATATCTCAGGGGTTCCATGTATTAAACCTCCATGCTGATCAGACATGGAAATAATCTATGGGACACACTAGGATACGCCAATCCTCATATGACACTTTTATCAAACATAGTTTGGCATTCGCAGGTGATAGAAAAAAAATGAGAAAAATAATTAAAATAACATATGTTGTCGTACTCTATGCAAAGAAAGAGTGCTCTTAGATTTTCGGAAGGATTCCTTGCCGATCTATAAGAATCGGTTACTATGGTTTCCTTGGTAGTTATACCTTGTGGATGATAAAAAAAATTTTGCTAAGTTTATGGTTCATGAAGATTTATTATTGCCTGTATTAAAAACAGGTCACTTAGCAGAAATTATCATTGATAAATGATAAGGAAGTTTATTGTACAAGTGCTTATATTTAAACAATAATGGAAGTTTCACAAACTAGGCACCTAGCTCAGTTGGCTAGGCGCGCGAAAGGGTGCGGCCTAGACCCAGGTTCGATTCCGGGGACGACCAATTCCACCATTTTTTTTTGTTTAATATTTATTAATCGCACGGACACATGTAATTATGAGGGTTGTCTCATAAGGAGTCTTGATAATTAATTGCTTCTTATCACCCACAATATGGGCCTGATTTTTAAGGCAACCAATCGATTTTTATCACTATATTGAGTCCTTATGTATGCAACCAAAAGTTTGCTATAAGGGTATTAGAAAAGAGTGATTTCTAATAGATATTAAATATCAATATAGGATTTGTTGGAGCATTTTCTAAAGTAACATCGGTCACTTTCTACCGTGCATTAAATGACCGGAGTCTTAATCAGGTGGAGACAACAGTTCTCAACCTTTATCATTCATAATATATTTATATGTGCCAGTATCAAATAAGTTTCTGCATAAACTGCTTGATAAGGAAAAGTACATATTATACTATTATTATTCTGCACCATCTCTTGGGCGTTCATCCTGACAACTCGTGCGTTTATTCTCTTGGCCTACTCGGGTTTCTTCTGATTCCTAGGGCAGTTGGTCTTGATATGCCCCTTCTCGTTGCAACCATAACAGGTTGCATCTTTCAACTTCTTGCAATCCAGGGTTTTATGTTCCCTAGATTTGCAAATTCCACACGGTAGAGGCTGAGACTCAAATCTGCATTTCCCAATATGGTATTTCTTACAGGTTTCGCACCTGGTCTTCTCTCCCGACTGCTGGCTGTCTCTCTTAAACCCGGAACTCTTCTTATCTTCAGAGTTCATCTTCCTATCGGAGCGATGGGAATTCTCATCCTCCCTTTTACGCTTTCCATCTTCCGAGACTTTGGCAGCCTTGTTTCTAACCACATCGAGTGTGAGAGATAGCGACAGATCTGCCACTGACCTGAATGTAGTAGGTCTTGAAGCCTTAACACTGGCTTTTATTTCTGGGGCTAAACCCCCAATGAAGCGAGCAATTCTCTTGGGTTCCGGTGTGATCAAATAAGGAACCAATCGAGACTTGGTATTGAAATTTGTAAGGTATGCTTGACAATCTAAGTTCTCCATGACTAATGTCAAGAATTCAGTCTCAATCTTCTCAACTTCATGTTGAGGACAGTAACTTTTTTGATAAGAGCAACGAACTGATCCCAAGTCATCTCGTACAAAGGGATCTTCCCCGTAGCTTGAATGAGAGACTTCCACCATGCTAGTGCCTCTCCCTTGAATGATTGGGATACATACTTCACTACATCCCTTTCAGCACAACCGCTGATATCGACAACTGTGTCCATTTCATCCAACCAGGTCATACAATCTATTGCTCCTTTCTCCCCAGTGAAGTCCCGGGGTTTGCAGGAAACAAAGTATTTATATGTACAGGACTTGGTATGCGGTTCATCATCGAACACTATCTTCTTGGATGGAACACTGTTTTGACCAGATGAATGTCGATCATCATCTTTCTTTAACTCATCTTTCTTTGAGGGCGGCTTGTTATCAGGCTCTGGATGAGTTTTAGGGATGGATTTAGGGTGGGGTACAGATGAGGCTTTACTATTTGTCTCACTATACTCCTGGAATTGCTCCTTCAAAGCTTTAGATACAGCTGAGTCAATCAATGTACGAAGTTCTCCTCTGGTTATATTAATCCTTTCATCATCGTGGTTTTCCAGAGGGTGACTATTCAATTCTTCCGACCTAGCCATGTAGTTTTAATTGCTACACAAGAAAATAAGGCAAGGTTTATACGGAAGTTTATACAGTTTCATCGTTTTAAACGATTTATTAACTATGTTTTTAATACACATTTTAGTTAATTTGTTAAATATATAATTGTTCAGGATCTTTATCAAAATCCTAAATTATAAGTTAATAATAGCACAGAAGGCCTAGTCACGTAGACAAGTTTAGTTTATAAGCCATGATTTCAGAGAATCGAGGCATTATAATTTATCCTAGTTATAAAACATTACGGATATTAAGATGGCATAAGGCCTAGTCACATGGACACTTTTAAATTATAAGCTATGATTTCAGAGAATCAAAGCCTTGAGGTTTGAACCTTGTTCATTACCTTTTTCTTACAGGGAGTCATAGCTACCACTGTATTTTGGCTCATGTAGAAATGAGCAAGGCTCGTAGGCATTTTATTACCACGTATGGTTAAATATGATCATTTTAATTGATGATGTAAACCCAGGATTCAGAGGTCATTAAACTGGGTTAGGAATCTTTTGAAGAATCCTTAATTACGTGTGTGATTTCCAACGAATCACATCTGTCAGGAGTGTTAACATATTTACAGATGTTAACAGGGATTCGAATCTTTTAAACAGGTCTTACCATCATGGCCCGGCCTTAAAATGACCCGAAGGCTAGGTTTCACCTTTAAAATTCTTATTAATATTTAACGCAGAAAAATTTCTAAATTGAACTGTTAATAGGGATCTGAATCTACATTGAGGAACTGCCATCTTGACCGGTCTTAATATGACCCGAAGCTAGGTCTTGTCCTTTTAGATTTTGCCATTTTATTATAATGGTAGATCTTATAAAAAGAATGTTATTTTAACATAATCGCCCCTTTAAAAATTTAAACAAGTATACGGTTGCCCTAAATGGGATTTCAAAAGAATACTGTCGTCCTCAGAGGGACTGAAAGGTAAATATGTCCTTATAAGGACTATATAAGGAAACGTTCTTCAACAAAAGGAGTTTCTTCTTCATTCAATTCCTGAATGTTTTCTCCGTGGTTGTACGTTTCATCCTGGTCGCGGTACGAAGCTCAGCATTTCAAGGCTCCAGATGTAGAGAAATCTTATTATAGCTTCTTCGCTTGGCGACGTATATAAAAATTTGGAAGCAAAATTTCCAGATTAGGATTTGAGAATAATCCTATGTTAAGTCTAGACTCAGAAGTTTAGATATGTGCAATTGTGTAACTGAGATTAAACACAAAAGGCTAGTGTTTAATTCACTCAGTGTTGGCTCTGATACCAACCTGTCACACCCCGACTTTCCACGTGTCACCGGTGGGCCCGGTGGGGAGTATCGTGACGTAGTTGATAACATCATAGTCAAACAACACAATATATAATTGCACAGCGGAAGCAAAAGATAAATATTATTACATTTCCGAATATAAAGTAATATTCAATATTACAACGGAAAGTAAAGGATCCACAGGCAGATCTTAAAACATATAATTTGTTCAACAGACTTTAGACGCTTAGAACTTGCAAGATTTCCTTATTAGCGCCCTGAGCTTCCAGCCAATTACGTTCAGTACCTGTCACTTAACCCTTTTGGAAAATACGTCAGTTTTCACTGGTAAATACACTCAACCGACTCATTTTGAAAAGAGTTTGTAAATTGATTTGAATGCACTTGGCACAAAATATATTGACACTTTGATTAAAATGCACAGAGGCAAAATTAATCTTTTATACTTGGAACAATTATATTTATAACCTTGTATACAGATTTACATGTTCGTTGTACGTTCAGGGCCCGATGTAGAAACCGAGTCAGATTAACAGACACGCCACAAGTATAGGCCCACAAGAGAGTGAGATACCGTTATTACTTAGTAACTGTCAGGTGTATACCTACACCCCGTACCTAAGACGTGGCCATTTTATAATACAATGATGTCAAGGATATCCGGGACATGGTCATTAACCCCTAAAGGCTTTTATTTCAAACAATACAGATTAAACCGGGTTACCTCAATAATTTAATCACAATTCGATTAAACATTCAATACCCGACCAAGCGGTATCATTATACCGTATTCCAAGCCCGTATAGGGAAAATAAGTTAAGAGTATTTACCTGAGCAGAGTATAAATCGAATACAGCGAATGCAAGTACTTTTACTGGGCTCCTAATCTGGAACGAAGGTTTATAATAGCCTATTAGATTTCTAACGGATCTTTAATTAAGCCTAGGCTTAGACCGGTTAGTTTCCAAAAGGTAGACACGGTTCAAACACATGATAATGCGAAGACCGGTTTAGAATGTGGTTTTGACCCGACAAGCTTGAATACTTGTCTTATATGGGTAATCTAAACACATTCTGGATTTTTGAGATAAAACCAATAAGGTTTGACCCGTTTCGGCTAATTTATGTAAACTTGTTACATAAACCTAACCGTACGCGTAATAAGCGTGACGGGCATTCATGAGAGCTATATACAGGTTTCCTAAGTTAATTTATGCCTCAACTATGTTGTGACATCAGTAAGATGTCTTTCATTATGCCCGAAATGATTTTAAACACAAACTATGCCCCGTAGGGTAGTTTGGTCATTTTGAAGTTTGTAAAAGAGTCTAAGTGTTTAACTGAGTTACAGGTCTGATGTAAGCAGAAAACATACTCAATTTGATGAGTTATAACAGTAGGTTAAAGTATATATGTGAAATATATCATTTATAACCAAACTATGCACCGAAGGGGCATTTTGGTAATTTCACATAAGCCGAAAAGCTCAAAACTGAAGTCTGAGTTTATCAACCTTTGCTTACTGTTAAAATATTATAATTTGCCTAAAATATCAGTAGGTATCAACCCTTGTATGTCTAAAATAGTTCTAGTGCATACTATGCGTTA
Source organism: Helianthus tuberosus (assembly GCA_030545235.1). Classification (NCBI taxonomy): domain Eukaryota; kingdom Viridiplantae; phylum Streptophyta; class Magnoliopsida; order Asterales; family Asteraceae; genus Helianthus; species Helianthus tuberosus. The sequence continues at coordinate 20,592,219 of CM060436.1, read as the reverse complement.
AAAACGCTTAGAAAGGCGATTAGGAGCCGTTTCCGGGTTATATACATAAAGCTGATATCTTTATTATTCCAGAAGGCTTAAAATAATTTATTTAACATATCTAATCAGTAGCAAAAGGTTTGGAGTCGTTTAGATAAGTAAAACTCATTTTATGGCCCGTCAGGGCAAAACCGACAATTACCAGATTAAGCTTACGACTACTAGTTATGCTCAGCCTAAAATTAATTAAAAATCTTTAAAAATCCCAAAATAATATATTAAATCAGTGGGTATTAAGTTTGATACCAAAAAGTAGGCTTAACTAGGCTATACGCTAATTACGCCATTTTATTAACATAAAGCTTCTATTTTGCGCTAATGAGCATAACTCTCAATCTAGACCTCGGATTGATGTCAAACTTTGGTTACAAGTTTATATATCAGTAATTTAAGTTTCTACTCTTTTACATTTCCAAAAATCACGTTTTAAGGCAATAAGGGCATAATGGTCAACATATGAGCAATTAACGGAATCATGCGTATTAATCGGATAACTAATGAACCGAGGTGTATAATCACAGAGGGTTATACTAGCATGTAACCTGGTCCTTACGAAGCTCTAAGGTATTTCTAAAACATACCTAAACGGGTCAGAACTGAAGTCAAGGCAAAAGTCAAAGCTTTGCGACTTTCGGTTCCGAACCGGGTCAAAGCAGGAAATTGTCGGGTCGAACATGTTTAGACATGTTCTTATACTAATTACCAAGTTATAATAATGATCAAACAGGTTGCACGCCATTTAGATTGCTAATTATGCGTTTTATGCTTCTGTTGACTTTTTCGGATTAAGTTTGACCCGACAAACGATCTAGTTAGGATGGGAATCAGTGGGTGCCCTTTTAAGGGTTTATTGCCCACATAATTACCAACTTATAACTACCTTTGATTCGACTAATCACTGGATCATTAGTGATTAATCTTAAAGTCAACCGTTAATTACGACGGTTTGACTTTTAAGCTAAAACTAAGCTAAAACTTAATTAGAAAAGGTTAAGCATACTTACTTAAGTCCTAAGCTTGATTAGGAAGGACTTGGGTCTGCTTTGAAGCTCCAGAAAGGCTCCTCAATTGCAGATGAAGGTGTGATGAATAAGTTGCAACTTCATGCCTTTATATAGTGTTCAAGACACCACAAATCTTTGACAACCAAGTCTACTACTGACCACAAGTTGTTTACAAGTGTCCCTAGTGTTCTAGGGGTTGTTTAGGGGCCAATAAAGATGTGGAAAATCGTTTGTAGGTCGAAAAATGCGATTAAACTGGCAACAGCCGGTTTTCTGATGCTGGGAGTTGCTTTACGGACCTCAAGGTCCCCAGCTTTGAGGTCCTCAAGGCAGACATCAGGCTTAAAAAATTGTTGTTTCTTGTCCCTTGGCCTTTCGAAAGGGCAAGTAAGCTTATTTCTTGAAATTTGACCCCTTCTTATTTACCCATAAGGGCTTTAGGACTTATACCCACTTTGCCAAGTCCCTGATCACTTTGTTATCACCCGAAAAGTCATAAGTTTCAACATTGACGCTTTAACCCCTCGCATACGAATTTGATCATAACTTTCTCATACGATAACGAAACTTTATGAAATTTTTATCGTGCATTCTAGTGAGCATAATTAACCATTACAAAGCTTCGGGTTTGCTCAAAGGTCACTCTGTGGCATAACTTAAACATGTTGACACATTTAACCCCTGTCGTTTGAAATCTCTCACTTTTAGCTTCGAATGATCCATGATTTATCCGTCTAAGGGTATAAACATCATGTAGGGTTATTGTAAAGTATATTTATCCATTGTTGACATTTTGAACCCTTATTTTCACATACTTTCTATGTTTGTCAACTTTAGTCCTTCTAGAACATTATTTCACACGTTCAAACATATGACACGTGTCAACACATTATAGGACGTGAATTTTCGAGGTGTTACATGTCGTGTAATGGGAGATACCTTGAGAGGCAAGATATGGTGAGAGACCCACATATTCACCCCCATTATCAGTGAATAACGCAACAATGTTGGTTTTTAAAAAATTTTCAACAAGAGATTTAAATTGTGGAAAAATAATTTTGACATCAGATTTTCGTTTGATTGGGTATAACCAAATGTATTTGGAAAAAATAGTCAACAAAAATGACATAGTATTTAAAGCCATCTGTTGACGTTTTTACGGGACCCCATACGTCGGAGTAGAGAAGTTGTAGTGGTTGATTAGCAACAAAAGAATTTTTGCCAAAAGGTAGTTTGTGGCTTTTATTTAGTGAACATGAAGCAAAATGAAAAGACTCATGGGTCACCTTATTACTATGAAGTCCTAATCTGGAAATTAAAGACTTAAATACTTGAAGCGATGGATGTCCAAGTATGTGGTGCCACATGAGAAGAGAGTTTGTTTGGGTGTTGTTGACTTGAGGAGACAAGGAGATTGGTCCATAGTAGACATCATTGATGTTCACTCCCCGCATGAGACGCGCCCCCGTGCGTAGATCTTTGACAAAAAAAATGATAGGGAAAAAATTCAACAGAAACACGATTAGTACGACAAACTTTGGCAACGGAAATAAGATTATTTCGAAGATTAGGAGCAATTAAAATGTTATTTAAAAGAAGTGGGCGAGATTTTGTTGGAATAGTTGTTTGAGCAATATGAGTTATAGGGAGAGTTTTACCATCACCTAGCACGATCTTATCGGGTCCTCCGTATTCGGAAAGAACGAGAAATTGTTGGTTGTTGTTCGCGGTGTTGTTGGACGCACAGGTGTCCCACATCCAAGATGGGGTTGTAGCCGTTGGGTGAGGGGTGGTGTAGTTAACCACCGGGGTGTTGTTATTTTGAGGCGAGACATTGTGTTCTCGTAGGAAGCGACTAAGTTTGCGAAAATCTTTGGTGTCATGTCTGGGAATGTTACAATAGTAGCAATAGGTGTTGTTGTTGCGAGTCGGGCGAGTGTTGGTATTGGTAGTTCTAGATGGCCATTGGTTTCGGGTTGTGGGTGGATTTGGGTTGCGTGTTGGGCGATTGTCATAAGTAGTGGGTTGACGGTTGTGGATGATTGGTTTGGCCATGGTGAATCGAAAGAAAAGAAAAAGGAAGCGGACAGAAGGTGTCTGTCGAGTTTTGGATCAGAGATGGCTCAAGGGAGCTTTTAGGCTCTTGATACCATATAAACAATAGAAGTTTGTATTGAATCAAGGATACATTCTAGTTATTCACAACACAATATATAGAGGTACAATTATTACAAAATAATTACAAGGGCTTGATCTTTGGGCAAGAATTATGGATGGTCAAGGGCTTGATCTTTGGGCAAGAATTATGGACGGTCAATCATCTTGATTGATTGGTTAAATGGAGAGAATAATTTCCATTTAATGGTGACTTAATTAGTGGGTTTGATACTTTTCACCTAACCCTTGTTTTTTTTTTTTGAACTGCCAACATAACACTTTATTTATTAAAATAGCCAGAGGCTATACCACATATACAAACAAGCCCAACTGGGCACCCAAGAAACAAAAAACCACCAGACTTTGAGCAAATTACAACATAACAGAAACAAAGAAAAAACTCAGCCAAACAGAAACTCAACTAAAGTCATCGAACCTTCTCCAAGCTTCCCAGGTGATGTTTTGATCTTTAGAACGGTTTTTTACCCATAATTGCATTTCATGTATAAAATATACAAGACTTTGCCAATTAATTATGGTTTACACTATTCTCATTTGCTAATTAATTATGGTTTACACTGTTCTCACATCTATATATCTTATTTTCATATACCTTTTTACTTTATCTCTCTCATCATTATCATCATCATCGTACTCAGTAAATCTCATCAATAGCAAAGCAAAGGTAGTGTCTGAGAAGGGTAAGATGTAGACAGCCTTACCTCTACCCCGTACGAATAGAGGGACTGCTTCCAGTGAGACCCCCAACTCGATAGTAGTTTTGCATCAAGCCTTGGACATAAGGCACGTAACTCAGCAATCGGGACAAAGACCAGTTAGTGCATGTACCCTTTTGTCTTTCAGCTATCAACGCCACCACATGATGCATGATTAACCGTCCTTAGCTTTTAACATTATTTTCACGAAATTGGTAAAATAACGTTAAAATTAGTGCACTTTCACTTTTACCCCCGATGTCCCACACATATATACATTATATGCGCATACCGCACGCGGGGCGTAAATTGTATAGTAAGTATGTTAGTTTTTTATCCGTAACATCAATGTAGTCTATCTATGTCATGGGTCTTACAATTCTCAATTTATTTAACAACTAATGGTACACAGCTCCTAATCTCTACTAAATTACACCAAATTATCATCTTACTTGAGTTTAATCCCATGACCTCTCACTAAAAGGCAAGAGTCTCTACCAAGTGAGTTTGCTTCCATATTAGCCTTACATATCTAACAGCCCAAAGGTCTCGTTCCAACATCACTGTACAATTAATAATCTATGAGGGAAAACATGTAGATTTAATATAAACATCTATACTTATATTGAAAAAAACAGCCTTTTAATGCAAAACCTTTCACAGAATTGCCTTTTCATGGGAAAACTATAAAATTAAATATCAAAAAATCCAAAAGACAAATTTTAAACCTTAAAAAAAACAGGTTATTATAATTACGATTAACCTCTTGTTTACCATAAACACGCATTTTAAACACTATAAAAGACTGATGATTAGTTTAATTCAAAACATCAACAATTGTCTTTTAAAAAACCGTCCGTGAAAAAACAAATCAAAAATCAACAACACCAACAATACTCTAGATGGCAAGCAGATGCTTCTACCACTGGTCAGACACCAACGATGTTAAAACGCAATTCTCTATTTGGCCAGTCAAAGAAAAAAGAGCAGATGGAGAACTAAACAGAAAAGTCCGCATCATCAGTGATGATAATTACAAGAAAACCTGGAGCAGCATCGGATTGCTTGATGAAGTCCTCCACTCTCCTCCATCAGATTTCAAGAACAATGCAGAAGAGTTTATCACACAACTGCTAAAACTGGATCAGAAAATCTGCGACATGCTAGCCGAACTGCAAAACAAAAGAGATAATGAAATTGCATGGAAAAAAGCGAGAATCTACGAAATTCTAGCAAGTGTTAATTGTAGTGTGTAATATTTTATGCATATTTCAGTTTTTAATCTTTCTTTGTATTTAATTTAATATACTATCAATATGCATATTAACATATTCTAAAATCTGAATGTTAATAAAAAAATCAGCATTATCAACACTTGATTCTTCATAATCAAATTAAATAAGTATAACTACAATTAAAAAAATAAGCCACAAACCTAACATTCAACTCTCCCATTAAAGAAGGTAGCACATATAACTTTCAACGATGTTTGTTGCAACAACAATGTTGAAACGTTGATGTGTCATGGGAAGCTTCGTTGAAACGACGATGTTGGAACAATGATGTTGGAACGTGAAGGGGTATGGTCCCAAAAAGCTGCGCAACCCCCTGTAAGGTCGCGCGGGACCATACTCCTTAATCAGCAATTTTCTTGATCGCCAACCTCGCGCGGGATACAACATACCTGTGTAGCGCGGCGCGAGGTCCACATAAGAGTAAACTCCAGTTAGCAACACTTAGCATTCTAAAAGGGACATCTGAAAGCCCATGTCGCGCGCATGATAAAAACGTGCTCAGCAAGAATCGTGCGTGACTACGGCGCGAGGCCTTTCCAGATAGTACACAAGGTACAAGTGGCAGAATAAAAGAACCAATCGGGGTCCTTCTGTTCCTGCGCAATCGTGCTCCATGATCGTCTGACATGCAGGAGACAAAAAAGTACTTAAGGACGCCTATGTGGCACCAATCATAGGGCAGAGACAACTGCCCCACGATCTTCACTTACCTGCTGATGGCAGAAGGGCGACCAGGCCGACAACAATGACACGTGGCTCCAATCACGTTGCGCCAACTCCACAAAGCTCCTAGAAGCCACTAACGGTCGACACCAGTGAGACAAGGAGCATATCCTCCATGTTGTCGCCTTCCGGCCCAAGGCCCATCAGCCCATACCCTCTTACACCTATCCGGCTATAAATAGAGACCTTCACTTCACAGGTTAATTCATTCCATTCCCTCTACTCTCACTTAATACTTTAATCTCTCCCCAAAGCAGTCGCTTATTCTCACGCCGGAGCCCGGTTAAGAGGGAAACCCCCACATTCCCCTCTTGACGAGTAACGGTGTTTTGTTTTGCAGATAAACCGCGATCATTAGGAGCTCAGGATACTTACAAGAAGATTAACCATCATGAAGGAAACATAAACCAAACTGATTAGTCCCTTAATTAGTTCTGTGTTTCTTCATTGGCGCCCACCGATTTTTTCTACAAACCACTTTCATCTTCTTATTTCCTGAGTTTTCACTGCTTTTCTTCCTTTGATCATGGCTGGTCAAGGAATCGTACCCGAATTTGTTGGTCTTGGAGCAGACCCTAACGCAGCGTTGGGGGTGGATAATCAGAACATCCAACCCCAACACGTTGAAGAAATCGGCGAGATCGAGATGGCCAACACCGGGGGTCCTCGCGGGAGCTTCACCCGCATCAATCAAACTACCCCAGGAAACAACGGTGCCGGACCATCAAACCCAGCTCCACCTCAGAATATCTCAGCGCTATTGGGGCTACCAGAGGGCGAAACCCCAGCCTCATGGTACGCCAAGCAACTCACCACCATTAACGCGGCATATCAATCCTTGAGCGCGCAACAAGCAGTTCTAACGGCAGAACCTTCCTTGGTTACACCAACCGGCCCAAGTCACGGGCCGCGCCCGATGCCACCACCGCAGAATATCCAAGGAAGAGCCAACAGACCTCCCCCTACCCGAAGACTAAGCGTGCAGGACACGCGCGACACACGGGGGGAGACAGAAAGCTACTATGACGAACCGTCAAATTTCCAAAGAGGCCCAGTTCATAGCCGGCTCACGCCGCGCAACATGAACGATGAGTGGGAAGAAACTGACCCGAACGATCCAACCTGGGAAAACGATGACGAATCTTCGGTCTTCAATCGTTTGCAAAGAAATCACGAGTATTACAAACCAAGGCAACACGTTGGTTATACCGAGGAGGCGGAGCGTGACTTTCGCCTCGCTTATCGACCAGAAAAAGCTATAGAGCATTCGAAGTTCATCCCAAAGATAGCACTAGCGCCGCTCAAGAGAGAAAAGTTGCCTCCGACCGTCGGAAAGTTCAACGGATTGACTGATCCAGACGATCACGTCAGAGTGTTTACTAGCGTGGGCTGCATGGGAGGTTGGAACATGCCCATGTGGTGTCATTTGTTTATCCAAACATTAACGGGGGCTGCTCGCGCCTGGTTCGACAGCCTTCCTCCGGGAAAAATAAAATCATGGGTAGATTTCAGGACTCAGTTTCTGAGTCACTTCAGTCAATAAAGGCGATACCAGCGCGACACGGCTGAAGTTGAAGATATCTGGCGAAGAGATAATGAGGGTTTGGAAGATTTCATTACGCGCTTTAACAAAGAATGTTTGGAGATCGGTGGCGTGAGTGAACAACTCATGCGCTGCCATTTCAAGAAAGCAATCCGCTGTGATAGCCTGATTAGAACCATAACTGGGAAGGATGGAATGCCAAAGGAGTGGGACAAACTCATGGAAGCCGCGAAGATAGTCGCGCAAACGGAAGAGTCTCTCGCACGAAACAACAACTATCGTTCTGAAGATAGATTTTCCAAAGGGGGTCACTCGCGCGAGGACAACAGGCGCAACAAAGGCAAAAACCCTGGGTGGAAGGCCAACCACTCCAGCGGTTATAACGATCGACCCCGTTACGAAGAACGATCCCGCTATAAGGAAGATGCGTGTGACACCATTGACCGCATCGGTTATAGAAAGGCAGTCCGGGACGATAATCGTGAAAAGCATTGGACTCCGCTCATAAAAACACCAAAAGAGGTGCTAATGACGGAGAACCATGATTTTAAGGCTCCCAGGCCTATGACGAACAAAAAGGGACAAGACCCCAATCTGTATTGTGATTTCCACAAGGATACAGGCCACTTAACAGATGATTGTTACAGCTTACGACAAGAGATCGAGAGAGCACTAAAAAGTGGAAAGCTGAGCCACTTAGTGAAGAATGTGCGCAAAGAAACGCGACAGCTCCATCGCCACGATGAAGGAAATCACAAGAAGGTTCGACGCCTGGAGACACACATGGTCAATGGACCAAGATATAGCGCAAGAGAAAAAGGCAAGAGACCTTATGAGCCTTCATGGCAAGAACAGCAAGTTATTTTCCCGGTGGTGCGCGGGGGTCCCCGAGCCACACGACCTATCGTCATCACCGGTATCATCGGCCATTATGAAACTGAATACGTCTTCATTGACCCGGGGAGTACAGCAGACATCATCTATGAACAATGCTTTAACCAGTTCGACGATGAAGACAAAGCAAGACTCGAACCAGTTGACTACCCACTGTCTGGGTTCTGCAATGAAATGGTCTTCCCGTTAGGCCAAATTAGCTTCCCCGTCACACTCTCTGACGGGAAGCATTCGAGGACAACAAACGTTAACTTCATGGTGATGCCTGTTAAGTCAAGACATGACGTACTGATCGGGAGAGAAACGCAAGGTGAGCTGAATATGATAACTTCCACCCCCCACTCAGCGATTGGTTTCCCAACCAAGACGGGGGTGGCAATCGTTTATGCGAAAAAGGAAGTTATGTCAACTGAAGAGATGCGCCCAACAAAAGCGGCGAAGGTTTCAGCAACCGAGCCCGAAAAATGGGTTTTAAATCGCAAATACCCGGAGCAAACGGTGACGATAGGTCATGCTATCTCACCTAACATCAGAACTCGCCTCAAGCAGCTCCTATTCAAGAACATGGATATTTTCGCCTGGACCCCGGCCGACATGACCGGAGTCCCGCGCGACATCACGGAGCATTGTTTAAACACCTACCCCTCGGTTGAGCCGAAAGTCCAAAGAAGGCGCAGCCTAGGGGCAGACAAGACAAAAGCAATGAATGAGCAAGTTTGTGAGTTACTTAAAGCCGGCATCCTGCGAGAAGTACGTTATCAGAGTTGGGTTGCGAACCCCGTAATGGTAGAGAAGTCTAGTGGTGGATGGCGAATGTGCGTCGACTATACCGATCTCAACAAGGCATGCCCTAAGGATTGTTATTCGTTGCCTGAGATCGACAAAAAGATAGACTCTCTCGCGCCATACAGATGGAAGTGCTTCTTGGATTGCTACAAGGGGTACCATCAAGTTCAGATGAAGCTCGAGGATGAAGACAAGACGGCTTTTCGCACTGATCTGGGGATTTTTTGCTATACGAAGATGCCATTCGGCCTGAAAAATGCTGGCGCCACATACCAGCGATTGATGGACAAGACCTTCGCGGATGACATCGGAAAGCATATTGAAGTTTACATCGATGATCTAGTGGTTAAAAGTCCCGAAGAGGACCAAATGTTGAAGGACATCGAGAAAACGTTCAAATCATTGCGCAGTGTAAACATGAAGTTGAATCCAGCCAAGTGTTCTTTTGGCATGGAAGAGGGGAAGTTTCTAGGCTTCATAGTCACCAACGGCGGCTTTAAAGTGAACCCGGAGAAAGTCCAGGCAATAGAGCGGATGCCATCGCCGCGAACAATCAAAGAAATGCAACGGTTGGCCGGCCGCCTCGCCGCGCTTAATCGCTTTTTGTCAAACCACGCCGCGAAATCGTACCCTTTTATCACCACACTGCGCAATTGTGTGAAGAAGCAAGAGTTCAGGTGGACCCCTGAAGCAGAAAAGGCTTTTCAGCAAATGAAGGAATGTTTGATTGAGCTCCCCACCCTGACTGCACCATTTGAAAAAGAACCACTCATACTGTACTTATCTTCTTCAGATAAGGCAGTAGGATCGGTATTACTAGTAGAAAGAAATGGAGTCCAAACTCCAATTTATTATGTCAGCAGGGTACTCACTGACCCGGAAACGAGATATTCCACGATGGAAAAATTGGTACTAGCGTTGCTACACGCCTCCAGAAGGCTGCGCAGACATTTCACAGGACATGTGATCACTGTGCTTACCAACTTCCATATCGGCACGATACTTCAAAAACCAGAAACGTCCGGGCGGTTAGCAAAATGGGCCATTGAGCTGGGGGGCCACAACATTCTATATCGGCCGCGCCCAGCCATCAAGGGTCAGATTCTTGCGGACTTCATCACAGAAGTCCCAGTTGATAAAATCAAAGATTGTGAGCTGGTGGAGACTCCCGAAAAAGACACGACAAATGAGACTTGGATGCTTTATACTGATGGGGCCTCAAACGAGGACGGCGCGGGAGCCGGATTGCGCCTAGTAAGCCCCGAAAAACACGAATTCACTTACGCCATCAAGTTGGATTTCAAAAACACCAACAACGAGGTGGAATACGAAGCATTTCTGGCAGGCTTGCGCCTCGCCATCAAAATGGGAGCTAAAAATCTACAAGCACATGTTGATTCACTCTTGATAGCCAGCCAAGTCAACGGTATATACGATGCAAGGGGTGAAGTTATGGCCCTATATCTGGAACAAGCAAAAGAGTTGCTTCAACAGTTCAAGTCTCACAAGGTCATCCACATCAACCGCTCTGAAAACAAGCCAGCTGACGCCTTGAGCAAGCTCGCTTCAACGTCCTTCCAACATCTTGCCAAAGATGTAAGGATTGAGTTACTCAAGAACCCGTCAGTTTTGTTGCGACAAGTCAATGTGATCGAGATAGGGCAGCCATCCTGGATGACCCCTATCATTCAGTACTTGAAAGAGGGAATACTCCCTGAGAATAAGGCAGAGGCAAGAAAAATTCAGAACAAAGCCCTGCAGTACGAAATGAATGGCGGTATCTTATACCGCAAGTCCTTCTTGGGACCACTCCTGCGCTGTGTGGACCCTCAAGATGCGAACTATCTGATAAGGGAGATTCATGAAGGAATCTGCGGCATCCATGCGGGACCACGTATGGTTGTTGCCAAGATTATGAACGCCGGGTATTACTGGCCAGGGATGCACGTTGATGCCCTGAAGGAGCTGCGCAAGTGCGACTCCTGTCAGCGGCACTCTCCAAAAACCCTGCGCCCCAAGAACGATCTAATCCCCGTATCAACTGCTTGGCCTTTTCAGCAGTGGGGAATCGACATGGTAGGACCCTTCCCAGACGCTCCCGGCGCCGTCAAGTTCATAATAGTGGCCGTCGATTACTTCACAAAATGGGTGGAGGACAAAGCCCTTGCTTCAACTACAGCCATGATGGTGCGCAAGTTCATTTGGGAACACATCATCTGCAGATTTGGGCTCCCACTCAAGATTGTAACAGACAACGGCACCAACTTTGCGTCAGATGACCTCCAGAACTGGATGAAGGAGATGAAAATTGAACACACTTTCTCCTCCGTTGCGCATCCTCAAGGCAACGGGCAGGTTGAAAGTGTGAACAAGTGTATCGTCGATGGGATTAAGGCCCGACTGGGTACTAAACGAAGAGGCTGGGTGGATGAGCTCCCAAGTATCTTGTGGGCTCACCGAACTATGCCAAAAACAAGTACCGGCGAAACCCCTTTTAGCCTAGTCTATGGCTCAGAAGCGGTTATCCCGGCAGAAGTCGGCCTGCCCTCTCCGCGTTTGACAGCAGTCAACGCAATCGACAACGAGGCAGAGCGTCGTCTTGATTTGGATTTGCTAGAAGAAAGGCGCGAAATCGCGCGTATCAAAGAAGCCAAGTACAAAACACAACTGGAGAGGTACTACAACGCGCGAGTCCGCATCTGTACCTTCACTCCAGGGGAATATGTCTTTCGAGACAACAAAGCCTCAAACGCCGAACGCCCAGGAAAGCTAGCACCTAAATGGGAAGGCCCATACTTGGTGCACGAGGTGCTAGGAAAAGGGGATTACAAATTGCGCACCCTGGATGGACACATCATCCCGCGCACGTGGAATGCGCAACAACTGCGCAAATGCTATATATGACTATGTAGGCCCTGCGCCTTTATCCACTAATGTCGGCCACGCGCCCTTTACTTTTTATGTTGGCTACACGCCTTTTTAAGTTACAAGCAATGTATCTCGGCCTAAGCGCCTACGTAATTAATGAAAGCATACGACATGCTCTTTTATCACTATCCGACTTATTTCGTTACAAATGCATGTTAAACTTCTGATTAGCACGAAAACACTCCAGTTACGCTCGCACACGAGCCTCTCTTACATTTATTCGCGCTAACTTAACCAAAGTTTCTAACAACAGTGCAATAATTGTAACGGGAAAATAAGCAAACATACTATTTAAAAGGCGCAACCGCGCAACAGTTATAAAAACACAATGTCATTCATTAGATAAAAGCGCAACAGCGCAACAAGTTACATCAGAAACCTACTGGAATTTTTTACAAGGCACAAAGCCTGTTGACAAACCTATTCGAATTCATCATCTCCACTGTCACCATGCTTATCGCCTTTATCGCCATCACCGCCAGGCTTACTGCCATCACCATCACCATCACCTTTCCCGTCGCCATCTCCACCCGCAGGTGCCTCCTCATCCGAGAGCTCAACAGTCTCTGGTGGATCAAGGATATTCTTCAGCCGCTGACACCAGTCATCATGTTTCAGTGCATCAGTAACCAAGCCCATCACCGGAATGGATAGATGATCATAACCATGTTCCGCGCGGGCTAGCTCAGCCTCAGCTTCTTCAGTCACCGAGCAGTGACTAGTATCGAACTCCTGTCCAAACATAACCGACGCATGTTGCGCACATTCAACATAGCCTTTACGGTGACCAACTACAAGGGAAGCATCTATGACGGCCGCAACAGCCTTATCCAATTCACCAGCATTCAAGATGGAGTTGGCCATCTACAGCAAGCGCAATACTTTAGCCAACAGCTCTAAACAAATCAAATTAAAGTAAAAAAGAGGAATCATACCAGCACCATTCCACGACCGCGCAGCCACTCGGCATCGGAGGCAAGAGTATCCACGATACCCTGAGCGTCAGCATAGTTAGTCTGCGCTACATTAAGAGCCGCAGTACTAACATCACGAGCTTCCTCAGCCCTAAGCTTCGCCTCCTCAGCTGAGACAGCCTTAGACTTTTCAGCCTCCAGATCGATCTCCAAGGATTCACTTTTGTCAACCTGCTCTCGCAGGCGGCGTTTTAGCTCAGCGATCTCGACATCCTTGGCCCCAAGATCCTTGTCCTTGCCAGACAGCTGCACCTTCGCATCAGCAAGCTCAACCTACAAAGGACAGGACTTAGGATATGTTGCAGACAAAACACAGATAGAAAAGGTATAAGTTGTACAAACCTCAAGCTGTGCCTTAGCAGCCTTAACAGCTTGCACACCCTCAACCTCCGCCGTCAACTCCACAACCTTAGCCTCAAGGTTGACAATCTTGTTACGATCTGCAGCCGCGCGCTCGTTATCCTTCGCGCATATGCGCTTGAACTCAGTTTTCTCCTTTGCCAGCTGTTGTTCAGCAGCATGAAGCTTGTTTTTCAGGCCCTCGCGCCCCCAATCTTCAGCCTTCTTATCAGCTTCAAACTTCGCCTTCTCTTCATCAAGGGCGGCTTTTGACTTCTCAAACTCACTTATACGTTTCAACATCCGCTCGCGGTACCTCTCCCAATCCGACCGCTCCCTAACCATTGTCCGCCACTCACGGACAATTTGGTGGTTAGGAGCGCGAGCATTCGCCTCCCCAAGCATGTAAGTACGGTACAGCCCTTCATGAGATTTCGCCTTCTGCCTATTAACTTCACCAGGAGTGAAAGAGTTTAAGAACCAATCGCGGCAAGGGCCAAACTCTTGGAAGGTGTCCTTCTGCCTCAAATTCCAGGAGCCTGGTGGGGGGCATTACCGCGCTCCTCTTCGGTATAGCTTTTATAGTAGATATCTCCAAGAGTATCCTTGGCCCCGATAGCTTGCGGATTATAACCCCCAGCGCCACCAGAGCTCGCGCCACTAGAAACGTACGCAGGGCGGGTAGGTCTTTCAACCTCAGGTTCTTTCCTCCTCTCTTGAGGGGACTTTGTAGACCCCGCAACGCTCAAAACCTCTGGACCCTGCGCTTTCTCCTGGATAGTGATGGCAGCAGCACCGGTATACCTCAAAGAATCACCACTAGGCTTTTCAACAGCCTTTTGCTTCTCCTTCTCCACTTCAGAAGCTTTCTTCCTATCCTCTTCAGCCTTCCTATCCTCCTCAGCCTTCCGAGCTGCCTCGGCCTTCCTCTGCTTCTCCTCCTCCGCTTTCTTCCTCCTATCCTCATCAGCTTTCCTACGCTCTTCATCAGCTTTCTTCTTCTCTTCGACAGCCTTCGCCTTATCACTTTCAGCAACATGTTTGTCTTTCACAGTCTCAACACCAGCAGCCTTAGAAGATTTCACAGTAATCTTTGGCCTCTTATGCACCGGCTCTACCGGATCCACGAATACCACACCCTTCTCTAGGGTCGTCTTCTTAACCTCTGCAAATACAACATTGTCAAAAAGAGCGAAGGCAACAAAATAACGCAACTAAAGAACCTACCCGGAGAAACTTTGTAAAGCGAGCGCAAGTTGCTCCGCTTCCCAATCAGGGGAACCTCACCAGCTCCGGGCGCAGCAGAGACGCCAGCTGTAGTTTCGCTTCTAACTCTCTTTCTGCTGATCAACTTTGCAGCAGCCTCCTCTTCTTCTTCTTCTTCTTCTTCCTCTTCCTCATGCACACCAGAGGAAGGAGTAGCGCCAGCGTCCGGATTGAGAGAACCCGCGCTCCCTGAGCCACCGGTTCCAGTCTTCTTTCCGCCTGCGCGCGGCAAACCTTCAAGTGAGTCACTAACAATCACGAAATCTCTCAAGTCACTCTGATGGAGGCGAAAAATACCTTTACCCACAGAACCAGTGGTTGCGCGACTACCCCCAGCACCCCTGCTGGTCACCTCAGCATCCTTCTTCTTCTTCACCGGTTTCTTCTTCTTCTTCTCTTCTGGGTCAATACCCAAGTCGCGCAACACACCTGCAAAGACGTTAGACCACGAACTTAACTCTCCGTTCGAAGACCCTACGGACTCCTCGCTGGAAAGATAGACAACCTCTTTCCCAGCAGAAGTCACAGAGCGCAAAGGACGAGGGTTCGGTATGTGCGCACCTTCGTTTGCAGTAGGCGGCAAGGTGAACGCATCAGCAACAGGATACATAAAGTTATCCCTTATTTGGTCATACCAGTATTGCTCCCCGTCTTGAAGCGGGCGCACGCCCATTCTACCGCCAAAAGCGGCAAAGGCAGCTTGATACAAGCGCACCTCTACAAGATAAATCGTATCAGAAATAAAGGGGAAAAATGCAAGCCCCGAAAGACCAGTAAGAATAAAAAAAAAATTACTAACCTTCGTCGTTCATCACTAAGATAGGAACCTCCTTGCTATCAGGCGGCCATTGGTCGCTCATCCGCGCCGCAACCAAGACATTCTCCCCAAACACTCGGTTTGGGGTGGCGGTAAGCTCGCGATACCAAGCCGCAGTCTTGGGGATCTCCAAGTCTTCCTTCACGATTGGTTCAGTCCAGGCGCGAAACGTCATGGGTATCGGAACTACCTCCTCCCGAATATAGAAAAACTTTGGTTTCCAGTCATGGAAACTCTTGGGAGGATTTAACAATATCTTCTTCGCCGCGCCTCGGCTAGCGAAGGAATAGAAACCCATGTTTCTCTGAAGTGTATAGAAAACCCGAAATTTATCAACAGTTGGCTCGATGCCATGAGCCCAGCACAGGAACTCGAAATGTCGAACCCGAACCATCCCGGGTGGGCTCATCTGAGATATATGAAACCCATAATATTGAAGAATATGAGCCATGAAGTTAGTCGCCGGCAACCGGAAGTTGCCCTGATGGAAGAAGTCTTCGAATAAGGTGATGTACCCCGGCGGTGCATCAGCGGCCGTTTGGTTCTGACCGGGGTACCGGGCATCCCACTCCGGTGGGAACCGGAAACTACGGGAAAGTTGTTCGAAAAGCCCTAAATCCCACCGGAGAACAGGCACATGACCTTCTTCTCCGGGGTTATCCTCATGTTGTTCTTCAGCCATCGATAGATAAAACAAGGGTTTTGAGTGTTCTGCTTGATGATCTGCTACGACGTTCAAAAACTTGAAGATCTGCTGCAACCGTGTTCTTCAAACTTCAAGATTCAGAGAAGCTTTGAGAGGAAGTAGAAGAATAGTAGGAGAGAAAGTGATGAGCCTCACATCTCTCCGGATATATATACTGATCGCATTTAATGCGATCGGTAACCGTGCCGAAACCGCGCGCAAGCAAGGCCAACCAGAAAGCGCCACGTAAGGCGTGTTTCCCGGAGTGACGGTTACCACGCGCGCGTGGGCCTCACTCTCCTGACAAAAATCTGAACCGTCAGCAACAAGTTGATGACAACCGTCAGAGGTCAACTCAAACGTCACCAACCGTGACTTTTTCACCAACCTGTCAGAATTCAAACTTCGAGGTTTCTCCCGCCCAAAGTCATTGGAAACTTCATGTAAAAGCCAACAACAAGCCTGGTAGCCGCGCCATAGTAACTAACAACTTACACGCGCGCCGTCTACCAAAGCCAAAAGCATCACTCTACTTTATTTTCTTAAGTCCAGAGCTCCAACCACTTGCCTTGCGCATGGTGCAGCACTGGACTGGGGGGACTTGAAGGGGTATGGTCCCAAAAAGCCGCGCAACCCCTGTAAGGTCGCGCGGGACCATACTCCTTAATCAGCAATTTTCTTGATCGCCAACCTCGCGCGGGATACAACATACCTGTGTAGCGCGGCGCGAGGTCCACATAAGAGTAAACTCCAGTTAGCAACACTTAGCATTCTAAAAGGGACATCTGAAAGCCCATGCCGCGCGCATGATAAAAACGTGCTCAGCAAGAATCGTGCGTGACTACGGCGCGAGGCCTTTCCAGATAGTACACAAGGTACAAGTGGCAGAATAAAAGAACCAATCGGGGTCCTTCTGTTCCTGCGCAATCGTGCTCCACGATCGTCTGACATGCAGGAGACAAAAGTACTTAAGGACGCCTATGTGGCACCAATCATAGGGCAGAGATAACTGCCCCACGATCTCCACTTACCTGCTGATGGCAGAAGGGCGACCAGGCCGACAACAATGACACGTGGCTCCAATCACGTTGCGCCAACTCCACAAAGCTCCTAGAAGCCACTAACGGTCGACACCAGTGAGACAAGGAGCATATCCTCCATGTTGTCACCTTCCGGCCCAAGGCCCATCAGCCCACACCCTCTTACACCTCTCCGGCTATAAATAGAGACCTTCACTTCACAGGTTAATTCATTCCATTCCCTCTACTCTCACTTAATACTTTAATCTCTCCCCAAAGCAGTCGCTTATTCTCACGCCGGAGCCCGGTTAAGAGGGAAACCCCCACATTCCCCTCTTGACGAGTAACGGTGTTTTGTTTTGCAGATAAACCGCGATCATTAGGAGCTCAGGATACTTACAAGAAGATTAACCATCATGAAGGAAACATAAACCAAACTGATTAGTCCCTTAATTAGTTCTGTGTTTCTTCAGAACGATAATGTGTAAACAAAATCAGTAATCGTAGATTAACCGGTTGAATCATGGGAGCTCTGCATTTGAGAGAGAGAGAGACAGATTTCTCGCAGATATGAGTGAGAGTGATAAATTGAAATTTGAATGTAAAGTCAGAATCATGTATGTATGTTATATATGTATGTATATGGTTTGAATTTTGAATCTGGAGCCAGAATTTTAAATCTGGCCAGCGATTTTGATAGCAGATCTTTGATTTTTTGATAGATGAATATGAGCAGAGGTTTTGATAGCAGAGCTTTAAATGTATTTTAAAGTAATTTTATATATTAAGATTTATGATGCAATAATGATATAAGAAAAACATTGTTAGACAACCTCTATGGCTGCCACCACAGCTTTTCTTATGTTAGCGGCATTTGCCCTTTTATAGAAAGTATAGATTATTCACGGATTAAGTATAAACAATAATACTTAAAAATAATAACAAAAACTATAACACCTTATTAGTTGTCTTAAAAAGATTATAAAACACCATTATATAAACTTCATATTCATAACCATGTTTTAGCTATTATTCATCACCAATTTTCGCATTCTCGGATCTTATTAAAGTACACAAGACTTTAAATCTTTTAAAAACCTAAACGGAATTCTATACAGTTTATGCTCTTAGCTTGTTGGATAATACGGAAGGTTAGGAAAAGCGGGTTTTCTCAACGGGAGTCTCGAACGTGGCAAAATCGGTTGAAGATATTAAACTGTGTAGCTTCCTTTGGAATAAGAATAGGTCGTCTTGCCCGTTGTAATGTTTGGCTTTGTTTGTATTGTTTGTTCCTAACGCCTTGTGTAACATTCCCATTTTTATCATATAAATTATGAGTTTGGTTAAATTTATTAACTACTAGAAACTAGTTTATTCAACCCAAATAGTTTTAAACACTATTTTTGATTGAAATATTATTCTAATTGACCTGTAAATGGGTGACCTTTCTAAATAAAATAAAAACTTATATTATTAGACGAGTAGTCTACGGGTAAGTTGACTATTAGAAATATGAAGTTCCTAGATGGGCCTAGGAACCGTATAATAAATTAAATTATAAAATACATTGTATTTTGAACCTACTCTATTTTTAATGAAACTTAGACCCAAATGTAGACAAAAATATTCTCGTTCTAAAGACATATTTATTATTTCTTAGAACGTTATATTTTAGAACTTATAAACGCCAAATAAGTAAAGCAGTTGAATTAATTATAATATATAAACTAATAAAATAAAATTTAAAATGTAATTTGACACTTTTACGTGTCTTTCAAAAGAAATAAAAATAATAATTAAAACAAATTAAAATCTAGAAAAGATGTAAGTGTATATTAAATAATAATAATAAAATAATAAAACTTATCCATAATTAAATATGGATACGTGTAAGAAAATAGAATGAAAGCAATTGAGGTGTGTCTGCTTGGACTCACAAAACTTTGTCCGTAAGTTATCATTTCCAAATATAAATAGGAGAAGAGGTTCAATCTACAATTTTACAAAGCTTCTTTCTCCATTCATTTTATGTCACCATTTCCCCTCTCAAAATCTATACTCTTAATTTTTATTTTATTTTACCCCATAATAATAATAAAGCCATGTCTCGTTTTAAGTGTTTTAACTTCCGATCATCGCTACCCGGTTCGATTGATCTGAGCCTCATAACATATGTCAGGGCTCTGCCCGACTAAGTTGTTGAGATTCTGTCTCGTGACATAGGGACAAGGTTGAATGAGGGGTATTATACTTACCACAAGTGTATTATATATATTTTTTTTAGCTCAAAAAATTTTACCCAAAATTTATACCAGGAGGCTTTCTAGTTGAACCCTAAAGTTACAAAGTGGGTCCATTCTCTTTTCTCACTATTTTATTCTCTTTTTCTTTATAAAATAATTATATTCAAAAATATCCCAAATTGACCCGTTAGTAAAAACTTGGACCCCCAAAAACCTTAAACCATATCAAAAATAAAGAAATTCAGAATTCTAATATCCAGGCGGGCCGCGTAAAAGATGAGCATACCTTTACGCGGGCCGCGACTGCTCAACGATAAGAGAAAGTCTGGTGCCGCCACGTGTCAATGACTCAGCAACCCTTAGCCGCCTTTAGGGCCCTCGCGGGCCGCGTAAATGTTATACATGGGTTTACGCGGGCCGCGTAAAACCCATATTTTTGCTATAAATAGCCTGGACATCGAGCTTTCATTCTGTGTCGACCAAATTTTCAAATCCTTCATAATTATGTTCGAAATTTACTTTCAAAGTAGTAGGGTGCTGCTCCGATACAGGGTAATAACTCGATCGCTATTACGATTCATTTTCCGATCGATCAATGTACTCAATGGATGTTTAAGTGCTGCCCACATTAGGGTGATGCTTTGTCATTAATCGTTAATTCGATGGATGTTTAAGCATAGCACTTTGTCATTCGTTGTGAGGGTTGATCTCGTGAGTTATCGTAATTGCTGTATTAAGTTACCTACCTAGTTCGTGTGCACTAGGTTACAAGGCTAAATCAATAGGCTAAGCTCTGCCTGTATAAACTGCAATATATCAAGGATTATCTGTAGACTAAACTTTGTCGTATGAATCTACATGTTTATAAAGTGAGTCATTCTCTTTTTATCAATTTATTTTCAAAAGCATGTTATTTTTAAAAGTTATAATTACAGGGATTAAGTTTATGTAATCACCAAGTTACAGCCGGTATGTGGGGTTTTGTATACAGTACTTGATAATCTTCACCATTGGGGCAGCCAATGGGTGATATGACCATAATCACAGACACCGTTGGACGAATGGGCCAATGGGTCGAGTGGTAAAGTACTGTGTGTAGTTGGTTGATATCGGAAACATTGTAATCTTCCTTAATACTGTAATTTATAACAAATGTGTCGTTTAAGTAAATAGAATGATTCACTCAGTATTTCCCGCTGACAAAACCTTTTTCAAACATGTTTCAGGTAATTACAGTAGAGATGGATACGGCACTGAAAGACTTCAAGAAGTGGCTTATTTTATTAATTAAATCAAATTAAGAAATATTGTGTTATGTAATAAAATTTATCTTTAGTAAAGCTACCATTGTAAAACATGGGTTTATCCCATCTATTTAATAAATAAAATTCGGTGTTTTCTAAACTCTGATATTTTTCCTAACTCACGGTCCTGATGAAATTTCCGCTGCAATATTTTTCAAAATAATCACCGGTACCACTGGGCTGTTCGCGACTCCTGACTCCGTCCAGGGTGGGTCGGGGGTCGTGACACCTTGCTTTCTCGTTAATGAAAGTTGTTAGAAAAAGAACTATTAGACCACATGGTCTGGTATACCACCCTTGCCAAATCAGCCAAAATGGCGCTCTATAGCGCCCGTCCCCATTTCCTAGGCGCCGAAGTGAGGGTGGGTGGGGGGTGGGGGGGCTATGGAGGGGGCTCCATCCCAGTAACGAGCGCCAATGGAATATGCAGGTGGGACCCAACGATTCCAACCAATCAGAATTTTTACTCTTCGATTCTTTTTTTTTTGTATTTTCTTTAATAGGGGCTTTAAAGGGCTTTATCCCAAACCGTACAAGTTAATGATAAAGCCTTCCTCACTTATGTGATGCATATATGTAGATGTGTACAAAAAAGCCGGTTTTAGAACCGAAATCGGGAAAAAAACCAAAACCGGTTGCCGGTTTTTTTTAACCGGTTTTAGAACTGAACCGAACCGTCGGTTGTAGACCGGTTAGGATATTTATCTTCGAAATCGGTTTTAAAACCGAAATCGGTTATAAAAAACCGTTTTAAACCAGTAAAAAACCGTTTTAAACTAGTAAAAAAACGTGTTTTTAATAAGCCGGTTAAAAACTAACCGTTACCGGTTGGACCGATTATTGTTTTGAGTAAAAAAAAAACGGTTTTTTTGTTTTTGATGAAAAAAACCGGTTCGGTTAATAACCGGAACCGGTTTTTGAAAAAAAAAAAACAATTTATACACCTCTACATACATAACTCTGACGTGACATTATAAACCTTTAAGGGTTTTATACCACACCACACAAAACTAACATTAGACCATACGTAGTCGTTAGATGAAAAATGTCTCCACCTTGGGGTGTTTTCTATCATGTGGCAGTCCAGTCAGCATGGGGGCGTCATTGGGCGTTATTGCAAAAGTGGTGTAGTGTGAATAATGCCCAATAACGCCCCTTCCAATCATTACACAATTATTTTTTTAATTAAAAACTTAAAATACTTCATTAAATAAAAAAATACAATACTAGAAATAAAAAAACTGGAAAAAGTAAAAAAAAAAATACATTCCAAAATTTTTGGTTTTTTAAAAGATCCAAATTATTTAATAAACAAAACTTTAGGGACTGATATAGTATTTTTGAAACTTGAAATATTAAAGGTTTTGAAGTTAAATTTTTTTTTTTAAATACAATCAAAGTGAAATCTAATTATCACATTCTTCTTCCTTTGTCACCCACAAAGGACCTGCAACTTAAAACTTCAAAAAAAACCTTTGCCAAAATCTAATTATACACACACAAATATTATTTCTTTTGTTTTATTTAATTAAAACTAATTACACACACATGGCAAGGTCCTATTGGGCAAAGAAATGAAGTTCCGGCGTGTTTCAAATCACGCCAACGTCCCTTTTTTCTCGAATAACGCTGGAAAACGCCTAGGTGGCGGAGGCGAGGCGGGGCGTGTTCGACGTGTTTTGGCATTATTTTGTTTGAAAAACGCCCGGTTACGGGTGGTCTTATACGGAAAGAAATACAAGGGGATGCAACAGATACGAGGGTATGATTGTGATTATAGTGTTACAAAAAGGGCAAAAATGTCCTAATCCTAAAACATGGTGAAAGGATAAAGCACCATTGTGACTTGTGAGTTGTGTACAATCATCGTCTTCTTCTACCTCTTGGTGACAATGGCTGCATCTCTCCATACTAGGTACTTTCAAACCCTAACTCTCCTCTATACATTTCATCCACCTTGTTCCCTCAACAAACTTATCCACTTAATTTCACACTCTTTATCCTCAAATTGACCCATTTCTGTCATTAGGGTTTACACTTCACCAATACTTGCCTGTACAGTTTCAATACGCAGATTCTATTACTGTTAATTTATCGAATATAATGTTATTATTGGTTAAATTATTAGGTATTCATATGGTGTGATTTGAATTATGGATTTGTGTTTATGATATTAGTATTATTTGTTAAGGGTTTTGCTATGTATGATACATGTAGAAGATAAACAATTTACACTAGGTGTGTTCAAAAGCCTGGAAAAATATAACAACATTTGTATTTCACCGAACCGCTGCATCCAAGTCAAAATGGCTGGTTCTGCCGGGTTAGGACCGATGCCGTTCGGTTCATGGTTCGGAAAACCGCTTTCAACTGTCCGGTCAGTTCAGTTTGTATTTGTCCAAAACCTTAGTTAGCGGTTTGGCCCAAAATTTTGGTCAAACAGATTTTTTTGTCAAAACCGGACTGTGAACATGCCTAATTTGCACTGATAGTGATGAACTTTGATGGATAGATCTCTCATAAAACCTACCATGTGACCAAATTATGAGAGTTTTATTGATTTATTTGCCTGTTATATTTCTGTATTAAACCTTGTTAGGATATCATGTTATTACCTTTGTTGCAGCCAATTGGGGTCTGCTTTTTTGGGTGAAAGAGCTGGAATCTTTGTTTCGACTGTTCCCGTCACGCGTCTTGGGTTTAGAAGGAAAACTGTGGAATGTAAAGAGTCGAGAATCGGGAAGCAACCGATTGAAGGTCAAGGGTCCTTTAGGATTATCTTATCCACGAGAGACAGGAATCAATTCTTAAGGTTAGTAAGGCGGTTGAGACACGAAGGGCCAATCAAATGCATGGACTATTTAGGTAACCAATCTTAAATCTTATTTTCTTCTTCTCTAATTCATTTGTTCTGTCTTAAATGTTGATAATTATATTCACTGAACATTTTACATTCAGGACTCTGACCAGCAATATGGTGGTTGGTGTATCAAAGGGGTTTGAGAAGAAGCTTCAGTTGGTTGGTGTCGGTTATCGTGCAACGGTAGAAGGAAAAGAGTTGATATTGAGTCTTGGATTCTCTCATCCGGTCAAAATGACAATCCCGGATGACCTAAAAGTCAAAGTTGAAGACAACACCAGAATCACTTTGAGTGGTTATGATAAGTCAAACATTGGTCAATTTGCGGCATCAATAAGGAAGTGGAGACCTCCGGAGCCTTACAAAGGTAAGGGGGTGAAATATGCTGATGAAATCATTAGAAGAAAGGAGGGCAAAGCAGGGAAGAAAGAAGTAGGTTGTGTATTCATTCACTTGATTTAATTCTCAATGCAATTTCCCCCTTTGTTTGTTATTTATTGAAAAATATTTCTCAATCTTACTTAAAAACCTTGTGGCTTGTCTTTTGCTAAGATGTTTAATGCCTAGATTAAATCATTGTATCCGTTTATTTTATGTTTGTAACCATAATAACCTGTCACTGGAAAATTCATGGGGTCCACCAATGCCTTGTTAATCAAAGAGACCATGTAAAATGCGTGTTTTGGGCAAGTAGCGGTCAAATGTACTTTCACTTTGTAGTTTGTTCAAAACCATCCCAACAAAGGGCCATGTAAAATGCATGTTTGGGCAAGTAGCGGTCAAATATACTTTCACTTTGTAGTTTGTACAAAACCATCCCAACAAAGGGTTGTACTCAAAAGGTCTACACATGACTAGTCAAATGTACCTTCATACTATATTTACTAAATGTAGCCTCAGTCATCTACCCTGCTAATTAGTGACATTCTCTTTCTATTTTACTCAGAAGGTCTATTTATTCATGTGAAGGTCTCAAGGATGAGTGTTGCTACAACTTAAAAAATGTTACAAATTGGTTCCTATTGAGAACGATTTGCCCTACGAATTATAAGCAATTCACAATTTACATAACCTTAAGTGTAACTATAATCATATATATCATAGACTGAAACCAAGCATTTTATGACCAACAGAATACTCCTCCCATATAGTAGCCAAAATTTGAAGAGAAGAAAGTAGATCTTTAAGGCGCATGATAGACAAATACGAAAGTACCAAAATATAATAAACCAACAGAAACCACAATACAAGTTTCTCAAAATATAGTTCCTAAAAACTCATAAGCAATAACGCATGCACATTAATCACAACTCATAGGAGTAAACGAAACGCTACTTTATTTACTGATTTTTATGCTACCATATAAGCATCAATACCTTCATCCTACACTTCACTTCTCACAGGACCCTTCACAATCTGTAGAAAATAATATACAAGATCGAGTTTAATTCTGAAAAATGATTACGACTAACTGTCTGTTTGTTTAGCAGATTACCTGAGAGTTAACTTCCAGCTCAACATCCTCATGAGTGTTCGTAGATGATGATGTAGATATCTCCATCGCAGTTTCGTTCTAATTGCTCACACACAACAAAATTATTTCATAAATATATAACAAATTAATAATGTGACAAAAAAAACTTTAGGAATGATTACCAGATTATCAGTGAGCTGTTTAATAGCAATTTCATAATCTGCTTTCTTTCTAGTTGCCTTTGCAAAATAAGGAGCTTTCTCCCACAGACAGATTAAACACATCACACATAATTTAAGATGCACTCCAACCATTTGATGAAATGCCTAAACAAACAGATCCGATAATACTATTCGATTTTATGAGTAGATCTTACCGATTCGGTCATAGACTTCCATATAGCTCCGCCTTCCTTAGCAATCTGTAACAAACACCACAACTCATCTAATCATCAATCGATTAAATTCATATTCATCAATTCATACAGAAGTTATTAATCAAATATCAAAATCGAAAGGTGCAAATGAGGTTAAAAAACACACGGAAAAGGCTGATTTGGCAACAGGATGATTCTCCTTGTTTCCATTCCTGAATTGCTCCCTGTGATACGAGAAAACGAACCGTAAGTTCATCGGAAACAACAAGCGAATCAGTGGCGGATCAAAAAAAAAAATATTCACCAGGTTCCTTTTGATAGATTCTCACTATTTTTTTTCTAAATCATAAGGTTTCCACTAATTTTTTTCATTTTTTGCCAAACCAAGGGGGTTTCTGGGAACCCCCAAAACACCCCTGGATCCGCCCCTGAAGCGAATCGATGTGTTCATGTATATTCAAAAACCTGCAGATCTGGAAGCATGAAACAAGTCGTGCTTACATGAAGATGAAGAAAGCAGTCGGAGGACGCTTTGGAGCACCGGAATTCTTACTCGAGGCTTTGTTCTTCTTTCCTGTACTCTTATCAACCTTCGTCTTCTTCGGTGTGTTTAACAACACGAAAATTCAAAGATGCGTTACAGATATGATCAAACAACGCATCAATCAAACGTAAATTAACATCCTCATGCATGATTGAAAGCAGTGAGCGATCAACAAGTTAAATATCGGTTCTTACAGGAAGTATGAGGAGAAAACGATGTGAAATTTGAATGAAATTGCTCGTAAGAACAGAGAATAAGCTATTATGTTGAAAAACTAGATCAACAATCAGTTATAAACGTAGAGATGATAAAAGTAGAATGAGATTTGCAGAAATTACTTGTCAGCAATGGTAGCAGTGCTCTTCGGTCCTCTCATTTCTTCTTCTTCTTCTTCTTCAAGTTATGTGAAATTCAGATCTGAAAAATGTGTGTACGGATTGTGAGGGAAGAGTGAAGACTGAACATGCGTGACAGATTTATAGAGAATTTTGGCGGGAAAGAATTCAGTTACGTTTCTGTTGCATGTTTATTGAAAACTTTTTTATGAAAGTTTTGAGCGTATTTAAAAAAAAAGTGTGTGTGTATGTTAAACTGTATTAAAGATCATTACATGTTTGTTCACAAGTTTTGAGTGATTGTGTCGATATATTTTTTTATTGGTGGTTAATTTTTATAATTTAATACATTCTTCAATTTTATTGGTCGTTAATTATAATTACTATATGATAAAATGTGTCATTCAGTTTTCATTTTTTAATTCTATGTGATTATTAATTCTTTATTTATATACCTTATATTCATTTATTATACTATGATATGATAAAATGAAAACTGAATGAACAGTGTCATTCAGTTTTCATTTTTTAATTCTATGTGATTATTAATTCTTTATTTATATACCTTATATTCATTTATTATACTATGAGGTATGGGGTGAGGGTTGGGCCGTGGTTTGGGTGCAAATGCCCAAGTCACCACCCCGGGTAGGTTTGGGTTTCGGCGTGGCCCTTTGGGCGGGAGTTTCAACCCGGGCGTTGGGCATGCCTAGCGGTCCTCCGTGGCCGGCTCTCATTGGCTGGGTTGGCTAGGCCATAGCGGCTAGGATTAAATTTTAAAAAATAACCGTTTGGCCCCCCAACCCCACCGCCTGTCCACATCGCTACCCCAACCCTTCACTCCACCTACCCGAACCCGCTACCCACAATTGATACCGGCACAACGCGATGAAGGGCCGCCAACCCGGTGAGACCCGTTACTGGCCGGAAGCTTTCGCTAGCTACCGGCACAACGTGGGGAACGACCGGCACAATTTAAACGCGTGCCAACACAAGTGGCGCGAGCTACGACCGAAGCTCGACCGTTTTAAAGCCTACTACGATAACGTCCCGGGTGGTGATATAAGTCACGAAAATCGGGTGGCGGTGGCCAACATCGAGTTCCGGGGCAAGGAGCGGAAGCCGTTTGACAAGCTCGCTGTGACACCTGTGTCACTTCAACCATCAAACAAATACCAAACCAATGAAATATTGTATTTCTTACTTGGGATTTTTATAAATATGTGTATCATTTGCACATATCAATTCTTGTTCGATTTCGGGCTTTAAATCACTTTCTGGAAGGTTATACGCAATCTGATGCGTAAATATAACCCGTTTAATGCAACAAACACTCTGGAACAGTGACATAGACTTAACATACCTTAAATAACCCTTACATAACTTAGAAATAAGTTTTGGAAGGTTTGGTGTGGCGAAATCAAGTTTATTCGCTTACAGGGACTAATTTCGACAAACTGCGAAAGTATGCCGAATTGTACTGTAACGAACATTCTGGAACTTGATCATAAGTTAAACATACCCTAAATATCCTTTACATAGCTTAGAAATAGGCTTTGAGGGGTTCGGTATGCTAAAATAAACTTTTTGGTCATTCAGGGACTAAAAGCGTCAAAAAGTGCATAAGTTTGCATTTTCGCGCATATCTTACGTTCTGAATACATCCGGACATCCAAAACTTTATGTAATCATTAAAATATTTTATTTTAGTGATTGGCATGATAAAATTCCATTCGTTACGTAATTTGGATCGTTTTTCGCATTCGTTCGTGTTTCGTCGTAATTAACCGAACAACGCAACCGTACGACCAAACGAACCGACATCTGAGATATTTTTGAGCATGTTTCATGTTCCCTATACTTTAACTTCATTTTAGAGCCTTGAAATGGGATTAACGGGGCTTAAACGTGTCAAAAATGCATCAAAAACCATGTTTTGCACATTCAGGGACCAAAATTGACATTCTGCCATAGTTATCTTAGGAAGGGACCAAAATGAAAAATCTAAATTCCAGCTTGTTCCAGCTGTTCCCCTCATTTGCACATGGTTTTAATGAAACTATGGGCTCCCATGGTTTCACAAAACCATGGGCACATGTGTACGGATGAGATCGAAGCTCGTTTTACGAGGAACGATCTTAACGGTCCTAAGAAATCTATAAATACCCCCCCCCCCCCATTCATTTGTTGCAATCCACATTGATCTGATTTCATCTCTCTAAGTTGAAGTATTTACTTCATACCTGAGAGTAATCGGATCAAAACTTCCGTTCTTGGACCCGTTGTAAGTATTCTTTCGTTCTTTTACGTTTTTAGCTTAAAAGTCAAACTTTGGTTGACTTTATGCATTGACCAGTTTATGGTCAACGCGAAGTTCGTTTGAACTTCATAACGTGAGCGTAATCACGATGGTTATAGTCCCTAGTGACTATACCTACTGATTACCACGTTATCTAGGCTCAGTGACGAGTCGTAGTCTCAGCCAAAATGCGTATTCTTGCGTATTTGTACCCAAACTACTTTTGGGTATCAAGACCATTTGTCTTGATACCAAACCTGTTTTCAAACCTCGTTAATCATGTTTTAGCATGTTTAACTCGTCACTTTTAGATTTGTGCTTATATAGGGTCGTAAAGGTAAGCGATCTAAACAATCGCTTATACTTTCGAACCCGACCCATTTGGTCGATCATTAGGATCCGATCAAACACATTAGGTGACCATAGTTGTATATGGAATAACCTTCCAAGGTTATACCTTATGGTCACTTCGTTTAAGTAGTTGTATGATAGGTAGTTTATATGCCTTAGGTAAATGACCAAAATGCCCTTTTTACGCATAAATTCATTTTAAGCATATGTAACCTAAATTTTCACATCTAAACTGATTAGGTAGCATTATTAGACATTTTAAGGCATTTAATACTTGTCATAGGACTAGTTCATATATGATAATAATACAAATTAATGAACAGTAGCTTTATAATATTATAATAACCTATTAATACAATAATAATAATTATGAGCAAATGGTATCGAGTATCGGTATCAGTTTTAAATTTACCAAATCTGGTGTATTTTCGGTACCTGTTCGACACCGATATTCATCGGTTTTTACCCTTAATTACCGGTGTCGTACCAGTACCGACCGTTACCAAACCGTACCATACCAGGTATATTTGATACAGGTACCCACTTTTGGGCCTATATATTAAAATTCATATATGATAATAATACAAATGAATGAACAGTAGCTTTATAATATTATAATAACCTATTAATACAATAATAATAATTATGAGCAAATGGTATCGAGTACCGGTACCGGTATCAAATTTACCAAATCCGGTGTATTTTCGGTACCTGTTCGACACCGATATTCACCGGTTTTTACCCTCAATTACCGGTGTCGTACCAGTACCGACCGTTACCAAACCGTACCATACCAGGTATATTTGATACAGGTACCCCCTTTTGGGCCTATATATTAAAAATAGAATTAAATCAATAGTAACATCACTAAGTGATGAGCAAATGGTATCGGGTACTGGTACCGGTATCAAATTTAGCAAACCGGTTGTATTTTCGGTACCGGTTCGGCACCGGTATTCACCGGTTTTTACCCTCAAATACCGGTGTCGTACCAGTATCAACCGGTACCGAACCGTACCGTACCAGGTATATTCAGTACCGGTACCCACTTTTGGGGATTTCGGTAACGGTATTTTCGGTACCGGTTGGTACCGAGCTCATCAAATCCTGTAGCAACGTAACAATGCAAATAATTGCACCGTTTAGATTACTTTTCATACACACAGTAAGTAAATTGTATTTCATTTGAATGAGGTTTTATATACACAACAACTTATTTCGCTTCCTTTTTTGTCTTTTTCTGTAATGAATGAATTATAGCATGTAAAATTAACTTGGATATTTAGATTATTGATGAGCAAATCGTATCAAATCCTGTAATCAAACCGGTATCGTATCGTTACCAAATTTACTATACCAAATCATTTTCGGCACCAATTTGGTACCCACCTTTTGGCGTTTTCAGAATCGTTACTTTCGGTTCAACACCGGTCTAGCACCATACCTGTATTTATTGATTTTTACCTTCAAATACCATACCGTATTGTACCGAGCATTTTTGGTGCAGGCACCTAATTTCGATGATTTTTCGGATCGGTACTTTCGGTGCCGTTACCGGTACCGAGCTCATCCATATTTTAACGTGTTAGCACTAAAATAACTGAACTGAAAACAACCGAATTTCCAACGTGTAGGACGTGTGGGGTCCTATTATTATATATTAGGTTATTTAAGATCCTTTTTTAGAACGGGGTGACTATCCTTACCATGTCATTTTTATTTATTTTTTGATATTCGGTAGCTGCTTGCTGTTACTGACACACGTTTTGCAGTCATTGGGTCCCCGCCGCAACGCGCGTACATAAAATCAAGTAGTTTTTATAATTATACTCTTACTAGTCTAAGATCCCGCGAGTTTCGCGGGTGGCTTATTACAAACATATAATATCTACCGGCATTGAAGCCCATGTAGATCAAAAGGCAGATTAAAAAAAATGATTCTTAACTATACTATTAATAGAAGCCCATCCTCCTATTGAGTGACGGTTTCCGTTAATTAAATAAAAGAAATATAAAGAGTTTTAGTAAATTGCCAAAATCGTCCCTGTGGTTTTATATATGTCAGTTTCATCCAAATAACTCTTATTAGAGTTATATATAACAGAAAAAATAAACTAAGTTAGTGGTTTGGATGAAAATGACAAAAAGTTACAAACGTTAGGGCAATTTGGTACAAAAGTCTCATTTTGGACGAAAATGGCAAACCTGCCCAAACCTCAGGGACGATTTTGGCAATTAACTCTTATTAGAGTTATATAGTAATTATTATTATTATATTAAAATAGTAAAAGTATTAAAAATATATATTATTAAAATATATTAAAAACACTATTCATTATGAACCGAACCGTACCGGTATTTTCGATACCAGTATTGGTTGACACCAAGCTTATCCAACTTAGAAAGTAAAGAAAAAATATATATTATTAAAATATATTAAAAACACTATTCATTTATTTGGTTTATTATAAAAGTAATAATAATAAAATAATAATAATTATTATTATTATATTAAAATAGTAAAAGTATTAAAAACACTATTCATTTCATTTGGTTTTATTAGTTTTTTAATTTTAATTTAATATATATATATATATATATATATATATATATATATATATAAATAGTAAATATATAATAATAGTAATAGTAATTATTATTATATTAAATTATTATTATATTAAAATAGTAAAATTATTAAAGAACATATATTATTAAAATATATTAAAAACACTATTCATTTCATTTGGTTTATTAATATATAGTAAAGTAATAGTAATAGTAATTGTTTTTTTAATTATGTTATTTTGTTATAAATTTATTATGTTTATAATCTAAAAAACAAAATTAAATTAAAATAATTGATTAATTAATTATGACATGAGTTTTATCCCACAGCAAGCCAGTTAATAAGAATAAAATATGATAACTTCATTTAACAATGCTGGCATAAACTTTTAAATGAAATAAATGTTATGTTACCTAAGGTAAATGTTGAAACAAATCGATTTTAACAAAAGTAGCACTTGAATTGATACCTCATCATCTTCATCTTCTTAGGCAGCCCTCTTTTTTTCTACAACTTTTTACCTTTTTATTGGTTTTTTTAAACTTAACTGAGTTGCAAGTTCGCCACTTTCATCATCATCGTCATCATCATCCAGTATATTGTGCCTTGTAAGTCTTAATCAACCCAAACCGACCCGCTTCTAATTGTACAATTTATACATTTTTAGATATATTTATAAAAATTCACATAGATAGATAAAAGACTGTGGTTCAGCTAGCCCAACCCAACCTGCTTTAGTTTGACACATTAACCCACCCTTTCGTATAAATACAACTATTTAAGATTTAACTTTCGGGATCATGAAGTTAGTAACTTAGAAACTACAACATCAAGAGACCAATTTAAAAAAATATATATGTTTGACAGCCAAACTATAAATAATTTCCACTATTTTATTTTGATTTATAAATGATAAATTTAAACTCAAACTTATTACGAAATAAAACAATATAGTTACCTATCAACTTTGAATATCATAAACAACCACACTCAAACTATTAGCCATGTCATTCCCTCTTAACTTTCTTAACGAAGCAAAATATTTTTTTTTACTATATATACTTAATAATAACATACAAAAAGTTAGTCAAGCCAAGGTAGCCTCTTATCAAATGACAATAAACAAAATATTGCCAGGTGGACATTCTATGAATTTTATCAATGCTAATCTTGTCCTTGATCTTAACAACCAATCCCTGCCCCTGCATTTTCCAGAATCTAATCCTCATTGAACTAATGTGTAATTATGTATTCACAAATAATCATGAGAATCCTAACATCCAAAAGATTCAATACTTAATAATTCAGATGTCTAGTAAACTGAATCTGTTTGCATATGCTAATATGCATCATTTTAGCTAATAATCAATTAATCATCCCAATTAAAACCTATCTGATCTATGCAAGGTATTTAAGAAGAGCATCAAAGAAAATGGGAGCATCTGATCTTAAAACACCAAAAATGAGGCATTTTAAGGCTATGAATTACAGTTGAGGTTTCACAAAGAAAAAAAGTACTTCAAATTAAAGAAAGCCAAAAGATAATTAAACCCATGACCGGGAGAAACTCTTTAAAATGGAAAAGATCAAATTCATAACTTTAAAAGAAATAGTAAAAAGTGTATAACCAGATAGTGTGTCAATGATAATTCAAGAAACCATAAACAATAACAAAATTCATAGATGGGCTCAATGGGCTATCATATCCGATTCCAAAGCCTAAGGTGCAGTTTCAATATGGAATGGAGGAGGCGGCGATTTCTTTGTGACAGATGGGTTTAAAACTCATAATAGATGGTTGTTATATGGTTGAGGGATTAAATTTCAAGGATTTAAAACTCACCAATAATCTTGTAGTTAAATCGATGTAATGAGTATTCAGATGTTTTAAGCTTTTATCCACACTTTCTTTAATGTTGTCTGCATCAACCCTCACAACTTATGCATTATCTCTTAAGTCGGAGGATTTACTGAATAACCAGCCACTTTAGTGGCCCATGTGATCTGCATTATGCCAGAAGAATATTTCGGAATAATGAGAATTGTTGAATGAAAGTCCAACTGTTTACCAGTATGTCAAGCATAAACTATCGGAAACGCAGTCGCCTCCAAGAAACCATACGTGAAACCTTGCCTAAAATAGTCTTGCAGTGCTTGTCTGCTTCTTTTAACAATGCTTCACGTTCGTCTCCACCAGCCATTGCCTTCTCGTTCTATATAAATAATCAAACGTTAATCATAATACACAAACAATATAATTAGAATAATACTCTAAAATTTTAAATTTTTGAACAGTTTAGATGGTGAATGTATTAAAAATCGACTTGTGTTGTATTCCCTCTAATAAAAGTCTCGGGTCGATTCCCGCTTTCAGTGGTACCCCTTAAAGACCATATGTCCAGGCCAAAGTGCGCTTTACCTGGTCCCATTGGGTTAGCAAGATATTGGTGGGACCCATGAGTTACCAGTGACCTAGTCCCATTGGGTTAGCAAGATATTGTGGGACCCATGAGTTACCAGTGACGGGGTCTGATGGTCATAAAAAACACACCGAACAACCCATTTGATAGTAAATAAGTCACAAGTACCAACTCGAATTATACTATGTGATCAACTTTTCAAACCATCATTTTTTTATCATGAAAGTGTTATTGAGAAAGGAAAAACACCACTTTGCACAGTTTCTTGCAAAAAATGCCAAGTACCATTATGCACTAACATATTTTCAGTTTATCAAAACCCGCTTGTTCTTATAAAGTATGTGTTTTATGTTGTCTTTTTGCAAAATTAAATAGCTCTGTTTTTATATATACTGAATGTCTTTGTACAAAATTTAATAGCTCTATTTTTATGTATGTACTGAACCAAGTATGTGTTCGGAAACAATGGGTTACCTTATCCCTTAAACTAATTAAGGCTTACAATTGGTCCAAGTAGCAACTCAGATAAGATTCTGGTCTGAATCACTAACTAAAACATTAACTAAAACAGTCGTATGTCGAAAGCAAACCATAAAATTAGGTCTAAAACTCACCTTAAATGAAACGGCGTGTGAACACATAAAGAGATGAAATACAATCCGGCGACACCAAATGGAAAGACAACCGGGGCCTGTTATATAATAATATAATTAATAATTAATTTAATACATCATATGAAAATCTATTAATCCGTTGGGTCCTGTTAAATTCCCTCTCAAAATCTGCCATTTCAAGTTTCTTTACAAAAATGTACTATCTTTGCAAAATTCTCTTTAAATCTTCAATTTCCCATATTCTTGAAAAAATAAAATGAGTATGTACGTGGTAAGTGTTGAACCAATCTTCCATATTTGTTCTCATCGATTAAAACCATACCTAAAAATAGACGACTCGATACTCTGACTCGCAATAAACAAACTCGATAAACCAATATTAAAGATAATGAAATCAGAAGCGAACATTTTGGAACCTATTGAATGATACAATAACAACCATCGATTAAAGCCCTAAAATTCTTGACGAAAATAAAAACAATGCAAAATCAAAAGTCTAATGTCGATTAAATCCCCATTAAAGCAACATATACACAATCTGTACTATTCAACACAAACATAAGAACAGATGAAATGGCAGTTCCGGAAAATATATGTTTGCCTAACCAGATATATACGCACACAAGCATAAATTTTTAACCATGCTTATCAAGAACCAAGTTTCGAAGTCAAAAGATTACTATAAAACAATATGAAACCATTTTACATAAATAAAGTAGCAAACTTTTATAAAAAAATTACACACCTAAAAATAAATGAGCCAAGCCAAGGTTGCTAGTTTAACTCCGAGCCCGAGCACAACATATCTCAGCTCAGATAGGCTTGTTTACAGCCCCCAAGTCATATGTATAAATATTTAAAAAAATATATATAATCAATAATCTCAAGGAAACCGAACCTAGATGACAAAAAACACATGTAGAAGTCCCTGACCCACCATGCTGAAGGTTTAATGTAGCATAGATGGCTACCATTGAAAGCCTCCTTCGTATGTACATCTGCAAATACCAATTAATATAGAAGATAAACATAAACTCATTAAAAATGGTAAATTTAACAATAAAAACTTGGTTAGTATAACAAAGATACAAACACTTTATGTTGAAGATATAATAAGTTATTGATACAGTGAAATTGGATATGAAATGTAGGTTTACATTACAACTCATAGTACGATCGCGCTATACCAAATCATTAAAATACAATTCATAACCCAAATCATAAACTAAAGCAAGTGCCAAGATTCAAATGGTGATGAGACATTTGAGACTTACACAGGTTACCTAATAAGCCAAAGAGTAAGGTGATGATATGTTTGAGACTCCATCGAGAGACATCAATCAGTATAGCATATAGAAACAGATTCAGACAAAAACAACCAAAAATTAAAGCAGCTCAGATATAATGATATGAACACATTTTTTTTGGGCTTTTAGATGTGTAATCAAACTCAAATACAACAGGCCTATTATAATATTAACATACAGAAGGAAAACTAAATTAAATTAGATTAAATCAAATCACACCTATGTAAACAAATGTTCGATATTCATAACTCAATGGGGAAAAACAAATCGCACCTTATAAATCAAAGGTGAAGAAGAGCAATAGCCAAAAACAAATGCATCCGATTGAAAGTGTCCCAAACCCCAATTAATCAATTGATGCAATCAAATGCAACAATCAATTCAATTGACTTGTTTGTTTCTTTAAAATTAGAAACCCAAAAAAAAGGTTCGAGTTGCGTAATGTTTACCTTCAAATGTGGAACTTTTGAGCCCTAATCGTTATCAAAATTCTTCTTGGTGTATTTCTTCCACCATTGGCTTCCATAGACGAACTCGTGCGTTTCAAAACCAGTTTGAAACTTGATTTCTAGAAGAAAAGTAAACAATACAAACATTGAAAAAGGAAGGAGAAGTATGAGATTTGAAACGCTAACCTGTTGAATGTCTCCAATATTTGATGTAGAAGAAATCGAGACATCGACTATGGTGAAACTACGATCTAGGGCTTTTTGAAAGGGAAAATGAAAAAAAGGGAAAGGATAAAGGGAACATATGGGGGTTAAGGGAATGAGGAAAAGAAATAAAGATCGCCATAGATGAAAGAGGATTAGGGTTGTGAACTGAAGCTTACGAAAGAATACAAAGCGTGCATTCAGATTTGCCGCTCAAAGAAAAAATTGGGGAAACAATCAATTGCCACGTGTCAGACACATGGGTAAGAAGATGACATGTGGCCTAAGTTTGTTTTGTTTTATTATAAGGTATAGATGTGTTTTATGTTGTCTTTTTGCAAAATTAAATAGCTCTGTTTTTATATATACTGAATGTCTTTGTACAAAATTTAATAGCTCTATTTTTATGTATGTACTGAACCAAGTATGTGTTCGGAAACAATGGGTTACCTTATCCCTTAAACTAATTAAGGCTTACAATTGGTCCAAGTAGCAACTCAGATAAGATTCTGGTCTGAATCACTAACTAAAACATTAACTAAAACAGTCGTATGTCGAAAGCAAACCATAAAATTAGGTCTAAAACTCACCTTAAATGAAACGGCGTGTGAACACATAAAGAGATGAAATACAATCCGGCGACACCAAATGGAAAGACAACCGGGGCCTGTTATATAATAATATAATTAATAATTAATTTAATACATCATATGAAAATCTATTAATCCGTTGGGTCCTGTTAAATTCCCTCTCAAAATCTGCCATTTCAAGTTTCTTTACAAAAATGTACTATCTTTGCAAAATTCTCTTTAAATCTTCAATTTCCCATATTCTTGAAAAAATAAAATGAGTATGTACGTGGTAAGTGTTGAACCAATCTTCCATATTTGTTCTCATCGATTAAAACCATACCTAAAAATAGACGACTCGATACTCTGACTCGCAATAAACAAACTCGATAAACCAATATTAAAGATAATGAAATCAGAAGCGAACATTTTGGAACCTATTGAATGATACAATAACAACCATCGATTAAAGCCCTAAAATTCTTGACGAAAATAAAAACAATGCAAAATCAAAAGTCTAATGTCGATTAAATCCCCATTAAAGCAACATATACACAATCTGTACTATTCAACACAAACATAAGAACAGATGAAATGGCAGTTCCGGAAAATATATGTTTGCCTAACCAGATATATACGCACACAAGCATAAATTTTTAACCATGCTTATCAAGAACCAAGTTTCGAAGTCAAAAGATTACTATAAAACAATATGAAACCATTTTACATAAATAAAGTAGCAAACTTTTATAAAAAAATTACACACCTAAAAATAAATGAGCCAAGCCAAGGTTGCTAGTTTAACTCCGAGCCCGAGCACAACATATCTCAGCTCAGATAGGCTTGTTTACAGCCCCCAAGTCATATGTATAAATATTTAAAAAAATATATATAATCAATAATCTCAAGGAAACCGAACCTAGATGACAAAAAACACATGTAGAAGTCCCTGACCCACCATGCTGAAGGTTTAATGTAGCATAGATGGCTACCATTGAAAGCCTCCTTCGTATGTACATCTGCAAATACCAATTAATATAGAAGATAAACATAAACTCATTAAAAATGGTAAATTTAACAATAAAAACTTGGTTAGTATAACAAAGATACAAACACTTTATGTTGAAGATATAATAAGTTATTGATACAGTGAAATTGGATATGAAATGTAGGTTTACATTACAACTCATAGTACGATCGCGCTATACCAAATCATTACAATACAATTCATAACCCAAATCATAAACTAAAGCAAGTGCCAAGATTCAAATGGTGATGAGACATTTGAGACTTACACAGGTTACCTAATAAGCCAAAGAGTAAGGTGATGATATGTTTGAGACTCCATCGAGAGACATCAATCAGTATAGCATATAGAAACAGATTCAGACAAAAACAACCAAAAATTAAAGCAGCTCAGATATAATGATATGAACACATTTTTTTTGGGCTTTTAGATGTGTAATCAAACTCAAATACAACAGGCCTATTATAATATTAACATACAGAAGGAAAACTAAATTAAATTAGATTAAATCAAATCACACCTATGTAAACAAATGTTCGATATTCATAACTCAATGGGGAAAAACAAATCGCACCTTATAAATCAAAGGTGAAGAAGAGCAATAGCCAAAAACAAATGCATCCGATTGAAAGTGTCCCAAACCCCAATTAATCAATTGATGCAATCAAATGCAACAATCAATTCAATTGACTTGTTTGTTTCTTTAAAATTAGAAACCCAAAAAAAAGGTTCGAGTTGCGTAATGTTTACCTTCAAATGTGGAACTTTTGAGCCCTAATCGTTATCAAAATTCTTCTTGGTGTATTTCTTCCACCATTGGCTTCCATAGACGAACTCGTGCGTTTCAAAACCAGTTTGAAACTTGATTTCTAGAAGAAAAGTAAACAATACAAACATTGAAAAAGGAAGGAGAAGTATGAGATTTGAAACGCTAACCTGTTGAATGTCTCCAATATTTGATGTAGAAGAAATCGAGACATCGACTATGGTGAAACTACGATCTAGGGCTTTTTGAAAGGGAAAATGAAAAAAAGGGAAAGGATAAAGGGAACATATGGGGGTTAAGGTAATGAGGAAAAGAAATAAAGATCGCCATAGATGAAAGAGGATTAGGGTTGTGAACTGAAGCTTACGAAAGAATACAAAGCGTGCATTCAGATTTGCCGCTCAAAGAAAAAATTGGGGAAACAATCAATTGCCACGTGTCAGACACATGGGTAAGAAGATGACATGTGGCCTAAGTTTGTTTTGTTTTATTATAAGGTATAGATACTATTGCAATTTTGTAAGAAGTCATGTGCTTTAATGATTAGGTGCATATAGTTAGTTGCTAGTGATCACGTGCATAATTAATTTTATTGTTTTGGTGGAAATTACTTTAAATCAAGAGAAGGGATATAAGTAAATTTGATCAAAGGAGGTGATCGAATCTATAACCAGTTGGGTTGTATTTGTACAACGTTGTAACTCCTTCAAGGGAAAATCGAACCTATTAATAATCGAGTCAAAAAATCTGTGTAAAGACAAGGAGAAGATCAACGATCAAGATTAGAAAAGTACCGAGCAGAAGAAACCGTTTAGGACTGTGTGGACGTAACTGATCTCGTCGAAACCAATAAAGATTAATCACTCCATTTAAGTGATCTGAAGAGGTGTGGCAATCTTGTAATTCAATCGAGGTGTGATTGAATCAGACAAGATCAGAGCAAAAAAAAAGTGACACGCAATCTTGTAATTTGATCAATGTGTGATTAAATCCAACAAGATACGTGCAAGTAATAATGATGGTGTGAAATCTTGTAATTCGGTTAAGGAGTAATCGAATCCAGCAAGATCAATTACACATGAGTTGGTATTTTGTGGAAAGTTTATACCGTTACAGAAACTCTTTACTACCACAAACAGTTCCTACCAACGTCAACGAAGAGTTCATATTCGAAGAACAAAGGATCAACTTGTGTAGTTTCATCATTCGACTCAGATTTACTAACAAGTGGTTGTTATGATAATATTTTCAGACCAGATGTGAAGCGGGTCTAAATCAGAATTAAGGGGGTGAATAAAAAATAATTCTGATTTGAAGGATTATCCAAAAGATTAATATGGGTTAAAGATAATTCAAGTGAATTCGCGATAAAATTAGTTTGAATTATTTGCTTATTAGATAGGTTTATATTAAATAGAGTTTGAGTAGGTTTAACATTAGTTTTTGTTTAGTATAAATACAAGATTATGTGATCAGTTTTATTTGTCGAGATTAGTCTAATAATACAAAGAGTATGAGATGTGTTAGTCTCCAAATCGTTTGTGTTCGGTTTTGCGTGTTCGTGATTGAAAGTCTGGGTCAATAGAGCTCGCCCACAAAAGCCATATAATTTGTAGTAAAAAGATGACCAGTTTGAAGAAAGAATTATGATGCGCATTGCCTTAGGGTGTAAGGGGTGGTCACCTCTTGTGGAGAGGTAAACTTTCCACCCACCCAATCAGCTCTTGCCATGTTAACTCCCCTATCTAGTTTCCCTCTTGCACAAAAACATAAGGGGTGGTCACCTCTCTTGGGTAGAGGTAAACTCTTTTTTTTTTAATTTAAATTATATATATATATATATATATATATATATTCTAAAGTTTAGTTATATGTTCTATTTTAAAACCAAAATTTATGGTTGTTTTAAATGCACCAGCCTATAAAAATCCTATTAATTGCATTTAATTTACTTAATAATAAGTAGATGTTAAAAGTTCATATTAATATTAACATTGTTTAATTAACTGAGCTTTAAAAGTTCATATTAGAATTCAACTTAAACTAGAAGGTCTATTCTGCAAGTAACTTATTAATTAAGGGATTGATTTGAAACATTGTAATAAAAATCATGAATTTGATTCATTTGCTAATGGGCGATACATTTCTGCCTACCAACAACAATCAAAACAAGTTAGATGATGAAAGAGACTGGTTGACGAACGATGTGTTGTGGCGAAGCTTTTGTTGCGATTGAAGCTCCTTTCAGATTTAGATACAGGTTCGTTATGCGCTTCACCTGATTTGATCTAGGGTTTGTCTCTAGGAAAATCTTTATATTTTGGCTTTTAAGACAGTTTTGTATCTGCCCTTCAGTTTCATTTCCCTCTTTTTTCTTCATCCGCATCTGGTTATGATATAATTAGGAAACTTTACCGACTTAACCAATTTGTCAGATTTAGTAATGCAATTACTTATTTATGACCATGTTAGTAATGAGGAATTTTATTGTTTGGTGTATTCCCAGGTTTAACATTTCAAAACCAGGAAGAGAGATGGCGGAAGAAGAGAACGGGGCGGCGACGGGCGGCGGCGCCGGAGAGTTTTGCCTGCGGTATTACGTAGGGCACAAGGGGAAGTTCGGTCACGAGTTTTTGGAGTTTGAGTTCCGACCAGACGGTAAACTTCGTTACGCCAATAATTCAAACTACAAGAACGATACCATGATCCGTAAAGAGGTCTTCCTTACTCCTTCTGTTCTCAAGGAATGTCGCCGTATTGTCTCCGATATCTTAACAGATCATATGGAAGCTACCGGTTTATACTTTGTAAGGTGAGACCTCATGTTTTTGTATAATCTTTTATATAGAATAATGTAGTTTATACAATTTAAAGTTTTATAAAGTTGTTAATACCGTATTTAGTGATTTGTTTTATAAACTTATGCTTATGGGGCCAAATTGAGTGTCACTTTGCATTGTTTCATTGTCTTTCAAATTTTGCATACAAGGTGCTCGATGAAATGTCTGTGTGAAAATCAGCAGCGACGGCCAGAGCCAGCGCAGGAGATGGAGCCGGAGTGGCAGCAGAAGAGCCGAAAGGACGCTGTTGTTTATTTTCTTTGTAAAGATCGACATCTTGAACATGAACACTTCATCGAAGTCGCTCTCGCATCATCAGAAGGTCTTTTTTAAGAGGTATACATAATACAAATTATTTTGCAAATGAATCCAACATCGTGAGTTTTGATGACATAGTTAACCGTTAAATTTGCTTTTGGAAACTGTTAGTGCAGACGTGATTGATAAGCTTAATGTTCTTAGAGGAAATGGCAGGGCTTCAATGTAATAGAAATCCATATTACATGCTCCTTAATTTGACAACGGTCTCATTATATGTTTTAGACTTTCTTTTGTTATTTTTCATGATATTTTAAAACTTTCATGGGTCTGTTGTGTTAGATTGCTGAATTGAGAACTTAGTTTAAACTGATATTGATACATCTTATTTAAATACGAATATCTATAACTTGCAATACTTTAGACTATTCCACATTGGTAATTCTTGTTTAGTATTAAATATTAAACAGTTAGAGAGACATGCATAAATAATTTACATGTGTTTATAAAAACCAATTCGGATTTGTTATACTGAACATGCCGAATTCGGATTTTCTAATTCAAGTATTCTTATTAGCCAACATCATATCCTCTCAATAACTCTTAAGAATTCGAATTCTTGAATTAGAAAATCCAAAAGGCAAAGTATTCTTATTAGCCAAAAGGCAAAGTGGTAACAACTATCCTCGCCATCAATGTGACTCTTCGGCATAGAAGAATTTAATGGGCCTGTTTACATACCACCACCATTTACGGTCGCTTTCAATTGCATTGATTATTCCACAGTTTTTTCTAGGGAGGTGAATGGTCTGAATGTCTATTATATAATGTCCTCCTTCTCTATTGTTGTAGGTACATATTCAGCCTTGCTACTCTACTAACATGTCCAGCTCTCTTAATTTGAATACATCGGGAAGTGGTGTTGGCTGCCAGATGGCCCTTACTGACCTCCGTGAAGGGAGTACCGGCCCCATCACGGTTATGGTTTGTCGAAAGTGGGATGTCACAAGTGTCAATGGACGCTACATGAGCACCGATTATGTCGTCAGTGATAAAAAGGTAAGTCTCACCCTTT
Source organism: Helianthus tuberosus (assembly GCA_030545235.1). Classification (NCBI taxonomy): domain Eukaryota; kingdom Viridiplantae; phylum Streptophyta; class Magnoliopsida; order Asterales; family Asteraceae; genus Helianthus; species Helianthus tuberosus. The sequence goes on along the minus strand of CM060436.1, from coordinate 20,549,150 downwards.
TAACCCCCCTTTTGTTTTCCTTTTACCGGTTTCGTTGTTATTGAAATTATGCTGTTTGGTTTGCACATGGAGGTGTTATGCATTGTACCGCAAGAAATAACATTGCGCACTACTTCTTTGACAAACTCAAAGAGGGCGGGATATATTTACTCAAGGGTTTTACGGTACAGAACACCGATCAATACTGGATTCTGAAAGACAGCCCCTTTGTTATCGGGTTAAATGGTTCCACGATTGTGAAGAAGGTTGACGATGCCAGTGGTTCCTTTACGCGCTACCCGTTCTTACTTACGGCGTTTGAGGACCTCCAACCAACTGAGAGCAAGTTTTTTGTAGGTATGGTGAATAATAATATTTCTTAGAAAAAACTTTATAAATTCTTATTACAAGATGTTTTATTTTGATTAAGCAAGTAGATTTAAAGTATGTCAATTTGTCAATTTAAAGTATGTCAATTTGTCAATATGCAAATGGCCGCCCCATCAAGTCCTTCCATCACTAACACAATACCGGCATTCGTAACGCTTAAAAACACTGTAAAATTACTATTGCTACCAGAGATGATCGGTTGATTACTAATGATGATATAGGAAAACTTATGTTTCACTGTGACATCCCACTTTCGGCATAGAAGAATTTATGTAGCGTAATTGATTATTAATTGATTAACATATATTAATGTTGCTACTACATTAATCATGTAAACTGGTTACTAAAGATGACATAGAAGAATTTATGTATTAAAGTAATTGCTATCAAATTAATAACATGTAGTTTTGTGTTGAATCTTACTGTTAAATTACGTGGTGTGGCCGATGAGATGCTGAATATCATTGAGGTGTTTCGCCTAGCTTTTTTTAAGCAAGCTTATAGCTTTTTTAAATCGTCTAGAAAAGTTCCCGTTTTTTCCTTCGCGAGACTACTTATACAGATTCGGATTCAGAAGAGAACGTTGGCGATGATCCACGTGAAAGGTACACCGTTTGGACACAAACATACACCTTTAGATTTCACTTTTATAGTGTTTGTAGTAACTCATTAAATTTTAGATACCATTTAACATTTAATTCTCCTTTATTCCAAAGAAACTACCAAAGTCCATTTAACAGTTTCATTTGACTTTATTCTTAGTTAGGCTGCATACATTAGATAAAAAAAATTCATAACCTAACACTTTTTAACGGTCTTCCTTTTGTTAATTCACTGCAGTCAGTCGACTAGTGATGGGATTGGGGATGACAGTGCCATGCGTTAACTAAAGTTCGGTCCATTGTTATCCAATAAGACAGGGAGGCGTGCGAGAGCTACTGCGTTTTTCCATTTATGTTTCATGTTTTTGATTTTGGAAGACATCTTTCCCCCTTTTTTTTGGCACACGAGTTATGCCAACAAAACAAATTACGATCCATAGTTTAATAAAGTTTTAGCATGCCTCTTTATATGCGTCTTTGTCTTACGTACACTGCTACTACATATTACTCACTTTGCCTTTTGGGTTATTATATCTCAACAATTATTATGTGGTTTTACTTTGTTTGATATAATTAAGTTGTTTAACTTAACATGAGACCAGCTAATTTGTTACGACCCGTTTAACCTGTTAGTTACAACCCTTCCCCCTGTATTGTTTAACCTTTTATAGCGTGGTCTCAAAAGGGAAAAAATGATGTTTTAGATTTTTACCCTGTTCTCAAACATCACTTTTGTTTATTTTTTACTTTTATAACCAGATGTGTTACAGGCATCTGAAAATGTTACCCAGGAGTCGGTACACAAGATTCGCAAGCTGGAGTGACATACGTGTCCAGCTAACACTTTTTAAGTCCTACATACCCTATTTATTAAGTATTGGGTTATTTGTAATAAATTTTAGTAAATAAATATATAGATTATATAACTAAACACTTGAAGAACAGTTAGGGTTTGTTAATTTTGTTGGTTTATAAACTGCTTTCTCATCTATAAAAGGGAACAGAACCTGCAATTTGACTTTTAGATGTCAAAACTGAATTTATATGTATATGTGTATGTAGTATAATATATATATATATATATATATATATTTAACATCTATTTTACACCATCTAAAACAATGAAAAAGGAAAAATAAAAATAAAAAATTTGAAAACCGTGACGTCTTTTGAAGTGGGTTGAGAAACCACACGTCCATAGATTTGAAGTTTTGTGAGACCACATGTGGTGGGGCGCAAACCTCTCTCAAAGCGTCTTAAAAACGCGGGGGAACACTGTACCCTCGGGCGTTTTGGCCCTTTTTTGACTGGTGGTGCTACCACAAAGCGCCGAATGAGGAGTGGACTTTGGTCAAAATAACCATGGTCAAACGGCTAACTTTAAAAAAATGGTTTTTGTTTTGAAAATCTATACTATATTCGCACTTTCGTACCGTGTCACGCACTATCTATATCAGTCGTCGTTCCAGAAAAAAAAACAATAACTATTATGCATGTCGTGCATCGCACGGGTGTTCCCCCTAGTATATTTAAACAAAATAAATAAAACATAGTTTAAACATAAATAATGTTAATTAAATAAAGACCTTACATTAAACTATATTTAAGAAAGACGATACATAAAATTAGAAATAGCATGGCCAATTATATTTTTTTCTGATCTCGCATTTTCGGGCTAGTGTGATTTCCAACATCTCCGGTGAAACATTATCGTGCGGCCTGTTAAACGTCTCCAAATCCTTATCAAACAAAAGTGATCTCACCGTCTCGCGTTTTTCATCCGCCAACGCGGTATATTTTTCCTCTCATTTCTTTTTAAAGTCCACAAACTCTTGTTTCATAAATTTGTATTCATAGAGCTTGTCGGACAAACCCATTAACCTTTCAGTCGTCGTTGCGGGTCCTTTATCTTTTTTATCTTTTTTTATGCGTTCTTGGAGAGGGGTCTACGTCTATGACGGGTATATCACTAGTGAATTCGGTATTCGGTGTACCCGCTTGGTAGTTACCCGAATCCGATGACTTTCTTTTTTGCCCCGAACTATTACTATATTCACCCAACAATCGTAACGGGGCTCATTTTTCATGTTTTCTAACCACCACCTACGCCTCAACATGAGGAAAGCCACCCCGATGTCTTTTTTGGTAATCTTTTATTGCTCGTTTCGTGACCGAAACGTCGTCACTCTCGCTAGGACGTAAACGGTCCTATAAAGATAAAATTATATTATGGTAAAAAAAAATAACAATATATAAAGGTAAAAAATAAAAAAAGTATGTGAATGTAAAAAATTATACCGCTTGATGCCAAAAGCCGTTGAATAAGTTCAACTTTGCTTGTAAAGGTTTCCATTTAGAACGGACTTGTTGAACGGTTGGGGTACTTCCTCCAACCATTGCATTGTAATGTTTGAGATTTTTTTTCCAAAAACCATCCGAGTTTTGTTGATTGCCTTTTGGCTTGTTTAAACTACAATGAACATATGCCTTGGCTAACGCCTCTTATTGTTTATTCGTCCAACTTTGATGATCCCCCTTACCCCTTTTCCTTTCGGGTCATCTTCGGCTTCTTCTTTGTCTCAAGTTTTTCTTCTTCTTCGACATAATCTTTATTTTCATCTTCATCTAAGTTTTGAGTCTCGGCCAAAAATTCTTCTTGTTCGTTATCATCGTATATCGGAAGCATGTGTTCAACATTATCTCTTGGTGGACTCCGATAAGCAAACATGTTAAAAGAGTTTTGGGCATCCATGGGATATTCATACCGACCAGATGCAACCATCGTGGGACCTTGTGGGAGTGAAAATAATTGTGGTGGAAAATTAAGTTGCGGTTGGGTGTTGTAAAAACCAGGTTGTGTTGTTTGGGAGTAAAAATATGGAGGTTGAGAGTGTGTGGAATAACCGAGCTGTGATTGAAATAACGTACTTGAACCACCCGATCCGCCTCCTCTACTTTGTGAGCCGCAGCCCCCGCCTTCGAATCGGAACCCGAAACTTTTTTCTTGCCATCACCCTTGTTTTGTCTATCCATAGTGAATGATAAAATTTAGTTTTAGTGTGAGTATGTGAATTGGATGAAAAATGAGATGAATAAATAGATTTAAATAGAAAACAAATTAATTTTTTTTATTGTGTAACGGCTAAGGTGTTGTTTGTTTTTTCTGTTGGAAAAGGTCTGCAGTCTGCGGACCACATCTGCAGGCATCTGCAGGAGAAGAGGTGGACCAAATGTCTGCAGTCTGCAAGGAGAAGAGGGTTTATTTTTTTTTTATATAAAACCTCTTCACCATTTTAAAACACACACAACACACTGATCTCTCTCTACTCTCTCTCTACAATATGCACCACCGCCATCATCATCACCGCCACCACTTCACCACCGCCACCACTTCACCACCGTCATCATCACCACCGCCATCACTTCACCACCGTCATCATCACCACCGCCATCATCACCACCACTTCACCACCGCCATCATCATCACCGCCACACACTGATCTCTCTCTCTCTCTACTCTCTCTCTCTACTCTCTCTCTAACAGATCGATGATGATGATGTAACAGATCGATGACAATTTGGGGTTTTTTGTTTGCCATCGATTTAGGGTTTCGGAGGTGGAGGTCGATGGGTGTCGGCGGAGGTGGGGGTTTCGGAGGTGGAGGTGGTGTCGATGATGATGATAACTGATGTGATCGATTTGGGGGGGTTTGTTTCCGATCGATTTGGGGGTTTTGTTTCCCATCGATGACGATGATGGTGGCGGAGCAGGGGTGGTGATGATGATGATGATGGTGGCGGAGCAGGGGTGCGAAGCAGTGGTGTCGGAGTAGGGGTGGTGGTGGCGGAGCAGGGGTGGAGGTGATGATGATGGTGGTGGCGGAGCAGGGGTTGTGATGATGATGATGATGGTGGCGGAGCAGGGGTGGTGGTGGCGGAGCAGGGGTGGAGGTGGAGGTGGTGCCAAGAAGAGGTAAACATCTGCGAGGAGAAGACTTGGGTCCATGTCTGCTCCAAGAAGAGGTATCGCAGACCTTTTTTAATGAAAGGTCTGCGAGAAAACAAACAAGCTGCAGACATCAAACGTCTGCGCCCGTCTGCGTCGCGCAGACATAAGTGGCCAGAAGTACTTCTGGCCAAAAAACAAACAGCACCTAAAAAGCTGTTTGAAAACTACACAAACGGTCAAAATTGAGATGGATCACACGCGGTAAATCATCACCGAATTAAAGTTGTCATGTGGTAAAAAAAATTGGTTGGCAACGGTGTTTCCCGCGTGATAAAATGGTTTATCGCACCCTTTACCGCTTTCACCCCGTGCACCCTTGGTGCACAACCATGTAAGTTTGCAATTACTTTCTAGAGTGTTTTAATGTGATGGGCGACCGTTAACTTGATGATTGACTCGTACATGGATCGGCATAAATGGAAAAGAAAGGTTAAGAAAGGTCCATAACTCACAAAAACAATCATTAGAAAACCTTTTTAATAATTTGATATTTATTATAGATTGTTGTTATTTATTCTTTATTTTAATCAAGTTTAGAGTGTTAGTTTAACCAAATTCAATATTTCAATTATATCTTTATTTTTTCCTTTTTAGACAATATGTTGGTTACTTTGATTAAACTTAATACCATCTTATTAAAGTTCATATTAATAGCAAGCTACTTACATTTTAGGACACATTTTGATATTATAATATACTTTCTCATATTCGATATTAATGTAAATATAATGGTCTAGCAATGAGATCACTTCCGTTCCATGTCATGTGGCATCTGTGCTTGTTAATATTTTGATGCACATTGTGCCGAAGTATATTAACCTCCTTGCATGGTGGAAAGCGTGGTGTGGATTATTTCGTGTGCTTGAAGGTTTAAATGTTCGTTTAACAAACTCAACACGATTCTAGTGTCAGGATCGTCCATGAAAACATTCACAAAAATTATAAAGGTGGTTATTACAATGTTATTCAAGTGCAAGGGAGGACCCAAGGCAAGCCTTGGGTGGGCGGGCACCCCCCCCCCCCTAAAATTCATTCGTAGTTATCGACCTCTTATTCAGTCCATTAATAATTCGTTATCTTATATGGGATATGTAACAGGAAAAGCCTCTATTATTTACGTCAACTCTTATTACAGATTTAAAACCATTGTAGCATTTTCATCATAGCAAGAGAAAAAAAAAAAGACACTATGGGCATTGTTCATCTTACATTTTAATTTGATACTTATTATAAAAATCAATATATGTTAACTCTTATTTAAAAGCCATTATATAAACATGTATGGATTAAAAGTCAGTTACTGTAACATGTAAAGTCATTACATCTTAGCATATGGTGTTAATAATAAAAATCATACATATTTTGGTTATCAAATTGAATTATTTCTTTTTTGGTAGAGAATTGAAATATTTTTAAAGTCTCCAAAAAATACAAATCATTATAAAATTCACACTATTGTTTTATACAAAATGAACTATTGTGATTAGTGAATACAATAATAAACAAATATTTCACTCACAATTAACATGAAAATGAGATTTAAAGAAAATAATAATAAAAATAAAAAAATAAACAAATAATAATCGACGTGGCACAACAGTTTGACAGTGACGTGCAACAAAAAAGCTAACTAATTATTTCCCGCCAAAAAGCTGAAAACTCCCCCTTATATATCAGTCACGTCATTTTAGGGAAAATTACCAAAATGTCGCTTGACCAAGTGTGTTTTCAAATTTGTCACCCTCTTGCGTCCTTGGAAGGACTACTCAGCCTCGGAAGCGTCCGTATGTTTTGTTGAAGCGTCCATGTACTAAAGGCTGACACGTGGCATTTTGCATGTGGGCCCAGACGCATCCCAATGCGTCTTTTTCTCTCTTTCTTCTCTTTCTCTTTCTCTCTCCTCTCTCATCTCTCCCTCTTCTTTTGGCCGACGCATCTCTCTCTCTCTCTTCTCTTTCTCTCTCCTCTCTCCTCTCTCTCTTCTCTTTCACGTCCTTGCAAGTGTTGTACATAATATGGTTGGTAGTGGGTACATAATATGGTTGGTAGTGGGTCTGGAACAAGTAAAAGCAGAGGTGTGTGATTTTTTACCAGAGCATTATTTCCTAAATCCAAACCTACAACTTTACAAAGACTTATACTTTATGAAGTAGATCTTTGTACATATATGTGAAGTTAGTAATTATAATTCTGTACAAATGACCAGCCCCACACGCAACCTCTGTCAAACTACACGCCTTCTCCACCCCTACCCCCCCCCCCCCTCCCTCCCTCCCTCTCTTCTTCTTTAACCTTCATTTTACTCACATACCTTCTTGAATCTCTTCTTCCTCAAATGACCAGCAACTTCTGTGAGTGCCATTCTCCATGACTCAATCTTTTGAGCCCAGATTTGTAAATATATTTGTTTAATAGTAAAAAAATTCAAAAAAAAAGTAATAATTAATGAGTCAGACGCACCGGAACAAGGACGCAGACGCACCGGAACAAGGACGCATAAACATGACGGACACGTGTCAGCTTCTAGGACATGGACGCTTCAACGAGACATGCGGACGCTTCCGAGGCTGAGTAGTCCTTCCAAGGACGCAGGAGGGTGACAAATTTGAAAACACACTTGGTCAAGCGACATTTTGGTAATTTTCCCTTTTAGCTTTCTCACACAATTCGTACACACATCTATCAGATCTCAGTCTCACAACTTGAAGAAAAAAAATTGCTTCGAGTACAACATCTTCTGTGCGATACATAGTACTGCCATTGCACGAAAGATGCTCTACTCCAAATAATTTTTGCTTTTCTTTTCGGTTTCCTTTTATAATCTATGAGTTTTCACTGATTATTGATCTAATTTGTTAACATAACAGTTTAATTTATTATCTGTTGTTACGATTACGAGCAATTTCGTTAACATTTTCTCCTGAAAATTTCTCTGTAAACGGATAGATATTTTGTTGATCGATCTCTGTTTTCAATCGTTTTTTGAGGATGTTTACGTCTGATTGATGTGTTGTTTGATTATTTATGTGCACACGGATAGATTTTTTGTTGATCGATCTCTGTTTAAAATCATGTTTACGTCTGATCGATGCATTGTTTGATTTTTCCTTTGCAAACGGATAGATATGTTGTTGATCGATCTCTGTTTTAAATCATGTTTTGAGGATGTTTACGGCTGATTGATGCATTGTTTGATTATTTCGTGTTGTTAAAGCACTACGAAGAAGACGAATGTTGATAAGAGTACAACAAAGAAGGAGAAAGCCTCGAATAAGGATTCCGGTGCTCCGAAACGTCCTCCGTCTGCTTTCTTCGTCTTCATGGAAGTACGACTTGTTTCAAACTTCCAGATCTGAACAGATCGATCGATTTGTTTGTTGTTTTACGATAACTTGTGGTACGTTTTCTCATATCACAGGGAGCAGTTCAGGAAGGATTACAAGGAGAATTTTCCAGACAACAAATCAGTTGCTGTAGTACATTTTTTAGATTCATTTAACCTAGATTTTTTCATTCTCATATTTAATCAATAACTTCTGAATGATATGATGATTTTGATTATCATTCTCATATTTAATCAATAACTCAGATCATACATAAGTTATCGATTAAATATGAGAATGATAATCAAAATCATCATATCATTCAGAAGTTATTGATTAAATATGAGAATGAAAAAATCTAGGTTAAATGAATCTAAAAAACGTACTACAGCAATTTATTTGTTGTCCGGAAAATTCTCCTTGTAATCCTTCCTGAACTACTCCCTGTGATATGAGAAAACGTACCACAAGTTATCGTAAAACAACAAACAAATCGATCGATCTGTTCAGATCTGGAAGTTTGAAACAAGTCGTACTTACATGAAGACGAAGAAAGCAGACGGAGGACGTTTCGGAGCACCGGAATCCTTATTCGAGGCTTTCTCCTTCTTTGTTGTACTCTTATCGGCCTTCGTCTTCTTCGTAGTGCTTTAACAACACGAAATAATCAAACAAAGCATCAATCAGCCGTAAACATCCTCAATGATTTAAAACAGAGATCGATCAACAACATATCTATCCGTTTGCGAAGGAAAAATCAAACAATGCATCGATCAGACGTAAACATGACTTTAAACAGAGATCGATCAACAAAAAATCTATCCGTGTGCACATAAATAATCAAACAACACGTCAATCAGACGTAAACATCCTCAAAACACGATTGAAAACAGAGGTCGATCAACAAAATATCTATCCGTTTGCAGAGAAATTTTCAGGAGAAAATGTTAATGAAATTGCTCGTAATCGTAACAACAGATAATAAATTAAACTGTTATGTTAACAAATTAGATCAATAATCAGTGAAAACTCATAGATTATAAAAGGAAACCGAAAAGAAAAGCAAAAATTATTTGGAGTAGAGCATCTTCCGTGCAATGGCAGTACTATGTATCGCACAGAAGATGTTGTACTCGAAGCAATTTTTTTTTCTTCAAGTTGTGAGACTGAGATCTGATAGATGTGTGTACGAATTGTGTGAGAAAGCTAAAAGGGAAAATTACCAAAATGTCGCTTGACCAAGTGTGTTTTCAAATTTGTCACCCTCCTGCGTCCTTGGAAGGACTACTCAGCCTCGGAAGCGTCCGCATGTCTCGTTGAAGCGTCCATGTCCTAGAAGCTGACACATGTCCATCATGTTTATGCGTCCTTGTTCCGGTGTGTCTGCGTCCTTGTTCCGGTGCGTCTGCGTCCTTGTTCCGGTGCGTCTGACTCATTAATTATTACTTTTTTTTTTTTTGAATTTTTTTACTATTAAACAAATATATTTACAAATCTGGGCTCAAAAGATTGAGTCATGGAGAATGGCACTCACAGAAGTTGCTGGTCATTTGAGGAAGAAGAGATTCAAGAAGGTATGTGAGTAAAATGGAGGTTAAAGAAGAAGAGAGGGAGGGAGGGAGGGGGGTAGGGGTGGAGAAGGCGTGTAGTTTGACAGAGGTTGCGTGTGGGGCTGGTCATTTGTACAGAATTATAATTACTAACTTCAAATATATGTACAAAGATCTGCCTCATAAAGTATAAGTCTTTGTAAAGTTGTAGGTTTGGATTTAGGAAATAATGCTCTGGTAAAAAATCACACACTTCTGCTTTTACTTGTTCCAGACCCACTACCAACCATATTATGTACAACACTTGCAAGGACGTGAAAGAGAAGAGAGAGAGGAGAGAGGAGAGAGAAAGAGAAAGAGAAAGAGAGAGATGCGTCGGCCAAAAGAAGAGGGAGAGAGGAGAGAGAAAGAGAAGAGAGAGAGGAGAGAGAAAAAGACGCATTGGGATGCGTCTGGGCCCACATGCAAAATGCCACGTGTCAGCCTTTAGGACATGGACGCTTCAACAAAACATACGGACGCTTCCGAGGCTGAGTAGTCTTTCGAAGGACGCAGGGGGGTGACAAAAAAAAAAGAAAATACTAATTAGGTAATCGTTGATGGGGCATTATCCCACTAGGCCCATTTGTGAAAAACGCCCATAATGCCCCTTTGCTGACTGGGATGACACGTGTCGTAAAATGCCCATAAATAGGGGTTTTATTCATGTGTACCACTACACATGGTGTAATTCAAATGTTTGCTAAGTGGAACTCTAATATTTAAACCCTAATAACTAAAGTTCGTAAATCTTAAATGGCTAAATTTGGTCATGTTATGCATTTGATGTATTGCCTGTGATCCCTCAATCCCTCAACTCCATGCTAAACCACATGAAGGGGTGTTTGGCTTAGCTTTTTGAATCAACTTATTGACTTATTAGTTTTTTGAAAAATCCAATAAGTCGAAATAATGTTTGGATAAGTGAAAATGACTTTTTGAAACAACTTTTTGTATAAGGTGCAAAAGTCATTTTGAAAAGCTACGAAACTTTGGCTTTTTAAAACTCATTTTAACTTTTCATGAAATATTACATTTTCCCAACTCATAAGCTCATCCAAACAATTTTTTTAAAACAACTTAGGCTAGAGGGTGTGGAATAACCCCCTTGGGCTTTATAAGGACACCTCAGCGCCACGTAGGCGCCACGTCAGCTAGGGGGCTTTATAACGCCCCCCTTTAACTTGCACGGTGTGGGATGGAGCCCTCTATTAAACAAAAAAAAAATTTGATTGGATGACACTCGAGTGGGCCCCACCTGAACAGCCCCTTCTTCTCGTTAACATGGCGGCGAGCTCACCTATAGCGCCCCTCTTGATTGGCTGGGTGTGGGGGTATAGCGACGGCGGCGCCATAGGTGGTGACGAGGCGGTGGTGGCGCCCCCCACACCCTCCGGCCTTATTGACTTTCCTACCTCATAAGCTCATCCAAACGCTTTTTTAAAAACTACTTTTGGATAAGCCATGTAACATCCGTAAAAAATGGGCTCCCAAAATCCATAATGCTTTTATTTTTTTATAAGAGACTATTTTTGTCAATGTTGAAACTCAAAATATCAAAATTCATAAAGCTTTATTTTTAAAAAAAAATAATTCCAAAACTTAAGGGACTAAAGTTGTTATTATTGAAAACTTATTATTACTAAGTATTTTACGCGCTTAAAAATCGTTCCATAACAGCCAAGTGGTGATCAATCATGATCTTCTTAATCGACTTCAACACCCAATACAATCTATGTCCGTTTCGAATGAAAAGTCGTACCAATCCAGAAACCATTTTCGATCCTTTCCCCACTTTGCTCTACTCTCAATTTTACGCTTGGAACATGTTGTGAGCCATCAGGCCGAAGACACGAAGACGTGCCGGCGATAACCGGAATTCACGTCGAAGACTAAGTCGTCATTACGTTTGGTATACTTTTTATCTCCAATGTAATCCTTTTTTTTATTATTGTTAATTCTTCAGAAACCCTAATGGCGACTTTTGACGATTTTCTTTGATCTGGATCCTAAATCTGTTTTTCATCTAATGATTATGGGTATTGTTAACTGATTCTAATCTCAAGATTATTATCGACATACAATTCTCTATAATCACCAAGATCTATCAGGTTTTAGGGTTTTTTGTTTTCTTGAAAGTCGGCGGCTTTAGATTCTATTGGATTGCTTGATTTATTATAAGGTCTGTTTTGATCGCGGTTAACATCTGTTAATTCACTACTAGAAAATCTGAAACTTCTTACACCAGTTTTCGTAGGAAACGCGTCACAAAACAGGCTTTCCCACGCATTTGTGACAAATACATGATGTAGGAAAACCCCTCGTAGGAAACTGGTTTCTTACGCATTTCCTACGCATTTTACCACTTTTCTTGATTATCATTTATATTTATATTATTTATAATGATAATACAATAATAAATATTTTTGATTATTTTTTTATTAGCGACACATTTCCGACAAATAAAAAAAATAAAATATAAAAATCTAATTTTTTTGTGTGACACATTTCCTATGAAAAAAAATAAAAATCATGTATTTGCATGTGACGCATTTCCGACAAACACAAAAAAAAATTAAAAAAATTAACAATTTTTGACACATTTCCGACGAACTAATCTTTTTAAACAAAAATAATAATAAAACAAAATTAAAATCCAAATTTTCCTGCTAAAATTACATAAAAAATGTATAATAACTTAGAAAACGTATTTTACAACATTCACCTCAAATACAATAACATAAATCTAGAAATTAAACATTACAAAGCAAGTTCTAGTATGTTCAAACTACAAAACTAATACCTAATACAAGTGCAGCCAGATTTATGGCAGGCTTGTCTGGTTGGTTGCCTTGCCATCATGGATTGTAAAGTCAGCTAGTGCATCAACGCCTTTGACGGTCTTCACCAATTCCAGATTATCTAATTTATTTGACACATCAAGGCATCAACATTATGTAATAACTAATAAATGCATCAATAGAGCACGAACTTTGGTTAATTGATTTATATCGTGATTTATGATCCAGACGTTTTGTTGTTGGTTCCACCTCTATTGAACAAAGAGATCTTGTAGCCAAATGAGTATGAGATAGTTGTAAAAGCTCTTAAAAGTAACAAAAAAAAGTTGTTGGAATAATTTAGTAGCCAGCTTACCCAATATTCCTGTTGAATATGTTGTAGAACTCCCTATAATCAATGCCACCTGTTATATTAAACAGGTCATCACTCATCAGAACAGAAAAAATATAGGCTCCTGTTAAGATTAAATATAGGCTCCTATTAAGAATTTGACTTCTGAAGCAGAAAAAAAGCAAGCAAACAAGTACAAAGACCATTCGCTACAAAGATAGCTACAAGCCATGACTAACACAATGGACAAGTTGGTTGATGGATCAAAACAGCTTTGGATCAAAAGTGACTTGTTAAATATGGTAGCAAGGTAGTTTGTTAAATATGCAAGGGTGGCTCAATGTTTTTGAAACTTGGAAACCGAATGCGAACTCTAAATTCAGGTCCTTTTTCATACTTTTAACATATATGTTTTGTGTGTATTCAGATTAAGTTAGTACAATGTATATGTGTTTTTTTGTATTAGTTAGAAAGACTACATGGAGATAACGATAAAAATTATCCATATCTAGTCAAGCATCATAAGGGCACACACATTAGGGGTGCAAATAAGAGTAGCTCCGCTCGAAAAAGATCTTGAAGCAAGCCAAGCTTAAAAGAGCTCGAGCCCAAGCCTAAAAAACAAGCTCATTTAGGAAACGATCGGGCTCGAGCCGGGCTTGTGAGCCTAAACGAGCCCACTTTTTATATAATTTTTAGTAAATATATTAAATATATATATTTAAATAATAATAAATATAATTTATAATAATAAGAACAAATAACTAAAGTATAAATAAAATAATAATTATAATTAATATAAATTAAATAAAATAATATTAAACGAGATGAGCTCGAGCTTGAAAAACTATTTACGAGCCAAGCGTAAGCTTTAAAAAACAAAGCTCGAATGTAAAGTTACCTCTTCCGGACAAGCCTTTTCAGTTGGTCTTGATTGCTTTCTTTGTGCAACAACCTTTATTGCTTGACTTCAGAATTCATGGCTTAATGACTCAAAAGAACATCAAAAACAATTACCAGAATAATAGTAAACTACCACTAGAGTAAACTATAGTGTAGTAGGAACAAATAAAAGAGCGAAGGGACAAAGAAAAGAAGCACTACTCCCTTCTAGAGTACGGAGTACCTATACCCTTCCTACAAGTCTAGGCAAGGCTAAGATTAAGGCAAAGTGATACTATGATAGCGGTAACAACTCTCAGGAAAGAACCATGAATTTAAACATGCTAGCCGTAGCGTTTTCACCCGTTAACCCGCTTGGTTCTGGGTCGGCAATAACACACAGGTCATGGTAGCAGAGAAACAGTCAAGAGATTGTCAAGTTCAATGCTTGCATAAGAAAGCATTAGATAGCAGATGATGCTAAATTAAAAGTCTTTTTCAAGTTTGTTGTAACTGAGAAAAACAATTCTATTAACATAACCATGAAATATAACAAAAGAGCAGCCTTAACTTATTTTCTTAAACATTGGATAAATGCCATTTTTTTACAAAACAATAAACTAATGTATGATATCCATAATGAATCCCCTTCTGATAGCTAACTGTAAAATCTGAAGAAAAAAAAACCCTACTTCATAAACCCTACCATACATCTAACCAATAATCCTTCTCCACAAAAAAAAAAAAAAAAAAATCAGTATTCACAACATAAAAAACTATACACTCTCTTCAAATTAAATCATATAACTAACATAAAATGCACATGAGCAAACACAATATTATCACAAATCCAACCATCTACAAGTCACTGTGCTTAACCACAACCTTATTTCAGAACTCAATTTCATCAAACAACTGATTTCATCACAAAACTTCAATCGGACATACAAAATGTCACATTAAAAACCCTTAACTCCATCTAGTTCACATTCTTCAGTGAAGCATAACAAAAACAAAAATAAAATTAAATATTGAGTTAAACAAGAAAGTCAATTAGCTCATAGCTTCAAACACACAAACACTACACAATCTCCCACCATACAAAAAAAGCAGGTAGCATAAATTACCTAGCTGATGCAGGCATTCAACTTCATCAAAAATGGACTTAAACTTATCGGAATACACTTTCGTAATATCATTTCTCTTCACTGCAACAACCACAAAACCATCAAATACCTCCACAATTATACAAAACCGTAACAAACTGTACGTATATATTACCGCTAATCAGATTCTTCACGGCAAGATACCGAGAACGAAGAACCCTACGCTCCACTCCATTACCGTCATCCTCTTCAACACGATCATTATTCTGCTCCGTGTTCCTCCGGTTAACGTCGCTCAGTTCGCCTTTAACGGCTCGAACCATGATTATTAACTTGATAATTCTTGTTGAATGACTCGCAATTGAACGGAAGACGTGAATCGAAGAACATAAACATAAACCCTAGGTTTTCAATTGGTAAAATTTAGGGCAAGTAAGAAGTTGAGAAATTGGGGGAATTTAAGTATTATAGGATGAGGGAAAGAAGTTGAAATTTGGGCTTTAAAGAGTAAAAGATTTCAAATTTGATCACACATCTGATTAAGTAAAGAGTGAAATAAGAGGGAAAAAGATAATCAATTGAGGAGGGACAGGTAGAGGCAGTAGATGGATTCTTGGAGAGGAATGAAAAAAAGAGAGGGATATCTAAAATTTTGAGGAAAGTAAAAAGGGGGAGATCTAAAATTTTGAGAGTAAATGAGAGGGAGATAAAGTGGGTTTAATTGGTAATAAAACTAAGAGTAAACTGCAATTTTACCCCCTGAGGTTAGGGGTGATTGGCACTCTTACCTCCCTAAGGAAATAATTACAATTTTACCCCCCACTGTTAACTCTTATGTCGCAACATTACCCCCTAAGCTCAATTTTGTTGACTGATCTGTTGACTTGGTGGTGAAATGACTATTATACCCTTTTATTTTACCCCCTGTGCTTTGTTTACTCTGTAATATTACCCCCTGCCACCAATGCCACCGCCATTCACCACCACAACCACCACTGCCACCTCCAGCCACCACCCTCAACCACCACTGCCACCGCCATTCACCACCACAACCACCACTGCCATCTTCTTCCTCCCCCTCTCTCTCTCTCTCTAAAAAAACCCACCACCCGCCTTCATCTTCAACAATGAAAAATCGATACTATGAAGCGTAAAGGATCATAGTCAAACCATCTTGTGGGCTTTTGTAACATTTCCCTCTCTTGCTTTAAGAAATCTCTCCAAAGTTTCGACTACATATCCCTGATGAACGTTCTGAACAAATGATACTCAAGTAAGCCCGAAACAGAATGCAACCATGAACATGAGATTCGTCATTCATATAAAGATTCTTTAACTAATTCAAGCTTCCAATTGAGTCATCATTTCAAATCCAACTCTTGGAAACTTAACTTACCAAGTGTAATTAACAGCCTAAAGATTCATCATTTATACAAAGATTCTTGTACACTTTTCATCAGTTAGAACTAATTCAAGCTTTCAACTGAAGCATCAATTTAAATGCCTAATTAGTCATTATTTATATGAATAATAACCCTTAGAATATGTTCATCTGTGACAACTAACTTAAGCTTCCAATTGGGTCATCAAATAAAAAAAAATAATAATAAATAAAAAATAAATAAATAAATAAATAGGGTCATCAGTCCAAACCCAACTCAAAAACTACAAGATTAAAGATCTAAACTTTACAACACTTTCTTTAACCACCAGCATTTGCACATCAACCAACTTTCTTCCAAAAAAAAGTTCAACTACATAAATCTAAACACATCTGACACTAGAATTCAAGAAAATAATCATAGATCTAAAAGGGTTTTAAAGGGAAACATGAGCAGAACCTTGAATGTTCTTTTAAGAGGCTCATCAACTGCAAAAAAATGTCAAATTTAGTAAATCTTTAAAGTCAAAGAAGAAAGATGAGGTATGAAGAAACCTTGGTCCATTAACTCCTTGAACTGGTTGATTGCTTCATGGGGAGGAAGACCCATCTGGATTATGAAATGTGTAGTGATTATAAACCAAAAAGAAGAAATGTTTGAGGAAAAAGATTGAATTTTTACTTGAAAGATTTGAGCTTTTGTGATCGTCAATGTGAAGCTCTGAAGCTTTCTCTCTCTTCTTCTGGTAAAGGTATGGTATGGTGAGGTGACCTTTTGGTAGGATGTGAGATTGTAGTAGGAGTATGGGAAGGATCAAGCTTTCCATACAATCAGTTGTATCAGATCGGTGGGTATGGCAGAAAGATAGATTTAGAACCAGGAAGATGCAGAAGAACAGATGGAAAAAAATGGAGGTGCTCTAAAGAAGCTTACCCTGATTCAAAATACCGGTGAGTCTTCATTCTGGTGGTTCGCCGGTGGTTAGGAGGCGGTGGTGGCCAACAGATAATAAAAAATAATAATATAATAATAAATAAG
The DNA here is from genome assembly GCA_030545235.1 of Helianthus tuberosus. NCBI lineage: Eukaryota > Viridiplantae > Streptophyta > Magnoliopsida > Asterales > Asteraceae > Helianthus > Helianthus tuberosus. Next base: position 20,531,718 of record CM060436.1, on the reverse strand, counting down.
GGTAAGATTACCAAAATACCCTCAACTATTAGGGTCAAACTACCTTTAACTGAGCTTAGGGGGTAATGTTGCGACATAAGAGTTAACAGTGGGGGGTAAAATTGCAATTATTTCCTTAGGGGGGGGTAAGAGTGCCAATCACCCCTAACCTCAGGGGGTAAAATTGCAGTTTACTCTAAAACTAATAATACTTTATTAATTAAAAAAATTACATTACTAAAAATAAAAATAAAAAGAAAACCATAAAAAATTAAAAAAAAATACATTACTAAATAAAAAACTAATAATCTAAAGTCCGTATTTGTTACGGATTTGTTGGCGACGCATTTCCGCTAAGATTAACACCTCGCCTCGGAGGTGATCGATCGGTTTAGACAAAAATTCTATATCTTTCTCCATTTGTCTCGACTCTTGTATCGCGACAATTTTTTTTGTTTTCACGTTTCTTTCTTGCAAAGTCTCTAAATGACTATGACCGAGGTTACGAATACTGGTACATTGTGATCCATTAAAGTCAAGTATGTGTCACACCCCGATTTCCACATGTCACCGGTGGGGGATTATCGTGACGTGGTTGACAACATAATAGTCAAACAACACAATATTTAATATGCACAGCGAAAGCAATTTAAAAAGATATATTTCAACCGAATTTAATATTGTAATATCAAATGTCACAATATTCGGAAGTTTATCCACAGGAGGATCGGAAAATAAAATGGAATTAATGGTTCAACAGACTTCAGGCATCTTAAGCTTGCGAGACTTCTAATGATGCTAAGGAGAAATCCCAGCCAATTTCGCTTAGTACCTGCATTTAATCTTTTTGGGAAAATACGTCAGTTTACACTGGTAAATACAATCAACTGACTCATTTTGGAAAATGATTGAAAATTGGTTTGGATGCACATGGCATAAACATTTTATAACTTGGGAGAATTATTTAATATTATAATCTTGTGAACGGATTACATGTTACTTGTGCGTTCAGTAGCCCGGATCGTGTCCGGGTTAAAGATCAATAGACACATCACATTATTCTTTTGTGCACTGACGGGTGTACGCCTACACCCCGCGCTTAAGTCGTGGCCATTTCGTAAAATGATGCTAGGGATATTCGGGACATGGTCATTAACACCCCAAAGGCTTTAAGTAAACAAAACTGTTTAAACGGGCCGATTAAATTATTCAATTAACCACCCAACGATGGAAGATTTAATGCCCGATCAAGCGGTATTTTATATACCGTAACCCAAGCCCGTAAAGGGAAAATAAGTTAAAAGTATTTACCTGAGCAATGTATAAATCACAATAAGCAAATTGCAAGTAGCTTTTACTGGTCCTCCTAATCTGGAACGAAGGTTTTATAATAACCTATTAGAATCCTAACGGGTCTTTAATTAAGCTTAAGCTTAGACCGGTTAGTTTCAATGATACGGTTCGTACGCACGATTAAGCGAAGACCGGATAGAATGTGATTTAGACCCGACAAGTTCAGAGACTTGCTTAATATGGGTCTTTCATGCACGTTCTGGATTTGGAGATAAAACCGATAAGGTTTGACTCGTTTCGGCTAATTTATGTAAACTTGTTACATAAACCGAACCGAACGCGTAATAAGCGTAACGGGTATCCGTAAGAGCTATATACAGGTTTCCTAAGTTAATATGCTTCAAATATGTTGTGACATCAGTAAGATGTCTCTTATTATGCCCGAAACGAATTTAAACACAAACTATGCCCCGTAGGGGTAGTTTGGTCATTTTAAAGGTTGTAAAAGAGTTTAAGTGTTAACCTGAGTTACAGGTCTGATGTAATCAGCAAATATACTCAATTTGCTAAGTTATATCAGTAGGTTACAGTATATATGTGAAATTTATCAATTATAACCAAACTATGCACCGTAGGGGCATTTTGGTAATTTCACATAAGCCGAAAAGCTCAAAACAGAAGTCTGAGTTTAACCACTTTTGCTTACTATTAAAATATTATAATTTGTCTTAAATATCAGTAGGTATCATCCTTGTATGTTTAAAAATAGTTTTAGTACATACCATGCGCTAAAAACGCTTGATAAGGCGATTAGAAGCCATTTACGGGTTCGATACATAAAGCTGATATTTTTATCATTCCAGAAGGCTTAAAATAATTTATTTAGAATATCTAATCAGTAGCAAAAGGTTTGGATTCGTTTAGATATGTAAAACTCATTTTATGGCCCGTAAGGGCAAAACCGACAATTACCGGATTAAGCCTACGACTACTAGTTATGTTCAGCCTAAAATTAATTAAAAATCTTTAGAAATCCTAAAATAATATATTACATCAGTGGGTAATAAGTTTGATATCAAAAAGTAGGCTTAACTAGGCTATACGCTAATTATGCCGTTTAATTAACATAAAGCTTTAAATTTGCGATAATGAGCATAACTCTCAATCTATACCTCAAACTGATGTCAAACTTTGCATACAAGTTTATATATCAGTAACTAAGGTTTCTACACTTTTACATTTTCATAAATCACGTTTTAAGGTGTAAAGGGCATAATGGTCAACATATGAGCAATTAACGGAAACATGCATATTAATTGGATAACTAATGAACCAAGGTGTATAATCACAGAGGGTTGTACTAACATGCAACCTAGTCCAATTAAGGCTCTAAGGTATTTCTAAAACATGCCTAAACGGGTCAGAACTGAAAGTCAAAGTGAAAGTCAAACTATGTGACTTTCGGTTCCGAACCGGGTCTAAACAGGAAATTGTCGGGTTGAACATGTTTAGACATGTTCTTACACTTATTACTAAGTTATAACAATAATCAAACAGGTTGTATATGATCTACATTGCTAATCATGCATAAATTGCAATTTAAGTATCCTGTTGACTTTTTATAAACAAGTTTGACCCGACTTTTGACCTAGTTAGAGTGGTAATCAGGGGGAACCTTTTAAGGGTTTATTACCCACATAATTACCAACTTATAACTACTTTTGATTCGAGATTTGACTGAGCCATTATTAATTAATCTCGAAGTCAAACCGTAATTACGACGGTTTGACTTTTAGCTAAATAACTAAGCTAAACTTAATTAAAGAAGATTAAGCAAACTTACAAGTGTCTAATGGTTGATTAGGAAGGCCTGGAAAGTGCTCTTGTGCTCCACAATTGATCAGGAGTTTGTTTGAGGGATGAATGATCAAGTGTTGCAATTGTGAGCTTTATATAGTGTCCAAGACACCACAAAGTATTAACAAATAAGTCTACTACTGACCATAACCTTCCCACAGGTGTCCCTAGTGTTTTAGGGGTTGTTTAGAGGCCAAGGGAGATGAGGAAACTCGTTTAAAGGTGGTTACAACGTTCAAAACAGGCAACAGCCGGTTTCTAGTCGCTGGGCACAGGCTTACGGACCGTAAGGTCCCCAACGTTGAGGTCCGTAAGCCTGACATCAGGCTTAAAAGTTTGTTGTTCTTTGGTGTTTCGAAGGGGCAACCACTTGTTTCGAATTTGGGACCTCAAATATCAGTTAGGGGCCTCTATAATGGGTCTTGAACAGTTACATAACCCTACCACTTTGCCATGTTTTCTTAGAATCCAAAAGAAAGTGACGTTAAAGAAGGTTTACCGTGCTTTTTCTTCGTATGATCCTATCTTTTGAAATGAGTTCAATTATTGTTAATCGATTCACTGAATTGAGGGTATAATAGATGTGTGTAACATTTAATTGGGTCTTGGGATTTATAAATGAGGTCGTTCAGAGGTAAAAATTAACATGACGCCACTTTTAAATCCTGCCAAAACATCTTTATTAAATCCGGGTTTACAACGCTTTTTGTCTTACATGACACGTGTCGTTATATCATTGAACGCGAATTTCCGAGGTGTTACAGTATGGTTCATTAAGACGAATATAATCTTCTTTTGTCCATTGTAATCTATTAAGGCCCAATATGGTCCATTAAGAAATGTATGATCCACTATTAACCATTGCGATCCATTTAAGCCCAATATTGTCCATTAAGACATCTATGATCTAATATTGTTCGTTGTGATCAATTTAGGCCCGATATTGTTGATTAAGACATCTATGATCTACCATTGACCATTGTGGTCCATTAAGGCTTAATAGGGTACATTAAGATATGTGTGATCTAGTATTGGCCATTCTGATCTATTTAGGCCCAATATGGTTCATTAAGACATGTATGATCCATTATTGGCCATTGTGATCCGTTAAGAACCAACAGGAATGATCTACTATTGACCATTGTGATCCATTTAAGCCCAATATGGTACATTAAGACATGTATCATCTACTATTGTCCATTGTGATCCATTTAGGCCTAAATATGTTGATTAAGACATATATAATATACTATTGGTACCGCCACTGATGTTGTTTGAACGGTACGATATTGTTTGAACGGTACGATATAGTTACATGATACATATCTACATAAGTTTATTGGTTTAAGCCTGGGAAGCCCTCGTGGTAGTGTTTCAATTTATAAGTAACCATTGGTGTTGGTACGACTGCGAAACAGTAGAATAGATATGTTAGGTTTGACAAACCCCGCTCCTGGTCAGTCCTGCCCATGTGGAAGTGCAATTGGGTCCTAATTGTAATCGACAGTTCATGACTTTTGGGAGTTCTTACATTGCGTCATAGACGATACCGTTTTGCAGGTTTTGTCTTGTAATCGCATATGAGATATATTTGCCAAAACCTAGGTTTTTAAACAATGTATTTTGTTGGTTATTTTGGATATGCCATTTAATCTGGTTATGTAAACCTAAACAAGTTAGTATGGTTTGTAATTCCTAAAATCTTGATATCTTTTGATGTTTAAATCATATTAGATGTTTGCTTATCGGATGATTTAAAACTTTTCATGTCACGCCTCATTTGTTCGCCTTAATTCGACGGGGTGTGAATATAAACATACACTGAATTGAGGGTATAATAGATTCACTGAATGAGTTCAATTATTGTTAATCGATTATTGTTAATCGATTCACTGAATTGAGGGTATAATAGATGTGTGTAACATTTAATTGGGTCTTGGGATTTATAAATGAGGTCGTTCAGAGGTAAAAATTAACATGACGCCACTTTTAAATCCTGCCAAAACATCTTTATTAAATCCGGGTTTACAACGCTTTTTGTCTTACATGACACGTGTCGTTATATCATTGAACGCGAATTTCCGAGGTGTTACATCCTCATCCCCTTAAAATAAATCTCGACCCGAGATTTACTGAAATAAATAAGGGTACTTTTCTTTCATCATGGACTCAACCTCCCACGTATATTCGGGACCTCTACGGGCATCCCATTTGACCTTTACAATCGGTACATGCTTCCTTCGAAGCTTCTTTACCTGTCGATCTTCAATCGACATAGGTTTTTCCACAAACTTCAAGCTCTCATCTATATGCATATCTGTGTGTGGTATAATCAGTGATTCATCAGCGAAGCACTTCTTCAAATTGCAGATGTGGAATACACTGTGAATTCCACTGAGCTCTTCTGGTAAGTTTAACTTATAGGCAACTGACCCGACACGTTCGATAACCTCGAAAGGTCCTATGTATCTCGGGCTTAGCTTGCCTTTCTTACCAAATCGCATCACCCCTTTCTAGGGTGATACTTTAAGCAACACTTTGTCACCTACTTCAAAGTGAAAAGCTTTACGCTTTGGATCTGCGTAACTCTTCTGCCTATCACGGGCTGCTTTAAGACGGTCACGAATCTGGACAACCTTGTCCGTCGTTTCAAAGACTATCTCTGGTCCTGATAATTGGTCGTCTCCAACTTCTGCCCAACAAATGGGCGATCTACACTTTCTACCGTATAATGCCTCAAAAGGCGCAGCCTTAATGCTGGTATGGTAGCTATTGTTGTAGGAGAATTCGACTAATGGTAGGTGCTTATCCCAACTACCACCCAAGTCAATCGCACATGCACGTAGCATGTCTTCCAACGTTTGAATAGTACGCTCACTCTGACCGTCTGTCTGAGGATGGTAAGCCGTACTAAAGTTCAAACGTGTGCCCAAAGATTGTTGGAAGCTTTTCCAAAAATGGGACGTGTATCTAGTATCTCTGTCAGAGATAATAGACACATGTATGCCATGTAAAGCTACAATCTTATCCACGTATAACTGGGCTAACATATCGGAGCTATAAGTCTCCTTGATGGGTAAGAAATGTGCTGACTTAGTCAGTCTATCAACTATAACCCATATTGTATCATTGCCTTTCCTTGTCTTTGGCAATTTGGTGATGAAATCCATCATCACCATTTCCCATTTCCATGTAGGAAGTTCAGGCTGTTGTAGCAAACCTGACGGCTTTTGATGTTCTGCCTTGACTTGAGCACACGTCAAGCATTTTGCTACATAAGCGGCTACAGACTTTTTCAAGCCTATCCACCAATAGTTTGCCCTTAGATCCTGGTACATCTTATCAGCTCCAGGATGAACGGAATATTTGGAACTTTGGGCTTCCTGGAGAATAATATCACGAAGTCCTCCATACACGGGAACCCATATTCTTCCATTTAATCTTAGAATTCCGTCCTTGCTAAGAGATAACTGCTCCTCAGTTACTCCTAAATTTTCATCAGGATAGTTAGCTTCCAACACAGCTTCTTTCTGTGCAGCTAACAACCTTTCAATCAAATTATTCTTTATCTCCATGCGCTTGGCATTGATTCGGATGGGTCTCACCCTTTCCTTTTGACTCAAGGCATCAGCGACTACATTCGCCTTGCCGGGATGGTACCTGATTTCACAATCATAATCATTCAAGGTCTCCATCCAACGGCGCTGCCTCATGTTCAAATCCTTCTGATTAAATAGATGTTGAAGGCTCTTATGATCAGAATAGATCACACACTTGATACCATACAAATAATGTCTCCACAGTTTTAGTGCAAATACAACGGCACCCAACTCCAAGTCATGGGTGGTGTAATTCTTTTCATGCACCTTTAACTGTCGTGATGCATAGGCAATAACCTTGCCTTTCTGCATAAGCACACACCCCATCCCGGTGTGTGATGCATCACAATAAACTACAAATTCTTCGATTCCATCAGGCAATGTCAACACAGGAGCATTGCTCAACTTCTGCTTGAGAATATCGAAAGCTTCTTGCTGCTTAGGCCCCCAGTCAAACTTAATCTTCTTCTTAGTCAGAGAAGTTAAGGGTGCAGCAATCCTTGAAAAATTTTCAATGAAGCGCCTGTAGTATCCTGCTAAGCCTAAGAAGCTACGAATCTCCGTAGGCGTCTTCGGCTCTTGCTAGTTCATAACAGCTTCAACTTTAGCGGGATCCACCTGGATACCACGCTCACTAACAACGTGTCCAAGAAATTGGACTTCTCGAAGCCAGAATTCACACTTCGAGAACTTGGCATAGAGCTTTTCTTGATGAAGTAGCTTCAGAATGCAACGGAGATGTTTCTCGTGATCAGCTTGGCTCTTCGAGTAAATTAGAATGTCATCAATGAAGACGATGACGAATTTGTCCAAGTAGGGCTTGCAGACACGATTCATGAGATCCATGAATGCGGCAGGAGCATTAGTGAGCCCGAAAGGCATCACTAGGAACTCCTAATGACCGTAACGAGTCCTAAATGCGGTCTTGTGAACATCTTCATCTTTAACCTTCAATTGGTGGTATCCTGACCTCAAGTCAATCTTCGAGAAATAACTTGCCCCTTGTAATTGATCGAACAAATCGTCTATCCTGGGCAAAGGGTATCTATTCTTTATCGTGACTTTATTAAGCTCACGATAATCGATGCACAGACGCATCGATCCATCCTTCTTCTTGACAAATAAGACTGGCGCTCCCCAAGGAGACGAACTAGGTTTAATGAAACCTTTAGCCAGCAATTCGTCCAGTTGCGTGCTCAATTCCTTCATCTCTGTTGGCGCCAACCTATAAGGTGCTCTAGCAACAGGTGCGGCTCCAGGGATGATGTCGATTCTGAATTCCACTTGTCTATCTGGTGGTAAACCAGGTAGTTCTTCAGGAAAAACTTCTGGGTATTCAGAAATGACAGGAATATCTTCAATCTTGGGCTTCGGTTCATCAAAAGTCACCTGTGCCATGTAGATGACACAACCCTTCTTCAAACACTTGGAGGCCTTGAGCATAGTCACTTGCTCAGGCAATCCATATCGTGTATCTCCCTCTATGGTAAGGGATTCTCCAGATGGAGTTTTGATCATCACTTGTTTCTTATTCTAGACAATTTGGGCCTGGTTATGAGATAACCAGTCCATGCCTAAAACGATGTCAAAACCCGCTAACTTCAAAGGAAGTAGGGACAGAGGAAAAGAGTGGTTCTTAATGGATATGAAACATCCATCTAAAATGGTTGAGGCGGTTTCTATAGTGCCATCAGCCAATTCCACCTCATACTTCACACTTAAAGTTCTAACAGGTAAATTCAGCAGATTGCAAAATTTATTATCTACAAATGATTTATCTGCGCCTGAATCAAAAAGTACTCTTGCATAGATATCATTTACAAGGAAAGTACCTGTTATCACGTTGTCATCTTGAACCGCTTCCTTAGCATCCATTCTGAAGACCCTAGCATTGGTCTTCTTAGCCTCTTCAGGCTTCTTAGCGTATTTAGGGCAGTTAGTTTTGATGTGCCCCTTCTCATTGGAACTATAGCAAGTTGCATCTTTCAGCTTTTTGCAATCCAAGGTTTTGTGTTCCTTGGACTTGCAAATCCCGCAAGCAAAAGTTCTCTGCTGAGACTGCGAGTTCGATTCCAGTCTGCACTTCCCAAAGTGCTGCTTCTTGCAAACTTTGCATTTGGGCTTCTCACCAGACTGGTGCCCATCTTTCCTTGAGTCAGATCCCTTCTTGTTATCACTGCTTCCACGGTGTTTCTTGCTTGACCTTTGTGAATCATTATCTTCACGTTTTCTCTTCTCAGCATCTTTGTTCTTAAGCGATCTTTGTCGGACCGCATCCAGAGTAAGTGACAAGGATATGTCCGCTACAGACCTGAAGGTAGCTGGCCGAGAAGCCTTTACGCTTGCCTTGATTTCGGGGGCTAAACCGCCGATAAAACGAGCGATTCGTTTTGGTTCCGGGGTCACCAAATATGGAACCAACCGGGACATCGTGTTGAAGCTCGTCAGGTAAGCTTGACAGTCAAGGTTTGTCATCACCAATGATAGAAAATCAGACTCTATTTTCTCCACCTCATGCTGAGGGCAATAATTTTCCCTGATAAGGGCAACAAATTGATCCCATGACATGTTGTATAATGGGATTTTCCCGGTGGCTTGAATCAGAGATCTCCACCAGGCTAAAGCTTCACCCTTAAATGATTGCGACACAAACTTGACCACATCCCTCTCAGCGCATCCGCTGATATCCACAGCCGTGTCCATCTCGTCTAGCCATGTCATGCAGTCTATGGCTCCCTTTTCCCCAGTGAAATTTCGGGGTTTGCACGAGACAAAGTATTTATAAGAGCAACCCTTATTATTGGGTTCTTGATTCAGTACTATCTGTTGAAATGGGACACTTTAATGGTTGGTGGACTGACGATCATCACCATCTTTCTTGGGATTATCCTTTTTGGGAGGTGGCTTGCTATGAGCTTCAGAGTGTGTTTTGGGCTTTGAGTGCGGCGTAGAGAGGGTCCTACTCCGAGTTCCACTATACTCTTCGTATTGTCTCTCTAAAGCCCTTGTAACTGCGCCATCACCCGTCAAATTAATTCAGGCGTTATCGTTTTCCTCCACTGGATGACTATTTATCTCGTCAGAGTTAGCCATTTTGATTGAACTGTTACAGAAAACAAGGACAATATTTTACTAGGGAGTTTATTATGGAATTTTCTTTTATGGCAATTCGTTAACCATGGTAACAGAGACCATATTTGGTTAATTTATTAATCATATTTATTTAGGATTTTTATTACAATTTATCCTAATTATAAAACAATAACAGTTTTATTTGTGGCACAAAAGGCCTAGTTACAAGGACATTTATAAATTGTAAGCTATGATTTCAGAGAATCAAGGCTTTTAAGGTTTGAATATATTTTATTACCTTTTTCAGACAGGGAGTCATCGCTAGTACTGTCTTTTGGCTCATATAGAAATGAGCAAGGCCCGTAGGCATTATATTACTAATGTATGGTCAAAAATGTGATCATCTTAATTGATGATCTAAACCCATGATTCAGAGATCATTAAATTGGGTTAGGAATCTTTTAAAGAATCCTTATATATATATATATATATAAATGACGTGTGATTTTAACGAATCACGTCTGCCAGGAGTGTTAACATGTTTTACAGATGCTAACTGGAATTTGAATCTTTTGAACAGGTCTTACCATCTTGGCCCGGTCTTATAATGACCCGAAGGCTAGGTTTCACTCTTTAAGATTCTTAATTAATAAATACATACCCGTAGGCATTATATTACTAACGTATGGTCAAAAATGTGATCATCTTAATTGATGATCTAAACCCATGATTCAGAGATCATTAAATTGGGTTAGGAATCTTTTAAAGAATCCTTATATATATATATAAAAATGACGTGTGATTTTAACGAATCACGTCTGCCAGGAGTGTTAACATGTTTTACAGATTCTAACTGGAATTTGAATCTTTTGAACAGGTCTTACCATCTTGGCCCGGTCTTATAATGACCCGAAGGCTAGGTTTCACTCTTTAAGATTCTTAATTAATAAATACATAGGCAGATTAAAAGGAATGATTTTTTAATTTATTTATTTCATATATATATATATTTATGCACATAATGGAAAACATGAAATTTATAAAACAAACATTCCATTGATTTATTACAATATTACACGCTGCCCTAAACGGGTCTTTTTTTAACAAACATTTACCCACGCAGGGGTTAAACAACAATTTAGTCCACGCAGGGACTTTAAACAAACATACTAGTCCACGCAGGGACTTTAAACAAACATTATACCCTCGCAGGGGTTAACAGAAGATAGACCCACGCAGGGGTCAAAACAAACACATACATACCCACACAGGGGCTAATACAGCAAATACAGGCCCACGCAGGGGCTCAACTGATACAAGGAAAAACAACAGTGGAAGGATTCAATGATCCTTCTTGTTCTTCCCTTTGATCAAGCTTGCCAATCCTTGGAAGAAGCTCTGTCTCTCCCTACGGTCACGGTGAAAGCCTCGCTCTACCTCATCCAGCCTCTGCAGGATTTCTTCACGCTCTGGTGGGGAGAACCTAGGCGGCTGCGATTGAGTCCGAATAATAGGCCTAGGAGGTATCTGGTACCCATGTGTTGGGTACCCTACTCCCCATGGATCTCCGTACGGTCCTTCCGGTTGAAAGGCGTTGTAGTTTGCCGCGACCATGTACGGGTCGGCTCCCTCGTAACCATAGTGGGTGTGAGCTGGCTGCTCAAACGGGTTGTACGCCATCGAACCCATGTATGCTGGAATTGGGTTATCAAAACCCATCGGCGGTGGCTGCGGTACAGCTGGGTTAGAAGGTCCACCCATTTGTGGGCCCTCCTGGTGTGGCGGATAGTGACTGCCACTGGATTGATGAAGGGAGCTGAAATGAAAATCCCCTGCTCGCGCAGACATGCGTGCACCGGTTCTCCTACGCCTTGGCGGTTGCGGAGGTGCCGGCTGCACTGGCAGCGGTGGAGGAGGTGGCGTGACTGCCACAAATCGGGAATCCACAGAGGGATCCCGCTGCTGTTGCTGCTGCTACTGATGAGGCGGCGAATGGCGAGGAGGTGTATAGTACCATTCGTGCCTGGTAAACATAGCTTGAAAGCTATCTGGACCAACATAGGGTGATCCGTGGAAAGAAGATCCGTCAGAGATCTCTATCGGGTGGTTTGGTGTACCACTGGCAGGTTCGACAGGGTCCGTATCCTCGTCCATATCATCTGCGTGATCTCCCAAGAAATGATCATCGGACCCCAGTGGGTTAAAACCCACTGGTTCTTCTATGTAATTGGCCGGGTTAAACCGGCCCCTGAAGACAGGTGTGGGGTCGCCAAAAGAATTATGCGACAAAGATCTCTGCAGCGGTATGTAGGAAGGCTGAGGGTTGTTGGGCTCGTACTCCGGCTGTGGCCCACAAGGGTTTTGGACGGGAGGTGTAGAGCTGTGTGATACCGATCGTCTGGCCGGTTCAAACAGGTTCCTTCTGTTTTGCCGAGGATCGTCACTCTCGGTAGTAGAAGGAGCTCGCGGATGCGAAGGTCCTGCTTCATTATCATTGGGGGCGGTGATTGGCCCATTGCCTCGTCCTCTCCTTCGGAAGAATCTTGGCGGCATTTTCTTTTTCCTGTCAACATAGCATGAGATAACAACAAAAATATATATAAAATAAAAGACAAAGTAAAAAAAAAATTGAAACAAATTTGGATTGTTCCTATGTTCTTTGTCTAGACTCGAAAAATTAGGAATGTGCAAATTGTGCCATTGAGATTAAACACAAAAGGCTAGTGTTTAATTCACTCAATGTTGGTTCTGATACCAACCTGTCACACCCCGATTTCCACGTGTCACCGGTGGGCCCGGTGGGGGATTATGGTGACGTGGTTGACAACATAATAGTCAAACAACACAATATTTAATATGCATAGCGGAAGCAATTCAAAAAGATATATTTCAACCGAATTTAATATTGTAATATCAAATGTCACAATATTCGGAAGTTTATCCACAGGAGGATCGGAAAATAAAATGGAATTAATGGTTCAACAGACTTCAGGCATCTTAAGCTTGCGAGACTTCTAATGATGCTAAGGAGAAATCCCAGCCAATTTCGCTTAGTACCTGCATTTAATCTTTTTGGAAAATACGTCAGTTTACACTGGTAAATACAATCAACTGACTCATTTTGGAAAATGATTGAAAATTGGTTTGGATGCACATGGCATAAACATTTTATAACTTGGGAGAATTATTTAATATTATAATCTTGTGAACGGATTACATGTTACTTGTGCGTTCAGTAGCCCGGATCGTGTCCGGGTTAAAGATCAATAGACACACCACATTATTCTTTTGTGCAGTGACGGGTGTACGCCTACACCCCGCGCTTAAGTCGTGGCCATTTCGTAAAATGATGCCAGGGATATCCGGGACATGGTCATTAACCCCCCAAAGGCTTTAAGTAAACAAAACTGTTTAAACGGGCCGATTAAATTATTCAATTAACCACCCAACGATGGAAGATTTAATGCCCGATCAAGGGGTATTTTATATACCGTAACCCAAGCCCGTAAAGGGAAAATAAGTTAAAAGTATTTACCTGAGCAATGTATAAATCACAATAAGCAAATTGCAAGTAGCTTTTACTGGTCCTCCTAATCTGGAACGAAGGTTTTATAATAACCTATTAGAATCCTAACGAGTCTTTAATTAAGCTTAAGCTTAGACCGGTTAGTTTCAATGATACGGTTCGTACGCACGATTAAGCGAAGACCGGATAGAATGTGATTTAGACCCGACAAGTTCAGATACTTGCTTAATATGGGTCTTTCATGCACGTTCTGGATTTGGAGATAAAACCGATAAGGTTTGACTCGTTTCGGCTAATTTATGTAAACTTGTTACATAAACCGAACCGAACGCGTAATAAGCGTAACGGGTATCCGTAATAGCCATATATAGGTTTCCTAAGTTAATATGCTTCAAATATGTTGTGACATCAGTAAGATGTGTCTTATTATGCCCGAAACGAATTTAAACACAAACTATGCCCCGTAGGGTTAGTTTGGTCATTTTAAAGGTTGTAAAAGAGTTTTAGTGTTAACCTGAGTTACAGGTCTAATGTAATCAGCAAATATACTCAATTTGCTAAGTTATATCAGTAGGTTACAGTATATATGTGAAATTTATCAATTATAACCAAACTATGCACCGTAGGGGCATTTTGGTAATTTCACATAAGCCGAAAAGCTCAAAACTGAAGTCTGAGTTTAACCACTTTTGCTTACTGTTAAAATATTATAATTTGTCTTAAATATTAGTAGGTATCACCCTTGTATGTTTAAAAATAGTTTTAGTACATACTATGCGCTAAAAACGCTTGATAAGGCGATTAGAAGCCATTTACGGGTTCGATACATAAAGCTGATATTTTTATCATTCCATAAGGCTTAAAATAATTTATTTAGCATATCTAATCAGTAGCAAAAGGTTTGGAGTCGTTTAGATATGTAAAACTCATTTTATGGCCTGTAAGGGCAAAACCGACAATTACCGGATTAAGCCTACGACTACTAGTTATGTTCAGCCTAAAATTAATTAAAAATATTTAGAAATCCTAAAATAATATATTACATCAGTGGGTAATAAGTTTGATATCAAAAAGTAGGCTTAACTAGGCTATACGCTAATTATGCCGTTTAATTAACATAAAGCTTTAAATTTGCGATAATGAGCGTAACTCTCAATCTATACCTCAAACTGATGTCAAACTTTGCATATAAGTTTATATATCATTAACTAAGGTTTCTACACTTTTACATTTTCATAAATCACGTTTTAAGGTGTAAAGGGCATAATGGTCAACATATGAGCAATTAACGGAAACATGCATATTAATTGGATAACTAATGAACCAAGGTGTATAATCACAGAGGGTTGTACTAACATGCAACCTAGTCCAATTAAGGCTCTGAGGCATTTCTAAAACATGCCTAAACGGGTCAGAACTGAAAGTCAAAGTGAAAGTCAAACTATGTGACTTTCGGTTCCGAACCGGGTCTAAACAGGAAATTGTCGGGTTGAACATGTTTAGACATGTTCTTACACTTATTACTAAGTTATAACAATGATCAAACAGGTTGTATATGATCTACATTGCTAATCATGCATAAATTGCAATTTAAGTATCATGTTGACTTTTTATAAACAAGTTTGACTCGACTTTTGACCTAGTTAGAGTGGTAATCAGGGGGAACCTTTTAAGGGTTTATTACCCACATAATTACCAACTTATAACTACTTTTGATTCGAGATTTGACTGAGCCATTATTAATTAATCTCGAAGTCAAACCGTAATTACGACGGTTTGACTTTTAGCTAAATAACTAAGCTAAACTTAATTAAAGAAGATTAAGCAAACTTACAAGTGTCTAATGGTTGATTAGGAAGGCCTGGAAAGTTCTCTTGTGCTCCACAATTGATCAGGAGTTTGTTTGAGGGATGAATGATCAAGTGTTGCAATTGTGAGCTTTATATAGTGTCCAAGACACCACAAAGTATTAACAAATAAGTCTACTACTGACCATAA
The DNA here is from genome assembly GCA_030545235.1 of Helianthus tuberosus. Taxonomy (NCBI): domain Eukaryota; kingdom Viridiplantae; phylum Streptophyta; class Magnoliopsida; order Asterales; family Asteraceae; genus Helianthus; species Helianthus tuberosus. The sequence continues at coordinate 20,516,394 of CM060436.1, read as the reverse complement.
CCTTCCCACAGGTGTCCCTAGTGTTTTAGGGGTTGTTTAGAGGCCAAGGGAGATGAGGAAACTCGTTTAAAGGTGGTTACAACGTTCAAAACAGGCAACAGCCGGTTTCTAGTCGCTGGGCACAGGCTTACGGACCGTAAGGTCCCCAACGTTGAGGTCCGTAAGCCTGACATCAGGCTTAAAAGTTTGTTGTTCTTTGGTGTTTCGAAGGGGCAACCACTTGTTTCGAATTTGGGACCTCAAATATCAGTTAGGGGCCTCTATAATGGGTCTTGAACAGTTACATAACCCTACCACTTTGCCATGTTTTCTTAGAATCCAAAAGAAAGTGACGTTAAAGAAGGTTTACCGTGCTTTTTCTTCGTATGATCCTATCTTTTGAAATGAGTTCAATTATTGTTAATCGATTCACTGAATTGAGGGTATAATAGATGTGTGTAACATTTAATTGGGTCTTGGGATTTATAAATGAGGTCGTTCAGAGGTAAAAATTAACATGACGCCACTTTTAAATCCTGCCAAAACATCTTTATTAAATCCGGGTTTACAACGCTTTTTGTCTTACATGACACGTGTCGTTATATCATTGAACGCGAATTTCCGAGGTGTTACAGTATGGTTCATTAAGACGAATATAATCTTCTTTTGTCCATTGTAATCTATTAAGGCCCAATATGGTCCATTAAGAAATGTATGATCCACTATTAACCATTGCGATCCATTTAAGCCCAATATTGTCCATTAAGACATCTATGATCTAATATTGTTCGTTGTGATCAATTTAGGCCCGATATTGTTGATTAAGACATCTATGATCTACCATTGACCATTGTGGTCCATTAAGGCTTAATAGGGTACATTAAGATATGTGTGATCTAGTATTGGCCATTCTGATCTATTTAGGCCCAATATGGTTCATTAAGACATGTATGATCCATTATTGGCCATTGTGATCCGTTAAGAACCAACAGGAATGATCTACTATTGACCATTGTGATCCATTTAAGCCCAATATGGTACATTAAGACATGTATCATCTACTATTGTCCATTGTGATCCATTTAGGCCTAAATATGTTGATTAAGACATATATAATATACTATTGGTACCGCCACTGATGTTGTTTGAACGGTACGATATTGTTTGAACGGTACGATATAGTTACATGATACATATCTACATAAGTTTATTGGTTTAAGCCTGGGAAGCCCTCGTGGTAGTGTTTCAATTTATAAGTAACCATTGGTGTTGGTACGACTGCGAAACAGTAGAATAGATATGTTAGGTTTGACAAACCCCGCTCCTGGTCAGTCCTGCCCATGTGGAAGTGCAATTGGGTCCTAATTGTAATCGACAGTTCATGACTTTTGGGAGTTCTTACATTGCGTCATAGACGATACCGTTTTGCAGGTTTTGTCTTGTAATCGCATATGAGATATATTTGCCAAAACCTAGGTTTTTAAACAATGTATTTTGTTGGTTATTTTGGATATGCCATTTAATCTGGTTATGTAAACCTAAACAAGTTAGTATGGTTTGTAATTCCTAAAATCTTGATATCTTTTGATGTTTAAATCATATTAGATGTTTGCTTATCGGATGATTTAAAACTTTTCATGTCACGCCTCATTTGTTCGCCTTAATTCGACGGGGTGTGAATATAAACATACACACACCATTATATATATATATATATATATATATATATATATAGAGTAGGGTTCCTACGGAAAGTGTGTTTTTCCTAGAAAGTCTAGGAAGCGATCTGGTCCATCGGATTGGTGTGTTTAAGGGTTGAGATTAAATCGATGGCAATCTTGTAATATTTAACTATATTTAATAGATTGTTTTAAATGATCAGGGGCAAAATCGTCATAACAGTGTTTTAAACCAATCAAAAATAACCGTCAACATATCACATCTCCTTATTACACGCGAATTTCCCTCTCTCTCGCTTTCTCTCTCTAAACCCACAACGAAATCACTCAAAAATCATACCAAAAATACCTAAAATCATGGATGAAGATAAGAGATTTTCAAACTTCTATATACGTAAGATCAAACAGACATTGTGTTCTGTGTTTTAGTAGGCGATTAGGGTTCAATCGTGTTCTACATTGAAGTGTTTTATGTTTGCAGGGAAGAGATTCAAAAAAAGGTGGATTTGAACAAGATAGATGCGAGCATAATCGAAGTCGCTGGAAGAGAAAACACAGTCGCCGGAAGCAAAGTTGTAGTCGCCAGAACTGTAGGTATGTGTTTTAAGATAACAAATGTGTGTATGATTTCCGTTTGTTGGGGATGACTGTGTTTTTTCATTGGTTGTGTTTGGTTATGTGTTTTATGTTATGGTTACATAGGTTTTATAGAGTATCAATTTGTGTGTGTGGGTTGTGTTTTAAAAATTTTTTTTGTTGATGAGTTTGGCCCCAAATGTGTTTTATGGGGAGGTTTTAAAAAAGATGTGTTTTAAGCTCAGTTTGTTAGTGGATTTTCCCTGAACAAATGTGTTTTATGGACAGGTTTTGAACAAATGTCTTTTATGGGCAGGTTTTAACCCTGATGTGTTATAAGGTCAGGTTGTAAATGGGTTTTCCATAAACTCTGTTTGTTAATGGGTTTTTACCTAAATTGTGTTTTAAACAGATGTTGTTTAAGGTCAGTTTGCCTAGGTTTTAAACATGATTAAGTTAGGTTTGTGGATTGTATTTTAAAAACATAAATGTCCTATTGGGTGTTTCTCATAAATGTGTTTTACCATTAACTGGCACATGTGTGTTTTACAATTATAATTGATTTGTTAAGTTTTGAAGGCCTACTGAACTATGATTTATAAAGGGAATGCGTGATTGGGAATTGTGTTTTATAAATCCTAAACAAGTGTTTTCCAGTCAAACGGAGAAAGAGTGAGAGAATAAAAGGAAAATGGCTTTCAAGGGTACCCGGAAACCCACCTGACAAACCAATTATACTGGATGAATCAGACACAGAAGAAGCATCACCTTTACTAGGTGCGATTAGTTGTGGCAGTGAAGGGCGGGGGGTAACTTATATGGCTATCTGTCTGATCAGTTGTTATTTTTTACTAACAGTTGAACCTGTTAACAAAACTACAAAAACGGTAGACAACAAAGTAGATTGCGCACAACAACCGCTGCCGGCACCCTTCTGTCTGACATTGCACATCTGTTTCCGAACGTAATGGATAAAAATGACGATTTACAGTCGGAATCCAACGAAAATCGTGAAATTCCCATATGTAAGTTAGATGAACAAACGTGAAACCATATGTTTGCTGATGTAAAACACAATGCATAATACTAACAACTTTTATGGGCTTTAAATCAGCCGACGCAAGCAAAAAGGGTATCGATACCGGTAAGAAAATGAAGGACAAAAAGGCTGGAATCGAACCGAAAGAAAAGAAAGGTGCGGTTATACCAACAGTCAATAAGCCTAAAGAAGCAGCACACGGTAAATTGAAAATTATGAACTAAATTTCAGGTACTGAAAAAGACTGACTTGCTGATCGGCTTCGTGTGTTGGTGTTTTGTCAGGTTCCACAATAGAAGATTCTGATGATGATTTTGACAACCCACCTTGGAAAAAAACGAGGTCGGGTGCTGGCCCACAAGTTGTTGAAAAAACACAACGACCCGCAGATGCTAGTTCAATCAAATACTCAAAAACACGCAAGAGGCCACCAACGGTCAAGAATTACATACCACTTTCAGATGGGAAACTAACTTTACGATTGGCTCTTAAGCACATGGGGGAGTTGATGGAATCTTTGAATGAAAATCAACGGGGGGCTGTCAGAAACATAGGTTTCGGGTCAATACTTAGCTTTAGAATGGGTCCGATTCCCTCAACTCTGAGTTGGTGGTTGGTAAATAACTACGACACTAAAACATGGGTCTTGAATTGCGGTAGCCACCACATTCAAATAACAGAAGAATTGGTGCACGGTGTGTTCGGCGTACCAAGAGGGAATGAAGAAATAAAGGAAGTAGAGAGAGCAAGGGCTGATTTCCACGAGGTTGTGGCAGAATGGAAAGGACAATTCGAAAGCGCTCCTGCACGTTTGACGCCTGTTCAATTCAAAACATACATTCAGGGCCAAAAAGCGAGCGGGATAATCTTTGTGTTGAACTTTTTGTTGTTCTACAACACACTGCTCGGAGAGACAACTAGGAATTCATCAATTAATATGAAGTTTTTACTAGCCTTGCATCGAGGGAAGGATATCAGAAGTTTTAACTGGTGTGAGTACATGATCAGGTGTCTAGATCGAACGGTGGAAACATGGACACCAAAGGAACCCTTTCTTGGACCAATGCCTTTGCTAGTGGTATGTTCTAAATACATATATAATTTTCTAAATCAAACACTATGATTGTGCTTTAAAACACATCTGTTTGATGGTAAAACACATTAATATTGTTTCAATATAGTAATGCACCAATATGATCAAATCATATTGTGAAAACCATTATGATGAAATCTGATCATAAAAAAACACAATGTGATGTAATGTGGAATAGGAAAAACCATCAACACACATTCGAAGTGTTGATAAACAGCCTTATAAGTGATAAAACACAATATGATGTATATAAAAACCTTAAAACACATCTGACATCAGTTTGTTCTTGGTTTTTTACAGGCTGCGTTGATACGTGACCAAAAGATATACAAAGAAGGTGAGCCAAAAACAACTCATCTCATCGAAGATATCACTGATGACGATATCGAGGCAGTCAGCATAAAGTTGGACTCGGTCAGATTTGATCAAATTTTAGTGGATGCATATGAGTTGCAACCGGAACAAAGCTATCCATTTGCAAAAAAGTCTGATGAAGAAATTGAAGCAAAAGAAGTGAAAACAAATAAGAAAGATGAAACCAAGACTGTAAAACACATTAGCAAATGTGAACCAAAAAAAAGAAAAAAGTCTGTTGTAAAGCCGGCCGGTAAAACACATGGTAAACCTCCGGTCTCAGAGGTACCGAAAAAAAATTTGAAAAGGAGCTGGCGAAAACCGATGAGGTTGGGAAGAAGAAAACTGATGTTGAAAGTGGCTCGGAAACTGCGCCTGTTGTCGAAGAAATTCCGGTTAATGCGGGTTTCCATGCAGAGTTTGATGAATGCATGAATGTAGATGTTGGCCCAGAAACAGTGCCTGTTGTGGATACATCCGATATAGAAAAATACTACAGAGAAACAAGCGAGTGGGGGCAAACACAACAAAGTCAGCCGGGGATTACCTCACCTATGGTATCTCAATATGGATCGACACCACAAGCGACACAAAGCGGCGATGTAATCTTCTAATTTTCCAAATAATTCTACTAAACACAAACATAAGTGAAAAACAGTTACATTGAAATAAGAAATTACTTAAAAATAATTTTTTTGAGATGTGGCACATGTAACACCTTAAAACACATTCAGTATACCAAAAAAGACATTTTCGGAATAGTAAAACACGTTGAAGATTGGTAAAAGACAATAATGATGCAAAAAAAAAACAAATAATGATTGGTAAATATCATTTTCAAACTGGTAAAACACTTTCAGAATGGTAAAACACATTGAAGATTGGGAAATAGCACACTGAACATTTGATACACATTTTGATTGCTAAAACACAATGCTGATAGGTAAAACACAATAAGCATTGAAATAAAAAAGAAAAACAATAAAGATTGGTAAAACACATTTTCAATCTGGTAAAAACACATTGCATTTTAGGAAATAAGACAATGATAAAATGTAAATCAGGTACATGCGGGAATGTTGGAAGTGTTCTTGAATCAATTCGACGAATGTGTAAAAAGGATAAACGACACTTGTACAGAAGGTTTCCAATTGTACCCCCAAAGTGAGAAAATAAAAGAGATACACACATTGTGGACTGAGAAGCTGAAAAAGGTTGGATCGACGTGTACGACAACTCCACAACCACAAACTCCTACGGATAAAACACCGGAAAAAGAGGCAAATAAGGAGAATTTGGATATGTCACAGTTGTCGCAGTGGACACCTTCATTGGTAGAAGAGATATGTAAGACGGTTGACAAGACAACCACACAGACGACTCAGCTTGCAGTAATTGAGCACCCCGCACAGACGACTCAGGTTGAAGTAATGGAGCAGCCCGCACTCGTCGTCACACCGATCTCCCAAAAAAAACAGGAGGAGTATGAATATACGATTAGACGTGGGCAGCTTATACACAAGTTGGACCTTGGAAAGCGGAAAGGAAGACCGGAAAGACAAACAGAATTGACCGATGCTCTAAGGTCTCCATACGTGAAGCGGGCAGTAGAGATTAAGGCAAAGCTTGAAAACGCTGAGGTCTCAGTCAGCTCATACATGTTTTCAGCCTGGGGTTCAATGTGGTATGTTATAAAAATGCCATTTATAATACGAATGTTTATACAAAATATTTTCACACAATATTTGAAACTGATTCTGTTGAATATATTATAATACATTGATTAAAACACATTTGTATACATTAGGGATGTTGTGTTTAGAACTAAGAGAGGAGTGCCGGTTATGATATCTCTGCTCGAATCATTATTGCCGAGAATCGAAGTGCACATATTGGTAATAAGCGCATGGGCGGATTTGTTGAATTATGAAGAAAAATTCAAGCAAAGGGGGAGCATCGCACGCCTGTTCTGTTCAGTAAATATGTTGGTAAGGTTGATCATAATGAAATTGCAATTTAAGTTTGCAACTTTAGTAAATTGTTTAACGCAATCACTTTAAAATGCAGAATGAAGATGACTACATAAAAAATGCAAAATCGAGGGCAAAAACATTCGCAGACAACTTGGAACCAGTTTTAGTTTCTGCTGATGTGAAAAAGATATCTGACCAGTCGCTCATCTTTGTACCAGTCTTACACGACGCTCATTTCTATTGTGTATGTTTTAATTTAAGGGACATGAAGGTAGAGGTTTTAGACAACAGCGCTAAGGATATCTCAATGCAAGCCAAATACAAAAAACGGCCGGAAAAATTGGTACGCCCCTCTATGTATAAACTACAAACGTCCTTTGTTATAGAAATGCATGCCATTTGATTACACCTTTGTTATAACACAAATAACAAACTGCAAAAAATTTAAAATAGTTCATAAAGATATATAAAGTTTGATGTTAAAACACAGTTGATACTGAATGATATTAACTTAAAACACACTTCATCAGAATTATAAAGTTTGATGTTAAAACACAATTGATACTGAATAATACGTTATCAGCACTATTAATACTTTAAAACACAGTGTAATGTGACAATACATAATAACAAATAATATTAACTTAAAACACACTACATCAGAATTTTAAAATTTGTTGTTAAAACACATTGGTACTGAATGCTACGTTGTCAGCACTATTAGTACTTTAAAACACAGTGTAATGTGCCACTGCCTAATAACGGTATCATGAACTTAAAACACACTGAATCAGAACTTTAAATTAATCCCTTTGTTAATTACGGTGTGCATTTACATGAATTTAGTTTAAAACACAATCTGATTAAATTTTTTATCATGCAGCGTGATGCTTTATCAGTGTACTTGGAAAAAATGGGCATCTAGCGGGCGGGGTGATCGGTAAAGTTGAGCCGGTACGATTGGAGATGCCATGGCGTACAAAAAATAATGTAATCGATTGTGGCGTTTTCCTGATGCGCCATATGGAAACATACAAGGGCGTAGCTGGAAAAGGTTGGGAATGCGGATTCTCAAACGAGTGCACTGATGCGGGTGAGATTTCATACAAGCAGCGCAAAGAAATTGATGATCTCAGACATAAGTACATTACGAAGATGCTCCTAAGTGAAGCAAACGAGTACAGAGGTTTTGTTAAAGCTGAGGTTGCTAGATATAACAAGTTGTCGACCGATGAAAAAAAGAGGCTAGAAGCAAAAGCCTATGACGAAATCCTTGAAAGATTGGATAAGTAACTTAAAATGGGTTGTTCTAGTAAAACACTTCGTTGGCGGTGGTTTGTTGAAGTAATGTGGGATGTTCTAAAAAAACAGTTTTAACATTTTGTTCAGTTATCTTTTGGAATTTAAAAATTAGAATATGTTCAGTGTGTTCAGTTATCTTTTTTTTTTTGTGTGTTTCCTGTCGATAAAAATGTCAAGTATAACAGTTTGAACCTCTTTAACATTGTGAATTTATGTCGATAATGTTACTTTGTTTCGATCTACATAAGACATACAGTTGTATGACCTCTTAAAACACAGCCTATATACATCATGCAAATATTGTGATCTGGTAACCAACCTATCTATTTCATCAAGTCTCTAAACTTTAAAGAAAGTTAAAACACTTTAATAGCCTTACAAAATAAACTGTATACCAAAACATGCATGCTAATAAAGTAATAACAATGGAATAAAACAAAATAATGAACAATAAAACACACCATTCAACGAAAGTATAAAAAACATTGACTTCAGCTTCAAATATCTATTAAAACACATTACATATAACAGGCTGATGGATTCTCAGGAACTTAAAACACATTTTTAATCTTTAAACACAGTAACACAGGAGGCTATTTAAAAAACAAACTTAACACTAAAACACAAAGCAACAATAACATAAAATGTCGAATCCAACAAGTCTTAAAATCAACAAAAACAAATCCAAAACAAACATACGAGAAAAATAAAACAGAAAATTGAATAGTTCAGCAACAGACTTAAAATTTTGATAAAAAAGATCCTACTCTGCGATGTCTTCATCATCCATATCTGCATCGTTTCCAGATGTGTAAAACACATCATCAGCATCGTTCGATCCAGGACCATCACCTTCAACAACTGTAACAACTGTATCTTCATTACCTTCAGCATTCTGCGAAGCACCTGCCTCAGGCACAGCCACGGTGTATTTCCAACACGTTACTCTGTTATGACCGTATTTTTTACATAATGAACATTGACAACGTTTACTTCCAGACTGACTTATGGCTCGCTCCTTTTGAGATTTAAGGCGTTTATGAGAACCACAACCCTTGAACCTGGTACCATCTGGAACACGGATAGTGGCCGTGCTCTCTGGAACAACTCCCAACAGTTCAGCAAATCGATTACGTCGTGTCTTGGGAGGTGCATTTATTTAAGCTTCATCAGCGACTGACATAAACTGCTTGATATGATCACAAAAATTAGACAACTTATCAAATTTTGAAATCAACTTGTTCACAACATACTCAGTTGCGTGACTAATCTCACGAACACAACGGTTAACCTCCTCGCTATGATCTGGATCTCCACCATCCGTAAGAATGGACCCGGGGGAACTATTTGGAACAGCTTCACGCGTCCAACGCCTCAATATATATTGTTTCGGAAACTCCCTTACATCAAGAATCTGTAACACGCAAAAAATGTGACTGCACAACAATCCAAACTGCTCAAACCTGTTGCAGACACACTTAACAGTAACATCCTCCTCGCGTATCATAACCTGTAACATTTAATATCCATAAAACACAGTTCATATAAAAAGATGGAAAATAAAAAAAAAATGTATACATAAAGTAAAACAAAATGTCACCTCGAAGAACGAAGAACATGGTTGATCGAGATCCTTTATAAAAAACTTAATGAAATCACCGACGTGATCTAATCTGACACTAGTACAACGATGAATAGCATGTTGAATCTCGAGTTGAACATCCAAAAATATAGTTCTGGTATATATTTGAGCTGCTTGCTTCTCGAGAACAAAATCACTCCACTCTCCAGGGTTGGTGTATCGAGTGTCATGATCGTTTTTTCGATGCTCGTGCCTTTGCGCTTCAATAGCCGTGTTGAAGTGGCTAAGAAATTCAACCAACGTGCACTTTGGATTGCTAATCTTGCCAAAAAAGTGATTCTCGCTTTCGGACCTAGATGATGTCCGCATAAGACCAGACATTTCTTCTTCGCGATAGTAAGCTGGAATCCATGATTCACGTAGCCCGTATATATACGTCAGCCATTCATGGTCGGTTAAACCGAAATCATTTAAAATAGCTGCCCATTCAGCCTAAAACGCTTCGGACAATAGAGAATCAGTCCAAACAACTGCAGACAATCTTTTCCTGAAATCTGTATTTGAACACAGGGCAGCCCCGACCTAAGGGAACATTTTAGCATGAATGTTAAAAAAAATATTAAAACACAGTAAAAAACACACATGTAAAAAAAGAAAACCCTGTCATATAAAAAACAAACCTTTGTAGTGAGTTTATCCATGATATGCCACATACATAACCAATGCCTCAACTCAGGCCAAACATCCGTTATAGCCCTTTTCATCGCAGGGTCTTGGTCAGTAACGATTACGGGAGGCGCGTACCCATATGCGTTCTTGATCGCCCTAAGTAACCAGCTATACGTCTCTGCCGTTTCAGAACCAAGAATTGCAGCACCAAGTGTGACGTTCCTATTATGATTATCAATCCCAGTGAAAGGGACAAACATCATGTTATACCTACAAAAAAATACAAAATCAGCGATGACAATAGATCATAATGTATTTATAACACAGTAGGTTTTATAACACATTGAATATATAAAAAATTAAACTCATCGTTACTTGTTACGCTTGTAGGTAGCATCAAATGATATAACGTCGCCAAACATATAATAATTCCTCTTCATATCCTCGTCTGCCCAAAAAATGCACTTCAACACACCTTCGTCTGTCGTTTCATATTCACAAGAGAAGTTCGGTAAAAACTCCTTTTTCCTCATCAGTCGCTTGACAAACATTTCCGCATCAAACTCTCCGATAAAAAGATTTAATTCTTTCTTGAAATTTTTAAAATCGACTTTGGTCGCACCGACTTTGTCGAACCCACCATACACTTCCTTCATAATGTTAAATGCACGAACAGGACCAATGTTGAGATGTGACATCTTGTTTATCATCTCTTCGTGTGCACGATTAATACCCCTGTTTTCCTTGAGAAGATGTAAATCTTCTTCATGCACAAAATCATGGTTGTGCGCCTCTGTAAAATGATACAGCAAATACTTCTTAGCATCGGTAAGCTTTATTCTGATCGCAGCTTGGCATCTGGTCCTTTTGGATGGTACCCTGCGTACCCACCTATCAGACGGCTGTTCGACTAAAGTATCGACCGGTCGAAAGTCTTTTTGACCCTCCTTTGAACAAAATAAGTACTTGTTTATAACAATACCACGGTTCTCGTGCTGTGTGCCCTTCCTTACAGTCCAACCTCCAGCTTCTGCGTAAGTTTTATAAAAGTTATACGCGTCATCAACTGTTTCGAATAACATGCCCTCTGCTGGCGTCAACGAAGAGGGTGAATCTGGAATATATCTCTTTGTTCCAGTGTTTGGAGAGACTTGTTCAACACCACGTAATTGGTAATTAGGTGCATCTACAACACATGACAATAATATGAAAGTTAAACACACCATTCAATATCTAAGAAAAGGGTGATCTTCGGACTACAAACCATCAGCCCACTTATGTGAATCAATAAACACAAAAAACCTGAACCTGTATGACGGTTAAAACACAACACCAATAACAAGATGATGGTTTGGCACAACCTCAACATCTGTTGAAACACATAACTGGTAAAACACATTACTGTTAAAACACAACATTCAAGATGGAACTATAAAAAACATTGACTTCAACCTCAATAACTGTTAAAACACATTACTATTTAAACACACCATTCAATGAAATTATAAAAACCGTTGACTACAACCTCAAGATCTGTTAAAACACATAAACCTCAACCCCTCTGGCTGTTAAAACACAGCATCAAGAACAAACTGACGATTTTGCAGAAAGATTATAATAAACAACACAAAAAACTACAAAAGTAACTGTAACTACCATCTCCACTATCAGCAAGTGTGTTCGAAGCCATGATTTTCAGACTGAAATAATATTGAATAAGAACGATGCTGGTGAAGAATAGAATGATCGAAATTATAATATATAGATATGTGTTTCGTGTTCGTGATATTTGGAAGAGATTTGGATTCAAAAAAAAACTAAAATCCCGAAAATCATGCATGTAATCGGTTACACATATGATCATGCAAAAAATAGTTATTTTAGATAATTACCAAAAATAAAATTAATATATGAAATTACATGTTTGCCCTTCTAGTTAAAATACATCCATGACACATGTCAATTTACTATTGCTTCCTAGACTTTCTAGGAAAAATAGACTTTCCACACAACTCCCACTCTATATATATATATATAGGGAGAAGATCATGCGAGAACCACCTCTTATTGCGAGAACCGCGAGAACCAATGTGAACACAACAAAAAATGCCTAAAAATAGCTAAAAATCACACAATTTTTTTTTAATATTTTTTATAAAAAAATCGCTACTTTTCGAAGCAAAAAAAAATATATTTAAAAAAAAAAATTTGGCTTCTAAAAGTAGCGATTTTAACATAAAAATATAAAAAAAAACAAAATTTTAGATTTTTTTAGGTTTTTTGGGGGTTTAGTTTTTAGCATTTTAGCTTGGGGGGGAGGTTAGGTTTTTTTTAGGTTTTAGTTTTTAGCATTTAGCTTGGGGGGGGGGGGAGTTTAGGTTTTTTTTTTGGGGGGGGGGGGGGGTGGGGGTTAGGTTTTTTTAGGTTTTTTAGCTATTTTAGGTTGTGTTCACATTGGTTCTCGCGGTTCTCACAATAAAGGTGGTTCTCGCATGAGCTCCTCCCTATATATATATATGTTGTTTCCTACACATTGGTGACAAATACTACTTTTTCGTCAGAAATATGTCACAACTTACGACAGATTTGTGACAGAATTATTAAATTTATTAAAAAATAAGCATGTTGTCATTAATGAGTAGGAAACTACATGATTGTTTCCTACGCCTTTGTGACAAATCTAATGAAAAATAAACTTTTTTGTCACAAATGTGTAGGAAATATATTTATTTTTTATTAATAAACTAAATTTAGTATTATTTACAAATATAATCGTGTATATCCTTGTTATTACTTTTGATTAGATAATGTAAAAATAGCTTTTTGTCGGAAATGTGTCACAAGTTGTGACACAATTCTGACGGAATGTTTAAATCAATTAAAAAATAAATATTTTATCACAAATGTGTAGGAAATATAATTATTTTTAATTATTATACTAATTTTACTATTATATATAAATATAAAAGTGTATATCCTTGTATTTATTTTTAATAAAATTAAGTAATATGCCTTAGTTGTCGGAAATGTGTCACAACTTGTGACGCATTTCTGACGGAATGTTTAATTAAACTAAAGAATAAATATTTTGTCACAAATTTGTAGGAAATATTTAATAATTAACCTTTTGTAAATTATTTCTGACAGATCTGTGATGCAACTGTCAATTAACTAGGGTTTTTTTATTTTCTGTCATGGTTGCGTCAAAAATTTGACACAGAATTTTGGAAAAATATTTTGTAGGAAATTTGTCACAAATGTGTTTGAATCTGTGACAAAAGTAATTGTGTAGGAAATTTCGGTAGGAAATTATGCACTTTTCTAGTAGTGATTCAGCTAGATTGAAAAGAATCCTTCTAATATATTAAAGTTTGAAGATAGGGTTTAGGGTTTTGTGTTAGGGTTTTCTAGTGCAACGACTTTTGGTTCTGTTGTGTTTCACGTGGTTTTCTGCTGCATGCTTCGTGATTTATTGCACTAATGGAGAGAGGAATAGATGCTGGTGGGGAGGAATACCCTACGCTGGTGAATGAGGATGCCGAGTCAACTCCGGGAACGGCTCCGGTGCGTGGGATTGGGCTGCGAGTAACGGATATTGAAGGTAATCCACTGTTGCCAAGAAGGGGGATATATGCTACGAATAATGTGTCGGTCTTTGATGGTTTGGCTGCTATTTCCAAACCGGTGGATTATAATAAGGGGGAGTGGGAATGTGTTAAGTTCTTCTTTCTTTAGTGATAATAAGGAAGGTGGATTTAATGATATTCCTAATGCTATGGCTGAATCGGTTCTGCGTCCTGAAGGAGAAACTTTTGCTGACAAGGTAATGCACTCTAAACCTAAGGATGCGGGTATGTCATAATCGAGTAAGCCTATTAAACCTGTTAACTTCAGAGTTCTTAATTCTGATGTGGTGTTGGAGGATGTCGATATTTTCCTCCCTAAGGAAGCTGTTAGAACTGTCCAGGATAAATATGCAAACACGTTGTATGGTTATTTCTTGGGGAAGAGACTTGCGTTCCCGGTGGTCGACTATTTTGCTACAAAAAACTGGGTCAAATATGGTTTAAAAAAATCAATGATGAATGCGAATGGTTTTTTCTTCTTCAAGTTCTCTGATGAGAAAGGGATGAAGGATGTTTTGGAGGGTGGCCCGTGGCTCATTAGGAATACTCCTTTCTTGTTAAATGCTTGGACTCCAACTACAATTTTAAAGAAAGATGATATCAAGAAGGTGGCAGTTTGGATTAAAATTCATAATGTTCCGTTGGCAGCTTATTCGGATGATGGTTTGAGTATGCTAGCAACTAAGTTGGGAACCCCGAAGATGCTTGATTCCTATACGTCTCAAATGTGTTCAGACTCGTTGGGTAGGAGCAATTTTGCTCGGGCTTTAATAGAACTTTCAGCTGAACAACAGCTAAAGGAGGAACTAAAAATTGCTATCCCGGTGGTGGATGGGGAAGGTTATGTGAAAGTAACTATGAAAGTGGAATATGAATGGCGACCTCCTAGATGTGATACATGTAAAGTCTTTGGTCATCAAGGATCTAATTGTCCTAAGAATGTTAATCTGGTGCAGAATAATATGGAAGAAAAGGATGTTGATGGTTTTATCATAAATAAAGGCAAGCCTAATAAAAAGAAGGGTATTATGATTAACAAAGGTAAACCATCTTTGGTTTATAGACTCGTGGAGAGGAAACTTGGCACCATTGGGGGAGGAGCATCGACCAGTAAAGTGGTGCCTATCTCTAACCTGTTTTCTGTTCTGGAAAAGGAAGGTGATGGTTCTAGAAAATCAATGCACTCGAATTCTACAACAAAGGATAATCCTTGTAATTCTCAAAGTACTCGTAACGCGGTAGACCTGGATGATGATGAGGATATTGAAACGGTATATGACGAGACTGTTAAATTCATGGAAGCAGGTGTTAAACCAATTTCTGAGGGGGCAAGCACTCCCAGTTCACTAGTTTTTAATGGGTAGCATTGCTTCTTGGAACATTAGGGGATTGAATCTCTCCCTTAAACAGAAAGAGGTTCAGGAAGTTGTGAATGAAAATCATCTCAATGTTTGTGCTATTTTGGAATCTCATATGGATGTATCAAAAGTTTATGATGTTTGTCGCAATATTTGTAGAAGGTGGAGCTGGACTTCTAATGGGGCGATCTGTGATAAGGGCACTAGGATAATTGTGGGATGGAATGCGGATATAGTGGATCTCATGGTCATATCTCAAACTAATCAGGTTATGCATACTCAAGTGATATATAAAGCTGATAATAAAGCGTTATTTCGCTCCTTCATCTATGCGGATAATGATTATGTTAAGAGGAAGGATTTGTGGCAGAATTTAAAGGTTCATAAGGACTTTGTGAACAATAAACCATGGGTTTTGCTGGGTGACTTTAACTCATCTTTGAACTTGGAGGATAACCTTTATGGTTCCTCTAGAGTTACTACGGCTATAAGGGATTTCAAGGAGTGTGTGGAGCTAATTGAGGTGGTGGATATAAACCATTCGGGGCTACACTATACGTGGAATCAAAAGCCGAGAAAGGGAGTATGTATACTGAAGAAAATTGATGGAGTCATGGGCAATGCGCAGTTTCTGGTAGAATATCCATCGGCTCATGCTGTTTTCCAACCATATCGCGTGTCGGACCATAGTCCGTGTATCCTGAAGCTTCCCAATGTCGCTAAACTGGGTCCGAAGCCTTTTAAATTTGCTAACTTTCTAGATCATAAGGCTGAATTTAAGGAGGAGATCTCTAAAGTTTGGGTCTTGCCGTTTACTGGAAATCGTATGTATTGTGTAGTTAAAAGATTGAAGTTACTGAAATCTCCTATGCGAAAGCTGCTGTATGAGCAAGGGAATCTGCATGAGAAGGTCGTTAAATTACGAGCGGAGCTAGATGTGGTACACATGGCCATTGATGGGGACCCGTCTAATGTTTCTTTACGTGAAAAGGAGGCGGATGTAGTCAAGGTTTTTACTGAAGCTAAATTGGACGAGGAATGTTTTTTGAAACAAAATTCTAAGGTGGAATGGCTTCAGGTAGGCGATTCAAACTCGGCCTATTTTCATAACTCCCTTAAATGCAGGAATCACATTGCCCATATAGACTACATTAAAGATTGAAATGGTACCGTTTTTGAAGGGATGGAAGTGCCATAGGCTCTTGTGGATCATTATTCTCAATTCTTAGGCGTTGAGGGTAGTATCTCAGAGTTCATGGATTCTGAGTTGTTCCACCGGAGGCTGTGCCCTTTGAAGGCTCAGAATATGGTTCGGAATGTCTTATTAGAGGAAATTAAGGAAGCCATGTTCTCAATTGGCAATGATAAGGCGCCTGGCCCAGGTGGTTTTTTAGCTGCTTTCTTTAAACATTCCTGGGATGTGGTGGGCAATGATATCTCTGGTGCTATCCAAGAGTTTTTTACTAATGGGAAGTTGCTTAAGGAGATTAATCATACTATTTTGGCGCTTATTCCTGAAGTGCATACCCCTAATTCGGTTCTGGATTACCGTCCCATTTCTTGTTGCAATGTCCTTTATAAGTGTATCAGCAAAATAATCACAAATAGAATAAAGGTTGGTTTAGATGATGTTGTGGATATTAATCAATCAGCCTTTGTTCCTGGGAGACGGATCTCTGATAACATTTTGTTGACTCAAGAGTTAATGCATAATTACCATCGAAATATTGGACCTCCTAAATGTGCGTTCAAAGTTGATATACAGAAGGCTTATGATACGGTAGAGTGGTCATTCCTAAAGTCCCTGCTAGTGGGTTTTGGTTTCCATCCTAAAATGGTGCACTGGATTATGGTTTGTGTTACTACTGTTTCCCTCTCAATTGGAGTTAATGGTAATATCCATGGTTATTTTAGAGGTAAAAGGGGATTGCGACAAGGGGACCCAATGTCGCCATACCTATTTACTATGGTTAATGAAGCTTTGACGCTGATATTGAAGGATCTGGTGACTTAATCCCCCAATTTCAAGTTTCATAATCTTTGTAAAAAGCAAAGAATTGTGAATATCTGTTTTGCGGATGACTTGTTCATGTTTACTAGAGGTGATGTGTCCTCGGCTAGGGTAATCATGGAAGGGTTAGAAAGATTTAAGAATATGTCGGGCCTTGTGCCTAGCATGGCAAAGAGTACTGTGTTTTTTGCAAATGTTTCTAGTGAGGATAAGTAAAGTATTTTACAGCTGATGCCTTTTAAGGAATGAGCACTTCCAGTTCGCTACCTAGGTGTGCCTCTCATTTCTTCGCGTCTAGTCTACAAGGACTGCTGAATTCTGGTTCAAAAGCTGGAATCTAGAATTGATAGTTGGAAAAATAAAACATTATCCTTTGCTGGGCGTCTTCAGCTTATTAATTCTGTTTTATCATCCATGCATATTTATTGGGCTTCTGTTTTTATTCTTCCGGCTCGAATCATTGCTGATTTAGAAAAAAAGATGAGGTCCTTTCTTTGGTGTCAAGGTCCGATGAAGAAAGGTAGAGCGAAAGTTAAATGGTCTGATGTTTGTCTTCCTAAATTTGAAGGTGGCTTGGGTATCCGGAGGATTCGTGACATGAACTTGGCTTTAATGACTACTCATATTTGGAGTCTTCTTACTAGAAGGAATTCGATATGGGTTAATTGGAATCATGAGCACAAAATAAAAGGTCAGTCTTTTTGGCAAATTAGGTCAAGAGGTAACAATGCGACAGGTTGGAGAAATATTATGAACATTCGTGATCGGGTTCGTCCATTCATTGTCTCTAAGATTGGCAATGGCTTAACTACTTCTGCTTGGTTCGATAATTGGGCTCATATAGGACCTTTATGCGCTCTTGTCTCGTCCCGTCAGCTGCATAGTGCGGGGTTTAATCCTATGTCTAAGGTTAACGATATTCTGAATAATGGAGAGTGCAGGTGGCCGAGAGCTTGGCTGGACTTGTTTCCTGTTCTCATAAACGTCCAGCCGCCAGTTATTAGTCCTCAAACACCTGATTCATTAGCTTGGCGTGATGCCAGTGAAGTCGAACAGGAGTATGCAGCTTCTATAGTGTGGGATACAATCAGAACTCGTAGCGATAAAGTCCCTTAGGTGGAGATAGTTTGGTTTGCGAACTGTATTCCAAGACATGCTTTTCTTGCGTGGCTCATTTGTAAGAAGAAATTAAAGACGCAGGATAAATTAAAGCAATGGGATGTTGGTGGTGCTACCAACTTAAACCTGCTCTGCTGCCCGTTGTGCTGCTCGGAGCCGGACTCGCATGATCATCTGTTTTTTCAATGTTTGTTTTCACTGCAGGTTTGGTCTTCTCTGAAGTCTTTGGCTGGTATTCAGTTACAATCCAACAAATGGGAGGATGTTGTGGATTGGTTGCTTTCAGCTCCCTCTAGGAAGTCGATGCGGAGTATTATCGGCTGTTTAATTCTTGCTGCGACAGCATACTTCATATGGCAGGAGCGAAATCAAAGGTTGTTTGGAACCAAGAAGAGATCGGTCCCTGTGATTTGTGAAGCTATTGTTTCTACGGTTCGATTAAAGCTAGCTTCGGTGCAGGTCAAGAGCTCGATGACTGGGATGAGCTTGCTTGAGAAATGGAACGTGCCAAGCATGTAGTGTTATAGCTGAGTTGTTTCTAGCTTTTGTCTAGAGTTTGTGTTGGTTGTTTTTTTTTTGTTGTTGTGCTTGCGTGCTAGCTTGTCTACTCTTCCTAGCATGTCAGGAAGTGAATTAGTGAGGATCCTCCTTACTACTTGTATTGTTTGGTTTTGGAATATATGAAATTGAACTGGGGTAACCCTTTACCCAAAAAAAAATACTTTTTATCTCCATTTAATTCTTTTTGTACTCTGTAATATATATATCCAAGAAGAACTGCTGTCATGTTAATCAAACATGAAGTTCAACTCTTGTTTCACGTTTTTTTTTTTTTGGTTTCTATGAAGAAGAAAGTGTTGGAAATTTTAAGAAACAAAGAAGATTTTCATATTTTTTTTGAACGGCCAACAGAATCAACCCCGAGCACTCTTGGGGCACCCACTGGACAAACGGAGTACTCCGAGAGTAACCCGAGTCCACCACCAATTCATTGAAAAACCCGGTAACCCACCCGCATGTAGGCACGACAGTGAAATTACCGGTAAAACCCGTTTGTGTAAGGACCTACACGAGGATGTCCTAAAACACTCCGTAAGTAAAAACCCGGACCCCTGAAACCCTAACGTACATGAAAAACCAAGAAAACAAGATTTCTGGTCTTCACGCGGGTCGTGTAAAGGTTAAGCATATCCTTACGCGGGCCTCGTCAACATGAAGTTTGACCGGATAAGCATCCGGACCATGTGTCACCCACCTGGAAAACCTACTCGTGACACATCAAGCCTACTCGTAGACTAGGGGCTCTCGCGGGCCGCGTAAGACTCAAAATCTGGTTATAAGTTGCCTGTGCATGGGGCTTTCATTCTGTGTCGAAAACTTTTCTCAAAAACGAAGTATACTGTCTATTTTCGAAGTTTTAGGGTATCGAGGTGCTGCTACGATACAGGGTATTAACTCGATCACTGCTACATTTCTTTTCTTTCCTTCAGCTTTTATTTATAGTAAATAGTAGCTCGGGATTATACCTTTTAATCCCGAAACTCTCCTCGTTATTAGGGTAATAACTCTAATCACTAGTACGATACTTTATCCGATCGATTTAAACCAATCCGATGGATGTTTAAGTGCCGCTCAAACTCGGGATATACTTTGTCATTCGTCGTGAATTCGATGGATGTTTAAGTATTGCACTTTGTCATTCGTTGTGAGGGTTTTTAATCTCGTGATTATCGTTAAAGTTGAATTGAGTTAATGCACTAATACGAGTTCCGTTGTATTATAACCCATAACCAGGGAGCTGCTAAGCTAGAAAACTTAGCAGTTAGGTAAGCTAAGTAAGCTAAGTAAGTTAATTAATCAGCTAGATACGTTATTTAATTATTCGGCTAAGTAAATTACTTAATTAAACCGTTAAGGAAAATTAATCAGTTAAGTAAAATTAATTAATCAGCTAAGCAGGATTAATTAAGTTAAGCAGGATTAATTAAGCTAAATTAAGCTAAGCATGATTAATTAAGTTAAGCAGGATTAATTAAGTTAAGCAGGATTAATTAAGCTAAGCAGGATTAATTAAGCTAAGTAAGTTATTTAGTTAAATGGTTAAGTAAACTTAATGGTTAAATAAAACTTAATAATTAAGAAACCTTAATAGTTAAGAAAAAACTAAATAAATGAAAGAAAACTTAACAATTAAGAAAACTTCCTAGCTAAGAAAGGAACCTACCTTACCTATAAATAGGAGCCTAGGATTTCATTATTCCTTGCTCATTTCTTCTATTCTTTTCTCTATACGTTGGTGTTCTAACCAATAATCACCGATGCGATGTTCTGTCCGATCGATTCAGGAACCAACTAACGAATGCCAAAGTGCTGTACTTTGTGGATTTCGTTAAACGGATGCCAAAGTACTATACTTTGTGAATTTCGTTAAACGAATACCAAAGTGTTGTCTAAACAAGACTATCCTTTGTGAATTTCGTTAAGGTTCGAACCTCGTGACCATCGTTAGGTTTGATTTGGTTTAACACTAGTACGTATTCCATTCTGTAAAACTAAATGTTTAACTACTCGAAACTCTACCACGTACACTTACAATCAAAATGGATGCTTAATCATCAGAGGATTCAGAACTATAAAGTAGATGCTTAGTTATCAGAAAGCGTAGAATCAAGATTATATGCTAACAAGGTGAGTCATTCTCTTTTTATCAAATTATTTCCAAAACTTTATTTGCAAAGTTATAGTTACAGGGATTAAGTCTTTGTTATCTGAAATTACTGCCAGTGAGTGGGGGGATGTGCACATTGCTACTAATTATTTATCACTTGTGGGTGAAAGGACCCAACAAGTGATATGTCCACAGTCACAAGTCCGGTCAAGTGACAACTGGGTCAGCTAATTAAAAGATAGAGGCAATTGTAATCGCTCTTATGCTGTAATCTATAACAAAGTTATAATTACAGGGATTAAGTATTGGTTATCTTAATTAAGATAGTAGCCACTGTAATCGCTCTTATGCTCTAATCTATAACAAGGTTATAATTACAGGGATTAAGTCTTGGTTATCTTAATTAAGATAGTAGCCATTGTAATCGCTCTTATGTTATAATCTATAACAAATGTGTTTTTGTAAAACCGAATGAACTCACCAGTATTTCCTGCTGACAAAATATTTTTAAAACGCGTTTCAGGTAATTACAGTAGATGGGAATAAGAGTTGGATACGGCACTGAAAGGCATAAAGAAGTGGCTCATGTTATTAATTAAATTAAATTAAATTAAGAAATATTGTTTTATGTAATCGGGTTTATCGCATATTAAAAGCTACCTTTGTAAAAATGGGTCTATCCCCATCTGTTTAATAAATAAAATCCGGTGTTTCTAAAACTCTGATATTTTTCCTAACTCACGGTCCTGATGAAATTTCCGCTGCAATGTTTTCAAATTAACGCTTGTACCACTTGGCTGCTCGTGGCCCCCGATTCCGTCCAGGGTGGGGTCGGGGTTCGTGACAGAAGGTGGTATCAGAGCCACTAATTTAAGCCAATATGTGTTGTGATAATAATACTTAAGCTTAAATAAAAGAGTTAGGAAATTGCTATTAACTGGTAGCACACATGATAGCATTTAGACTTGAACCTAAGAAAAATTGCCTTAGTATAAGCTTTGAGATAAGCTAATTACTTGTGTAAATAAAGTGTGATGGGTTTTGGTATGCCGTGAGGATGATAACTAGAACGTTGCAAGTATGGTAAATAAGCAATAACACTTGGCCACTATTATTTCTTATTTATTGGTACTACTTTGTTCTAGAATATGATCCGTCATGTGAATACTAATTTCCATATTCTTTGTTGAAAGTCATAATGCACTTTCCAAATCATGATTTAAGAAAGATCTATTTATGGGAAATACAAATTTCTTCTCTGACAAGACTGGGTATGGTGTAGCAGACTCTCCAGCTTGTTCGGATATAATGTGGTTACCTCTCCGGCAAGAACCGGATAAGACGGGGTATATAATATGTCAAACAAGTGACAAGATTTCCCTAAATAGTATCATGACCTGATATCTGACTTGGTTTTGGAAATATGAATCTGTTAAATACATTGACCTTATGAAGGGTATGTATATTACAGCACGTGAAATATATGATTATATCGATATGTATATCTATAAGGAAATCCAAAAACCAATAAGGGTTGACAATTTGTAATAAAGCACAAACATATGTGTCAATATTAATTATAGATTTCTTTATCAGGAATCTCTCGTATACATCTACAATTCCGATATCAAACATTGTTTCGTTTGCTCATCTATCTCGTAACTCGTGCGACAATATAAACGACGGGAACCCTTTTAGTTGGGACGCAATCGAAAGTATAAGAATTTCCTATGTGTTACCTTAGATTATTAACGCAATAGGAAACATGTAACTAAAAGTTGTGCTAGGCACAAAACATCTCAAAACTTACAATAGTAATTCTACTTTCTTTAAGAACTCTTGCGAAGATAAAAGTAACCACGACTAGATGCGCTTACAAAAAAAAAACTTTCTTCACCTATAATCCTCCTAGGATTACCAGTAATAAAGAAGCCGTTACGAAATACATGGGCTGCAAAGGACTAAAGTTGTCCAAACCATTAATATATATGTTAAGAAAAATGAAATAATATATGCTTCAAAATTTAGACATTAGGATAGTGAAACCCGATCTTCGAAACACATGATCAAGACGTATGCCATAGAATGGAAAGAATTGACAGAAAAGGAAATTCTGTCTACTTCATACAAAGGAACAAATGGAAACAATGATTCCTGAGATTAATTGCTTAATTCGTTGGAGATTTGCAAGCCAACCGAAGAAGTAACCACAAGGAGACAAGACAGGCCAGCCAACTAAGTTCATCTCTGTGATGAAAGCTGTGAATTAAGCACGGAAGTAAGATATAGCATATATGGCCTTGGAATTCATAAACACTAAGAGGCATGGAACTAAAAGAAATTCCGACCGACCTCTTCCTAGAGGATCTACTTAGACTATCACCAGATCGTGAGAAGAAACTTAGAATTCATCTGGGTACTAGGAACAACACCGATTGTTATATCACAAAGTTAAGACTAATGTAGTAGTTAATGCTTTGAGTCATAAGTTTCATAGGAAGCCGAATCAAGTACGTGTTCTTAGATTAAATTACGGGTAGATTTAATGAAATAATTAAGGAATACCCAAGAAACAACAATCAAGGATGATGATGAAGGATTATAAAGAAATAATGAAGGAATCAGAAAAAGGAACTAATGGAAATTAATGATTCTATAAAGAATTCGGGTACCTATTCAAGGAAACCTGCAAGAAAGGATTCTCGAAGAAGCCCATAGAACTAAGTATTTGATACATTGTGTAAGTAATATGAGGTATCGAGGTTTGAATTACTCTAAGTATTTAATCGATTAGCAAGTTAAAGCTGAGCATTAGAACCCTTTAGGTTTACCTCAACGACATCAGTATGGAAATGAGATTGATAACAATGGATATTGTTACCAAATTACCCAAAACAAGAAACGACACAATCTGGGTGATTGTGGATCAACTAGCTAAGTCTGCTCAATCCCTACCAACGAAGGAAACCCTTTAGTATAAGACACTTAGTTAAGTCATATGGGAACAAAATAGTCTCATTACATAGAATCCTGTGATCGATTGTGTTCTCATTTCTGGGAAAATTGTTACCCGACTTATTTTGAGCAGTATGAAAGGAACACTACAAACCTAGAAAGATAAACTAAGTACATGTGTGATAAATATTGATAAGAGTAGAACTATCATTTTTCACTCATAATATTTTATCAATGCTGCCCCGTTCGAAGCACTATATGGACAAAAGTGCCGAACTCCAGTTTGCTGGGCAGAAATAGGAAAAAAGTTAATTATCAGGTCTCGAGATTGTACATGAAACCCCCGACAAGCTCACTCAAATCAAGGAAAGACTAAAAACGACTCGAGATCGCCAGAAGAGTTATGTAGACAAGCGACGCAAGCCGTTAGAATTTCAAGTTGGAGACAAAGTACTGTTGAAAGTTTCTCCTTGAAAAGGAGTAGTTCGGTTCGGTAAGAAGGGAAAGCTAGGTCCAAGGTACATAGGACCATTCCTAGTAAGCCAGCAAATAGGACCTGTTGCATATCGTTTACAACTATCAGAAGAGTTAGTCGGGGTACATGACGTGTTTCATGTATCTAATCTTAAGAAGTGGTTTATCTGATGAATCCCTGGTAGTACCTCTTCAAAATATAGAGGTAAATGAAAAGTTGAAATTTGTTGAAGAAACCCCTTCAAATAGAGGACAGAAAGGGCAAGTTCCTCAAGCACAAGAAATTGGTGCTGGTCAAAGTAAAGTGGGATTCGAAAAAAAAGAACCTGAGGACACGTGGGAACTGGAATCTGAAATGAAACAAAAGTATCCTTACCTGTTCTAGTAAATCTCGAGGACGAGATTTTAAACAAGGTGGGGAGGATGTAAGGACCTACACGAGGATGTCCTAAAACACTCCGTAAGTAAAAACCCGGACCACTGAAACCCTAACGTACATGAAAAACCAAGAAAACAAGATTTATGGTCTTCACGCGGGCCGCGTAAAGGTTAAGCATATCCTACGCGTGCCGCGTCAACATGAAGTTTGACCGGATAAGCATTCGGACCATGTGTCACCCACCTGGCAAACCTACTCGTGACACATCAAGCCTACTCGTATACTAGGGGCTCTCGCGGGCCGCGTAAAACCCTGTTAAGGCTTACGCGGGCCGCGTAAGACTCAAAATCTGGCTATAAGTAGCCTGTGCATGGGGCTTTCATTCTGTGTCGAAAACTTTTCTCAAAAACGAAGTATACTGTCTATTTTCGAAGTTTTAGGGTACCGAGGTGCTGCTACGATACAGGGTATTAACTCGATCACTGCTACATTTCTTTTCTTTCCTTCAGCTTTTATTTATAGTAAATAGTAGCTCAGGATTATACCCTTTAATCCCGAAACTCTGCTTGTTATTAGGGTAATAACTCTAATCACTAGTACGATACTTTATCCGATCGATTTAAACCAATCCGATGGATGTTTAAGTGCCGCTCAAACTCGGGCTATACTTTGTCATTCGTCGTGAATTCGATGGATGTTTAAGTATTGCACTTTGTCATTCGTTGTGAGGGTTTTTAATCTTGTGATTATCGTTAAAGTTGAATTGAGTTAATGCACTAATACGAGTTCTGTTGTATTATAACCCATAACCAGGGAGCTGCTAAGCTAGAAAACTTAGCAGTTAGGTAAGCTAAGTAAGTTAATTAATCAGCTAGATACGTTATTTAATTATTCGGCTAAGTAAATTACTTAATTAAACCGTTAAGGAAAATTAATCAGTTAAGTAAAATTAATTAATCAGCTAAGCAGGATTAATTAAGCTAAGCAGGATTAATTAAGCTAAGCAAGATTTATTAAGCTAAGTAAGTTATTTAGTTAAATGGTTAAGTAAACTTAATGGTTAAATAAAACTTAATAATTAAGAAACCTTAATAGTTAAGAAAAAACTAAATAAATAAAAGAAAACTTAATAATTAAGAAAACCTCCTAGCTAAGAAAGGAACCTACCTTACCTATAAATAGGAGCCTAGGATTTCATTCTTCCTTGCTCATTTCTTCTATTCTTTTCTCTATACGTTGGTGTTCTAACCAATAATCACCGATGCGATGTTCTGTCCGATCGATTCAGGAACCAACTAACGAATGCCAAAGTGCTGTACTTTGTGGATTTCGTTAAACGGATGCCAAAGTACTATACTTTGTGAATTTCGTTAAACGAATACCAAAGTGTTGTCTAAACAAGACTATCCTTTGTGAATTTCGTTAAGGTTCGAATCTCATGACCATCGTTAGGTTTGATTTGGTTTAACACTAGTACGTATTCCATTCTGTAAAACTAAATGTTTAACTACTCGAAACTCTACCCCGTACACTTACAATCAAAATGGATGCTTAATCATCAGAGGATTCAGAACTATAAAGTAGATGCTTAGTTATCAGAAAACGTAGAATCAAGATTATATGCTAACAAGGTGAGTCATTCTCTTTTTACCAAATTATTTCCAAAACTTTATTTGCAAAGTTATAGTTACAGGGATTAAGTCTTTGTTATCTGAAATTACTGCCAGTAAGTGGGGGGATGTGCACATTGCTACTAATTATTTATCACTTGTGGGTGAAAGGACCCAACAAGTGATATGTCCACAATCACAAGTCCGGTCAAGTGACAACTGGGTCAGCTAATTAAAAGATAGAGGCAATTGTAATCGCTCTTATGCTGTAATCTATAACAAAGTTATAATTATAGGGATTAAGTCTTGGTTATCTTAATTAAGATAGTAGCCACTGTAATCGCTCTTATGCTGTAATCTATAACAAGGTTATAATTACAGGAATTAAGTCTTGGTTATCTTAATTAAGATAGTAGCCATTGTAATTGCTCTTATGCTGTAATCTATAACAAATGTGTTTTTGTAAAACCGAATGAACTCACCAGTATTTCATTCTGACAAAATATTTTTAAAACGCGTTTCAGGTACTTACAGTAGATGGGAATAATAGTTGGATACGACACTGAAAGGCATAAAGAAGTGGCTCATCTTATTAATTAAATTAAATTAAGAAATATTGTTTTATGTAATCGGGTTTATCGTATATTAAAAGCTACCTTTGTAAAACATGGGTCTATCCCCATCAGTTTAATAAATAAAATCCGGTGTTTCTAAAACTCTGATATTTTTCCTAACTCACGGTCCTGATGAAATTTCCGCTGCAATGTTTTCAAATTAACCACCGGTACCACTTGGCTGCTCGCGGCCCCCGATTCCGTCCAGGGTGGGGTCGGGGTTCGTGACAGTTTGGCTCAAGGATCCAACCCAGATTCCCTAAGTCTCCTATCATTGCCCACCAGTGCCTCACTCTGCACCAAGTGAGAGTTGAACTTGCATCTTTCAAGAGAAATGCAAGCCCTCCACCACTTAATCTAGAGATCATTGGCAAATTTTCATATATTTATTTGTGGGTTTCTGTTCTATGTTGGAAGAGTTTCGCAACGAACTAAACCATGTCCAAAACGGAGCTAAGATAAATAAGATATCGTTGCTCAAAGTTTGGTGTTTAAAACATTGAATGCTAAAATAATGGGAAAGTGGCACATTGTCCCACATAGGAGGAGAGATGAAACTTAAAGGAGTTTTTAAGTTGGAACTCTCCATCCTTATTGTTTCATGGAAGCACACACTAAGGGGCTGTTTGGTGAATCAGAGCCTCTGACCGAATAAGAGCTTGAAATCCTCTGAATGGTTCAGCAACTCCACATATCTGAATATGCAAACAACCAGGGCCTAAGCGGAGCACCCTAACTCGCACACGCGCGCGCGTGGCGTGGGCGATGGGCGCAATGTGGCGCTTTAATGGCGTAGACATACCAGCTCACGCGCGCATGAGGTGTGCAAGCTGAAGGTGCACGCGCGCATGTAAGTGAGCTAAACCAGCGCGCGCAAGGGCCCTGCTCGCGCATGAAAGTGAGCCAAAGTGGCGCATACGCACGTGAGTGTGTAGACCTGCGCGCGCATGGCGCACGCGCCAGTCAAACTTGCGCGCGCGTGCACAGAAGCTTCCATACATTAATGACAGAGCAGTTTCATTTCAGCATTTGAAACAGACGAGTCAACGGTTTTGACTGAGAATTAAATGACGGATTAAAATGCATTGAAGACGTTTAATGCAATTTAGTTCTCCCATTTAATTTATTTTTCAGTTACGACCAGGACCTGTAGTATAAATAGGGAGCACCCCTGCTGCAGAAAAGACACCAGCAACTACACAGCTAATGCAAAAAATATTCCCCATACTTCTGGTATGTTCTTTGCTTCTTTCAAGGTAGACTTCGGGTCCTCGTGCCAGCTCCGACAGTACACATTGCTTCGGCTGTTGTATCCTGGTAAACAAAACGAGTTTTCTTGGTAGACTCGGAATTTGTTTTAAGGGCCCTGTGTTAAACACAACCCTCAGCCAAATTGTAATTTCTGTTTCTTCTTTCAGTCTTGTAATTTGATTATTTCAGTTGTAATTGTATTGTCTTTCAGCTTTCTTCATTTCTGTATTGTAATTATTTAACAAAACTGTTTTATTTTATTTAATTACGCGAACGGTTCCTACAGAAAGTGATACAATCGAACAAACTATCAAACGAAATAAAAATTCAAAACTTAACAAATCTATTGATGTGGAGCAGTGGATATGTTGTTGTAACTTGGCCGGAGGGCGCAGGTTCGCCCCGGCCTCTCTTATATCTTGGCTGTATATTTTCTTTTTAAGTAAACCAGTACATAAGAACACCAAATTGTTGAGTGTTACACTACTAGAAAATAGGGCTTTTGCCACCACTTTTTCGGTAACAAAATGGTCACAATTACCATGTTGCCACCGTTTAGCAACCGAAAGCACGGTGGCAAAAACACCCGTGTCAATTGCCCTGTTGTCACCAAATAGCTACCACTTTTATATTTTGCTACCGGATTTTTGCCACCACACAAATGGTCAAAATAATTTGCGACCGCTCCTTGTTTGCCACATGACCAGGACTTTTTGCTACCAAATTGCTACGGTTGTTTTGCCATGGTTTTGGTACGATTTAGCCACCAATATTGCCACTATTTAGCCACCAATTTGCTACCGTTTAGTTGTAGTATGGAATATTTAGCCACCAATATTGCCACCAATTTGCTACCATTTAGTTGTAGTATGGAATATTTCGTACCGATTAGCCAGCTCTTGCATTGAATATTTGCTACCATTTAGCAACCACATTGAATATATGCTACCACATCTGTTTCTGTATTTCCACATTTCCCATTTTTTTTTCTGTTGTTTTCATTACAATTACATTTCAATAAAATTGCAAAATTATATAAATACTCTCATAAAATTACCAAATCCCAAAATTATATAAAACATTTCTATTATAGTTTTTCATGTTATAAAATCATATAAAACAATTTAATAATAAATACCAACTAAAATGTTAAATAACTGGAATTATTCTAATATGATAAACATTGAAACATTCAAAACCAAGTGTTTATAACATATCTTAGAAGAATAGCTTTTAACAAAGCTTCAACTTGTGATATCCTATTGAGCAAAGTATCTTTATCCACCTTATCTTTTTCTTTCTCAGCCGACGGCCCCGCAATAATTCTATTCAACTTTTCTTCTTTTTCATCCTTTTCCTCAACAGCTCCTTGATAACCAAGTTTACCTTTTCAATCTAGAAACAACCAATAAAGAAAATCCAAAAGTCAGAATTAAAGAAAACTGATAACGGGTCAAGTTGCTTGGGGAAGAATAAAATCCAATCTTAGTTATACACTTCAAGTTTGTATAACAAGTTTACCAAATTCATTTGCTTGCTCCTACGGGGAAAAAAGGGAATAAAGAGAAGTACAAATTATTTAGATTTATTTATTTTAAGTCAACCCAACCCAACCCAACTCATATAACATACCCTATTATCGACTGCTATAGTTTTCTATCATCCAGCATGGAAAAACAGAGTAGCACATATTGAAGTTTTCTCCAACTCTTTCTTCTTACATACCCATTAATATAGTTATAACTAATGTTTTATTTCCTAAATATAATTAGCAAAATAAATAAACCAACATACCCGTTATTTTAGTTATAACTAATCTTTTTTCCTAAACATAATTAGCATAACAACTAAACTAACATGTATTATAGTTATAACTAATGCCATATTATCATTGGAGAGTTGAGACCATTAAACAGGTAGTTTTTGGTCGTCTTCTATCCTATCCGTAGACCACTAGCCATACAAGCACAATGTATCTTATAGAGATAGATAATCCCATTCATTTCTTGTTATCATAATTTAAAAGGATAGGGACTCTATTAACATAATATCAAGTGAAAAATAGTCTTCAACATCATTATTAGCTTGTAGATGGGTGGGTTGGTTCATGGGTAAAAACTGGTCTGAAACGAGTAAGTTTTTGTGTGGGCCAAAAGGGTTGGGTTGGTCGACAAACAAAACTTCTCATCTATTTTTCTATTTTTGTATATAGTTAATTAACTAATGACTAATGTATTCTAAGAGCTTTATAAAGACCCCAATGGTAAGAAGTTGGTGACTTGGTGGAACACACAAAAACAATAATAGTAATTTATTACAATCATAATATGAATATTTGAATGAATGCCTTAAGAAGATCTTAAAAATAAGATTATACTTTGAAAAAATTAACATGTTTGACCCATGTTTTTAGTTAATATTTATATTTGACCAAAATTTGAGGTAAACATACCCATCCCAATTGACCCATTTGGAACTAAGTGAACCCACACTACCACTGGTGTATGATTAGAATATGAAGTATTTTAATCCAAATTTGTTGGTTGCTCTCTAGGAGAACTTGAATAAACGACATCATTAAAAGAGCAGTGGTAACATTAAAATGAAGTCGAAAAACTTACATAGTAATTTAAGTTTGGAAAATTGAAGGTTGTGGAAATCCCCTATGCTCATGACTCCAAATTCACCAAATTTCAATCCAAAAAAATCCCGTAATTTTGACAAGCTAGGTGTCAAAAAGCTTAAATAAAGTCTAATGATTTATAAAGCTAAATATATTAAATGAATAGCGATAAATCATGCAACTATATATACTTGCATACTAACCTGTGAGCCTCCTTCACCATTATCCGATGCTTTTCCTGTATGCGAACTATCCAGTATGAAAACTCTCTTACTTTGCATAGTGACCTCCGCCACTTTTTTGACTTTGGATGACTATCATCCGGTATAGTCCATATGCTGCAAGGGAGAAATTAGCATAGTTATAGCTAATCAGCTCGGTTGCCATGGCTTTTGGTCAGCTCGCAAAGACTATCATTGGTAGTTAAACACTCTTTAGCCAACTCAGAACTGCTAACAATTAGAACTCGATAAACACCAAGTTTGAAAGTGAAAATTGGTCTAAACTTGTCAGCCCTTGAGCCTAAGAGTAAGAGTTTGTGAGGACCTTGGGAACCAGCTAAAAGATGCAAGTGACCAATTATTGGCCATGATCCAGCAGCTTCTGGTACTCCCAACCTGTTATTTAACCCATTAAACCCATTTCTTATCAGTTTAAGATGACCAAAGATAGCTAAACATAATATACTGGATACAAAGATAATGATTAATAAAAGAAAATACAAAGAAAATCCTCAGTTGGACCGGCCTAAAAAGTCATATACATTATTTACGATTAACAACCATCTCACGTAACTCATATATAAAATTCAACGTTAGATTGTTAGCTTTCTTTTGTTTTAATTCAAACAATAAAAAGTTCGTTTATTAACATTAACAGTGATAGTGATGAACCAATGAATTTATCAGTTTTTGGTGTGGTTCGGTCTCGGGTTGGGTCGTATAATAAAGATAAATCAAACTAAATTTCATATATATAACAAATGTACTTCAAACGTCATTAATAAAAAAAAGTGCATAACAGAAATTAAAACAGTATCTACGTGTTTTCATTTTTTTAAACCTAGTCATAACATTATCTATAAAGACATTTCTAATCAAGTCATTTTCATATCAAATAAAACTATTAACACTACAAGAAAACGGACTTTTATCGCGATAGTTATAAAATATGAACACACTAAAACTGCATATCAACAAATACGATAATACATGTACGTATGCATATCATATACCTTCATATGAGGAGCGGTTTTGTCCTTGTCGTTAACACCGGTCGATTCCACAATGTATTCATATCCAGTTTAGGCCCATGGGATCTCTTCCAAGTTTCTTAAATGATCTCAAAACATATTTATTCAATAAAATAGCTAACAAATATTATAATAACATACTATAACATGAAGTGGATGTTTTAAGGTTGCACCCGGAAGGAAAAACAGTCATCGCTTTCTCACCAAAAAAGAAAGGTTCTGTCATCCTTCACATGAGCTCATGGTGCTTGCA
The DNA here is from genome assembly GCA_030545235.1 of Helianthus tuberosus. Lineage (NCBI taxonomy): Eukaryota > Viridiplantae > Streptophyta > Magnoliopsida > Asterales > Asteraceae > Helianthus > Helianthus tuberosus. The sequence continues at coordinate 20,483,955 of CM060436.1, read as the reverse complement.
CTCAAACATGTAATATGCACATCAATTATAACCAAGTCAAATTCAAAGTCAACATAACTATCAACTAACAAATCCACCATCTACTGAAGTTAATTCAACCTAATTTTACACTGTTTAATATTCAAAACCCCCAAAACTCGATTATACTACGATGCAATTAGATAATAAAATTTACAAACCATGTACATCACAGAGATAAATGGGTTGTTGATAGCAACAAGCTCTACATAAACTCTCTGCAAAGCGACCCTAGCCACCAATCGACCAATTCTTCCAAACCCTAAATGAAAGTTCAATTTCGAATTTAATCACACCAAATTAATGAATCATTCCAGATTAACAACTGTAAAAAATTAAACTAAATGAAAGTGTAAAGAGTGTTAGAGCTGGTACCGTTGATTCACACAGATTCGACACAGGCTCGTTGTGGTGATGATGAAAGGGGCAGACGATCACACGTGAAGGCACGGATTCGAAACAAGACCAGATTCACGCAGATTCGAATGGTGAAGTAGCAAAACCCTAATCAATAATTATACCTTGGAATGGTGAAGTAACAAAACCCTAATATGTGGGCTGATGGAGTGATGGTTATGGTTTTTTATTTAGACCTGGAATGGTGTACAAGAGATATCAAGAGGTGATTAAAACCCTAATTAGTGGAGAGGTGTAGAAGAGATATTCAAGAGGTTATGTGAAATATGAATAAGATATGGCGCACCAGATTAAAAAAAATTGAAATAAACCTGATTAAATTTCATTGGTCGCTGATTAGGTGGCAATTTGACCACACCTTTTTATTTAGCCACGTTATTTTATAAATTATTATTTTTCTTACCAAATTGTAATGGAAATAAATGGTCACAATTTTTTTGACCGCTTAGCTACCATGCCATCTAAAATACGCCTAATTCACATTTTCGTGGAAAATTGGTGGCTAAATTTGCTACGGTTTTTTTAGGTGGCAAATTTTTGGTGGCAATTGCCCAATTTTCTAGTAGTGTTATGTGCCTTGTGTCCAAGACTTGATGCAAAACTACTATCGAGTCGGGGTCTCACTGGAAGCAGCCTCTCTATTCCTATGGGGTAAAGGTAAGGTTGTCTACATCTTACCCTCCTCACCCTATCTTAGCTTTGCTATTGATGTGATTTACTAAGTACGATGATGACGACGACATTAATTCAAATTACTAGATAAAACATGGAAATCACAATTATATTCAAAAGTTTCAACTTGTAAGGCTAGAGGGTATGGTGATGGTCCTCTAAGGGAGGATGATCCGCCACGTAGGCGCCACGTCATAGTCCTCCTAAGGATGGTCCATCCCTCAAAACTAGAGGGTATGAGAGGATGGTCATAGTCATAGTCCTCCCCACCACTTTTATGTTTTTTTATTTTTTTAATCTTCTACTTTTTTTAACATTTAACAAATAAACTAACAAAATATTTTCATTAATATTAAAAAAAATTACATAAACTTAAAAAAATCCTATACACTTATTTTTATTATTTATTCTTATTATTTATTCTTTTCAAAACAAATCATATACTTTCTTGCAAAAAAGTCAAAACAAATCATATACTTTCCTGCAAAAAAGTAAACAACCTATATGCCTACTAACTAGTAATAAGCCTATACACTTATTTTTATTATTTATTCTTTTCAATCGTCTCCCTCATCTCATCTCCCTCCTCGCTCCACCGAAATAGCAAGCTGCAATTCCGGTAAACCCTGCAACTTCCAACAACACCTAAAATATCATGTCTCTCTTCTCTTTTTAACCTAAAATAACGGCTACTTTTCAGATGGGGGCCCACATGTTTGGTCCGTCGCAAACGGCAATAATCGGACGATGGGGACGGGACGGAGGGGGGCCGGCGTGGTGTGCCGCGCGTCGCCGAACCAAGACGGAGGGGGAGACGGACCCATACCGTCCAGCCTAACTTTTAGAATGATCATTATTTCTAGGGTATTTATTGTTCATTCTTACACATTGAATTTTTCACACATATTCAGTTAGGAGCAGACGAGCAATTGCTGCTGTTAATTTGGTTGAAGGAGAAAAACGATCTGATGTGTACTTTGGGATTGCTTCCAGGTTAGGGCTTTTAAACTAAAAATTGGAAATCAGTTTTCTTTTCATATTTTTTTAAGAGTAAATTGCCATTTTAGTCTCTGAGTTTTTGTCTAAATTGTCATTTTAGCCCAAATAGTTTTTTTTTTCTCCTCTGGGTCCCTAACTTTTCCTTTTTCTTGCTATTTTGATCACATTGTTTAAGTTAGTCTAAAAACCAGGTTATAATCAGGGGTATTTTTGGCATTAAATTATTATGAGGTTTATAAATTATGTTGTAAACTACCCCTGGTTATCACTACACAACAGTTATGCCAAAAATACCCCTGGTTATAACCAAAATTTTAGACTGAGTTAGGCAATGTGATCAAAATGGTAAGAAAATGGAAAAGTCAGGGACCCATAGAAGAAAAAAAAACTATTTGAACTAAAATGGCAATTTGGACCAAACTTCAAGGACTAAAATGACAATTTACTCTTATTTTTTTAAGAAAATCACAATTTTATTGAAGTATGATTTAGATGGACGGGTCGGGTAGCCCGTTGAAAGGGTGGTTTTAAGTAAGGATCAAAACAGGCCTACTGAGTTAACAAGTAAACACCTTAAGTCCTTTTTTTTTATAAAATTTAACGCGTTGAATATTATTACGAAAAAAGAAAAATATATTTACATTAACAATCTTCATCTGTAACGACCCTCATTAAAAGTCCTATTTATATTATTAATTTGACCAATAGGAAACCCTAATTGAGACACCCAAGTGATTCTGAGCAAACCCTAAAAGTTTCATAATTTTCAGAATCAGGATCAGGGCCCCTAAAACTCAGGGGGGTATTCCCTACTTGATGATTATCTAATTTTGCGTGATGAGGAAGTTGAAATTAATTAAATCGTCGACTCAGCAAGACTGGAAACACACGTGGCAAGCAGATAGCAAATTTTGAACCCATACGATGCGCAGGGGCTTTTCTGCTACGATGCGCAGGCCTGATAAAAACCCATACGATGCGCAGGGCTTATATTGCTACGATGCGCAGGGCTGACCAAATTTCACCTATAAATAGCAGGTCTTGGCACTTGCTTTCTGGTGTTCAAACGACGAAAGAATTCGTCAAATTCCTCGAGTTATCTTCTGTATACTTCAATTAACACACACGAATCTTCAATTAAGTATAGCGGGGTGCTGCAGAACAGGGTATTAACCTAATCGCTATTACGATTCATTGTCCGATTGATCTAAGTATCCAATGAATGTTTAAGTGCCGCCCACATTAGGGTTATACTTTATCGTTCGTCATTAATTTGACGGATTGTCGTTAATTCGATAGGTAAAGTATTATACTTTATCGTTCGTTGTTAATTCAACGGATCATCGTTAATTCGATGGGTAAAGTATTATACCTTGTCGTTCGTTGTTAATTCAACGGATCATCGTTAATACGGTGGACAAAGTATTGCATTTTGACATTCATTGTGAGAATTTGATCTCGTAAGTTATCGTAAATGCTGTATTAGTTATTACCTAGTTCGTGTGCACTAGGTTACCAGGTTAAAGAAATAGGCTAAGCTCTGCTCAAATTAAATCTACAATATATATCAAGGATTATCTGTAGACTAAGCTTTGCCCGTAGAAATCTGCAATGTGAGTTCATTCTTCTTTTCTCACAGTTTGTGAGTCCATTATATTTTCTCACAGTTTTATCACCTTTTTGTGAAACAATTATATTTACAAAGATTTTACAGAATCTTAAATAATTACCAGTTATACTTACAGTAAATTAAGTTTTTATATTAACTGCTGGTATGAAAGATTTTATATATTATTTGATTCTTATTATTACTTGCCAGAAAGTTAGTTAATATTATCATGATTACAATAACAGTGGAAATTATGCATTTTACTAAGATTATATTTTAGTCTTAGTCACGTTAAAATATTAAATAATGATATTACAATTATTTAATTAACATATTTGATAAGTATAGTAATTTGACATAAATGGAGATATGTCATTTTCTGGATTAAATGGTTTTTATGCCAAAAGTAATATATTTGACAAAGAAATGTCACGGGACACAATTATGTCCAAGGACACGGGTTAAGAGAATGATCAACAGTGTTATGAATAGAAATTACTAGTTGAGACTTGAGAGAATGATCAACAGTAATATAATCTGAGTTACTAGTTGAAAGAATGATCAACAGTGACATGACCGAAAGCACTAGTTGAAAGAATGATCAACAGTGTTATAGAATCACTAGTTGAAAGAATGATCAACAGTGATATGACCAGAATCATTAATTGAAAGAATAATCAATATTGATATGATTATAGTCACAGGAATTGCCTAGTGACAGATAAAGTAAATAATAGTCAAATAGAATGATTTGATGAATTCATTAGTGGACTAGAGTAAGTCAATAAATTAATATAATTACTGTCACATTGGAACTGTCATTATTTGACAAATACTGATTGAATTGGGAAATTATAAATAAATATAAAACCTTAATACTGTAAGGTATAACAATATATATTTATAAAATGGAATGAATTCACTCAGTGTTATCGCTGACAAAATCTTTTTCAAATATTTTCAGGTAAGTGGAATAAGAGCTGGATACGACACTAAAAGGCTTCAAGAAGTGGCTTATTTTATTTAAAACAAATTAAGAAATATTGTAAACAAAATTCACTTTATAAAACATGGGTTTATCCCATCTCTTTAAATAAAATCCGGTGTTTTCTAAACTCTGATATTTTTCCTAACTCACGGTCCTGATGAAATTTCCGCTGCAACGTTTTTAAAATTAATCACCGGTACCGCTGGACTGTTCACGGCACCCGATTCCGTCCAGGGTGGGTCGGGGGTCGTGACAGAAGGTGGTATCAGAGCCAAACTCAAAGAGCCACTTGTTTAAGCTAATTAGGTGTTCTTTTTAATACCTAAACTTAAACAATAAAGTTAGGAAACTGATACAAATTAACATATGTGTTATATATATATATATATATATATATATATATATGTTAATATACACAGATAATATCCTGGAAATATTGTTTTGTTTTCTGTGATATTAAATAAGTGAAAATGTTTGCAATTCAGATGTCGAATGAAGTACCACATAATCCAGAAGTTCATGCTAATAATGAAAATCCTTTGGATAAAAATGCTATAGAAAATTTAATAGCTCAAGGAATAGCTAATGCTTTACCTTCAATAATTAAAGCTGTTAAAAATACCGTAGAACCTACCAAAGTTGTGAGTAGCAAGCATACTCGTGACGATGGTTTTAGCCATAGTGTCAATGGAGGTAATGATGACATTATCAAAACCCCATTTCCCAAGAAAAAGAAGGCGATGAATTTCGGGTGTACCTACAAAGAATTTTTAGCCTGTAAACCAACTGAGTTCGCCGGCAATGAAGGAGCTACAGCTGCTTTGCGATGGTTGGAAAAGACGGAAGCTGTTCTTACAATCAGCAAATGTGCCGAAGAAGATAAGGTGATGTATGCATCTAATCTCTTCAAGGAAGAAGCCTTAGAATGGTGGAATACAATTCTTCAGGCAAAAGGAAGTGACATGGCTTATGCCATGAACTGGGAAAAATTCAAGGAAATGACAGAAAGGAAATTTTGTCCTCCTTATGAAAAGGAACGAATAACTAACAAGTTCCTAAATCATAAAATGATAGATGTGAATTGTCGTGAATATACGACAACGTTCTTCGAATATGCAAGAATGGTACCAACTCTGGCTTCGCCAGAACCTGTACTAATTTCTCGTTATATTTGGGGATTAGTTAGCAAAATACGAGACATAGTTAAGGCCACTAGACCACAGACTATTGAAGAAGCAGTCGAGCTAGCTAACATGCTGACAGATGGTCTAATCCGCACAAGAGAAGAAAACAAGAAGAAAGAGTTAGCCCAGAAAATTTCCCTAGAATTCTACAAGAAGACAGGAACTGAGCCGTCATTGGAGCAACCTATCTGCAGAAACTGTAAAAAAAAAAAAAAGCATTCAGGAAAATGCCGTTTTAGGAAAACATCCTACTGTAACTTCTGCAAGATGACCGGACATACAGAGGAAGAGTGTAGAAGGAAAACTACTGTTTGTTTCAATTGCGGAGAAACAGGACACATTAAACCATATTGCCCTAAACTAACCAAAGCACTTGACAACAAGGCCAGAACAACAGACGGAGCTAAGAAGAACGCGCGAGCATTCGTACTTACTACGCAAGAAGCAGAAATGATTCCAAACGTAGTCGCCGATATGTAATATCTAAGTTAAGTTATTATTTGACCCTAGTACAAATAAAAGTTTATAAATAAATATATTCTGTCAAGTACTCCATCTATTCAAAACCATAACAGAATTGTTTGGTCTTCACTTTCACTGAATCATTTATTTGGTCACAATCACCTTGTGGTGACGTTTTCACAAAATTTGAAGCTTGTGCTAATCTCGTTGCATACTGGTTTAATTATTCATTTCTATTGAATCCGTTTTGTTGATTATTCTATAAAATCAATCTTAACACAATCATGTGCTAAGATAATGATACACAATTTCATTCCATATCTCAGTGTATCTCTTAAAAGATTTTTATATCAACAAATCGAGCGTTTGTTTTATCATCTTTGATCGAAAAACATTATTCAAAGTATTTCGATTTCAATCCTACTCGATTTATTGGAAACATTCGGATTTACTTCATTTGATTTAAAGCATGGTGAAATTTGTTTCATTCACCGCTACTATTTTCAAATTACTATGACACCTTGTGGTGACATTTTCTTTAATTTGAATCTTGAGATAATCTCATTTTCACTCCTGATGAACGAATTTTAATTTCTGTTGGTTCATTATCTTAAACAGTCTTAATACAATTATGTGTTAAGATAAGTGTACACAAATTCATATCATATTCCGGTGTACTTCTTAACGTTTCTTTCATCATTTATCAAAAATTTTATACTATTCATTTGTTCTTTTCATTTGAAAATATATTCGAACTGAATATCCAAAATTTCTTCATTAGAGCTTTCAGTTGATTACACGGTGAAATTGTTCAGTCACCGTAATTATTGACTTATTTCAATCCTTACGACACCTTGCGGCGTTGTTATAAACTTGTAGCTTCGGCTAATCATAAGCATACGAATCATTCAAAATCACGTATGTATTTCGTTTGACTCATCATTTGAAAGTAGTCTTGATGCAATTATGTATTAAGACAATGATACACTAAATTCTATTGTATTCCAGTGTATCCTTGCAAATTCAATAATGTCAACACACTGATTTTTCTTTTATTATAATTCGATAGTTGACAATTTATTTTCGTGCTTCTATTTCATTTTGAGATTGTTGATTCTGAATCTTCTTCAGTTGTCAATCAAAGTAAGCTTTCTTTTGACAAAAGAATTTTTATTTGATTCTAAAAATTCTTCACATTCATTTTAAATATCTATTTGATTATATATCTTTCGGATTGAACCTAGTCACATTGGAAATTATATCATTTCATCTTATTCGTTTGACATTGATTTATTGAATTAATTCAGTTGAACCTTTGAAATCCTACCTATTGTACAACTTATATTCACAAAATTCGATTCTGTGTCATCTACCTTAATATTATTTTTATTGACTAGAATATGACATAAGTCTAAAAGAAATATCATAACCCAAATACACTTGGAAGCTGGAACCTGAGATGAAGAAAAAGTATTCTTACTTATTCCAGCAAATCTCGAGGACGAGATTTTTATTAAGGTGGGGAGAATGTAACGACCCTCATTAAAAGTCCTATTTATATTATTAATTTGACCAATAGGAAACCCTAATTGAGACACCCAAGTGATTCTGAGCAAACCCTAAAAGTTTCATAATTTTCAGAATCAGGATCAGGGCCCCTAAAACTCAGGGGGGGTATTCCCTACTTGATGATTATCTAATTTTGCGTGATGAGGAAGTTGAAATTAATTAAATCGTCGACTCAGCAAGACTGGAAACACACGTGGCAAGCAGATAGCAAATTTTGAACCCATACGATGCGCAGGGGCTTTTCTGCTACGATGCGCAGGCCTGATAAAAACCCATACGATGCGCAGGGCTTATATTGCTACGATGCGCAGGGCTGACCAAATTTCACCTATAAATAGCAGGTCTTGGCACTTGCTTTCTGGTGTTCAAACGACGAAAGAATTCGTCAAATTCCTCGAGTTATCTTCTGTATACTTCAATTAACACACACGAATCTTCAATTAAGTATAGCGGGGTGCTGCAGAACAGGGTATTAACCTAATCGCTATTACGATTCATTGTCCGATTGATCTAAGTATCCAATGAATGTTTAAGTGCCGCCCACATTAGGGTTATACTTTATCGTTCGTCATTAATTTGACGGATTGTCGTTAATTCGATAGGTAAAGTATTATACTTTATCGTTCGTTGTTAATTCAACGGATCATCGTTAATTCGATGGGTAAAGTATTATACCTTGTCGTTCGTTGTTAATTCAACGGATCATCGTTAATACGGTGGACAAAGTATTGCATTTTGACATTCATTGTGAGAATTTGATCTCGTAAGTTATCGTAAATGCTGTATTAGTTATTACCTAGTTCGTGTGCACTAGGTTACCAGGTTAAAGAAATAGGCTAAGCTCTGCTCAAATTAAATCTACAATATATATCAAGGATTATCTGTAGACTAAGCTTTGCCCGTAGAAATCTGCAATGTGAGTTCATTCTTCTTTTCTCACAGTTTGTGAGTCCATTATATTTTCTCACAGTTTTATCACCTTTTTGTGAAACAATTATATTTACAAAGATTTTACAGAATCTTAAATAATTACCAGTTATACTTACAGTAAATTAAGTTTTTATATTAACTGCTGGTATGAAAGATTTTATATATTATTTGATTCTTATTATTACTTGCCAGAAAGTTAGTTAATATTATCATGATTACAATAACAGTGGAAATTATGCATTTTACTAAGATTATATTTTAGTCTTAGTCACGTTAAAATATTAAATAATGATATTACAATTATTTAATTAACATATTTGATAAGTATAGTAATTTGACATAAATGGAGATATGTCATTTTCTGGATTAAATGGTTTTTATGCCAAAAGTAATATATTTGACAAAGAAATGTCACGGGACACAATTATGTCCAAGGACACGGGTTGAGAGAATGATCAACAGTGTTATGAATAGAAATTACTAGTTGAGACTTGAGAGAATGATCAACAGTAATATAATCTGAGTTACTAGTTGAAAGAATGATCAACAGTGACATGACCGAAAGCACTAGTTGAAAGAATGATCAACAGTGTTATAGAATCACTAGTTGAAAGAATGATCAACAGTGATATGACCAGAATCATTAATTGAAAGAATAATCAATATTGATATGATTATAGTCACAGGAATTGCCTAGTGACAGATAAAGTAAATAATAGTCAAATAGAATGATTTGATGAATTCATTAGTGGACTAGAGTAAGTCAATAAATTAATATAATTACTGTCACATTGGAACTGTCATTATTTGACAAATACTGATTGAATTGGGAAATTATAAATAAATATAAAACCTTAATACTGTAAGGTATAACAATATATATTTATAAAATGGAATGAATTCACTCAGTGTTATCGCTGACAAAATCTTTTTCAAATATTTTCAGGTAAGTGGAATAAGAGCTGGATACGACACTAAAAGGCTTCAAGAAGTGGCTTATTTTATTTAAAACAAATTAAGAAATATTGTAAACAAAATTCACTTTATAAAACATGGGTTTATCCCATCTCTTTAAATAAAATCCGGTGTTTTCTAAACTCTGATATTTTTCCTAACTCACGGTCCTGATGAAATTTCCGCTGCAACGTTTTTAAAATTAATCACCGGTACCGCTGGACTGTTCACGGCACCCGATTCCGTCCAGGGTGGGTCGGGGGTCGTGACATCATCTTTCAATAAAAACAACCTAGGTGGTATTTTACTTTAAAAATAGACTTTGGATGATCTCAACCCTCAATGGACATGTTCTTTTCATAATTTATAACTCTCGCCTGATCCGTTTGTGATAAACACAATTCCTTTCATAAGTCAGTTTTTTTTTGGGGTAATAGGCATATCCTGGCAATTTTTTTTAATAAAAAGAATAAAAAATACACCTTTAATTCCTTTCTTAATTAATACAGAATTATGGATTTCTAATATACCAAAGGGTTTGTAGCCTGGAAGGTTTGAGGTGTGTAGATTGAGGGTTCTAGACTTCTAGCACTATGTGGACACTGGTGTAGATTTAGGAGTAGGTTTAGAGGGTGTGTGAGTTAGGCGTTTAAAAAAAATGTGTATGGGGTATAAAAGGTTGTTTATAATGATTGTTATAAAAACTAGGTTATTTGCTCTTCACATCAGTTGCAATTTTATTCCGGAGGCAAAGCATAGTATTTTTAGTCATATGATACTTTTTTTTCCTACTATGACGCCTCATTTTAACCCGAACCTATTTTGGTCAGAACCTGTTTTTGACCCGTACTTATGTTACAGTTGTGGAGAATATGCCCCAGCCTCTTCAAGATGGTTATTTGCTCATCCACTACTCCTTGATTGAGTTTCACAATATCAACTTTTGACAATATTAAGAGGAACTTATTAACTTAAAACCACTATTGGAACTCAAATTCAAGAACCATATTCTGAGGATCAAAGCTTTGTCAAGGGTAACATGCCTAAAAGAAAGACATGATGGAAGATAAGCATAAGACGGGTGATGTCACACCCCAAATTTCCACGTGTTACCAGTGGGCCCGGTAGGGGAGTAACGTGACGTGGTTGGCAACATCATAGTCAAACAACACAATATATAAATGCACAGCGGAAGCAAAAGGATAAATATATTACAAATCCGTAATAGTGTAACATCAAAGTATTACAACGGAAGTAAAGGATCCACAGACGGATCGCAAATAGAATAACATTGTTCAACAGACTTTAGGCATCTAAGCTTGCGAGACTCTTTATTGATGCTAGGAGTTGCCAGCCAATTCCAATTAGTACCTGCACTTAGCCTTTTTGGAAAATACGTCAGTTTACACTGGTAAATACAATCAACCGACTCATTTTGAAAAGAGTTTAAGAAAATGCATTTAAGGCACAAGGCACAAATATTATTTTATAACTTGGGATACTTATCTAATATATAAACTTGTACAGGATTTACATGTTCCTTATGCGTTCAGTAGCCCGGATCGAGCCGGGTTAAAGATCAATTAACACACCACTTTAATTATGAGACACTGACAGGTGTACGCCTACACCTGAGTGCTAAGGTCGTGGCCATTTCGTAAAATGATGCCAGGGATATCCGGGACACGGTCATTAACCCCCCAAAGGCTTTAAGCAACAAAACAAATTAAACGGAGACATCTCAATCACTTAACCATAATAAGATTAAATATTCGACGCCCGACCAAGCGGTATTTTATATACCGTACCCCAAGCCCGTATAGGGAAATAAGTCAAAAGTATTTACCTGAGCTAAATATAAATTCAATCCCAGCCGTATCAATCAGCAAGTACAGATAGCTTTTACTGGGCTCCTAAATCTGGAACGGAGGTTTTTAATAACCTATTAGAATCCTAACGGGTCTTTAATTAAGCCTTGACTTAGACCGGTTAGTTTTCAAGAGGGAGATACGGTTTAAACGCATGATTAAGCGAAGACCGGATAGAATGTGATTTAGACCCGACAAGTTTGAAGACTTGCTTAATATGGGTATTTCATACACATTCTGGATTTTGAGATAAAACCGATAAGGTTTGACCCGTTTCGGCTAATTTATATAAACTAGTTACATAAACCGAACCGAACGCGTATGAGGCGTAACGGGTAACCATAAGAGTCCTAAATAGGTTTCCTAAGTTAACATGCCTTAAATATGTCATGATATCAGTAGGATACCTTCCGTTATGCCCAAAACGAGTTTAATCTCATATTAAGCCCCTTAGGGGTATTTTGGTCATTTTAAAGATTATATAAGGAATTTATTAAGCTTCTGTGATACGGGTCTGATTTAATCAGAAAAATTATTTATTTTAACAGATTATAACATTTGGTAATAAGTTTTATATGTTAAAATAGTTTTAAACCCAAACTACGCGTTAAATACGCGTATAAAGCCGTTTTAAGCGATGTACGGTTTAAAATATGATTCTGAGTTTTCTGATTAAATAAACAGGCTCAAAACACTCTATTTAACTTTTAAAATCAGTAGCAATTGGATTGGCACCATTTGGACTTGTAAAACTCATTTTATGGCCGAAAGGGGCATATTCGGTATTTACCGAATTAAGGCGCTAATCCAAGCTTACGATCAGTTTAAAAATAATTAAAAATCTTCAAAAATCCCAAAATATTATTTAACATCAGTGAGGAAAAGTTTTGGTGCCGAAAATCGGGTTTAGATAGGCTATGCGTTAATCGCGCCGATTAATTAATAAAAACTTATAATTTACGCAAATGCGCATATCTCCTAATCTAGACCTCCGATTGACGTGAAAATTTACAGACATGATTAATAATCAGTAACTAAGATTATTTTATTTTCATATCTCCAAAAATCTCGTTTTATGATCATAAGGGCATTACGGTCAATATTTAGGCGATTAACGGAAACATCCGACGATTAGGGATTCGAGTGGTATAAACGCAGAGGCTTATACACACATGTAAATAGGTCCTAATGGAACCTTAAGGCATGTCTAAACCTATATAAATCAGGTCAGAACCGAGGTCAACGCAAAAGTCAAACTTTTGCGTCCTTCGGCTTCGAATCGGTTCTAAATAGAAAGTTGTCGAATCAAACAAGCGTAGACAAGTTTTTATACTTATTTTCAGTTTATATGAGTGTTAAAACAGATTATACGCCTTCTGGATCATTAAATTTGCATTAAACGATTCTGTTGACTTTTTCGGAACATGTTTGACTCGTCAAACGACATAGTTAGGATTAAAATCAGTGAGAGCCCTTTTAGGGTTTTATTATCCATATAAATACCAACTTATAACAACTTTCGATTCGACAATTCTCTGGACCGTTTGTGATTTATCGCTAAGTCAAACCGTAGTTACGACGGTTTGATTTCTAGGCTATAAACGATGTAAAACTGAATCGAGAAGGATCAAGAGCACTTACACACGTCTAATGGATGATATGGAATGTTTGGATCAGTTCTTGAGCTCCTCAAAATGACCAGAAGTTGAATGCAAGAGTGAATGATCATAGATGCAAAGAATGTGTCTTATAAATGGATTCAAACACCATAGATGATCAACACATAAGTCTAGGGGTGTTACAATATCATCCACATGTGTCCTACATGCTAAAAACCAGTTTAGCAAGCCCATAGAATCGAATACTTGCCCCTTAAGTCGGTTACAAGCTTCAACAGGCAGCTGCCTGTTTTTTCGCAACTGGGCATGCCTTACGCATCGTAGGGGTTTAAGCCCTACGATGCGCAGGGCATCATACGATGCGCAGCAACATCAAGCCTACGATGCGCAAGCCTACAATCAGCCTTCTTTAATTTGCAATTTAGTCCCTGGTCCCTCGAAACATCGCTTTCATAGTATTTCTTGCATTTTAAGGCTTTGATATTAACATATAGGGGCTCTAAGACTTATACCCACTTTGTCAAGCCCTCGGGTAACTTTGTGATCACCCGAAAAGCCCTAAATTTCAATGTTGACGGTTCTAACCCTTGCACAAGAATTTTATCACAACTTTCTCATACGATAACGAAACTTCATGAAATTTTTGTGGTACATTCTAGTGAGCATAATTAATCGTTACAAAGCTTCGGGTTTGTCAAAAGGTCACTCAGAGGTATAACTTAAACATGTTGGCACATTTAACCCCTGTAGTTTGTAATCTCTCACTTTCCTTCACAATTTGCTTCGTATGATCCAAAATCCATTCGTTTAAGGTTATAAACATCATGTAGGGTTATTGTAAAGTATATTTATCCATTGTTGACGTTTTGAACCCTTATATTTACACAGTTTCATTGTTTGTCAACTTTAGTCCTTCAAGAACATTCTTTCACACGTTCAAACCTATGACACGTGTCAACACATTATAGGACGCAAATTTTCGGGGTGTTACATCCTCTCCCCCTTAAAAGAAATCTCGACCCCGAGATTTAATGGAATAGATGAGTGTACTTTTCTTTCATCGTGGACTCAACCTCCCACGTATACTCGGGACCTCTACTGGCATCCCATTTGAACTTTACAATTGGTACTGGCTTCCTTCGAAGCTTCTTAACCTGTCGATCCTCAATCGATATAGGATGTTTATCTCATCGTGAATCCGCATACCAATTTGTGATAGTGCTTCTTGACTTATTGGCGGAACACCTCCTTCAGTCACTAGTGTGCAATGTATTTCGAGCTCCGCCAAACCACTTAAATAGGTTTTAGCTTACAAGTTACTCGATCTTGTTACATTCGATTTCCTTCAAATGATTTCCATATTTTCCGAGCTTAACTAGCCTAATAATTTAACAATTTTGGTACACCCTTCCTGGGTGATATCTTTTGTTAAACCATATTCCTTAACAAGAACTTAGGAAGTTTGCTATTTTCATAACTCCTCGATTTCCTGCCGTATACTGGCAACCTATAATCGATTATGGATTTGTATGATCTTATTTGTTGTCCCCCAGGCAACTTTCAGATCTTGATAATTGGACATACCCATTCTCTATCTAAAACTAGACATTTAACACTCCATCTATACAAGGTCTCCCAAGGAGTAACCTTAATACTTACATAACCATTATTATAGAAAAGCTTTATTTTTAAGGTGAGATGGTTATTCCAACCACTGCTTAGCTAATGTTTAGGGAATAGCTAATCCTTGCCATTAGTCGAACAGATCGACGATCCTGGGTAGGTAATAGCGATTCTTAATTGTTGCCTAAATAGGGTTGTGGTGATCAATGCATAAGCAAGATGAACCGTCTTTCTTATTTACTAAAAATCGGTGTTCTTAGAACTTTGAATGTTGGCTTTATGACACCTTCTCTAAAAACTTATCGATTTGGCTCTTAGTTCTTCCTATTCTGTTGGTACTAACAGATATAAGGCTTTTACAATTATTGTAGCCCTAAGTGGGATGTTTGTCCTAACATCCTCTTGCCTCTAAAAAGGTAAACATGGTAATCCTTATAAATAAGATAATTATGACACACAGAGATGGTAGAGATGTCTGTAGTTTCAGGCTTTTGATTCATCCGTTGATGTCGATGTCAGATACATGACACATTCTCTTTACAATAGCCAAGATATCTTAAGTAGAGATACTTATAAGGACATTTTATATTGGATATCTTCTTTGAATACTACTAGCCGACTTTAGCACAATACGACCATTGGGATATCTTAGGGGTTCCATGTATTAAACCTCCATACTGATCAGGCATGGAAATAATCTATGGGACACCCTACGATACGCCAATTCCTCATATGGCACTTTTATCAAACATAGTTTGGCATTCGCAGGTGACAGAAAACAATGAGAAAATAGTTAAAAAATAACATAGGTTGTCGTACCCTATGCGAAGAAAGAGTACTCTTCGATTTTTATCACTATATTGAGTCCTTAAGTATGCAACCAAAAGTTTGCTATAAGGATATTAGAGAAGTGATTTCTAATAGATATTAATATCAATATAGGATTTGTTGGAGCATTTTCGACGTAACATCGTCACTTTCTACCAGGCATTAAATGACCGGAGTCTTAATCAGGTGGAGACAACAGTTCTCAACCTTTATCATTCATAACATATTTATATGTGCCAATATCAAATAAGTTTCTGCATAAACTGTTTGATAAGGAAAGGTACATATTATACTATTATTGTTCTGCATCATTTCTTGGGCGTTCATCCTGACAACTCGTGCGTTTGTTCTCGCGGCCTACTCGGGCTTCTTCGCGTACCTAGGGCAGTTGGTCTTTATGTGCCCTTTCTCGTTGCAGTTGTAGCAGGTTGCATCCTTTATCTTCTTGCACTCTATCGTCTTGTGGTCTTTAGACTTGCATAACCCACATGCAGGTGATCCTGATTGAGACTGGGTCTCAAGCCTGCATTTTCCAAAGTGGCGTTTTTGGCAAGTCGAGCACCTTGGCTTTCCCTCTGTTCGCTGATTACCCTTGTTAGATCCAGACTTAATTGCTTTTCCCTTGGCAGCCGTAGGGCAATTAGTACTGATATGGCCCTTTTCGCCGCAGCCATGACAGTTTGCATTCTTTATATCCCTACATTCGTGGGACTGGTGGCCAGCTCTTTTACAGATGCCACATTGCTTTATCTTTTGATTTGATCGACACTGCCCCCAGTGTCTTCTTTTGCAGGTTTTACATTCGGGTTTTTCACCTGACTGTTGGTTGTTTTTCAATCCCTTGCATTCATGGGTCTTGTGATTCCTCTCTTTACAGATACCACATCCCCTGATCTGTTCATATATACATTTACTGTAGTGCCTCTTCTTCCCGCAAATCTTACATTTGGGTTTAGCCTCCTTTGGCTTGGACTGGTTATAGTTTAAACCGGTCTTACCCTTTTTACAAGTTTGCATTGGGGTATTATTGCCCTTTCACTTGTGATCTTTCAGTACACGATCCACAACGTTATTTATGGCTGTATTTAACACAGCCTTTAACTCGGTGCTCGTTATGTTCAGTCTTACATCCTTATTCTGATCAACTGGGCGATTGTGAGCTTCAGAGGAGTCAGTCATGGTGAAGTTTTGAGGCTACAAACCAAGAAGTAATAATTTGCTTTAAGTATATGGCGAATTGTCGAATTTAATGACTAATTAGCCATGGTGTAAATAAACCATATAGGCCAATAGATAGTACTTAAGTTAATTGATTATGTTCTGCCTAGGTTTTTTTTTTTTAAGTAAACCATCATTGGCTTGTAAACAGAATATAATCCTTCATATTTATTAGACAGAGGACATAAATCACGACTGTCAATGTCATATTGACATTTTATATAGCACAAGAGCTTGTTCCCAAGGACTCTTGATGGCACAGGGGCCTTGTCATTAGGGAAAAATCTAAAACATAATCGATGATTCCTTTGGATCGGAAAATTCCATAGTTCATTGTCTTGACAAGACTTTATGAAATAATAACTATCTTTTCATATATACACCTTTTTCCATAGGTACACATCCCAAATGGATGTTTTGATGCGTACATCTTGCTCAACGTTTACCAGTCATGATTCCTATTGATCACTTACCCTAGCTAAGAGATATAGAAAAATCCTAATATAGGGATGACAAGTGTGATTTTATCGTATCACTGTTGTCGGGAGTGTCAACACATTTTAAAGTGTTAACAATGATCTGAATCTCTTTTTAACCAGGTTTTACCATCTTAGCAAGGTCTACAATAACATTCAAGCTAGGTCAAACCTTTTAAGATTCTCTTTTAATATTTACTGACAGGAGGAGAATGATATTAATCTTATTCAGGATGTTCACTTATTAATCCTAAATTATAAGTTAGTAATAGTACAAAAGGCTTAGTCAAGTAGACGAGTTTAATTTATAAGCCATGATTTCAGAGAATCAAAGCATTTAGGTTTGAACATAGTTCATTATCTTTCCTGGACAGAGAGTCAAAGACTACTACTGTCGTTGTCAAATTGACGATACAATATGGCCCGTAGGCGGATCAATTGACATTACAAAACGATGTTTTTAGAAATTAATAATCATCACACTGATGATTGTAGTCATGATAATATTGATCATATTGACTATGAGGCTTGGGCAAAGCCCACTACCTTAGACAGGAACCCTAAGAGTTACAACTGTCATTGTCGTATTGACAATATTATAAAGTATAGCCAGTAGGCACTTCATCACTTAGGATGTCAATAATATGATCATCATATTGATGATATTAGTAATGATCACATTGATCATATAGATTAATAGGCTTGAGCATAGCTCACTACCATAGACAAGGAATCATAAAGATCACAATGTCAGTGTCTCAGATGGACAATACGTTATAGCCCGCAGGCACTTCCCTTCCAAGGAATGGTTATAATATGATCATCTTATAGGGTGATATAAGCTATGATTTCTAAATCAATAGACTAGATAAGAATATTGGAAAAATCCAATATTTTAAAAATAAAAGTGCAGAGTTGCCCTAAGCGGGACTTGAAAGGAATAATGTTGTCCTCGAAGGACCGAAAGAAATAAATACGTCCTTATAAGGATTATTAAGGAAACGATTTTTAGCAAAAGGAGTTTCTTCTTCATTTTATTTCTGAATGCCTTCTTCTTGGTTGCATGTTTTATCCTAGCCGCTGTACGAAGGTCAGCAAATCAAGGCTCCTGGTGTGGAGAATTATTATTACGGCTTCTTCGCTTGGCGACGTATCCAAATTATAAAAATTTTGGAAGCAGAAATTCCAGATAAGGATTGAGAACATTCCTATGTTAAGTCTAGACTCAGAAGATTTAGAAATGTGCAATTGTGTCATTGAGATTAAACACAAAAGATAGTGTTTAATTCACTCAATGTTGGCTCTGATACCAACCTGTCACACCCCAAATTTCCACGTGTTACCAGTGGGCCCGGTAGGGGAGTAACGTGACGTGGTTGGCAACATCATAGTCAAACAACACAATATATAAATGCACAGCGGAAGCAAAAGGATAAATATATTACAAATCCGTAATAGTGTAACATCAAAGTATTACAACGGAAGTAAAGGATCCACAGACGGATCGCAAATAGAATAACATTGTTCAACAGACTTTAGGCATCTAAGCTTGCGAGACTCTTTATTGATGCTAGGAGTTGCCAGCCAATTCCAATTAGTACCTGCACTTAGCCTTTTTGGAAAATACGTCAGTTTACACTGGTAAATACAATCAACCGACTCATTTTGAAAAGAGTTTAAGAAAATGCATTTAAGGCACAAGGCACAAATATTATTTTATAACTTGGGATACTTATCTAATATATAAACTTGTACAGGATTTACATGTTCCTTATGCGTTCAGTAGCCCGGATCGAGCCGGGTTAAAGATCAATTAACACACCACTTTAATTATGAGACACTGACAGGTGTACGCCTACACCTGAGTGCTAAGGTCGTGGCCATTTCGTAAAATGATGCCAGGGATATCCGGGACACGGTCATTAACCCCCCAAAGGCTTTAAGCAACAAAACAAATTAAACGGAGACATCTCAATCACTTAACCATAATAAGATTAAATATTCGACGCCCGACCAAGCGGTATTTTATATACCGTACCCCAAGCCCGTATAGGGAAATAAGTCAAAAGTATTTACCTGAGCTAAATATAAATTCAATCCCAGCCGTATCAATCAGCAAGTACAGATAGCTTTTACTGGGCTCCTAAATCTGGAACGGAGGTTTTTAATAACCTATTAGAATCCTAACGGGTCTTTAATTAAGCCTTGACTTAGACCGGTTAGTTTTCAAGAGGGAGATACTGTTTAAACGCATGATTAAGCGAAGACCGGATAGAATGTGATTTAGACCCGACAAGTTTGAAGACTTGCTTAATATGGGTATTTCATACACATTCTGGATTTTGAGATAAAACCGATAAGGTTTGACCCGTTTCGGCTAATTTATATAAACTAGTTACATAAACCGAACCGAACGCGTATGAGGCGTAACGGGTAACCATAAGAGTCCTAAATAGGTTTCCTAAGTTAACATGCCTTAAATATGTCATGATATCAGTAGGATACCTTCCGTTATGCCCAAAACGAGTTTAATCTCATATTAAGCCCCTTAGGGGTATTTTGGTCATTTTAAAGATTATATAAGGAATTTATTAAGCTTCTGTGATACGGGTCTGATTTAATCAGAAAAATTATTTATTTTAACAGATTATAACATTTGGTAATAAGTTTTATATGTTAAAATAGTTTTAAACCCAAACTACGCGTTAAATACGCGTATAAAGCCGTTTTAAGCGATGTACGGTTTAAAATATGATTCTGAGTTTTCTGATTAAATAAACAGGCTCAAAACACTCTATTTAACTTTTAAAATCAGTAGCAATTGGATTGGCACCATTTGGACTTGTAAAACTCATTTTATGGCCGAAAGGGGCATATTCGGTATTTACCGAATTAAGGCGCTAATCCAAGCTTACGATCAGTTTAAAAATAATTAAAAATCTTCAAAAATCCCAAAATATTATTTAACATCAGTGAGGAAAAGTTTTGGTGCCGAAAATCGGGTTTAGATAGGCTATGCGTTAATCGCGCCGATTAATTAATAAAAACTTATAATTTACGCAAATGCGCATATCTCCTAATCTAGACCTCCGATTGACGTGAAAATTTACAGACATGATTAATAATCAGTAACTAAGATTATTTTATTTTCATATCTCCAAAAATCTCGTTTTATGATCATAAGGGCATTACGGTCAATATTTAGGCGATTAACGGAAACATCCGACGATTAGGGATTCGAGTGGTATAAACGCAGAGGCTTATACACACATGTAACTAGGTCCTAATGGAACCTTAAGGCATGTCTAAACCTATATAAATCAGGTCAGAACCGAGGTCAACGCAAAAGTCAAACTTTTGCGTCCTTCGGCTTCGAATCGGTTCTAAATAGAAAGTTGTCGAATCAAACAAGCGTAGACAAGTTTTTATACTTATTTTCAGTTTATATGAGTGTTAAAACAGATTATACGCCTTCTGGATCATTAAATTTGCATTAAACGATTCTGTTGACTTTTTCGGAACAAGTTTGACTCGTCAAACGACATAGTTAGGATTAAAATCAGTGAGAGCCCTTTTAGGGTTTTATTATCCATATAAATACCAACTTATAACAACTTTCGATTCGACAATTCTCTGGACCGTTTGTGATTTATCGCTAAGTCAAACCGTAGTTACGACGGTTTGATTTCTAGGCTATAAACGATGTAAAACTGAATCGAGAAGGATCAAGAGCACTTACACACGTCTAATGGATGATATGGAATGTTTGGATCAGTTCTTGAGCTCCTCAAAATGACCAGAAGTTGAATGCAAGAGTGAATGATCATAGATGCAAAGAATGTGTCTTATAAATGGATTCAAACACCATAGATGATCAACACATAAGTCTAGGGGTGTTACAATATCATCCACATGTGTCCTACATGCTAAAAACCAGTTTAGCAAGCCCATAGAATCGAATACTTGCCCCTTAAGTCGGTTACAAGCTTCAACAGGCAGCTGCCTGTTTTTTCGCAACTGGGCATGCCTTACGCATCGTAGGGGTTTAAGCCCTACGATGCGCAGGGCATCATACGATGCGCAGCAACATCAAGCCTACGATGCGCAAGCCTACAATCAGCCTTCTTTAATTTGCAATTTAGTCCCTGGTCCCTCGAAACATCGCTTTCATAGTATTTCTTGCATTTTAAGGCTTTGATATTAACATATAGGGGCTCTAAGACTTATACCCACTTTGTCAAGCCCTCGGGTAACTTTGTGATCACCCGAAAAGCCCTAAATTTCAATGTTGACGGTTCTAACCCTTGCACAAGAATTTTATCACAACTTTCTCATACGATAACGAAACTTCATGAAATTTTTGTGGTACATTCTAGTGAGCATAATTAATCGTTACAAAGCTTCGGGTTTGTCAAAAGGTCACTCAGAGGTATAACTTAAACATGTTGGCACATTTAACCCCTGTAGTTTGTAATCTCTCACTTTCCTTCACAATTTGCTTCGTATGATCCAAAATCCATTCGTTTAAGGTTATAAACATCATGTAGGGTTATTGTAAAGTATATTTATCCATTGTTGACGTTTTGAACCCTTATATTTACACAGTTTCATTGTTTGTCAACTTTAGTCCTTCAAGAACATTCTTTCACACGTTCAAACCTATGACACGTGTCAACACATTATAGGACGCAAATTTTCGGGGTGTTACAGGTGAGATAAACATAAAGTGGTAATTCAGAAGTGTACGGTCGTGTATAGTTTTTAACATTTTTAGTTTCGACACATTTCATTATAATGCCGTTCAAACCGCTCGCCGCTCGTCGCTCGCTCGACGCTCGTTCGGAAATTGCTCGGAAAATGCTCGTTCGATTTGACGCTCGGTTATAAACGAGTCGCTCTGCTCGGTTTGGTTTGTAAACGAGCCAAGCATGAGCAAAGGTCCGCTCGGCTCGGTTCGGCTCGAATTATTATTTTTAATTAGTACATACATACATATACATAAACACATACATATATAAACATGTATATACACATATATATACACAAATATAAATTAAATTTATAGTTTTATATATACCACTCTATTATATTGTGATCCACTATATACAAATTTACAACTACATCTATTCGTACTAGCCCAATCACGCCAATAAAAAAATTAATATCAAAACTAAAATTTAAAATTTAAACCCTAAACCTATAAACGACAGTCTGCTCATCGCCTCAATGTTTCATGCCGTTACCCTAAGTCGATCTTCTCCGGCTCTCAACGTCATTGTTCGTGCAATATGACTATCGCCTCGTCGGCAACAACATTGTTATTCATAAGAAAAATATATGCCATGAACTGTGCCTATTTTTAAAGACATAAAAACTTGAGACCCAACATTGTCACTATCTCTCTCAACAAATTTAAATTTGCGACACGGTTGTCTAAATCGCTCGAACTTCGCTCGACGCTCGCTCGGAATATTTACTGCTCGGAAACTGCTCGCTTGATTTGAGGCTCGATTTTAAATGAGCCGCTCCGCTCGGTTCGGTTTGTAAACGAGCCAAACACGGGCAAAGGTCCGCTCGGTTCGGCTCGGCTCGTGAACAGCCATTTAGCTTATGACTCGTTTTACATGTTTCATTTTGATGCACCAATTGTGTACAATTGATGTGTTTCATATTAGTTCACATAATATGTGTTTTTTTATTCACTTTTTTTTTACTTGTTTGGAATGTTATATTTTTTTGACCTGCATTTACCCATTTTATTGTAGTTTTCCTTGCTTCGAGCTGTTTCATTTTAATGCAACATATTAGGACATTTTTAATCGGATTCATTTTAGTTAAGTAATTGTGACATGTTTGACCTTTTTCATTTTAATGTAACATTTAATACGTTTTAGGGGGCTGTTTGCTTACCTCTTAATGAGACTCTTAATGGTTCAGACCTCTTACTGGTTCAACACTTAATTGGTCAGACTGTTTGTTTCACGAGCAAATTTCTGACTGGTTTAGACATTTGCCTCTGAATGGTTAAGCATTATACAGAGTCTGAATGGTTAAGACCTCTAATCTGAATTGGTCAGATATTTGCCTCTGAACGGTTAAGCATTATACTGTCTCTTAATGGTTCAGACCTCTTACGGGTTCAGCACTTAATGATTCAGACCTCTTACTGGTTCAACACTTAACCATTCAGAAGTTGCCAAACAACCCCTTATTTTAGTTAGCAAGTTGTGATCAATATGGCGTGTTTTAATTTATGCCGCTACATTTTGGCGTGTTTTATTTTAGTTTTCTATATGATTCACTCATACGATCTTGATATAGGGTTGTCACGAGCCTACTTGAACCGAGTTAGGGAAAGCTACGATTTGAAACCGAGTTGAAATCTTAGCTCAAGCTCGGCTTGGTTTTTAACCGAGCCAGCTGGGCTCGGTTCGGTTTGGCTCTAATTTAAAAATAAACATTAATACATAGCTTTCAAAATTCAATAGTCTAAGATATCATTCAATAATTCAAAATGACATATCCAAAAAAAAGTTTAGCCTATGAAGAAACACAGAACAAATTTGGTAATTAGTTTGGGATTGTGCCTCGACAAATAAGGTTAATCTTCTTTGACTCGTCCAAGCTGTAATGATGATTCTCCTGCAAAACACTAAACACCCCGTTAAGCTCAGTTTGAGAAGAGGAATAGGGGGTTCTCCTCGTAACCACTCTCCGACGTGAGAATATCTATATGTTTTGAGGAGTAAGTATGTAATTAAGAGAGAGAGAGATAGCAAGGAAGTGGATCCTTAAACCTGTAGATAAAGGTTCCTATTGATAGCCGGCGTGGTGTGGAAGGAGATGGGCTGATGGGCCTTGCAGTCGACAATAAGTAATGTCCGTTTTGTCCCCTCTGCCACGACCGTTGGTGCTTCTGGGCGAGAGAAGAGTTGCCGGTAACAAGCCTTCCATCGGGAAGAAGGGGGATCTAAGAAATTTATACACCGAAGTCTCGCCTGGTAAGTGTTCTTACACTTGTTTTTTGTTGTCTCTTTTTCACCCTTTGTCATTTGGTGACAATTTTTCTTTTGTTTGTTTTCAATTGTAGAGGTTTCAAAGAAACCGATTGCGCGGCCGAAAACCACTGTCCTTTCCCCCAAAACTGCTGCTGAGAAGAAAGAAGTTGAGACTTCTAAGGCTGAGAAAAAACCAATTGACATAACTCCGGAGATCGAGAAGGCTCTAGAGGTTGTGAAGACTGCTGGGAGTGAACAGCCCATGTTTGAGCACATGGAGACTGAAGCGCGGGTTAAGAACCTTATCGCGCATCAGGCCGCCCCTATCCAAAAAGAAAATATTGCATCAACTGCTGGGGGTCTGGTGGTGATGTTCGTGAAGAAGAACACGTGGATACCCAAAATGTTGAGGGTAAAGGCGCAAATGGATCTGACGCGGGCGGCAGAAAGGAAAACCCGCTCAAGACTCATAGACGGGGACCTTCGTCGATTCGGCCTGAAGATACGTTGGGCGATATTTATTACAAGTCATATGATGAAGGTCGCGCCAACGAGATCCATAAGCCGGTCTGGAAGGTGGGGTGATTGTGGTGACGGTGGGGTGATTATGAAGGATAAATTACAAGTTTTGTCCTTTAAAGAAGTAAAAAGACTAAATTACCCACTTGTAATAAGATTTAACAGAAAAATTTAACTGAGTTAGGATTAAAGGACGTAACTTGCAATAAAATTCATTATAAAGGATAAAAGCTATCAAAATTCATTGAAAATGTCATCCCAAACTGACATGAGATGAGCAGATTAGGCATGATTTACTAGAGTTGCATCTTTTTGAGGACATGGTCCAAAATAGGACTTCGTGGAGGCGTAGGATTAGGGTTAAGGACTTCTAGAGGATTTTACAGTAAGGTCTTGGGTGTGTTTTAGGGACGTAGGTTTTCCTATCCTTTAAGTGACTTTACCGGTGATTGCGTTCTTGTGTTCATGCCCAAATGATGTTACATGCTATTATACATGATCTACATTATATTGTGTCACACTGTTCATTTTCTTGGTTTTGGTGATTTCTTTTTTCTATTCTTCGACGTGGTGTATTGGTATGCTGTTCGTTTTGGAGCCGAGGGTCTCTCTGGAAGCAGCCTCTCTATCCCTAGGGATAGAGGAAAGGTCTGTCTACATCCCACCCTCCCCAGACCCTATAAGTAGCTTTGCTATTTGTGGGATTTACTGGGTATGGTTGTTGTTGTTGTTGTTGTTGTTGAAGTAAAATTGGAAATAATGTTATTCATGTGGTCCTGTTGTTGAATAGATCTAATTCCGTGATTTTAAGACAATGTCGTTGAATAGAATAAGATGGTTGATGTAATGTGGTCGTATTAATAACAAATTGTAATTAATTAATCTAAATAACTTTCCCGAGTCCGGGAAGCAATCCCGGGTAAAAACCTAGTAATATATATAAATAAAGGAAAAAACTTGTAACTTTTCCTTAATAACATGTAGCACAAAGTTGTAAAGTATTGGGGTCCAAATATGTACAAAACTACAAATGTCTTGAATGAAGTATACCACTAGCAATTTGATTTTGGGAGGGAGAAACAAAGAGAAATTGGGGAAAAATTCTAGGGTTTACTACACGCGATAACGACACCGATTCTCGATACCAAATTTCCACCCAATTACTACCGATAATCAACAACAAAATGCTACCGGAAGAAGATCAGGAGCAAGATAAACCTAATTCCGGTGAATTAAATCCATCGTCAGACGAAATCAGATCAAACAATTTCACCGTTGAAACCACAGACGATGCGAATAACACAGAGCATGATCATAACATCGGTGACTCAGTCACTCGGTCTGACTCGGTTGCAGTAGTTGAGAAACAAGTGAAGCTGGAAGATGACGTCATGGAGGGTGACGTGGCGGTGGCGCGTGAGGTTGGGGACGAAGTTAAAACCCTAGAAAACCAGAAATCGTTTCTGTTAGAGCCGAATTCGACCGGTGAAGACGAGTCGGGGACCGAGGAGGAGCAAGCAGAGTTTATGAAGGAGTTAGAGAGTTTTCATAGAGAGAGGTTTTTGGAGTTTAAGCCTCCTAGGTTTTATGGAGAGCCATTGAATTGTCTTAAGTGAGTTTTATCAATTCACCTTGTATAACCTTTTATTTTATCATATTTGTGTTGATTATATTGTTGTTTGATTTTGGTTTAATTTGTATGTCAGGTTATGGAGATCGGTGATCAGGCATGGCGGCTATGAACAGGTATTTTTAGTCTCACAAATCTTTTGTATAGTGTGTTTTTGGTTTTAAATGATACCTGTTTATCACATTAGTATCTAGGGATTGTCCTTATATTCATTTGCCTTAAATATGCAAGAAAACAGCTGTTGTTTTATTATTATAAGGGCGGGCCGGTGTCCGGTGGTCATATGTATTATGCTGCAAGACATGTTTATATTTTATAATGATTAATGGTTACGGAAGTATATGGTTTACTTAAGCTTGTACCTTGAAATATGGAGACCGCGTATAAATTTACTAAAATGGCTTAGTTAAACAAAGTTGTCTCTAGAACGTTGTCAGTAAGTTGTCTCATAATGAGTTAACCTTAGACATCCCCTTTTTGAATCTTGGCACACCGCACAACTTTTCTTTTTGGATGCTTCTTGGTGTAATCAAAGGAGATGTTAAAATTGAATGTTTTTGACTTTTGACATGAATTTTTGTGATTTCAAGACCGTTTTTATTTTTGTTTAGATAAAAAATCTCCTATGATCTTTTTTCGAGCACAATATGAAAATTTCAACCATCTTTATATGTTCTTGCATTTGCAGGTGACCTCAGGCAAGGTGTGGCGGACAGTGGGAGAATCATTTAATCCCCCAAAGTAAGCATCAAATGCTCGTGTTTGGCTTTTGTTTATAAACAGTCTTATTGAGAAAACCTTGGTTTGCATAACTTGGTCATAGTCTTGTTGTTTATTCTATTAACTGACATTATCATCAACATGTGAGAACAAATCGCTTATATTGATATCAAGATGTTTTTGTGACAATCCACTAATAGACAGATTTTCAACGTCAAATGTGGTCTTCTGACAAGCCATTGTTTCTGGATGTTAATATATGAAATCTAGTCACAACTCAAGAACATTGAGATCATACTTCTTTTCCCAATTAAACGATTTCTACACGTGCTCTTTTTCTTGGTCAGTTTCATTCGAATCTTACAGGAGTCATGGAATCTTATCCTTTATATCGTCAACATTTGAAAACATTTTTGTTGTCTTATATGCTATGTGGAGTTATGATGTGATTATGGCATACTGTTATTTAATGTTAAGAGAAAACATTGAATGGTGTAAAAGAAAACAGCGCTTGAAGTCACTTAATAAAGAAAAACCTGCAGCAATAAAGAATAATGTGAACTTCATATTTCTATTTTTTTGCTCTCTCATTATGTTAAGAGTTAATAGCCAAAATGGTCCCTGAGGTTTGCTCACTTTTGCCACTTTAGTCCAAAACCCAAATTTCTTACATCTGGGTCCCTGAGGTTTGCATTTTGTTGCCATTTTAGTCCAAATTTCAAATCAGGTCAGATTTCTAAAAAAAAACCCTGGTTTTTGTCCTTTTCCTCAGGGGCATTTTGGTCATTATACTTTTATTATAACTAATTATTAATTATTAATCAATATATTAAAGCAAGAGGGTGAAACACAAGATGCAGATGATGAAGACGGACCAAAATGGCAGATACACACACTCTCTCTCTCTCTCTCTCTCTCTCAGTTCTCTCTCTCTCTACATAGATCTGCCGCCATCCACACTTCAGAGGTGATGAGGATGATGCCGATGATGAAGACGGTGAAACACAGAGGATCTCCGACCACTCTACTTTCCCAGAACCACCGCCACTTCATCTTCACAATCATCCCTATAAAACCCAATTCCATTAACTCCCATCAATATCCCCATTCAATTTTTTTCAATCAGTACAAACACAATGAATCTTTGAGAGAGGAGAGGTTACCGGTCAGATTGCAGAGAGACGAGAGGTCGTCGGAGAGAGGAAATGTCACCGGCGATGAGGAGGCTTTCCGTCGTCGATTTATCTTGATCATGAACATGTTAAATCATCCCCAACTCCAATCAACCAAACCCCCACCCCTGCTACCTCTGTGACAGCCACCGCCACCACAAACCCATCATCATCGAATTCAGCGGACGTATACCATCACCACTACCAGATCCGCCACACCACACCACCACCTCTGCTTCCATCCAGATCCCCAACTCTCTATCCCCAAATCCAATCACAAAAATTCACAAATTTCTCTCCGCTAGGATTTACACCAATCCAGTTTCAGATTCAACTCCATCTTAATGCACCAATTTCAACCTTCTGTTAACCTCTAATCAGATCATCGATGAACGACGGCGCAGCCATGGTTTCTCTTGCTGGAACTTGGCCTGAGCGTCCTCGTCGTAGTAGAAGATGGCATCTGAGATTTTGACCCGTCGTAGTAGAAGATGGCGTCTGGAACTTGGCCTGAGCGTCCGGCAGAGAGAAAGAGGAGGGAAGAGAGAGAGAGACAAAAGGGGGAGGAGATAGAGAGAGTCAGGGGTAGGGTTGGGTTGGGGTGGGTTTTATATTTTGTTTAATAATGACCAAAATACCCCTGCACAAAAGGACAAAATAGACTAGTTGCAACAGTCAAAAAATGGGGTTTTTAAATTTTGGACCAAAATGGCAACAAAATGCAAACCTCAGGGACCCAGATGTAAGAAATTTGGGTTTTGGACTAAAGTGGCAAAAGTGAGCAAACCTCAGGGACCATTTTGGCTATTAACTCTTATGTTAATTGTGATGTGTGATTACATTCATAATTTTTTTTCTTGAAGACTAATCTTACAGTTTAACACTTATTATTCATTTTATACAGGACTTGTACTACTGTATCATGGACGTTCCGATGTTTTTATGAGAAGGTTCTTACTTATCTATTCCGAGTTATTTTTTCTTTTTTACTTAATAGCAGTGAACACAGAACGTTAACTGTTTTTCTTTGACCTTGCTAATCATATATCCACTAAAGTTATCTTTTAGGTTCATCATCGTAGTTATAGGTATTAACACAAACAGAGTTGGGTTAGTGCTATCTACTTTAATGTTCTTTCAGTAAATGATTTGAGTGTGTTTGAATGCATCACTAAGAAGTTGTACGTTTTTATCATGTTACTTTCGTTAGCAACTTGGCATATATATGAGTTGAGTTGGTTTATTTCTTTGCCAAATGCCAATTGAAGCGGTTACGAAAGTGAAATCAACAATGACTCTATTAGGATGCTTTTAGTTTCTTCATTACAAATATCGCTGGTTTAAAATATTGCAGGCATTGCTTGAATATGAGAAATATAAAATGAGCATCGGGGATCTGCCATTTTCTGATACTTTTCCAGAACCTGCTTCCAGTGCAAAACAGGTACCTCATATTTTATCTACTCAGTTCGATTGGTGATATTCATCATAAAGTGCGACTATCTATAAAAACATTAATTAATTCAATATCCATCATAAGCGCATAGCAACTTACCTATTCAGTTATATATAAACGTAGCCGTATTCTTCATTAAATATGACTAATCATGAACATTGTTACTGTTTGTAGCCCAGTATAAATCAAACCCCTGGATCAGGAAGGGCCAGAAGAGATGCAGCAGCGCGAGCCATGCAGGGTTGGCACTCTCAACGTCTTCTCAGTAACGGTGAGGTTGGGGATCCAATCATTAAGGTATAATTTTGTGTGTTTTTAATCCATCACATTAATATTAGAGTAAAATGCCATTTTCGTCCCCTGAGGTTTGGCCAGTTTTGCAACTTTCGTCCAAAGGTTTGTTTTTTCGCATCTGGATCCAAAAGGTTTGAAATCTTGCCATTTTCATCCAACTTGTTAACTCCATCCATTTTTCTTCGTTTAGTCAGGGGTATTTTCGCCTTTTTGTTAACTTAAAGGGCAATTTGGTCTCTTTTTACTTTATGCACAAGCATTTAGCATAATGTACAAATATTTAAAATACGCTTACTATATAAAAAGGATGAAAATACCCTTGACTTGGTGGAGAAAAATGGATGGAGTTAAAGAGCCGGATGAAAATGGCAAGATTTCAAACTTTGGATCCAGATGCAGAAAAACAAACCTTTGAATGAACGTTGCAAAACTGACCAAACCTTAGGGACGAAAATGGCATTTTACTCTTAATATTATGTGAATGTTTATAGATATAGATTTTTGTGTGTAGTTTTTATAATATTTGAACTGACACAATAAACTTTGTTTTGCAGGATAGGACGCCAAGTACGTCTGTAAGACGAGATAAGCGAGACATTGGTACAGTTTGCATGTTTACACCAAGTTATAACATAAACATATTTGAATGCCTATACTCTCTTTGACCTTTTCCATTTGACTATATAGGTTTGCTGAAGCGTAAAAAGCCATCTCCAGTTGAACGTGCTGTTAAACTTGCACGCATGAAAGCATTAAAACCACAGTTGAGATGTTTTGTTTCCTTATAATGTTAAATTTAGGCATATCAAATCTGCAACATATGGTTATAAACTTACACACGTCACTATAATGAATATCTCAGATTGGACTCAGCGGTTGTTGATGTTGGCCTCCCTGCTGATTGGGTGAAGATCAATGTGCAGAGAACTGTAAGTTTGTCTGTATGTTATTTTTTTTTTATTATATTCTTCAATTATTTGAACTACTTTAGTTATAGTTAAATGTTTTTTACTTTAGCCATTTGATTTATTACCTTTGTTATAATTTGACCATACAGAAGGACTGCTTTGAGGTGTATGCTTTGGTTCCTGGACTTTTGCGTGAAGAGGTAATATACAATATACATTTACATATAATCTTTTTTGAGGGTGTAAGGTAAAACTTGAAGATGAACAGTAACATATTTTGTGGATGGAAGTAGGTGCGGGTACAGTCTGATCCAGCTGGTCGCTTGGTCATATCTGGTCAACCAGAGCAGCTCGACAATCCATGGGGCGTTTCTCCTTTTAAAAAGGTAAGCTACGGAATCTGATAACAAAATTGAAAATAAATATTCTGCTTGTAAATGATAACAAACTTTTTGTGATAAAGGTTGTGAGCTTGCCGTCTAGGATCGACCCTCATCAAACTTCAGCAGTTGTAACCCTGCACGGTCAACTCTTTGTGAGGGTGCCATTTGAGCAGTCAGCCTTGTAGAACCATCACCGAACTGATGCGGAAGATGTGCAGAAGGTTGTAGTTGTAGTTGTAGATGTGCAGTTCATGTTCTCAGTACTGAGTTTAGTGAGGTTTAAATTATTAAAGTTTTTGTTGCTAGATTTAATTTATGAATCCATCTAGTCACAAACGTTTCCTAAAAATTTAAATGGATCTCAATCTAACAAACTTTTTTGGAATTAGGTCCTTTAAATTATAGCATGAGAAAATATGCTTCTTTTTCTTTTATGTTTTATGTAAATTAATTTTTATACGTCCCAACTGTAATCATAATGATCTTGGGCTAGAGAGCTCTAATGATATTCGTATCTTTTGTGATATTGATAAATCTTGAACAAAATTTTAGTGACTTCACATTGTAAAGAAAACCTTTTTTTTTTTCGGTAAGCAACAATGACCAATAACAGAAATAAATAATTAATTCATATATTGCACTAGAATATTAATTTAAAATTTCATGTATGGTTATTTTAAAGGTTTAACTATAAATTAGAATTAGAATATTAATGTAAAGTTTCATGTATGATTATTTTGAAGGTTTAACTATAAATAGTTTAGATGTTCAAAAAAAGTTTTAAATAGCATTGAACACTTGTACAAAATTTACTAATGTGTTTAAAACATTAAACCTATAATGTTTTTTTTCTTTAAAATGTTAAAACATAAATATAATTTTTGTATTTGTAACTAATTGACCATATCAAATTCTGTATTATAGAAGTTATGAGAAGTTTTCTAGATAAAAAATAAATAATAATAACTAACTAAACAACAATCTATTTATGAGTAAGATATTCATATTCTTTGGGTTAGGAATAAATTCAAAGGTTTAACTATAAATAAGAAATCGTAAGAAGGGCATCAAACGGATTCCGATTGACCTTATTAAAGTGGCATTGGAACCGTTTCATCGAACTCTACGATATGAGATTTTAGGTTTTCACTTTTGGATATATACCTCGTAGATTTTAGAATTTTTGTTTATATCAATGTGTTTTTTATTTAGCATTGTTTCTTTTCTACATTTACGTCATTGTGCCTTTTTTTCTTCGATATTGTGTTATATTGTGTTATATTTTGGCATTTTGCGATCCATTGTATCTTTGTACACTTTTTAGATCTAGGAGACTTTGTAAGATAACTTTACCCGATATTCTTATAGCTTTAAGAAAATAGCTTCTTCTCTATATAATAGTTTGATATAACGTAAAGCCAGGAGATCATGAATCTCTTTAATAAACATAGCAACCACAATCATATGAACACAAAAGTAAATTTTGAACCAAACAGTTTCAATCTTCTCATGTATTGTCAAAACTAAACTGATCTACTGCACTACTGTTCCAACAAAAACTCCTCTTGATAGAACAAAATTGGGTAAAAAATATGGCGAACTACATTCTTACACAACTACAATACTATCCAGTCGATCTGATGTGATCCTCATCGGCATTGTTGTCTGCGGTTGTCAAGTCCATTCCCTCTCTGTACACATACACCAAGTCGTCTTCAGTCATTGGCACCCACTTCTGGTGTCTGTCATAAGCATGGCACAACGGCATTCCCCTGAAAACAAGTTCAATATATGACTGTCTGGATTACCAACTAAAGCATACAATGATTCTTACTAAATACTAATACTCTATTAGTAGGATAAAACAAAATGAAGTTGTTGGACGGAAATCTTGAAATTTAGGGTCTGTAGGAGGTTTATATGAAAGAACAACATAAGACTTACATAAATTATGAAAACTTATTCGATAAATAGTTTATATGTAAAATAAACAAAAGATATGCAACTTCAACTTCAAGTCGTAAATAAATCTTATTTGGTTGTACGTCTCGCCTCAATTTTTGGGACCAAAACGCCTCGGAGCTCTCACGCTTTATTATACCAAAAAGTGAAAACATATTGATTTCATAAAACAAAAAGGCAACACATCTTGATTGCTAAAAATGATCTAAATCTAGAGTCAACCCTACTTCTTTCTAAAGGCAAAATTAAAATTCCCGATGGACTTTTGTGGACAAATTAACACCAAATCACAAACATTTATTACAATATACTTTATCCCAGTTGTTAATTATTCTAAAAACGCATAAACCCATCTCAATTCTGAAGTCAAACCACATAACTTTGACTGGTCAAAGTTCCAATTCTCAACAAGAAAACAAAGCGGGAAAAAAAGAAAACGTACCGAATATGAAAAAGATCAGAAATATTGTCCATACAGAGGTAAACATCAACAGATTCCAAGAACGAACGATAAGTGTTGACATGCAAGCCGTCAATTCTTGGATATGGAAGGCGGGGGCGAGGAGGAGACGAAGATCCCTTGAGATAGAGTCTTGCGGCAGGAAACGAGTATTCTTTCCAGACGGGTGCATCAGTGGTGGTGGCCGTGGGAGCGGGTGGTAGAGGGAGGAAGCCGAAAGTAGACAAGATGTGATCGAGTTCGTCGTGGTTGATGATGGGGTGGAAAGTGGGGGTGTGCCAAATTGTGAGTTTTCTAATGGACTCTACTACCATGGTTATGGATTGGAATCGGAATTAAGAGTTCTTGATTTCGGTTGGTATCGGAGCGTCAACTTTGTGGTGACCGGTGCATGACAAGACGAGTAAATTTTGAAAATTTTAGTTTTCAGTCCTCTAGCTTTATTGTAAATTTCAAGAATTATCCTTGAACCATGTAAATTAGGGCTCGTGGAGTTCTCAAGTGTGGATGTAACTTGTAAGCGGGGACGAGCAATTTGATTTGTTTTGTGTGTGTGTTTTTTTCTAAGAACGTCGGCTAGGGATGCAAATAAATCGAATGAACATGAACACAACCTTGTTCGTCTTCATTTGTGAAGGAAATAATGTGTTTATGAATTGTTATGAAGACATATCGAATGAGATTTTTTATTTGTGTTTGTTCATTATTCGTTAATTTTAGATACTGGACAAAAGCAAACACAAACGAACATTTATGAATAGAGACGAACACAAATGAAGGCTAACAAACACAAACAAGTGTTCATAAACATAAATGAACACAAACCACCCATATCTTGTACTGAGAATGACGAAAAACATCAACGCAAAAACCCTGTATCGAAGATTGGAATTAGAGTGGGGGCATAGTTGCGTCGCGTCTGCTTGGAATGAGAACGGAAACAACATTTTTTTACTAGGTTTCCAACAAGGAGAAACTCTAATACGTAATACATTATATTTAATAAATATCTTATTAGTGGGGATTTTGAAGTACTTAAATACAAAATAAAGCTAAAAACCCTAATTAATAAACTATCAAACACAAACGAACATGTTACCAAACATTTACGAATATAAACAAACGAACGCGTCCCTTGTTCATGTTCGTTTGTTTAACTAAACAAACGGAATTTCTTGTTCGTGTCCGTTCATATATTAAACGAACAAACACAAACGAACTTCCTGCCGAACGATTCACGAACTGTTCAATGAAAGTTTGGTTTGTTTGCAACCCTTACGCTATGAATATACAAAAGGAATTGACTTGTTTATTTATTTATTATTACACTCAGTTTATTATTTTATTTATCATTTCTCAATTAATTTGTATACATTAAAGACACCGCCCCCTTAAAGTCCGGAAAATTATGACGAATGTCTTATATGGTGAAATAATAATAATGATAATGATAATAACTAGTACCTTCATGTTTTTCATTTACTCATGTGTTTTTTAATTAATGAAATGCTATTTTTATATATATTTTATTTAAATGAAATGGTAAATTATATTTTTATATAATTTTTGGTATTAAATTAATTGTTTATAAAGGGATTTAGGAGATTTCAAGAAACTATACCTCGTTTATTATCTATACTTACTATATTATAAAGCATTTCAAAATGATACCACCAAAATTTAAGTTATTACAATATTTTATGCTTATGATACAACAACTTAATAGGGTTAGTAGATGGGTAAAATGGGCTTTCAACATGAGTTAAATGAATTGATAAATATAAATTAATAATTGAAGTGTTCTTAAATACAATTAAATTAAATATAGACCGTATGTTAAGAGTCTTAATATTATAGAAAAACCAATAATTGATTAAAAAGATGAAGGTCGTTTTTATTTAAATTAAAGACTCACCTCTTCTCTTCATGTTCCCATAACCCCCTTTTCTTCAATTCGCAGCAGTTTTATTTGGGGATAATCTGAGATTTCCAAATTTAATGTGGTATTTGAAAGGCCTAATCCTTCAATGCGGCTTAATCTTTTAAGCCTCGGATGCATCGCTGCTTGGCTCCACAGACCAATCTGAGCAGAAAGTTGCATACGGTCTTCAAGTCCTCAAGAGCAATGTGATTGGTGCCATGATGTTCGTATTCAGAAGGATAGCACAACAGGTAATACTTCATTTGATTTGCACAGTGTATTGTTTTAGTCTTTATCATTTCTGTTTTATTTTTATATTTTTGGTTAATTTTGAGGTAATTACATAAGATCTGTTTTAGGGTGTCTTAACTATAGAATAATCTCAAAATAGATGTGCAACCCTGGTTCAGATTTGCTCACTGTGGTTTGCATTTCTAGATGTGACAGAACCTATATGATTGTCACTATCGGAATTTATTTCACCGTTTATGTAATTTTATGATCTATAGTGAAATTTAGTTGCGACAAAGATCTATTTTATGATAACCACACCTGTTGCAGATAAGATTTGTTCACTGTGTTTTGCATTTCCAGGTCCCAAAATTTGTAGTAATGTAGATAAGCTGTTTGACGAAATGTTTAAGTGAGTTTGTTTGGCAGATTATTGTTTTTTGTTTTGGTTTTTGGCCAGATCTGTGATTCCAAGTTGAAGTTTTTGGAAATTGGGAAGACCATGCTGGGATTTAGGAATTCTTCAGAGTAATTCGTTTGTTGCAACTTTGATTTCTTAAAGTCTATGTCTGTTTAAGTGTTTCTTGAAGTCAAGCACAAGCCCCAAAGGTGTTTATTCATCAACTATTATTTTGACTTAGCTATTCAAGGCTGTTGTAACTGTTATGCTTACTAACGATTGTAAAAAATAGTTCCCGGTGATTTCTTGTGCAGATTCAAGAGTTTACCCCCTCATATATCCAAGGATTTCACCTGGTGAAGCTTTTGTGGACCGAAATGTGGCTAACCTTGTTCTACCATTTCAGGAATAGAAGTGCATTGACACCAAGTTTTTCACTTTCATAAATTTTCCTCATGTTCTTTTTATATTTTTCATTGGTTACTGGGTGTTTAATGATCTAGGGTTTGGTTTATGTGGTGGAAAGTTGTTTGTGGTTTATGTTTGTAGAATAGATTTTGGTTAGGGTTTGGGTTGTTAATGATTGTGTTTGATTTGGGTTGTGTTTGTTATTGTTGTTTGCTATGCATGTTTTTGATACTTCAGAGGGCTGCTACTGATGATCAGATATTGAGGGAGTTGCAAAGTATTTCTCAAATGGGGGTTCAAGTGGTTTACATTCTTTGAACACACATAACTTGAATACCAAATTCTTTGCTTTACAGGTTATTGTTGATGTCTTTTGTTATAAAATACTTGTACATCTCAGATTGCAGGTTATTTTTCAGAAAAAAAAAGCTTTAGCCAACTTTTATATCAATATGTTTATTAATGGGTCTACATATTTACACACCTTTATGCCTATTTTGACACCCTTCAGGACGCCTCGTATAGACCTATACGAGGCGTATAGGGTTACTTTTCCGACCATCTCTGCACCAAAGCACAATGTCAAATCAGTCACATCAGACGGGGAGTATAGGTCTGTACGAGGGATGGATACGAGGCACTAAGACGCCTCGTATAGACCTATACGAGGCGTCTTCGACAGGTGACAAAAAGATATACGAGGGGTCTAGAGCTATACGAGGCGTCGATGGCTTATGAAAAAGTGCAACATACAGTGTATGGTTTGTCCCTAGCATCCGACATTTAAGACATTTGCTTGTTCTTCTTCTTTCATTCTGCTTCTTCTTCTTCTTCTTTCATTCTGGGACGGCATTTAATTTGTGTTCTTATCATCCCGAAGTGTTGAAATGTCATCATACTGGGACGGCAACTATGTCTTCGGGCAGTATTATAGCGAGAACTGGGTGCCCGAAAGCGATCCGGTAACAGTACAAGTACTTAAATGTTTTAATTAGTTTTTGTTTTAGTTTATTATTTACTAATGATGATACGGTTCTTTATTTTGGAGGAGTCTTGCGTTCCCGATTCTAATGAGCAAGAGGAGGTTGTGTCTAGTATACAAGGAGAACAAAACAAACCGTTTCTAGATTTGAACAATCATCCCCTTGTTGATGAAACACCCCCTGTAGATGACTCATACCATGCTTGTCAACCAAGTTATCTGACGCAACAAGGGTATCCGGATTATAGATACGGGTGTGAATACGGAGGAGACGGTAGATACGGAGGAGACGGTGGATACGGAGGAGACGGTGGATACGGAGGAGACGGTGGATACGGAGGAGACGGTGGATACGGAGGAGACGGTGGATACAGTGGATACGGAGGAGACGGTGGTTATGGTGGATATGGTAGATATGGTGGTGAGACACCTCCCATCCAGGACAGTCCGTACTTAAAAAAGCAGGTATTAATTACTATTTTTGTATTATTTAATTATTTAATTATTATTATTAGTATTATTATTAGTATTATTATTAGTATTATTATTAATATTATTATTATTATTATTATTTATTTATTAAAATTATTTATTATTATTGTCGATGTTACAGGTTTTCAACTCTTTAGATGAACTAAAGAATCGGATACAAGAAATAGCAAACGCGGATGGTTTCGTTATTGTCACCCGTCGATCAAAGAAAACCGGTGGAAGAATCCGGAGGGTATGGCTTGAATGTGATCGTGCTGGTGAGCACCAGACTACAGCAATACTTAGAAAAGCCGGAAGCAAAAAAACCGGTTGCCCGTTTTACCTGCTGGCTGTGCGAAACCACCCGTATGAAACCTGGGAGATTAAAGACGGAAAAATTGAACATAACCACGAACTTTGTGAGGACCTGTCGGCCCACGCGTTTGTGCGAAGGTTTACTCCAAGCGAAATGAAACTGATCGAGCAGCTGACAGCTCAAAACATGGAGTCGCGCAAAATATTTCAAACGATAAGGAAGCAGGACCCCGACAGGTTTCATGTTCTGAAAGACGTTCAAAACGTTGTGGCGAAGATTAGAGCCGAACAAAGACAAGGATTGACTCCCATGCAGTCACTAGAAAACAAGCTGATAAACAACGACTTTATTTACGAGACACGGGAGGAACCCGGAACAGAGATCGTAACAGAGATCTTCTTTCTTCATCGGTACTC
This sequence comes from Helianthus tuberosus, assembly GCA_030545235.1. Classification (NCBI taxonomy): domain Eukaryota; kingdom Viridiplantae; phylum Streptophyta; class Magnoliopsida; order Asterales; family Asteraceae; genus Helianthus; species Helianthus tuberosus. The sequence goes on along the minus strand of CM060436.1, from coordinate 20,444,874 downwards.
GAGAGACATGTGGCGTGCATTCCCCCACGTTATGCTGATCGATGCGACGTACAAGACAAACATATACAATATGCCCTTTATCCAGATTGTTGGTATGACGCCTACCAACAAATCGTTTATTATCGCGCATGCCGTTGTTAGTAAAGAACGGGGTGATAACTTTGTGTGGGTGCTTGAGAGGGTCAAGTCAATGTTGGATGAATGCATGGAGCCACGTGTGATTTTAACCGATAGAGACCTAGCCCTTATAGGCGCGTGTGCTAAAGTATTTCCAAACGCCTCCAGGCTTCTTTGCAGGTGGCACATACAACAGAATGTTATGAAGCACTGCAAGGGTGCCTTCACAGACGAAGACTGGAAGAAATTTTTGTCATTCTGGGGGACATTGATTGAGTCTCCATCCATACTCATCTACGAGTACCACTTGCGCAACATGCGACAACGACTTGTGGAGTGCAAACGTTCTAGTAAGTTTTTATAATAACATACGACTCACATATGCAAATTTTATTAAATTATTTTTACGTTTTAGGAGTCTTCAAATACGTGTACGATAACTGGCTAAAAGACTATAAGGAGATGTTCGTCTTTGCGTGGACTGATAAGAGGCGCAACTTTGGTAATCGTACCACAAACAGAGTTGAGAGCCAACACGCCAACTTAAAGAGATACGTTGAAGATAGGAGCTCGCTCGACCGTATAGTTGGTTGTGTCCATGATATAGTTGAGACACAGTTCGGTGAAATAAGGAAGACTTTTCGAGATAGCATCGAAAAAACAATGACCCACCACAAACACCCGTTGTTTCAACACCTACTTGGTAAAGTATCTCATACAGCCCTTGATTTGTTGAGGGGAGAGGCAATTAGGAAGCTAGATGTCTTGGAGCGCTTTCATTCATCATGTGGTTGCCAAATGTGGCACAGCTGTGGGTTGCCCTGTGCTTGCAGGATAGAAAAGTACATGCTTGAAGGTAATAATTGTTAAACGTACAACACTTGTGTGATATATTTCCGTTAATCATGTGACTTAAACAATGTTGTTTTTAACCGTGCAGAGCGTCCGATTCAACTCGAAGACGTGTACGTCTTCTGGCGGAGACTTAACTTCCAAAGTTGTAAATTGATAGACGATGACGTGGACGTGGTCGAAGAGCTAAATATTGTTAGACAACAATTAGAGTCGCACCCCCCAGCTCAGCAAAAAAGCCTGATTTCAAAGATTAAAGCGGTGTTGACTCCAAAGAAATCTACCAAGAAACCACCGGTTGTCCAACAAAATACTCGTGGCCGACCAACAACAAAGCAGGTACAACAAAGGTTGGACGAGGCCTCTCGTATAGATGAAGAATTGAGGAGAAGCTCATTCGGTGATGCAAACACGTGCTTTGAAGGTTCCCGACAAAGTAAGTACGACAAACCTCGTCACAGCTCGTACGTTCCGTCACAGGCCTCTCAACAGTCGGTTATAAGGTCCCAAAAACCCAAAGCGAGCCTAAGCCATTCAAAGAGTTCTAAGAAGAAAGAGACACGAGATGCTCACGGTTTTCCGTTAATCATTGGGGACGAGTACGTGGGAATCATCGAACAGTTTCAGGATGACATTCCGCTAGTGTTCCATCCGTACGTCTCGTGCATACGAGATGTGATGCCGGACGGTCATTGTGGGTTTCGGTCTGTGGCTGTGGGCTTAGGTATGGAACAGAGTTCATGGGGGCTCATTCGAAGGCACCTTGTTCAAGAAATGGATAAGAACAAATCGATCTGGTTCCCAATATTTGAAGCATGGGATAAAGGTTATTTTTACACGCATCGTCAGGGCCTAATTTGGGATTCAGTGTCCGGTTGTGGGGGGGATCACTGGATGGACTTCCCCTATGCAGGACTTCTTATTGCACAAACGTACGGTATCGGGGTGCACCTGTTAACGACAACCATGGGTGCGAGTTCCACTTTCTTCCCGATACTAAGTCCTCCGGCTAATCAACAACCATTGTTCATAACGCTTACACATGTAAACGAGAACCACTTCATACATGTTAAGCTGGAAGGGGATTATCCAATGCCACCAGCACACGGGCTATGGTTGACCAACCGAACACCCCATACGAAACAATGGGAAGATATGTACTTGCCACGTCTAGAATGGTATACATCGATAATGAATCCTCCGCCAAGATCAAACCCCAGTCTTAATTACATCGATAGTGATACGGAAGAATGATTTTTGTAATTTGAATGTATTTTTTTTATTAATTCCTATAATTTTCTACAATTTCTATAATTTTTTTTATAATTTGTATCATTTTTCAATAATTAAAACAGTTTAATATCATTTTAAAAAAAAAATTAAAAATATACGACGCGTATAGAGCTATACGCGTCGTATAGGTATGCCCAAAAGACCATTCTGCCCCTGTTATGCCCCCAATCTAGGCTTATTTCAGGGGCTAAAAGGTCATTTCCTAATCCACAGACGCCTCGTATAGATCTATACGAGACGTCTATTTGAGCGGGTTTTTGAAATTTTGAATTTTGAAAATTTGAAAATCAAAATTTGAATTTTTTGAATTAGGACGCCTCCTATAGAGCTATACGAGTCGTCTACAGTGTCTGCAACAATTCTTTTTTTAAATTTTGAATTTTGAAAATATTTTATGTTAATTACCATTTTGCCCCTGTAAAGCCCCCAGTATAGACCATTAACAGGGGCTTAAAGGTAATTTTGAAACCCCAGACGCCGCGTATAGAGCTATACGTGTCGTCTTGTGAGGCGGCAACTTTTTGAGATTTTTTGTTTTTTAATTATTAAAAAAAGTTTATTAAATTACCATTTTGCCCCTGTAAAGCCCTCAGTATAGGCTTTATTCAGGGGCAAAATGGTAATTAACCATTCCAGAAATATCTTTTTGGAATGGTTAATTACCATTTTGCCCCTGAATAATGCCTATACTGGGGGCATACCAGGGGCTAAATGGTCATTTAATAAAAAAGGAAGACGCCTCGTATAGAGCTATACGAGGCGCCTAGGCCTCGTATAACACAGGGGGGTCTAGACGAGGCTTCTTTTAACCCCCAAACAAAAAACAAACACACATACGGAGAATACACCTCTATACGCCTCGGATACGTATTTCGACCGGATTTTCGAAGATTTGAAGCATCACCGGTACGTATTTCGCCCCGTAGTTTAGTATTTTTGCCATGTTTTTGCCTTTAGACCGTAGGTTTGCACTGAAATTTGATTTTTGTGGGGTTTGGGGGTTTGAGTTTTGAGGTTGAAGATGAATGTGGAAGAACAGGACGCCGAGTATAGCCCTATACGAGGGCTATACGAGGCTCTGTGTTTTTTTTTTTAATTAATTATTATTATTAGTTTTATTATTATTGTTATTATTAATGTTGTTATTATTATTGTTAATGTTATTATTATTATTATTATTATTATTATTTATTATTACTATTATTTATTATTATTGTTATTGTTATTTATTATTATTTTTATTTATTATTATTATTATTATTATTATTATTTATTATTACTATTATTTATTATTATTGTTATTGTTATTTATTATTATTTTTATTTATTATTATTATTATTGTTTATTATTATTATTTATTATTACTATTATTTATTATTATTGTTATTGTTATTTATTATTATTTTTATTTATTATTATTATTATTATTATTATTTATTATTATTTATTATTACTATTATTTATTATTATTGTTATTGTTATTGATTATTATTTTTATTTATTATTATTATTATTATTATTATTTATTATTATTGCAGATTGATTATGGAGGGCGATGATATTGAGATAGAGATTGAGGGGGGTCAGCCGGCTCAGCAGATTCAGCCGGTTCAGGAGGGTCCACGACGGAGACGGCGGCCGCCTCTGGATACGCTGCAGGGTTGTCCGTATCTAGAGTTTCCCGCGGGCACCGATGCCGCCCGCCATTGCCAGAAGCTTCGGAGGATGTACATTGGATCGCATGCATCGATCGACTGGGATGCGATGGACCAGCTTGCTGAGACGGATAGAGTGCGTCGGTTTGTACCTCTCGATTCGCCGTGGCATCGACTTTTCGATTTGGCGCACACGCCGACCTACAGGGAGCTGCTGGTCGAGTTCCTTTCGTCATTCACATTTCACCCTCCTGGGGTCCCAGTGCCGCTGCCGTACCCAGGTGCTCCCCCTCCGCCTGAGATTTCTTTCAGGCTCGCTGGCGTTTTGCGTACGATGACGCTAGCAGACTTTGCGGTGCGTTCTGGTTTATACATGCAGGGGGAGATCGAGACTGAGGTTTACACAGCGGGGCTAGTGGTGGTTGAAAAACCCATTCTTCTAGGGTTTTGGCAGGTGATTGTGGGGCCAGATCATTGGGAGCACGATAAGTCGAAGGGGAGGGTGTCGTTTGTTGCGGACCCACTGTACAGGTACGTACGTTTATTACGGCAATTATTGTGATTATGTGCATTGTTTATTTATCTCTATTTCTGTATTTCGCTAACACTAACACTATCTGCAGGTATCTGCACCATTTGCTCGCTACTTCTATCTCAGCGCGCGGGTACAGCCGTGAGTGGTGTACGACCACAGATCTTTTTTTCCTTTACTGTTTGTTGTATAGGAGGCCGTGCGCGCTAGCACACGGTCTAGCCCAGTACTACGCCTCCGCCCATCACCGGCAGGAGCGCGGATTTTTGTATGGCGGGGCGTATGTGACCGTCATTGCCCGTTCATTTGGCCTCGTGCTGCACGAGGACCCACATCTACAGACGCCGCCAGTCATGCCGACGCGGATGGGCATGCAGTCGCTGTGGGGGATGAAGGTAATCAAGAGGTTTCCAGTTGGCCCGCGGTTTAAAAACCGCGAGACCGGGGGCATATGGACAGAGGAGGCACTACCAGAGCATTTCGAGCCCGTTTATCCTCCTGTAGATCCTGCTGATATAGTGCCTGTGGAGGAGCCTCCGGAGGATGTAGACGGTGCAGCGGTGCCACAGCCAGCGCCACCTGCCGGGGCGCCTCAGTTTCCACGTCACGCTATTCCAGGTCATGCCCCAGGACCTGCGCCGCTACATCCGGAGGTACGAGCAGAGCTTGACAGGCTCAGCGATTTGATAGGTTGGGTGGTTCGGGAGCTGCAGGATAGACGCGAGAGAGAGGGGTTACCCGCGATACCGCTCCCACCACCTCGAGCACCACATCAGCAGCAGCAGCCGCAGCAGCCAGATTCGGATTCGGATTCGGATGCATAGACCTGTTGTTGTTTTTATTTTTATTATGGATGTACAAACTTATCTTATATATTTTTGTTATGGATGTACAAAGTTATCTTATCTATGTCATATTTATGTTTGTTTTCTATTATTCGGTTACTTAATGATTGTTGTCTTAAATTGAGATAATACGGAAACAAAATATGTTTTGAATATTTGAACGAGATAAAATTTTAATCGGAAGAATAATATTTAAAAAAGTAAAATGTAAAAAACATTATAATATTTAATCGATATAATATATTTAAAGAGCCGATTTTTAAAATAGTTCATTTTTAAAAAAACAAAAACTTTTTTATAGTGTAAAAAACAAAAAAACATAACTTTTTTTAAAAACAAAAAAATTTTCAACAAAAAACACATCTTCAAAAACTATCCAAAAACCATACCAAAACCCACCAAAACACCCCTCATTCCAGCCAAAAAAAATTCCCAAGTCTAGACGCCTCGTATAGCTCTGTACGAGGCGTCTAGAATCCTTAAAATTTGTGCCTGACACTCTCTCAGACCCCCTTGAATTCAGTGCGTAGACGCCTCGTATAGACCTATACGAGGCGTCTAGGGCACCAAAGGTGTGAAAATAGGCGCGATGGGTGTCCAAATATCTCCAGCCTTATTAATTTATGTATGTTCTAATTGATTTATTGTAATATGTAAACTAATTGGAAGATACAACCATAGGGTCGTGCATTCTAGCTAATTCAATTACTGATTAGCATAATAAAGAACATGCAAAACTAACATTACCCCATTAACCTTCTTATGACAAAAGTTGGAAGATTGTCCGGATAAGTCTTTCGTCTGCTCAAAACAATAATTTTGGTATTTAGACGGTTATCTTATTTGATCGCAAGTATATTTTAATTGGCGCGATGGGTGTCCAAATATCTCCAGCCTTATTAATTTATGTATGTTCTAATTGATTTATTGTAATATGTAAACTAATTGGAAGATACAACCATAGGGTCGTGCATTCTAGCTAATTCAATTACTGGATTAGCATAATAAAGAACATGCAAAACTAACATTACCCCATTAACCTTCTTATGACAAAAGTTGGAAGATTGTCCGGATAAGTCTTTCGTCTGCTCAAAACAATAATTTTGGTATTTAGACGGTTATCTTATTTGATCGCAAGTATATTTTAATTTATTGGTCTGTTTTATTATCTTATATAAGTTTAATTGTAGTACATGAAGTTTATTTGATTATTGATATATAGTCAACTTGAATGAGATGTATACAATTGATAACATTTAGTAAGTTGAATGAATTGTAATTGTTGGGCACCTTTTGATTTGTAAAGTATCCAAAGCTGGCAATGAAAAAGCATCCTTCCCTAAGCAAAATCCATTGAGATTCCTAAGATCTTCTAGTTTGGCATCACATTTTTCTTTGACATCACATTTTTCTTCTTCTTCCTTCACAATTACCTCCATCTTGTTGCACCAGGTTATACTTAGGTCTTGGAGTTGCACTAGACTACCAACCATGGAACATGTAGAAACTAAAGAAACAATTTTGAAGCATTTTAGTAATAAGAACTAAAGAAACAAAAATACACAAGCTTAGTCGACTTCTCCCCAGTCGGTTTCTACTTTCCCCTAAACTCCACCTCTCCAGATCACTTACGGGTGTTCATCAGTTGGGGCTTTGGTCTTCGGTTGAATATTCTTTTCAGTCGAAACCAAACAAAACAGAATTCAGTGATGGCAAAACTGAATATTGAACACCCTGCCTCACTTGGAAGTCAAACCAAACCGAATTGAACAATCTGCAAATGGAACCAAGCTTGTGAAACCCTGAATTATACCTGCTAAGGCAAATCTAAATGTTTTTTTTTTTTGACAATCCATGCTAATGCTCTTTTAAATTAAATGTTCAATTTTATTTGGAAAATTGGTTTTTAATAAACCAACCTTTGTCCCGTTGGTAAATAATAATCTTACCTATGTAATTGGTATACAATAATCCTACCTATCAACATGTTGGTACTCAATGAACTTCCGTTAATTTTTTTTAACTGAAGTTAGTTTTTAAGTTTTATTTATTACACAAACAGTCCCTGTAGTCCCTTGAGTTTTTTTTTTTGTTTTATAAAATAGTTAAAACTAGTAAATTACAACTACATGGACTTTTTATGTAATAAATAAAAGTTAAAAACTAACTTCAGTTAAAAAAAAATTAACGGAAGTTCATTGAGTACCAACATGTTGATAGGTAGGATTATTGTATACCAATTACATAGGTTAGATTATTATTTACCAACGGGACAAAGGTTGGTTTATTAAAAACCAATTTTCCATTTTATTTTGAAGAGTGTCAAATCAAAGACAATTATACACATTAAGACATTTAAATTAGGTGTACCTATCTACACACCATTTTACCTATTTACACACCAAAAATGTGTTTTTTGTCCTTATATGCACACCCTGCAGTGTCGAACTGTGGCCAAAACGCGGCGTTTTGGTCCGGTTAACTAGACAAAGACTGACGGGTGTCTGACGGGTCTGTTGACCGGGCCAAAACGCCGAGCTTTGGCCGTGTTTTGGTCCTATCAACCAGACAAAAGACTGACACTTGGTCTGGTTGACAGGACCAAAACGCGGCCAAAGCTCGGCGTTTTGGTCCGGTCAACAGACCCGTCAGACACCCATCAGTCTTTGTCTGGTTAACCGGACCAAAACGCCGCGTTTTGACCACAGTTCGACACTGCAAGGTGTGCATATAAGGACAAAAGACACCTTTTAAGGGTGACTATCTACACACTCGGTGTGTAGATAGTTTGGCCCTTAAATTACTTTATAGAGTTAAATGCTTGGTTGGTCTCTGTGGTTTGCAAAAATTGCAGACTTGGTCCTAGTGGTTTACTAATTACACGCGTGGTCCCAAAACTTGTCAAAAATGCACTCGGTTGGTCCCCAGCCCTAACCTCAGTTAAATTTCTCAGTTAACTATGTGTGAAATGACTATATTACCCTTGACCAATTAAAAACCTAAAACTAAGAATTAAAAAATTAAAAAAACCCCCCACAACCTTCATCATCTGCATCACCATCATCATTCTTGTGGGTGTATAAAGATGAAGTCTCTGATGAACCAGACCCGAATTCTCGGAACCAAAACTGAAACAAGACTCAAATCAAAACTTAAACAAACGAAACCAGAACCGGATTCTAACCTTAACCGACTGTGTTGGGAGACCCAAACCGGAGCCCAACTCGAGACCTGAACAGCCGGAACCAAGCCGCCGCCGCCGCGAATGGCGTCGCCCCTTCTCTTGCCTCGTCTCCGATTCTCTCTCTCATCTCTGAACTACCGTGCACCACCACCGATCGGTGGTGACCGGCCGTTTTATTTCCGCAAAGGGGAGTGAGGTGTCGGTGTGGTAGTTTAAGGCGGAGAGGGAAGGTGAGGGGTGTTGTGGATGTTAGCCGAATTAGATGTCGGAGTGTCGGCCGGGACCGACTCTGATCACCGGAGAAGAGAGGGGAAATGGGGTGTTTGGCTGTGGATGTTGTGGTCTTTGTCTTTGTCATGTGAAGATGAAGTCTCTGATTTCATTTTTGTAGGTGATGAAGATGATGAAGATGATGATAGTGATGAAGATGCAGTGGGTTTGTTAATAAGGAAGGATATTTTGGTCATTTAACATGGACTTAACTGAGAAATTTAACTGATGTTAGGGCTGGGGACCAACCGAGTGCATTTTTGACAAGTTTTGGGACCACGCGTGTAATTAGTAAACCATTAGGACCAAGTCTGCAATTTTTGAAAACCACAGGGACCAACCAAGCATTTAACTCTACTTTATACAACTAGAACTAGATTATAACCCCGTGTATTACACGGGTTAAGTAAATAAAAAAATCAAATAGTTAATAACGAAGATTTAACAATTATAAAATGATATTTTTAAGACGCTTTTATGATATCCAAACAAAATTTTATGTCATGTATGATCAAAACTTGTGATGTTTGTCAAGTTTATAAATATGAAAACATTTGAACCATCGATTAGAAGACAAACTGTATCATCGACTTTCTCATGAGTTTTAACGGTCATGTGAACATACATTTAATAACCCAGGTTTTATTTAAATAATAGTGGTCTTAATTTATTAGTTCTAAAAATGTTAAAATATCCAGATTAGGCATATAGCAATTAGCCAATTAGATAAACTTATATCAAAAAATAATATTTAAATTTAAATTAGTTAGATAAGTGTAAATTATCAGTAATTATTAAATTATATAACTTTAAAATTTAAATATGTGAGTTGCATCTTAAAAGAATGGTTGTTTTTGGATAAATTATTAGTATGATAAATGTAGTTATTATTCTTCTTGCATTTTAAACGTTTATTAAATTTAATAATTTAAATTAATAAATGTAGTTACTATTCTTCTTGCATTTTAAACATATATTAAATTTAATAATAATTATCTGCAATTAAGGAATTGAGATATAAAATTTAAATATATGAGTTCCATCTTAAAAGTAGGGTTGTTTTTGGATAAATATATTATTATGATAAATGTAGTCATTATTCTTCTTACATTTTAAACATATATTAAATTTAATAATTTAAATTAAATAATAATTATCTACAATTAAGGAATTAAGATATAATTTCTAACCTAGTTTTTTACTTTTTTTGAACGTCCAACAAACTCAATCTCAAGCACTCTCGGGGCACCCATTGGACAAACGGAGTACTCCGAGAGTAACCCGAGTCCACCACCAATTCCGGGGAAAACCGGTAACCCACCCGCCGATAGGCACGACAGTGAAATTACCGGTAAAACCCGTTTGGCTCAAGGATCCAACCCAGGTTTCCCTGGGTCTCCTATCATTACCCACCAGTGCCTCACTCTGCACCAAGTAGGAGTCGAACCTGCATCTCTCAAGAGAAATGCAAGCCCTCCACCACTTGATCTAGAGATCATTGGCAATTTCTAACCTAGTAATTAATATAAATAAATAATACGATATTTTATGGAACTTTATCCGTAATTTCTTGAATGTTTGAAACATATTAAATTTAATAGTTTAAAGTAAATAATAATTATATACAATTAATGATGGTTTAAAATAATGGCAAGTGTCTTTCTATTGTTTTTTTATATAGTATATAAATAAATAAAAATATAGATAGAAGGTGGAACCCCATCAACAAATCCTAAAAAATAAGAATATCCAGTCATATTTCCATTTTTTTAAGTTTCAAATTTAATTTAAAAGAATTAAGAGATGAGGTTAATATTTACTAAAACGATAAGGACTCACGAAATTTATATGCCTTCATGAAAAATTTTCGTGATCTTTGTAACTTAAATATGTCCATACATAAATAATAAATACATTTTTTTCCAACTAATGTATAAGAGTTTAAATTAAATTAGATAGGAAAATCATTATATTATATTATAATTATTATACAATTAATGATGGCCTAGAATAATGACAAGTGTCCCTTTATTGGTTTATTTTATTATATAGTATAGATATAGATTATTATTATTATTATTATTATTATTATTATTATTATTATGAATTTATGATTAACTATGAAACTAAAGGATTATATTATAATTATTATACAATTAATGATGGCCTAGAATAATGACAAGTGTCCCTTTATTGGTTTCTTTTATTATATAAATATAGATATAGATTATTATTATTATTATTATGAATTTATGATTAACTATGAAACTAAAGGGATTATATTTTAGGCGGGAAAATAAAATTCTAGATAGCTTCAATGAATGCCATGTGTCTCAAATTGGTTTACTTTATTATATGTATAGATTTACCTTATAAAACCTTGCTCATTAAACATACGATCTTCATGTTTTAGCTGGAAAATTTATGCCCCTGTAGAACATTGATGGAGAAACGACGTGAAAATTTAGACTATTGTATTGTTTTCCATCACAGTTTCTTTCCATTTCTATTCGATTTTAAGGTAAGATATTTGAATCTTTCTGTGATGTAACTGAAAAAATGGTCATTTATTATAATTGGTGTTTTTACATTTACACAAAGAAAAATTAATATAATTATCTTTTCATATATTGAACCTTTTTATAAATTTATACAGAAGGGAAGAATATGTAATTATGTTTATACGTACCTCTTCTAGTTTGGTCTCTATAAAAGAGTTGACATCTGTCCTTACATCACATATCCCAAAATCTGTATCTGTTACTTTCAGCTGAGGGGTAGAAAAGTGTCCCTTGGTGAAAAATGTAATATTTGAGCAGCCTTTGATTTGTAAAGTATCCAAAGCTGGCAATGAGAAAGCCTTCTTCCCTAAGCAAAATCCCTTAAGATTCCAAAGATATTGTAGTTTTAAGGAGTTTAGACGAGGTAAGATAATCTCATTCACTTTGGCATCACATTCTTCTTCTTCCTCCTTCACAACTACCTCTATATACATGCAGTCTCTTATACTTAGGTGTTGGAGTTGCACTAGACTACCAACCATGGAACATGTAAAAACATGTTCTAAGTTATCACAATCGTCAATAGAGAGAGTTGTTAGGTTTGGAAACTCCAGTACCATCCATTGGTTGCTCTTCCATAAATACTTTAGATCCATTAGCCACTCTAACTTCACTTGTGTTAGGTTTGGAATTGGGACAAGAGTTTTTGATTCACTGGAATCACTCCCTTCCACTGCTACTACTTCAAATACCTCTTCTAGCCCATCACAAAATTTTATAGTAATCTGTTGAAGCTTTGCCAGTTGTGGCAGCGCATGAGATGGAATAATAGTCCTTTTGCAGTAATCTTTATTCTCTATATTAATTTCTATCAGATTATGAAAAGAGGAAGGCATCCATTTTGAAGATGTTGGGAATGTGGTCTACAACAATAAAAAGAAACACAAGGCGTTTGTTATAGGTTACATCCTTGCAAAGAGTCTGAAACAAGAAATAGAGCGTGGAATTTCTTCTACTTTTCAATATATAAGTTAATGCAGTTGATGGAAATCAATTAAGACATCATAACTGATAACCATTTTAAACAAAAAGGTTTGTATACCTGGAAGTTAAAACCATGTTCAAGATTATGTTTTCCAAAGCTTGTGTGTACGTACTTAAGCTTTGGAGTTTCCAACTGACCAGAGGTAAACACCACCCATTCATCACAATCATTGATCATAACGTTCACCAATGAGGGACATCGGAAGTCATTCTTTCCCAAGAAGAAACCCTTGAGGTTTGGTAGACGGTCAAGTTCAAGCGTCTCCAGATTAGGAAACACCACAACTTCTTCTGATGATGACGTTTTGTTTTCTTCTTTTACAATCACTTTTATTCTATGGCATCTTTTTACTTTCAACTCTTTGAGATGACTGAGAGTTTTAAGAGTGTTGAAAGTGAATACATGTGTCAGAAGGTGACATCTATAGATAACCACAGTTTTTAAGTTGGAGAGTTGAGGGACAGCTACAGTAGTAATAATGTTTTGTAGAGGTAGACTTGTTAATGAAGTACCAGCACCACTTCCTTCATCAACATTATTAGTATTGTAACAGTTCATCAATTCATTTTCAAATACCTCTGTCATGCTACTGCAATCCTTAATTTCCAGCACTTGAAGCCTTTTCATTTGTCCTGCTGCATACCATGGAATTAGACTTGACAATGCATGACACCTCTCTATGGATATCTTTGTGGGGTATTGGCACGACGACCAATAAGAGGCGGTTACTTGAGCACTCTGCAATGAATCACAAATCATATTTATTTTAATGTTCTTATATATCATCACTTTCTTTTCAATCTCAACAAAACACCAAACCAGTTACTCCCCACTCTTTCTTAGATACAAATTAATACTACTTATTTTCATTTTAGTATCTCCTTTTACGGGTTTACTTTACAAAGTTTTAATTCTTAACCACATCGTTTAATGAAGACGTACCAAAGCATATTATTATCATACCTGGAGGTGATCATGACTGGTATTAGTAACACTGGAAGAAATTTTGTTGCTCCTACTCCAAGTATTCTTTTCATCATCGATACACTTTAGAGATGACAGAGATACAAGCTCCAGAGTGTCCAAACGAGGAAAGAATGTGGTGTCTTGATAAGAAGATGCAGATGTAGTGTTTTCATCATCTCTTGTCGAAATAACTTCTTCCATACCACTACAACGCTCTATATAGACACTCTTTAAGTTGGATAAATATTTTGCCATAAGAGGAGACAACAAGTACTTTATATTGGGACAATGGTACAAGTCAATGTCTGTGAGGTTTTGGAATGGATATTGCAAAGGTTGATGTTGAGGAATTAAGAATCTATTCCAATTGCACTTCCACACATGACTCACCTCCTCTAACTCATGTAGCTTTATAGTTTGAAGGTAGGGAAGTAGTAGTGGCGGTTGAATTGTTGCTAATTCTCGACTACTTGTTGGACTATCCATATCAAACACCACCTCCCCCACTCTTTTATCAGAAGCTAATTCAAGATGCTGAAGGTGATGACAGGTGTGGAGAAGATAAGATGGGTATGTGACATCTGGAATGTAATCATCCACTTCTGACATGACATTAATCTGCATGTAACATTAAATGTAATTGACATTTTAATTTCTTCATTTAACACATTAAATATACTATAACATCAACAAAAATCAAATTAGAAACAATGAAGAAGGCTCCTAATTTAAACATATTAGTCACAATAATCTGCACGGAAAAAATATAATGTAATTAACGATTTAATCTCTTCAGTTTATACACACCCATACAAGAAACACTGGCGATTGTTCTCACAAATAATAAATCTTCAGATTTGATCTTATTAAAATAAATCATTTTCAATTTAATGGTGATAACAATTTATACCACAGCATATTCGTGTTCGTTCATTTAACTTTAACCGAATAACTAAGTGGACTAGAATAACTAGGCCTGTAAATGAACCGAACGAACACGAACAAAGACATATTCGTGTTCGTTCATTTAACTTTAACCGAACATGAACACGAACATGAACATTTAATGAACATATTTTTTTGTTCGTGTTCGTGTTCGTTTTCGTTTATTAAGTTTATTAAGAAAATGAGCATGTTCGTGTTCATTTATGTTTGTTCGTTTAAAACATAAACGAACAGTTTATGAACGTAAACAAACTTAAAAGAGTATAATTTAACAAACAATAAGCAACAAAAATGAACATAATTTACAAAACATAAATGAACGTAAAGTAAATTCTTATAAAATTAGTGATCAATTACAATAAATTTCATTGGAAACCCCATTTTCATTACTAGAAAGCCCAATTAAGATAAATATCATTGGAAACCCCATTTTTAATACTAGAAAGCCCAACTACCAATTAGTTATATTTATATAAGTAGTTAGAAAGTTTCTTTTATGTTTAATATTTATAAAAATACAACTACTTATGTATTTAAACTGAAACGAACAGAAATAAATGAATGAGCATAAACATATGTATATAAACGAACATAAATGAACACAAATGAACGAACATAAACGGACGTTCACGAACTTAAATGAACGAACAAAATATGTGTTCATGTTCGTTCGGTTATTTAATTAAATAAACAAACATAAATTAACTTCTCGCCGAACAAGTTCACGAACGTTCGGTTTGTTTACAGGACTAGGAATAACTTAAAACATAATTTAAATTTATTTTTGACACCATATAAACCATTTATGTTAGTTTCATCTGATAAAAATTGAAAGTTGACGTACCTCCTGATTACTCTCAATCATTTCATTCCTTCTTTCCATTTCTTCCAAAGCTCTACTGTTACCCCGCGAAAAATAATTGGTAAGTGCCCCCAAATCAAAATTGGTTGAGGTAGGTGTGAATATATCTGTAAAGTTGTCACAGTCTTCTATGTGAATGGTTTGTACATCTTTAAAGCTGTTGACGAGGGTATGAGCTTCATTTACGCCTTCAAACCTCCACAACTCTTTTAGCTTCCTTAAACTTCCCACTTCAATCTTTCTTACTCTGCTGCTACTGTGTTTCCCCATTCCACAAACACTTTGGAAGTCAATGTTGAATAACACTTCAATGGAACCACACCAATTAACTACAACCTCTTCTAATTGATTCAATAATGGCAATGGATTTCTTGGAAAAAGATTTGTAAGGCTATCACATCCTCTCACTGTAATTTGTCTCAATTTGGAAACATCATCTTTCTCACTAGTAGAAATTTGACACGGCCATATTTGCTTCAAGTTCTCCATGTAAAAAATATCTAATTTCTCCAACTTAGGAGTCACACCCTAAACAATCAATAAGCCTTGTTAGAACGGTAAATAGCATATAACATTAAATTGTAAATTATTTATAGCTTTGGATATTAAGATAATGTTTGTATGTACCTCTTTGTTGAATAATGATTGCATTGGAGAAGTAGAAGTATCTGGATAAATGCTTGTGAAGTTCGGAAGGCCATCAAGTCTCAGCTCCATCATTTCTGGTAATTCGATAACATTGTCACACAAACTTACCATCTTTGGTAGACCCTCCAAAGACATGAAATTCAACTTCTCTAATGTTACTACTCCAACTCCACTATTCCCACCAATCAATGATTCCAAAACGGGGCACTCGGAAATTATGAGCCGCTCAAGCTGCTTCAAACCATTTGCCACATCAACTGTAAAGAGGTATGTCAATTCTTCACACTTTGAAATGTGAAGGAATCTTAACTGGGAAAATTTTTGATCCAAGGAAACATCTTCAAGATGCATCATATACTTCACTTGTAATCGAAGTTCCTCTGTTCTTTCAAATAGGTCCCTGATATTGCATTCTTTAAGTTCGTTGCACTCAGCAACAAGATTTAGTGTGTTTCTGAATGAATATGTTTCATTGTTTTTCAACTCACAACCTATGGATAGCCTGAACCTTTTAAGATTCTTTAACACATTTTTCAGTTGAGGCTTATTCATAATGAACTCCAACTCTAATGCAAAAAGACCTTGTGAAAGCTTGTCTAATTCGTCACAATTGGCAGGTGTAAGCTTAACAGGGCTACCTTTTAAAGCTCTCATATAAAGCTCTTCAAGACTGCCCTGCAAGTCTTGTAATACACCTTGATCAATATAAAGGTCAACACATCCAGTCAAATCTAATAACTTTAGTTTTTTCAACTTCCCAATCGCCAATGGCAACCTTCTTATGTTACAATGAATAAGGCTCAGTGTTTCCAAGTTGCAAAGACTTCCAAGAGAAGAGATATCACCCGTCAACGAGCATGAACGGAGACATAGTGTTCGAAGTGTGGTTGAGTGTTCGAATGTCTTCGGAAGCACTGGAATACCCATATTCTCATAAGACACAACTTCAAGTTTTTTCATTATTTTCTCCATATCTTCTGGAAACTTTAAGAGCTCATACCCATCCATTAGAACCAAAAGTGAGAGGTTTGTGTAGTTTATGTCTGCAGGAAATCCAGACATACCTGCACACTTTAATAGAACCCTTTCATAAGAGTTTTTTGCAAGGTGCTCTGCTGATATGTTATCGAGGTTGGCAATTGAAGCCTGTTTGACTTTTGAAAAATTATTTAAAATAAAAGCACGCACGAGATCATGCATTTTGACACATCCGATGCGATCACTTTTTGTCAACAAGTTTGCACGTATAAGGTTGTTGGTACAGATGTTGGCCTTCATTCTTGCATTTGTTAAAGTTTGTACTTCAGTAAACAACTTTAATCCCCATCCATACATCATCAAGTCCTCAATAGGTATATTAAAGCCACCAGGAAATAAACCACAAAGAAGAAAAATTGCTTTCTCGTCATCCCTCAGGAACTTTTCATAACTCATCTCAAATATTTTGTGTGTGGAGCTTTCAATGTCTTGAAGGTCATCTGCATCTAAACGCTTGTTGACAATATGCCATTCATCCTCTATGCCACCACTAAGATTTCTAGCAATGGTCTCTATGGCTATGGGTAAGCCACCACATTTCCTCACAATGTGTTTTCCTATGTCTGTGAGTGCATTATCATCTCCATTTGAAGGAGATGGTCTCACAATTCCAAAAAACAAAGCTTCTGATTCTTTATTATCTAAGAAGGTAATATTAAAAACTAAATCAGGTTGAACACCCATACGAGTACAAACTGAGCCATCACGTGACACCAACAACAACTTGAAACCATTTGGTAAAGGACTTAGTCCAACATTTTTGAGGTCGAACACCTCCCAAATATTATCCATTATCACCAAAACTTTATTTTTCTCGTTTTCTGACATATTCAGAAATTCTTGACGAAGATGCTCAGCCCTATTACTTTCATTTTTTTTAGTTAAATCATTACCAGTAAGGCATTCTGCAAAAATCTGTTGAAGAGCAATTGGGTCAACCGTTTGCCCTATTTCCACCTTCACAACTTTATAGAACATATTTTCATTTTGCACAACATGGTTTAGTTGTTCTATCATTGTGGTCTTTCCTAAACCACCCATCCCACATAGAGCAATCATCTTTTGGGTCTCATTATTTGATTGAAGGGATTCTAATAGAGCATTGAATATCGGAACTCTAGATTCAAAGTTGTAACCATGTGCAGAAGTAGAGGCAGCCTTAGGACGAGGTTTTGGTGCATTAGTAAATTGTATGTTATTCTTTCGTGCTTCAAGAAGTTTTATCTCCTTGAGAATTTCGGAAGATTCTTTTCCTGCTTTGTATCTCTTTTCAACATTGAATAGCGCGATTGTTTCTATTAAATTACCCCTTTCACTCAGTTTTTCAAAGTCTTCTAACCATGGCGCCACATTGTCAGGTACCACAAGATTGTTTGCAACAGCTTCCTTCTTTTTGTCTTGAATACCTTGTTGTGTGATCTTCAACATATTCATTGCATCCTTCATATCTTTAACATACTTCGTAGAGGAAACAAAGAAATCCAGTGGTTCTTTAATGGGCTCCATCAAAACCCCAACCACACCATCAATACATCCATTAATATATCGACTTAGAATCGACGACATTTTCCAAAACTGCAGTAATTAACAAACAATAAAAATAATTAATAACAAAATGAAGAAAGTGTAGTTACCAAATCGGTTAGGCATGTATATATTCATCCCCAAGGGACATGGTGTGGTGGTAAAGGTGCCTCCCTCTAGCCAAGAGATGGAAGGTTCACATCGGTATAGGTCTAGACTAGGATTAAAGAGCTGTTATAAAAAAATTGTATATATTCATGACTCTATTAGGAGTAGCTTCGGTTTCCTACGATTCGATAAGGTGAAGAATGTGGAAGAGCTTGTTTGGAAAGTCTCGCAAGTGAAGGATGATGGCGTCAAGATGACAGCAAATGTATCTAACTTCATCCGTGAAAGGAAGCTGCCAGGCCAGTACAACAACAGCTATAGACTGAATAAAGATCCAAGATCTAGGCCCTCATTAAATCATATCCATGAAAGAGTGGTTCCACCAAGACTAGAAAATAACTATAGATATCCCAATCCTTCGAGGGCTGCATACAAGGATACACAACCCATTACGAATGTGCCCGGGCAATCTGGCAATAGTGAGCTAGTCAAAGAGGCAACAGTACCTGGGTGCATGGGAGGCGGGAACAGGTCGAAAAACGGAGGAGCTCATCTTACTAAATACCTGGGAAACAATGAGTTTCCGGGTCTAATTAAAGAAACTGATCGGGAGAGCCGTGGTGGGGGTTGCAAAAAACCTAGAAATACTTAATAACTTAAGGGAGCTGGTACAACCTTTTGTTACCACATCCCTGGAGGTTAGATACATTGGGGGATTGAGAGTTTTGTTGTCCTTTCCCACTTATGAAGAAACAAATGAATTCTTGTTACAAAAGTTGAAGGGTGGAAGAGTTTATTTGAAAGTCTGGACATATGGGAAGGCAAAGACATTGAGTATGAAAGGGTGGCTTGGGTTAGCATCAAAGGCATTCCAATCCTCGTCTAGGATAAACAGGCGTCCAACCGGATAGGAGAAGCTTGTACACGAATCTAAAGCTGATGAAAGAGAGTGTTCTATCCTATGACAGTATAGCCATCTTTGTTAACATGGGAGAAAGAATAAACTACAAGGTATTAGTGAAACATTGTTATCTTGAGTATGACGTTTGGGTCACGGAAGATGATGAACAATGGTGCCCTAGTTTCGTGTTCAAAGAAGAAGCTAATCTTAATTACAAGGTTTTACCTAGTAAAATTTTAAGGTTTTACCTAGTAAAATTGATGAACATAAACATCCACCCTGACAAAATGAACAAAACCCTAATTTAATATTATTATGAACGATTGTGTTCCTGCTATTAGTGGAATCGTATCAATACATCCAACTCGAGCAAACGACTTGTCCTCAAGTCGAAATTCCGCAAGTTGTGCCATGCGATCAACCTTTCAATTGAAGGGCTAAACCGCTTCCTGGACCCCACAACTGTCTCGAAGGACCCAACCATGGTCTTGAACAGAATGAAGCTGGATATCAAGTTTCCCATCTTCAATAATAGGCAGGAGAGTATCCAATGGAGCAGAGCATTGAGCAAGAGCGAATCTGGGGATCTTAACAGGGATGATCGGTAGGATGCAAAAGCCCGGTAAGAATGCAAGCTCACTAGCCAGTGGTCCCACCTCATGGAAGACTACTGACCAAAAATCTGGGTGATAATCTCTCATTCCGGTGTTTGGCGTTACATTGATCCAATTCGGCTATCTTCGATTGAACACCCGAAACCTGCTCACATTGATCTCGTCATCACTAGGAGGGCTATCATCTAGGACTTCCTCCTTAGCAAGATCTGGTCGTGAGTTGTGGGGCTCTTCCCGAGATTCCTTAATATTAAATCAAGCCTTGATCTCTACGATATCCTCCTGCATAGCTATCAACGAGTCTAATTTGGTTGCAACTGATGCTAATTGAGAAGCGAGCGCAGCCTGATCTAGTGATGGTAGAATCTGACTGGTTTTGGTGGCTAATTGGGTAGTGATTGGTCAGGGATAGTGTCGCTACCCCCACTTCCACCCTTCAATGATTCCCTCGCTTCCAATTTTGCAGCCAATTGTGTGGCGATGTGATCGCCAGAACTGTACCGGGTTTGCACCACCTTCAAAATTCTCGGCAATGGAAACTGTTAAGAACCAGAAATACAAGATACTAAAATTAAGAACAATTTGCCAAATTAGAGACAGGGTGAAAAGTTGGTCTGCCCATTTACTCTTGCTCGGAGAAGGATTCAAGTTGCCTCATCTCGGTGTGTCTTTTATGCTGAAGAAGACGAGAATGCAGATCATTCGTTCATCTCCTACAGACTCACTCAACAGGTATGGGATTTTGTAGCAACCTGGTGTAAACTGAGTTCATTTTTCACTTTTTGGGATTAGATTTGGTGAATGTTCATGATCACATATGAGGATAAAAAAGGTGGAAGAAAGTTGTGTATGTTGCGATCCAGTGTGCAATTTGGCGCATATGGAAGACCCAGAATGACACATTATTTAATAGGAAACAACCAATGCTAGCAAGGATTAAAGAAAAAAAAGAACTTGGAGCTATCTATAGGTAAGAAACCGTTCAAAGAGTGATGGTCTTATGATAAGACTCCACTGTATCAATGGGTCGACCCTTCTAGGTCAAACAGGTCTCAGTTCAGTTTCATTGACCCAATCAATTAGGAGCAAAAGTTTAGGGCAGAATTAGGAGGAGGCTGAAGGTTAGGGAGTCAAAGTCAAGAGGAAAGTATGGGGCTGAAATTTAGGAATAGTAACTCTTCAATTTTATATTTAAGTATTACATTTCCTGTTCTAATTTTCATGTCTTGTTTACTCTGATTATTAGTGTTCTTATATTGGAGATTACCCCTCTCGAATCAGGCCAACTATCGTATTATTTCAATAAAACAACCCTTTCGTTTCTAGTATCTATCATTTGGTTCCATTGCCGAGAAACGATGCCTCCAAGTACCCTGATAGCGGCGATGATCATACTGATCCAGTTGCCACTCAATTAGCTGCAATCGCAACCCAATTTGAGTTCCTAAAAGGTGAAGTTGCTGCCCTAAAGTTTCAACAAGAAAAGTCCAGTCGCGGCTTAGGGAAGAAGTCTGATGAAGGTGAGACTTCTTGGCGGAATAACCAATCCCGTCCTCCTAAAAGATCATACTACCGCCTTCAGCGGTGGTGATCCAAGAGGCTGGATTCTTAAAGCAGAAAAGTACTTCAAATACTACGATATTTCTGATGAAGATAAGGTTGATGTAGCGGCTATGCACCTTGAGGGTGACGCTCTCGATTTGTACTCTTGGTTATCCACTAATCAAGAGATGTCATTTTGGGAGGAACTGGTACATGCTCAACAGAAAAATTTTGGTCCAGTTGAGTTTCAAAACCCAGACGAATATCTATGCAATATAAAACAAACAGGATTCTGTTCAGGAATATGGACAAGAATTTGCCTGGAGATCCGCCCGAGTTTATAACTGGCCAGATCATTGCCTTCTTGGGGTATTCCTAAATGGGCTCAAAGAAGAGCTCAAGGTTGATGTCAGAATTCACATGCCAAGGACGGTGTGTAATGCCATGAGTTTAGCGCTAAAGTATGAGTCCAAGGGTGGTGGTTGAAGACTTGAAAAAACTACAACTTGGAGTCCCGATTCTAAACCCCACCAAATAGAACCCGAGCCTGCAACAACTCTCCGAAATCAAGTGGTAGCCACCAGTTTACCACCTGTTCATATCTCTGATAAACATAACCGGTTTCTGAAGATGTACGGGACCAGAATAAGGAAGGTATAACAGTCACTGACAATTCTCTTGATGATATGGCTGAGATTAGCCTTCATGCACTTTTTGGTCAGTCACTTACGTCGACTATAAAACTTCATGGTATTTTAGATACAACTGAAGTTCAAATTCCGGTTGATAGTGGTTCAACACATAACTTCATTTCAGAAAAGTTGGTTAGCGAGCTAAAACTCATTACCCAGGTTGTCACTCCTTTTGGTGTGCAAATTGGGAATGGTGATATTGATGCAGGCCCAACTGTAGACGATCGGGCCATGACATTTCTGGAGGCCCATGATCGAGCTTCCAAGGGTGTTTTAGGAAAACGAGCATAACTTTGGCTACGGGTCTCCATTTTAGGCGTTCGACCAGTCAAATCGAAGCTTGAAACGAGGAGCACGTCGTGGCAAGGCCCCAAAGGGTCCTTGTCCAAGTTTCACCCCAAAAAACGGATTCTAAAGGGAGTTTTGGACACTTTTTTATGTTTTTTCGGTGTTTTATGCATTTTATTTTTGGGCTTGTGTTTGGCCCATGGCCTTTTTGTGGCCCATTTAGAATTTCAGTCTCTATTTATGTCTTTCTCTTGTAATTTGGATGGTCAAAATTGAATTTTGAGTTTAATCACATTTCACTTCAAATTCTCTGCATCACATTTCACTTCAAATTCTCTGCCCTTTGGGTTGAATTTTGGGGGTTTGGGAAGATCATCACGTGTATTCACAGAATCAACGTGATCCGTTCTTCGTTATCTTGACACACGCTACATCAGTTGGTATCAGAGCCGAATTCTTGGCTCAAAATGTCTCCGAGGAGAAATAGGCCACTCGATGAAGTGTATGAACAGGAGTTGGAGCAGCGACTTATGGCGCGATTGGATCAACGTTTGGATCAAGTGGTCGATTAGTTGACTGATCGGATGGCTAACTTGATCAATCGTAGGAGGCAGGGACCTAATGATGGATATGGTTCTGATTTCAGTAACCCATTTGGTGATGGTTCGAATTCCGAGGACGATCAGGAAGGGCGACCAAAGAGAGAACGGGGAGAAGGCAATAGGCATTAGGTATCTGGGATAAGAGTTGATATTCCAGAATTTGATGGGACTAGTTTGAATCCGGAGTGGTTCATCGATTGGTTGGCTACCGTAGAGGAGGTGCATGAAAATAAGTGGGTGACTTTGATCGCTACCAGGTTACGTGGTAGGGCCTCTGCATGGTGGCAACACTTGAAGTTAACACGAAATAGGCTCGGGCAGTCAAGAATCGTGACATGGACCAAGATGCGAAAGTGCTTGCGGTCCAACTTTTTGCCTCATAACTTTCAAAGGTTGATGTACCAACGTTTGCAAAATTTAAAACAGGGGGATAAGTCGGTTGATGATTATACAACGGAGTTTTACCAACTGATTGCTAGGAATGATATTCAAGAACCGGACGAACAACTTTTTTCTCGATATATTGGGGGTCTGAGGGTTCAAATCATGGAGTCTGTGAATCCTTTTGACCCGTTAACCATTCCAGAGGCGCACCAACGGGCGTTGGCCTTTGAGAAACAAAATCGTCGGGTGAGCGGTTCATTTGCTCATGCCCCTACCGGAGGAAATGTTGGGTCGGGTAGTGGGGCACCTCGTAGCGGGCCTAGTCAGCAAAGGCCGGGGGTTAACAATATCGGGCCAACTTCTAAGGGGGGCTAGTAGTAGTAGCCCGAGATGTTTCAATTGTGGTGAAACGGGCCATCGTCAAACTGAGTGTAAAAAGGCTGGTAAACGACACTTGTTTGCTGAGTCTGAGGATGACCAATATTAAGGGTACGAAAATACCCCAGTGTACGATGAAGAAACTCAATACGAGGAGGTTGTGACCGGTGATGTTGGGGTGAACCTGGTAGTCAGGCGCTCTTGCTATACACCAAAGACAGATGGGGATGACTGGCTTAAGCATAATATCTTCCACTCAACATGTACCATTTTGGGTAAGGTTTGCACGTTTGTTATTGATTCTGGAAGTTGTGATAATTTGATATCTGAAGAGGCGGTCCAGAAGTTGGCTTTGAAGACAGAGAGCTGAGTCACCTCAAGCCTTATAAGCTTCAATGGCTTAAAAAGGGAGGTGAAGTAACGGTATCTAAGAGAGCCCTTGTTTCTATTTCTATTGGGTCCACATATAAAGATGATGTTGTGTGTGATGTGGTCCCTATAGACGCGTGTCACTTATTGTTGGGCAGACCTTGGGAATATGAGTGTAATATAGAGCATGAGGAATTACGTCGGCAGGTTGAAGACTTAATTTCTAAAGGGTACGTTCCGGAAAGCATGAGTCCTTGTGCTGTTCCTGCTCTGTTAACTCCAAAGAGGGATGGGACGTGGCGTATGTGTGTTGAGAGTCATGCAGTCAACAAGATCACTGTGAGGTACAGATTTCCAATTCCCTGACTTGATGATTTACTTGACCAAATTGGCGGTGACACTATTTTCACAAAACTAGACTTGAAGAGTGGGTACTACCAGATTCGACTCAGGCCTGGTGATGAGTGGAAAACCGCCTTCAAGACTCGTGAGGGGTTGTATGAATGGTTAGTGATGCCTTTTGGTTTATCCGATTCCCCTAGTACGTTTATGCAGGTCATGAACCAGATGTTTAGGCCCTTTATTGGTAAATTTGTGGTAGTCTATTTTGATGATGTTCTTATTTATAACCCTGATTTAAATGAGCATGTACGACAGGTTTTGACCTTGCTCCGTAGGGATAACTTGTATGCAGCCAAGAAGAAATGTCTCTTCATGGTCCCTAAGGTCCTGTTTTTGGGGTATGTTGTTTCTGGTGACGGCATACAGGTGGATGAATCAAAGGTAGCGGTTGTTAAGCAATGGCCAACTCCAACTACGATAACTGAAATATGTAGTTTCCATGGTCTTGCTTCATTTTATAGATGGTTCATTCGAAATTTCAGTTCTCTTATGGCGCCAGTGATTGACTGCATGAAAGGGAAGACTTTTATATGGACTGAGGAGGCGGAATCAGCTTTGCAGTTAATCAAGGAAAAGCTTACAACAGCGCCAATTCTAGTATTGCCAGATTTTTCTCAGGTTTTTGAGTTGCACACAGATTCCTCGCAGGGTGGTATTGGGGCAGTCCTAAGTCAAGGGGGTGTCCAGTTTCCTATTTCAGTGAGAAGTAGACTGGGCCAAAGTTGCGTTATATCACTTATGATGTTGAATTTTATGTAGTGGTCCAGGCTGTGAAACATTGGCGTCATTATTTGCTTCACAAGGAGTTTGCTTTATTTATAGACCATGATTCGTTGAGGCATATCAACAGTCAAGATAAAGTATCACATAACCATGCCAGGTGGATGGCTTTCTTGGAAAAGTTTACTTTTGTTGTGAAGCATAAGTCTGGAATTTCGAATCTTGTGACGGATGCCTTGAGCAGAAGGAGTAACCTGCTTGTTTCTATGAGAGTTGTTGTACCCAGGCTAGACAGTCTCATGGAACAGCTCACAACATATTCATATTTTTCTGTTATTTTGCAGGACGTGCAATTTGGGAAGAGGTCAGATTTTCTTGTGCATGACGGTTTCCTTTTTAAGGAAAATCAATTATGTATCCTAATTCCAGCCTCCGCCTTCAAATCATTAAGGAACTGCATGGTGAAGGGCACGTTGGAAGAGACCGTTCTCTACGATTGGTGTAGTCTTCTTATTTTTGGCCTACTATGCGCAGGGATGTTGATCGGTTTGTTAGACGTTGCAGGATCTGTCAAGTTTCAAAAGACACAGCTACCAATGCGGGGCTTTATATGCCTCTGCCCATTCCTCTGCAGCCTTGGGTAGATGTTAGTATGGATTTTGTGTTGGGATTACCACATACTCAGCGTGGTAATGATTCGATCTTTGTAGTAGTGGACCGGTTTTCGAAAATGGTGCACTTTATTCCTTGCAAGAAGACAACAGATGCAGTTAATGTGGCTCAGTTGTTCTTTTGGGATATCTATCGTTTGCATGGTTTGCCATCCTCTATTGTTTCTGATCGTGACACTCGTTTCTTGAGTCATTTTTGGCGCAGCCTATGGAAAATGGTGAACACTCAGCTTAATTTCAGTAGCGCCTACCACCGTCAAACTGATGGGCTGACGGAGGTTGTTAATCGGTCACTTGGTAATCTTTTGCGGTGTCTTGTGGGTGATCATGTGAAGTCTTGGGATCAAAACCTGTGTCAGGCTGAGTTTGCCCATAATCATGTTGTTAATCGGAGTAATGGGTTTAGCCCGTTTGAGGTCTCTTGATTTGATGTCACTTCCTGTCCCAGGTTCTGTCCCCAGAAAGGTGCAAGATTTTTTGGTGGGGTTACATGAAGTTCATAAAGCTGTGCAGGACAACTTGGCCCACGCTAATTCAAAGTACAAGCAAGCTGCAGACCAAAAGCGTAGGCAAGTTGATTTTGAAAAGGATGACTTTGTTTGGGCCATTTTGACTAAGGATCGTTTTTCAGTTGGAGAGTATAATAAATTGTCAGCCAAGAAGATTGGGCCAGTGGAGATTGTGCAGAAGATAAATTCTAATGCCTATCGTCTGAAGTTATCAAGCCACATTGTTGTTCTGATGTTTTCAATGTCAAACATTTGCTGCCTTTTCATGGGTATTCGTCTGATGATGAGTTCACTACGGATTCGAGGTCGAATTTTGTCTACCCATGAGGGAATGATGCAGGCCCAAGTGTAGAGGATCGGGCCATGACATTTTTGGAGGCCCATGATCGAGCTTCCAAGGGTGTTTTACGAAAACGAGCATAACTTCGGCTACGGGTCTACGTTTTAGGCGTTCGGGCAGTCAAATCGAAGCTTGAAACGAGAAGCAAGTCATGGCAAGGCTCGTTGTCCAAGTTTCACCCAAAAAAAAACGCATTCTAAAGGGAGTTTTGGACACTTTTTTATGTTTTTTCGGTGTTTTATGCAATTTGTTTTTGGGCTTGTGTTTGGCCCATGGCCTTTTTGTGGCCCATTTCGAATTTCAATCTCTATTTATGTCTCTCTTGCAATTTGGATGGTTAGAATTGAATTTTGAGTTTAATCACATTTCACTTCAAATTCTCTACCCTTTGGGTTGAATTTTGGGGGTTTGGGAAGATCATCTCGAGTATTCACAGAATCAACGTGATCCATTCTTCGTTATCTTAACACACGCTACATCAGATATAATCCGACGCAATCAAGTTTGCAAGGATGTCCCACAGCAACTCTCTAATCTTCAAATAATACAAGACTTTTACCCGTTTGCATTAGGGGGGCTGACGTAGTTCTTGGTATTAAATGGTTGGCCACACTAAACACGGTTTAAGCCAATTGGAACGAGATGTCACTGGGATTCACCATCAACGGTCAAGATTACAAGTTGCAAGGACTGTCACTAAATCTTCAATATTCTGCCACTCTCCACCATCTCGCAGTCAAACCATTTAGGAAACGACTTTTCAAAAAAAAAAAAAAAAACCATTTAGGAAACACACACACAAGCTACCAAGGAATTTCCACCTTTTTGACTTGAGGACAAGTCATTTCTCCAGGCGGGAAGTATTGATAAGACTCCACTGTATTAGTGTGTCGACCCATCTGGGTCAAACAGGTCTCAGTTCAGTTTCATTGACCCAATCAATCAGGAGCAAAAGTTTAGGGCAGAATTAGTAGGAGGCTGAAGGTTAGGGAGTCAAAGTCAAGAGGAAAGTACGGGGCTGAAATTTAGGAATAATAACTCTTCTATTTTATATTTAAGTATTACATTTCCTATTCTAATTTTCATGTCTTGTTTACTCTGATTATTAGTATTCTTGTATTGGAAATTAGCCCGCTCGAATCGGGCCAACTATCTTACTATTTCAATAAAACAGCCCTTTCGTTTCTAGTATCTATCATCTTACCTACCTGGGAATAGTGGTGCACATTTGAATTGTCATTTATGGGGGTTTAGTATAATTTGTATGTTTTGAATGTTGGTGACGTATCTGTTTTGAGCTAACAAGAGGTTGGCGGTATAATAAATATGTTGGCCATTATAAAAATAGGGAAATTGGGCTGTAATAATCCCACCTAGACCTTATTGGCCATTAATAATCCCACCTCAGAATATTCCCCCCACCAGTCCCACCTTTCACCTATTTTTCCTACAATGGTCCCCTGTTAAAAAAACCTAACGGAGTTAAGCTTTTTTCCAAATTACAAACAGATTTTTAGGACTTTTGATCAGAACGACGATACGAGTGCATTGATGTAAAACTTGCCTCGAAACGGTTCTCCAAACGATGAAAACGGCGCTTCAATTCGGGTGTTTAAATTTCCAATTAACAAAAATCAAGTCACTTGGAGCACCATTTCGAAGTAAGTTTTACATCAATGGACTCGTATCGTCGTTCTGATCAAAAGCCCTAAAAAATATGTTTGTAATTTGGAAAAAAGCTTAACTCCGTTAAGTTTTTTAACGGGAGACCATTGTAGGAAAAATAGGTGAAAGGTGGGACTGGTGGGGGGAATATTCTGAGGTGGGATTATTAATGGCCAATAAAGTCTAGGTGGGATTATTACATGCTAATTCCCCATAAAAATATTATATATAGTGCCGGTTGGCGGATAAAGTGATAGAGCTCTTTCCAAGAACCAAAAGTCGAGCTATCAAAATATTTATAAAAGCATCCACATCGTTGAGATGTGGACGATTCCGGAATTTCGGACTTGACAAACCGGGTGACCACATGCGATGGAGGTGGATTGGTTTGGAGGAGGGGCGGTTCGGTGCACCGGACGAGTCCGGAGGTGTGAGGGTGGGTCCCTTGTGAAACCCCTCTATTTTAAATAAAAAAAACTTTAAATCGTTTAAATTAAAAGAAACAAAAAATAAAAGAACATAATAAATGTAAAAAAAACAAACGCTATGTCTTCATCTCGAGTCCAGTCTAATGTCTTTTTGCCATTTTTTCAATAAATCTTTGTATTGAATTGTGAGTTGAGAAATGCACATCTTGGTTGAAATAAGAATATAATTTATAGTAGTAAGGGTAGAGGGTATGGAATTGAGCCCCTAGGGCTTCATTGTGTCACCTCAGTTCCACCTCTTCAATAGTACCCCCCTCCTCCCTAACTTGGAGGGTATGGGACAAAACCCCCTATATTTCACCAGCGCCCCCCCCCCCATTCACACACACATATCTAGTTAGTGTTTGCCATTGCAACAACAACCCACCAATAGCGCCCCCATGATAATGCCTATGGTGTGGATACAGGGGGGCACTATTGTGTAAATTTTGCTTAGGTGGCATAGGGGTGGCGCCCAAACCCTGCAGATTAAAGAAATAACCGTTTGAAAAAATAGCCGTTGTAAAGGGTGCTTCCTAACGGATCCTGGTGAAATATAGATTTTTAGCTATTTTTTATTGTGTTCACATTAGTTCTCGCGGTTCTCGCAATAAAGGGTGGTTCCTAACGGATCCTTCTCATATATATATATATATAGACATCAACCAATTAAAACATGCCCAAAATCCACTCATCAACCAAGAGCCTCCACTTCACAACCCAAATGCCCCCCCCCCCCCGGCTGGTGGAAAACCCCAAGCCCAAACATAAACGCCATTGACAACGTTGTTCCAGAGGTGGTGTGTGCGGCTTGGTGTGACACAAACGTCGCACAAGTGCCACAAAACCACACCCACACCATCAGTGGCGAAGTTTGAGATTTGCGACCAGGGGTCGAAAACGTATATACCTAAAAATTCTAAACGAAAACTACATATCAGACACTACTGAGCGAAAAGTTCGGGGGTCGGTCCCCCACTCCCCCCCCCCCACCCCCCTATGTTGCGCCCCTGCACACTGTGTGGTCTCGGTGTTAAGGAAAAATGGTTGTGCTTTAAAATGATATGCCATGCTGACGAGGCAGACTCGTTCAACGTTGTGAATGTTCTAACAACTAGCAATCTAGGATGATCAGAAAGGAGCAGGATACAACAAACTCTGGAATTTTGCATGAATAGTATGCGAGAGCTAAAACTTTTGCAGGAACAGTATACGAAAGCGTGTTTAAATATTAAATCTTCATTAAAAGACGACAAAACCTTCAAATCTTCATGTGTCAATCTTCAGCACGAGGATGAAGAACATCAACAAAAAAAAAAAGAATTCTATTAAACAATTCAAAAATGAAAGTGAACCTAGATCTTTCACTTTCCTGGTCAATACATATGCGAAAGCACGTAATATAAATTCGTCTAATGTGATAATGCTGAAATCAAGACAAGCTTGATGAACTTTGACGAACTGAGTGTGATTTGATGAATTTGCGATCGAAAAGCCTACGACTGAAGAATTCAAATCCTGAAAATGGAAAATCGTGAAAACAGAGTAAAAACACGAATTCGATAAGAAAATTGTAAATGAACAACATCATCAAATGAAATCGCAATCACTGAATCGAGCAAGTATGCCTTGATACCATGTTAAAAGGAAAGATAAACCGGAGGAATTTTCTGATTTTCATCGATAACTTGAAATCAAGATACAAACTAGTTGAGAGTTTTTTTCCAAAGCAGTGTTAGTAGAAAAAATATTTACCAAAATGGTGTTACTAGAAAACTATGGGTCTCAGAAGAAACAGGGGATTGGATCCCTGATTGTATTAATGACGTTGGTTGTTGGGAGGTTGAATCTGATAAGAGTTTTGAATTTGGAGAAGACGAAGATGGAGGAAGTGTCAAGTCGCCGACAGCCGCTGTGAGACCGCCGGAAAGCCTTTTCGGTAGACCGGAAGTCCAAATGGTTGGAAGTCAGAAAAGTAATCTCGGTCAAGGTGCATCGGTGGATGAAGGGGCGAAGTCGGCGCATGCTGTTGACAGGGGGCTGAGGTCGGCAGGGATGGGTCGGTTCAATTTCCAAATGTTGCTGATTTTATTCCCGAGATCTTGGAAGAGGGTGAAATTCCTGATGTCGTTATTGGGGGGAAAATCAATTTCGCGGATAAAGACTATGGGCCTAGCAAACCTTTTAGGGCCCAGAGGAAACCCGGAAAATTTAAGGCCCCAAAAAATAATCTTTTTGTTAGCAACTTGGGGCAGCCAAGTTCAAAAAAGAGGAGGAGGGCTGATGTTCTGTTGGGTCACGTTTTCCCGAAGGCCGCCAGCGGTTCGAATGGAGAGGAAGGGCTTCCAATCGACCTTAACGTGACGGTTCGTGAAGAGGATTACTGCTAACAGGGGGATAACGTTATAGGAAGCAGGACGGTGTAATGGACGCCGACACGGCCACTGAACCGGAGAACCGGAAGAAGTCTTTCTCTAATGAGAAGGAGGTTTACAAAGAAGCTGAGAAAACAATTGAATTAGGGGCAGTATTAGGTGTGGATCTGAGTAATTACTGGGAAATGGTAGAGGAGATGATTAGGAATGAAGGCGTTCAATCAGGTATGGGATGTCCTTGATTTTCAGTTGATGTTGGTGGGGTTTGTTTGTTGCAGGAGACCGGTCGAGGGCTCGTTGCGGTGTCAGCCTGGTGTATTTGGGCGCTGTTTTTTCGTAGTTCCTCTCCTTCGGTTATGGGGTTAGTGTAGGGCTTTTCGGGGTTTGAGGTTTCTAGGTTTTTTGGTGTTTTAGGTGTTCCTTTCTTTTTTCTCTTGTTGGGTTGTTTTTTGGTGTAGTTTCCCTGGGTCTTGTTGTATTCTGGGTGTGGTGCAGTCCTGCGCTTTTTTTGTCAGGCTGGCCAGTTTTTTAATGAAGTTTACCTTTCAAAAAAAAAAAAACTATTTACCAAAGTGGTGTTTTCTTAAATATTTACTTATTTCTCACTCCTTATCTCATTGGATGACTCCTAGGCCTGTAAACGAACCGAACGAACATGAACATAGGCATGTTCGTGTTTGTTCATTTAACTTTAACCGAACACGAACACGAACACGAACATATAATCGAACACATTTTTTTGTTCGTGTTCGTTCATTAAGAAATCAGGCATGTTCGTGTTCGTTTATGTTCGTTCGTTTAAATCCTAAACGAACAGTTCACGAACACAAACGAACATAAAAAAAAATTAATTGAACATATTTGAATAAACATAAATTAACATGATTGAAGAAACAAGTCTAATATATTACATTTCATCTGAAACACATCTAAATAAGTGTTCATAGATATACTAATTAGTTATATTTATATAAGCAGTTAGAAAACCTTATATTTATATAAATATAACTATTTATGTATTTATAAAAATTTAAACGAACATAAACGAACGTTCGCGAACATAAATGAACGAACATAAAAGAATGTTCACGAACATAAATGAACGAACACAAGGCGTGTTCATGTTCGTTCATTTAATTAAACGAACAATTTTTTTTGTTCGTGTTCGTTCATTTATTAAATAAACGAACATAAACGAACTTCCCGCCGAACAAGTTCATGAACGTTCGGTTCGTTTACAGGCCTAATGACTCCCAATATTTACTTATTTCTCACTCCTTATCTCATTGAATGACTCCCAATTTATTAAAACAACTTTAATTAACATATTTTTTTATTAATCTTAAAAAGAAACCGTTTTTTTATAATAACTACCGGGAAAAAAGTACTTAATATAAAAGTCGCTGTGTGAATTTAATAATTTAAGTAATAGCATATGAAATTTGTGTTTAATAAATTAAAATGTACTCGAATATACATATAGTCAATTTTATATTTCTTTTTACTTATTTTTTTTTTACATAAACAACAAATTAAGTATTTTTTTTTCAATGGAGGGACCAAACAGCCTATTGTGTTTATGTATATATATGTATACTCGAATCAATTTATATGAATCATTAACTAGAAAAAAATTACAGCAAAATAAGAAAAAAAATAACTATTATTTGAAGTATGTAAAAAATGAAAGCTCATCAAGCTACTAGAATTTATATTTCATATAAAGTATTTTCGTTATGATTTGTATTTGGCTCTCTATATTTCGATTTTTTTCTACTAATTTGAAAAATACTTCAAATGTTGGAATGGTATTGTTTTATGTTGATCGAACATGAGTGTTCCAACCTAGGAAAAAACACGTTGCCCATGGTTTTAAAAGACGATTGAGGCGTGCGCCTCTAGGCGCGCCTCGAGGCGAAACGGCCAAAAAACGAGTCTGAGGCGCGCCTCATGGTGTTTTTAATGTATATGCGCCTCAGAGGGACTGAGGCGCAAAGAAAGCTGCGCCTCAGGGTATTTTGATAGCTGTTTTTTATGTTTTTGACTTTTTGTGTCAATTTCAAGCATTTCATGTCTTTTTTAAGTGTGTTTTTGATGATTTTGATGAATCTGATGATGAAATTAGTTAGTATTATTATTTTTATAATATATATAATTTTTATATTTATTTATTAATACTGCCTCGGCCTTACGCCTCGTTTCGCCTCGAGGCTTACGCCTCGTGAGGCGAAGGGAAAACGCCTCGAAACTAAACGCAATGAAAAAAAAAACCTAAAAATGATATTTTTGTAAAACGCAATGCACCAAAAACACAAAGAAATGTCTTATTTGTAAAACGCAATGACCAGAAAACACAAAGAAATGTCTAATTTCTAAAATGCAATAGCCTAAAAACACAAAAGAAAGTGTACTTTCTAAAACGCAATGGACTGAAAACACATAAAAATGTGTTTTACCTAAAACGCAATGCACCAAAAACACAAACAAATGTCTTATTTCTAAAACGCAATGGCCAGAAAACACTTAAAATGTCTGTTTTCTAAAACGCAATGGACTGAAAACACATAAAAATGTGTTTTACCTAAAACGCAATGCACCAAATACACAAAGAAATGTCTTATTTATAAAACGCAATGGCCAGAAAACACTTAAAAATGTTTCATTTCTAA
Source organism: Helianthus tuberosus (assembly GCA_030545235.1). NCBI lineage: Eukaryota > Viridiplantae > Streptophyta > Magnoliopsida > Asterales > Asteraceae > Helianthus > Helianthus tuberosus. Next base: position 20,410,900 of record CM060436.1, on the reverse strand, counting down.
AAGGCAATGGCCTAAAAAAACAAAAGAAAGTGTGCTCTCTAAAACACAATGGACTGAAAACACCTAAAAATGTGTTTTACCTAAAACGCAATGACTAAAAACACTTAAAAATGTGTTTTTTTTCTAAAACGCAATAGCCAGAAAACACATAAAACTCTCTTATTTCTAAAACGCAATGGACACATAAAACTGTCTGTGAATTGTCTGAACCAGAGAGTAGCAAATCAAAAATTGTCCGAATCGTCTACGAATTACTGTCTTCGAAATGAGCCAATTTCTGGAAAATAAAATTTTCTGATGCATTTTTATTAAAGCAATTTAATCAACCCCAGCCAGGGGCTCTGCCCCTTGGACCCCGCCAGGGGCTGGCGCCCCTGGGACCCTGCTACCAGGGGTGCTGCCCCCGGACCCCCGCCAAGATCGTAAAACGCAATGACTAAATCAAAAACCCAGATCATAAAAATGAAATTAAAGAATTTCTTACATGGATCGAAGTTGGTTTCTTCAACGATTGACGAAATTTGAATGATAGAAACATTTATCAGCGATCGAATCGAAACGGATCGAGTGATTATCTTCAAAATCACAGGAAAAAACGAGATTTTGTATGAAATTAAGCTGGGTTTTCTTCAAAAAAGCTGAAGAACACGTTGATCGGGTGTTTGATTCAATGATTGGTGACGAAAATCGCACTATAATGTAGTGATTATTGAGATAGAAAGTGAAGAAATGGTTGAAGATGGTGGGTTTTGAAAATGGTGGGTTTTGATGTTACCAGGAAGAAGAAAGAAGAAAAGGATAAAATTGACTAAAATACCCTTCCTCTTTATTTTAAGTTTTGCCACATGTCCTAATCCTATTGCTTCCTATCCTTCCTAGCCAAAATAAACTTCTTATTTGATCCTCACCCATGTTTTAAATTTAATAATTAAAACGAAATCGGGTAAACTTGAAATAGGTAAGGATCCGCCTGTAGTTAAAAGGGTATACAGTTAAGGTAGAAATTAAGGATGCCTAGAATTGTGTCATGTATCCCTTAAGATTTTTATTTATTAGGTATATATAGAGATAGAAATAGAGATAATCATAAAGATAGTGATTATATAACTCAATCAAGGTTGAATGTATTTTTCTTTATCAACTTGATGATAGTAGTGGTGATTTGAGATTTGAAGCACTTAATAATAAAGATGATTTGAGATTTGAATTCGAAAGAACTTCTAAATTATCAAAACTCTTAATATACAATATTATCAAATAGTAAAATACTACAGAAATTAAAAATTAATATTTAAATTAAAACTAGTACAAAAGATAAAAGTGAGAGAGTGATTCTAGTAGTAATATGTGAGAGTTTTTGGAATAATTTATTATAATAAAGAAGAATAATTTACAACTTTATAGTTTTTATAAATATTTATATGTTTATTAATAAATGTAATTTAAAAACTTATAAATAAAAATAAAAATATTAAAAAAATTAAAAACCCTTACCCACCCCATTTTTAGCCATCCTTTAGGATGTACAAGTACATCCCTTACCCCATCCTTCAAAGAAACCCACCCTAATGGGCGCGTTTATGGAAGTACACGAACATTATGTTTTGTGGGCATCTGCGGATGTTGATTGTGTTTGTGATTTTGATTCAACCAGTTTCATTTTAGGTGATTAGGAACTACTTAAGAAATTCAGATATAGGTTAGGAAGTGCGAAGTGCTCATTCGTTCTACCCAAGTCTGATTTCCAGCTTTGGGGAACAATGGGGCTGAAATAGATGGTTACCGTCTAATGCCTCTCATAAAACTCAAATAATGGTACAAATTATATTTTGGATTATACGCATAGAATATAAGCACTAAAAAAAAAAATACTCAAAATTAATTAGCTAATAAATTAATTTTCTAATTACTCTTAATCAGCTTCCAATTAATGTCGATAAATACTAAATTAAGTAACTGTTTAAGGTATTTGAGAACCATTTTTCTTTTTTCATTTGTTAATCACACACACACTTATGGTCATGATCTAGGTTGACTTTAATTAGTTATTTCAAAAGACAGACACACTTTGTATTGTATCTTCCTGCTTCTTTTGTTCAAAACAAAGATCCATGAAGTATTCTGAAACCCAAACATATATAAAAAGAGAAGGAAAGTGGATCTCATTTCAACATACATGAAAAGCAAACACAAACCCATTGTTGGCATAAAATATATACAAACAAAATGCAGCATGAGTTTATATTTGTAGATCAATGCATAAAGGGGTATACCTGAGTGTTTTTTGCTTGATCGGTAGAAGAGAAGATGACTGGGAGGATAAGGTTATGAAATTTGACAAAGAACTCCAAGCCACAAGTTATTATATCATAGTACTTGCAAAGGGGCAGGGGTGTGATTGTAAATTTTAGTTGACTCAAAACCAAAAGTCTTTTTACACTATTATTTTTTATATTGATAAATAATTAATTTTAAAATCTAAGCACATGAGAAAATGAGATAATAAAATACAGATTGATTTGGTTATGTAATAATTGTATTACTTTTTAGGTGATAGTTTTAAATTCTTTTTAACAAGTTAGTTTCTCACATAAATAATGAGGCGTTACATCGCGGCAATGGAGGCCAGGGGCGCAGGATTTAAGGGGCGGGGAGGGGCGCCCGACCCCCCGAACTTTTCGGTCAGTAGTGTTATATATGTACGTTTCGTATAGGATTTTGTAGGTATATACATTTTCGACCCCTCGGTTTTATAAAAAAATATAGGTATATACGTTTTCGACTCACCGGTTTTAATTTTTTTTTTTATTTATATAGCCCAAATAAAGTATTTAATTGGCCCAAATATTATAGTTCAAATCATTATATTTGGTAGAATACTAGAATGTATATTATATAACCCAAATCAAATCATTATATAGCCCAACTTAAAAGCCTACCCTATAAAAAAAAAAGCCCAAATTCGTTTACTTTGGGACATCGACCAGAAGAACAGAAGCCACAAGCCAGAACTGCAGAAGGGGGGAAAACGCAGGTTCCAGAACTGTTCGACTTCAGCTTCTTCTTCGAGAAAAAAGCCAAAACGCTGCTCGTTGTTATGGTCTTTACTCTTGTTCGACTTCTTCAATCTTCATAAAGTTAAAGGTATGTGTTTTTTATTTTTAGGTTTAATTTAGGGCTGCAATTTATGTGATTTAGGTTTAAATTAAGGGTGAAATTGGTCGGAATTTTTGCCCTAAACTTGTTGAATCTTTCTATAACTATATCTAATTTTATTTGTTTAATCTTACTGTGATTTGATTTAGATAGAAATTAGAGTTTGAAATTTAGGGTGATTTGCTAACTTGTTTTGTTATTAGATTATGCTATGGTGAAAAATAAAATGATAACTTTTTTTAATATTTGAGAACGTTTTTTATTTGATATTAATGTTTGACCAGACCCGACCCGAATCGAATCACCGACGTCCGACCCAAACATACACCTCCAAACTACGCGATAGAATTTTTTTTAGGTCCGTTACCTTCCGACCCCCCGAACTTTTTTTTCAAGCTTCGCCACTGATGGAGGGTATGGCGCCCCATAGCGCCGCTCAACACCACTACGGTGGACGCTATGGGGGAGTGAATCTAGGGTTCACCTCAATTCAAAAGGTAACTTCCGCTTTACACATACTAGCTTACGGAAACACGTACGACATCAATGACGAGTACTTGAAGATGGGGGAGAAAACAACACGAGATAGCGTGGAACATTTCTGCATTGGTATTTTTTTACTCACTTTTATATATTTATTTTTATTTTAAAGTACATCACTTGTAAAACTTTTATATTAAATTTTATATATTTAATTATATTTAGGTATATGTCAATTATATGGAAAACGTTATTTAAGAAATCCCACTTGGAACGACATTCAACAAATATACGAGGTTAGGGCTGTAAACGAGCCGAGTCGAGCCGAGCTAGACCCAGCTCGAGCTCGGCTCGAGCTCGGCTCGAACTCGATTCGAGCTGGCTCGCTCGAGCTCGAATTTCAAATCGAGCTGAGATTTGAGGTTCGAGCTCGACTCGATTAGAATTCGAGCTAGCTCGGCTCGGCTCGATCTAGCTCGAACTAACAAAAAACCCACAAAATTTACTACTTAAAAATGAATTTCTTCATAGACTAAGGGCCATAATTACCATGTAATTTAACCATATGGCTAAATATACAAGTATAAATAGTTAATTCACTTTGTACATTGTCTTTACCTTCTTTTATAGGGGAAGTGCTCCCTTAATTTTTGTTTTCTAAGCGATGTGGGACAAAAACAAAATGAAGGATGTAAACCTTATCGAGCCAGCTCTCGAGCTCACGAGCCGAGCCAGACCAAGCTCGAGCTCGGCTCGTTTACAAACCGAGCCGAGCCGAGCTGGTGATGCGTGGTTGGAAACAAGTGATCGTTATCGTTTAACTTGATGATTTTATGTACGTTTTATATTCGGATAGCCTACTTTTAATCTAAAATATGTTTTGTAGGTTTGACAACATTAAGGAGCCTTTTGGGAGCTTTACGAGTCATTGGGTCAAATAACGGTGCACCGGAACGCATTACGGATCAACCGAAAGTATAAAATGGAAAAGTAAAAAAAAAAAGCATACCAGGAGAGCCCGTCGGCGACGGGCAGGCTAGCCGTCGGCGACGGGCACCAGAAAACCACTACGGATCAATTATTTCTTGGATGATTTGCAATGATTGAAAATGTTGACTTTTGAAGGAAATCCGGGTTTTTAGCTTATGGGAGGATAATATAACATATGGGGAGATATTTTTGAGTGCAATCATTCAGCTCCAAAGCTAAGAAACTAAAAAGTCTTCCATAGAGACCATAGAAGATATCCATACTTTCTTCATTTTTTCTATCCTCCAAGCTTCAAGATGATGTTCATTGTGTTTTGTTCATATGGTGATCAAGCTTCTTTATCCATGAGTGGCTAATCATCTCGGCTTCACCCCGGTGTAGGTAGTTGCTTACTTATGGTTTTGAATTGTTCTTGCTTCAACTTGTGACAATTTGTGTGTGGTTTTAGAAACCTTTGACGATAAGCTTACATTTGTTTCGTATTCATAAATTGTCGAGCAATGTTAAAAGTTATGACTTTATGAAATGGTTATGTGTAATACGCGTTGTCTTGGTTAGGATTTACATGTTTTGATAACAAAGTGCATTCTTGTCCGTTCATTGAAGCGTTGATAGTTATTGGCACCTAAGTCATATACACTAAATCCGTTAATTGTATGCATTTAAGTTGAAGCCTAAAACTTGTAGAAACCATAAGTTAGTAATTACCGAAACCGAGTGTGATTCCTTTACTTATTATTTGTTAGAAGTTAAATATCCATTACAATTGTTAACTAGGAGTTGTTATCCAAGGAAGTATTCATATTTAACCAAAACCAAACTTTCACAAACTAGGCGCCTAGCTCGGTTGGTTAGGCGCGCGAAAGGGTGTAAGTCTAGACCCAGGTTCGAATCAGGGGACGACTAATTTCACCATTTTTTGTATCTCATCAATTTAGTTAATTTGGTTCAACATCTTTTCAACAATCAAAAATTATAAAAACACGTTAGCAAGCTTCATAAATTGTGACAACCATTTTAGTTCTAGTATCCATTCGCAAACCACATACTCTTCGTGGATCGACCCCTTGCTACCACTAGCTATTTGTTAAGGGTAATTTGGGCTTATAAATATTATCTTTGATTGGAGCGCGACAATCCGATCAAATTTTGGCGCCGCTGCCGGGGAGTTCGTGCGCTTTGTGTTTGGATAATTGTTAGCATTTAGTAAATATCTTTTTAAGTTGTTTATTTTCTTTTTGTATTTCTTCTTTTTCCTTGTTACGCGGGTGTGTTACTTGTGCAGGTTACAAGTAGTATATGCATACGCGAAATTCCGAGAGGACCTCACCATTAGTCTTCGAACCTGAGATCGAAAGAGTAGCAAGAAGAAATCTAGCAAGCCGGTTGGAAGCAACACTTGCTTCTAGCCAAGCCTCTCAAACACCACAACGTACACCATCCATTGAAACCGATTCAATGGCAAACCAAAATCCACACCAATTTCAATACCAAAGCAATTTCAATCCCACTCCAAATATTCAACATATGCCTCAAGAACAACCGGGTGGTAACAACAATACCGAACCACCCACACCACCTTTCCAAAACCAAAATCCCAACAACAACCAAAGAACACCCCAACAACAAAACCCTCATCAACAAGCTTCCTTACCCCTCAACTTTAATAATCAAGATCGTGGCAATCCCGCGAATGAAGACCCACTTTTCAACTTAGAAGAGTTGAGAAACGCCATTCCCGATGACGCTCCATATAGTGTTCCCGGTTATCACTCGCCGGAGCATGTGAGTATGCATACGGAACACTCGAATGATGGGAGCTATTATGATGACGAAGATTGGGGGTACGTGAACCATGGCAATATTTACAATAATCAAAGATTTAAAGGTGAGGAGTTTGATTATCAAAATGCCAATTATGTGGGGAGGAATGATGGGTATGGAAATAATCGCCAACCACGAAACGAAAGGAACCGAAATGATGGGTTTTACAACAACAATAACAACAATGGTAATCCTAATCGGATTCCTCGTTTCGTGGGGGGAGGTTATCAAGTAGGTGACCAAGGTGGAAACCGAAGAGATGATCGAAGAGGTGATAGAAGGGATAATCGAAGACCGGTCGACCAAGAAGTTAACGGTCCACAACGTCATCAACAACCTCCACGGGGAGTGAATGACCGTTTTCGACCGGTAGTTACCGACAATGACTCTCCTATAGTATGTGAAAGGAGAATGTTTGATTGCAAGCCTCATTACATCAATATACTTCCCCACTTCAATGGGAGGTCTAATGATGAGCCGTACACACACTTGGCTGAATTTTCATCCATATGTAATACCATTGGTGGGCACAACTTTGCATTAGAGGAAGTCAAACTTTGCTTGTTCCAATTTTCGTTAAAAGACAAGGCGAAGCAATGGTTTCTAACACTTCCGGCAAATAGCATCCGAACATGGGAGGAAATGCAACAAGTCTTCCTAGATGAATACTATTCAATGTCGAAGACCGATGATGCACGGGATGAAATAAGGTCATTTCGGCAACTATCGAGTGAACTGTTACATGAAGCATTCACTCGATTCAAGGAATTAATGCGGAAATGCCCACATCACCAAATAGAAAAGTGGGAATTGGTAAAGTGCTTTGTACGGGGGTTGGATGATGCTACTTGGAACCGCCTCGAGTCAACAAGCAACGGGACTCTTTTGAGCAATCATGAAGATGACGATTGGGAATTTCTTGAGCGGATGAGCAAACGCTCAAAGGAAAAGGAGTCGGCCGATAGAGCAAAGAAGCATCCCGTTTCCCGTTCGCTTCCCGATCTTGACTCAAAGGATCGGATTTCTACCTTAGAGCGGGAATTGGCTCGTATGAAAAAGAAGGAGGTGAATGCGGTCCAATTTGCGGTATGTGAGGATTGTGGAGAAATCGGCCATAGGACCGATCAATGTCCAACGGGGCCTAGTGAGTACACCGAGGAAGTCAACCAAGTGTTCGGTGATAGAAAAAATAATGACATGAATTCAAACACTTACCACCCGGGATTGAGAAACCATCCCAACTTTCGATATGGGAACGCCGCAAACCAAATGAACCCGAATTTTCAACCGGGTAATCAAAGCGGGTCATCATATCCTAATCGCCAAGGTGGTAACCAAGGGGGTTATCAACGTCCTTACAACCAAGGGTACCCAAGTAGAGAGAATGCTTACCAAGGTAGAGATAATAATTATCAAAGTGGGTATCAAAGAAATTACAACAACCAAGGCGGTAATGGAAGCGGGTCAAACAACCAAGGGGGTGGTAATGATTTGAATGCGATGTTGGATGCTATGCTTTCGATGATGCAAGAGTCTAAGAAGGGGAATGAGATTCGGGACAAGGCACATGAGTTGTTAGCGAAACAAGTAACCCAACTAGCGGAGGAAATGGCTCAAGTGAGGGGAAGCGGAGGAAAGCTTCCAAGTGACACCACGGTAAACCCCAAACATCAAGGGTCAAGCTCAAGGAACACACGTGAGGCACCAATTAATAAACTTACTTTACGTAGTGGTCGAGTAGTGGATAATGGTGTCAAAACACCACCACCCCAATTTGTTGAAGGGGTGGTGGAAGATGTTAGTGAGGATGAAAAAGAGGATGGTCAAACGGGTCAAAATAAAAATGACTTAAAAAAGAATATTAACACTCCCGTTGTGACCATGCCCGTCCCTAAGGCTAAGGAAAAGGGTGTGGAGACTAATACCGCCCCTTATCCCGAAGCATTGAAGGGACCCGTGAAAAAGATTGTAAACAAAAGAGGTCCACAACAAGAAGAGTTGTTGGAGATTTTCAAACAAGTAAAAATAAATTTACCTCTTTTGGATGCAATTAAACAAGTACCATCTTATGCTAAGTATTTGAAAGATTTGTGCACTCAAAAGCGAACTCATAAATTTCCAAAGAAATTAGATTTAACCAATAACGTGAGTTCGATCCTTTTGGGTGCACTTCCACCTAAGCTCCAAGATCCGGGTGCGCCTATCATTTCAATTCAAGTAGGCGATTTCAAAATCAACCGGGCACTTCTAGATCTTGGTGCTAGCGTGAGCATTTTACCGGGTAGTTTGTATGACCAATACGAGTTTGGCCCACTTAAGCCATCAAACACCACCGTGGTGTTAGCCGACTTAACACCCAAACTACCCCGTGGAATTGTTTCGGATGTGATAGTAAAAATCGAAGATTTTTACTATCCGGTGGACTTTTTAGTACTTGATTATGTGGCCAAGGACCCAACCAAGTAACCTACGGTGATTTTAGGTCGACCGTTCGTAGCAACCGCAAATGCTCAAATTGATTGCAAAAAGGGAACGGTTGACATGACATTTGGAAACCGAAGGTTGAGGTTGCATGTTTTTTCCGGACTTATGAACCCTTCAGTTGATGATGAATGCTATATGGCAGACATCGTTGACACGTGTATACCTCTTTGCGACACAATCGTGAACGGGGAAAACACAATGGAGGATTGTTATATGTTTGACAGGTCACAGGTGGAGACGGATCGGAGCATGGATGAAGAGATGAAAGAATTGGAGGTCATGACGGCACAAGAAGGAAGACCCACTTGGACACACCACGTCGAAAGTCTTCCGGAAAGCATCGATACAAAGTTGAAGCCATCATTGGAAGAACCTCCAGTGTTAGAGTTGAAAGTGCTACCCAAGCATCTCAAGTATGCTTATGTAGGCGAAGGCAACACACTCCCGGTTATCATTGCATCAAACTTAACCGAGGAGCAAGAAGAGAAATTGATGGATGTTTTACTTGCCAATCGGGCGGCGATTGGATGGACCATTGCGGACTTGAAAGGCATTAGTCCCTCGGTGGTGATGCATAAGATCATCACGGAAGATGGTATGAGTCCTTCTCGCGACACACAAAGGAGACTAAATCCAAACATGCGAGAGGTGGTCAAGAAGGAAGTTCTAAAGTGGCTTGATGCGGGTATCATTTACCCGATCTCGGATAGCGAATGGGTGAGCCCAACACAAACAGTCCCAAAGAAGGCGGGTATTCAAGTCGTCACGAATGACGCAGGTGAAGAGGTCGCCACTCGGCCGGTAACCGGGTGGCGTATTTGTATTGATTATAGGAAGTTAAATGCTGCAACTTCCAAAGATCATTTCCCTTTACCATTTATTGACCAAATTGTTGAGAAATTGGCCGGACAAAAATTTTATTATTTTTTGGATGGTTATTCAGGTTACAATCAAATTGCCATACATCCGGAAGACCAAGCAAAGACTACCTTTACTTGTCCATACGGTTCCTTCGCATTTAGGCGAATGCCCTTTGGACTTTGTAATGCCCCCGCCACCTTCCAAAGGTGTATGACGAGTATCTTTTCAGATATGGTGGGGGATTCTTTGGAAATCTTCATGGATGATTTCTCAATATTTGGACCATCATTTGATACATGCCTTGACCAACTCGAAAAAGTTTTGAAAAGATGTGTTGAGAAAAATCTAGTTTTGAGTTGGGAAAAGAGCCATTTTATGGTTCAAGAAGGGATTGTGTTGGGGCATGTTATCTCGAGTCGTGGGATTGAGGTGGATAGAGCAAAAGTGCAAGTCATATCCACTTTGCCCTATCCTACAACCGTTAAGGGTGTTCGGTCATTTTTGGGACATGCGGGGTTTTATAGGAGGTTCATAAAAAGCTTTAGTGATATAACAAAACCCCTATGCAATTTGTTGTTAAAAGATAAAACATTTGATTTTGATGAAAATTGCCAAAATGCCTTTAACATTTTGAAGCAAAAGTTGGTTGAGGCCCCAATCTTGCAATCACCAAATTGGTCTTTACCATTCGAAATTATGTGTGATGCAAGTGATTATGCGGTGGGGGCCGTATTGGGTCAAAGGGTAGACAAGAAACCGGTTGCCATTTACTATGCAAGTAAGACTCTCTCGGATGCACAATTGAATTATACAACCACCGAGAAAGAACTACTTGCGGTGGTATATGCGTTGGACAAATTCCGTGCTTATATATGGGGTACTAAGGTCATTGTATATTCTGATCATTCTGCAGTTAGGTACCTTATGAATAAGAAGGATGCAAAACCGAGATTAATCCGATGGGTTCTCTTGCTACAAGAGTTTGATTTGGAAATTAGGGACAAGAAAGGAAGTGAGAATGTGGTTGCGGACCACTTGTCTCGGTTGATTGTGGAGGAGGATTCTTCCCGTGAAGAGATTAATGAGAACTTTCCCGATGAGCAAATTTTAAAAGTTGACATATTACCATGGTATGCTAATATCGTTAATTATTTAGTTACAGGTGATTTGCCGGCTCATTGGGATAGAAGAAAGAGGTTGCACTTCCTATCTAAAATCAAGTACTACACGTTGGAAGAACCGGACTTATTCAAGTGTTGTTCGGATCAAGTAGTTCGAAGATGCATACCCGACGAGGAGATCCCTAGTGTTTTGATGCACTTGCATTCATTTGCTTGTGGGGGCCATTTTAGTGGTCACAAAACCGGGCACAAAGTGCTCAATAGCGTTCTTTATTGGCCGACTATTTTTAAAGATGCTTTTAATTTCGCTAAAAATTGTGTAGAATGTCAAAAGTTAGGGGGTATATCAAGAAGGGATGAAATGCCCATGCAACCGATCCTCATTGTAGACATCTTTGATGTTTGGGGGATCGATTTCATGGGTCCATTCCCTAATTCGCATGGCAACTTATACATCTTGGTGGCGGTCGATTATGTATCCAAATGGGTCGAAGCGATTGCCACCAAGACAAATGACCATACCGTTGTTTGCAATTTTGTACAAACAAACATAATTTCTAGATTTGGGATTCCCCGGGTAATCATTAGTGATGGGGGATCTCACTTTAAGAATTTTAACTTCGGCAAACTCTTGAAACGGTATGGTGTTGACCATCGAATCGCTACCCCTTACCACCCACAAACAAGTGGTCAAGTGGAAGTTTCCAATAGGCAAATAAAAGCAATTTTGCAAAAGACCATTCGACCCGATCGAAAGGATTGGTCAATGAAATTAAATGACGCTTTATGGGCTTATAGAACGGCTCATAAAACACCTATTGGAACAACACCTTATCGCTTAGTTTATGGGCGAAATTGCCATCTACCGGTTGAACTTGTACATCGTGCTTGGTGGGCTATCAAGGAAGTTAATATGAAATATGATGATGCAGGTAAAGAGCGCAAGTTGAAGCTTTGCGAATTGGAGGAGCTTAGGGAAGAAGCATATGAATGTGCCTCGAAATACAAAGATGATATGAAGAGGGCACATGACGCAAAGTTGAGGCCGAAGGAATTTGAAGTAGGGCAAAAGGTATGGCTCTACAATTCAAGGCTAAAGTTCTTTCCCGGAAAGCTACGGAGCAAGTGGATGGGACCCTATGTGATCACCCAGGTCGGACAATTGGGTGATGTTACGATCAAGGACCCGAAGGATGGGTCAAAACAAACGGTAAACGGACATCGCTTAAAACCGTTTCTTGATGGTAACGAAAACATGGACAAAAACAGAGAATCGGTAAGCTTTGTGGTAAGCATTCCGATTTACGAAGTCAATTAAAAGGACTTGTACCATTGTAGTTAGAATTGTACATAGTTTTAAAATTTTTGTGTGTATTTTAGATATAATCGTTCTCGTTTTCTACTAATCTTGTTTGAATGTGTGAAGTCCAAATATACCGAGTGAGTTTTGAAGACGTAAAGGTATGTTTTTAGAAATTATTTGTGCATTGAGGACAATACACGTTTAATTTAGGGGGTGGTAGAATCGTTGCGATTTTTCGTATGTTTATTTTTTATTTTTTAAGCTTATAATAAAAATCACAAAAAGATTTTTCATAATTTTTAGGAATTTTTATAGTATAAAGTCCCTTTATTAAAAGTCCATATTTTTAAACATATTTTTGAAAAAAAAAAATTGAAAAAAGGTTAGCCGTCGCCGACGGGCTTCAAAGTCATCGGCGACGGGCTTTAAAAATGGCCGTCGCACACAAATTCCCGTATCCAGGGATTTAAGCCGTCGCCCACTTTCATGTTTTCCAGCACCCGTCGGCGACGGGTTGGGACCCCGTCGGCGACGGGCTTCCAATTGCGAGCCGGGCTGAATTGTTTTTAGGCGCTAGGATTCGAACTTGCAACCATTTTTACCTTACAAAACACCACTTAAATCCCATTTTGACCATATAATTCGAACCAATAACAGCCACACTTCATTTAACACTCTAAATCCCTGCCTACACTCACCTTCCATTATCATCTTCACCAAAAAAAAAAAAAACCTTCAAGAACATTCAAAACTTCAACTTCTCATAACTCCTTCAATCATCCACCAAATCATCCGATTGTTGGGTCCATTTTGCCTATTTTTTCGAGAGGAACAAAACCCCCAACACGGTTTGCATCAATTCTTGCTAGTTTGCAAGATCTCTGGACGTGTAACTTAGGGTTTTTGGAAAGGGTGTTCATCAAAGTTCTTGCTTTTCATCTTTTCTTAGTTCCTTGTGCTTTCAACATCAAAGGTATGGATTTCCCTTAAAAATTATGTTTGATTATCATATGTGTAGTGTTTTTCTTCCGAAATTTTAGACTTGTTGTTTAAGAGTAGGTTGTTTAAACAATGTATGATGTTCTAGCATGATTTTAAGTTAGATTGGTTGTGTTGGATGAAATTTGAGCATGTTAGCCATAGTGAAGTGATTACACTTGGTATGAACATGATTGAACATGAAGATGATGTTGGAATTTTGTTGAAATTATAAGAAATTGTAAGATTAACAAGAAATTGATAAGTTTATGACAAAATGAACAACTTTGGAAGTTTAAAATGACGATTTTGCATATACTTGTTAGTTAAACGTCAACATCATATATCATGTTCAAAGTGTGAGAATGTAGTAAGATTTTGGGGTTATGTTGATGATTGGTTGTTTTTATGAATATAGTTATGGCCGGTGGAAGAAAGAAGCAAAAGACCACAGAACAAGGTTCTTCAGCTGGGGCAGGGTCTTCTTCAGGGTTATTACCAAGGAAATGGGAGCAATTAACCGCCATTGAAGAAGGTGATCCGAGACTATTTCGCCAAGACTGGGAATGGGCAAAGTATCGAGATAGTCAAAATGCAACAGTATGGGATAATGAGAAGAACAAACCTCTATCCAGATACAATGATAGGAAGCTAGAGGCGAAACTTTGGAGATGGAAGATGGTCACCAAAGTTAGTACTTCAATTCTGGAAAGGGTGTTGTGTGAAAGGGTGGTTAATGTGGAAGAATTTAAGCAAATCGGAATCACCCAAATGTTTGAAAGGTTGGGTTGGGAAAAAGTGCTAGACTGGTGCGAAGATAACACTTCGCGAATCTATTTGTCAGAAGTTTGTGAATGGTTGTCGACATTGCGGTTTGTGAATAAAGATAAGCACCCTTCTGAATGGAGTTTGGTCGGGAAAACAACTCGAGGGACAATGACAATGTCCTTCGAATCAATAAACTGCATCGCCCGTTTTGACTCATTGGGGGTGCCAGCATATGACTATCCGAACATGGAAAAATTTTTGGATAGTCATATGAATGAAACCGACCCGGATCAGATGACTAAGGTTCTGTTGCCTTACCATGACGGAGGAGATGCTAAAAGGAAACACATGTCGATTGAGGGAAAGATTCTCCATGGGATTTCGGTTGAGAACATTTTGGTGAGGTTTGGTGATCGTGGAAGTGTTAAAGCAGGTGACTTTAGGGTGGTGCATTCTTTGATATACGGAACTCCTGCATTGTCATGGAGACACATAGTGATGATGAACACGTGGAATACTAGGGAGGCATCACAAAGGCGTTTTATTCCATACGCACGCCTCATTAGTGCCATGATCGTTCAACAAAACTGTTTGCCTTCGAATTCACTTTGGGTGACCAAACCCCTTGAGGAATTTGATCAAGCATCAATAAGGAAGAATTGGGGAATATATGTAGAGCTGCATGGAAGTGATTACGTAGTGACCGACAAATTGGGTCATCGGTACGACTTCCCTGATCCAAATCCTCAAGGGGCTGGGGGAGATGAAGAGATGATGGAAGAAGAAGAAGAAGAAGCTGGGCCGTCTGGTCCCCGTCAACCACGACGAAGGTACATGAGGCCACATAGAGAACTCAATGCAGATGTGGCTAATTTTGTGAAGCAACGACGAGTACCAACGTATGGGAACTTCACCCTGGGGGAGCAAGCAAACTATGACAATATTTCGGCTTGCATAGGTGAAGGCCGAGAATACAACCAAAGGAGAGAAACGTGGGAAGGATCGGAAGGGGCTTACTTGCATCAACAATGGGATTCCCAAGCGGCCTATCGTGAGCGAATGGATAAATTCATGGAAGAGCAACAAATACAACAAGCGCTTCAACGATCACAAATGGAGCGTTTTATGCAGTTGCAAGAAGAAGATATGGCCCGAAGGCGGGCAAGGGAAGAAGAGGAGGAAAGGCGGCTAAATGAAGCAAGAGAAATGGAGCAACGTCGATGGAGAGCTTTAGCTATCTCTCATGAAATGGCTATTAACAACGCCAAGGTGCTTCATGATCAAGAGCGTCACCAAAGAGACCTCCTAGCCGGCCTTCCATATGCCGAACACTCGGGGTGGACCAATTACCCTGACATTCCCCATCCATTGGGTCCATCCGACCCGACTCCTCATTGGCCCGAAGCGGTAGGTTCAAGCTTCTTGCCCATTCCTTACCAACCACCACCACAAGGAAACCAAAGCCCACTCGATGATTATAGGGAGATGTTTGAAGCCCTAACTGGTTATCAATACCAACCGAACCCGCCAGTTGATCCTAACAAACGTTATCAGCGGTGAAGGTATGGTATGTTTTGTGTTGTTTATTTTCTTTGTTTTGTTTATTTTGTGTGCTTTATTTTCATTTCGTTTGTTTTTCCACATAAATAAAGGTAAAATAATGCATGGCTTGGTAATGTGTCCATAAAAATGGTAGAACTAGGTAACTAACAAGTTTTAATGGTTGTGAGAAGCATGCTTCTACACAAGGGTTAGAATTTGTAGGTACATGATGTTCGTGAGACAACCATTTTTATGAAGAGAAGAAGGAGATATGAACAATCAAGCAACAAAATCAGGTGCATGCGTTTCCATTTTACCTTGATTATTAATAATAAGTGGATTGTTTGTTAATTGTTTGAAAGCCGGGGTGAACTTTGGGAGGGTTAGCCTTGTCACATCCCTTGTGCGTTTTAAAAACTCCAGTTCTTACACATTGAGGACAGTGTTTACCTCAAGTGTGGGGATGGGGGAGTAGTAAAAGTTTTAGATTTTGACCCGTTCATTTAAATTCTATACATTGAGGACAATGTTTACCTCAAGTGTGGGGATGGGGGAAAATTTCAAAAAATTTTCAAAAGTTTCTTGTTTCAAAAGCAATCTTAAAAGCACAAGTAGCTAAGTCAACGAGGGATGGCACAACCCATTTGGTCTTTTGTCATGGTCAAGTTCAAACTAAATAACATGAAGGGTATTTAACGGGTGGTTATTTGGGAATAATTCGCCTAAGAAACTAACATTTGATGCATATCACATATCATACCCTTATACGTGAGGTTTTGAGCCACGTCTATATCATAAAAATACATGTTTCATTGTTTGAGTGGACCCTTAGTCACGTATTGTAGAACTTGCAACTTTTGATACGTTTGAGACCATAGACCGAATACAAGCATGAGAATGATTAAGGCAATAGGTAAACCTTTTCCGTTTACACCATTTTTATACCCTTACCCAAAAATTATCCCTTAGTAGCCAATATTGAGCCTAAACCTTCGTTTGACAACCCACTTAGCCAACAACCATAAGCCTTTTTCTTTTAAACCCGTGTGATAGAAATTCGATTATTTAGGAATCAAGTTTGTATAGTGTTTGTTTGGTTATATGTGTAAAAAAAAAAAAAAATTCAGAAAATGATTATGAAAAAGATGAGAAAAACATTGAGAAAAGAACAAAAATATGTGGTTCTTTTTGTTGAATAAAAGGTGAAAATCACTGCCTTGTAGTTGATGTTTGTAGTTTGCTTAAGTTGGAATAGTTGTGTTATAATAAATATCGAATTTTTCATCACCTTAGCCACTTAAAAATATCATATTCCCTACCTTTAGCCCTAGCCCCGTTACAACCCTTTCAAAGACCTTATGACTTATGCTTAGTATTCGTGTTCGGCGGTGGAGAATGATTGAGTTGCAAGCCTATGCGGGTACGTGTTCTATTCGGTTTTGAGCGATTAATTGTTGAAATGCTAATACATTACATATTAGCCAATTGTTAAGCCGAGTGGAGAGAACATTGTGAGGGATATGTATGAGTTGCTAGTTTCACGGGCGGGTTAATCTTGGATAACCATTGTATATGTGCATGTTCACGTTATCGTTAAATATGTTGGAAATGGTAAAAGGCTTGAACTTTTGTATGACAATAGACCTTAACCTTTGTCTCGGGAATGGGAAGTGTATTCGTTGTTCGACCCACGTGAAGTGAAAAACAGATTTGCTTGAGGGCAAGCAAAAGACAAGTGTGGGGATGTGATGCGTGGTTGGAAACAAGTGATCGTTATCGTTTAACTTGATGATTTTATGTACATTTTATGTTCGGATAGCCTACTTTTAATCTAAAATATGTTTTGTAGGTTTGACAACATTAAGGAGCCTTTTGGGAGCTTTACGAGTCATTGGGTCAAATAACGGTGCACCGGAACGCATTACGGATCAACCGGAAGTATAAAATGGAAAAGTAAAAAAAAGCATACCAGGAGAGCCCGTCGGCGACGGGCAGGCTAGCCGTCGGCGACGGGCACCAGAAAACCACTCCGGATCAATTATTTCTTGGATGATTTGCAATGATTGAAAATGTTGACTTTTGAAGGAAATCCGGGTTTTTAGCTTATGGGAGGATAATATAACATATGGGGAGATATTTTGGAGTGCAATCATTCAGCTCCAAAGCTAAGAAACTAAAAAGTCTTCCATAGAGACCATAGAAGATATCCATACTTTCTTCATTTTTTCTATCCTCCAAGCTTCAAGATGATGTTCATTGTGTTTTGTTCATATGGTGATCAAGCTTCTTTATCCATGAGTGGCTAATCATCTCGGCTTCACCCCGGTGTAGGTAGTTGCTTACTTATGGTTTTGAATTGTTCTTGCTTCAACTTGTGACAATTTGTGTGTGATTTTAGAAACCTTTGACGATAAGCTTACATTTGTTTCGTATTCATAAATTGTCGAGCAATGTTAAAAGTTATGACTTTATGAAATGGTTATGTGTAATATGCGTTGTCTTGGTTAGGATTTACATGTTTTGATAACAAAGTGTATTCTTGTCCGTTCATTGAAGCGTTGATAGTTATTGGCACCTAAGTCATATACACTAAATCCGTTAATTGTATGCATTTAAGTTGAAGCCTAAAACTTGTAGAAACCATAAGTTAGTAATTACCGAAACCGGGTGTGATTCCTTTACTTATTATTTGTTAGAAGTTAAATATCCATTACAATTGTTAACTAGGAGTTGTTATCCAAGGAAGTATTCATATTTAACCAAAACCAAACTTTCACAAACTAGGCGCCTAGCTCGGTTGGTTAGGCGCGCGAAAGGGTGTAAGTCTAGACCCGGGTTCGAATCAGGGGACGACTAATTTCACCATTTTTTGTATCTCATCAATTTAGTTAATTTGGTTCAACATCTTTTCAACAATCAAAAATTATAAAAACACGTTAGCAAGCTTCATAAATTGTGACAACCATTTTAGTTCTAGTATCCATTCGCAAACCACATACTCTTCGTGGATCGACCCCTTGCTACCACTAGCTATTTGTTAAGGGTAATTTGGGCTTATAAATATTATCTTTGATTGGAGCGCGACAATCCGATCAGCTGGCTCGTTAACAACCGAGCCAATTTCGAGCCGAGTTTTCTTCGAGCTTTTTTCGAGCGAGCTGCAAGCCACGAGTTTTTTGAACACCCCTATACGAGGTGCATCTAGAAAAGCATGGAATACCCGGCATGATTGGTAGTCTGGATTGTCGTCAATGGCGTTGGTATAACTGTCCAACCGCATGGCGAAGTCGACATACACGCGGTGACCAGAAAGGACCAACTTTGGTTTTACAAGCGGTTGCGTCATACGACTTTTGGGTTTGGTCGGCTTTATTTGGTGTAGTCGGTGTATGAACGACATTAATACCTTCGAGTGTTCACCATTGTTAGAGAGCTACATTTCTGGAACGATACCAAAGGTCGGTTTTCATGCAAACGGGAATGACTATGAGCATGGCCACTATTTGGGCGATGGTATATTCCTGGAGTATTCGAATATTGTTAAAACGTTTTCCGAAACGCTCGATGTGAAAAGACAATATTTTAAAAAACTACAAGAGTCTTCGCGAAAGGACATCGAGATGTGTTTCGGGGTTCTTCAACAACGATGGCATTTTAACAGAAATCCTTGTCGTATGTGGCATAAGGATAGAATTCGAATGGTCATGTATGCTTGCATCATTATGCATAATATGATCATAGAGGATGATGGAAAAGCGATATGCCAAAACTATTTTCCGGAAGATGTAGTTGAAGGAACCTAAGCAACAATGGAATAGAGAATCTTAAATGCTCAACTATTGCGATCTAAGGATATACATAACGCGTTAAAGGTGGATTTGGTCGAGCATGCTTGGGCGATTCTCCCAATTCGACACGATAGTGACGTCGAAGAAGATTTCGAGGAAGAAGTTGAGGAATTCGAAGCCAGGAACTTTGCAGACGGAGGTTTGGATGATTGAGAAAATGAAGAGGAAGAAGGAGATAACGACGATGAAGACGAAGAATACACGTATTGCTTTTTTTATTGTAATAATGTTTTTTTTAAATTTAATAAAAGTGTTTTTTATATAATTTAGAGATTAAATGAAAAAATAGAAAAGTGTTTTTTAAATAATTAATAAAAATGAAAATTAATGATTAGGTAATGATGGGTAGGGGCTTTATGACTACACGCTCTAGTGATATAACGCCTCATAAAGCCCCTCTATGACGTGGCGTGCCACTTGTCGCATAACGCCCCCAAAGGGCCTTTATGACTACACATGGCCTAATATAGCATTCTTATTAATGCCACATAGCATTCTAATACTATTAAAACATTCTTATTAATGCCACATGACATTTTCTCCACTAACTTAGTTAATATTGCTAATTATTATATTAATTTAATATCTAATATTTAATATATGCACCCTCTTCTAGGGATGGCAATCGAACCCGAACCCGATTGGTAAACCCAAAACCCGACACATCTGGGATGGGTTTTGTCGCAACCCCCGATCCCTGTTTCCCGGGAACGGGCGGACGCGAGCTCAGAGTTGTGGTGGTATCAGGTTTATTTAATCTTGCAGCGGAATTTACATCAGGACCGTAGTTAGGAAATATTTATCAGAGTAAAACCACCATACTTGATATTAATAAACACATGGGCACAACCCAAGTTTATTGTTACAATACACTTATAGGGACAAACCCTATTTTATTGAATTTAAAACATCGTTTATTAGGTAACTTTTATAGCCACATTTTCCCCAAGCCTTCAGTGCTCTCCAGCTGGCTTTTCACTAATTGGCTGTCACATTGGTTTACCTGAAACGTGTTTTAAAAACATTTGTCAGTCGGAAATACTGGTGAGTGAATCCCAGTTTAACCAAGTTTAAATAAAAGTCACATTGAACAGTATTGAGAGCGATTACAATGTTTATATCTACACAATTACTCCATTAGTACTGTCAACCCTGACTTGTGGGTCATATTACCCATTGGCTAACTCATTGTCTAATGGTAACATATTGTCATCCCGACTTACTACTCGCAACTAGTACAAATTTTGTATACAAAACCCCAACATACCGGCAGTAATTGAAGAACTACAAAGACTCAATCACTGCTTAATTGCATTGTAAAACAATTAAGGTTTTGTAAAGTATTCCAAAAATGTTAACAAAAAGAGGATAAACTCACATTGCTATCTTAGGCTTCTCGTAAGGGTTTCCTGGATATAATCTATAATTTATACAAATGTACATTGGTTAGCATTATAACCCTTTGAATATATAAATGATACCCTCCCCGAGACGGCATTCTAACAACTACGTCGGGCAGAACCACGACAGTTGTTACGGAACCCTAAATCAATCGGGCAGCGTAACTATTACGAAACTGGGGTTATAATACTTACAACGGAGCAGAACCTCGCTAATTAGGGGTATAATACCCGATTATTATGTCTCTACTACAGAAATTCGAGATTGAAAGAAAGAAATGAGCGACGGAAATTGTAATCCGATGCCATCTATTTATAGTTGTGTAATCTGACTTTCAGGCGACCCGCGTAAGGTAAGGCTAAGCCTTACGCGGCCCGCGTCAACACACGGTCAACCTATAGCTTTGCTGAGTCGTTGGGTAGGTCCGCCATGATGATGACACGTGTCGGCTCAGGATGTTTCCGCGTTTCATGGTCTCTCGCGGCCCGCGTCGACTAACAAAGACTCTTACGCGGCCCGCTTTAACTAAAGAAATCAGCTGAGTCAAATCCAGTCTTGATACGGCCCGCATGAGATATTGGGGTGGGTCTACGCGGCCCGCCTCAGCCCTATATTTCATGTTTTTGATTTATTTTATAAACTATAACATAATTCGGGCTCGATTTTCACATACGGGGTGTAATATAAGACATATTGGGACATTCTAAACTATATGAGAATGTCAGACATATTATGAGGGTGTTGGCCTTACCGAGGGTTGTTACATTCTCCCCACCTTATTTTAGAGCTCGTCCTCGAGATCTACTGGAATAAGTGCGGATATTTTCTTTTCATTTCTGACTCGAGTTCCCATGTATACTCAGATCCTCTTTTGGAATCCCACTTCACTTTGACTAGAACTAGTCTCTTATGCTTGAGATTCTTGACTTTCCTGTCTTCAATCTGTAGAGGCCTTTCTACAAACTTGAGTTGTTCATTTACCTCTATATCCTTAAGAGGCACTATCAATGATTCGTCAGCTAAACACTTTTTAAGATTAGATATATGAAACACATCATGTATTCCTGCCATTTCCTCTGGCAGTTGTAGCTGATAGGCTACAGGTCCTATTCTTCTAATAATCTTAAAAGGTCCAACATACCTGGGACTTAGCTTTCCCCGTTTGACAAATCTTACTATTCCTTTCCAAGGAGAGACTTTCAACAATACTTTATCTCCTACTTGAAACTCCAATGGCTTGCGTTGGTTATTGGCATAACTCTTTTGTCTATCACGTGCTGCTTTCAGTCGTTCCTTGACTTGAATAATCTTGTCAGTTGTTTCTTGCACTATCTCAGGTCCAGATAGTTGCTGTTCCCCAATTTCTGCCCAACAAACTGGGGTTCGGCACTTTCGTCCATAAAGTGCTTCGAATGGTGCAGCATTGATACTTGTGTGATAACTATTATTATAAGAAAATTCTATTAAAGGTAAGTGATCGTCCCAATTACCTCCAAAGTCAATTACACAAGCTCTAAGCATGTCTTCCATTGTCTGAATTGTCCTTTCGCTTTGTCCGTCCGTTTGAGGATGATAAGCTGTGCTTAGCTTTAACTTGGTTCCCATTACCTTTTGGAAACTTAACCAAAAATGAGAGGTAAATCGACTATCCCTATCAGAAACAATTGATAAAGGAATACCATGTAAAGAAACAATTTCATTTACATATAATTTGGCTAATTGTTCCATACTGAAA
Source organism: Helianthus tuberosus (assembly GCA_030545235.1). NCBI lineage: Eukaryota > Viridiplantae > Streptophyta > Magnoliopsida > Asterales > Asteraceae > Helianthus > Helianthus tuberosus. Next base: position 20,388,409 of record CM060436.1, on the reverse strand, counting down.
GTTTCTTTCATTGGTAAGAAATGAGCTGACTTGGTTAGTCTATCTACAATCACCCAGATTGTATCATTTCCTTTCTTAGTTTTGGGTAATTTAGTAACAAAATCCATTGTTATCAATTCCCATTTCCAAACTGGCATTTCTAATTGCTGTAACATACCTGAGGGTTTCTGGTGTTCAGCTTTGACTTATGAACAAGTTAAACATTTAGAAACATAGGCTGCTATGTCCTTTTTCATTCCTATCCACCAGAAATTTTTCTTTAAATCCTGGTACATTTTATCACTTCCTGGATGCAGTGTATATTTAGATTTATGGGCTTCTTCTAATATACGATGACGTAGATTTCCTAATTTAGGTATCCACATTCTCTTTTTATGAAATCACCAAATTCCATCTATTCCTTGTTCCAATTCTTTTAGCATACCTTTTAATTTTTCAGAATGATCCTTGATTACTGATTCTTGTGCTTCTCTTATCTGATTATTTAAATCTACTTGCAGATTCAATTTAAGAGAACGTACCTTTTTTGGCTTTTCATGATATTTTCGGCTTAAAGCATCTGCCACTACATTTACTTTTCCTTCATGATACTGGATATCACAATCATAATCACTAAGAAATTCCATCCAACGTCTTTGTCTCATATTCAATTCTTTCTGCCCGAAAACATACCTTAAACTTTTGTGATCAGTAAATATGGTAAACTTACTACCATAAAGGTAATGTCTTCAAATCTTAAGAGCAAAAATTATAGCTCCTAATTCTAAATCATGGGTTGAATAATTATCTTCATGATTCTTAAGTTGTCTAGATGCGTAAGCTATAACCTTTTGGCGTTGCATCAACACACATCCATAACCTAATTTAGAAGCATCACAATAGACTACAAAGTCTTTAGTTCCTTCTGGTAATGCTAATATGGGTGTATGGGTTAATCTTTGCTTAAGAATTCTAAATGCTTCTTCTTGTTTTAATCCCCATTCAAACTTAACAGATTTATAGGTTAGCTTAGTTAAGGGAATGGCTATTCTAGAAAAATCTCGAATAAATCTTCTATAATAACCGGCCAATCCTAAGAAACTTCTAACCTCGGTTGGTGACTCAGGGGTTTTCCATTTAGTAATTGCCTCAATCTTTGTTGGATCTACATGAATTCCTTCATGATTGATTAGGTGTCCAAGGAATTGTACCTGTTCTAACCAAAATTCGCACTTTGAAAATTTAGCATAAAGCTTTTCCTTTCTTAACAAACTTAAAAGTGCGTGCAAATGTTTTGCATGATCCTCTTTATTCTTAGAATAAAGAGTAAACTGCCATTTTGGTCCCTGTGGTTTGGCCAGTTTTGCCACTTTAGTCCAAATCTCAAACTTATTACATCCAGGGCCCTGTGGTTTGCATTTTGTTGCCATTTTGGTCCAAATTTCAAATTTGACCAGATTTCCCTGTTGCAACTTCCCTGTTTTGTCCTTATCTCTAGGGGTATTTTTGTCATTTTGGTTTTATTGTAAATGATTATTAATCCAAACACCCCCTAATCTGATTATAAATCCCAAACACCCCCTAAACTCTGCACTCTCTCTCTCTCTCTCTCTCAACACCCCCTTTCTCTCTCCTCTTTCTCACTTGAATCAATCCACCGTTCAAATCTGGGAAATATGGTCAAATTTGACCTGAACTTGATTGTTAACGAAAATTGTTGAAAGAACAACAAGAAGAAGCAACATAATAAAGCCACTGCCAGAACAACAACAAAATCTTGATTGTTAACGAAAATTGTTGAAAGAAAAAGATGAACAACAACATATAAAGCCACTGCCAGAACAACAACAAGAAGCACCACCACCTCCTCCACCGATTCGATTTCTGAACAATAAAACACAAGATAAATTACCTAATGCAGATTCAAGTAACCACCGATTCGATTTCTGAACAATAAAACACAAGATAAATTACCTAATGCAGATTCAAGTAACCACCCCTTTCTCTGCCGTCGCTGGCTCCAACCACAACCAGCCATTTACCGACGGTGAGGACTGAGGAGGCGTCTCCGCCGTCGCTGGTTCCAACCACAACCAGCCATTGACCGACGGTGAGGACTGAGGAGGCGTTGCAGGTTGTTTTCGTCGGAAAAAGTGCAGATCTGAAGGTGATTCCAGCACTAAAACAAACACCGATTGAGATTCTTGATAACTTCACTGGCCAAATGTTCTTGAATTTGATGACTCAAAGAAACAGAGGACTCACAGGATCCCCAACCTGATCCGTGGTGGAGGGGAGACGGTGGTGGTGGGTGATTCCGGTACAGATGACTGGTTCGATTCCTCTGATAATCAATCGATTGAATCTGGAGACGGTGGTGGTGGTTTGTGGCGGCAGGAGGAGAGAGAGAGAGTATTCGGAGGAGAGAGGTGAAGGTGGAGGAGGTGAGGGTGTCGGGGTGGCGGCGGTGATGGTGGAGGCGGTGAGGTGACGGTGGTGGTGGTGATTGAAACCCTAGATTGAAGATAATGGACCTGCTATTTTGAAGACAATTGAAGACAATATAGTGGTGGAGGTTATAATAAACCTAAAATGACCAAAATGCCCCTGAGGGTGAAGACAAAATAGCAGGGTCAAAAGTGGGTAATCTGGTCAAATTTCACTTTTGGACTAAAATGGCAATAAAATGCAAACCACAGGGCCCTGGATGTAATAAGTTTGAGATTTGGACTAAAGTGGCAAAACTGGCCAAACCACAGGGACCAAAATGGCAGTTTACTCTAGAATAAATTAGAATATCATCTATGAAGACAATTATGAATTTATCCAAATATGGCTTACATATTCGGTTCATCATGTCCATAAATGCAGTTGGGGCATTGGTTAAACCAAATGGCATGACAGTAAATTCATAATGATCATACCTTGTTCTAAATGTGGTCTTAGGAATATCTTCTTCCTGTACCTTTAATTGATGATATCCTGACCTTAAATCGATTTTAGAGAAAAATCGAGCTCCTTGCAGCTGATCAAACAGATCATCGATTCTTGGTAATGGATACCGATTCTTAATTGTGACCTTGTTCAATTCACGGTAATCAATGCACATACGCATTGATCCGTCCTTCTTTTTAACAAACAATATCGGCGCTCCCCATGGCGACGAACTTGGTTGTATGAATCGTTTTTCCAACAATTCATCTAATTATTTCTTCAGTTCCTGCATTTCGGCGGGTGCCAAACGGTAGGGTGCTTTGGCAATCGGCGATGTTCCTGGTATTAAATGGATTCTGAATTCAACTTCCCTATCTGGAGGTTGCCCTGGTAATTCTTCTGGGAATACATCTGAAAACTGAGATACTACTGGAATATCTTTTAGTTCTTTTCCTTTAGTGTTAGTGATTATAGAAATCAAATACACTATAGAACCTTTTCTTATACAACTTGCAGTTTTCATCACAGAGATAATTTTAGTGGACCTAGAGGGTTTATCTCCTTTAATTGTGATCGTTTTACCTTTTGTTGAATTTACTTGAATTAACTTTTGATCACATACAATATTGGCTTTATTGGCTATTAACCAATCCATTCCTAAAACAACATCGAATTCTACCAGATTCATGGGATACAGGTTTGCAATAAATTTCTGATTTAAAATTTCTATGCTTGCTCCCTGCAAGATTTCAGAAATTCTAATGGTTTCTCCATTAGCTGTCTCTACTAAGCATTCTTGTGGTAGTTTAGTTAATGACTGATTTAAAATTTTGCAAAATGATGTATTAATAAAACTTTGGTTTGCACCAGAGTCAAATAATACTTTAGCAAAGATATCATTAACTAAAAACGTACCAGCGATGACATCTGGAATCATCTTGGCTTCCTCCGCAGTCAGAACAAATGCTCTAGCATTTTTGGTGTTCTTGTTGTTTGCGGTTGGGGTCAATTTTGGACAGTTTGGCCTGATATGACCTTTTTCCCCGCAGTTGTAGCACAATCCATTATTGGATTTCTTCCTGTAATTTTCTTCTTTATGTCCTGGCATCTTGCAATAATTGCAGAGAATGGAGCATTTTCCAGAATGCTTTTTCTTGCAGACCTTGCACTATGGTGCAGAGGTAGAACCCTGATGTAGGGTAAAATACACATATTTGTCCCGTGTAAATTGTATAGTTTTTGTTTAGTTCTTATTTATTATTTTTAGTTTTTAGTATTATATTACATTATTTTGTGTTGGGCCAGGTCCTGGTGCAAATGGAGCGAAAAAGGTAATATGGAAATAACCGGCCAGTTGGACAGTGTGGGGTGCCCGAGACCGAAGGAAATTTGCAGCTATTTTCTGCGAGTGGGCCGAGCCTGCTATCTCTATGTTATCAATTAAAAGCAGCCACTACATATTGTTATTAGTAAAAGTGGGCCGCCACACCAGACATTATTAGCCCAGCAGATTTTCGTGATTTGTGGATTTGGGCCTTTGAACTATATATGTTATGTATACAATATTAACTCTAATCGGCCTTGGAGAATTGGTGGTGGCCATAATATTATTAGAGAGGAGATATAAAAAAGGAAAACAAACCCTATTCACGAATATACATATTGGGATCAGACATATAATATTACGGAGGATCAGAAGCAGCCAATCATACTTTGGGGGTGGCATAATATAATTAAGAGGCGGTGGACTAAAAGAAAAGAAGAGACAACCGCATATAATTTGGGGGGCGAATAGAAACATTAGTGGCATATATATTATTCTTTCTTTGAGACGAAAAAGGGGATATATCAGACGCACAAATTCTGGACGAACGAAGTCAGCCAGGGTACACGACTTGGGGGCGAAGTTTGGACATCATTGAACGCTGTTTTGGAGCTTGGGAAGTGTTCGGGAAGGCGTGGAATCATCGTTGAAGCGCGGGAGCATACGTGATCGAAGAATTCGGGTTTTATACTTTCGTAATCTTTCGTTTTCGTTTGTTTCTTGTTATTTGATGATGAATTCTGATTTGTTGATGATTGTTATGTCTTTTGATACAATGATTATTGGCTAAACTTCTCGTTACTACCTAGACATGGTTGAATGATTGCATATGTTTCGATTATTCTTGGATTTTTGAATGCTATGGATAGTTTATAAATTGTAAACGGTTTGTTCTATCAGTTAGATGTGTTTGCGTGCTTGATATTGTTTAATTATTGTTTATTGCTTCGTTTGATTCTTGGTGACGGTCTTTATCACATAATAGAGTCTGGCTAGGGTTTTAGGTTTTGGTGAGTGTCTATATCACATAATAAATCTTTGATCCTTTAGGGTGAAAATCTAGTAAGTAACCTTAGAAGTAATAATCAGTAATTTTATAAAATCAAGTGTTCTACTAATCATCAATAGCTGTAAGGTGCGAGATTATTGCTAGGTCTAAGTGATTAAACCGCAAGGTGGGTCCTTCTTAGGAAGTTAACCTTTTGGCTGCTGTCTAGCAAGTCTAGCTGAGAAAACAAACCTATCCTAGGTTTAGGTCTCGTAAGGGAGTGAGCCTTGTAGGATACTTTTATAAACCCATTAGATGTCTTGTAAAGGAGTCTAATAACCGGTAGTTTAACAACCTTTAGGGGATCTTAGCGTGCTCTTGAGAAGGGTTAGGGGTCCTTAGATTTCCCGAGAGGTGAGAATTTTAAGATCCCGGTTCCATAGCAGACAACTTCCAATTATAATCATAACTAAAAGCAATCAGGATTCCTGTCTAGGTAGTTCCTTCATCATCCTTGAGTTCAGCTTTCGTGTGAGTTCGTGTCTAGTTCGTTTAGTTAATTTAGTTGATTTTTAATTATAATTCTTAGGATCTTTAGAAAACCCCCCCAATCAATAAACAATTAGTCAGGTCGTGTCAATCTAAGTCTAGAATAGAGTCGTTAGCGTAATCAGTAGAGTCTCTTGGGTTCGATACTCGGACTTCCTTAGGCTATACTGCATCGATCGGTACACTTGCCGGTCGTGTGGTTTAGGGTTTAGAGAGTCTTAGTTTTATAAATTTAAAACTTAGAGAGTCTAGTTTAGGGTTTAATTTAGTTGTTTTTGTTAAACCATTTTCAGCACATCAAACCCATAATCCTACGATTGTAATTTCCAGAACGAAATTATTGTGTAAGCCTTTGGGTTAAGTTCCTCCTCTGATCTTCTTCTCTAGTACGAACTAATTCATCTGTCAAGGTATTTGCTAGTTCTACAGCTTCTTCTATGGTTTGAGGTCTAGCTGCCTTGACTACATGTCTAATCTCTCCGATTAATCCCCAGATATAACGGGAGATTAACGCTGGTTCTGGTGAAGCAAGGGTTGGCACTATTCTAGCATATTCAAAGAATATTTTAGTATATCCCTTACTATCCACACCAGTCATCCTAAGGTGTAAGAATTTGTCTGCTATCTGTTCCTTCTCATTGGGTGGGCAGAATTTCCTTTCTACCTTGTCCTTAAATTCTTCCCATGTCATATTGTATGTCCTATCACTTCCTCTTGATTGGAGGATAGTGTTCCACCATTCTAGTGCTGCATTCTTAAACAGATTAGAAGCAAACAGTATCTTATCTTCTTCAACACACTTGCTTATTCTTAAGACTGCCTCAGTTTTCTCTATCCAGCGTAGAGTTGCAATGGCCCCTTCGTTGCCCGAGAATTCCATTGGTTTACAAGACCAGAATTCTTTATAAGAACAACCATAAGGCATGGTTCTTCTTCTTTTGGGAATTGGCAATTGAAGTATTGGTCCATTGTTCACACTATGCTCTGGTTCACTTGGTCGCTTACTGCTATGCTTACTTTTATTATCAGCATCCTTAACAGTTTGAAGAATAAATAGCATTGCATCTATAATTCCCTGTGCCACTATGTGTTGGATAGCACTATTATCCACTTGGTTTCCATTGTTATTATTGTTCGGGTTCTCATTATTCAGATTATCGTCATTCTGAATATTATCATTCTGGATTTCCGGGTTATTATCCAAATTGACTTGATTTCCTTGGTCGGCCATCTGAATTTTAAACATTTACCCCGTTATTAATATCACAAGATAATATTTAATATAGTTAACCACACGACACTCAATCTAGCCAAAAACGTAGATCATTGCTACTTTTACTCTATTCATATACTATTATGCATCTATTACACACTAGTACTGAAATGAAATTACAATACCAACATAAATAGAATCACACTAATAGTAATATGCATCCGTACTCACATATTTTATTTTATTATTATAATATTATTATTACTACCGTTTCACCATCTCATTCACGGGTATGGATTTATCCAAAAATCCATATTACGTTCATCGTATTTCCATACGAGACGTTCTCCCACCTGACGCATTCTCTCACTGCTTTCTAAAATTTCCTCCCCAAAAGTCCTAAGCTCTTGGAGGTTTTCTGCACTCATTGGGGGTGCAGGTTCTAGGACTGGGTTTGGAATCTGGGGTGCGGGTTCCTGATATGGAGGTGTAGGTGCCTGAAATTGGTAAGGATCTTCTAAGATCTCCCTAATATAATCATCATGGTAATAGGGATCTAAAGGGTCCATACCTGGATAGGCTCCTATGTTCTGTATGTCTTCATGGTTAGGGTAACGTTGCACAAAGTCCCTATTATCGTCCCACCAAGGGTCGTAATTCGGGTTTAGAGGGTTTGGTGCAGGTACCCTAGGGATTTCCTCTGGGTTAAAGTCATGCATCTCTACTTGGTTATCGAGGTTTTCTATCTCCATGGGTTGATTGGGAATTACAGGTAAGGGTTGTGGGGCTACTAGTTGTTCCAGACTTGGGTCAGCAGCAGTTGTAGCTAGGATATGGAAATTAGCTAGGCTTCTATTAAGCATATCTTGTGTTTGGGCATCTGTCTGCGTCGACTAACAAAGACTTTTACGCGGCCCGCTTTAACTAAAGAAATCAGCTGAGTCAAATCCAGTCTTGATACGGCCCGCGTGAGATGTTGGGGTGGGTCTACGCGGCCCGCCTCAGCCCTATATTTCATGTTTTTGATTTATTTTATAAACTATAACATAATTCGGGCTAGATTTTCACATACGGGGTGTAATATAAGACATATTGGGACATTCTAAACTATATGAGAGTGTCAGACATATTATGAGGTGTTGGTTTTACCGAGGGTTGTTACAGGTTTAGGGTCGGTTAATCGGGTTTGGAACGGGTTTGGGACTAGTTTTTGTTTTTTCGCGGGTTTGGGATAGGTTTGGGATTTGTGACATACCCGTTAACCCGACCCAATTACCCGATAAAGTAAACCCGTTTACCCGATTGTATACCCGATATAATTTCTTTTATATTTTTAAATATGTAAATATATAATACATCTTTTTTTCAAAACACATAGATATTTTATCCCGTATACATTATAGTTTTTTGATATATTCTTTAGTGATAATACTAAATGTAACTGATTAGTAGTTACCCGATGGGTTTTGGGTCGGGTAACCCCAGCGGGTAAACTTTTTAAAATTAATGGGTTACTGATGTGTACCAAAATGCAACATATAAATTACATCAAATGAGGAATAAAACTAACCCTTTTTTAGTACTAATGTTGGAAAAAGTGTGCTTTTGTCTTCCTTTTGTATTTTCAGGATTAAATGAGCTCAAATGAACAAAAGAAGCAAAAAGGCAGCTAAATCTAACATAAATACAAGAAAAGGAATAAACGTGGCATGCCCAACCCCTCAACAGCATCTTCCCAAGCAAAAACAAGAGAACAGAAGGCTGAACACGCCCCGTGCTCAATGAGCACGGGGGCGTGCCCAAGTGTCTGCATAAAAGACAAAGCTGTAGAAGCTTCTATCACCCACCACGGGGGCGTGCCCAGCGGACACGGGGCCGTGGTCAACTCTAAGATTCACAGAATCTTGGAAGATCTTGATAGTACAGATACACTTCTGCACACGGGGCCGTGCCCAGCGGACACGGGGGCGTGGTCAACTAATGCAGACAAACTGCATTTAATGAAGAAAGAGAAGATGGATGGACACGGGGCCGTGCCCAATGGACACAGGGCCGTGTCCAAGCTTCTGTGCAGGCTATAAATAGGGGTGCTTGGCTCACTTGCAAATCATCCCTTGGCAAACCACCTCTCTCACACTACACCCACCCACCACCACCATCACAACCCACATCCACCACCATCATCCATCATCCATCATAGAGTGTGTGTAGTAGTCTCGGGATCCAAGATTGATCGTAAGAGTTCTTGACAATCAAAGGCCATGTTTGCCTAAGTCTCTTACATCACTTGGTGAAGACAAGCATTTAGTGTAATACTTTTTATTTTTAATCTTTTCGCACTTTTTATTTGGTTATATATTAATGACTTTAATAACTAGTTTCTTATGTTAAAGGTGAGTCTTCCTTATCATTTGTCCGTGGTGTCTTGGCATTATTTTACTGTCTATATAAAATAAAAGATTTTCACCATTCATATCTCCACGGTCTATATGGAGATATGTTGGCTACCTGGTCGGGGGTTAAGGGAATGGTTTGGTAAGAGTCTTGCCTTGTTCAGTGTATAGATCCTGCAAGGACCTGGGTCAACTTTAGTAGGACCTCCTTCAATGCCCACTGGTATTGGATGGCGGGGGTCCGAACTCCTTGATCCCCTCATATGTAAACTACTATTAATATATTAACCCGGCTACTTAGGACTGTATCCCTGCTGACTCAGACTACTTAGCCGAGGGTAACGTCACCTTCAAAAGAGGGGCCTACCACATTACGCATTAATAACTTAATTAATTATCTTTCAATAATCCAACCCTTTAGGATTGTATCCTTGCTGACTCAAACTCTGGGTTGAGGGTAACGTCACCTTCAAAAGAGGGGCCTACTACAATAACTAAGATAATCTCTTAAAAAGTGCAAACGTGCAGAAATAATCAAAGGTTACACTAAAGGCGAGTCGGATCCAAGTGATTCATCTTGTCTATCTGTTTTTATTTTATTTTTATTTTCAGCATTTTAGTTTTTATTTTATAGTTTAAACCCTTTTTTAAAATTTTTGATTTGATTAGATGTTGAGGATAAACCGGTATTAAAAGCTCTTGTGTCCTTGGACGACCTCGGTATCTTACCAACACTATACTACGCTCACGATGGGTGCACTTGCCCATGTGTGTGTTTGGTGTTAATAAAATATCGTGTTTTATAAATTTAAAACTTGACTAAAAGTGGTTAAAAATGGCTAAAAATATACATAAAAATATACGACACCACACACGCATCAAGTTTTTGGCGCCGTTGCCGGGGACACAAGGATTTTAAGAAAGTTAGGAATCAACGGCCTAATCATTTTTTTATTTTTCTTTTAGGATTTTTCGTAGATTTTCCGTTTCTGCAGAAGCTCAGCACGGGGCCGTGCCCGTTGAACACGCCCCCGTGCCCAATCTTTGGTACTGGCAATCCTGTTTTAAGTTAGACAGTAGCTGAACACGCGGTCGTGCCCAATCAACACGCCCCGTGCCCAAGTTTCAGATACTGAAAACAGAGCCGTAAGATCCCGACGGCTGGTAATTTCTGACACTACCATGAGTGATACTGATTTTTTTACTATCGGCCCTCTTATGGTACGTGGTGTCAAATATGTGGTGGCCCTCACAAAGATTTAGAATGTTATTTTCTAAATTACAAGCCCCACTATATAGACCCATTGTTTTCCTGTAGCCTTAAGAGGGGCGAAAGTAAAAATAATCCCTATCTCTCCCTCGAATGCTCTCAATCAAACCTTCTAGGAGAAATACTTCTTGATGAACTATTTCAAATGGAAGATCTAATTCTTAATTGAGTAAAAGAACTTGAGAGGGATATCATTAATTAATCTCAAGACGACACCCAAGAAGAATTATTGGGATCGCATTCGGATAAAAACAACTTCGTTGTTCCCGATATCACCTCTAACTCTAGCGAGGACTTGAGCGATAGTCGTCCCTGTGTCGATTGTGCCGTGAAGGACTCCCCATCGACTTCGTTCGATGCATACATAGACCTGAGCGATTCGGCATACACATTCTTTAACGAGAGCCCGGGAAAGGGTTGGACTTGTCCACCTACATTTAGCATAGGAATCACCCTCACCGATAACCTCTTGCGTTCTCGTCTAAGTCTAGAGCAATTAAGGTATCTCAGGCACTTCGGTGTTGTCCCGTCCAATAAAGAACCACCCGATCCGGATACATTCCTTAAAACTAGACAAAACTTCATAAGCAGCCTTTTGACACGGAGCTGTGTCCAGGTCAGCACGCCCCCGTGTCCACCAAAAGATTCCTTTCTGAATTTTTTTTTCAGAATACGGTCAAAATGTGTCAGAATCTTGTCTGCACACGGGGCCGTGTCCAATCCGACACGGGGCCGTGTCCAGCGTGCTGTCGTTTTCTATAAATGCAGCCAAGAATCCTGCACATTTGGACCATTCCAGGGACAGAGATTTGGTGGGATCTTCACACATACCATCCTAGGTATTTTCTAAAAGAAGGTTCTCAACAACCATCTTGTCCTTTCCTCTCTTGTCCATTACCTTCTTCTTCAAATTGCTACCTCAACGCCTCCATTAGAGCTTGAGATCACCATGGTTCCAAGCTTTATTGTGATGTTTGTTAGGTTTTTGTTCAAGGAATCTTGTTAAAAATAAGTTTTACAACATTGAAAATGCTTCAAAAGTTGGAAAAATGATTTAAAACTCCAAGATTCCTTGTTCCAAAAATCTGCAGAAAGGTGAACACGGGGTCGTGCTCATTGAGCACGGGGTCGTGCTCATTGAGCACGGGGCCGTGTCCGAGGTTACTGTTTCATTAAAATGAACTCTTTTCAGTTTATTTTTATAGAATGTCGAGCCAAAACAGTGGAAATTCTTCTGCATATTCCAAAAACAGTAGGAGGGAAAGAAGGTCTTCAATTGAAGCTACTCTCGTACGATACGTGATGGCATTACGTGAAGCTCTTGATGAGATGACATCGGTAGAGGAGGTCCTGATAGACCGTATAAATTATCTTACGGTGGGGTTGGAAAATAGTTTTCAAGAAATCAACCTCTTGCACCAGAGGTTGAACATTCTTGTAACACCTCCCATGGAGCCAAACCTCCCTCAAGAGGATTGGAACCTAGCACTTGGAGTTAACAATCCTACCGGATGGGATGACATCCCCGCGGAACCTCCTATTGAAGATTTGCAAGAAGTCCCGGTGGAAGTTATACCCCCTCAAAGTGATGCCAATGAGCCCGCTTTTCTTCTCTCTAGGGAGATAGAAGAGTGGCTCGCCGACGTGTGAGGGACCCATGTCCGGAGGAAGAAGTTCTTTGAGCCACATCCAACCGAAGGAATTATCTTTTCGGAAATTTTGCTACTAAAATAAAACATAGGCTAGAACTTCTTTTCGGGTTTAGACTTCTTGTGTTTTCTGACCTATTTATCTAGAGTTTTATTAGGAATATTATGTAATTCTCTCTATTTAATGGAATGATGGTTTTAACTAAATTGGTGTTTGGATGATGTTGTAAAGGGTGAAACACACTCGAGATGGTGAAAGATACCAAGGGAAACTTGAACCAGCACCCCATGCACAAAAACAGAGCCTCCCGACAATTTTTCTTCGTTACAGCAAATTCAGCACGGGCCGTGCCCACCCAACATGGCCCCGTGCTGAACAGTCTGCAGAAATCGCCCAGTTCAGGTAACTGGACACGGGGCGTGCTCACTGAACACGCCCCCGTGCCCAGGCTTCTGTTACTTTTTTTTTACTTTCTGTTACTGGCAACATGAACACGGGGCCGTGCCTGGACACCACGGGCCCGTGTCCAGACGCCCAGTAACATTATTTTTTGCTTTTAACACACCTTTTACACATTCAATCAACCTAAAAACTTATTTTTGGGACACTTTGAGGACAACGTGTAATTTAAGTGTGGGGGGATGCTAAAACCTTGAATTTTGCAACTCCTAATTACAAGCCTTACACAAAACTCTATTGGAACCGCTAATCACTCCAAAAAAAATTTCAAAAATTCTTCATTTTTTTTACTTGTCTTGGTTTAATTTGGGAATTGCAAGTTTTAAAAAGGTTATATTTTTACAAATTTACAACCGATAGCGTCGTGATAAAAAGAACCAACATAAGAAACTTATGAAAAGGCATGACAAGTCTAGTTAAAATTTGATTATATATACTTGATCACATAAAAACCCATTCCCACAAAAAGTGAGTTTTGAGCCTTTATTGAGCATACAAATACACATCTTTAAACTAAATGCTCATTTTTCGTTTCTTGTGTGAATAGCCGCTTGGTTTCTTACAACTCTAGAACTTGCCACGACGATTCATTCCCGGTCCTTACCAACTTAAACCCGAGTAAGTAAATGATGGAGGCATTGGGACTAACCATTTTTATTTCTACACCATTATTTTTCTTTTTTTTACCACCTACCCAAAATCCCCCTAGTTAACCCATTTGAGCCTAAACCTTTTCATTTCTTAACCTACAAAACAAACACCCTTTTACCCACCAAAACCCTTTTTCTTTTTAAACCCTTTGTTTTAGTAAAAAGCTCGGGTTTTCATGTGACATCCTTATCATATATATATATATATATATATATATATATATATATATATATATATATATATATAAGCCAAAAGAAATAAACAAACAAGTTTATCAAAAATAACTTTGTTTGAAGAATTGCTTCATCAAAATAAAAAGTTACAAAAATAAAAAGTCTTACGAAAATCGACGCTTTTTACCCTTTCGCCATTTTCTACTAACCACTAACCCAACCACCTACCTTTAACTCAAGCCTAACCCTTCCCCAAAAGTCCTCTTGATATTCACAAATGTTTATAGTTAAAAAGGAGGAGGATTGATTGCTTGGCAAGCATATGGTAGGAGTAAGTTCCATGCCGCTCTCGAGTGTTTCACAAAAATACATCTTAGGCCGAGTGTTGAGTGATGTTAAAGCACCGGATCGATGACGAACATCAAACACTGCACTTGATTCAAGACATGGTAGATGAAGAAGAAGATGCAAGACAAACTCATTCATTTCGATACAATCATCACAGATTACATACCAAACGAGTATACATCATCTTCTACAAGCTGGTTTAGATCACAAAGATCTAAACCCTAGCTTTCTCTCACTAACACATAGTCTCTCTCTCTAGAATTCACACCAGGAGAATAAGTTGGGAGAGGAGCACAAAGCTTCTTGATCGATCATGTGGTTGCCCTAATCCTATACAACATATATATATAGACTAGGGACTAAAACTCGGACAAAATACTCTACACAAAAACCCTGACTTTTGTCCCTAACATAAACCCCTGACAAAAGTCCTAGGCATAAACTTGGACAAAATGTCCAAGGATAAACCTTGGACTAAGTTTCAAGACTTGTACAATAAAGACCCTAACAATTGGAAAGCATGCACTTATCACCCAAAGTGCACTAACAAACTCCCCCTTGATCAGTGCATGGTCTTCATGTGGTCTTGAATTCTTCATTATCGTTGACTTTAACTTGGACTTCTGTTTTGGTTGACCAGAACTGATAAGCGACAGTTACCCGGCAGGAACTGCACTTACAGTCTCCCCCTTAACTGTTGCATCAGTTCTGTGTGGCATGGATAATCTTCAATCACCGGATACTGTACTTACAAGTGATTCCCCGTGAGGTATGTGAACTTGTATATAAATGGAATTTTAAAGAGGCATGTTATGCCCAAATAAATAATTTCTCTCATGTAGTGTTTTAAATAAATCATGACGAATAGAATTGTAAATAACATAAAAATAAAACCTAATAAAAATCTTGGAAACCCGACACTCTATGACAAGCCCAAAACCTTCTCTTCTACCTATTTCATTTGGGAGTGTAAGCCACATTATAAAGAGTTTTGCTTGAGGACAAGCAAAGATTCAAGTGTGGGGGTATTTGTTGTGTACAAAATGAAACATATAAATTACATCAAATGAGGCATAAAACTAACCCTTTTTTAGTACTAATGTTGGAAAAAGTGTGCTTTTGTCTTCCTTTTGTATTTTCAGGATTAAATGAGCTCAAATGAACAAAAGAAGCAAAAAGGCAGCTAAATCTAACATAAATACAAGAAAAGGAATAAATGTGGCATGCCCAACCCCTCAACAGCGTCTTCCCAAGTAAAAACAAGAGAACAGAAGGCTGAACACGCCCTGTCCTCAATGAGCACGGGGGCGTGCCCAAGTGTCTGCAGAAAAGACAAAGCTGTAGAAGCTTCTATCACCCATCACGGGGGCGTGCCCAGCGGATACGGGCCGTGGTCAACTCTAAGATTCGCAGAATCTTGGAAAATCTTGATAGTACAGATACGCTTCTGCACACGGGGTCGTGCCCAGCGGACACGGGGGCGTGGTCAACTAATGCAGACAAACTGCATTTAATGAAGAAAGAGAAGATGGATGGACACGGGGCCGTGTCCGGGCTTCTGTACAGGCTATAAATAGTGGTGCTTGGCTCACTTGCAAATCATCCCTTGGCAAACCACCTCTCTCACACTACACCCACCCACCACTACCATCACAACCCACATCCACCACCATCATCCATCATCCATCATCCATCATAGAGTGTGTGTAGTAGTCTCGGGATCCGAGATTGATCGTAAGAGTTCTTGACAATCAAAGGCCATGTTTGCCTAAGTCTCTTACATCACTTGGTGAAGACAAGCATTTAGTGTAATACTTTTTATTTTTAATCTTTTCGCACTTTTTATTTGGTTATGTATTAATGACTTTAATAACTAGTTTCTTAGGTTGAAGGTGAGTCTTCCTTATCATTTGTCCGTGGTGTCTTGGCATTATTTTACTGTCTATATAAAATAAAAGATTTTCACCATTCATATCTCCACGGTCTATATGGAGATATGTTGGCTACCTGGTCGGGGGTTAAGGGAATGGTTTGGTAAGAGTCTTGCCTTGTTCAGTGTATAGATCCTGCAAGGACCTGGGTCTACTTTAGTAGGACCTCCTTCAATGCCCACTGGTATTGGATGGCGGGGGTCCGAACTCCTTGATCCCCTCATATGTAAACTACTATTAATATATTAACCCGGCTACTTAGGACGGTATCCCTGCTGACTCAGACTACTTAGCCGAGGGTAATGTCACCTTCAAAAGAGCGGCCTACCACATTACGCATTAATAACTTAATTAATTATGTTTCAATAATCCAACCCTTTAGGATTGTATCATTGCTGACTCAAACTACTGGGTTGAGGGTAACGTCACCTTCAAAAGAGGGGCCTACTACAATAACTAAGATAATCTCTTAAAAAGTGCAAAAGTGCGGAAATAATTAAAGGTTACACTAAAGGCGAGTCGGATCCAAGTGATTCATCTTGTCTATCTGTTTTTATTTTATTTTTATTTTCAGCATTTTAGTTTTTATTTTATAGTTTAAAACCTTTTTCTAAATTTTTGATTTGATTAGACGTTGAGGATAAACCGGTATTAAAAGCTCTTGTGTCCTTGGACGACATCGGTATCTTACCAACACTATACTACGCTCACGATGGGTGCACTTGCCCATATGTGTGTTTGGTGTTAGTAAAATATCGTGTTTTATAAATTTAAAACTTGACTAAAAGTGGTTAAAAATGGCTAAAAATATACATAAAAATATACGACACCACACACGCATCAGTTACCCGAAACCCGCGGGTATACCCGATACCCGATGGGTGTTTACCCGCTAGAAACCGATGGGTTTTTGGGACAAACATATCTAATCGGGTTTGGGGTTGGGATTACCTAAATCCGTCCCAAACCCGTCCCATTGCCATCCCTACCCTCTTCTTTATTATTTGAGTCTTATTAATGCCACATGACATTATTTCCACTAATTTAGTAATAATATTGTTAATATTACTAATTATTATGTTAATTTAATATCTAATATATGCACCCTATCCTTTAATTAATTAATTAATAACAATATTTAATATCTGATTAATAGACACAAATTTATTTTAAGTATTTAAATCTAAATTTACATTTATCTTTAATGTATATATTGCAACATAACTGCATTATAAACCCACAAAAACATAATTAGTTAATAATATTATTAGATATCATATTAAGAGACGTAAATTTATTATAATACCTAAATCTAAATTTTGCATTTATGTTTACTAGAAATACTGAAACATAATCCAATGTATTATAAACCCACAAAATTTATCATCAATAAAGAAACATGTATCAATACACGACTTAGCAGTGATATTTGGATTTATAATTTTAATTGATTTTTTAATAAATACTAAAATCCATTTTGATTTTAATTATTTAAACCAGCCATATATTTTAGGTATTATTTTATGTTGATTAACCTAACACATTGTAGATAAATTTATAGAGGATTAACAACATGCAATAAAATTAATAAAGAATGTGTATTTCATGTGTTGATGATAGAAATTATGTAATGTTAAAAAAAATGCATACCTGAATTATTTTTCAAACATACAACAATATAAAATGAATGTACAATTACACAAATCTCTAAATACTTCTTTGTACACGATATTTGTTGTTTTATTCGTAATTTAATGAAGATTAAATTTTGTTTATAACAATCTATTCTAATAAATGATTTTAAAAAATGCCATGTGTATAACATTTTTTTCTTACCAAAATTTCCTAATTTTTCATATACAAATTAATATTTTTAAACAAATATAATAATTAGTATCAAATTCTTTGAGATAGACATGTGCCTCCTAAGTCAAATATATTTAATTAGATCATTTATATTTTTAATATAAAAACCTATACTTAAGAATATCTATTCCTAATTGTATATATTGTAAAACACCTATTACTTACCATATAACATAGCTATTCAAATTTCGAGTTAATACTACATATGCTAAGTTTTATGGATTAAAACATAAATGTTTATAAACTAGATTATGATATGACACTTAATTATTATTTGCCTATAATACAGGATTTAGAAGTAGTATTAACTTATTGTTTTAGTATATATATATTGAATTGAATAATAGGGATGGGTTAAGCAGTTCAAAGTTGATAAAGACAATACAATTAGAAAAAACAAATGTAATACATGGGTCTATAACCTAGTATTTAATGTATTACTTGCCAATTGGAATAACTGGATGGAAATTTTTTGGATTATTGATCTAATTTCGTAGTTTTTTTTTTCACTAATACTCTAAAAGTATGCAGGTACCATAGCAAGTTTGATGTAAATTGTATGTTGTGACATGTAACGCCTCGCTTTTTTGGAACTTTCCTTATTTAGAAAGTTTTGTTTGTATTTCTATTTATGGAGACTTGTAATCCTGTGTATTCGTCTTTCATTTTCAAGCATTGTAATCCGAGACTTGAATCATAATAAAACTTGATCTTTTTATACATGGTGTTATACTTATTTCATACATACTTGTTATGCAATACCTGTTATACGTGCAAATTTGATACATTCATACGCAAACACATACTTGTTTTACATGCAAATTCAGTTTATACCTACTTTTATTCATACATTACACTTATACATTGCACTTACACGTTTAAAACGCTTAAAACCGGCTAACTATACGCGAAATCGGTCAAACCCCAACCTTTAGAGCGACTGGACCTCTCGTGCATAAGGGCTCCCTTTCGTGCAAATGGCCCATCCGCCCGAAGCCCATTCGCCCAAGCCTATTCGTTCCTAAGCCCATTTAACCCTATAAATACGAACCCTCACCCTCATTTCTCACCTTCAACATTTCGAAAATCTCTCTTAACTACTGAAATCGAGCATTATCAGCTGAACACTTCCAGAACCATTCTAAGTGAGTTCTAAGCTCACTAACTTTACTTTTCTCTTATTTCCTTCTACTTTTCTACTACTTTCTTTATCTTTCAGCTACCTATCCTCTTGGGAGCATTCACAGATTTACCATGGGAGTCTGAACAATGAAGCTCACCATTGTTGAGGTTTAAGCTAAGGTTGAAATTCTTTATTTCAAAATTTTATAAACAACAATCTGACATTGGCAGAATCATGAACCCACCGAACTCACAAGCTAAGTCTATAGCTGTGGGTTAGTGTTGAGGTTGATTCCAGCCAACAAGATGAACTGTTCAAACAAGACCATTCGCACGAAGGGACACACCCTTCTCTCGACTGGACCAGCCATTCAAACGAAGGGTACTGTTTCCATCTCGTTCCGGCATTTTTCTAAGTGTTGAATGCAACTCAGATCCTCATTTTCAATGTGGACGATTCTATGTTAACAGAGTGTGAACCGTGGAAGCCTTGGCTTCCAATCTAGTTCCACCGTCTCACTTAAACTTGCAAACGAACACCCAAACAATTTCCTAGACCTAGAACGAGTTAACCTCGTCCAGCCTCCAACACTTGGTTCATTCCTTTCATGTTGAGACGGCACACCCGAGTTGTCCTTGTTCAGCTGTTTGGTATGTAAATTCTGTTATTTACTTTCTGTTTTTCATGACCAACTAGTTTGTTAACTTAGTTAACAAACTTGTGCTTTGGTGAACTTACGATGAGGTTATTACCTCCATACATGACTTCTGTGATCTATATGACTATATGACTTTACTATACTATATGATATAATATAAAGCATAACTGGACTCACAACGTAACTGTTTAACAGTTAAAAATGTTTGAAATGAAGTTTTGTCGCACAAACAGCCCCCATTCGCGCGAATGGAACTCCCACTCGTGCGAAGGGTGCTGGCCATCTGTGCCAACCGTCCATTCTCCTGAACTAGGTTGTGATGTTCGGTTTCCGTTTATTTCAGTTCTACGTTCCTCGTTACTAATTCTATCTGGCAAATCAAGACCCATGAAATCACGATAACTTAGTGTCATAACGAATGCCTAGACGAAATATAATTTATGTTTAATCATACTTTCATGCTATGTACTTATGTACTTTTTATTCCAAATCCAAATCCTCCAATCAAACTCCAACAACTCACACCTTTCGTTTACCCAACTGTAGGGTAACCTCGGTGTTCCAGCACTCTCGTCAACTACTCATCAACTCGTGGGAATAACTAACGAAGATTAGCAAAACTGTGAGTATACTCAAACGCCCTTTTTTATTTTACACTTTTGGGTGCAAAATGTTTACTTATCAACCTACACAGTTACACTTACATTTTATGCAATCACACAAACAATCCAACCATGCATGCTAATACGTTATACTTGATTCATGTTTCTGGAACATTCTTATGTAATAAACCTGTCATTAACTTCGTACGAGCCTCACCTTAACATGTACAATGCTATAGGAGTAACGCACCACCCATAGTCTTGTGGTCATGTTAAGTCTTTAAAACAGAACGGTCCAATTGTTGCTACAGTAGGATTACGGTAGCAGTAATCAGAGGGTTGACACTTTAATCACATGCCAGTTGTACGTTAATCTTGATAACTAAGTTTGCCATGTGATTTTTTTAAATCATTTTTATACTTATGCTATATTAAACTTGTATACTCGCCAATACATTTTGTATTGAACCAAACTTTAAAACATGTTGCAGGTTGATGACTTGATAAACTCGGAATCTAGTAGGGATGCTTTACAAACACCTTTAGATATACTAAATTATGTTGTTGCACTTGTTGTATTTTTATCGAACATGTTGTATTTCGAATTTCAAATGTTGTACTTGATTTCGTATGTTGTAATATGACAATTTGTTATCAATGAAATGAAATCAGTTTTTGATTAAATATTGTCGCAATAGTGTTATGAAGTTTCGAACAATCTCGTTTTCGTCTCACTTCGATGTTTCCGCCATCGGTTGGGTGTGACAGGACAAGTGAAACAATATACAATCTTCTTAATTTAAAATGAGAAAAATGATATTGATTTTGTAATGTTTGAATTTTGCTAGTGATCTCATTGACTATTTTTCTTAGTAGAGGTAAAAATTGATCAGTTTGGTTATGAGTCAAACTCGTGTTGGGAAAGTATCTGGTTTTTTGGACGATAAATAATTGCATTTATATATATGAGTCATATAGATAAGTATTTATGAGTTTGTGTTTTATGATAGAAGAGTATCACAAACGAACCAAAACACGTTTATGCTAAGATTAATGAGATATCGATGCTCGAAGTTGAGTGGTTGAATTGGATATTTCTCAACTTTGATGACTAGTAGAATTTTTGTCTTTATGGTAAAACGGTTGTTTTATTTAGACTTTTTCAAAAATCATTATGAATGTTTCGATAATGGCTCATGTTTATATTTAAACTGAAAATGAATGTTTTATTTAACTAATGAAATTAATGTAATGGTCTTTAAATAATGAAAATTAAATATGAAGTTTTGCTTTTTAAATATATAAAAAAGAAACATGTGATTCATTTTTGGATAGGGAGGGAATATGTGTGCAATAGAGAAGAGAAAAAGAGAAATACAAGAAAAATTATTTGTCAAAAGGTTTTATAGTATTTAGAGAAGAGTAATCTCTAATACTTCTCCACTATCACCATCACCAACTTCATCTTTATATTTTTTTTTTTCACATAAATCGAAAAAAACTTTAACTGGGTGTAAGCTCGGACGCGTGAGCCATCTTTGGCAGCACACATATTGTTCATGTCGTTGTATCTTATGAGACAGACGTGTCCGTCTAAGAAGAGACGCGGAATATGTTTTTATGGACTCGTGTCAAACACAATCCACAAACACAACCATTCAACAATCTCGGTTTTTTAGTTTTTGCGGCCAATGATTATTCAAGAAGCTTGGTTGAAGTCCTTGTAAAATAGTACGCTTAGAATCATTTTATTTACATAAAGTTGTAGTTTATGTTAATTTTCTTTCGGACATTTATATACAACTAGTTCTGCGTTTGAATTGATTCAAACATATTTTGACAAATAAATCCAAAGGGGTTTTTGTCAAATCGGTTTATGAGGAAAAGTTAATGATTATTTGACAAAAACAATTAACAAAGATATTTGTTATTAAAAAGAAAAACAAGGTATTAACTATTTGATTATAAGCTAACCCGTGTTTATTTATTATAACTAGTTATAAAAACCGTCGCGTTGCGGCGAACTTATTTTGTTATTTAGTCTGTGTTTATATGTGTTTGAAATCACTACGAGCGCGTTGCACACGGAATCGCTGGGAAGAATAAAAAGAAAATGTAGAAAAAAACACTAAAAAATAACCGAAAGAAAACCAACTAAAAAAGTTGTATGGTAATGATGTTGTTCGGTAGAAGCCCGTAGTCAGAGATAAGCAAATAGTAATGAGTACCGGTACCGAATTTCCTGAACTGAAAGATCCTAAGTACCAGTTCGGTACTGACATTTTGCGTTCCTAGTACCGGTTCGCTATCGGTTTTTACCTTCATATACCGATACCGTAACCGGTATTTTCGGTACCAATACCGATTCGGTATCAGTTTGCACCGAGCTCATCCCTACCCCTGAAACTAAAAAAAAGTTGTACGATATCGTTGGTATTCGTACGGTACCCGTGATCATGGATGAGCAAATGGTACTGGGTAGCAGTACCAAATTTCTCGAACTAAAAGATTATCAAACTCAATTTGGTATCGACTTTTGGCGTTTTATGTACCTGGCTGGTGCTGGTTTTTACCTTCATGTACCGATAACGAACCGGTATTTTCGATACAACTACTAGTTAACACCAAACTTATCAAACTTAAAAACTAAAGGAGATAACAATTATTATAATATTAAGATAACAAAACTATATAATATTTTATTTTATTTGTAGGTTACTGTAGCGCGTCGCACACGGAATCGCTAAGAAGAATAAAAAGAAAATGTAGAAAAAAACACTAAAAAATAACCGAAAGAAAATCAGCTAAAAAAGTTGTATGGTAATGATGTTGTTCGGTAGAAGCCCGTAGTCAGAGATAAGCAAATAGTAATGGGTACCGGTACCGAATTTCCTGAACCGAAAGATCCTAAGTACCAGTTTGGTACTGACATTTGGCGTTCCTAGTACCGGTTCGCTATCGGTTTTTACCTTCATATACCGAACCGTAACCGGTATTTTCGGTACCAATACCGATTCGGTATCAGTTTGCACCGAGCTCATCCATACCCCTGAAACTAAAAAAGAGTTGTACGATACCGTTGGTGTTCGTACGGTACCCGTGATCAGGGATGAGCAAATGGTACTGGGTAGCAATACCAAATTTCTCGAACTAAAAGATTATCAAACTTAATTTGGTACCGACTTTTGGCGTTTTATGTACCAGGCTAGTGCTGGTTTTTACCTTCATGTACCGATAACGAACCGATATTTTCGATACAACAACTAGTTAACACCAAACTTATCAGACTTAAAAAGTAAAGGAGATAACAATTATTATAATATTAAGATAACAAAACTATAAAAAAACTGAATATAATATTTTATTTTATTTGTAGGTTACTGTTCATTTGGTTTGGTTTTCAATATATAGGAGAATTAAGAAAACACTTATTAAAACTAATTAAGTAGTTCAACGTCGGCCTCCTGCCATTCTCGACGCTCCACTTCTCTCTTTTTCTTTATACAAACACACACACATATATACATACATACACACACACACACACACATATATATATATATGATAAGGATCTGTTAGGAACTACCCTTTATTGCAAGAACCTTGGTTTTAAAAAGAGGTAGGCGTACAAAAGCGACGAGGTCTAAAATTGAGGCGCGAAACGCAAAAGCGGTGGGCTTTTCGTACCTGAGGCGCAAGGTGTTTATATAAATTTTTTATATATCCCATACATATCTCATAGGTTTTTAGCTTCCTTTAACCAAAATATAGCTATAAAAAAGGCATTTATACCATTTTACTTGCATGTACAAGTCAAAAAACCCAAGGTATAATATTTTTCTGCAGTAAAACGCCTCAGATACATGAGGTGCGCCCCTCAGGCCAAAAAGCCCCCCAAAAAACCTTAAAATCTACGCCTTTTGGATGCTTCTTGTAATTACACAAGGCGCTGAGCGAAAAAGCCCCAGAAGTTGCGCCTCAGGTGGGGTGGGTAGGGGGTTTAGGTTTTTTTTTTTTTTTTTTTTTTTTTTTGGGGGGGGGGGGGTGCTTAGGTTTTTGGGTGGTGTTGGGTGTTCAGGTTTTGGGTGGTAGCGGGGTGGGTTTATTTTGTTGTGTTCCCGTATTTCCGAGGTTAGCGTCGTTCAGTTTAATGATTCTTAAATTACGTTTCACTATGTTTTACTATCTCATGCCACACGACTTGCATAATTAACTTATTTAAAAATTGAATTAAATTAGCTAATGTTACATATATATGTCGTTTGTTTACATAACCCGAAACCCGAAACGCATGTTTACCCAACCCGAAACCCACTAACTCGCCAAACAGCCCTAGTCCAATAAAACCCCAAACTGCCCCACCCTCTAATCCCTTTTTATTCATGTACAATCTGCTTGAGACCATTTTCCCCCACACAACAAAACCCTAAAGCGACCTCCAGGCTCCTGCCCTCCCTCTGCTTCTTCTTGATCAGCGACACACAAGGCCGCGGTTCACCGAGTCGAACTTTGATCGGTTCTATATCATTCTTAACTTGGTAATACTTCTGATTCTTGTTTAATTGTTCTTATCTTGGCTAAGATTTCTAGGTTTGATAACGATCCTTGACGTTTTTGATGATTACTTGTAATATAGGATTGCTAGAAATCATTGTTGTTGATGTTATGATTGATTATAGTTTCGGTTGGTCGCTAGGGTTTTGTGTATAAGTTGAATCTTGATGGTTCTTGATGCTTTAGTGATAAATAATCTGAACTTGATGATAATCTGCTATGGATGATTGAATATATTCGTGTAATGGCGGAAACATGATAACGAAACTCGAAAACTCGTTTTATGTCACCAAGATCTGAAACAGGGAATCTGTCCAGCGAATTCAGCCAACTTCAGTTGGCTGTAACGGGGTCATAATTTAGTGAAATCTGGATTTTCTTGAGTCTATAATGTGCTATTTCGAAATATGCTTCTAATGGCTCTGGAATCATGATTTTTGGACATCGTTTGCTATTTTAAATAAATTATTTTGTTTCAGCAACTGAAGCTGCATTTTTCTGCAGAAAATGTGTGTTATGTTCTTCGTCATAACATGAAATCTGGATAGAGTTAGTTTATGAAATTCGTACAGTAGATGGCCACGGGTGTCGCCGTAATTCTCCAATTGGAATTTCGTCAATTGGATTTACGATGAATTTTAAATGAATTTTTCCGTGGACTGCAGTCAGAAAGTGACGAATCTGACTGCAGCCCGGTAAATGATGTTTATAAATTAATTGGTAACGAATTGAGCCCTGATATTTTTACACAATGTGATGTGGACCGTTTGGAACATTCTGTAAAACTTTGGGAATTTTTGGAACAAGTTAACTTTTTTATTAAAATACCCGAAAACAACCCAGTTTTGGATGTTGAAGCTGAAACAATATAAGTAGTGATTTGCGTGTCTAAATGCCGGTCAGGTTATCTGATAATGATCCAACTTGTTATATATGTTGGATTCTGTATGCCCAAGACACATATTAAATTGATGTGGCTAGTACGTTATGATCCAAGTCGAGTCATACCCAAATACAAGCTAGACAAACACTTATAATATTTATTTGTGATATGATCAAACAAATAAATATTATATTAACACTTATAATATTTAGAAATTGGTTTTCTAAATAATTACACTTGAGAAACTAATAAATTATATGGATAATTTATTTTGAGAGAATATTTTATTTTGTTATTTAATGGGTTAAATAACATTTTAAAAGGTTGTATAAAGTCTTGTGAATATGTAATGTTATATTTATAAAAGTTATAAATATATAAACCAAGACTTAAACTCTTATAAAAGAAACTTGTTTTTTATATAAATGCCCAAGTGGGCCGCCCCCCTCTTCCCAAGAAGTTGTGGTCCAATCACAATTCATGCATTTGCATGTGTAAGATGGGTCTTGATTGGGTGGTCTTCCCAAGCACATTTTGGTCCAATCACCCTTCATGCATTTGCATGTGTAATATGGCACAAGATTGGTCAATGTTGGTGGCAATTCTCTCTCATGGTTATATAAACATTTAGATGACAAAAAAAAGGTGGAAGACTTGTTTTTGCTCTCTAAATTTTCGGCCATAAAGGGTTTCCAAGGAGTTATTTCGGTTTTGATTCAAGTGTTAGAAATCCTAGCTAAACTCAAGGTGTTTGTTGGAAGCTTGGGGTATACAAGCTTGAGGTCTTCTACTCTTGAAGGCAACCGTTCAAGAAACATCATCCGTTTCATCATCCTATTACTCCAAGAAGGTAGTTTTCTAAACATCCTATGGTTGTGTTTGATAGTATGCACGTTCATATATGGATCCGGGTTTTGGGATTTTGCATATAAATGAAATTTATATCTTAAAAGTAACATGTTTTAAATATTATTTCCGCTGCGTTTTTATTTCATATGGATGAAATTACTTTGATAAACATGTTAAAATCCCATCAATATTTTAACGAAAGTGTTATGTGAAGTATGGTGTGCTTGCTCTTGAGTAGTTAGAGGCAGAATGTATATAGTTTATGACTTGTATGAGTTTGAATAATTGTTGTGTTAAACGGTGATCTTTGCTTTGAATGCTCACTGTGAATATACGTAACTCAATTGATTATGAAACTGATTTCATTGGTAACCATGGTAGGATTTAGTTGACTAACTTGGAACGGGTAACTTAACAAACAGAGCAAAACTAAGGTGAGTTCACTTCTCTCAAAACAAGCATGCATCCGGTGGGGACAATCAAACAGGCAAACAAATAAACGGATTTTCATAAACCCACATCCTTGTAGGGGATGTGTGGCGGATTTCACAAAACCATATCCTTGCAGGGGATATGAAACAGTTTTCAGTAAATGTTGATGTTGGATAATACACTCACTTTCTATCACTTAAGTCCCATCATACTACCGGGTTAGTTGCTTGTAGGGCAACGAGGTTATTAGTTGATAGCGCTATTAGGTTTGGCACCCTCACGACGTACCTGGATAGGACGGGCGTGAACTAATAACTTTAAAATCATGACCAATGTTTGATAGAGCATTGGAGAAGGGCAAAAAGGGCCGTCTGCGGTATCGATTTATTATCAACATAACATAAATCAGTAATCGGTAACGAACGGTATAACAAATCAGTGAACTCACCAGCGTTGTCTGATACACTTTTCTGCATGCTTGCAGGCCTATAGGTACATGTCAATGGAACTTGCTGTCTGGGATGCTGGAGTGGTCATTGGTCAAGTTACAAGGAATCACAAGAAAAGTCTAATGGCTTTTATACACTTGAGTTACGAATTTATTGACTATTGTATTATGCTTCCGCTGATTAATAAATAATGTTTTGCAATGCTTTATTCTAATAAATGAAAGTTTATTAGAATTATTATCAAAAGTTCAATGTAATTGGTGGCTAGATTCTGGTACGTCACACGCCTCGCGGGGGCTCCCGCATGTGGTATTTTGGGGGTGTGATAGATTGGTATCAGAGCCACTGGTTGTAGTGAACTTGGTTTTAAAAATGTTTTTATAAAACCAGACTATAACCGAACAGTTTCTTAATACGTGAATACGACCATGACACTCAGTTCCAGATTGCAAGGTTCGTCTTTTCACCTATTGTATACATTACATGACTAGTGTACACTTGTTTATGATGTAGCATACGGACACACACTCGTCACTATAGCATAATTTCATGAATTTCTTGTTTACATTATGATGCGTCGTTAGTATGTCGTAATCCTTAGATTTTTGTGATCTTGTCGTTTTGACAACCTCTGTTTGACATTTGAGTTCGAGGAACCATTTGACATGAGCTAGGAGGAACTGAGATGAGCATGCAAATCACAATATTATTGTGGGTGCACACATAATAATAATGTGGGGTGCATATGAGTCCCAGTGAGGCTTAGCGAATGTGAAAGGGGTTCTGTTCCATTGTCCGACCTAGTGATAAACACAACAGTCTATAGGAGTCTTAGCGATGACTGTCTCCTACTCGAATGTGATCCTTTCAATTATTTCTGAATCCTTACAAATCTCGATGATTATGAGTGTTGCCTGAACACGTATCTGAATGTCTAGTGAATCGTATAGTAATGCTAGGTGCTAGTGCGAGCATCTCTAAGTTAGTTGTCGAAGCGTCGAATGTTTGGTCTGTACTTTCCTCACTTTTCTCGTTTACTTGAACTCAACGAATTGACGTCTCAGAAGTATGGTCACCTCTGCAATTCTCTAGCAACACACCGTGTATTATCCAATCACCTCGCAAGACCGAGGGACAAGAGGACGAGCGTGATACATTACCAACCCTAGTATTAGGACGACCTTGCTCACCGACAACGAACACTCGCAGACTGACTTCAATCGAGTCCCTAACCCTAGTCAGCAACCTTTGGGAGCCAACCCTTATGAATCACTCAGGGCATAACCACTGGCAATCGACCAGAATATGGGATGTGTAATTTCTAGCGCTTTGGGCAGTACCCTAGGATATTTCAAGGAATGCAGAAAGGTGGATTCTTTTGGTGAAAGATCGTAGAGATTTGTTCACAAAGCAACAACATTAGGGGCAATGGCCACGGTGACAACAAGGTATTCGCAATCATAACCTTCAGTATGGAAATGAAGGTGACTTTGACAAGGATTGGCCGTTGTTAAGTCAAGACGTCAACAACCAAGGGAACAATGACAGTGTTGGGAATCCTCGTAACGATAACAACGACACTGGAAGGGGTGCTCATGGAAGAGCATTTAGGATCGGCGTGGGCGACGCCAGGTATAATAGCAACATGGTGGACTGTACGTTTTGGTAACTAATCATTTCGTCTCTGTTCTGTTCAACCCCGATACCTCTTGAAGTCAGACACGTTGTAAAAGTGGCTGATGGCAAGCCAATTGAAGCCTCACACGTTCGCTTAGAGTGCAAACTCAAACTTGTAGCTCACGTGTTCGACATTGACTCTTTCCCCGTTACTTTTGAAAGCTTTGATGTAGTCGTCAGTATGGACTGGTAGTCCAAGCATCGAGCAGAAACCTTTGTAAAGATAGAAATCGCATGTATAACTCTTCATGGTGGAGATTCCAGGATTGTCAGCATCACTTCGGCGGTGGGAGCCCAGAATTGTTTCACCTACCCTGCTACCCTACCATTGATTACCGATGCACAGCCTGAAGAACTTCCAGTTTTTCCTCCACATTGTCAGGAGGAATATCAGATGTGTATCACGCCAGAAGCAGTCCTGATTTTCGACACCTCTTATCGTCTTACGCCTGGAGGGTTGCAAGAACTGTTCAAACAACTTCAGGAACTACTGGATGGGAGTTTTATCGATCTAGACCCTCGTCTTGGGGAGCCCGAGCTCTATTGTGGAAATGAAGGACGAGTCCTTTCGTACGCGTACAGACTACCACAAGGTGGTAATCATAGACCGTCACCCTCTATCTCGCATCGACGACCTGCTTAACCCGCTGTAATGATCAAGCTTCTATTTGGAAACCGACTTAAGATCGGACTACCACCTGATGGAAGACCCAGGGGAGGATGGTTCCTAACACGGCGTTACAGACACAGTACGACCACTATGATTTTCTATACATGTTGTTTAAGCTATCCAACACACCAGCAGCCTTAGGGATCACATGAGTAGTATGTGTCAACTTCATCCCACCAGATTCGTCAACCGTGTTTATCTATGACGTTTTGAATCACTTCCAGGAGAAGGGAACACCATGAACAGCACCTGTATTTCATCTTAGAGCTCCTAGGGGAGGAGCAACTCCATGCGTAGTCTACCTAAGTGCGACTTCAGGATTCGAGAAGTACACTTTCTGGGTCACGTAGCCAACGAAGTGGGGATACATGTGGATCTCGCTAAGATCCATTTTATTAGAAATTGATCGGCACCAAAGAGTCCTTCGGGGATACAACAATTTCTTGGTCTCGCTAGATGCTATCGCAGATTCATCGCGGGATTTTCGAAGATCGCGCAGCTTTAATCTCTATAGCACAGCATTGTCTTTACCCAAGGGTACGAGTAATCTCGTGGTATACCATGATGGTTTGAATCAGAGTCCCAGTTACACGTCGATGCAACATGAGAAAGTGATGGCTTACGTAGTTGAATTACAAGAAGAAATGCACGAGTCATAACCTGTGGTGGAAGCCATGGTATTTGGATTTAAGTTGGAGGCATTACTTGGACGGTACTAAATGCACTACTTAGACCGATCACAAGGGCCTCCCGTGTACCCTTGTTTCGAAAGAACAAAACATGTGATGGCATTGCTGAATGGAACTCTTGAATGATTACAACTGAGAAATCTGAACGTACACGAGCTCTGCAGCTCACCATCGACTCTAACCTACCTGGTCAGATTCATTATGTTCTGCCCAAACCAAAGCATTGAAGAAAGAGGATTTTCAAGTTGAACCCATACGGGGCATGGGGAAGCAACTTCCGGCGAAATCAAGACAACATTCGCTACTTCATGGAGTGAATATGGGATTCCACTTTACGGCAACCCTAGGGAACTTGTGTTCGGCGAAGCACACAAATCTCGACATTCTACTCGTCTGAGTTTTGATAGGATGTATTAGGAACTAAAGGTCTTGTATTGGCAATCGGGCATGAAGGCCCACATAGCAACGCATGTGAACGATGTTTGACTTGTGCGAGAGTCAAGGCGGAGTATCAGAAACCTTCTGGTCTGTGTCAGCAGTCAGAAACCCCCATATGGAAATGGGAACAGACTGCCATGGATTTCGTCACTGGTCTATCAAGAACTTAAAAACGAAAACGATATCACCTGGGTGATCGTTGATTGTCTCACGTAACCAGCACAATTTCTTGCAATACAGGAAACTGACGAGTGTTCGCAGCTTGTGAATATTTCTATGAGAGAGGCGGATTCTAGGCACGGGGTGCCAACTTCTATTACCTCTGATTGTGATATGCGTTTGTACTCAATTTGTGGCAGGCAGTACACAAATCCTGTAGCTCACGTCTAGATATGAGCACTGCTTATCACCCTCAGACAGACGATCAGAATGAACGAGCCATCCAGACACTCGAAGACATGCTGCGAGCATGTGTGATCGACTTTGGTAACGGCTGGGAAAGGCACCTACATTTGGTGGAGCTTTCGTATAACAACAGTTACCACACCATCATCCAGGCTGCTCCGTTCGAGGCTTTGTATGGACGGAAATGCCAATCACCCTTATGCTGGGCAGAAGTTGGCGACAGCCAAATCACCGGCCCAGAACTCGTCGTAGACACAACGGAAAAGATTGCCCAAATCAGACAACGAGTGGCGGCAACTCGTGACCGTCAGAAAAGCTACGCCTACAAGCGTAGGAAGCCTCTCGAGTTCCAGGTTGGGGATCGAGTGTTACTCAAAGTCTCACCTTGGAAATGTGTAGTTCGTTTTGGCAAACGGGGCAAACTAATCCGTGATATGTCGGACCTTTGAAATCACTAATTAAAATTGTAACTTACTTTTAAATATACTATTTTAAGATAAAATAATTTAGGATGAAGGACAATTCAGACTTTCCCACACCCAGGTCTATCCTTTTGGACTCATCCTTACACCCGCTTACATAAACACTTACGTGACGGATCATTCTTTAAAAACTACCCTCCTCCGAACCTAATAGCCTTAAAAACTCTTTACAACACCCGGCTCCCGCCGTAACACATAAAAATATACAAAAGTCGATGAATCACATGCAAATAACAGTTGTATATACTACTAGGTAGAGGATCCTGTACAAAGTGAGACTTTTGTGAGAAGTGTAAGAAATAATTTGGGAATGACAAGTGTCATTTATCTTAATTAATTCAAAAGGGTGTATTAGTAATTTTCCATTATTATCAATTAATTGATTTCCAAATATAACTGCCAAAAACTGGCGATGAGATATATCACGCGATATATCAGGGATTTGATTCGAATTCAAATTGTTCTATACATTTAACTGTTTACGGTAAGTTCTTGTTGTAGTGTTATATTCCCCAGTCAATAGTGTTATATTATGTACAGGCATCTTTAATCTCCTTTTCATAGTGTTTTATCCCCATCAATAGTGTTTTATTCTATATAGTGTCTTACAGTAAACAGATAGTGTTATATCTTTCTATAGTGTTTTATCATGTAATATATTGTTCCTTTCATAGTGTTTTATCCCCATCAATAGTGTTTTATTTTGTATAGTGTCTTACAGTAAACAGATAGTGTTATATCTTCCTATAGTGTTTTATCATGTAATATACTATTCCTTTTCATAGTGTTTTATCCCCCATCAACAGTGTTTTTTTTATGTATAGTGTCTTACAGTAAACAGATAGTGTTATATCTTCCTATAGTGTTTTATCATGTAATATACTGTTCTTATAGTGTTATAAAAGTTGTTGTGAAGGAAATCGAAGAATTTATTCAGTACGAGAAATTTGCTGATTTTTTAGGAGATTGATGGGGGATTTGAAACAGTTACCATAAATTCGCTGATTTATAGGAGATTGATGGGGGTTTTGAAACGGTTACCATATTTGAAACGTTGGAAAAGTCACTATTGCCCTTCAATTTTACATAAGGTCCTTCTAATTAAAACACAATTTACATTTTTATACCCTATTGATCTCAACCATTAGATCAAATATCCAATGGTTTAAAACACTTCTTACCCTTCTCACATTTTAGATACTTTTTACATTATCCCTACCCTATACTACTATATGGTCGGTAAATGAATATGATGTTCCATATGGATCCCACAATCCCCTCCGGCCCTCCCCATAACCCCTTCACCTTTATTTTCTTCATCTCAACTTCTCTACCTTCAAAAAAAAATAATAATAATCATCTTCTCCCTCCACACTCACCATGGCCTCCATCTTCCACACCACCAAATCTCTCCCACTCTCCCAACCCACCACCACCAAAACAATCCGCCACCGCATCTCCGCCATCCAACCACCGACAATCTCCTCCACCACCGCGTGGGCGGTACGCAGCTCCAAATCAGTCTCTTCTATCGGCGAATCAGCTTCTAATTCCGTCAGAAGCTGGTGGAATCTCGGCTGGGAATGGATCCTCTCCAGAAAACCCGGTTTCGCATTAGATCTGGAGATGAATCAGGAAGAAATAACCGTTCTCGGTTCCCATAATAGAGGTAGTTGGAGACATGTTATCTATAAGTTTAGATCTGAGATCCGGAAGCTTGTCGGGTCGGATCAACCCGGACTTCCTCAGACGATTCGTTACAAGTCGTCTGCCATTTAGGGTTTCTGAACTTCATGTTGTGGATTTTATTTTTTGTGTATTTGTATTCATATTTTTTTTTTTTGTTGAATTGTTTACATTGGTTGAATATTTGAATCTATTGAAGAGAAAGTTATATCTTTGTTGATGATTTAATGTATAAATTAACAGATCAATAGAAATTCAGATTCTTGGTTTATAATGTTGTGAAATGTTTATAACTACGGGTGAAGGGAGTGGTTACCTATTTGGAATGGGTAAACTCTCCGTTAACCCAATCAGAGAGGGTCACGTCAATTCACCTAAATTGTTTACCTAATGCTCAAAAACGTTGGCCGGTGGTTTACCTAATGGGGTTTAGGTAAACTATTTAAAAAAAAAAAAAGTGTGTGATTGGTTGAGAAGGAATGGACCCCATCAAATACCCATCTCTCCCCCCTTCCCTCCCTCTCACCGAAAACACCCCTCAATTCGGTAACATTGATCGGTAAAAATGGTTGGTGGTGGAGTTGGGATCTGTACCGTGTGGGTTTACTGACCCACTCCGTTCACCCCAAGTGTTTACAAGAATATGAAATATTTTTGTTTCCAGTGATTGAATCTATTGAAGAGCAATTAGTATTTTGTTATTTTGGAAGTTTTTTTTTTAATAATGGTTAAGTTGATTGGTACAGAGAATTTTGTAATTTATAGAAGAATAGATCAAGATCAGTAGAAGCAAACCCATGTTACCTTTTGCCTTTCAGGTTAAACAATTAATCTTCTTGGTTTATGATTTAATAAAGTACTTATAAATAAATGTTTCCAAGAATATTTCATATTTGTTTCCACTGATTGAATCTATTGATTAGCTAAAGGGTGTGAAAATGGTTGGAACATGATTCGCCACATAGAAAATGAATGGAAGGCTACATCACTCCTTTGCCTGATCCATGATAGTTTGTATGGATTAGATGTGGGTGATATGGCAGTAACGTGGTCATGACCACACCCTACTGATGACTAAATTTAAAAATAAATGGTGCAGAAAGAATTTATAGAGGAATAGAAGCAATTCCATGTTACTTTTTCCTTCCAGCTTAAACAATTAAGATTCTTGGTTTATAATTTATATGTTAATAAGTAAGTGCTTAAAAGAATGTCTCGTATTTTTGTTTCCATTGAATGAATCTCTTGAAGAACAATTTGTATTTTTTTTTTAAGATTAAATACATAAAATAATTGGTACAGAAAATTTAGTAATTTACAGAGGAATAGAACTACAGATTGTAGAAGCAAACCCATGTTACTTTTTGGAATTTAAAACATTTAAGATGATTAAAATATAGATAAAATAATTGGTACACATAATTTATAGAGGAATAGAACTAATGAACTATAGAAGCAAACCCATGTTACTATAAACAATTCAGATTCTTCGTTTATAATAATAAAATTAATTAACAAGTGTTTACAAAAATATTCATATTTTTGTCTCCACTGATTGAATCTATTGAAGAACAATTTGTATTTTTTTTTGGATACAGTTTTTTTTTTTTTTTTTCTAATTTATGAATGATTAAATAAAACATAAGTGGTACAAAGAATTTACAGAGGAATAGAAGCAATCCCATGTTACTTTCTCCTTCCAGCCTAAACAATTCTGATTCTTGGTTTATAATTTAATAAAGTATTTATAAATAATTATTTGCTAGAATATTTCATGTTTTTGTTTCCATTGATTGAATCTACTG
Source organism: Helianthus tuberosus (assembly GCA_030545235.1). Taxonomy (NCBI): domain Eukaryota; kingdom Viridiplantae; phylum Streptophyta; class Magnoliopsida; order Asterales; family Asteraceae; genus Helianthus; species Helianthus tuberosus. Next base: position 20,353,279 of record CM060436.1, on the reverse strand, counting down.
AAGAACAATTTGTATTGTTTCTTTTGGAATTTTCTTTATTATTATGATTATTATATATAAAAAATTCTTGGTACAGAAAGAATTTACAGAGGAATAGAAGCAAATCCATGTTACTTTCTCCATCCAGCTTATTAAAAATTAAGATTCTTGGTTTCTAATTTTATAAAATATTTATGTACAGTATTTACAAATATAAGGATATAAGATTCCTCTTCATTTTCTTCAACCACAAGCAACATTTTTCAGCTGCAGTTTGTTCATAAATCTTTTTCTACACGAGTCAAACAAAACATACAATTACTTGAACAACAAGAAACGATTATCAAACCGCCTAGACCACTCTCGGTGAATCTCTCATGCTAATGTTCACACTATTCCTCATCGTTCGTCGACCAATACCTGCATTTCCTTTCGTCATCATCGCCACGAATTCCCCGTAATCGATCCTTCCATCCTGAAAATTAAACACATGTTATTAACTAAGGAAATATTTCACCTAATAGTAATCACATTTCTTTAGTATATCACAGATACAGTCACACTTTTTTTCTAACTACAAAAACCTTAATATTATTCTATTGTTGATAGTTTTTTTTATAAGTGACAAAAAAACTATTTAAAATTAAGTGACATAAATGGAACAAATATGAAACTTGGTTACTATTTAGGGAAATTGTTTTTCAAGTTTAACATGAAAGAACAGGTAATTGTGAAGAAAAAAAAGTCACTGAAAATAACCAAGTTTCATAAATGTTCCATATAGGTTTGTGAAACTTGAGTGGTTTTTATAATTAGAAAAAAAAATTTATTGAAATAATATTACTTTGGTAATTATTTTATAATTCTACCCCTAAAAACATATATTTGATACTATTCTGTTTCAAGTTTTCAACTCACATTATCTTGATCAACTTCTTTGATAATATCCTCCACAAGAAAATCAGTCATGTTGTGATCCGTGCACGCCTGTTGAAGCTCATCAACTGTAATATAACCGCTTCCGTCTTTGTCAAAATATTGAAACGCAGCGACCAAATGTTCCTCGCGTTCCAGTTTGTTCAGATGAATTGTAGCTGCTACGAATTCTCCATAGTCGATTGTCCCACTGTTGTCCACGTCAGCCTGCAAACAAACACCGTTAGCTATTTTTTTCCCACAATTTTGGGTAAAATAAGATGGTTTAAATGTTTAATAATAATCTTACTGCATCCATTAGATCACGTATTTCTGTATCTTTTAATGTAGAACCAAACTTTCGTAAACCGGCTTTTAGTTCATCAAATGTGATTGCACCGCTATTATCGGTATCCATTGCCGTAAACATTTCCCTTAAACCAGCAATCTCTTCTTCAGATAAGCTCTCAGCTATAACCTAAATTCACAAAAAATAATAATAATAATAATAATAATAATAATAATAATATTGTTGCTATTATGGGCCAACCAGGGATGGGCTGGAGCCCACTGGACTGGGCCCAAACCAGTTCTGAGTAAATGATATTGTCCCATATGCCCCCATATACGGGTTTTACGACTAAAAAGATTTATCATTCACATATTAAAATAAATTATTACCACCATTCACATTTTGATGGATTTTATTAAAAATTCTTGGATCACTATGGAATAATTTTTATTATATTTTTTTTCATCTTATGGTTCTTCATTAAATCGCGGGCATAGTTGAATGTTTAGTATTTTTTTTAAGCATATATCTACATACCCTCAAAGCCATCTTCTTTAACTTATTCATCGCTGAAAATTGCTTCAAACGAGAAAGAACTGTTGGATCCAGTTCTCTATCGGGAGCAACTCCGTTTTCACATATCCAAGGATGACCTGCACATATAAATCATATATGAACCAGCAACAAATACTAAATAACTAACATTATCTATAATGGGCGAGAGAGCATACATAGAACTTTATGAGCAGTTAAGCGATCAGAAGGCCGAGAACATATCATCTTTCTAATAAGATCTTTTGCACTGTCGGATATGAGGGGCCACGGGTCTGATTCAAAGTCAAGATTTCCCTTCAAAACCGCTTCAAAGATTCCCTGTTGTGTTTCTAGATAAATGGTTAAAATTAGAATCCACAAAACTTATTAGAATAAAATCATATGCATATATCTTGTAACTTTATAACACATACCGGCCCAGAACGGAGGTACACCGCTTAAAAGTATGTAAAGTATCACCCCCGCTGTCCATACGTCGGCTTCGGGCCCGTAACGCTTCAACAACACCTCGGGGGCAACATAATATGGGCTTCCTACCACATCTGTGAATATTTGACCTATTTACAATTACAAAAAAAAAAAAAAAAATCCAGTTACAATTCGAAAGTAAATATAAACAAAGATTAAATCTTGAAACTTGAATCTTAATACCAACTGTTGTAAAAAGATTTACCTGGTTTGAAGAACACCGAAAGCCCAAAATCAATCGCCTTTAACGAAAAGTCATCGTCTTTGTTAATTAACAAGAAATTTTCGGGCTTTAAATCGCGATGAATAACTCCAAGTGAATGACACGCTTGAACGACATCAACAATAATCTTGATCAATTCGGCTGCTTTCCTCTCGCTATAATTCCCCTTTTGAATAATCCTATCAAACAACTCTCCACCATTGCAAAGCTCCATTACAATATGAACGTATAACGGATCTTCATACGCACCTTTAATGGTGACAATGTTCTTGTGCCCGGCCAAATGGTGCATGATCTGAATCTCCCTCCTCACATCCTCCACATCTTCTTTCGATATCAACTTCCGTTTCGATATTGATTTACACGCGTAATCTATACCAGTCGAATTCTCTTTGCATAAATATGTTGTCCCAAATTGACCCTGGCCTAGCTTTTGACCCAATGTGTAAAGATCACGAACGTTTTCGGTCTTATGCCCGATCACATAGAAACCTTGATTCGCAGTGGCGTTGCGGTTCATGGTTTCGTCGTTTTCGGGTTTCGGGTTGCGGTTCGAGTGCTTGGATGGTTCTTGGGATGTGACCTTTTGAGGGTGGTTCAAGTTGTCAATCGGGCCGCCTGAAGACGGTTGTTGATCGGGTAGTTCACCGTAACCGGATCGGTTTTTCGGTTGATTTAAGCTCTTAACTTCTTTGTCTCCAAGAGATCCACGGCATGAATTGCCCATAAAAACAATCAAGATTTCTTTAAAATCAATAAACTAAAAACCCCCCTTTTTTGTTCATCAAATACACTGCAAACAAATATCAATTCCAAACATTTAGCCATCAATCATAAGTTATAAAGTTAATAACAGGCATGAAGAACAAGACGACGACGTTTTGATTAAAAAAAAAATTGACAGAAACTTGTCACAGATCGGACCAATAAGGCAATAATCGTAGTTGCTTCATATAACGTGTTTTTTTGATGATCAAGACAAAACCCATATGAAAAGTTTGCTGATTTGAGTGATGGGGATATTAAATTAAAGATATATATTAAAGCTGTAAAAAATAAAATGAAATTAATGAATTAATGATGGACCTTTTTCATAAATAAGTAGGTGGAATGAAGATGAAAGTGATGATTGATTTTTGTGATGAATTTGGATGTGAAAATTTGAAAAATTGGGTTCCCCTGTTGTTGACGAGGAAAAATCGGATGATGGGGTTCTTCGTGGTGCTTCTACTCTACCCCACTTTTTTTTTGCTTTCGGTTTTTCTTTTTCTGAAGCAAGTACAAAATCCACCTTTACTCCTTTCCTTTGTAAGTACGTGATACTTACAATGGTCCTATTAAATCCACATGGTATCATCTTATTCTCACATGGTTGATACGGGTCGTATAAGGTTATACGGCCCGTATAGAATAAAGTGAACTGACAAAGGCTGTGCCAGCAGCCTTTGTCGATTCACTTTATTCTATACGGGCCGTATAACCTTATACGGCCCGTATCAACCATGTGAGAATAAGATGATACTGTGGTCGTATATATATTATACGACGATGATATACGGCTCGTATATATGTATACGACCCGTATACAATGATTTTTGTTTTTTTATTATTTTATTACTATTTGACGCGACGTATTATTACTCGATTCACGTGTGATTAGACGTAAGGTTCTCCGATTCGATGTTATATTCCTCGAATCTCGTGCGAGTTATGTGATTAGACGTTAGATTCCTCGATTCGCGTGTTAATCATTTGAAACGATGTAATATTCCGTAAAATTCTCTATATAAACGACACTAATTTCATTCATTTTCATTCAACTTCTATTCGTTTCTTCTATTTTTCTCTGTATTCAAATTATTTACGTTATAATGTCGGGTTGGGGTGACATTTTTAATGTGTTTGGTAACGAGGCAAATCAGGGGAATGAAGATAACAAAGCGGGCATGTTTGATCTGAATGCTCCGTTCGATCCCATTTTTGCGTCTGGTTCAGGTCAGGATACTTGGGGTTTGGATGACATTCAGCCTAATTATGCTGGTTATTATCCATCGCAACACCCGGTTAATTTCGAAGCCCCTCCTGTTAGTGTTCGACCGCCGACTGATAGTTCTCATTCTTCTCCCATAAGTTGTGGACCGCCCGAGGGTCCAAATGCTGAAGAGGAACGTACTGAGTTTCAAAACAAGGAGGTATAACATTTAATTATACGTTTATTTGTTGTATGATAACTATTTTAGTGTTTTTACGTTTGATGTTGTTTTTGTTAAAATCTTATATTAGGGTTGCTCAACGGGTCGTGTTCGTGGGTTGGTGGGTTCAACCCAACCTGAACCTGAAAATTTTACACAAACCCGAACCCGACCCGTTGAGCAACCACACCATCCGGGCCGCGGTTGACCAAAATTTTTTTTTACAACTAGATGTGTGTATTATAAACACATTCGTAAAAAAAAAATTAAAAAAAAGGCCGAGGGGGTAGTTTTTTACACCACAAGTTTGGTGTAAAAAAAAAAAAAAAAAAAAAAAAAACACCAACCCGTTAATTTATATATATTGTAAAAAATATATAATATAGTATAAATGTGTAACGGGTCAACCCGCCATCCCGACCAATGTTGACCCGAACCCGACCCGTTAATCCAAACGGGTTCGCAGGTTCAAGCTGAAACTGACCCGAACCCGTTTATACTAAAACTAAACCTGGGTTAATCATTTGAGTTAATCATTAATTGACACATATAAGTGTTTCCGTTAGAAATTCGCTAGCATGGATGAATTGATAGACTGGTGTAGAGACGTCGGACGCGTAAATGGCTACGCCCTCGTCACCAAACGCACCATCTACGATAAACCCCATAGTTGTCAGCCGGTAAAAATTTGGCTTACGTGCGATTGTGCCGGCAATTACAAATCAACAGCGACGGTCAGACGCAGCGGGACTAGGAAAACCGGTTGCAAGTTCCAACTGGTCGGGACATACAGAAAGAGGTTAGGTTACTGGGATCTGAGGGTTGAGGAAGGTAAACATAACCACTAACCATTTCTGTATCCAGAGGGTCATCCGTCCCTAATGAGGCTGACTCCATCGGAAGAGAGGACGGTGGAGCAAATGACGCATCAGAACATCAAACCACGAGACATTCTTGCTGCCATTAAAGAACAGAACCCCCATAATGTCTCAACAAGAAACACCATATACAACGCTCGAGCCAAATTGGGTCGAATGGAACAAGTCGGCGAGACTCCAATGCAGATACTTTTTGACCGGTTGGAGAAGGTTGGGTTTGTTTTTTACCATAGAACATCTCAAAACGGCGAACGGGTCGAGGATGTTTTCTTCATCCACCCGGAGTCGAACATGTTGTCGCGCGCTTTCCCGCATGTGTTGCTTATAGACACCACCTACAAGACGAATCGGTACAAAATGCCTCTAGTCCAGATTATCGGTGTTACATCAACGTTGATGTCGTTTTGCATTGCTCATGCGTTCGTAAGCCACGAGAAACAGGAAAACTTCACATGGGTTCTACAGAGGTTGAAACACTCATTAGACAGTGTTATGGAACCCCGTGTAGTAGTAACGGATAGAGATCGCGCCCTAATGAACGCATGTGCAACCGTGTTTCCCAGGGCTAGACATTCATTGTGTAGGTGGCACATACAGCAAAACATCTTCAAACATTGCAGGAAAAGCTTTAAAACAGAGGATAAATGGGAGAGGTTTCTTTTCAAGTGGGGCGAGCTAATTAAATCAACGACCGATCATGACTACAACTACTGGTACGAGCGAATACGATCAAACTTGCCACGTAAAAAAACCGACGGTAAGTTTTATATAATTTTTGTTTAATAATCGTATTTATTTGACTTGTCTTAACTGCACTTGACTTTGATTACAGACATTATGAACTATTTGGATTCAATCTGGTTACAACCATATAGAGACCGGTTTGTTTCGTTCTGGAGCGACCAATATCTGAACTTCGGTCAACGTACAACGAACAGGGCAGAGGGTCAACATGCCCTTTTGAAGCAGTACCTAGGCGACTCTAATTACACCCTGGAGAAAGTGGTACCACTTATCGATAAGCTCATAAGAAACCAGGTGACAGAAATCAAAGGCAGCATTGAAACAAGCAGGAGCCGAACATTGGGTCATCATAACAAACCAATATTTAATCTCCTACTAAAGAAGGTTTCACATGCCTGCCTAGAGGTGATATCAGACGATGTAAATGAAATAGAAAAATTAAAGTTATATAACCGTACATGCGCGTGTCGTTTGTATACAAGCAGTGGGTTGCCGTACGCGTGTCGGTTGGAAGCGTATATAACGAATGGTAATACATTATTCGACCAACCACATTTTATAATCATACCCTTTCATTACGCAAAATCTTATTGACGTTTTATGTTGTTTGTTGATATGTTCCTTAGGTCAAATGATCCCGTTGGAGATGATAGACCCTTTTTGGAGAAAGTTAAATTTGGACTCCATAGTGGAACCGAGCAAGGTGGACTCTTTCGACTTAGACGGCGAATTTGCGCTTATCAAACAACATTTAAGTGCTCAGCCGAGAGAACTCAGGAAAAACTTTATTCAAAAGATGAAGGAGTTGGTACAACTCAATAAGACAAAGCTTAAACAACCAGTTTTGCAAAAAAACACACGGGGTCGTCCAACTTTAAAAGCTCAGCAACAAAGGAAGGATGATTCGTTTACGGAGCCTTCAAGACACAGCTTTTTAACAACGCAGGACCAGTATAGTGATTCAAAAGATGGGTTTCGCACACAAGATGAGTTTGGCACACAAGAGTCAAATATCGAACCTACCAGGCACAGCTCGTTTGTCGAGTCACAAAGTTATTGTACTGAAACACCTATGTTCTTCGACGAGATTGCGAAAGGCGCTAAGAATTCGAAAACGAAAAAGAAGGTCGCAAAATCAAAGGAAGAGCCACCAGACTTACCTTTGCTGCCTGTCGGACAAGTTAATATGTTCACGCACTTCAAAAAGTTCATTCCACCGTGCTTCTATCCACACCTCAGTCACATACAAAATGTGCAGGGTGATGGTAATTGTGGGTTTCGATCTATAGCGGTCGGCTTATCGCTTAAAGAGTATCAGTGGCCGTTCATACGGGAGCAGCTTCATGATGAGTGCAACCGGTTCCACGAATTATGGAAAAATATAAATGGACCTCAGTATCAAGAAGTTCTGGAGTCATTAGTTTGGTCAAAAGACCATATAGACGGAGCACCTCAACATAAGTGGCTACAAATGCCATTCACGGGGCTTCTGATAGCAAACCGGTGGAATGTCATTTGTCTCTTATTAAGTGACCTTGGTTGTGCTTCATTTTTTCCCATGTTCAAAACAGCCGAAGAAAGTATTCCGCATCGAACAGTCGCGCTTGTACATGTACACAGGAACCATTTTATTCACGTCAGATTAGAAGGGGAATATCCAATGCCAACCCCATCAGGATACTGGCGACAACCGACACGGAATAAGCCAGCAGAAAGTTGGTATCACTATTACAAGGAACGTATTGACCAATATAATACGATCGTTGATGAATATAGGACCAGGGATTACATAGATTTAGGTGGCCTATGAATATAAAATGTTATTTGCATGTTTTGACAATTTGTAATGATCAACATACACGTTATATAAATGTTTTGGCAACTTTTTAAGATTGAACTTGAAAAAATGTTTAAACGAATCAATTTGCATGTTTTGACAATTTGTAATGATAAACATACACGTTATATAAATGTTTTGGCAACTTGTTGAAATTGAATTTGAAAAAACGTTTAAACGAATCAACGTTAACGCATAACGACCGTATTTTCGTCAGTTCCGCATATAGTAATTGAAAAAAAATGAAAAAAACAGAATTGTATACGGGCCGTATAAAAATATACGCCTCGTATACTGTGATCGTATATTAAGTATACGACAGAATTAAAATAAATTAAATCACTGTATACGGGTCGTATACTTTTATACGGCCCGTATACAAAAAAAAAGGTCGTATAAGTTTTATACGACCTCATTTCCACCATACGGCCTCAACTTTCAACCAAAAATTCTCTCGGATCGTTCTTGGACAGCGTTCTTCGGCGTTTTTGGCGTTTTCTTCACGTTCTTCCAATACGGTACGTTTTCGTATAGTGAACTTTTAAATTACGTAACATGTTAGATTATGGTCTTGTATAGTAAAGCGTAGATAGGCGTAACGATTACGATTGTATAATTCAATTTGAAAAAAAAATTGAAACAGGAAATTGTAAATGATTATTATGTGTATACGGTCGTATAAATTGTATACGATCGTATAGTGTTTGAATGTTCAAAAAATATACGATCGTATACAATTTATACGACCGTATACACTTGAATATTCAAAGGTTATACGATCGTATACATTATATACGCTCGTATAATGTTTGAATGTTCAAACATTATACGCTCGTATATTTATATACGGTCGTATAACGTTTGAATATTCAAACATTATACGCTCGTATATAATGTATACGGTCGTATCCTTGTTGAATCTTCAAACATTGTACGAGCGTATATCATATGTACAGTACGTTCGTATACAAGAACAGTATTCGTATAATACGTTAACGATAATCGTATAGTGATTGCTAAGTTGTAATTGTTATTTGTTACAGACGATATGGCTGAGTCATCAGCAGCTGGTGCGGCCCGTAGAGGTCGAGCTCAGGGTCAGGGTCGGGGTCAGGGTCGGGACCGTGGACGTGGACGCGGACGGGGACGTGGACGTGGACAGGAGGAGGAGGTTGTGCCCGATTTTACTGAGACGGGGCAGTTTGTTAGAGATATCCCCCGAGGTACGGTTGCCTATAGGGTTTTGGGCAAATTACGGGAGATGGTGCTGGATGCGCCTCGGACCATAGATTTTCAGTTTTTGACAGATATTGGAGCGATTGATCGGGTCCGGGAGCTCATGCCAGCAAACTCCCCGTGGGACCGCTTATTTGATACCGCCGCAGAGCGGGCCCACAGGGAGATTACTTTAGAGTTTTTATCTACCTTTACATTTACGGACACCCGAGGTGGGGGTTTTCAGCATTTTTTGACGACTGACGCCGTAACTTTTACTATTTGCGGCAAGCCTCAGAGGATGACACTTCCTCAGTTCGCTGTTGCCTTGGGTCTGTACTCACAGGATGACTCAAGGTCACGCGCATTTTTTGATGCGCCAGTCAGCACGTCCACTGACGTGTTGTGGCCGTATTGGAAGACTATTGGGTTCGGGGAGTTCGCGAAACCGAGACAGCGATCCCCGAAGGCACGGGCGACTGATCTTTACGACCCGTTACACTGATACCTACATCGGTGTATCGCCGTGACGATCGCCGGTCGTCATGATAGCAGGGAATGGGTCACCCAAAGTGACCTATTCTTCTTGCACGACTTACTTACCGGCGGGAGGGCCAACTTGGCGTACAAGTTGGATGCATATCTCGCCGAGTACGCTTTTAAGCGGACCTCTTCCCACATCAGCTGTGGGGCCTTCGTCACCCGTCTGGCGAAGGGTTACTTGCGCCTCCTGACCCCGCAGGTGGCACGGGATATGACGCAGACACGCCAGCTTGACAGGGTTGGGAGGGACACAACCCTATCGATGGGTTTGGCTCGCGAGGTCGAGGGAGGGCAGCTGGTTTGGGCTTATGGTGTGGGTGAGGGACCCCGTGGAGAGGGTGGTGATGAGGAGGGAGACGAGGGAGAGGGAGGCGAGGGCGAGGGCGAGGGCGTGGGAGAGGGAGGCGACGGAGAGGGAGGCGACGGAGAGGGGGTCGCTCATACTGCCGATCGATCACAGGTAGTTGAGGAGGAGTTACGGGGTGATCGCCCGTACGTTCGACGCAGCGTGAGACAGCGTGTGATGCCTCCACCGGGGGTGGAGGAGAGACTCGTTCAGGTCGAGTCGGCTGTAGCTGCAGTCAGAGGGGATTTAGCTGCAGTCAGAGGGGATTTAGCTGCAGTGAGAGAGGATGTACAGTGGATGGTCGAGGCGATTGTGGCTATGCATTCTGCCACGCCCCTACCTCCACGAGCTGGCGCTGCACCACCACCACCACCACCGCCGTAGCTGCTTATTGTATTATTATTATTTTTTTTGTTATTTTACGTTTGAAACTTTGTAAAAGTTTATCCTATTTTTTAGATGTAAAACATTATAAATATTAATCTTATGTTTAGATGTTAAGTTGTTTGTTTAATAATTGTTGTCGTAGTTTATTATAATCATATCACATATTTATCGTTTTACATAGTGGAAACTTACTAAACATTATAAATACGTTTAACTAGAAACTCGTAACATAATCCGATATACAATACTATTTTAAAATTTATAAAACTTATTAAACGGTTTCCCGATTGCAACAAAAAAATAACTTTTCTATACATATTTATCGTTTTACAAAGAGGAAACTTATTAAACATAATAAATACGTTTAACTACAAACTCGTAACATAATCCGATATATACAACACTATTTTAAAATTTTCAAAATTTATTAAACGGTTTCCCGATTGCAACAAAAACTTAACTTTTCTATACATATTTATCGTTTTACAAAGAGGAAACTTATTAAACATAATAAATACGTTTAACTACAAACTCGTAACATAATCCGATATATACAACTGTCACACCCCGAATTTCCACGTGTCACCGGTGGGCCCGGTAGGGGAGTATCGTGACGTGGTTGGCAACATAATAGTCAAACAACACAATATTTAAATGCACCGCGGAAGCAAAGTATAGAGTTAATTCAACCAACGTTGTTGTAATATTAAGTATCACAAACAGTCGAATATAAATCCACAGGTAGATCAAATTTAAAAAGGAAACAAATGTTCAACAGTTTATGACATCCAAGCTGGCGAGACTTAATGTGGATGCTAGGAGACAAGCCAGCCTATTTCGCGTAGTACCTGCACTTAACCTTTTTAAGAAAATACGTCAGTTTACACTGGTAAATACAATCAACCGACTCATTTTGAAAATAGTTTAAGAAAATGCATTTAAGGCACAAGGCACAAATAATATTTTATAACTTGGGATAATTATTTAAATATATAATACTTGTATGGATTTACATGTTCCTTATGCGTTCAGTAGCCCGGGTCGAGCCGGGTTAAAGATCAATTAACACACCACTTTAATTATGAGACACTAACAGGTGTACGCCTACACCTGAGTGCTAAGGTCGTGGCCATTCCGTAAAATGATGCCAGGGATATCCGGGACACGGTCATTAACCCCCCAAAGGCTTTAAGCAAACAAAACAATGTTAAACGAGACGTCTCAATACTTTCATTATCATTCATTCAATCAAAGATTCAACGTCCCAACCAAGCGGTATTTTATATACCGTACCCCAAGCCCGTATAGGGAAAATAAGTTAAAAGTATTTACCTGAGTAAGTATAGTTCAAAATCAGCGAGTGCAAATATCTTTTACTGGTTCTCCTATTCTGGAACGAAGGTTTATAATAACCTATTAGAATCCTAACGGGTCTTTAGTTAAGCTTACGCTTAGACCGGTTAGTTTTAAAGATACGGTACGTACGCACGATTAAGCGAAGACCGGATAGAATGTGTTTTAGACCCGACAAGTTTGAAGACTTGCTTAATATGGGTATATGATACACATTCTGGATTTTGAGATAAAACCGCTAAGGTTTGACCCGTTTCGGCTAATTTATGTAAACTAGTTACATAAACCGAACCGAACGCGCATGAAGCGTAACGGGTATCCGTAATAGTCCTAAACAGGTTTCCTAAGTTAACACGCCTTAAATAAGTTGTGACATCAGTAGGATATCACCCGTGACGCCCCAAATGAGTTTAATCTCTTAATAAGCCCCGTAGGGGTATTTTGGTCATTTTAAAGATTATAAAAGGATTTAATTAGGTTTCTGTGAACCGGGTCTGGTTACATCAGTAAAATGGTTTATTTAAACAGGTTATAACATTTGGTTATAAGTCTTATATGTCAAAATAGTTTTAAACCCAAACTATGCGTATAATACGCGTATAAAGCCGTTTTAAGCGACGTACGGTTTAAAATACGATTCTGAGTTTCCTGATCAATTAAACAGGTTCAAAACACTCTATTTAATATTTAAAATCAGTAGCAATTGGATTGGCGTCAAAAGGATTTGTAAAACTCATTTTATGGCCGAAAAGGGTATATTCGGTATTAACCGAATTAAGGCGCTAATCCAAGCTTATGATCAGTTTAAAAATAATTAAAAATCTTCAAAAATCCCAAAATATTATATTACATCAGTGGGTAAAAGGTTTGGTGTCAAAAATGGGGTTTAGATAGGTTTTATGCTAATGACGCCGTTTAATTAATAAAAGCGTTCTTAATTACGTCATTAAGCATAACTCCTAATCTAGACCTCCGATTAACGTGAAATTTTCGGGACATGCATAATAATCAGTAACTAAGATTATGGCACTTTCATATTTCCAAAAATCTCGTTTTATGGTCATAAGGGCATTACGGTCAATATTTAGGCAATTAACGGAAACATCGGACGATTAGGGATTTGAGTGGTATAAACGCAGAGGCTTATACACACATGTAACTAGGTCCTAATGGAACCCTAAGTCATGTCTAAACCTATAAGAATCGGGTCAGAACTGAGGTCAAAGCAAAAGTCAAACTTTTGCGTATCTCGGTTCCGAATCGGTTCTAAACATAAAGTTGTCGAATCAAACAAGTGTAGACAAGTTATTATACTTATTTTCAGTTGGTAAGAATGATAAAATAGGCTATACGCCATTTACATCGCTAATCATGCATTAAACCAAACATAACAATTCTGTTGACTTTTTCGGAAGAAGTTTGACTCGATAAACGACCTAGTTAGGATTCGAATTAGTGAGTGCCCTTTTAGGGGTTTATTAACCATATAAATACCAACTTATAACAACCTTTGATTCGACTAAACTCTGGACCGATTATTTATTATCGAAAAGTCAAACCGTAGTTACGACGGTTTAATTTCTAGGCCATAAACTAAGTATGAATGAATTAGGAAAGATCAAGGGTACTTACACTTGTCTAATGGATGATTTGGAATGCTTGTATCAGTTCTTGAGCTCTTGTAAATGTCCAGGAGATGAAATGAATGATGAATGATGAATGTTGCACAAAGTGGGTCATTTAAACAACTTCAAACAAGCTTAGATCATTGACAACTAAGTCTAGGAGGAATTAATAACATCCACAAGCATCCTACACACTATAAACCACCTTAGGGCAGCCCAAGGTATCAAGAAAATTGATCAAAGTCGGTTTAAACATCAACCCACAGCTGCACATAACATTCTGATCAGATAAGGCAGTCGCGTAGCGCGACTGCCAAGGCTGTTAAGGCTCGCGCTACGCGAGCGTGTAAGTAACCAGCTTAGCAAGTTTCCTTTAATTGCATTTCAGTCCCTGGTCCTTCTAAACATCGCTTTCTCATTGTTTCTTGCAACTTGAGGCTTTAATATTTAACATGTGGGGCTTTAAGACTTATACCCTCTTTGTTAAGTCCTCGGGTAACTTTGTGATCACCTGAAAAGCCCTAAATTTCAATGTTGACGTTTCTAACCCTTACACACGGATTCTATCATAACTTTCTCATACGGTAACGAATCTTGGTGAAATTTTTATGGTGCATTCTTGTGAGCATAATTAATCGTTACAAAGCTTCGGGTTTGTCAAAAGGTCACTCAACATGTGGGGCTTTAAGACTTATACCCTCTTTGTTAAGTCCTCGGGTAACTTTGTGATCACCCGAAAAGCCCTAAATTTCAATGTTGACGTTTCTAACCCTTACACACGGATTCTATCATAACTTTCTCATACGGTAACGAATCTTGGTGAAATTTTTATGGTGCATTCTTGTGAGCATAATTAATCGTTACAAAGCTTCGGGTTTGTCAAAAGGTCACTCAGAGGTATAATTTAAACATGTTGGCACATTTAACCCCTGTAGTTTGTAATCTCTCACTTTCTTTCACAATTCGCTTCGTATGATCCATGATCTATTCGTTTAAGGTTATAAACATCATGTAGGGTTATTGCAAAGTATATTTATTTATTGTTGACACTTTGAACCCTTATAATTACATACTTTCACTGTTTGTCAACTTTAGTCCTTCAAGAACATTCTTACACACGTTCAAACCTATGACACGTGTCAACACATTATAGGACGTAAATTTTCGAGGTGTTACAACAACACTATTTTAAATACAAAAATTTATTAAACGGTTTCCTGATTGCAACAAAAAAGTTAACTTTTCTATACGAGCTATACGGGCCGTATAACATTATACGGCCCGTATACAGATTCCAAAACTAAAAACCCTTGGCAAACCTTCGAAACAAAATTATGCAAATATGTATACGGCCAGTATATAACTATACGTCCCGTATACATATAAAAACAAAAAAAACATTCCACCGCGTAAAATTCTGTGCATAAACATTCTATACGGCCCGTATCAGTTTATACGGCTCGTATAGATATAGGGATGTGAAAATAAGATTATAAAACCTAGTTGCACTATTTTCTAGCCAAACACACACAATATCGTTTACCGATTTTGCTTACCAATTTCGTTAGGGTGTAGGGAGTGGTAATCGGCAACATGCGGCAAAGTAGTTTACCACTCGGTAAACACCACCGCCAACACTAGTTTGCCACTCAAAGTTTACCAAATCGGTGGTGGCTTGACGATTCGGTGAGGGGAGGAAGGAGAGAGAGAGAGGGGGTATTGTGGGTGGGGTCCATTCCTATCTCAACCAATCACACATTTTTCCTTTTTTTTTTAAAATAGTTTACCACTTCACCAAGTGTCTAAACCATTGCCAACACTTTTCACCAAAGTTTAAACACTTTTGACTGATTGACATGACGCTCTCTGATTGGTCGGTTTTTTGGTTTGCCACTCAAAGTGTTTAACCACTCCCTACACTAGTGACTATTCCACAATTTCGTTTACCGATTTTGCTTACCAAAAGGGTGGTGGTGAAGTACCAGATCGGGTAGTGGACTAGTGGTACCCGAACATAGGGGTGTGCAGACTTCTCGTTTTGAATTTTAGACTTGTGGTACTTTATTTGGAACTCTTTAATGTGATATCGTGCTTTATGCTGCTTCAAAATTTATGTTTCATTTTGAAAGTTTTTATATGTTTTTAAAGAATCTGAATTAAATCGAATTTATTCGAATTCGAATTTTTAATCGAATACGAATTGGGTTTTTTATTCGAATACGAATTCAAATCGAATTCGGTAGGTTTTATTCGAATCGAATACGAATTCAAGGAAAAATAAAATTTATTCGAATAATTCGAAAATTCGATATTCGATTCGATGAACACCCCTACCCGAACATGGGTTACCGAATACGCTCCACCCACCCATATATGATTATTTAAAGTGTTTTAAGTTTGAAACTTATTTAAGAAACGAGCGGGTCGATCTTTACTAGCCTTGCTAGTTTAGTTGAGCACGTTATTTTGTAAACCTAATATTATAAAATTGTGTATAGTATATAGAAAAAGTGTATCGTACAATTTGTCTTAACGTACGAAGCGTATGCAATGTCAAATTCGTACCTTATAACAAAAAGTCGCATGTTGTAAAAACAGATCGCATGTTAAAAAAAAATGAAAATAGCATGTTTATAAAAAAAAACATATTTCGCATGTTATTAAAAGCCAAATTCGCATGATGTTAAAGAATACCAAAATCACATGTTATAAACCAATTTTTGCATGTTGATACTGAATCTTGTATGCTTCGTACGTTAAGGCATTTTGTATAATAACCGGCCTCATAGTATATATACATAATAAATTATTATTATATATAAAAGTATGTTGAAAATAATTTTAAAAATATGTATTTAGTTATATATAAATGTAAATAAAAATAATTATAAGTGGGTTTGTATATAAATAAATAATAATAGATCTACTAAATAAAAAAATAAGTTGAGAAGAAAATGGGATGGGAAGCGGTGGAGGCTGAGGAGATGCACACGTGTCTTGGGTTAAATACCCTAACCTAAAATCATTGTTCATTCACTTTAGTTTTTAATATAATAATAATAATAATAATAATAAGGATAATATAAGGATAATTGACAAGTCAAACTCGAGCTTCATAAAAATAATTATAAGTAGGAATGTATATAAATAAATAATAATACTGAATTGAGGCTCGAGTTTAAAAGGCAATTGACAAATCGAGCTGATCTTTACCAATGAAGATGGAATCATGGAAATAAATATCATTAACATGTATTTAAAGATGAAAGATTTTGAGAGAATTTGACACTTAGAAGATTAATCATACTTACATCTCTCTAATAAAAGATGATATCTTTCCATTCCATTCATATTCAATACTTCAATCGTATTCACTAAAAATATAAAGTTGCTCATGTTCATTTGTATCTGTTGCATACTTGCATTCACTAAAAATATAAAGTTGCTTATGTTTATTTATATTCGCTCATTAATTGCTAGCCGAGCAAAAACAAACACATATATAAGTTTTTCTTTTTGAACAACAGATTTTTACACCAATCCGTCTTTTGTGCGGCTCGAACCCTTGACCTTAAGGGGAGCAACACCTTAACTCCAATGACTTTGTCATTTGGACCCAACCCCCACCCATATATAAGTATTGATTGGCCCTTATCAGAAGAGATAAGATTGTTTAACAAGAAAAATTGTTTATGTTCATTCATTTATTAAATAAAAGACATTGGAGATTCTTTTCCGACCCCCATATATACATAGCAAACTATACAACACAAATGAATCGTGTGACATGTAGATACTGATGAGCACCACCAATTAAGCAATGATTCTCAAGTTTACACCAAAATCATCTCAAAACAGATGAAAGATAATATCATTTTCTATATCGGATTACACTTCTCTATATCTAATCATCTCAACTACATGCTGCTATATCATTTTCAATGCAAATTGTTGTTTAATCAATAAAACGTGTCCATCAAATCGTGACATCCGAGATAAAATCTTGATATGAAATACAACCGGTATCTCCTTATTAACAGTTATAGCTTGCTTCATGCACCACTTTCTACACCTCTGATGTGTCCTCCACTCGTAGGCCTATAAACAAGATACAAAATCACAATGAGCGATACAAATGATATGATTTAAGGGCTATCAACAGGTCTCAGGTTCAAATCTAGCTTCCACTTGTTTCCGGTCTTACCCCTAAAGGCCACCTGCCCACGCAAAGCGCACGCTTTACCTGGTCCAAGTGACTTATTGGTGGGGCCCGTGAGTTTTCTCTAACAGGTTCTCATGGTTAGCAGAAAAAAAATACGAGTATATATATATGGACATGATACTTACAGCCCATTAAGCACTTTAATGGAATCATAAAAAAACCATTGCAGCGTCAAGACAGGGCCCACAATTGCAACGCGTATTGGAAGACTTCTTGTGAACAAATTTACCAGCCCAATGTTCCTCGCAGCCTGAAAATAGTACTCGTATCAGAATCTTGAACAGCTAATAACCAATTTGTTTGATAAGGAGCATACCTGTAGCACTGTGTTGGCCTTTTTGTTATATAAAGACGAAACTATATTATCCGCTGGATTTGAAACTATGGTACCCACAGCGCCAGCTGCATAACCTGCTACGCACGTCACTCCTAGCTGTTGAGTCCTTGAACATTCTTCTTTTCTTCTTTGAAGAAATTTTCGGTAGATAAAATCAACTGAATGCTCAAACGTTGTAAACATGATCATCGAAACTGCCAAAAGCCCACAACGTTATGCAAAGTTAACCTTGATTTGAATCAAAATATCACCAAAAAACAAATTATAAACATATATTACATGGAAGATTACGCCCCCAAAGCGGAAGGAGTCCTTTGTAAAACCTGCAATCATTTATACACAAGTTGTTCACAATTTAAAAAATAAACATGTACAAGACCTTAAAATGATAACCATTAACATACCCTGATATTCCTTCTCGTGCATATAGTTTTGGGAAGCCATCAGACAAACCTTTTGCAAAATTGGGCTGCGTTTGTACGCGAACTTTCACAGCTTCGAACGGACAAAGAGCCACGTCAGCGAATACTTGAGCAGATGCGCTACTGAGGAAGAATACGACACTCTGTTTTTGATCTAGTAGCGTATTTGTGTATCGGCTTTTGAAGAATTCGTAGAGACCAAACTTGAGTCCACCTTGAACGCCATATCCGAATAACTTTCCGGACCAACCTCTCCACAAAGAAGATGGGCCTTCTTCTTTCCAAAGAATGTTTAAACCAGACGCAATACTGTGAAACTTGATTGGATTCACCTACATAAATAAAATTGATACAACTCAATTACTATGATTTATGAATGCTAGAACAAAATTCTAACTTTGAACAATATGTTTCCTGAATTGTAAAACTTATGAACATGGGGTCAGTGCTAAATAAACACCAGTGACACACTACCCAAACACGACTGACGTATCATACGGGTTGTATGAAGGCCAAATCATACGGCCTATATGACCATTTTTCGCTCTATCATACGACTGTATACTTGACAAAGAAAAGACTGATTTTTCTACTCATACAACTCAATTATTATAATTTAGGAATGCTAGAACAAGTTTATAACTTTGAGCAATGTTCCTTGAGTTGAAAACTTGAGAGCATAGGGTCATTTTGTTCGTCAGCGCTAAACAAACACCACTTACACACTATCCAGACTCCAGACACCATTGATGTGCCGGGTCGTATGAGTGCCATATTATACGACCCGTATGACGTGTGAGTCACAAAGAAATGATTGATGTGACCACCAACAAAGTCATACACAGGACCAAGTTTTCATCTTAGAAATGACTGATGTAATTTGTTGGGGGTAGTGTTTGTATAGGATGATCCTGTATACTAAATCATCATTCATAGTTGATACCAATAAACAACAATTCATTTAAAAGCCATTAGCATACAAACAACCCTAACCCAGCAATTCTTACAAAATGGCATATTGGTAAATCATAACAACTTGATCAAAAACAGAGAACCCATGGGAAATTAACCTGCATATTAACTTTCAACACATCAAGAGGAGTGACTGCAAGATGTGTGGCTCCAGCACTAAACATCCCACCAGCAGCACATATCCCATAATAATGAAACCCACCTCCATCAACCCCCAATTTGGTTCTAAAATCACTCATTTCCCCTTTTCAAACAAAACCCATATCCAAGATTCTACAAAACTCCCAAAGATCACAGCTTTTTTAGGGTTTATGATTAAAAATATGGGGAAAAAGCGGCTGAAGAAACAGGGGTTTAAGGTGAGAAGAGGGGAAAAATCTCTTGATGGAAGAACGACCACGTTTGCAGTTGCAAATGCAAGAGAAATAGACACGTAATAAAGTCAGAAGCGGATGTATTTTGCTCCAAGTTTGTGGGAATTGGATGCGAGTGTGATAGCGACTGTAACCAATGGGTTTGAATTTGATTGATTCTAGAAACCCTTGATAACAAAGTTAAGAACCGACGTGGGTTTGTTTGTTCGCCCATTGGAAGTTACTGGATCGCAGTCAAATTCAAACCGCTGGTTTAGGCAAGTGATTTGAATAATTGATGGTCTCATTAACTAGGGATCTCATTTTTGTCAAACCAAAATAGTAAATTTCCTCGCGCGATGTGACGGGTCCAAATGTAAAATAACTCGGATTTGTGCGGTAAAGATCAAAGTTACGTCAAAACGTAGTAAACTGAAGATGTACATAAAAATAAGGACGGAAACGTATTATATATGGCCTGACTTCTTTTATGAAAGAAATTTACTTCGAACAGCAACCTGAACATATACCGACACGTATATAAAACTAAGTAGAAAAATATGTTTTTTAAGTTAAAAATGGTACTGCGCGTTGCGATGGGTCTGAAACGTAAAGTAAGTCGAATTTGTAGAACAAAATTTATGCCAAAACGTATATCAACTGAAAACGTACAAAAAAAAAACATTATTTTTTGAGCTTACCCATTTTCAAAGAAACGTAATCAACTTGAATTTATACGACACGTACCTAAATATAAGCACGTAAAAAATGATTATAGTTTTTTTTAGAAAGTTGAAGGTTTGTAACTGACAATATTAAATGTTGAAAGGTAAAGGCTTTAACAAAATCTTACTAAAAGACAAGAACAAAAAAAAAAAAGTAATCAGATTGAATTAATACCGACACGTGCATATATATAAGCACGTAATAATGATTATGAAGTTTTTAGAAAATTGAAGAGTTGTAAGTGCCAATACTAAATGTTAAAGGGTAAATGCTAAAATAAATAAAAAGTTACTAAAAAACAAAAGAAAAAAGAAAAAGAAAAAAAGGGACCAAAGGATGCAACTAGGGTTAGGCTAACGCTGGATGGTGTGGGGTTTTAGGCCATGTGCAGTGGGGGGTTATACAATACGTGTTAAATAAGTAAGAAAAAAAGGGTTATAAAGGGGTTATATAACTTTAGTGTGTAGTGAGAGGTTATGTAGATGTGAGTTACATATGTATGTATATATATGTATGTATGAGAGAATCTTCCTGTGTAGCGTCGTTATGCTCATCACGCCCACTAATTTCGACAACCCATAGCGCCCCCGAGGGGTGTGCTCGGGTGCTATGGGGTGTTTTAGATGATTATGGCGCCATACGCAGCCCCACTACGGAAGCTCTTAGCATGTCATATCAATTATCATCGTCACTTGAGCAACACGTAAGTAAGGGTCTCTATTGTTAACTTGACCGATGTGAAATAAAACTCTTTTAAAACTATATAAAAAGAAGAAAAAAGAAACTAAAAAATCTTATTGGTGAGAATCAAGTGGGCCTTACAAACTAATGAAACTATCATGTTTGCCAGGCTTCAAATCACAAACATACAAAACCATACATAAATGATGCAGAGACTAACACGTCTCATACTTTTTGTATTATTAAATTCATCTTGACAAATAAAACTAAATACATAACTCTTTATAAACTGATCAACTTACTCAAACACTAATTAAGTAAACTCACTAGATACATAATTCAAACTATTTAAAATCGTTAACCAAACCATCTTTATCTTGAACCCACTAAAAATTTAAAGATAATATCCAAATCAAAATAATCCTTCATTGACCCGTTAATTTTGATTTGGATCCGCTTCACATCCGCATCATTAACGAAAACTTCAATCATTTGATCAGTCTTAATATTTCCCTCTTCCCGGGTCACCAGGACTACATTGGTCTTGACCACTGATCAAAGAAATAAATGTAGCCTCACACTCTTACGTATGATACCCCAATTAAAAAAACATACATCAAAAGTATGGATGACAAATAACTCGAATTTCAGTGGTATATCTCAAACATGATGGGTATAAGACTGGAAATAGAATTCCCGGATGTGAGACATGTATGTAATTAGGTGATACACATTGTTGTCGTCGTTGTTATTGTTTTCATATACTTAAAAGGTTTTGACCGTCTTTAACGCTCGTATAGACACCTCATATTTTAAATAGTCCTTTTACCCATTACTTACACGTTCAACAATATTTAAAATATAAGTTTTATAACTTATTTTTATTCACAAAACGGAATGTTACAAAAACACATAAGCTCAAATACCAACTTAAGAACAATAATCAAAGACAAGAAACTCTATAGAGATATGGAGGAAGAGAGAGAGGAAGAAGAAAAGAAACATAAAAAGAGTAAATTACAAAAATTGTATTTTATGTTTCTAATCAATTTCAAAGATTGTCATTTAACTTAAAAATTGATGGCTTTTATACTTAATGTTTCATAATTTTACACGTTATGTCATTTGAACCTAACTCAGTTAATTTTTATCGTTAGATTAGGTAACATAATGGCATTTTAGTTTTTTTTTTATCTATTTATTTAAAAATGTTTTGATAAATAAAACAAATTTAAATTTAAAAAAATAATATAACATATATATATCTCTCTCTTTCTTTCTCTACCTCTCTTTCTCTCTCTACCCCCCCCCCCCCCCCCCCCCCCCTTATCAAATTCTCCACCATCACCATCAACCACTACCACCACCATCACCCCCACCACAATCAGAACCCTAACCACCACCACCATAAGGATTTGTATACTTTATCTCTTAATAAATATAATACATGTGTATATGTACATATAA
Source organism: Helianthus tuberosus (assembly GCA_030545235.1). Lineage (NCBI taxonomy): Eukaryota > Viridiplantae > Streptophyta > Magnoliopsida > Asterales > Asteraceae > Helianthus > Helianthus tuberosus. The sequence goes on along the minus strand of CM060436.1, from coordinate 20,330,547 downwards.
TGATCTAAGTTATATAACCCTAATTATAATGGGTTAACCTAACTTCCTAACCTTAACCCTAACATTTACTCCATCAAATACACCCAACATCTAGATGTTTTGCACAAATGCTAATAATTCATCATCCACACCAACTTAACTTCAAAATGACACTATTTCACTCTTAAATTCTAAATCTGACTCCTCTTCTGCACTTCACAGTAATATGAAACAAACACTTGATTCGATAAATAAACTAAAAATTGAAAGAGAGAGGGAGTGAAATATTCCTTCGGAAAATGCATTGAGTGCCGAAGGAAGCGAAGAAGATGAAGAAGGACTGGGTGGATTGAACAAGGACTTTTTGAAATCCTTATTGGTTGTACAGTCACCGAAAATGTGGTTGGTAGGGCTATGTAGGTCTTCTTCGTCTTCATCAGAGGCGAGGTATGTTTGTTTATCTTATTTGGGAGATGAATAGCCCTGTAACAATTTTTTTTTTTTTTTTTTTTGCAGATTTTGTGGGTTTTTTTGGGTAAATTACACTTTTCGTCCTTTATGTTTCTATCAAATTGCAACGGATACCCTTTAACTTCACTAATTACAGTCACAGTCCTTTTTTGTTAAAAGCATTACACTCTACATCCTTTGCTCCTAACTCGGTTAAAACTTTCAGTTAAATATGGTATGTGCCCTGCACATGAGGGTATTATTGTCTTTTCACATTCAAATTCAATAAAATAGAGATTAAAAACTACTCCTTATTCTTCAGCTCTCTCCCTCTCTCACTCTAACACCCACCACCATCATCAACCACCCACCACCACTCTCTCTCTACCCCTCCTCTCTTTCTATCTATCTCGCTCTCTCACTCACAACCAAACCCACCCCATTGTGGGTTCAATCGAAATCTGATAAAGGGGTGTCGACGAATAAATCTGATAAAAGGGCGTAAATCTGATAGTTTGAAGGTAAATCTGATAAAGGAGCGTAAATTTGATAGTTTGAAGGTAAATCTGATGTCCAATCGAGATATGAAGTTCAATCGACATCTGTTACTCGTTGATGGGTTGTTGCTCTGGTGGGACCGAGCAATCGATTTCCGGTGGGCTTTGGCTGCTAAAGGGGAGGGGGAACTGGGTTTGGTGGTGGTGGTGGATTTTGATGGGTTGGTTGTAGGTGGGATTAGGGAGGTGGTGGGTGGAGGACAGAGGTGATGCGGTGGTGAGGGTGATGGCGATTTTAGAGAGAGATAGATATAGGGTGAAGGTGGTTGTTACGAAGCTGGTGGCGGTGCTCATGGTTTCCGGAGGGTTAGGGTGGCGGTGGGACGGTGGTGGTGATAGAGATGCAGATGGTTGTGTGCGCTAATGGCGAATATAGTTTTAATGCTACTACTTTTACATCGTCTCATTTTTTCTTCAATCGCTCAAGAAACCTTTGACGTTCGTCAACACCTGCCTACCGTAACAAGGTTAACTTCTCATCTTTTCATCGATGCTTCATTTAGGGCTTTTTTTCAGGTTAAAAATCTGTTTGTTTTGATCAATTAACGAACCAGTTTTTGTAATTTGGTGATTATGATCTGGGTTTGAGATTTGGGTCCAGATTTAGAGAGAGAGAGAGAGGTTTTTTTTTCAATTTGATTTGTTTTATTTATAAATTTATTTTAGATAAATGATTAAAATTACAAAAGTACCCTCATGTGTCGTGCACATGCCATATTTAACTGAAAATTTAACCAGGTTATGGGCAAAGGACGTATGGTGTAAGGGTTTTTCTAAAAAAAGGACTGCAACTGTAATTATTGAAGTTAAAGGCTATCCACTGCAATCTGATACAAACATAAAGAACAAAAAGTGTAATTTACTCTTTTTTTTTTTGCGATGTTAAAGATGAAAGCGGATGAGAAGAAAAGGGGGAAATGAAAAGGATATGCGAAAATAGAGGGACATTAAAAGGGTATGAGAAAAGTCTAAACTACCCTCATAGGCCTTGCATATCTATACAACCTAATAAAAGCCATAATTAGGGGACACATGTCCACCATCCAGAGCCTCTATTCCTCATTTTCCCGCCAAAACTATGATCCATTGATTTCGCTGTAGTGAAGGTCAAGCGGGATCCGTTTACATCCATTCGGGTCGACTTTATTACATACCATATATAAACAAACAACCCGGTCCTTTTGTTTCCCCATTTTTCATCTTCTCTCATACGACATTCAATCCTTTTCCCTCTGCTCTTTCTGAAACCCTAACTGTAAATAACATCATCAGATCCAGTCCATCGATCCTTCGTGTGGTTCAAGGTTTGTTTTTATTTTCCCCTTATCATTTATCCCTCTCACAATCATAAACCCTAATCACTGTCGTTATCAACTTGGCGATTTCAACTTTACAGATTTCAACTAATATTGATCAAAGGATACTCGCCGTATCTGATCTCCGATCAAACACATATTGTTTGAGACATCGTGTTTCCGATTTCAAAAACATTCCAAACCCTAAATATCAGCCGTTTTCATCTATGGTGATCTCATCTATGGCTTTAAATCGTGTAATCCGATTTAGTGCCTTAGAATATTGTATTGCGATGAAGATTATTAGAGCCTATAACGGTGGTCTTACAGCTGATCTAGGGTTTAACGGTGATTCTAGGCGGCGGCTAGGACTCGGGTTATAGTGCGCGACATGAAGGGCAGCTCATCGGTGGTGATCTTCACGGTATAGAATTTGAGCTTAATGTGATCGCATTTGAATCTGGTGACATCATAGCTTAGTTGTTTGTAGTTGTAGATGTAACACCCCGTGTTCGAAAGTCAAAGTCAAAGACAAGATTGAAGTCAAAGGAAGAAAAGATTGCTAATTGCGATCTGTCACTCCTTGTAGTTGTAGATGTAACACCCCGTTTTGACTTCTTTGACCCGTAGTTAGTCTATTTTATGCTTTACGTTAGTTGTATTATGTGGAGTAAACGTTAAGAATCGCAATAATCGACATATACTTATCGCTATAAATCGCTTTACGACTGTGAACAATAGGAAGTAACAATGCGATAAAGTCAACTGAACGCCAATCGAACTAATCTAATCAACTTCGCGCTCGCAACTCGAATTACGCATTTTGGTTAATTATATATGTGTGTGTGCCTTTTTGTTACTTGTGCATGTTTAATTATGTTATGTTGAGGTGATCAATCGAAACGCAATCGCAATCGAATCACAAACGCTAAACGCAAGTGAAATAAGCTGATTGTATGTTAGATATAGTAGTTGGGATTAAAAGTAATTTGAATAAGAAACTCTATCGCATTCGCATCGCTCGCAATCGCAATCGAAACAGCAAAACTCGTCGCACCGAACCCTCGAACCAGCTAGCCAATCGACCAGGCAACCAGCCGATCGACGAGCTGATCGATCGAGCTGCCGCTCGATCGGCCAGCCAATCGATCAGGCTGCCAACCGATCGATCCACTCCTTTCCACTTTGGGTAACCCTATAAATACCCCATGTCACCATCAAACTTTCTACTTTTGGTACTCTCTGTCCGACCAGCACTTCAACCTTGCTTTTTCTTAGATTTTCTCGATTCCGGTAAGATCTCAACCTAAATCTTGTACATCTTTGATCTACACTTGATTCTACACCTTTCTATCTTTCAAATCTTAACTTTTAACCGTGAAATCACTATATTTGAGGTGTTCTAGGGTGATGTCATCATGGTGTTCTTAGGAACTTCATGTTTCGGCTTCAATCCTTCAAGAACAACTTGAATCTGACCGATTTTCACATAAACAAACAAAGATCTTTCATAGATCTAAACATATTCACGGTGAAAAGGGATTGAGAGAAGGTTTTCCAACTTTCTTTCAACTCTTTTACACTCAATCCACTCAAAACCAATAGAATCGGAGCTTGCACCGACTTCCTACACATTCATGTGGTTGTGTTGGTCCAAGATCTGAATTCTATCTATGAGGTTCACCGATTTCGGGTTAAACATGGAACACCGTCTCGAACAGTTAACTGATCGGATTTGGGTGATTCCTGTCCGATCAGGAGTACCAAGTATTGACGAGGTTTCTGTTGCTTAACACGTTACCAAAACATCTCGATAAAATGACAAAGTGTCAAAATAACCAAGTATAAGATGAACGGAACGACCAGGACGGAATGCCGTCCTATCGGACTACCGTCCGATCGAACTGGCACCTGAACGGGTTGTCACTCGATCGATCTACACCTTCGTCCCACACTCAACTTCTACTTTCAAACTTTTAAGGTTTGGGCATCGAACGGGGTGCTGTCCGATCGACCTACCATCCGATCGGTCTGTCACTTTGATCATGAGATGTTCTGACACTTAAACAATTTTCAACATGTTCAATACCAACGGATTGCCACCCGATCGGACTACTATCCGACCGAATGACAAACTGTTGTGAACTTGTTCTCACTGAAGTGTTCAACCAATCGGGGTATCGCCCGATCGAACGGTCGTTCGATTGATCGACCTGAAAGGTAATGATGCTCCTGTGTTTTCAAAATGCTACAACGAAAACTTCAAAAGTCAAGCCATCATACACAAACATATCCTTACTGAAGGAAGAAACAATCCACTCGAAAGGCCATCCGATCGGATGACTATCCGAGTAGACCATCACTCGAACAACCGGCTGTCCGATTGGACTACCGTCCGATCGAATTGCTGTCCGACCCATTAACACTTGTATCGTTTTACGCGACACTTATCTTTGTGCTATCGTTCTGATCAGGCTAACCTTACTCTCTAGTGCTCCCTTCAATCCATCATCGCTGTGAGTATATTCGATCCCTTTTTGCTTTACGCACTTTTGGGTGTTACATACGTTACATATTCTAAATCATATCGAACACACTACGCAATACTTTTAACGCTAACCATTACCGCATGTTATATGTGACTTAATGAATGCTTGTTTGATATGTTTACACATGGAATGTTGTCTACCTGCCTTAGCAACGATAGTACTATAGTTTGGACTCAGCACCTGTTTACTCAGGGGTTGTTAAGGACAATTAGTTACATGGCTCACAGTGGTGAGTGTGTATCGCGAACTGCCTTGGGCAGTCAACCCGCAGTCATTGGTATCGATAGGTTCATGTCGATAACTAACATGCCTCATTTCACACTGTGTACGTGTTGGTTATATGTAATCAATTTCGAACTCTATTATATCTATTAAACTTGTATGCTCACCTTTACACTATGTGTATTGACTTTTATTTTAACGTATGTGACAGGTGCTTAGGATGCTTATTTGCTAACTTTGCTGTGAAATCGAGGCTAGGAAAGACCTAGGTCAACAATAAACAATTGTCTGTAATAAGAATCTGAGTTGTCGGAACAGAACAATTTAACTAGATCTTTTCTGTAATAATTGTATTATCATTTATGACATGGTATGGGACGTGTTGCTTTAAATATTTGGTAAATATAGTTGTTATGGAAACTTCTGGATAATCTGTTTCGCTCAGTGCCGTGCCCCGATGATTCCGCCATCGGTTGGGGTGTGACAGATTGGTATCAAAGCCATAACTGTATGGAATTAGGCAAGACTCGACCTAGTCCGGGTCGATGTCTTAGAAACGACCTAGTCTATAGTTAGGTACCAACGGACTGACTTGTGCATACCCTGTAGGGGTTTTGTACGAGCTTACGTGCTATCTTTCGCTATTCTCGCGCACGCCACACTATCACTGCACTATTGAACGAGTGATTTGGTCGAGATTAGGTGTGAAAACCGCAAACTCTCGATCTAATTGCTTATTCGATCTGTATTTATCTATAAAACACGGGAATTTGCGTTGAACCAGGAGTGAAATCCATACTTCAACGCCCATTTCTCGTCTCTATTTCGTCAAAAAAAAAAAAACAAGAGCAAAGTTATTAAGTCAGGGGTGAAACCCGAACCTTGACGACTTGCTCTGTCTCCTAATTTTGTTTTACAAAAACTCTCACCAAAGTCACGACGAACTCCAACGACTTAAAGTTGCACTAAAACTGGAAGGATGCGTGCCATTCGCCCAGATTCGAGGCGAGAGCACAGTCCTGAAGGCCAAAGTGTGAACTAAAGTCCTTGTGAATAGTCGAATCACTCTGGTTAGTCAATGTCTATCTAGCCGCAGACAATCTACTTCCCGATTTCTATTCTGAGCTCGCTACTGCCGACTCTGATATTTGCCGATTTTATGTGAACTTTATGTGTTTTATGTGATTTTACCTGTATATATGTATGATTTTTGGTGATTTCTTCGCTTTTCGCCTTTCGCGTTGATTAACACACATGAATCGCACTGCACCTCTACCTCAAAACGCTGACAAATCGCTACTACATGGGGTACGACCTTACGCTACACTGCATGTTGATCGCAATTCGCTATACCCAAACGCCCTCGAACTTTGAATGATAGGTTTCTGTATTCTGAATGCCTCTTGTGATTACATACTTCTATGCTTCTGTGCTTCTGTGAATTACGTGCTTATGTGCTTCCGTGCTTATGTGCTTTTGTGATTAAGTGCCTGTGTGACTATGTGGTTAAGTAATTACACGTGTTCCTGAGCTTCAGTAGTGTTAGGTGTGTGAGGTGAGATTCGATTATATTGTGTTGTGTTGAGTCCTGTGGCGATGTCTGTTGCAGACAATGTCGTCATCTAGATCTCGCGCTACCCGAGACGCTCGCCGAAAGCAAGCAGACAAATGCCTCGCTGCCATGATTACTAAGCAGATGGCTAAAGTTGTTCCCCAAGTCATCAGTGAACTGTACGAGAACATGAGCAAATCGTCTGAGGAATCCAGGACCGAGACTCCCAAAGCTGCTTTCAGCTTCAAACAGTTCAAGATATGCAGACCGAAAGAGTTCACTGGAGAAGAAGGCCCTACGGCTTTGTTTCAATGGTTCGACTCGATCGAAGTCACGTTGCGTCAGAGTGGATATCCTGACAATCTCCGCACTCTGAATGCTACCGGCGTTTTCCAGTCCCACGCTCTAGACTGGTGGACGACCGAGAGGAACAAGCGCGTAAATGATGCAGCCTATAGTCTGTCATGGGACGAGTTGAAGAACGTTATGCTCGATGAGTTCTGCCCTCTCCATGAGCGCCAAAAGCTGGAGGATGAATTCTGGCACATCAAGCAAAAGGATGGTGACAACGCTGTCCTGACTGCTCGCTTCAAGCAGCTCAGCGTTATCTGTCCCGACCAGGTGAAGACTACCGACATGACGATCAAGAAGTACATCCGCGCCTTGCCGGATTGTGTTGCAGATTTTGTGCATGCTTCCTGTAACACCTCGCAAAAATCATGTCCAATATAGTATCGACACGTGTCATGGACTTTAAACGTGTAACAAATTGAATATGAGGGACTAAAGTTGAAAAACGAAGGAAGTATATGTATATAAGGATTCAAAGTGTCAACATTTGATAATTATGCCTTTTAACAAACCTACACGATGTTTATAACCTTAAAACGAATGTATCATGATGCATATGAAACCGTTTGTGGAAGAAAGTGAAAGTTTACAAGACGCGAGGGTTAAATGTGTCAACATGTTTAAGTTATACCTCTGAGTGACCTTTTAGCAAACCCGGAGCCTTGTAACGATTAATTATACTCCCAAGAATAAGTGGTAAAAAATTCACAAGGTTTCGATATCGTATGAGAAAGATACGCTAACTTTCGTAATTAAGGGGTTAAAAGCGTCAACGAGGCAAAACTTGTGTTTTCGGTTATCGTTTAATGAAACCGGACCTAATAATGTTTGGTTATATCTCATGGATCATAGAAATATAAATTTCATGGGTTAAAAGTGCTTAAAATGGAAGAAATTACGCATTAGAAGGTCCAGGGGGTGAAAATGACATTTTTGAAACTTGGTTGGCTGGTAACTGAGTTGCTGGCGCTGTGCCACCACCTGAGCACTCCTCCGTCGCACGACGCAACAGACTGCCAGCTCAGAAAAAGTATTTTTAACATGGCAGCTTGCATGTTTGCTAAATTCCGCGAGTTTGCCACCCTCTAGCTGCTTGAAACACGTCCCTAGACACTTGTTTTCATCTCTAGAGTTGCCATAACACTTGTAGCAATCTCCATGATCCTCCATGGCTATATATAGAGCCCTTTGTTGCAACTTTGCGAACTCACACTTTCACATTTACTTGTTCTAACTCTCTGGAGCATTCTTGGCAATTAAGAAGCCTTTCCTCTGTTCCAATCTCGTGCTAAGGACCATTGTAAGTCATCTTAGCTTCTGTAATTCAGTTTTAATTAGTTTAAAGGCCCAAAGTCAAACCGTCGTAATTAAGGTTTGACTTAGTGATTAATCACTAATGGTCCAGTAAATTCTCAAATTGAAAGTAGCTTTGAGTTGGTAATTATGTGGGTAATAAACCCTTAAAAGGGCACCCTCTGATTCCCACTCTAACTAGGTCAATTGTCGGGTCAAACTTGATTATAAAAAGTCAACAGAAAGCTAATTTTCGCATAAACACATAATTAACAATGTAGAAGCTATGAAACCTGTTTTATCACTCATATAACTTGGTAATCAATGTAAGAACATGTCTAAACATGTTCAACCCGACAATTTTCAGTTTAAGCTCGGTTCGGAACCGAAAGTCGCAAAAGTAGACTTTTGCTTTGAATTTCAGTTCTGACCCATTAGAGCATATTTTAGAAATGCCTTAGAGCTTTATTAGGACCAGGTTATAGATTAGTGTAACCCTCTGAGGTTATACAACTTGGTTCATTAGTTATTCGATTCATGTACATGTTTCCGTTATATGCCTAAATATTGACCATAATGCCCTTTTGACCTTAAAACAAGAATTTTGAAAATGTGAGAGGACAATAATCTTTATTACTGATTTATAAACATGTCCCTAAATTTTCACATCAGTTTGAGGTCTAGATTAAGAGTTATGCTCAATAGCGTAATTAGAAAGCTTTTTATTAATTAAACGGCGTAATTAGCATAAAGCCTATCTAAACCCAATTTTTGATACCAAAATTTTTATCTACTGATGTAAAATAATATTTTGGGATTTTTTAAGATTTTTATTTATTTTTAGGCTGAGCATAACATAGGGTTATAACTTTGATTCGGTAATTGTCGGTTTTGCCCTTTTGGCCTATAAAATGAGTTTTACATAATATTTTGACACCAAACCTTTTGCTACTGATTTTATATAATAAATAAAATATTTTGAGTCTTCTGGAATGATAAAAATATCAGCTTTTCTTTAAAAACCGGGAAATCACTTAAAACCGTCTTTTTACGCGTTTAAAACGCATAGTATGTATTAAAACCATTTTTCTCATATAAGACTTAATACCTACTGATGTTTTAAGAAATTTTTTATATTTTAACAGTAAGCAAAAGTTTTAAACTCAGATTTCAAATTTTGACCTTTAAAGCTTATGTGAAATTACCAAAATGCCCCTACGGTGCATAGTTTGGTTATAAAAGGTAAATTTCACATATATGCCATACCCTACTGTTATGACTTATAAAAATAAGTATTTTTACTGAATGTATCAGACCTGAAACTCAGATTTATATCTAAACCCTTTTATAAGCTTTAAAATGACCAAAATACCCCTACGGGGCGTAATTTGAGTTTAAATCCATTTTGGGCATATTGGAAGGTATCTTACTGATATCACAACATATTTAAGGTATATTAACTTAGGAAACCTGTTGATGACTCATTTGGTTACCCATTACGCATTATTCGCGTTCGGTACGGTTTATGTAACTAGTTTGCATAAATTAGCCGAAACGGGTCAAACCTTATCATTTTTATCTCAAAATCCAGAATGTGTTTAGTTTACCCATATTATACAAGTATACAAACTTGTCGGGTCTAAACCACATTCTAATCCAGTCTTCGCTTAATCGTGCGTTTTGAACCGTATATCTTCCTATAAAACTAACCGGTCTAAGTTTAGACTTAATTAAGACCCGTTAGGAATCTAATAGGTTATTAAAACCTTCGTTCCAGATTAGAAGCCCGGTAAAAGCTACTTGCACTCGCTGTTTGTGATATATACTTGCTCAGGTAAATACTTTTTACTTATTTTCCCTATACGGGCTTGGGATACGGTATTATAATAATACCGCTTGGTCGGGTATGTAGTTGTTTAAATCGGATTGTGATTAATATATTTACATAACCCGTTTTAATCTGTTTTATTTGGTATATGGCCCTTGGGGGGTTAATAACCATGTCCTGGATATCCTTGGCATCATTCATTGAAATGACCACGACTTAAGCACGGGGTGTAGGCATACACCCGACAGCTGCATATGTAAAAATTGGTAACCCACTTTAAGGAATTAACCTTGTGGGCATTATGCCTGTGGCGTGTCAGTTAATCCTGTCCGACTCTTCTAACTGGCCCTGACGGACGACAAATAAGTAAAACTGTATACAAGATTATTTTTAAATAATTGTCCCAAGTTATAAAAGATATTTTGTGCCTTGTGCATTCAAATCAATTTTTTTAAACTCTTTTCAAAATGAGTCGGTTAATTGTATTTACCAGTGTAAACTGACGTATTTTCCCAAAAAGGCTAAGTGCAGGTACTAAACGGAATAGGCTGGCTACTCCTAGCATCACTAAAAAGTCTTGCAAGCTTAAGATGTTAAAGTCTGTTGAACGATGATCTTTTTATCTTTTGATCCGCCTGTGGATCCTTTACAGTCCGTTTGTAATACTTTGATATTACTTTTTATTCGGTTTGTAATGTGATTCATCTTTTGCTTCCGCTGTGCATTTAAATTGTGTTGTTTGACTATGATGATATCAACTACGTCACGATACTCCCACCGGGCCCACCGGTAATACGTGGAAATATCAGGGTGTGACACTTCCAAGCCAGCAACAATCGAAGAAACTTACTTGCTTGCCGCTGAAATCAACGACAAGCGGGTAAAAGCTGGTTTTTGGGATAAAGTGTAACAATCCTCAATAAACTGACACCCTCATAATATTTGCGACGCCCTATTATATTTTAAAATGTCACAATATGTCTTTAAATACACCCCGTATGTGAAAACCGAGCCCGAAATATAATATAGCATTAAAAATAAAATATAAAATCTGATTTTTAAGTTAAGGCGGGCCGCGTAGGACCCACCCCAACCTTACGCGGGCGGTATCAGGGTTGAAACCTGATATCGTTGATTTCTTAAGTTCAAGCGGGCCGCGTAAGACCCCGTTTAGCTAACGCGGGCCGCGTGAGATCGAAATTGTGGCGCAGCCCGGTGATGACACGTGTCATCATCGTGGCAAGTCTAGGCGATGACCCGGATCACCTAAACCCTACCCGGGCTACTACGCGGGCCGCGTAAGCCCTATCCTTGTTTTACGCGGGCCGCGAGAAGCGCATAAATCAGCACTATAAGTAGCAGCCATCAGATTTCATTTCAACTCGTTCATTTTCTTTTCTGTATCTCGAATTCTCTCAATAGTAGGCATAATTCCGAGTATAATACCCCCTAATTAGTGAGGTTCTGCTCTGTTGTAAGTATTATAACCCCAGTTTCGTAGTAGATACGATGCCCGATTGATTTAGGGTTCCGTAACAACTGTCGTGGTTCTGCCCGACGTAGTTGTTGGAATGCCGTCTCGGGGAGGGTATCATTAATATTTTCAAAAGGTTATGATACTAACCTATGTACATTTGTGTAAATTATAGATTATTCCCAGGAAACCCTTACGCAAAGTCTAAGATAACAATGTGAGTTTATCCAATTTTTGTTAAACTTTTTGTAATATTTTACAAAACCTTAATTGTTTTACAATGTCATTAAGCGGTGATTGAGTCTTTGTAGTTCTTCAATTACTGCCGGTATGTTGGGGTTTTGTATACAAAATTTACTACTGCGAGTAGTAAGTCGGGATGACAGTACGTTACCATTGGACAACGAGTTAGCCAATGTGTAATATGACCCACAAGTCAGGATTGACAGTACTGAATGAGTAATTGTGTAGAAATAAACAAAGTGATCGCTCTCAATACTGTTTTAATTGATAAAATGTTTCTTGATTAAACTGGGATTCACTCACCAGTATTTCCCACTGACAAATGTTTTTAAAACGCGTTTCAGGTAACACAATGTGACAGCCAATTAGTAAAAAGCCAGTTGAAGAGCACTGAAGGCTTAGGAAAAATGTGGCTATAAAAGTTACCTAAAAGACGATGTTTTAAATTCAATAAAATAGGGTTATCCCTATAAATGTATTGTAATAAGAAACTTGGGTTTTGCCCATGATATTATTAATATTAAATATAGTGGTTTTACTCTGATAAACATTTCCTAACTACGGTCCTGATGTAATTTCCGCTGCCAAATTAACCAACTGATACCACCGAAAATCTGAGTTCGCGTCCGCCCGTTCCCGGGACAGATAAGGGATCGGGGGTTGCGACAGAAGTGGTATCAGAGCCTAGCCACTGGTCTAAGCCAAAGAAGTGTTCTGCTAACACTTAAATTCTAAATTTTGTGTTAGGAAATAAATTACGGAAATACGTGCATAACTGTATTTATTTGTTATGTGTTATTTGACTATTTGTTAGTTTACAGTATGAGTGATCAAGAACCATCAGACATGAGTTGTCAGTTGTCTGATTCACCTAGGAATGAAGGTACCTCTTCACAGCCTGCCATTTCTGGGTATTCTGTTGATCAGGAAGAAGGAATGTTTGCCTTTAAAGCTCAGTCAGAAGAGCCATTCCCTCATAAGAAACGAGGATGGTTCAGTAAGGAAGCATTTGCGCGTAGGAAAAGAATGCGAAAGTTGCAACAGCAAAGAGCCTTAGCAGCCATTAAGCGAAAGACAGATGCCCATACACAGGATATGCTTAATAGAAGCCTAGCCAATTTCCATATCCTAGCTATAACTGCTGCTGACCCAAATCTGGAACAATTAGTAGCCCACAACCACTAATCCCAGACCAACCCATGGAGATCGAAAACCCTGAAAACCAAGTGGAGATGCATGACTTCAATCCAGAAGAAATCATTAGGGTACCAGCACCAAACCCCCTAGACCCAAATTACGATCCCTGGTGGGACGACAATAGGGACTTTGTGCAACGTTACCCGATACATGAAGACACCCCCATACAGAACATAGGAGCCTACCCAGGTATGGACCCTTTAGATCCCTATTACCATGATAACTATATTAGGGAGATCTTAGAAGATCCTTACCGATTTCAGGCACTTTCACCCCCATACCAGGAACCCGCACCCCAGATTCCAAACCCAGTCCTAGAACCTGCACCCCCAATGAGTGTAGAAAACGTGCAAGAACTTAGGACTTTTGGAGAGGAAATTTTAGAAAACAGTGAAAGAATGAGACAGGTGGGAGAGCGTCTCGTATGGAAATACGATGAACGCAATATGGATTTTTGGATAAATCCATATCCGTGATGTGATAGAGGAAATGGTAATAGTAATAATAATATAATATAATAAAATATGTGTGTACGGATGCCTATTACTATTAGTGTAATTCTATTTCAGTTGGTATTGTAATTTTTTATTTCAGTACTAGTATGTAATAGATGCATAATAGTATATGAATAGAGTACAAGTCGCAATGATCGACGCTTTTGGCAAAAATGAGTGTCATGTGATTGACTATATTAATATTATTTTGTGATATTAATGACTGATAAATGTTTAAAATTCAGATGGCCGATGACGGAAATCAAGGAAATCTGAATAAGGATAACCAGAGTAACATTAACGTGGTTAATGAGAATCCAAGCATCAATAACAATGGAAACCAAATGGATAATAGTGTTGTTCAACATATAGTGGCACAAGGAATCATAGATGCAATGCCATTTATTATTCAAACGATTCAAGAAGCAAATAATAAAAGTAAGCATAGCAGTAAGCGACCAATCGAACCCGAAAACAGCGTGAACAATGGACCTGTACTTCAATTGCCCATTCCCAAAAGGAGAAGAACCGTGTCTTACGGTTGTTCTTATAAAGAATTCTGGTCTTGTAAACCAATGGAATTCTCGGGCAACGAAGGGGCCATTGCAACCCTACGCTGGATAGAAAAAACTGAGGCAGTCTTAAGAATAAGCAAATGTGCTGAAGAAGATAAGTTATTGTTTGCTTCTAATCTATTTAAGAATTCAGTACTAGAATGGTGGAACACTATCCTTCAATCAAGAGGAAGTGATAGAACTTACAATATGGAATGGGAAGAATTTAAGGACAAGGTAGAAAGGAAATTCTGCCCACCCAACGAGAAGGAACAGATAGCAAACAAATTCTTAAACCTTAGGATGACTGGTGTAGATAGTAAGGGATACACTAAAATATTCTTCGAATATGCTAGAATAGTGCCAACTCTTGCTTCACCAGAACGAGTATTAATCTCCCGTTATATTTGGGGATTAACTGGAGAGATAAGACACGTAATCAAGGCAGCTAGACCTCAAACTATAGAAGAAGCTGTAGAACTAGCAAATACCTTGACAGATGAATTAGTCCGTACCCGAGAAGAAGATCAAAGGAGGAACCTGACCCAGAAACTCACACAAGAATTTCGTTCTGGAAATTTTAATCGTGGGAAAAATATAGGTTCTACCTCTACACCTTACTGTAAGAATTGCAAAAGAAAGCATTCAGGAAGATGCTCCATATACTGTAACTTTTGCAAAATATCGGGACACAAGGAAGAGAATTGCAGGAAGAAAGCTAATAACACGATATGTTACAACTGCGGAGAACAAGGTCATATCAAGCCTAATTGCCCGAAATTAGCTCCAGCTACAAACAACAAGAATACTCAAAATGCTAGAGCATTTGTTCTAACTGCAGATGAAGCTAAGATGATTCCAGATGTCATAGCTGGTACGTTTTTAGTTAATGATGTCTTTGCTAAAGTATTATTTGACTCTGGTGCAAACCAAAGTTTTATTAATACATCATTTTGCAAATTTCTAAATCAGTCATTAACTAAACTACCACAAGAATGCTTAGTCGAGACAGCTAATGGAGAAACTGTTAGGATTTCTGAAATCTTGCAGGGAGCAAGCATAGAAATTTTAAATCAAAAATTTATTGCAAACCTTTATCCCATGAATCTGGTAGGATTCGATGTTGTTTTAGGAATGGATTGGTTAATAACCAATAAAGCTAGTATTTTATGTGATCAAAAGTCAATTCAAGTAAATTCACCAAAAGGTAAAACGATCACAATTAAAGGAGATAAACCATCTAGATCCACAAAATTCATCTTTGTGATGAAGACTGCAAGTTATATAAGAAAAGGTTCTATAGTGTATTTGATTTCCATAATCACTAACACTAAAGGAAAGGATTTAAAAGATATTCCAGTAGTATCTCAGTTTTCAGATGTATTTCCAGAAGAATTGCCAGGGCAACCTCCAGATAGAGAAGTTGAATTCGGAATCCATTTAATACCAGGAACAACACCGATTGCCAAATCACCTTATCGTTTGGCACCTGCAGAAATGCAAGAATTGAAGAAACAATTAGACGAATTATTAGAGAACGGATTTATACAACCAAGTTCGTCACCATGGGGAGCGCCGATACTGTTTGTTAAAAAGAAAGACGGATCAATGCGTATGTGCATTGACTACCGTGAATTAAACAAGGTCACGATTAAGAACCGGTACCCATTACCAAGAATCGATGATCTGTTTGATCAACTGCAGGGAGCTCGATTTTTCTATATAATCGATTTAAGGTCAGGATATCATCAATTAAAGGTACAGGAAGAGGACATTCCTAAGACCGCATTCAGAACGAGGTATGGCCATTATGAATTTACTGTCATGCCATTTGGTTTAACCAATGCCCCAGCCACATTTATGGATATGTGAACCGAGTATGTAAGCCATATTTGGATATATTCATAATAGTCTTCATAGATGATATTCTCATTTACTCTAAGAGTAAAGAAGATCATGCAAAGCATTTGCACACACTTTTAAGTTTATTAAGAAAGGAAAAGCTTTACGCTAAATTTTCAAAGTGCGAATTTTGGCTAGAACAGGTACAGTTTCTTGGACATTTAGTTAACCATGAAGGAATTCATGTGGATCCCACAAAGACCGAGGCAATTACTAAATGGAAAACCCCTGAGTCACTAACCAAGGTTAGAAGTTTCTTAGGATTGGCCGGTTATTATAGAAGCTTTATCCAAGATTTTTCTAGAATAGCCATTCCCTTAACTAAGCTAACCTGTAAATCTGTTAAGTTTGAATGGGGATTAAAACAAGAAGAAGCATTTAGAATCCTTAAGCAAAGATTAACCCATACACCCATATTAGCATTACCAGAAGGAACTGAAGATTTTGTAGTTTATTGTGACGCTTCTAAATTAGGCTATGGATGTGTATTAATGCAACGACAAAAGGTTATAGCTTACGCATCTAGACAACTTAAGAATCATGAAGAGAATTATTCAACCCATGATTTAGAATTAGGAGCTATAATTTTTGCTCTTAAGATTTGGAGACATTACCTATATGGTAGTAAGTTTACCATATTCACTGACCATAAGAGTTTAAGGTATATTTTCAAGCAAAAGGAATTGAATATGAGACAAAGACGCTGGATGGAAATGCTTAGTGATTATGATTGTGATATCCAGTATCATGAAGGAAAAGCAAATGTAGTAGCAGATGCTTTAAGCCGAAAGTATCATGAAAAGCCAAAAAGGGTACGTTCTCTTAAATTAAATCTACCAGTAGATTTAAATGATCAAATAAGAGAAGCACAAGAATCAGTAATAAAGGATGATACTGAAAAATTTAAAGGTATGCTAAAAGAATTAGAACAAGGAACAGATGGAATTTGGAGATTCCATGAAAAGAGAATGTGGATACCTAAATTAGGAAACCTACGTCCTCGTATATTAGAAGAAGCCCATAAATCTAAATATACGATGCATCCAGGAATTGATAAAATGTACCAGGATTTAAGGAAAAATTTCTGGTGGATAGGAATGAAGAAGGACATAGCAGCCAATGTTTCTAAATGTTTAACATGTTCACAAGTCAAAGCTGAACACCAGAAACCCTCAGGATTTCTACAACAATTAGAAATGCCAGTGTGGAAATGGGAATTGATAACAATGGATTTTGTTACTAAATTACCCAAAACAAAGAAAGGAAATGATACAATCTGGGTGATTGTAGATAGGCTAACCAAGTCAGCTCATTTCCTACCAATGAAGGAAACTTTTAGTATGGAACAGCTAGCCAAATTATATGTAAATGAAATTGTTTCTTTACATGGGATTCCTTTATCAATTATTTCTGATAGAGATAGCCGGTTTACCTCTCATTTTTGGTCAAGTTTCCAAAAGGCAATGGGAACCAAGTTAAATCTAAGCACATCTTATCATCCTCAAACGGACGGACAAAGCGAAAGAACAATTCAGACAATGGAAGACATTCTTAGAGCTTGTGTAATTGATTTCGGAGGTAATTGGGACGATCACTTACCTTTAATAGAATTTTCTTATAATAACAGTTATCACACAAGTATCAATGCTGCACCATTCGAAGCACTTTATGGACGAAAGTGCCGAACCCCAGTCTGTTGGGCAGAAATTGGGGAAAAGCAACTATCTGGACCTGAGATAGTACAAGAAACAACTGACAAGATTATTCAAGTCAAGGAACGATTGAAAGCAGCACGTGATTGACAGAAGAGCTATGCTGATAACCGACGCAAGCCATTGGAGTTTCAAACAGGAGATAAAGTATTGTTGAAAGTCTCTCCTTGGAAAGGAGTAGTGAGATTCGTCAAACGGGGAAAGCTAAGTCCCAGGTATATTGGACCTTTTGAGATTATTAGAAGAATAGGACCTGTAGCCTATCAGCTACAACTGCCAGAGGAAATAGCAGGAATACATGATGTGTTTCATGTATCTAGTCTTAAAAAGTGCTTAGCTGACGAATCACTGATAGTACCTCTTAAGGATATAGAGGAAAATGAACAACTTAAGTTTGTAGAAAGACCTCTACAGATTAAAGACAGGAAAGTCAAGAACCTCAAACATAAGAGATTAGTTCTGGTCAAAGTGAAGTGGGACTCCAAAAGAGGACCTGAATACACATGGGAGCTTGAATCAGAAATGCAAAGAAAATATCCACATTTATTCCAGTAGATCTCGAGGACGAGCTCTAAAACAAGGTGGGGAGGATGTAACAATCCTCAATAAACCGACACCCTCATAATATTTCTGACGCCCTATTATATTTTTAAATGTCCCAACATGTCTTTAAATACACCCCGTATGTGAAAACCGAGCCTGAAATACAATATAGCATTAAAAATAAAATATAAAATCTGATTTTTAAGTTGAGGCGGGCCTCGTAGGACCCACCCCAACCTTAGTCGGGCGGTATCAGGGTTGAAACCTGATATCGTTGATTTCTTAAGTTCAAGCGGGCCGAGTAAGACCCCGTTTAGCTAACGCGGGCCGCGTGAGATCGAAATTGTGGCGCAGCCCGGTGATGACACGTGTCATCATCGTGACAAGTCTAGGCGATGACCCGGATCACCTAAACCCTACCCGGGCTACGACGCGGGCCGCGTAAGCCCTGTCCTTGTTTTACGCGGGCCGCGAGAAACGCATAAATCAGCACTATAAGTAGCAGCCATCGGATTTCATTTCAACTCGTTCATTTTATTTTCTGTATCTCGAATTCTCTCAATAGTAGGCATAATTCCGAGTATAATACCCCCTAATTAGCGAGGTTCTGCTCCGTTGTAAGTGTTATAACCCCAGTTTCGTAGTAGATACGATGCCCGATTGATTTATGGTTCCGT
Source organism: Helianthus tuberosus (assembly GCA_030545235.1). NCBI lineage: Eukaryota > Viridiplantae > Streptophyta > Magnoliopsida > Asterales > Asteraceae > Helianthus > Helianthus tuberosus. The sequence continues at coordinate 20,311,675 of CM060436.1, read as the reverse complement.
AACAACTGTCGTGGTTCTGCCGACGTAGTTGTTGGAATGCCGTCTCGGGGAGGGTATCATTAATATTTTCAAAAGGTTATGATACTAACCTATGTACATTTGTGTAAATTATAGATTATTCCCAGGAAACCCTTACGCAAAGTCTAAGATAGCAATGTGAGTTTATCCAATTTTTGTTAAACTTTTTGTAATATTTTACAAAACCTTAATTGTTTTACAATGTCATTAAGCGGTGATTGAGTCTTTGTAGTTCTTCAATTACTGCCGGTATGTTGGGGTTTTGTATACAAAATTTACTACTGCGAGTAGTAAGTCGGGATGACAGTACGTTACCATTGGACAACGAGTTAGCCAATGTGTAATATGACCCACAAGTCAGGATTGACAGTATTGAATGAGTAATTGTGTAGAAATAAACAATGTGATCGCTCTCAATACTGTTTTAATTGATAAAATGTTTCTTGATTAAACTGGGATTCACTCACCAGTATTTCCCACTGACAAATGTTTTTAAAACGCGTTTCAGGTAACACAATGTGACAGCCAAGTAGTAAAAAGCCAACTGAAGAGCACTGAAGGCTTGGGAAAAATGTGGCTATAAAAGTTACCTAAAAGACGATGTTTTAAATTCAATAAAATAGGGTTATCCCTATAAATGTATTGTAATAAGAAACTTGGGTTTTTCCCATGATATTATTAATATTAAATATGGTGGTTTTACTCTGATAAACATTTCCTAACTACGGTTCTGATGTAATTTCCGCTGCCAAATTAACCAACTGATACCACCGAAAATCTGAGTTCGCGTCCGCCCGTTTCCGGGACAGATAAGGGATCGGGGGTTGTGACATAAAGCTTCGAAGAACCTGCACCAAGCTACCACCTCCGCACCAGCTGCCGACACCACCGCCACTGCATCGCAGTCATCAAAGTCCTCTCGTCGCAAGAGGAAGAACAACAATAACAGCTCCAGTAACAAGAACTGTGCTGTCACTACCGCTGCTCCACTTCAAGCGGTTCCAGCTCAGCAACAACAGCAACACCGATCAGCTCCAGCTCCAATCACCTATGCACCGCCTGCAAAGCGTGCATACACAGGTCCCCACCCTGCTTGCCCAACATGCACCTATCATCACCCGGTGGGTCTAGCTTGCCGTTTTTGCGCGCACTGCAATATGTACGACCACTTCACCGTAAACTGTCGTACTGGTCCCCGCCAAGCGCCAGCTCAAGCCACTGCTCATCAAGCTCTGCTCCCAGCCCCTCAAGTCCAACAAGCGGCTCAGGCACCCGCGGACAACGCTAGAGTCTGCTTCGCATGTGGTGATCCCAACCACTTCGCGAACATGTGCCCAAACAGGGTTGTGAAACAAGAGCCCCAGCAGCAGCAGCCTCAGCAACAGCAGCAGCAGCCTCAACAGCAACAGCAACAAGCCACTCGCGCCAGAACGTTCAACATCAATGCGCGCCAAGCACAAGCCGACAACAATGTGGTTAATGGTACGTTTCTCGTAAACGGTATTTATGCTTCGTGTTTGTTTGATACTGGAGCCAATAACTGTTTTATGTCGTTTGAATTCGAGAGGCTCCTTAATCGTAAGCGCTCCCATCTATCCTCGACGTTCGATGTCGAAGTCGCCACCGGAAGAATCGTCACTGTTAATTCTGTTCTTCGTGATTGTACTCTTGAACTCAACAATCACATCTTTCCGATTGACCTTATTCCGATGCAGCTCGGAAGTTTTGACATCATAGTAGGCATGGACTTTCTTCGTGAAAACCATGCCGAAGTTGTGTGCTTTGATAAGATGATTCGATTCGCTCTCGCCAACGGTGACCAACTGTGTGTCTATGGTGAAACTCCCTCGAAAGGTCTCAAGCTTATGTCATGTGTCCAAGCTAGCAAGTATCTCCGTAAGGAATACAGAGCTTTCTTGGCTAACATCGTAATAGCAGAGAAGGAAAAGAAAGGCAGTCTTGGAATGAAAGATGTACCTGTTGTGCGTGAATTCCCAAATGTTTTCCCTGATGATCTCCCCGGCTTACCTCCAAGTCGTGATATCAACTTTCGTATCGACCTCATTCCTGGAGCCAACCCTATTGCTAGAGCTCCTTATCGACTCGCTCCGTCCGAGATGCGCGAACTCTCGAGTCAGCTCCAGGAGTTACTTGAGAAAGGCTTCATTCGCCCGAGCACCTCTCCATGGGGCGCACCAGTCCTTTTTGTCAAAAAGAAGGACGGGTCGTTTCGGATGTGCATCGACTATCGGGAATTGAATAAGTTGACAATCAAGAATCGCTATCCCCTGCCTCGAATTGATGATTTGTTTGATCAGCTACAAGGTGCTACGTGTTTCTCAAAGATCGATTTACGCTCAGGCTATCACCAGCTACGCATTCAAGAGGAGGATATACCCAAAACCGCTTTCCGCACTCGATACGGCCACTATGAGTTCGTTGTTATGCCTTTTGGTTTAACTAACGCACCTGCGGTTTTCATGGATCTGATGAATCGGGTGTGTAAACCATTTCTTGACCGCTTCGTCATCGTGTTTATCGATGATATCCTGATCTATTTCAAGTCGAAAGCCAAACACGCTCAACATCTACGTTTGGTTCTCGAGCTACTCCAGGGGAATCGACTCTATGCCAAATTCTCCAAGTGTGAATTTTGGCTGGAGGAGGTTCAATTCCTCGGTCACATTGTCAATAGTCAAGGTATTCATATCGATCCCACGAAAATTGAAGCAGTCAAAAGTTGGGTTACACCAAAGAACCCGTCTGAAGTCCGTTCTTTCCTCGGACTAGCAGGCTATTATCGTCGATTTATCGAAGGATTCTCCAAAATCGTTGTGCCGCTTACCGCTCTCACCCATAAAGATAAGCCTTTTGTTTGGGGAACCGAACAAGAATCTGATTTCCAAACCCTCAAGCATATGCTCTGCAACGCTCCTATCCTCACTTTACCTGACGGAAACAACGACTTCATCGTCTATTGTGACGCCTCGAATCTTGGTCTTGGTTGTGTTCTCATGCAACGGGACAAGGTTATCACTTACGTATCTCGTCAGCTCAAGATCCACGAGAAGAACTATACAACCCATGACCTCGAGCTAGGCGCAGTTGTTTTTGCATTAAAGATTTGGCGACACTACCTTTATGGTACCAAGTGTACGATCTTCACCGATCATAGGAGCCTACAACATATCTTTGAGCAGAAAGAACTTAATATGCGTCAACGCCGATGGGTAGAACTTCTCAACGATTACGACTACGAGATCCGTTATCACCCAGGCAAAGCAAATGTCGTTGTCGACGCTCTCAGCCGACGAAGCTATCTACACAGTATTTCCCAATGTTCCAGCCCAACATCATCTCGAGACCCTTATTCGCGAAGCCCAGCATACGTGTTTTAATGAACGCACTTTAAAGAAGGAAAGGATTCATCACGATGGAGCCCAGCTTGTTAACAAGTCGAATGGGATATTCCACTATCTGGACCGAATTTGGATCCCTAAGCGGAATGATTTGCGACAGATTTTGATGGACGAAGCCCACAAATCCCGATATTCTATTCATCCCGGTGCTGATAAGATATACCAGGACCTTCGCTACAAATACTGGTGGCCGGGCATGAAAAGGGATATCGCCCTCTACGTTGGAAAGTTCCTGACCTGCTCGAAGGTTAAGGCTGAACAGCAAAGACCCTCTGGCTTACTCGAACAACCCCCAATCCTTATATGGAAGTGGGAGAGTATAGCTATGGATTTCATAACCAAGCTTCCGCGTACGCCATCAGGTCACGACAGCATCTGGGTTGTCGTTGATCATTTAACCAAATCTGCTCATTTCCTACCAATACAGGAAGACTACAAGGTAGAACGATTAGCCTGAATCTACACCGATGAGATCATTTGTAATCATGGGACGCCTCGCGACATCATCTCTGACCGTGATGATCGGTTTACCTCGCGACTGTGGGAAACGTTTCAAGCGGCTCTCGGTACTACTCTTAATCTGAGTACTGCATTCCATCCTCAAACCGACGGTCCGACTGAGAGAATGATTCGTACCCTTGAAGACATGCTCCGTTCGTGTGTCATAGATTTCGGTGGTAATTGGGACGCTTACCTGCCGTTAGTCGAATTCTCGTATAATAACAGTTATCATTCCAGCATTCAAATGGCACCATTTGAGGCTTTATACGGAAGACGATATCGATCGCCCATTGTATGGCACGAGATCGGGCACTCGTAATTAACCGGTCCTGAGCTATTGCAAGAAACGACTAACAAAGTTCTCCAAATTCGAGACAATATGCTGAAAGCTCGGAGTCGTCAGAAAAGTTACGCCGATAGACGACGCAAGCCCCTTGAATTTGACGTTGGCGACTACGTACTCCTAAAGGTATCACCTTGGAAGGGTGTGGTCAGATTCGGCAAGAAAGGGAAACTAGCGCCTTGATATGTTGGACCTTTTAAGATTCTGGAAAGGATCGGAAAAGTCGCCTACAGATTCGAACTAACGTAGGAACTGAGTAACGTCCACCCGACTTTCCATGTTTCGAACCTCCGAAAGTGCCTGGCTGAGCATGATTTAATTATACCTCTTGATGATCTCCAAATAAACGAAACACTACACTTCGTGGAGAAGCCTATCGAAATCATGGACCACCAAACCAAGCAGCTCAGACGTTCGCGCATTCCTATTGTGAAAATCTGATGGGAAGGCAAACAAGGCGCAGAGTTCACTTGGGAACTCGAAAGCGACATGAAGGCGAAGTACCCACAGTTGTTTGTTACAGCTGACGCCTAATTTCGGGATGAAATTCCCTCAACTAGGGGAGGCTGTAACACCCCGTGTTCGAAAGTCAAAGTCAAAGACAAGATTGAAGTCAAAGGAAGAAAAGATTGCTAATTGCAATCTGTCACTCCTTGCTCAATTCCTGTTTTGATTTCTTTGACCCGTAGTTAGTCTATTTTATGCTTTACGTTAGTTGTATTATGTGGAGTAAACGTTAAGAATCGCAATAATCGACATATACTTATCGCTATAAATTGCTTTACGACTGTGAACAATAGGAAGTAACAATGCGATAAAGTCAACTGAACGCCAGTCGAACTAATCTAATCAACTTCGCGCTCGCAACTTGAATTACGCATTTTGGTTAATTATATATGTGTGTGTGCCTTTTTGTTACTTGTGCATGTTTAATTATGTTATGTTGAGGTGATCAATCTAAACGCAATCGAAACTCAATCGCAAACGCTAAACGCAAGTGAAATAAGCTGATTGTATGTTAGATATAGTAGTTGGGATTAAAAGTAATTTGAATAAGAAACTCTATCGCATTCGCATCGCTCGCAATCGCAATCGAAATAGCAAACCTCGTCGCACCGAACCCTCGAACTAGCTAGCCAATCGACCAGGCAACCAGCTGATCGATTGAGCTGTCGCTCGATCGGCCAGCCAATCGATCAGGCTGCCACCCGATCGATCCACTCCTTTCCACTTTGGGTAACCCTATAAATACCGTCACCATTAAACTTTCTACTTTTGGTACTCTCTGTCCGACCAGCGCTTCAGCCTTACTTTTTCTTAGATTTCTCTCGATTCCAGTAAGATCTCAACCTAAATCTTGTACATCTTTGATCTACACTTGATTCTACACCTTTCTATCTTTCAAATCTTAACTTTTAACCGTGAAATCACTAGATTTGAGGTGTTCTAGGGTGATGTCATCATGGTGTTCTTAGGAACTTCATGTTTTGGCTTCAATCCTTCAAGAACAACTTGAATCTGACCGATTTCCACATAAACAAACAAAGATCTTTCATAGATCTAAACATATTCACGGTGAAAAGGGATTGAGAGAAGGTTTTCCAACTTTCTTTCAACTCTTTTACACTCAATGCACTCAAAACCAATAGAATCAGAGCTTGCACCGACTTCCTACTCATTCATGTGGTTGTGTTGGTCCAAAATCTGAATTCTGTCTACGAGGTTCACCGATTTCAGGTTAAACATGGAACACCGTCTCGAACAGTTAACTGATTGGATTTGGGTGATTCCTGTCCGATCAGGAGTACCAAGTATTGACGAGGTTTCTGTTGCTTAACACGTTACCAAAACATCTCGATAAAACGATAAAGTGTCAAAATAACCAAGTATAAGACGAACGGAATGACCAGGACGGAATGCCGTCCGATCGGACTACCGTCCGATCGAACTGGCACCCGAACGGGTTGTCACTCGATCGATCTACACCTTGGCCCCACACTCAACTTCTACTTTCAAACTTCTAAGGTTTGGGCATCGAACGGGGTGCTGTCCGTGTTGGTGCATACGTCAATCGACTTCGTCTTTGTAACACCCCAAAAACGGGTTTGGTAATTTAAACCCGGTTAATATAAAGGAACGGGTAAAATACCGTTAGGGGTAAAAGTGAACCCGTAAATGAATATTAACTAGGAATAATTAACCTAGTTGAATATTAGTATCGTTGGTATTAAACGAGGGGTTGTAGCCTTATTTAATTAAAACGAAACATGGGGACCAAAGTGAACAACTTTAAAGTTGTTTTCTTAAAATGTCTAAGTGTTTTATATAATTAGATAAGTTTAAAAGTATCAAGAAAGTTTATAAAACTTGGAAAAGGGTTATTAGGTGACAACAATAGATAGCATGGGGGTTGAATGTGTAAGATTGATAAATAACATAATAAAATTAAAAACCCAGGAGTTGGGTGCGTGGTGGGTATCGCGACCAGGAGGGGGAAAGAAAGGGTGAAACCCTACTTGTTCAATCAAGGTCAAAATTCAGCAAATTAATGGTGGTTCTTGACACAAATCGAATGCATGAGACTGGATACAACTTAATCTAAGTATATTGATCATAAGGAATCACATTAGCAAGCACTCGAAAACGGAAGGTTAACGGGTCAAGCAGAGGCGAGGAAACAAGCATGAACACTAACGCTCGAGGTAAGTGACTTTCGATTCACTTCTTAGTATACATACAGAGTTTTCTTGTTATGGTTGAATGGGATGATTGATGTATATAAAATGGCCGACAAGTAGGTATGTATGAATGCATTTAGGAAAATTACGTAAGTACATGCACGTGTGAGCTAAGGTATGCACGGGTGTAGTTATGATTCATTTTATGAATGTATGTAAGTATGGAGTTATGTATGCATGTATGTATATATGTAGGTATTGGTGTATGTATGTACGTAAGTAGTTATGTATGAGCATAAGCATTATGTATCTGAATATGAAAGTACATACGTGTGTAGGTACGAACGTATATATATATGTGTGGATACAAGTAAGTATGTATGTATGTATGTGAGTAGGTATGTGTGTATGTAGTTATGTATGTACGTATGTAAATACATATGCGAAGATGTAATCATGTATGTATGTAATTAGATGCGTGGGTATGCAAGTAAAGGTATGTATGTATGTAGATGTGTATTATGCGTATGCGAAGATACGTAGGTATATATGAATGTATGTAGAGAAGTAGTAATGCATGCGCGTATGTAGATATGGGGTTGGTATAGAAGAAGGTACGTATGAGTATATGCAGGTATGTAGAAATATAGGAGGGCATGTACGTATGTAGATGCATATGTATACATGTAAACGTGTACATGTGCATGATTTAGATACGTAGAATTTTAACGTTGCTAATTATGCATTTGAGGTTGGTATGTGATGCAGGAACAAGTACACCGGATTCTTACGAAACTTAAACCGAACCCGGAATAACAGGATGAGAAAGAATAATTGGATGAATTAATGTTAAATTGACGAACGTTATTCAATCTTTAATTACATGAGATTAATGTTATATGATGTTGCCTTTGACTAATGGCTAAGTTGTATGTGATGCCCACAGGTGTTACACGGACTTCTTCTGCTGCTAAGGAAGTGAAGCGGACGTAGATCGAGTCAAGAGCAAGGATTGTACGGATAGATTGGTCGCATAGTTGAAGTATATAACGTTTGGAAATCTAAATTTAAGTATGAATGTTGTAAAATTCTTTTATAGTACGTTTAACATTTTTAGGATTTGGAACCTTCGTGAAAGAAATGTTGTTAATACGGGAGAAAATTTTAAAGCTCTTTTTCCGCTGCGTCATTTTTAAGGTTAAACGTGTTAGGGTGTAAAAAGTTGGTATCAGAGCCCTGGTTTGAGAGAATCAAGTACAAGAGGATAGGTACTTGAACTCGAACCTGTGTGCTCTTATGACAAGAAACCCGTACAATCCGAGACTCGACCAAGATCTAAAGGTAGAAACAAAGGTAAGTATGTGCTTAAGTATGTATTGGAAGATAACTAACTATATGTTATGTGTAAGGTAAGCATGGTTGCTTGGAAAGAATGATTTGTGGATGCGGTCTAGCACCGACGCCAAGGTATGTAATTTGACATATTGACCCAAGTACATATGTTTAATATATGTAAGTACATGTGATGGTAAAACCTATCAATGAAAGGAAAATTTTAAATGAAAAATAATAATAAGAATGGTAATGAAGTTTTGGAAATGTTACACGTGCCGAAACCTAATTCTTCGGACATAAGGTGACAATTACACGAAGACACGAAACTAGTGTGTGGATTGTGTACCTGGCCAGTACACAAGAAACGCATGACTTTCGTGAGCCCGTGATAATTGTTACAGGTGTGTCCGTTAGAATTAAGTAGTAGGTGGACGTGAGGGTGAAGAGAAATGTAAGACTCTCAAAAATGAGAGTATGAAATGCTATGTTAGAATCCGTGAGACGGATTCGAAACATGAAATGCTATGTTAGAATCCGCGAGACGGATTCGAAACATGAAATGCTATGTTAGAATCCGCGAGATGGATTCGAAACATAAAAGAAAGGTATGAATGCAATGCTTGAATCCGCGAGACGGATTCAAGGGATGAAAAGCGTAGATGCAATGTTTGAATCCGCGAGACGGATTCAAAGAATGAAAGATGTTAATGCAATGCTTGAATCCGCGAGACGGATTCAAGGAATGAAATGCATAAATGCAATGCTTGAATCCGCGAGACGGACTCAAAGAATGAAAGATGTTAATGCAATGCTTGAATCCGCAAGACGGATTCAAGGAATGAAATGTATGTATGCAATATTTGAATCCGCGAGACGGATTCAAACATAATCACAATTAAAGGTACAAATGATAAGTATGAATCCGCGAGACGGATTTAAGGACGAAAGATGACCATAAATGATATGCAAAAACTTAAAATTCGAGTCAAGAAAAGAAAACTTTGATTAAGCCACATACTAGACACGTTGTTAATTGACTCGTGTGAGTCGGAATGAACGACGGGATGCAACCTGAACGATAACTTAAGTATGGTCGGGAAGAGGAAGTTTTGCAAAAAGGTTAATGAAATAATTTTAAGAATAAAAGAATTAGGAGCGTGTAAAACCCCAAATAAAATAAGTATGGAGAAAAGGTAATAATGATGAGAATCGATGGAAAGTGCTAATATTGTTGTTGGGCTTGTAGGCCATGTTCATTTGAACAAGGCATTATTGAAAGGATGCGCATAGGCGGGTGCTCAACAAATCAATGGAAGCAATCAATGAAAGCATTACATGAACCCATGAAGAAACGGGCCGACTCGGGCCACAAACCGCTGGCATACACGATGAAGTCAAGGTTAGTAAGATGTTTAGCTTGTGATTATGAGTAAGTATTGATATAAATAAATGATGATAGTTTGCCTATAATGATATGTTGTCCTCTCGTATAAACATTAAGATAATTAGAAGTAACATTAGTAATGAGATGCTAAGTAGATCTCAAAGCGAATAAAATGAAAGATTGTACATGATGTAGGAGTAGAATTAAATAAATCAATTTATTTCGATATATGAAGGTAATATGCTTAAATGGGAAGCTAGAGACAAGCTGTAAATTTAAAATCAATACGAGTAAGGATTGTATACTTTTGGATTAAGTTCAATAAATGAAATGCTAGGGATGATATGTGCTAGAAACTAGCAATATGAAATGAAGGACACTAATAGGAGCTCTGGAACTTGAAAGGGGTAAGAGTAGAATTGGTTTGAATCGAATAAGGAAGGTTTCGGGGACGAAACCTCTTTTAAGGGGGGTAGACTTGTAACACCCCAAAAACGGGTTTGGTAATTTAAACCCGGTTAATATAAAGGAACGGGTAAAATACCGTTAGGGGTAAAAGTGAACCCGTAAATGAATATTAACTAGGAATAATTAACCTAGTTGAATATTAGTATCGTTGGTATTAAACGAGGGGTTGTAGCCTTATTTAATTAAAACGAAACATGGGGACCAAAGTGAACAACTTGAAAGTTGTTTTCTTAAAATGTCTAAGTGTTTTATATAATTAGATAAGTTTAAAAGTATCAAGAAAGTTTATAAAACTTGGAAAAGGGTTATTAGGTGACAACAATAGATAGCATGGGGGTTGAATGTGTAAGATTGATAAATAACATAATAAAATTAAAAACCCAGGAGTTGGGTGCGTGGTGGGTATCGCGACCAGGAGGGGGAAAGAAAGGGTGAAACCCTACTTGTTCAATCAAGGTCAAAATTCAGCAAATTAATGGTGGTTCTTGACACAAATCGAATGCATGAGACTGGATACAACTTAATCTAAGTATATTGATCATAAGAAATCACATTAGCAAGGACTCGAAAACAGAAGGTTAACGGGTCAAGCAGAGGCGAGGAAACAAGCATGAACACTAACGCTCGAGGTAAGTGACTTTCGATTCACTTCTTAGTATACATACAGAGTTTTCTTGTTATGGTTGAATGGGATGATTGGTGTATATAAAATGGCCGACAAGTAGGTATGTATGAATGCATTTAGGAAAATTACGTAAGTACATGCACGTGTGAGCTAAGGTATGCACGGGTGTAGTTATGATTCATTTTATGAATGTATGTAAGTATGGAGTTATGTATGCATGTATGTATATATGTAGGTATTGGTGTATGTATGTACGTAAGTAGTTATGTATGAGCATGAGCATTATGTATCTGAATATGAAAGTACATACGTGTGTAGGTACGAACGTATATATATATATATATGTGTGGATACAAGTAAGTATGTATGTATGTATGTGAGTAGGTATGTGTGTATGTAGTTATGTATGTACGTATGTAAATACATATGCGAAGATGTAATCATGTATGTATGTAATTAGATGCGTGGGTATGCAAGTAAAGGTATGTATGTATGTAGATGTGTATTATGCGTATGCGAAGATACGTAGGTATATATGAATGTATGTAGAGAAGTAGTAATGCATGCGCGTATGTAGATATGGGGTTGGTATAGAAGAAGGTACGTATGAGTATATGCAGGTATGTAGAAATATAGGAGGGCATGTACGTATGTAGATGCATATGTATACATGTAAACGTGTACATGTGCATGATTTAGATACGTAGAATTTTAACGTTGCTAATTATGCGTTTGAGGTTGGTATGTGATGCAGGAACAAGTACACCGGATTCTTACGAAACTTAAACCGAACCCGGAATAAGAGGATGAGAAAGAATAATTGGATGAATTAATGTTAAATTGACGAACGTTATTCAATCTTTAATTACATGAGATTAATGTTATATGATGTTGCCTTTGACTAATGGCTAAGTTGTATGTGATGCCCACAGGTGTTACACGGACTTCTTCTGCTGCTAAGGAAGTGAAGCGGACGTAGATCGAGTCAAGAGCAAGGATTGTACGGATAGATTGGTCGCATAGTTGAAGTATATAACGTTTGGAAATCTAAATTTAAGTATGAATGTTGTAAAATTCTTTTATAGTACGTTTAACATTTTTAGGATTTGGAACCTTCGTGAAAGAAATGTTGTTAATACGGGAGAAAATTTTAAAGCTCTTTTTCCGCTGTGTCATTTTTAAGGTTAAACGTGTTAGGGTGTAAAAGTCTTGTATCGAGTCTTGTATTAGAATTGTTTGATCAGGGCACGTTGTTCGAGAAAATAGGAGGTTTTGAGTGTGATTGAGCTAATTCCGTTTGAATGAGCTAATTTCGCTTGAAAGAGACATGTGCTAGTTCAAACGAAATTAACACAGTTAATTCCGTTTGAAATGGCAAATGCCACTCTCAAACGGAATTACCACTCCTATAAATAGGACTTCAAGCGAAATCATTTGTAACATTCTGGTTTTCGGTACCGAAGTGTTGCCGACGCGTCAATTGATCTGTATTGCTGTTAAATCAATAAAACAAGACGTTTAAGAGTGAAACAAGCTGTTTTACAAGTCTGTTTCTTTGTTTCCACCTCTGAAACAGACAAGAACTCTTCTGATTGACTCGTCTGGGTCACGGAACGATCCTACAAGTGGTATCAGAGCTCAGGAGGAAGAGTTCTTACCAAAACAGCCATAATTTCTGATTTCTACACTTTCTTTTTCAAAATTCACAAAATTTTACGGTCAAAATGGTCTGAATTTCACATATTTTGTGCGAAACAGTGTTTTAATGAATCCTTGAGAAAATTGGACCTTAATTCTGCTTAAAACTGATAAAATACATAATTCCGTTTGAAAATCAGATCGCAAAAGATGACGTCAGCAGCATTTCAAACGAGATTAGTACTTAATTCCGCTTGAAAGTGCTATTCCGCTTGAAAATTTCACCTAATTTCGCTTAAAATACCTTATTCCGCTTCAGAGGCTAATTCCGTTTGATGTCGTTCCAAACGAAATTAGTAATTTCGTTTCAAATTGGTATTCCGTTTGAAAGTGTGCTTGTTCAAACGAAATTAGGTTATTCCGTTTGAAGGGTGTTTCCGTTTGAGAGGGAATTTCATTTGAGAAGTGATCTCGTTTGAAAGTAATTTCGTTTCAACTGTGATTCCGTTTGAAAAGGGATTCCGTTTGAGACTTGATTCCGTTTCAGTTTGGTATTCCGTTTGAAACTGTGTTTTGAGACTTGTGACTTTGTGAAAAATTTGCCGAATCATGGAAGAGGAATTCTACAATGCGTTTGCGACACCGATTGCTCCTGTTACTGCTGCCGAAACATTGTACTGTGAGAATGAAACTGGAACTCATCAAAAACCGCCAAAACTAATGTACATTGAAGATTTTCAAGGATGGAAAAATCGATTCGATAACTAGGTGCAAGCTTACAAATTTGACGCATGGTGTTCATTGGAGAAAGATTATGAAAAACCGAAAAATGAACGTGGGCTTGAAAAGGGTTTCAGTGATTTTACAGAGATTGATAAATTGAAGTATACAAGTGAAAAAATGATGATTAGTATTCTTCAACAAGCGATTAAAGAAGACATCTTTGTTTTGCTTCAACATGAGGGTACTGCTAGGTCTATTTGGACAGCATTGATTCAAAAGTTCAAAGGAAGCGCAGATATGATCAAAAACAAAAAGGCGTTATTGAAGAAATCATTTGATATGTTTCAAGCTTTTGATCATGAAACAACAAAGCAGACTATTGATAGATATTGTCATCTGGTATTGGAAATGGGAAGATTGGACATTAAGAAAGATGATGATTAATGGGTTGATAAACTTGCTGATGCATTACCGCAGCAAAAATGGGGAACTTATCTGTTGATTGTGAAACATATGAGAAAATCAGAAAATATGAATCTGGCACAGTTTATTCAAAAGATTGAAGAGCACGAGTTGGATATTCAGAAAACGGCAATCATGAAGAATCCGAATGCTCAACAAGATGTCAGTTTATATTACAGAGGGGACAAGTTTGAGGCTACCCCCAGCCCTAGCCCAAAAATTCAAACTGGTTTCAGTGCTGACAGTTCATCGGGAACAAAGGGTAGTAATGTGGCACAGAGTGGTGGATCTTCGTCTTCGTACTCAAGCTTTGATCCAAATCATACAACATCAAGTCCTCAAAGACAGAACTCAACAAATCTGCAGTGCAATGTTACTTTGAACATTCAAAATGGTCAGAATTTGTCTCCGGAAATAACCAAGCAACACATGGCATCACTCGTTGCTATGTTGGAATCTTATGAAAGTTTAATTGCTGGCAAGATTGGAAATCCGATGCTTACAATAGAAGATTATGAGCAAATTGATGCAGAGGAACTTGAGTTGATGGATGTGAAGTGGTGTTTAGCCAGTGCTGTTCGAAGAGCAGAAAAATTCACACAAGTTGCTGGAAGAAATGACCTTCATGAATTGTCTAATTCTCCGTTAGGTTTTGACAAATCAAAGGTTACCTGTTTTCGTTGCAAATGAAAGGGATATTTTAAATGAGAATGCAAAAACAAAGAAGCAACTGGAAGACAAGATGGAAAGAATGATTATTATCAAAAGTCAATTTTTCATCAGATTGATCAACAACCACAAATTGTTAAACAACCACAATCTGCTCATGCACGTCCCATTGAAGAGAAAAGAGCTTTGTTTGGTATAACTGATCAAGATGATGAATTTGTTACAGAGGGATTTAGCTGGGACAAATACATCCCACCTGGTTCAGGTCTTGTTGCCAGAGTTCTGGGTGAAGATGAGGCTAGTCAGAAAAGAATCCCGATTTTTCCAGATCTAGGAAGTGATATTGATATTGATGATGAGGAAGAATATCTTAACAAAGCTAGAAAAGGCATAGATCCTGACAGTTTTAATTTGTTTTTTGCAGATAAAGTTGAGTTGCTGAATCAGAAGAAGATTGCCAGATTGAGGAGAGAGCTGGAAGCAGCAAGAACCCTTGCTGATGAAAAAGCAAAGACAGAAGCTGGAGAAGCTAATGTTGATCAAGTAACTAAGAAAGTAGTAATAAAAATCGTTGAAGTGGAGAAAGTGGTAGAAAAAATAGTTGAAGTTGAGAAACTTGTCGAAGTTGAGAAAATTGTCGAGATAGAAAAAATTGTTGAAGTTGAGAAACTTGTTGAAGTTGAAAAGACTGTTGAGATTGAAAAGATAGTTGAAGTTATTAAACCTTGTCAGAAATGTGTGGAGTCTTGCACACATTGTAAGGAGAAATACAAGAAGATTCGTGAGTTGGAAGAACTGAAAGAGAATTTACTGTCTGATTTGAAGTATGTGAAGGAATCATATGATGTGCTGAACAAAACAGTTGATAGTCTGAAAAGAACGAATTCAGAAATTGAAAATGCTATGTCAAAAATGAGCTCAACATTAATGATGAAACAGAAGATCATCAATGAGTATCTTGAAGATTGTGCTAAGCTGAAGCAGGATTTAGAGCTTGAAAAGATTGAGAGTGAAAGGATTAAACATTTGTTGTTGAGTTATACAACATGTGATTATTTGATTGATCGTGTTTATCCTACTGTTGCAGGTCTTGAAGCATTCAAGGAGAAAAAGACTGAAGATACTGATACTGGTAAGGAACAAAGTGTCAAGTATAACAGATGTCCGCCCCCGATCCATGAAAATTATTCTCCCAGAAAGCCAAATGAGGAACGTGTAAATAAGGCTCTCAACATCAAGTTAAAGTCTGAAATCATTGATGAATTAACAGACAATATTGATGTCACATTCACAGCGTCTGACACTGATCATGAGTCTGAGTTGTTAAAGAAAGTGGTCGATCAGGTGTTGGATATGGATGAAGAGTCAAAACCGGAGTCTAAGTCTGAAAGTTCGAGTTCGTCAGAAAAGAGTCCGAGTTCACCGGTTAAACGAATTTACAATAAAGAATTCCTGTTATCAAAATCTAATTTGAATGACAGACCAATCAAAGTGGCTTATACTTTGAATGATTCAGACAAATTATATTCTGATAAGGAATTTCCAATAAGAAGTGTCAAAACTGAAATGATCAAACAGGTTTTCAAATTAACAGAAATTAATATTTCTGAAATAAAAGATTTAAATCTTGCTGAAAAACCTAAAAAGTACACTTCAAGAGTTCAACAGAGATTGAACAAGAAAAAGGGTTACAGTTCTGGTTCAGGTTATCGAAAGAAACCAAACCATAACAGTAATTTCAAAAAGAAAGGTTTGGGTTTTAGTTCTTCGGAAAATTATAAAAATGAGAAAAATCATAAACCAAAAACAACATTTGTTGCAGGAGGAAGTTCTGAAGAAGAACAGAAGAAACCATTCTGGAAACAATCAAATCAAGAATTTCTTGCTGAAATAAAGAAAAATGTGAAGAAATTTGCTTCAAGAGTTGACAGAAGAACCTGTTTCAAATGTCAAAAAGTTGGACATATTGCTTGGAATTGCCATGAGTTCAGTGATTCAAAACAGGGAGTTTCTTCTAACTCTGAAGTGAAAAAGAAATGTGTTGATAAAACCGTACAATCAACTGAGAAATCTAAAGTGTTTGAAAATTCAACTTTCGAAACTGGTGAAAGTTCAAAACGTTTTTACAAAAGAAAAGTTGATTTAAACAAACAAAGATGGGTTGTAACTAGGTTTGGAATATGTCATTTCAGTGAAATTCGAAATCGAATTTTCTTGTAACTAGGTTTGGAATATGTCATTTAAACTGTCAAGTCAGCAAGGCTAGTTTGGAATTTTTTCGTCATTTCAGTGCCCAGATTCAAGTCCCAACATCCTCTATTTATACTGAAAATTTTACCCAGTGGCGTAGCGCGACTGCCTACCCCTTTAGTCGTCGCGCTACGCGACTGCTAACCTAGTTTCATAGGGTAGCCACCTTCTCAACTAGCCTTGCTGACTTGACAGTTTCGTGAAATTCGATTTCTACAGATAGTTATGTGGATAATCGTAACTAGGTTTTATCCCCCCCTGAGTTTTAGGGGCCCTAATCCTGATTCTGAAAATTCTGAAAATTTTAGGGTTTGTACAGAATCACTTGGGTGTCTTAATTAGGGTTTCCTATTGGGCAAATTAATTTAATTAATATGACTTTTAATAAGAGTTGTTACATTCTCCCCACCTTAATAAAATCTCGTCCTCGAGATTTACTGGAATAAATGAGGATACTTTCGCTTCATTTCCGATTCCAGCTCCCAAGTGTATTCGGGTCCTCGTTTTGAATCCCACTTGACTTTAACCAATACTAGTCTTTTGTGTTTAAGAAACTTCACTTTTCTGTCTTCTATCTGAAGAGGTTTCTCAACAAATTTTAACTTTTCGTTTACCTCTATATCCTGGAGAGGTACTACCAGAGATTCGTCCGATAGACATTTCTTGAGATTGGATACATGAAATACATCATGTACTCCAGCTAACTCTTCTAGTGGTTGTAAACGATAAGCAACTGGTCCTATACGTTGGATCACTGGAAATGGTCCTACGTACCTTGGACTTAGCTTTCCTTTCTTACCAAATCTAACAACTCCTTTCCAAGGAGAAACTTTCAACATTACTCTGTCTCCAACTTGGAATTCTAATGGCTTGCATCTATTGTCTGCATAACTCTTCTGGCGTTCTCGAGCCGTTTTCAGCCTTTCCTTGATTTGTGTAATCTTATCAGTCGTCTCTTGCACAATCTCAGGACCTGATAATTGACTTTCTCCTATTTCTGCCCAACAAACTGGAGTTCTGCACTTTCTTCCATACAGTGCCTCGAATGGGGCAGTTTCAATACTTGAATGATAACTATTATTATAGGAGAATTCAATTAATGGTAAGTGATCATCCCAGTTTCCACCAAAATCTATCACACATGCTCTAAGCATGTCTTCTAGAGTTTGGATTGTCCTTTCACTTTGCCCGTCTGTTTGGGGATGATATGCAGTGCTTAAATTTAGTCGAGTTCCCATAGCTTCTTGGAAACTTTTCCAGAAATGAGAAGTGAAACGACTATCTCTATCTGATACAACGGAGGGTGGAACTCCATGTAAGGATACTACTTCATCTACATACAATTTTGCCAACCTTTCCATGCTAAAGGTTTCTTTCATTGGTAGAAAGTGAGCAGATTTGGTTAATCGATCCACAATTACCCAAATCGCATCATTACCTTTTCTGGTTTTGGGTAACTTAGTAACAAAATCCATTGTTATGAGTTCCCATTTCCATACAGGCATCTCTAATTGTTGTAGTAGACCTGAAGGTTTCTGATGTTCTGCCTTAACTTGTGAACAAGTAAGACACTTAGAAACATATCTAGCTATATCCTTTTTCATTCCTATCCACCAAAAGCTATTTCTTAAATCTTGGTACATCTTATTGTTTCCTGGATGAATTGTATATCTTGACTTATGGGCTTCTTCTAGAATCTTATTTCTTAATTCTCCTTGCTTAGGTACCCAAATTCTGCTTTTGTGGAATCTCCAAATTCCATCAGCTCCTTGCTCAATTCTTTTATTCGTCCCTTCATTCCTTTAGCATCATCTTGGATTGCTGTTTCCTGGACATTCTTTATTTGTTCCATTAAATCTAATTGTAGATTTAATCTGAGAGCACGAACTCGTCTTTGGTTCTCATGATACTTACGACTTAAAGCATCTGCAACTACATTTGCCTTTCCTTCGTGATACTGAATATCACAGTCGTAATCACTTAAGATTTCCATCCATCTCCTTTGCCTCATGTTTAACTCTTTTTGCCCGAATATATATCTTAGACTTTTATGATCTGTATAGATAGTAAACTTACTTCCGTACAGATAATGTCTCCAGATTTTCAGGGCAAAAATTACGGCTCCTAATTCTAAATCATGAGTCGTATAGTTCTCTTCGTGCTTTTTCAACTGTCTTGAAGCATACGCAATTACCTTCTTGCGTTGCATAAGCACACATCCAAATCCTAGTTTTGAAGCATCACAATATACTTCAAAATCTTCAGTTCCTTCTGGTAAGGCTAAGATTGGAGCATTGGTTAATTTATGTTTCAAAATTCTAAAGGCTTCTTCTTGTTTAGGTCCCCATTCAAACTTAACTGCTTTACAGGTTAGCTTAGTTAATGGTACAGCTATCTTGGAAAAATCCTTAATAAACCGTCTATAGTACCCAGCTAAACCTATAAAACTTCTAATTTCCATTGCAGTTTGTGGAACCTTCCAATTGGTAATTGCCTCTATCTTAGCAGGATCTACATGAATACCTTCGTGATTTACCATATGTCCTAAGAATTGTACTTCTTGCAACCAAAATTCACACTTCGAGAATTTGGCATAAAGCTTTTCTTTTCTTAACAAAGTTAAGAGTACATGCAAGTGCTGACAATGTTCGTCCTGACTTTTTGAATAAATAAGTATATCGTCTATGAAGACAATTACAAATTTATCCAAATACGGTTTACAGATCCTATTCATCATGTCCATGAATGCTGCAGGTGCATTCGTTAATCCGAAAGGCATGACTGTAAACTCGTAATGACCATACCTAGTTCTAAAAGCAGTCTTAGGTATGTCCTCTTCTTGTACCTTCAATTGATGATATCCGGAGCGTAAATCTATTTTAGAAAAATATCTAGCCCCTTGAAGTTGATCGAATAGATCATCAATCCTAGGTAATGGGTATCGATTCTTAATTGTAACCTTATTCAATTCTCTATAATCAATACACATTCTCATCGAACCATCCTTTTTCTTAACAAACAACACTGGCGCTCCCCACGGGGATGAACTAGGTTGTATGAAACCTTTACTTAGTAATTCATCTAATTGCTTTTTCAGTTCTAACATTTCTGTGGGTGCTAACCGATAAGGTGCCTTAGCTATCGGTATAGTTCCTGGAATTAGATGAATCCTAAATTCTACCTCCCTATCTGGTGGTAATCCTGGTAATTCTTCTGGGAATACCTCTGGGTATTCTGAGACTACAGGAATTTCCTTAAGTTCTTTTCCCTTTGTACTAATGATTACTGAAATCATATATATTATTCCTTGTTTTCGTTCATAATTAGCAACTTTCATTACTGATATGAACTTCATAGGCTTACGTGGTTTATCTCCTGTAATCACAATTACTTCTCTGGTGGGTGCCTGAATTTCTATAGAGTTCTTATCACAGAGAATTTGAGCATGGTTGGCTACTAACCAATCCATTCCTAACACAACATCGAATTCAGCTAATTTCATAGGTAACAGATTTGCAGCAAATTTATGACCTGAAAGTCCTATTTCTATATTTTGCAAAACCTTATCTATTTTAACTGAATTCCCATCAGCCGTTTCGACTGTAAAAATCTGCCTAATGTTGGTTAAGGGTATATTAAGAGCTTGGCAGAATGAAGTATTGATAAAACTTTGGTTTGCACCAGAGTCAAATAATACTTTGGCGTAAATGTTGTGAACTAGAAACGTACCGGCTATCACATCAGGAATCATCTCGGCTTCCTGAGTAGTTAACTGAAAGGCTCGGACATTCTTCTTAGTAGCTCCATTGGTTGTCTTGGCTTTGTTGTCTGCTGATTTGATTAATTTAGGACATTCTGGTCTAAAATGTCCCTTTTCCCCACAGTTATAGCAGATTGTTGTTTTCTTTCTGCAGTCTTCTTCACGATGTCTTACCATTTTGCAAAAATTGCAGGTTACATTACATCTTCCATAATGTTTTCTTTTGCAATTCTTGCAGAATGGCAGAGTTGAGGATTTTCCCGTTCCTCTTCTCTTGAAGTTGCTATTATTACCCGTACGAAATCCTTGGGTAATTTTCTGAGCCAATTCCTTCTTCCTGTTTTCATCTTGCGTGCGTACTAGTTCGTCAGTTAGGGTATTGGCTAATTCCACAGCATCGTCAATCGTACGAGGTCTCGCAGCTTTAACGATGTTATGGATTTCACTAATCAGTCCCCAAATATAGCGAGAAATGAGTACCGGTTCTGGCGAAGCCAGTGTTGGTACCACTCTAGCATATTCAATGAATGTCGAAGTATAACCGCGACAATCTACACCCATCATTCTAAGGTTTAAAAACTTATTTGTCATTTGATCTTTTTCATATTCGGGACAGAATTTTCTTTCTACAAGACTCTTAAATTCTTCCCATTTCATGGCATAAGCCTTATTTCTTCCTTTAGCCTGTAGCACCGTGTTCTACCATTCTAGCGCACCTTCTTTGAAAAGATTTGACGCGTACATGACCTGATCATCCTTGTCACATTTACTTATGGCAATTACTGCCTCGGTTTTCTCTAACCAACGCAGTGCCGCAGTTGCTCCTTCATTGCCTGCAAATTCAGTGGGTTTACAAGCAAGAAATTCTTTGAAAGTGCAACCAGGTGTTGCAGCTTTCATTTTCTTAGGGAGCGGAGCTTGCCGTGGTTCATTATCATGATTAACATTATCATTGCCTCCGTTTATACTATTACTGGAGTTATCTTCAGAAATACGTTTGCTAGGAACGATTTGTTGTGGTTCGATTGGATTTTTAACAGCAGCAACGATTGATGGAATAGCATTGGCTATCCCCTGAGCAACAATTTCTGGAATAGCGTTGGCTATCCCTTGAGCAACGATATTTTCTATATCCTGCCTAGTCATATATTGATCCCCCGGTTGTTGCTCAGATTGATTAACTTCGTTAACTGGTTTATTATTAGCGTTTTCCATCTAATAATATATATAATTTATTAGTATCAAAATAACAATTAAACAAAACAATTATACAGAGTTCGTAACACCAATATAGCCAAAACTATTGATTTCTCGATTTCCATTTATATTTAACAGTATGCATCAATACACAACATTATCTTACAAAGTTTTATTTTATTTTACAGACTGATTTTAGTTATTACTATTACACCACTACAGTTCCATAAACCCCCTATCTTTTGTCAATTGGTATTCTATTAATGGAGTTTCCTCTTATCATATTTCCAGGAGATCTGTCCCCCAATCTCTTGGATCCTATTCCCAGCATCCATTAGTTCTTCGCCAGAATGGCGGAATTCAGCCATATTCTCGTTACTCATTGGTGGATTTGGTAAAGGTTTTGGATTGTACTGAGGAAAAAGCTTATAGGGATTGTTTTGTAACTGTATTTCATTGATCAACCATTCGTCTATTTGTGAGTGGATTGAAGGGTTTGGAGTAGCTGGTTCTAAATTCATTGGTAGTTGTGTTTCAAGAGAATGAATACAATCATTTTCATTAACAGGCTTAATAGTATCATAGCTTGTCAATATTAGATCTAGCTCTTCCTGAGATGGTAACCCCTCAATTTGCCTAGAGCTTTCCCCAATCTCTATTTTCTTAGGCTTAGGTTTCTCGAGAGGTGAAGTGTTGAATTCTATAGGTTCTTCTATGTCTGGTATATACCTATTGAAATCTCTGGAAACCTCTATTCTTACTGGATAAAGATTTAAATTCTGAAGGGCGTCAGACAAGTCACTCATGCTGTTATGCAAAATACACAAATACTAAGTTAAAAATAAAATTTTATAAAAAAACTTTTAAATATTATTTCATATTGGGTAACTACCAAAACAATTGAAAATTAATACACACTAAGGTTTACTGATTTATTTACTAGGTAAGGTTTCTAGATTGTAGGTAATCCGGGTGCTAAAACTCTGAGTCAGATTATTTTAAAGATTTGTATTTATTGCTACAGTGGCTAATATATAGAGACCTGCCATACTGTACACAATTAGTCAGATAATAAAACACATAATCACAAAATAGTAATAATAAAAAAAATTAAGTATTTTCTCAATATTTAATTGGCTTAAATCAGTGGCTCTGATACCACCTTTTTCTGTCACGGCCCCCGACCCGGTTTGACCCGTTTCAGGAGCCGCGGGACAGAAATCCCGTGGTATTTAATTAACAGCGGAAGTTTCTTCAGGATCTTTTAAAAACTGAAATATTTCCCGATTATTTTATTTCACAACTCGGGATAAAACCCGGTAATTTACAATCTTGAGATTTCAGGAAGAAATCTTTTATTTTACAAAACATGTTTCTTTATTTTATACTGAGCCACTTCCTTAAGCTGATAGTGCTTCGCGGCACTTTTCTTGGATCACAACAGATCACCTGAAACATGTTTGAAAAAAGGTTTTGTCAGCGGGAAATACTGAGTGAATCATTCTATTTACTAAAACGACACATTTGTTATAATTTACAGTATTAAGAGCAATTACAATGTTTCAGATATCAACCAACTACCCTCGGTATTTGTCACTCGACTCGTTTCTATGACTATGGTCATATCACCCATTGGCTAACTCGTTGTCCAATGGTGAAGATTATCAAGTAATGTATACAAAACCCCACATACCGGCTGTAATATGGTGACTACAAAGACTTAATCCCTGTAATTATAACCTTTGAAAAATAAACATAATTTTGAAAGTAGTTTGATAAAAAGAGAATGACTCACATTGCAGATTTAATTTGGGCAGAGTTTAGCCTACTGATTAGCCTTTTAACCTAAATTTAATAACAGGCACACAATTCTGGGTTAGTAATCAATACAGCATTTACGATAACTCAGGAGATCAACCCTCACAACGAATGACAAAGTGCTATGCTTAAACATCCATCGAATTAACGACTAATGACAAAGCATCACCCTAATGTGGGCAGCACTTAAACATCCATTGAGTACATTGATCGATCGGAAAATGAATCGTAATAGCGATCGAGTTAATACCCTGATTGCGGCGTCGATTAGTGATCCGTGTGTGTTTTGATAGTAAAATTACGATATCTCAGCGTGTATTTGGAATTTTTTCGTCGTTTCAGTGCCCAGATTCAAGTCCCAACATCCTCTATTTATACTGAAAATTTTACCCAGTGGCGTAGCGCGACTGCCTACCCCTTTAGTCGTCGCGCTACGCGACTGCTAACCTAGTTTCATAGGGTAGCCACCTTCTCAACTAGCCTTGCTGACTTGACAGTTTCATGAAATTCGATTTCTACAGATAGTTATGTGGATAATCGTAACTAGGTTTTATCCCCCCCTGAGTTTTAGGGGCCCTAATCCTGATTCTGAAAATTCTGAAAATTTTAGGGTTGGTACAGAATCACTTGGGTGTCTTAATTAGGGTTTCCTATTGGGCAAATTAATTTAATTAATATGACTTTTAATAAGAGTTGTTACAACGTTGAAGACTCGACACTTAAGACTCGTCAACATCCGAGGGGGAGTCTGTTGGTGCATACGTCTGTCAACTTCGTCTTGTATTAGAATTGTTAGATCAGGGCACGTTATTCGAGAAAATAGGAGGTTTTGAGTGTGATTGAGCTAATTCCGTTTGAATGAGCTAATTCCGCTTGAAAGAGACATGTGCTAGTTCAAACGAAATTAACATAGTTAATTCCGTTTGAAATGGCAAATGCCACTCTCAAACGGAATTACCACTCCTATAAATAGGACTTCAAGCGAAATCATTTGTAACATTCTGGTTTCCGGTACCGAAGTGCTGTCGACGCGTCAATTGATCTGTATTGCTATTAAATCAATATAACAAGACGTTTAAGAGTGAAACAAGCTGTTTTACAAGTCTGTTTCTTTGTTTCCGCCTCTAAAACAGACAAGAACTCTTCTGATTGACTCGTCTGGGTCACGGAACGATCCTACAGTCCGATCGACCTACCATCTGATCGGCCTGTCACTTTGATCATGAGATGTTCTGACACTTAAACAATTTTCAACATGTTCAATACCAACGGATTGCCACCCGATCGGACAACTATCCGGCCAAATGACAAACTGCTGTGAACTTGTTCTCACTGAAGTGTCCAACCAATCGGGGTATCGCCCGATCGAACGGTCGTTCGATCGATCTACCTGAAAGGTAATGATGCTCCTGTGTTTTCAAAATGCTACAACGAAAACTTCAAAAGTCAAGCCATCATACACAAACACATCCTTCCCAAAGGAAGAAACAATCCACTCGAAAGGTCATCCGATCGGATGACCATCCGAGCGGACCATCACTCGAACGACCGGCTGTCCGATCGGACTACCGTCCGATCGAATAGTTGTCCGACCCATTAACACTTGTATCGTTTTACGCGACACTTATCGTTGTGCTATCGTTCTGATTAGGCTAACCTTACTCTCTAGCGCTCCCTTCAATCCATCATCGCTGTGAGTATACTCGATCCCTTTTTGCTTTACGCACTTTTGGGTGTTACATACGTTACATATTCTAAATCACATCGAACACACTACACAATACTTTTAACGCTAACCATTACCGCATGTTATACGTGACTTAATGAATGCGTGTTTGTTATGTTTACACATGGAATGCTGTCTACCTGCCTTAGCAACGATAGTACTATAGTTTGGACTCAGCACCTGTTTACTCATGGGTTGTTAAGGACTATTAGTTACATAGCTCACAGTGGTGAGTGTGTATCGCGAACTGCCTTGGGCAGTCATCCCGTAGTCATTGGTATCGATAGGTTCATGTCGATAACTAACATGCCTCATTTCACACTGTGTACGTGCTGGTTATGCGTAATCAATTTCAAACTCTATTATATCTATTAAACTTGTATGCTCACCTTTACACTATGTGTATTGACTTTTACTTTAACGTATGTGACAGGTGCTGAGGATGCTTATTTGCTTACTTTGCTGTGAAATCGAGGTTAGGAAAGACCTAGGTCAACAATAAACAATTGTCTGTAATAAGAATCTGAGTTGTCAGAACAGAACAATTTGAGTAGATCTTTTCTGTAATAATTGTATTATCATTTATGACATGGTATGGGACGTGTTGCTTTAAATATTTGGTAAATATAGTTGTTATGGAAACTTCTGGACAATCTGTTTCGCTCAGTGCCGCGCCCTGATGATTCCGCCATCGGTTGGGGTGTGACAGTAGATTTGTTATCGATTTTGTTACAATATATAGTTCCACTTGCACTGTGCACAGTGAATCATTTATGTTCATTTTGGATACGTTTTTTACGAAGGAGTCTGGTATTTGGCAACTGGAAACGGCCTTATGTGGTGGTCAAAGTAATTCATAATACAAAGTAATTCACACTTATTTTACTTTTATGACAATCTTTAATTACAATCGTTTAATGGTTTACTTTTCAGAATTTGGAGGTTAATCTCAGAGGTAGAAAATGGAGTGTTGCCATTAAAAAAAGATCCTTTGCTCGAGAAGTCATCCAGAACCACTGGAATAATAGAAGGTAATTACTAAGGATCCATTCCATGTTTATCTTTTAAAGACAACTAGATTAATAGTACTAAGGTAATTGCCTGCTCATGATCTTCTAAAATTCTATAATCATACTGGAGACAAATAGTACTTATAATGAGTACTGTTTTGCACTATTTTTATCATTATTGATTAAGCTGGCGATTGTGAAAGAATACTAACACATTTGAGTGGCTTTTAAACCATTTTTTAGTGCATGATGACAAAGCACACCAGCATATATAATGTATATTTCACAAATTCATTACTAGCTTAATGCTTAGAAGTTCTCATGCGCTTTTAATAAGTAAAATGACCAATAACTATTTACAAATGGCTCTGTTAACTTTTGATATTGAGGGGTATTTTGGATATTATGAAGGCAAGTCAGTAGGAGAATATTCAGGCTACTCATGATGAGGCTATTTTTGGAACATCGTCACTTGCACCGCCTGTTAACACAGACAATGAAGTAGATGGAAACAATTGCACAAGAGAATGTCCCGCAACTGCCCCTGTTGCAAGTCTCATAAGTGATCAGGTTTGTGATTCTCTGCACATTATTGTAGGTGCCAATTTGTATGAATAAGTCGACAGGGGTAGTGTTTATCTTAAACGGGTTGATACTTTACGCATGCTTCCTAAGTTAGTTTATTCAAATATTTATAATATTATCACAATAAACAAATTTTTGTTAGGTTAGTTTATATGTTTATATGTTCTTCCAATTGAATACGTTAGTTTAACCCTTTTGTATAGGCGTAGAGTAGATATGGCAGTTTTATAATCTAGTTACATACTAATGGGTCAAATACAGGTTACATTTTCATCTCACGGGTCAATTGGGTATAGTTTTTCACCAAGTAGCTAAGTATGGTTTTTCTACTCATTTTGGTCATGTAATAGTTCCATTTGTGGGTCCCAATTTTATGGTGTAGGGTGTGAATAGAATGCAGTTGTTCTAAGTGGGTTTCATCCAATTGCTATGAGGGTAAACAAGCGTATGAACCACAAAATGAAGAATGGATGAAAATAATATAAGCCAAAATAGAAGTTAGCATGTTAGACCATCTTCTTAAATAATGTGATTCACCTTAGTCATTTTTATGTTGAATGGATGAAAATCAATCAGATTGTCTCTAGGCATAATCATAATCAATTTTACGTCTTCAGGTAGCTCCATCCTTCTTAACCTTGACTTTTGTTATCAGTATGCAATATAATTGTGATTTTGAATCCATGCCCAAGACAACCATACATGTATATCTTAAACATGTTAAACAATATTATAAGCCATTAATTGCTTTATGAAATAACATCTCAACACAAGTGATATGCCAACAGTTATGCTCACATTTAACAACTCTTTGGTTTAAGAAAGAAAACATCATTTGCTATCTTTTTAGTAAACATATAGTCCTTATGTATTTTTTCCTTTCAAATAAGTATTTATTAACACTCATCTAAGGGTTCTTTTCTTACACATCACGAGGATGTCCTTTTCTCTATGGATGCCTAGCGAAAATGAAGATGGGGCTTCCATCCCCTTTTACTTGCAGAAATTTTTTGCAAGTCAGTTTTGTCACACCCCAACCGATGGCGGAATCATCGGGGCGCGGCACTGAGCGAAACAGATTGTCCAGAAGTTTCTATAACAACTATAATTACCAATTATTTAAAGCAACATGTCCATACCATGTCATAAAAGATAACATAATTATTACAGACAAGATCTAGTCAAATTGTTCTGTTTCGACAACTCAGATTTTCAAAATACAGACAATTGTTTATTGGTTTCTAGACCTTTCCTAGCCTCGATTTCACAGCAAGCAAAGCATATAAGCATCCTAAGCACCTGTCACATACGTTAAAGTAAAAGTCAATACACATACTGTAAAGGTGAGCATACAAGTTTAATAGATATAATAGAGTTCGAAATCGTTACGCATAACCAGCACGTACACAGTGTAAAATGAGAGGCATGTTAGTTATCGGCATGAACCTATCGATACCAATGACTGCGGGTTGACTGCCCAAGGCAGTTCGTAATACACACTCACCACTGTGAGCCATGTAACAAATTGTTCTTAACAACCCCTGAGTGAACAGGTGCTGAGTCCAAACAAATAGTACTATCGTTGCTAAGGCAGGTAGACAGCATTCCATGTGTAAACATAACAAACAAGCATTCATTAAGTCACGTATAACATGCGGTATTGGTTAGCGATAAAGTATTGCGTAGTGTGTTCGATGTGATTTAGAATAAGTAACGTATGTAACACCCATAAGTGCGTAAAGTAAAAAGGGATCGAGTATACTCACAGCGATTGATGGATTGAAGGGAGCGCTAGAGAGTAAGGTTAGCCTGATCAGAACGATAGCATAAGGATAAGCGACGCGTAAAACGTTACAAAGTGTCTGTGGGTCGAACAGCAATCCGATCGGGTGGTAGTCCGATCGGGTGGCCGGTCGTTCGTGTGACAATCCGCTCGGATGGTCATCCGGTCGGATGACCTTTCGAGTGGATTGTTTCCTCCTTTGGGAAGGATGTGTTCGTGTATGATGTCTTGACTTTTGAAGTTTTCATTGTAGCATTTTGAAAACATGGGAGTATCTCTACCTTTCAGGTCGATCGATCGAACGGTCGTTCGATCGGGCGACAATCCGATTGGTTGGACACTTTAGTGAGAACAAGTTCACAGCAGTTTGTTACTCGATCAGATTGCAGTCCGATCGGGTGGCAATCCATTGTATTGAACATGTTGAAAATTGTTTAAGTGTTGAGGTCTAAACATCACATAATCGAGGGGTAATCCGATCGGGTGACAATCCGATCGGACAGCAATTCGTTCAATGTTCAAACCATAATGTTGGAAATAAAAGTTAGGTGTGGGACCCAAGGTGCAAGCCGATCGGGTGGCGAGCCGATCGGGTGGCAACCCGATCGGGTGACAATCCGATCGGACAGCTGTCCGATCGGGCGACACTCCGTCCTGGTCGGCCTGATCGTCTTCTTCCTTGGCTGTTTTGATAGCTTTGTAGTTTTATCGAGACGGTGTGACAACATGTTAATCAACACAGCCCCATCTTGACCCCAGTAGCCTGCTCGAACCGGAATCACCCAAGTTCAACCAGTTAACCGGTTCAAGACGGTTGTACTTGGTTAACCCGAAATCGGTAATCTCGTGGATAGAATCCAGATCTTGAACTAACACAACACTAAGAAAGAGTAGAAGGCTAGAACGAGGTCCGATTCCATCGGTTTTGAGTGCATTGAGTGTAAAAGAGTTGAAAGAAAGTTAGAAATCATCTTTCAATCCTTTTTCACCATGAATATGTTCAGATTTACGCTAAGACCTTGTTTATTTGTGTGGAAATCGGTTAGATCTAAGTTGTTCTTGGTGGATTGAAGCCAAAACATGAAGTTCATACGAACCCATGATGACATCATCCTAGAACACCTTGAATCTTGATGATTTCACGGTTAAAAGTTAAGATTCAAAAGATAGAAGGGTGTAGGAGTGCGTGTAGATCAAGAAAGTACAAGATTTAAGACGAGATCTTACCAGAATCGTGATAAATCGAAGAAAAGGTGAGCAAGAGCGCTGGTCGGACAGGAGAGTGCAAAAGTGGAAAGTTATGATGTTGACAGGGGGTATTTATAGGGTTTCCAGAAATGGAAAGGGTGGGATGTGGCTGATCGATCGGGTGGCAGCTCGATCGAGTGGCGGTCGATCGAGCGGCAGGTCGATCGAGCGGCAGCTCGATCGAGCGGCTGGTCGATCGGCTGGTCACTTGGTTGGTCGGCCACTTGATTCGAGTGTTTGGTGCGACGAGTTTTGCCGTTTCGATTGCGATTGCGAGCGTTGCGATGCGATATGGTTTCCTATTCAAATTACTTTTAATCCCAACTACTATATCTAACATACAATCATCCTATTCCTCTTGCGTTTAGTGTATGCGATTCGATTTCGATTGAGTTTTGATTGCGTTTCGATTAATCACCACAACATATATATAAATAAACATGCACAAGTAACACATAAGGCACACACACATATAAAACAATATCCAGAACGCGTAATTCGAGTTGCGACTGCGATAAGCGATAAAGCGATCAAACATGCGATGATTATGCGATAGATAGTGATAAATCCTCGATTATTAATAGATACTCCACATAATACAACTAACGTAAACAAGTCAATAAGTCAAAACAGGATTTGAGCAAGGAGTGACAGATCGCAATTAGAAATCTTGTCTCCCTTTGACTTCAATCTTGACTTCGACTTTGACTTTTGAAACACGGGGTGTTACAGGTTTAGATTCATACCTTTTTCATTGTTTTTTAATCACATCAATGTGTTATGATACCGATTATTTATTTAACCATGTTATGTACGTTATATAGACGAATGGGAGAATTGCCTTCAATGAGCGGGCTGCAAAAATGAAGATGAACACATATGGAAGATCATATTCGGAATTAGGTATCATACAGAGGTCAAACGCTAAGTAAAACCACTAAATGGTTAAGATCTTTGTATTAGCGTATTTCCTTTTGCTATATGATTATATTTTGTTTGTAATTTCTCTCTATTTTGATCATAATAATTTCTTTGTCAATTTGGAAAAAAATAAGTCGAAAACAAGGTAATCTTACCGAAGGACATCCAATGTTGTTGATAAAGAAGTTTTTAGAGTTTTGTTTGTATTTGCCGCTCTACATTAAAGTTTTAAATGTGGATTCTCCATTATTATCAAGCCGGATGATAACGCATGGGTGTAAACAAGTCAAATGATACGTGAGTTACTTGACATCACATCAGCTAATTAAAAGCTTGAATTAAGCCAAGCTTAAACGGGCCCTAGATATATAGGCTTTCTAAGTTTACACTTTGATTAGCGACTATGAAATTTGGTATTTTTTCAACCCGTACTTGGCAACAACCAAATATTAGTATGGTAAGGTATCAAAATTGGTTGTTCTATATAAAGTTCCTAAACTTTGATTGCTTATTTAGATTATATGCATATTTGAGGGTAAACTAAGTCGTTTGGGACTTGATTACTCAACCCCACACAGTATCCAATTGTTATTATATAGTATTGTATCTATTTTTTTTCTAAGTTTATCTCATGGCTAAATATCTTTTGTAAAACACAGGTACAGGAACATTCTACATCCTGACTGTAGTACTTACTTTTATAAGTGATTTACTCCTACCTCTCTTTGTTATTTCTATATTCATTTTACCAAATAAGTTACTTTAATGTCACTCTTATAACCCACCTTGCAGGGCAAGACGAGAAATACAAGAGGCATTCGCATTCTCAGATAAATCGCACAAGGTCATATACCACCCTTACGTTCTTTTTAATACATATAAGAATGCCATAAATATCTTACTGTCATATCTTCTTTATATATTGATTTTGTCTGGTTATCGTGTGCGTATAAGCCAGGCCCAACATTGTACATAAAGTATTCACCAGCATTCACACAAGGTTCTTTCATTTTACTTTTGTTGCAGACTTGTGTTTTTTTCGTATTCATTTTCCCAGTTCAATGTAATTTAATATTTTCATAAGTAATGGAACGTTTTTATCATTTCAAAATTTATGTTATTTAGCGACTTTTTTCTCTTCCTAATTCTTTATCCAGGTTGGGAAATGTCAACCTTTAAATTCCATATAAT
Source organism: Helianthus tuberosus (assembly GCA_030545235.1). Classification (NCBI taxonomy): domain Eukaryota; kingdom Viridiplantae; phylum Streptophyta; class Magnoliopsida; order Asterales; family Asteraceae; genus Helianthus; species Helianthus tuberosus. Next base: position 20,279,923 of record CM060436.1, on the reverse strand, counting down.
CTTCATCTTGCTATTTAGGTACTCCATTAATTAGAATTCACTATTGTATGTTTTAGAATATTGAATTCGGTACCGTCTGCATGTGAATTAATCTCGAATTTTGCCTTTTAAATCCATGATTCAGGATTTATCATCCGGTTTATTCGGATCTGATTCCAACTCCATTGCAACTCGAAGAAGATATGGAACAACTTAAAGTTCTTAAAAATGATTACAAAATGAAGGTAATAAAACTAGAAACTTAAGAAAATAGGTGTGAGGTTTAATTAATTACTAAGGAAATGTTCAGTTTGCATCTAATGAGGGGGACATGTTATAGAAATGTTCAGGTGAAGCTGTATCCGCTTACCAACTATAAAAATGACAGGGACTCGAAAATAATTTCAAACTTGATAAAAATTTAAATATTTCTCAGGTAATAGCTAAAACAATATGAATGCAACTATAATAATCAATACAAATTTATTGTTACTTACAGGTATTGCATATGAGAATCCTTTTTAGGAACTTAATTTTTTTTTGAACAACATCGACTATATATAAATATAGCGGCCAGCCAGAGGCTGAAAAGGTCAAAAAGAGGGATTACACGAAGGATGAAATATCAAACGCAGTCCACTCGGACCAGCTAATAACGTTACAATCTGTCCTATTTTTTAACCAAAAATACGAGTCTTCCTTAATGAGCTCCACCACTTTTAAAGCCGGCCATGACCCCCCATTAAATTCCGTGTCATTTCTCGCTAACCAAATTCTCCAAAAAGTAGCGAGCATGATTAGATGAACTGTCTTTTTCCATTTACTGGATCCTATTTGGGTTCCCATGAAGTCAAGAATCTGTGCAACCGAGTCGATGTCGTTCATGATTGGCACCTTCACCCACTTGCATATGTGCCACCAAACAATTCTAGCTTTAAGGCAAGAAGCAAATATATGATCACAAGTCTCCTCTCTAATACCGCATCCCCCGCAAAGAACCTGATCCACAGGCACCCCGCGCTTCTGAAGCGCCACTTTCGACGCAATACGCCCCAAATCTGCTCTCCAAACTAAAAAATTAGCTTTAAGCGGCGCCCAAGCATTCCACATAAAACTGCCAGCATCGCTTGGAACAGTCGATTTAGAGCAGATTTCCAGACGTAGGGCTTTTGTGGAGAACTGATCGTCTTCGCCCTTCACCCAGCACCAAACATCATTACCCCCTTGTATCTTTACTCGCTGTAGAATACCTATCAAAAGCCCCAGCTGGGCCCAGTCAGAGTCCGTCACCGGGCTCCTCAACCAATCCCACCTCCACTGATGAAATCTGCCCACCAAATTCATACACGACGCCACTGAAGCTGATTTATTTTTTGTTAACCTGTATATAGCTGGAAACAGATCCATAAGGGGGCCGCAACCCGTCCAGTCCTCTTTCCAAAATAAAGCCCCCTCGCCATTCCCGATTTTCAACCTCATACATTCTTTTATTTTTACACCCATCTTAGCGAGCTTGTCGTCCATCGAAGCAATGTCTTTCCACCAACCTGTAATATTATACTTTACCGGGATGAGTTTGTCTCCCCGGTACGGCCCATGGATCGCTGAGATTACACGAACCCAAAGTTGCGACTGGTCAAGCTTGAATCTCCACCACCATTTCGTCACCAATGCAACATTAAGTTCTTCCAAACCCCCAATACCCACGCCGCCCAACGACTTAGGTTTCGTCATTTTTTCCCACCGGACCCATTTAATTTTGTTCCTTAACCCCGTCTTTCCCCACACGAACGATCTCCTCAGCCCTTCGAGGGTATTTAGAATTGACTTTGGCGCCTTAAACACGCCCATGAAGTAGGATGGAAGACTACCCAAAACGGCCTTGGCCAGCGTGACTCTACAGGCAAACGATAGCGTCTTTGCTTTCCAAGCCGACAATTTTCTTTGAAACTTTTCGACGACCGGTTGCCAATATTTTGCCCGTTTCAAGTTTGCGCCAATCGGAAGCCCAAGATAGGTAAAAGGAAATTCCCCTACCGCGCACCCCATCACCCTCGCCATATCTTCGACTTCGCTCTCTTCAACTCCGACCCCGAAAAGCGAGCTCTTGCCAAGGTTAATTTTCAGCCCCGTAAGGAGGTGAAAACAACGTAAGAACCTCCCCAAACCTCTCACGTTTTCCACCGACCATTCCCCAACAAACGTGACATCATCCGCGTAACAAAGGTGCGTAATGATAGGCCCATTGTTCGGGAGCATCACTCCTTTAAACAACCCCAAATTTATTGCCCTTTGCAAAAACATACTAATGGTTTCCATCGCAAGGATGAATAATGAAGGCGATAGAGGGTCACCTTGACGTAATCCTCTTTTATATGTGAATTCCCCCGTAGGTGACCCATTAACCAAGACCGACCCCCGACCTGAACTGAGGCAGCCCGACATCCATTTAATCCACCGATCCTTGAACCCCATACACTCAAGGACCCTCAAGAGGAACTTCTAATTCAAAGTATCATAAGCTTTCTTGAAGTCGACTTTAAATATTAAAAGCTTGAATTTGGTTTTTTTTGCCGATGACACCAATTCGCTAAGAATTAGAGGCCCGTCTAGGATATTCCTCCCTCCCAAAAAAGCTGACTGTGCCTCAGAAACAAGGTAGCTCAGCAGCGGTTTCAGCCGATTTGATAGAACCTTGGCTATGATTTTATAAAGGGAAGATCCCCACTTTAGGAACTTAAATGTTTATTGTTTTGAAGTGTACTTACAGGAAGTGGAGGAAAGGTTAGGATCTGACCTAGATGCTGGTAACTGAAGTTTCTAAGGGTATCTCCATTCACAACCAACCTCAACCAACCTTTTAATAAAAAACTAATTTCTCTCTCTTCCACCTACACAACCCAACCTACTTCAACCTTTTACTCACATTCACAACCCAACCTTTAAAACATTTTGTATTAAATATATATTTTTATGCTTATTGTTTATCCATAAATGCATTAAAAATAATTACAATTAATATTTTCATTTGAAACCGATTTGTTTTAGAAGCAAAATAAATAACAAAAATATAAGAATTTTTTTAATAAAAAACCACATACATTCATCAAACATAGTTAATAAAAATGACAAACCAGTTACAACGATCACGTGAAATGTAAAATTGCAGGTACATAAAATACAAACCACATAATTATTCGTCAACTGCAAATTTGTTCCATATATGCTCAATCAGATCGTTTTTTAGAGCATTATGAGCTTCTCTATTACGAAGTTGTGCTCTATTTGTCATATAACTTAATAGAGACGCAATTCGTTCGGTAGAGATTTGAAATGGTAGTTCATTGTCTTCAGTAGATGTTGCATGCCTCCGGTTTGTGGGCCTGTCACTTAAAAATTCAGATGGATCATAATAGTTAAGGTTTGCGTCTCGTTCATCCTCAACGATCATATTATGAATAATTATACATGCAATCATAATTTTCCCTATCACCTCCTTGTCCCACACAAGACATGGTTTTCGAAGAAATGCAAAACGAGCTTGTAGAACTCCAAATGCTCGTTCAACATCTTTTCTAACAGCCTCTTGATGTTGAGCGAACAATTTGTGTTTTCGAAGTTGTGGACAGGTTATAGACTTGACAAAGGCAGCCCATGAAGGATATATGCCATCGGTGAGATAATACGTCCTTTTATATTCCTTACCATTCACGACGTAACTAACATTTGGTGCCCTGACAATACATCATCAAAAACAGGAGATCATTGAAGGACGTTAATATCATTGCACGAACCTGGTGTTCCGAAGAATGCGTGCCATATCCATAAGTCATATGATGCAACGGCTTCTAAAATGATTGTTGGTTTGCCGCTTCTACCTGCATATTGCCCAGCCCAAGCATTGGGACAATTTTTCCATTCCCAATGCATACAATCAATGTTGCCCATCATTCCTGGGAATCCACGTTCTTCCCCAACATGGAGTAACCTTGCTAAATCATTATCATTGGGCTTTCTAAGGTATTGTTGACTGAAACACGAAATAACACCTTCTACGAACTTCATAAGAGCATCCCTTGTTACAGTTTTACTTATTCTTAAATATTCATCATGTGCATCTGCTGATGTCCCATACGCTAGCACACGCATAGCTGCAGTACATTTTTGCAATGATGAAAGACCTTGCCTACCTGTGGCATCACATCTCTGTTGAAAATATACATCATTAGCTGTAACAGCTTCCACTATACGTAGGAATAGTGGTTTCCGCATTCGGAATCTACGTCGAAATGTTACTTCATCATATGTTGGGTTCTCAACAAAGTAGTCTTTCATCAAGCGCGCCTCACCCTGTTCACGTTCACGATCACAATACCTTCTTCTTACTGAAGAAGACTGATCTCTAATGAACATATCCGGCATGTTTATGAGTAATTCAACCAACATGTTATCAAATGCTCGATTTGACTGAAACACTATTTCTTCCCATTCTTCCCATTCCTTGCTCTCATTTGATGAATCGGAACTCTCAGAGTTTTCAGTATATGACATTTTTCAGTAGAACTTTTACGGTTGAATGAGAATGTGACTCATTGGCATACTTTATTTATACAAAAAATGAAGATAATTTATTATCCAGATAAAATCCTAGCATTCAATACGATGTTGACAAATGGATAAAGAAGATAATTGATTAATTCTTAAAAATATAAACTAGAGATAATGTTAGATTTTATTATCCAGATAAAATCCTAGCATCCAATACGGTGTTGACAAATGGATAAAGAAGATAATTGATTAATTCTTAAAAATATAAACTAGAGATAATGTTAGATTTTATTATCCAGATAAAATCCTAGCATCCAATACGGCGTTGACAAATGGATAAAGAAAATAATTGATTAATTCTTAAAAATATAAACTAGAGATAATGTTAGATTTTATCATCCAGATAAAATCCTAGCATGGTGTTGACAAATGGATAAAGAAGATAATTGATTAATTCTTAAAAATATAAACTAGAGATAATGTTAGATTTTATTATCCAGATAAAATCCTAGCATCCAATACAGTGTTGACAAATGGATAAAGAAGATAATTGATTAATTCTTAATAACTTAAACTATAGAAAATTGAATATATTACAAATGCATAAAAGCATACGAAAAATAAATCCTAGATCCAATAAGATAAAATCCTAGCATCCAACTTATAACACACATCATAATTGAATATCTTACAAATACATAAAACACACATAAAATAAAACTCACACCAAACTAAAACAAAGCACACAACAAACTAGATTCAGTTTCCATAGTATTTCGACATTAGAAAACATTTCATGTTTTCTTCTCCTGGGGTCAAGTGCTCCTTTTGTAACAATGTGTTAAGATTTGTAAGTTCCATTTTCCTTTGCTTCATTTCTTCCTTTTTGAATATCTTTTGTTGCTCCAACTCGATTTTCTTTCGCTCTCTTTCCTCTTTTTTTTGTTCCTTTTGCTGCTCCAACTCGTATTTCTTTTTCATGATATCAACTTCAATGTCTCTAGTAAGCCTGAATGCATGAATTTCTTCTGCAAGTATATTAGCATCAAACTTACTTTTTCCTTTTCTTTTAGCAGCATCCCTGCCTATTGGACGCTGACTTGTTGAACCGCCACTAGTTGGTGTTTCTGGGGTGGAATAGCCTCCTTCTTCAGTATTCCTTGATCTTTTAGAACTACCACCACTTTCTTCATTACCCACCTCAGAAAATGAACGTGTTGTGTCATGATGCATTTGTAAACTCCACTTCTCGTGTTTACACAGAATTTCACTAAAAACAACAAAGTCATTGAACTTATTTCCAACCTCGTTCTCATAAAGCTTATGAGCCAGACTCTCAATATCATTTTGGCTCATGCCACTTCTTGTTTGACGACATGCTTCCCGATACACACCAACCCACTTTTGGACACTTTCGTTAAGTCGTTTATAACGACCTCTCATTTGCTCCAAATTTCTTATACCAATCTTTTCTGGATTTTCTTTTTGAGTTGCATCGTATATTTCTTTTATTTTTGCCCACAATGATTCTTTTCTTTGGTTTTTACCACTAACGCTATTTTCGCTAGCCAAACACCAAGCTGACATCAAAGCGACATCTTCAGCTACATCCCATTTAGTACCTCTTGATTGTTTTTCTTTTTTTTTGTGAGGTTCAAAGATTTTCAGTGACATGAACTTGATTTGAATTTGAAAAAAACGGAGAGTTTTCATAGTATTGAGTATTTGAATAATCTTCAGAATCTCCGAGATTCAAACAGAAGTTTGAATACGGAGGATCCATGAGTATTATATGAAATCAAAGGTGTATGAAAATAAGTTAATCATATGTAATATTTATATGGAAAAATCATGAATTTTAATATTTTATGTTTTCTTTAATCAGATAATGTTAGATTTTTTATATAATAAAGTTATCGAAAAAAATCTAACGAACCAATAAGAATAGAACATGTGGAAAACAAAGATATATGCATTTTTTATTAAAAAAATTAATTAAAAAATATTTTTTTTGAATCAACTCGGATTTTTATAAAATTTATATCGATATGTTCACAAAAAAAAAGTTAAACAACACTGTGTTTTCAGATTTTTTTAATAATTAAATACTAAAAACTTATTAAAGAAATTCAAGTTTTAGCTAGAATTAATTGTTTATAAAGCTAAAATGAAAAACATAATTAAAAAAGGACCAATGATAAGCCACCATGTGGCATTGATTAAATGATAAAAAAATCAACAACCAAAGTTGTTGGCACAACCTGGTCGAGGGATTAATATGTTTTTTTTATTATTTTTTTCACTTTTTGGCAACCAACGTTCACTGATGGAGATAGCCTAAGGGTAGGGGGACTGGTTTGGTTACGTTATGAATTGGATAAAAGAAGGGTGATACTATTTACACCCCCCCTATTTACTAATTACACCCCTCCTATCAAAAACATCACATCCATCAATTATTTGCTTTTTGTTTTTAGTCTTTTTTGTCTTTTTGTTGTCTTTTTTTATTATATTTTATTGTCTTTTTTGTCTTTTTGTTATTATTATTATTATTATTATTATTAAGCTTATTACTTAGACCACCCGTAGTGGGGCGGTATTTTTAAAAAAAATTGAAAAAAAACTGAAAAAAAACGCCGTAAAACGCCCCCCACCCCATTACACTAGGCGTGTTTAGGCGTTTTTTTTTTGAAAAAAATGTTTCGTGTAATTTTTTTTATCTATGTTTCGTGTACCATGTTTCGTGTCCCACAATTTTTTTTTTTTTTTTTATCTATGTTTCGTGTCCAAGGTTTCATGTCCCACAATTCTTTTTTATCTATGTTTCGTGTACCAAGTGTAATTCAAAGACATCTTTTTATTTTTTTACCTATTAGGTAAAAAGGAGAGCATATTATTGGTGCATAATATAATAATGAAAATCAAAGACATCATATTATTGGTGCATTATAAAATAAAAAGGAGAGCATATTATTGGTGCATAATATAATAATCAAAGACGTCATATTTTTGGCGCATTCACTTCAGTTTCATAATTCTCATTTTATCGGTGCATTCACTTCGGTTTCTTTAACCCACGTGATAAAATTCGAGCAACGGATCATAAAGGGAAATCTTTGATGGAGGTGCTAATGTCTCTTTTAAATGATAAAGGGTATATTTTTGAAATTTCTACCAATAGAGTTTCAAACAAGTTGGAAGACTTATTCTTTGTTCCTAAAATATCATACAAGTACTTCCTTGATTTTCCACATGTGTTGCTTATGGATGTCACATACAATACGAACAAGTATTAATTGCATTTTCTTGAAATTGTTGGTGTAACTTCTACCAACAAGACAATCTCCATAGCTTTTGCAGTTATGCGTAAAGAAACAGAGGAGAAATATCTTTGGGCATTAAACTGTTTAAAGACGGACAAGGTATTTTTGCCAACCTTTTAAACACATCGGGATATGATTTCATGGGGTTGAACCAAGATATTGTCGGACAAAGTTCTTTCGCCAACTCTACAAGTGCGTCAGGCTATGACTTCATGGGGTTGAACCAAGATCAAGCATCACAGGTGATACACAACTATATTCATCTAATTCCAAAAATCTTCCATGCGTATTTATCCGGAGGTCACTGATGGAAGAGCTACTCGAGTTTAGAAATAAGTACACTAAGGCTTTCTTAGGCTCATTTGAAGATGTGTTAACGTCCTTGGATTGGTCAGGATCGGGGGTTGCACCAGAAAAACACTGGATGATTATGCCAGAGACAGGATTCTTGATTGCGAACAAATTTAATGTAATCGTTCATTTTTTATCTCAAGAAAAAAGAAACAGTTCGACTTGTTTTTCGCTTTCGAGAGAAAATGATGCAGCTGGCTGGGAGAATATATTTGAATCACGTCAAAATATGTATAATTCTTGGATAGCCCAACCTGCTATATTTGGGGGGTGTATAGATTAAACCTCGGTATGTAAATTATTAAACCTCGATAATAATTTTGTAAAAAAATACTTATTTTTATATAGCTTTTGTTACAGCTATAAATATAATTTGATAAATTATAACAATAAAAACTAATAACAAATAATATATCATTACTAATAATAATAATAATAATAATACTAACTAAATAAATAATAAACAAATAATAAATAACTAATAATTAAATAAAAGAATAAAAAAAGACAACTAAAAGACAAAAAAGACTAAAAACAAAAAGCAAATGATTGATTGATGTGATGTTTTTGATAGGGGGGTGTAATTAATAAATAGGGGGGTGTAAATAGAATGAGCCTAAAAGAAGTCTAGAGGAAATTAAAGCTGCTGAAATAAAGATGCAGTCCAAGATGGGTCAACGAGTTCCGGGCAGATAAGTTGAACTCATGTATAAAAGCGGATGTCGAGCAGTGCAAAGTTATTAGTTACGAATCTCCAAAAAGCATAATTATTAGATTAATAGGTTTTATTATTGTTATTTTATACAAAAGAAACTTAATTCATCATTTATTGATGTTTCGTTTTAATTATATCCAAAGTACGTGAATTGTTTCATTTACTTTATGAACTTTTTGTATTCGATAGCAATTTCTTTTAAAAAATTTCAGTATGTTCATTATAAACGTATTTATGCGTTGTATTCGATAACAATACCTCAAAAGCATATCATTTCCCAACACCGCGAAATTCGCGGGTATTAGCACTAGTAACCTAATTAAACAATAAAATTTAATTGGGTTAAGGCTAAATTACGTAACGTGCAAGATTTTGAAATATTAAGTACAAAAACCATCAATTTTAAAGGCAAAAGGCTATTTACAATTTGGTATAAATATAAAGGACAATTTTTATAATTTACCCGCACAAAAAATGTTATATATAAAGTTTTACTAAATTGATATCCCCAATGGTTGTATTTGCAGCCTTAAAAAATCCGATTTTCAGGTAGATTTTCCAGAAAAGCAAAGATGAAGGTCTGGTTGAATTTGCATTTCCTGTCGGAAGTGTGAGAGAGATTTATTAAAGGGAAAATTACGGCAGTAGCCGCTTGACCAGGCACTTTACCAAAATAGCCATTTAATCAGGCATAAAAAAGCCTGGTCACGCTCCCCCATCCAAGTGAACTCTCATTTTTATGCACCTTCAATCCAGCCACAACCAAGCGGACACGTGTCCCTCTTACCTGAATCGGCTTTATGCCGCTACACATGTCAGCCGAGCCGCTTCAGGCCCAAGCCGAGCCGCTTCGCGCCCCTGCCCCACAAGCCGCTACAAGTACAAGCCAAGCCGCTACAAGTACAAGCCATGACCTTTCAAGGCCAAGCCGAGCCGTCTCAAAACTCTTTTTAAATTTCAGGGTGTAGCGGCTGAGGGGTAGGTGGCATGTGTTGAAAGCTCATAAATTCAGGGTGTAGCGGCTTGGGCATGGGTTGAAATCTCATAAATTCAAATGAAACGGCTTGGGGGTAGGTGGCATGCTGAAGCGGCTTAGATCCAGGGTGTAGCGGCTTGGGATGGGGCGAAGCGGCTCGGCTTGGCCATGAAGCGGCTCTGAGCTTGGGCGAAGCGGCTCGGCTTGGGCCTGAAGCGGCTCGGCTGACATGTGTAGCGGCATAAAGCCGGTTCAGGTAAGAGGGACACGTGTCCGCTTGGTTGTGGCTGGATTGAAGGTGCATAAAAATGAGAGTACACTTGGATGGGGGAGCGTGACCAGGCTTTTTTATGCCTGGTCAAATGGCTATTTTGATAAAGTGCCTGGTCAAGCGGCTACTGCCGTAATTATCCCTTTATTAAAATGTTGTTGGCGAGTGGACCAGATAGGGAGAGGGTATTTTGAGATAAAAATATATTTATTTTTACTTTTATGTAGATTACCTAAATAGTCCGTCAACTATAAAATTTCTTAATAAGTTACATATGTAAACTCTGTATACAAAGAGACGAAAATCATGAAACCATAGTGACCGAAAAAGTAAGATTTAAGTTAATGGAATAGAGGCTCTTTGGCAACTTTTGAATGGTTAACTGCTGGACCAGTAAGAGTTCTGAATCATTAAGGGGGTGTTTGGTGTTGCGTTTTCAAAATAAATTATGCGTTTTCAAAATAGATTTTGCGTTTTCAAAACTGCGTTTTGAAAAAACATGTAGGTACATGCTTCTCCAAAACTGCGTTTTGGACGCAGATAATCACTTTTTCATCCAAACAATTTTTTAGATTATTTATGTTTTACAAACACAATAATCAAATAATCACTTCAAAACGTAATCCCAAACACCCTCTAAGTGCTGAACCAGTAAGAGGTCTGAACTATTCAGAACCAGTATAATGCTTAAGCGTTCAGATGCAAATTTCTGACCAATTCAGATTAAAGGTCTTAATCATTCAGACTCTGTATAATGCTTAACCATTCAGAGGCAAATGTCTTAACCATTCAGACATTTGCTCGCGAAATAAACAATCCGAACCATTAAGTGTTGAACCAATAAGGGGCTGTTTGTTTACTGTCACACCCCCAAAATCCACACGCGGAGTATTACCGCTTGGAGGCGTGACTGACCAGGATCAAGCCACCAATCATATCAAACATAATGAGTATCAAATGTCATTTAAACCAAACGATATGAAAGGTGTTCAAACAAAACATGTTAAGTGTATAGCGGAAGCATAAAAATGTAAACCCAATGTAAGTAATAAGTTCAATGTTTAATGTTTCAATATAAGATCCACAATCCGTGCCCACAACGACCGCATCTCCCGTGCAAGCTCCAAATGTACCTAAGGTCCTGCAAGGCATGCAGCAGAGAGTCAACAACTAGTTGAGCGAGTTCACAGTTAATAGTTCGTTATAACAAATCATATGTGCATTTGGTGGGGGCTTCCCATGTAAATACGTACTAATGGTGGGGGTTTCCCATGGTCATATGCATTACTAGTGGGGGTTTCCCACGTTTATCTTTACTAATGGGGGCTTCCCATGTTTGTACTGACTAGACTATTTGCAACCATGTGTTCTTCTTAATCCGAGAACAGGAATACGTACAAGGTCACGTAGGATTTACGTGAGTGCCCTTCCCCGAGGACAGTGGTACGTGTGGGGTTTACGTAGGATTTACGTAAGTGTCCTTCCGACCCGGAAGACAATGGTAGGTATTAGTTTACGTAGGTTTTACGTAAGTGTCCTCCCGACCCGGGAGACAATGGTAGATACTAGGTTACGTAGGTTTTACGTAAGTGTCCTGACTATCCTGAGGACGATGGTCTATAGTCTAGCGATAGCGTAAGTACGAGTAGTTATCCATTTCAAATAATCCAACCCGATTCCCAACCCGAGAATCCCATGCCTTGGCTGTGTGAACTCACCTTGGTTTGCTCGGTATGCTAAGTATGTGCTCGCAAATAATCAATCACGTCCTATAGTATGCACGTATGTGAAATCAGCTCATGTGCGAGTATAATGTGGTAACATCGAGCCAAAAATCATCACGTAGCACATAGCACGTAGTTAAACACATACAACCCATGTAACATAGTTAACTACAGTTAATTAGATCGGTTAATTACTAACAGAAGCAAACAATGTTTAACCCAGATTTCTTACTCGACGAAACACTTCAGTTTCGTCGAGAGTCCCCTCGGCGAAACTAACCCCAGTTTCGTCGTTTGATTACTTGACGAATCAAACCCTGATTCGTCGTATATCAGATTCGTCCCAAACTTAGATTCGTCATTAAGCAGTTACGTGATACATCAGTTACGTCATAACACCACCAAACCCTAATAATCACCTATAGCCGACAAGTGCAGCTTGTTTTCAAGCTGCTGTTTGACCGAACATCAACTTATTACAATTCCAATGAACCGAGTTAGTGGATCTGACACAACTGACTTTACTATGCACAATTAAAATTCCAATTCGTGGAGCCCTTCATGTGATAATATGACAACCAAAATTGAATGTAATATAATGATTGGGCCAATTTAAGGTCTAATTACATGCACTGATGCACACTAAATTCGATGCACACTCACATGCACATGATTACATGAAAACCATTGGACCTCACCTAGCACTACATACGAATCGGTTCAATCACATGCATTATAATCATTGAGATATTCATGAAACCCTAAATATTCATCATGAGATCGTGACTTTCTAGAACGAATCCATCAATCAAAACAACAGCAAAGGCATACATTCACAGCCGTTTCAACAATCAAGTAAATACGCAAATATGTATTAAACTATCAAACTAACCGAGGTATCGAAGATGATGGTTTTGATCGCTAGAGAGAGAGCTTGGGAAAACACAGGGCTGCCGTCACACACAAGAGGGTTCTAGGGTTTCAGTTTGCTAAGGTGTGGCGAATGAGGAGGTTCCGTATCACTTATACACGCATACAAGTTCTGGGCCCTTAATGGGCTTTCGGCGAATCTGGGCTTGGCGAAACACACTGTTTCGTCGGAACTGGTTATGGCGAAACACTCTTGTGTTTCATCGGGTTCTTTTATAGTTTAACAGTTTAAGTTTCTCAAACAGTATACATGCTATACAATCAAACACATAATCATGCAAACACAATGCATTTATCATATCACAACTATACAGTTACAAGTCAGTCAAGTCAATCAACCAAACAGTCAAAGTCAACGTGCATTAAATGCGAATGTGAAAGTCGGAAACTCGAGTTGTCACATTATCCCCAACTTGAAAGAAATTTCGTCCCGAAATTTAGCATGCGGTTACTGAGGAAAGCTAATGGTGTGACGTTGTTTACCTGTATTGTATCGCGGCTCCCCGAGCAGTTTGCGAAGATTACTGGTTTTCTTGGGGTGTCACATTATCCCCCCGTTGATTTGGAATTTCGTCCCGAAATTCAGTAGTAGCTTCAGTCTCAGTAGTAGTTGCATTGGTTTCGAATAACTGGGGATACTTGAGTTTTATCTGATCTTCACGCTCCCAGGTGAACTCTGGGCCATGACGGGAGTTCCATCGAACTCGAACAAGAGGGATTCTCGTGTTCTTGAGGACCTTAACATCCCGGTCCATGATTTCAACAGGTTCCTCGACGAAGTGCAACCGCTCGTCGATAGTGAGTTCCTTCAAGGGAACTATGTGGGTCTCATCTGACATACACCTCTTCAGATTCGACACGTGAAAGACGTTGTGAACTACACTGAGTTCAGCCGGTAAGTTCAATCTGTAGGCTACCCTGCCTATCTTCTTAATAACTTCGAAAGGTCCAACGTATCGTGGATTAAGTTTGCCGCGTTTGCCAAAACGAACAACACCCTTCCAGGGTGAGACTTTGGGTAGTGCTCGGTCCCCAACCTGGAACTCGAGTAGTTTTCTGTCTTTATCTGCGTATGCTTTCTGACGGTCACGAGCTGCCGCCATGCGTTGTCGTATCTTGAACAATCTTTTCTGTAGTATCAACTACCATTTCTGGACCTGTGATCTGACTGTCACCCACCTCTGCCCAACAAAGAGGTGACCGGCATTTACGCCCGTACAATGCCTCGAATGGAGCAGCTTTAATGCTGGTGTGGTAGCTGTTGTTGTATGAAAATTCCACAAGTGGCAGATGTTTTTCCCAACCATTGCCAAAGTCGATTACGCATGCCCGAAGCATGTCTTCTAGAGTTTGAATAGTGCGCTCAGACTGCCCATCCGTCTGAGGATGATAAGCTGTGCTCATGTCTAAACGAGAACCAAAAGGTTTATGCATTGCTTGCCACAGTTCTGAAGTAAGACGTCCGTCACGATCAGAGATAATAGAGGTTGGCACCCCGTGCCTCGAAACCACTTCTTTCAAGTAGATGTCTGCTAAGGTAGAGAACTTGTCTGTTTCTTTAATGGCCAAGAAGTGTGCAGACTTTGTGAGTCGATCCACGATCACCCAGATAGTATCATTTCCGCGCTGAGATCTAGGTAAGCCAGTAACAAAATCCATGGAAATTTGTTCCCATTTCCATTGTGGTATCTCAGGTTGTTGGAGTGGTCCTGACGGTTTCTGATATTCTGCCTTGACTCTCGCACAAGTCAAGCATTTGCTAACATATGTTGCTATGTGGGCCTTCATGCTAGGCCACCAGTATGTAGTTTTAATATCGTGGTACGTTTTATTCGAACCTGGATGTACCGAGTAGCGAGACTTATGAGCTTCATCCATTACGAGCTCGCGTAAGTTTCCATAGAGTGGGACCCAAATGCGTCCTGTGATGTAGTAAGCACCATCTTCCTTCTGTTCTAAGCGTTGCCTTGAGCCGCGTAGGGCTTCAGCCCTGACATTTTCTGGTTTCAATGCTTCTACCTGAGCATCTCGTATCTGAGAAGGAAGACTAGACTGAATAGTGAGCTGTAGAGCTCGCACGCGCTTAGGTACGGTGTCCTTTCGACTGAGGGCGTCAGCCACCACATTGGCTTTGCCTGGATGGTACTTTATAGCACATTCGTAATCGTTCAGCAATTCGACCCATCGTCGTTGTCGCATGTTCAGTTCCTTCTGTTTGAATATATGTTCGAGGCTTCTGTGGTCAGTGTAGATATCACATTTGGTACCGTACAAGTAGTGTCGCCATATCTTAAGTGCAAAGACGACCGCTCCCAGCTCTAGGTCGTGTGTAGTGTAATTCCGTTCGTGAATCTTAAGTTGGCGTGAAGCATAAGCAATAACTTTATCCCGTTGCATCAGTACACAACCAAGACCCTGAATTGATGCATCACAGTAGACGACAAAATCATCGGTGCCTTCAGGCAATGAGAGGATAGGTGCGCTGCAAAGTCTATCCTTTAAGTATTGAAACGCTGTTTCTTGTGTATTACCCCAACGGTAAACAACACCTTTCTGTGTCAGTAATGTAAGTGGCTGTGCGATCTTTGAGAAGTCTTTGATGAACCGTCTGTAATAACCCGCCAAACCCAAGAATTGGCGTATTTCTGTTGGTGTACGAGGCGCAGGCCAGTTCTTAATCGAATCTACCTTGGATGGATCAACATGAATCCCATCCCTGTTCACCACATGGCCTAGAAAGTGGACTTCACGAAGCCAGA
This sequence comes from Helianthus tuberosus, assembly GCA_030545235.1. Taxonomy (NCBI): domain Eukaryota; kingdom Viridiplantae; phylum Streptophyta; class Magnoliopsida; order Asterales; family Asteraceae; genus Helianthus; species Helianthus tuberosus. The sequence continues at coordinate 20,264,347 of CM060436.1, read as the reverse complement.
AGTCACATTTTGAAAACTTAGCGTATAGCTGTTCCGTTCGAAGAAGTTCTAAAATAAGTCGTAAGTGCTGCTCGTGTTCCTCCTGACTCTTCGAATAGATCAGGATGTCGTCGATGAAAACAATGACGAACTTGTCAAGATAAGGTTTGCACACCCTGTTCATAAGATCCATGGAAACCGCAGGCGCGTTCGTTAGCCCGAATGGCATGACCAGAAACTCGTAATGGCCATAGCGTGTTCTGAATGCTGTTTTGGAGACGTCCTCCTCCTGGACTCTCAGTTGGTGATACCCTGACCTCAAATCAATCTTCGAGTAATAGCTCGACCCTTGCAACTGGTCGAATAGGTCGTCGATGCGTGGAAGAGGATAGCGATTCTTCACAGTCACCTTGTTCAGTTCGCTGTAGTCTATACACATGCGGAAGGTACCGTCCTTCTTCTTTACAAATAGTACTGGAGCTCCCCAAGGCGAAGAGCTAGGACGTATGAAACCCTTTTCCAAGAGTTCTTGCATTTGCTTAGATAGTTCTTCCAGTTCAGTTGGAGCTAAGCGATAAGGTGCTCGAGCTATGGGTGCTGCTCCTGGAGCTTGTTACTATGAGTTACCAAAGGTTCTTAACCAGCACGAGGAATGCGGATGATCTTTTCTTTGCAAAGAGTCTCTGCTCGATGTTGAGGTAGCCAATCCATACCAATATCGATGTCGAAACCATCACAACGTTGGGGTCATTCCTAGTATCACCCTGACCAATCACGAACACTCGACCCCTGGCACCATTGCCGTCGTTATTACCCCCGTTGTTGTCTTCCCTAGTTCCCGTTTCCTTGGTTGTGGTTCTGATTCTGGTTCTGGTTCAACCGTGGGCAGTGTCTCTTGAAGTGACATTCAGCACCACACTGATAACATCCCTTGTTACCCTGCTATTGTTGCTGATTCTATAGATCTTGTGTCTGTTGTTGTTGGTTCTGGCTCGCAGGACGTGAGTTTCTACCATCTTTGGCTCCATGACCAAGCTTGTCGCATCACTGACAATGATTTCGGTTGCACTGCCCGCTGTGGTGCAAGTTACATCGTTTGCACTTAGGGTGGTTTCCCCTGTATCCACCCTGCCCGTGACTACTAAAAGGTTGCTGACCAGGACTTTGGTTGTCATCGATCTTTCACTGATGTGCCTGGGACGGAATCGTAGTCGAACCCTTGCTAGAGGTTCCATCCCACTTTCATTTGTTGTCACTGGGAATAGCAGAAGTAGTAGTGGTAGTACCAATACGTCTAGGCAGCTTGTTCTGTTCCACTGCCTGGTCTGTGGGACGATGAGCAAGATGAGTAACATCTTGAGTAGTAGTAAGATTAGCAGTCATCACATGGCTTTGAATTTCTGGTACTAAGCCCTTGAGGTACAGCTCAATGCTCTTGATGGGAGGATCCACCATAGTTGGACACAAAATTGCCAGTTTGTTGGATCGCTTCGTGTACGCTTCTATCTCTGACCCCGTCATCTTCATGTTAAAGGACTCCACTTCCAACTTGTGGATGGCATCATAACTACTGTATTCACGTTTGATCAGTTCCTTAAAATCATTCCATGGGGTGGCATTAGCAGCCGCCAGCCCCAGCATCGTAACTTGCGCGTTCCACCAAGTTAACGCAGTGCCTTCGAGAGTATCAGTGGCATATTTCACCTTACGAGCCTCAGGTCATTCGCACATTCGAAGACCGATTCGAGTTCCTCGAACTAATGGAGGAGTCCAACAGCTCCTTCAGTGTCGCTAAAAGTAGTAGGACGACAGTCTATAAAAAGTCTTGTATGTGCATACAGGTGGCTGAGTGTGTTGACTTGTCGTGTGCATAAGAGTAATCAAAATTAAGCACAAGTGTTGAGTTACGAGAGTAGGATCTAAAGATCCTAGAGTAAGTGGTGATGGCAGGTTACACCTCCTGCCTGGGCAGCTGCGAGTGCTGCAGTAACTTGTTCAGTGATCGAAGCCGCCAACTGGGCTTGAGTTAGGTTAGCGCGTCCACTCATGATCTTGATATCAAGGAGAACATGAGTGAGAGAGGTTTGCGAAAGTGCAATGTCAGTAGAGAGTGAGCACACAAGTGTTCTCTAGCAGTAACGAATAGTAGGCAATGTAATCTAAGCATACCGCGAGCAAAGTTCTATGTAATTCTAGCATGTAGGCAATAAACATAAACCTTATTACCTAGGATGTTGAGTCTTGCACGTGGAGCGAGGCGTCGTTGTGGATCGTTGAGCACTGTTCTGGTTATAGTCTGGTTTTAACAAAATCGTTTCCCCCTTATTAAAACCGAGTTCTCTATAACCAATGGCTCTGATACCAATCTGTCACACCCCCAAAATCCACACGCGGAGTATCACCGCTTGGAGGCGTGACTGACCAGGATCAAGCCACCAATCATATCAAACATAATGAGTATCAAATGTCATTTAAACCAAACGATATGAAAGGTGTTCAAACAAAACATGTTAAGTGTATAGCGGAAGCATAAAAATGTAAACCCAATGTAAGTAATAAGTTCAATGTTTAATGTTTCAATATAAGATCCACAATCCGTGCCCACAACGACCGCATCTCCCGTGCAAGCTCCAAATGTACCTAAGGTCCTGCAAGGCATGCAACAGAGAGTCAACAACTAGTTGAGCGAGTTCACAGTTAATAGTTCGTTATAACAAATCATATGTGCATTTGGTGGGGGCTTCCCATGTAAATACGTACTAATGGTGGGGGTTTCCCATGGTCATATGCATTACTAGTGGGGGTTTCCCACGTTTATCTTTACTAATGGGGGATTCCCATGTTTGTACTTACTAGACTATTTGCAACCATGTGTTCTTCTTAATCCGAGAACAGGAATACGTACAAGGTCACGTAGGATTTACGTGAGTGCCCTTCCCCGAGGACAGTGGTACGTGTGGGGTTTACGTAGGATTTACGTAAGTGTCCTTCCGACCCGGAAGACAATGGTAGGTATTAGTTTACGTAGGTTTTACGTAAGTGTCCTCCCGACCCGGGAGACAATGGTAGATACTAGGTTACGTAGGTTTTACGTAAGTGTCCTGACTATCCTGAGGACGATGGTCTATAGTCTAGCGATAGCGTAAGTACGAGTAGTTATCCATTTCAAATAATCCAACCCGATTCCCAACCCGAGAATCCCATGCCTTGGCTGTGTGAACTCACCTTGGTTTGCTCGGTATGCTAAGTATGTGCTCGCAAATAATCAATCACGTCCTATAGTATGCACGTATGTGAAATCAGTTCATGTGCGAGTATAATGTGGTAACATCGAGCCAAAAATCATCACGTAGCACATAGCACGTAGTTAAACACATACAACCCATGTAACATAGTTAACTACAGTTAATTAGATCGGTTAATTACTAACAGAAGCAAACAATGTTTAACCCAGATTTCTTACTCGACGAAACACTTCACTTTCGTCGAGAGTCCCCTCGGCGAAACTAACCCCAGTTTCGTCGTTTGATTACTTGACGAATCAAACCCTGATTCGTCGTATATCAGATTCGTCCCAAACTTAGATTCGTCATTAAGCAGTTACGTGATACATCAGTTACGTCATAACACCACCAAACCCTAATAATCACCTATAGCCGACAAGTGCAGCTTGTTTTCAAGCTGCTGTTTGACCGAACATCAACTTATTACAATTCCAATGAACCGAGTTAGTGGATCTGACACAACTGACTTTACTATGCACAATTAAAATTCCAATTCGTGGAGCCCTTCATGTGATAATATGACAACCAAAATTGAATGTAATATAATGATTGGGCCAATTTAAGGTCTAATTACATGCACTGATGCACACTAAATTCGATGCACACTCACATGCACATGATTACATGAAAACCATTGGACCTCACCTAGCACTACATACGAATCGGTTCAATCACATGCATTATAATCATTGAGATATTCATGAAACCCTAAATATTCATCATGAGATCGTGACTTTCTAGAACGAATCCATCAATCAAAACAACAGCAAAGGCATACATTCACAGCCGTTTCAACAATCAAGTAAATACGCAAATATGTATTAAACTATCAAACTAACCGAGGTATCGAAGATGATGGTTTTGATCGCTAGAGAGAGAGCTTGGGAAAACACAGGGCTGCCGTCACACACAAGAGGGTTCTAGGGTTTCAGTTTGCTAAGGTGTGGCGAATGAGGAGGTTCCGTATCACTTATACACGCATACAAGTTCTGGGCCCTTAATGGGCTTTCGGCGAATCTGGGCTTGGCGAAACACACTGTTTCGTCGGAACTGGTTATGGCGAAACACTCTTGTGTTTCATCGGGTTCTTTTATAGTTTAACAGTTTAAGTTTCTCAAACAGTATACATGCTATACAATCAAACACATAATCATGCAAACACAATGCATTTATCATATCACAACTATACAGTTACAAGTCAGTCAAGTCAATCAACCAAACAGTCAAAGTCAACGTGCATTAAATGCGAATGTGAAAGTCGGAAACTCGAGTTGCCACATTTACCTCTTAATGAGGCTCTTAATGGTTCAGACCTCTTACTGGTTCATCACTTAATGGTTCAGACTCTTTGTTTCACGAGCAGATGTCTGAATGGTTCAGACATTTGCCTCTGAATAGTTAAGATTTATACAGAGTCTGAATGGTTAAGACCTCTAACCTGAATTGGTTAGACATTTGCCTCTGAACGGTTAAGCATTATACATGCTCTTAATGGTTCAGAGCTCTTACTGATTCAGCACTTAATGGTTCAGACCTCTTACTGGTTCAGCACTTAACCATTCAGATGTTGTCAAACAGGCAAATGTCTGAACCGTTAAGAGCTAAACAAACAGCTCTAAAATAGTTATTTTGGTTAAACCACATGAACTAAAATCATAAATTACTAAAAAGATTTATATTTCAGAACTTTAAAAGCATATTTACCTATTAAAGATGTTTTTAAAAGCTAAACAAACAGTCTGTGTTTTTTTTACGAGAGTTATTGAACTTTTATCACACTTTTTATTGTAGTTTTTACCACGTTTTTTTCACTGAAGCTTTCAGTTTTCAAAGTTATTTCTATTGCACTTTGTTTTACTGCATTTTTGAAATCATTTTATAGTTTTATTTTTTTTTATAGATGTGACATTATTGTGAGAAATGTTATAAAATTGTTACCTTGTAAGAATTGAAATCCTTTTATCCGATGCATGTACATGAGAATATTGTGAATTAAATTAGTCAGTTTGTTTTGATCTACGAGTTAAATGGTATATGATCTAAATGTGAAAGTGAAAGTGAAAGTGAAATAAGATAAATAAAAATGGTTGCCGGTTTGTTTCTTGCAACTACATACATGCATATCCATTGCTAGGTCGTTGACAATATTTGATAAACCCAACTGGTTAGTTTTTATAGTTAGAAACACTCATCAATCCATTTTACCTTGTAAAGAATTAGCTTTAGAAAAACAATCTTTTTTTTAATCATAACTAGTGTGATTCGTCGTGCGTTGCGGTGGACATTCGGTCGGTATAGTTTTTAGTGTTTTACTTTGTTACAACAACGCATGTTCAATACCAACACAAGCTATAAAAATCGAAAAATATACGCCGAAGATGATCTCTACACATGTTTTATAACCGCCAAAAACTATAAAAGTGAATAACGTTTCGGATAAAACGGCCAAAAACTATAAAAGTGAATAACGTTGTCGGTTCGGATAATACCAATACCGGTATTGATAACTGTTTCAGTTTGTGATCAGTGGCGAAGCTTGAGATTTCCGATGGGGGGTCGAAAACGTATATGCAAAAAAAACTATAGAACCGGGGGGTCGAAAACGTATATACCCAAAAAATTCTATACGAAAGCTACATACATAACACTACTGAGCGAAAAGTTCAGGGAGTCGGGCGCCCCCGGCCCCTTCTAACCTTCGCCCCTGTTTGTGATGATACCGAACGTTATCGATTCGGTTCACAGAACATTTAACTATATTTTTAAATAGGGTAAATTACACTTTTCGTCCTTTATGTTTGTATTGGATTGCAACGGATACCCTTTAACTTTAATAATTACAGTCATAGTCCTTTATTTGCTAAAACCATTACACCATAAGTCCTTTAACACTAATCTAGTTAAAATTTTCAGTTAATTATAATATGTAACTTGCACATAAGGGTATGTTAGTAATTTTAATAATATATTTAACAAATAAAACAATAAACATATTACTCAAAAATAGAAAAATACAAATTATCTGAATATCTCTCTATCAACCATAACACTTGCAATAAATCCCACCTTCATCCCTGATGTTGTCTTAGATTCAACACCTTTTGCGTCAAGCTCATAAGCCAGACATCTTCAAGAATGTAAATGAGATTCAACACTTTTTTGAGCATCAACACAATAACCTTCCTGTCATCTTCTAGAAAAATATCCCATCCATGGTTCATATATGAGATTAGCTAAACCCCTTTCTTGAATTACATCTTTTTCCCTTTTTTTCAAGTCCGATTAGGTAAGCCCTTTCACATGGTTCAATTAATTAGCTGAGATTAGGGCTTCAGATCTAAAGTGATAAACATAATCGAAGTCGGTAATGGTGGTGGTGCGTAGTGGTGTGGATTCAGATCTGCAAGTTTTAAACAAAATCGAAGTCGGTAATGGTGGTGGTGGTAGTGGCGCCGGTAACGGTTGTGGTGTGTAGTGGCTTCGGTAATCGTGGTGGTGGTGGTGTGTAACGGCGACGTTAATGGTGGTGGTGTGTGGTGGATGGTGTTTTCAGATTCAGGGAGAGAGAAGGGAAGGGGCTGCTGGCATTTTAGATTTAGAGAAAATGTTTTTGGTAGTGTGCTTTGGGGTTTGAAATAGCAGAACAGAGAAGTGGATTTGGTTGGGGAAGAAAGGTCTAGTGAGAGTGTGTGTTAAGAGAGAGATTATGTATATATTTTAGTTTTTTTTATTAAACTATTTTTATTTAAACTGTTAAAAAGACTAAACTACCCTTATGTAATAGGATTTAACTGAAAATTTTAACCAGGTTAGTGTCAAAGGACCTAAAGTGTAATGGTTTTAACAAAGAAAGGACAGTGACTGTAATTATTAAAGTTAAAGGGTATCCTTTGCAATCCAATACAAACATAAAGGACGAAAAGTGTAATTTACCCTTTTAAATAACAAAAAGAGTAAATCACGTCAATTTAAAAAAAATCAACTTTTATCGAAACGTAAATAAAAGTAAGCACGTTGCAACGGTATATTGGAAAAAGAGTTAATAGCCAAAATGGTCCCTGAGGTTTGCTCACTTTTGCCACTTTAGTCCAAAATCCAAATTTTTTACATCTGGGTCCCTGAGGTTTGCATTTTGTTGCCATTTTGGTCCAAATCTCAAATCAGGTCAGATTTTTGTCCTTTTCCTCAGGGGTATTTTAGTCATTTTAAGTATTAATATACCCAAACACCCCTAAAATCACTCTGCACACACACACACACACACACACACACACACACACTCTCCCTCTCCAAACACCCTTCTTCATCTTTTCTCTCTCTCATCTCTGTCGAACACCACCACCACCACCGCACCGCCACCACCACCACCACCATCACCACAGCACCTCCACCACCGCAACCATCTCTGTCTCTCTCTCTCTTCTCCCTCTCTCTCTTCCGCAACCACCACAACCAACCACCACAAATCAAAAGAAACCCTAAAATTCTCTAATCAGCCGCCACTAATCGGCTATTGATGATTATCTCCAACTATTTAATGAAAGGAGAACACCACAACACTTCCAACAGTTTAAACTTTCAATAACACAATCAAATCAGGAAAACTTCACCGGTCTTCTTCATCAATCATGGCTTCAATGGCTTAGGATCACCACCAACACTTCCCACCGGCAATATCCATCACATCTGCACCACCACCTCATCCCCCCACCGACCTTCTCTCCACCACCACCGCAACCACCACTTTAATCCTCCGCCGTCGTTCTTCTCTCTCCACCAACCACCGCTTTCACCGACCTCACATCCACCCCATCCTCCACCATACCTACCCATTGTCGTTCCCCATTTAATCAGATCTGAATAGGGGTGTTAGAGACGATGATGGTTTCTAGTGTCTTTGATCATCGACGCCTAAGGGGTTTGAATTCAGATGCAGCAACAGACGATGGTGGATGGACTGTGGTTGGTGGAGTTTCTTATCTTGTGGTGGTTGGTTGTGGTGGTTGCGGAAGAGAGAGAGGGAGAAAAGAGAGAGACATAGATGGTTGCGGTGGTGGAGGTGCTGTGGCGATGGTGGTGGTGGCGGTGCGGTGGTGGTGGTGGTGTTCGACAGAGATGAGAGAGGGAGAAGAGAAAGAAGGGTGTTTGGAGAGAGAGAGAGAGAGAGAGAGAGAGAGTGTGTGTGTGTGTGTGTAGAGTGATTTTAGGGGTGTTTGGGTATATTAATACTTAAAATGACTAAAATACCCCTGAGGAAAAGGACAAAAATCTGACCTGATTTGAGATTTGGACCAAAATGGCAACAAAATGCAAACTTCAAGGACCCAGATGTAAAAATTTGGATTTTGGACTAAACTGGCAAAAGTAAGCAAACCTCAGGGACCATTTTGGCTATTAACTCTTGGAAAAATTATAAAGCATTTAACTATATTATTAAAAGAATGAAAAGAGTCAATTGCGTCAATTTATTTAAAAAAAGCTAAATCGTGAGACAACTTTGATGACTTATATGTTTGTGTTTTGATCACTTGTGTATAGTAATTCACAACTCGGTTTTGAGTAAAATTTATATGGAGACGTAGATAAACATAGGAACATTGTAACGGCATAGTCAAATATACGGAAAATATCGTATCTTAAAAATTATAAAAAATAAAATATGCTGAAAAGTTATTATGATAATAAAATATAGTTAAATATTGATATCGTTGAACTTTCTAATTATAATTATATATATTAAGTTTTAATTTTTTAAATTGAAAAAACATAGAAACTAAAAGAGAGACAATTATCAAAATAAAAAGGGTTATTGGATTTAATCACCTCCAACTATTGGCTATTGGCCGCTGCCACCCTCAATTATCACTTTGACGCCTGTCACCCCCAACTTAACACTTAGTGTGTTCTGTCACCACGTCGTTAACTGGTCACTAACTTTTAATGTTGTTTTTATACTTTTGGGAGTGTCATAGGGATCTTAGGAAGGTTTTAGGGATCTTTGGACACCCTCAAAAGTATAATAACAAGCTCAAAAGTTAGTGATCAGTTAACGGCGTGGTGACAGAACAAAGTAAGTGTTAAGTTGGGGGTGGCGGACGTCAAAGTAATAGTTGGGGGTGGCAGCGGCTAATAGCCAATAGTTAGGGGTGTAAAATCCAATAACCCAAATAAAAAACCCACAAAATGTTATGGTCAAAAACAAAAATATCAAAAGTATTAAATATTAAGTTTTCATTTTAAATTAAAAAACATAGAAACTAAAAGTGAGATTATTGTCAAAATTAAAAATCCACAAAAAAAATTGTGGTCAAAAACAAAAATATTAACACTTCTTTGTAGCTAAGAAGATGTTATTTAATATATATAATAATAATAATAATTTGAAAGTCAACACCTCTTCTAATGAGTTTTTCTATTTTGTCTACAACCATATTTCCAGCTTTGGAAGACGAGTAATGTCACAACTAGGGATGTCAAAAACTTTGAACTAACAAAAATACCTGAAACATCAGAAATGAGTATTCTTAGACTGATAGAAAACTTTTGTGTTTTCGGACACGAGTATGATATTAAAAGTGTTACATGACTCCTTAACCCTAATCATAACAATTTTTTTTGGTATGCTATGAATTATGAAATATGAACTTGTCTTTAATTTTTTTTTTATCATGAAATATACATATTGAGAAACGTTTTATGATTATATATATGTAATTTATCATGTATTAATTGTTAAAATCATAAAATTATATAAAAACTAGAATGGTAAGAAAAATATGTACATGTAAATCCTAACAAATACTTTTAATAAACTAACGGGTATACTCGATGGCCGATATCTACAGACATGCCCAATACTTGAGAGTAATTTCTCGACGGATTTTGAGCTAGATACGAAGGGTGGTTTTACAATCAGATATGAGATTGATATTACCAACACTTGTCTCATACTTTCATTTTCATCTGGTGGACCCATGATTTATTTGTTGAAGGGCAATATGGGCGAACAGAGACTTTAGCCGAACTTTTAAGATAGGCGATCAAGATTTTTACCTACAAATTACACTAATTTTTTTAAGAACAACCGCCCCATAACTACATATAGGTCTGCCTCTACACTAATCCCTAATCCTAAAACAACCTCAAGACTAATTAATTCCCTTCATCATACTTTACAAAGCTTCAATACAAATTGAATCTATGTAGCAACATTCATAGGTTTCTTATCTAATACAATCAATAAATCATATGCTACTAGGCGTTGCCCCTTGGACGTTAAGATGAGCATTTGGTACTGGGTAACGGTACCGTATCGATCATTTTCAGTATGAGTACTCATTTTCCCGTTTTTGGGCCGGTACGATACGGTACCATACCGAATCGTACTAGTTATTTTCAATATCGGTGCCCGTTTTCTCCGTTTATTCCATACTAGTACCTATTCAGTACCAGTCCGGTACCATGTTCACACCACTTGGAGCTATCACATGTGGGACCCTGCTACTAGGGGCATTGCCCCCAAACCCGTTATTATGCGGGATTGAAACCATAAGATTCTCAAACAAGTGTGCACCCCAAACTTCCCACCGATTTGATCTATAATTATAATTTCTCATTTGGTCACTAAGTAAATCCAATCACACAAAATAGCTTGATGACACTAAAATCATCAACATGTATCTTATCGATACTCACCGAATTTCCTCTGCACCACGCAAACTTGCGCTACCACCTATGTTGGAAATCATGCTTTCTTCAACTTAATCAAACTATAGATTCAAAAAAAAAAAAAAAAAAAAAAAAAAAAAAAAAAAAAAAAACTCTTTGAGTAAATTGAAGGTACATAAACCTAAACGTATAATTTTTATTTTTACTAAAAGAACAAGTAACATACTTCTATAAGGAAAGCAAATAAAGTAAAACTATTATAAATTCTAAATCTTTCTAGTAAAATAAAATATAAATAAATATAAACCATTTAAATTATCTAACTTTTGGGTATTAATAAGATTACTTCCAAAAAGCTAGTTATTATTATATAGATGATGTTAGATTTTCCTGCTTTAAATGAAATATATAATATACCTACTTAGAGCATATGTAATGGGGCTTTATAAGGGCATGAAAGATTTTGATAATGCCCTTACACCATTACTCATGGGCATTATAGGGGCATGAAGAGTGAGGGGCATTTCTAGAATAATGCCCAATAAGAATGAAAAATAAGGAAACTAATAAATAAAAGGGTATTAGAAAGTCTTAACCATTACATGAAACATTATGATGGTGATGTGGCAAAAAATGCATCTTAAGGGGCATTAACCATTACCCATGGTCTTACTTTATATGTATCGTATCAACTATTATTGAGTAAGCTGCCAAAATGGTCACTTTACTCCAAAACTCAAACCTTTTGAATCTGGATCCCTGTGTTTTCAATTTTGTTGCCATTTTAATCCAAAATCAAAATCAGGTCAGATTTTTCAGTTAACATCCAGTTTTTTTTTTTTTAATCTTTTTCCTCTCTTTTAATGAAGGGCAAAATGGTCTTTTAACATTTTATTATAACAAATTTAAAAAATCTGACCATTTTGCCCTTCATTAAAATGAAGGAAAAAGAAAAACAAGTTGGATGTTAACTGAAAAATCTAATCAACTTTTGAATGAAAAAGACAATAAAATTGAAAGAGTAAATTGCTAAAATCGTCCCTGAGGTTTGGGTATATTTGCCATTTTCATTTAAAACAAGTTTTTTGTACCATATAGTCCTTCACTTTTGGGATTTTTTGCCATTTTCATCCAAACGTTGGATGAAAATGGCAAAAAATCCCAAAAGTGGAGTGCTATATGGTACAAAAAAAGTTGTTTTGGATAAAAATGACAAACATGCCCAAACCTCAGGGACGATTTTAGCAATTTACTCAAATTGAAACCACTAGACCCAGATTCAAAAGGTTTGAGTTTTGGATTAAAATGATAAAAGTGACAAACCTTATGGACTATTTTGGCACTTTACTCACTATTATTTTTTCATAAAAGATATGATTTAAGACACTAATTTTGTTTTTTCATAAAAGATACCATTTAAGACACAATAAAATATAGAATCGAGCTAAAATGCCTCGAAACTTGTTAAGAATCACTTATTGGTGCCGATCATCTCTCCACTACTTGCCGATAAATATGCAAGGATGGTGGGAATCAATTCAACTTATCAATTTCTTTTTCAAATAATTATTCCAAATCTACAATCTATTTTGATCATTCAATGTTATTTTAATTATTCTAATACACAAGTGATGATGCACTTGTAGGTCACCAAGATCCATTTTGCAAGGATGGTGGACTAGATTTTGCATCAACATATTTTAGAGAAAAAGCCAAAGCAATATATAAACAAAATCTAAATACGAATTTATAATTTTTAAATGTAAGTTATTTCATAAATATTTTGTTCTAAAAAGTCCATTAGGCTGACTGAATAATTTTTATACCTAGATGTTTTGTTATATATATACTGACTTGACCGTCAAAAAATGGTCCTTGAGACTACATCCTTATGACATCTTCTGATGAGTTTTCTATGCATCTACAACCATATCCTAAGATCGGAAAGAAGAGAAACAACCAAAAAATAATAATAATAATAATAATAATAATAATAATAATAATAATAATAATAATAATAATAAGACCATATGTAGTGGGGCGTTTTTTTTTTTAAAAATTCAAAAAAAAACGCCCAAAAACGCCTCCCCTCCCATTAGTTACATAGGGCGTTATTTGGCAACTTTTTTGAAAAAATTGGACTCTAGCGTTTTATTTAAAACGCTCAAACAAACAATTCGCAAGGCCAATGGGAGTGGTCCAAGGTTTGACTAGCCAATCACTTTTCCCCACATGCTCTGACAACTTTTGAATAATGCCCCATATTTCGTGTGTGTGTCTTCAACATAGGGGTGAAATATGTAGTGTATGTTTCGTGTACATGTTTCATGTCCCACTTGCATGGGCGTTATTGGAATAATGCCCCACTACACCACTTTTGCAATAATGCCCCATGCTGACTGGGATGACACGTGTCGAATAATGCCCCATGGTGAGGGCATTATTTTGTTCCACCAGTACACATGGTCTAATAATCTTATTCATCACACTCGTGTAGAGATACGCGTCCAATAATCTTTAAAACAACCATTATAGTTTCCTTATTCCAATACAATCATATCCACAATTGTCCTTTTAGTTAGATACTCAAAATAGTAATAAATTAAATAATTAATCATTCTAGTGATCATATTTCCTATCCTATCAATTGACATATTCAAGTAAAATCATTAAAATAAATTTGAATTCTCCAACAAATCTAAAGTCGCATTGCTTATAATTTTTTCCACGTTAGCATACAGTCAGATTCATAATTATCTTCTTTTTTTTCTTAAAGTAAACTAATTAAAATAAATTCAATTTAATTTTCATTAAACCTAAATTTTGCATAACAAGGTGACAGCCAACAAGGCTACCGGACGTGTGGGCAAGATCTTTCAGTCCTCGGCCAATACAAAAAGATATTGTCAGCTTATTTTTCAAAACCAGTCCTCCAACTTTTACATTACTACAACTATGGTCCCTCAACTAGTAGAAAAGTCTCTTGATTTCAACTTCCGTTGGAGATTCGTGGACCCAACACACACAACTCAGTATATATATCCATATATAACCATCTCTTCCTCCATTGTTCTCTTCATCGATCCCATTGCCCACAGTTTGAATAAGTTATTGGGAAATCAATCATATTCATATTCTTGCCACCACCTTACACATATTTTAGGGAAGTATTCAACTGAATTGAAGTTCATATGATCAGTTTTTAGAACAAAAAGATTGCCATTCTCTTGATCGATCTTGCATCACGGTAACTTACTACCCTTAAACTTGAAATTTTGTTCTACTTCTTCCTTGTGATTTTATAAGGTGCTTTTATAGATATACCAGTGATACTATACGATGAGTCGATGACGTTAGGCTGTTAGCATACAGGCATATGGTAAGGCGAAAATCGTCACACACGGGCCATAAAATTGTACAGCCTGTATAAAAACACTATGACATGTATGATGTACTAGTGTAACATGTTATATGGCCCATATTATGTGTTAATGGTGTCTGGATAGCGTGTCAGTACCCAATTTTATACGTGTTTGTTTATTGTGTTCTTTATTTTTGTGAGCTTTCCGGATTGAGGATTGATCATTGATGGTTTGAATCGTTTGATTCTCTAGGTTAAAGAAAAGGCGGGACAATGAGTGGATCTGTGCTTGTGGCGATTGCTGCCTCCGTTGGCAACATGATTCAGGGATGGGATAACGCCTGTATTGCTGGTAAAGTTTTTAGGCTGTTGATATTAGTACGTACCAGAAGTGATATGGGCCGTATAGCAAGGCGAGGCCACCAATATGGCTTGGATCACTTTTTTCGCCCATTAATACGACCTGTATCGCTTGTGGGGTGGTGTACATCTATGAGGACCCATTTTTTAAAAGAGCAATGTTAAGTACATACACCAGCCCTCATAAAGACCGTAGGTGAATATGCGTCATATGGGCCGTATGAGAGGGCTAAGATTGTTACACGACCCGTATCAGAGAGTGTTCGCCCACATCATACGGCCCGTATGAAGTTACGACCTGAGAAAGTAATGTGACTGATGTTATAGTGATATGACCCATGCGGCCTGTATGACATTATTTCATCCATCTATACGACATATATGATCCATACGGCCTAGAAGTAGACAGATGGCGCCTATCAGTCAATACTAGCCGTATGGATCATACATGTCGTATAGATGGATGAAATTATCAATAACATCACCCCCACTAAAGTAACATACTTTGAGGATCCATTGCTCACAAAGTGAAATTTTGTTATATGTTCTTGATTCATGATTGATTGTTGTTGTTGTAATGTGATTTAGGTGCTGTTTTATACATAAAGAAAGAATTCAACTTGCAAAGTGAACCAACCATTGAAGGTCTAATTGTTGCTATGTCACTCATTGGTGCCACTTTAGTCACAACTTGCTCGGGTGCTATATCAGACTGGCTCGGCCGACGACCCATGCTCATTATATCATCGGTTCTCTATTTCTTCGGCGGTCTAGTGATGCTATGGTCACCGAATGTTTACATCCTTCTGTTGGGTAGACTATTAGACGGTTTAGGAATCGGGCTTGCAGTCACTCTAGTTCCCGTTTACATATCGGAAACATCACCACCTGAAATCCGGGGTTCACTTAACACTCTACCGCAGTTCATGGGGTCCGGTGGAATGTTTCTTTCATACTGCATGGTTTTTGGTATGTCGTTAATGGAGTCACCTAACTGGAGGCTGATGCTTGGCGTTCTCTCGATTCCATCACTTTTGTACTTCGTTTTTACGATATTTTTCCTGCCCGAATCTCCAAGATGGCTCGTCAGCAAAGGAAGAATGCTCGAAGCGAAAAGTATTTTGCACAGATTACGCGGTCGAGACGATGTTGCAGGCGAGATGGCGTTACTGGTCGAAGGCCTTGGGGTAGGTGGAGAAACATCCATAGAAGAGTACACAATAAGCGGTCCTACACACGACATTGAAGAAGCCGTTAAAATCAACTTGTATGGTCATGACGAAGGTGCATCTTTGATTGCTCGACCGATTGCATCTCGTCAAGGAAGCGCTAATTACCAATATGCCCCTCTTGTGGACCCGCTCGTGACCCTTTTTAGCAGTGTGCATGAAAAGCTTCCGGATGGTGTTGGCAGCAAGGGAAGCGCGTTTTTCCCACATTTCGGGAGCATGTTTAGTGACAATGGAAATCCAGTTAAACCGGAAGATTGGGATGAAGAGAGCGTTGGCGGTAGAGGCGATGATTATCAATCCGATCATGCTGCTGGACATGATTCCGACGATAACTTGCATTCTCCGTTAATTTCCCGCCAAACTACTACTTTCGATAAAGCAACGATTCAACCCGCTTCTCATGAAAGTATTAGAGTTAATAATGAACAGTTGAGCAGCGCGGACATTGGAGGTGGTTGGCAGCTTGCATGGCAATGGTCAACGAAAGATGGTCAACATAAAACGGAAGGCAGGTTCGAAAGAATCTATTTGCACCAAGAGATCGGTGCGGATTTGCCTGCTGACGGTGAGTCCTTTCAGGCTGCAGCTCTGGTTAGCCATCCTGCATTATATTCCAAGGATCTTACGGACCAGCATCCGGTCGGGCCAGCCATGGTTCACCCAGCCAAAGCAACACAAGGTCTGAGCTGGTCTGATCTTTTTGAGCCCGGGGTCAAGCATGCATTGCTTGTTGGGATTGGTCTTCAGATACTTCAACAGGTAACAAAAATTTTAACTTTTTGGCCAACTTTATGTGGGTAAAGTTGATCCGACCCGTTGGTGATATTTTCTTGATTTTTTAACAGTTTTCAGGAATCAGTGGAGTTCTTTACTACACGCCACAGATTCTTGAAGAAGCAGGCGTTGGTGTTCTGTTATCGAATTTCGGCATTAGTTCAACCTCTTCATCGCTTCTCATTAGTAACGTTATAACTTTGTTGATGCTCCCTTGTATTGCTGTGGCCATGAGACTCATGGATATCTCCGGAAGAAGGTAAATACTCACGTTAAACCGATTTTAACTTTTTAAAACCAGAAAAAACCTTCAAAGTTTCAAAAATTTGATTACTGATTACCTTAAATCCAAATCTTTAATCTTTTTGTGTTTTCTTTTGGTCATCAAATACAATGAAATGACAGGTATACCCTTTTTATGTTATTGCAGGGCACTGCTGCTGTCTACGATTCCCGTGTTGATCTTAAGCCTCATAGTTTTGGTCATAGGAGGTTTAGTAAACTTCGGTAGCATTGCAAATGCAGCTATCGCAACAACTAGTGTTATCGTCTACTTTTGTTGTTTCGTTATGGGATTTGGTCCGATTCCAAACATACTATGTTCAGAGATTTTCCCGACCCGAGTTCGTGGGATCTGCATCGCCATTTGTGCCCTCACGTTCTGGATTTGTGACATCATTGTCACCTATTCTCTACCTCTGCTGCTTACTTCTGTTGGTCTGACGGGTGTGTTTGCTTTTTACGCGATTGTATGCATCATATCATGGGTGTTTGTTTTCTTGAAAGTGCCAGAAACGAAAGGAATGCCCCTGGAAGTGATTACCGAGTTCTTCTCAGTTGGTGCTAAACAGGTTGCTGAAGCAAAGAAGAATTGACTCGACGATTTCGGAGTGTGTTTTTGTTAATATTTTATTATGTTTTCGGGTTGGTTGAGGTTTTGTTTATGCTTCAAAACATGGAATTTCGAAATCATTATGTGGTTGAATTTTGTCAATGCTTGTATGGTATAAGTAAACACCAATAACCTATAACAGGTTATCATGCATTTTAAGACATCTTAATTTAATTCAATTATTTGGGCCAGTGTCACTTGTTTATTAGAATGCAAAACCTACTAGCTATTGAAGAGTTGTGAATTTCTAATCATAAGCACGGCAAGTATTTAACACGAAATTCGCGATTTTAAGTTTAGTCTAAATGGGCTCAGTTAGGTTTCGGGTGAAACCCTATGAACATGTTTAGATAATTGGGTCGTGTTCGGGTGGACTTGACGGGTTCGTGAGTTGACCCATTTTTTTTTAAAGAAATATGTTTATTTCATAACTTAAACTGGTTTAGTATTTTATACCAAAACTTAAAAGATAAACAAATGACCATCAAGTTTTATAGTTTTAAGTTTAAACGTAGTTGTTGTGTATGCAATTCTATTTTTTTGTTATAAATCTGTAATTTTAGTGTATTAATATGTAAAACATAAAATAAAATTATGTGGGTTAAGCGAGTCATATACTCATATTCATGTGTCTAACACGATTTTGGGTTCGTGTGGATTCGATGCGCCAACCTGCAAACTAGACCCATCAAACACCCTCTGCTATGATGACCACCCTATTTAAAAAATGCATAATCATCTAAAGTTAAACCTTTAACTACCAGTCACCTAAAGATGATTTCGAGATTATGGACAGTCTTTTGTTAAGAGTATGATTCAGTTACCTGTTTTTACAGCATTAACGACCGAAAGACCAGATTGCTCATCGCTGACTAGAACATAAACTTTTGTGTATGTATACATGGCGATGAACTAAATCTATCGATAAAACAGATACAGAAAGTTACACTAAACTAATGGTGGGAATATACCTGAAATGGGAGAAATAACAGACTCTTGTACAAATTTACCTGAGTTATATGGATCCGCGACCCACACAATCTCGCTCATATTCGGGGACTCCACAAACGCCATTGTAAACTCTCCCACCCTTTCTACCTTGCCCCTTTTCCCGGCTCGTAGCACCAAACGATTGCTTCGACTGTAAGAGAATATGCCATTTGACAAATGCACAATGTCTCCGGGTTTAAATGCGTCGCACTCTTCATTCCATAGTTGAAAATGAACTGATGCAGACTCGTCTGCAACCAATGCCAAACATGTCTTGTTTTGACCACCTCCTTCTGACGTTATAGTCCCTTTCTCCAAAATTATGAACCGTGCGTTTATGTTGTTTCTTGCTGATGGCGCGATGTCTTTCAAAGAAAGCATATTTGATACTACCAACAAGCCAAGAAACTGTTTCTAGTTAGCTGAATATCTTAAAACTTCATCCTAGAGATGGTTGTTAATCCATTGAAACATTATTAGTTAGCTATGTAATAATAAGTCTAGGTGTATCTTGGTTAGATATTGTGTAACTTTCAACATATCATACTGACCAATATTGTCCTATTTTCAGCTCACTATATTCGTTCAGGCCGTCTCTAAGATGCCCTATACGACCAGTAAAAATAGGCACTTAAAATAGAAACTTATATATGTATATAAACATAATTCACTAGCTCGGCTCGAAGTCTATCCGAGTCGAACACTCAAAGCGACCGGACTACTTAAAAGCTCAAATGGCCAAATTAATATAGATATATGTATAAATTTTAATAAAATAGGGCCTACAGAGGGGAATACTTAAAGTATCAAACCAATGAGATTTTTTTGCCGAACCCCAGTACTGTACCAAACCAATATCGTCCGAACACCATCGGTATCCGTGCCAGTTTTCGTTCGAAGCACACAATTTTAAGGAAGAACATACCATCTTTAAATATCCAAATACATCGGATAAACATTCATAGCTCACAAACACGTTTGTTACACAAATACAAAAGCAATGCTCAAATAAGTTGAATAGAAACAGAGTTACCTGTATCTGCAGATGACGGATTGCCACTAGGGTTTGGAACAAGACTCCAACTTTCACTTTATTTAGGGTTCAACAATGATTTATATTTTGTGCACATGCTTGTACAGTACAACCTCTTTAAGCATTCAGGGTCAGTCAGTCAAGTCTTTTAGGACGACCCGGGTGAAACGTTGACCGGGAAGATTCTTATGATCTCAGTCGAAGCAAAATAATCAAAATTCGAAACCCTTAATTCCCAATTTGCAACAGAGATCAAAAACTTCACTTCATATGTTGATCTAACGCTTTTGATCCAACCCTAAATCAAGAAAATGGGAAGATGGTCTTGTGATTTCAGATATCTTCTCATACTCGTTGCAGTTGCATTTATTTATACACAGGTTGGTGATCGATCTTTCTTCCAGTTTGAGTGAATTTGTTGTGCAAATTGCAGTTATCAGTTTATAAACACTCATAGTTGAATCCAGTTTGAGTATATTTTTACATGTTTTTCCCATCAGGTGAAGCTGTTTTCTACACAATCTGAGTATGCTGATAGAGTTGCAGATGCTGTATGTATACCCTTTCTGTATTAGTCTCTTTGTTATTGCTTCAAGATATTAGGGGTTTTGAGTCTGTATAGTTTAGGGATGAAATCTGTACGGTACCGCTACCATACCGAAAATAGCGTCCGTAAATGGACAGTATAAACCGCCGGTTATTCAATTCTAGGTAGTCGAAGGCGCTAGGCCCTTGAGGTTAGGTGCAAAACGCTTAAAAAGCGAGAGTTTTTTAAGCAAAGTGCACAGTATAAACAGACAATTTTAAGGCTGTGTTAGTCTGGTTCTAGGCCATTTTTGGATGTTTCAGGACAGTTCTAGCTGTTGAGATCGGAATTTGCATAATTTGGCCTGAGTGCCTTGATGGACACTAGGCCGTATGGCTGGTGGGTTGGGCCTGGGCGAGCGCCTTTTGTGCCTTTGACTACTATGATTCAGTTAGAGCTTTATGATCTTGTTCTACAAGACTATAATTGATGCAGGAGCATCCAACCCAATAAGTGTACCGAACCGAACTCGCGCAAGTGTTCGGCCTACATGGAAGCTAATGGAAAGTGGCTACTTATTTGGAAGAGATCGAGATGAAAACTTTTATTTATTATTTGAATTATAATTTCCGTGTTTATCTTTTAACTGTTTAGTATAAGTAGGGCATCTAGGGTTTATTATTTTTTTAGTTTTGTTGATTAAAGAATATTGAAATCAAGTCATTGAGACCGTGATAACAGCCAATTGGCTGGAACCTTCGGGTTCAAAGCCTTTGTTTCATTCCATTATTCTTTGAGCCATTTGAGTATTATCGTGGATTCGGTATCAATAAAAGTAAATAACTTGTTTATGGGGATTAATGAGTATGTGCACCAATGTTATTTTGCAAGTATTTAGTGAATTACTGAATCATATTCATAATAGGTGGAAGCCGAAAATCATTGCAGGAGTCAAATGCGGTTACTAATCGATCAAATAGGCACGCATCAGGAAAATATTGTGGGTTTGGAAGGTATTGGATCTGATGCTACACAATTCATATTGCATAGTGGCATTTCACTATTTTGTATTAATCTGGAATTCTACATATGTTACTGGTGTTTCAGAGAAAGTAAAACGCCAAGAACAGGAGTGTGAACGATTGAGGGCAGTTGTTCAAGATCTTGAAAGTAAGCTCACATCATCATCACCATTGTCATAATCTTTTTTTTTATGAATTTCTCTTCTCAGAATAACAAAATGCTCCTTATTTTATCAATCTTCAGAGAAAGGTGTTAGAAGTTTGATACAGGATGCACAGGTTAGAACTTAGAAGTTTTAGTATATATCATTTGCATAGATCACACACTTAAATAATACATGAACATACTTCATTATTCTAGGTGCCAGTGGCAGCTGTTGTGATTATGGCTTGCAATCGTGCTGATTATCTTGAAAGGACCATTAATTCTATCTTAAAGTATGTTGTATGTAAATAACATCTCATTTTATGTTTACCATGAGTATGTTGTATGTAAATAACATCTCATTTTATGTAAATAACATCTCATTTTATCTTAAAGTATGTTGTATGTAAATAACATCTAATTATATTGCTGTTTTTCATGATTTCCAGATATCATAGTTCTGTTGCGGTGAAGTTTCCGATTTTTGTGTCACAGGTATACAAGTAGATCTAACACACTCGTTGTTGGAACTTTAGTTTCAGGATAATATTTGAATATTAATATTAATATTTTCAGGACGGGTCAAATGCTGATGTTAGAACAAAGGCTATGGGATATGATCAGCTGACCTACATGCAGGTTAATTTTATTGGCATTTATTGCTTAAGCCATGATAATTAAATAAATGGTCTATGTGCTCCAATTAGAAGTGTAGGTTTTAACCCATTTACCTATATGGGTTATATTTGATCTCTAACGGGTCATATGGGTAAACTTGGCTAAATTAGAACAGGTCAAAAGTGCCCCGAAGTGTATCGAAATACGTACAACTCCTTGAATTGCTTTATTAAAAAAATTAGATTGGTATCTATTAAAAAAATTCCTCATAATCATATCACATTGTGACACGAACCCATTTCGACCTTGTTACTTGACCTGCCCATTTTCCACCTCTAGATCCAATGTGTTGAAATCTATCTCCATTCTCATGCAGCACTTGGATTATGAACCTGTAGTTACTGAGAGGCCTGGGGAGTTAATTGCGTATTACAAGATAGCGCGTAAGGATATTTAAATAATATTCACAGTCCCATTTTGCCTCTTTCAGGGAATAAACGTATTGTAAAAATTACCGATTTACCACCATATTTTCAGGTCACTACAAGTGGGCACTCGATCAGTTGTTTTACAAACATAATTTTGATCGGGTCATCATACTTGAAGGTATGAACTTTAAAGTATATCACTTTGTTTTAGTTTTTTTTCTTGAAACTCGAAAACAAAATGCTGACAATAGCTATTCATCGGATACAGATGATATGGAAATCGCTCCTGATTTTTTTGATTACTTTGAGGCTGGAGCCGATCTACTTGATAAAGATAAGTAAGTAATCTTACATGGACTATGATAACATATGCCATACTCTACTTTTATAAAACTAGAATTAAGCCCCCACATTGCGGCGGGGGCGTAAAACCGTGCCAAACCACCAACACGGAAGTTGTGGCATGTTAACGCGAAGAAATTAGACCGAAACATTAAACATAGAAAAGAATAACTAAGTCGATCTAGGATCCGCGCGTTGCGACGGATCTGGCAAACGGAAAAAATAGACGTAAAAAGTCGAACCACACACGCACGTTGCGCCGTGTTAACTCGCTAAATTTAGAACGAAATGTAAATCAAAACGTAAAAACGTTGAACGACACACGCACGTTGCGTCGTGTTAACTCGCAAAATTTAGAACGAAACATAAAACGAAAATTTGTGAAGGATGAAAAGTACAGGGGACCAAAGTTGAAAGTAAAAAAGTTGTGAGGTTAAATGGTAAAAGATGAAAAGTTTTGGGTTAAAAGTAAACAAATCAAATTTTGTGAGGTTAAATTGAAAAAGATGAAAAGCTTTGGGTTAAAAGTAAAAACATCATTTTTTTTTTTAAAACATTTTAAGCTACAACACCATTATGCATATAAAAGTTGCTGATTAATACTATGTAGTCTAGTGGCATCTTGGGGGTGGGATAAGACTTTGGGACCAATAGGTCTTGGGTTCGAGATTCCCACAAGGGGTTTTTTCCCATATTTATTAGGTTTCCTCCTGAACTGGTGTATAGGCATTATGCCTAGTGGAGATGGATATGATTGGGTGGTTCCACTGGTGGTACGATGATACTCCATTGGTCCGTCAGTGATCCAAATATGCGGTTAAAAAAAATTTCTATGTAAATTGTTGAATTTAAGATATTCTCAATTTTGCAATCCGTATTGTTAAAACCATGATAGGTCAATCATGGCCATCTCCTCATGGAACGACAACGGGCAAAAACAATTTGTGCGCGATCCATGTAAGCCTACCTTTATTTAACTAAACTTGTACAAACTTCTTTCTTAATTCTCCAAACACAAACCGGGTATATCTAATATGCTTAAACACGACATTTTGCAGATACTTTATATAGGTCAGATTTTTTCCCTGGTCTGGGATGGATGCTAACTAAACCTACATGGGATGAGCTTTCTCCAAAGTGGCCAAAAGCATATCCTTTTTTATCAGTTTGTGTTTTGTGGTTCAAACTCAAATTAAAAGATACCTCTTATTTTATTTGGTATTTTCTATTTTTTATGTTGAGTGAAAATTTTCTTTGACGAACTATTACTTACTGGGATGACTGGTTAAGATTAAAGGAGAATCACAAAGGGCGACAGTTTATTCGTCCCGAAGTATGCAGAACTTACAATTTTGGGGAGCATGTAGGTATCTTCCATCAGCATTTTGTTTAAGCATGCGGTAATTGCGTTTTTAGGCCAGAAAAAAAGCATCAAAGGTTTTTTTAAAAAATGATTCAAGGTAACCAACTTTCAAAAAGTTTCAACCATGCTGACTTTTTCCTTGACACACATCTGAAAACCATTAAATGAAATGTTTCTTAAACTTCAATGGTTTTTTCTGGCCAAGTAAAAGGCCATTTTCGTCCCTAAGGTTTGGCCAGTTTTGCGACTTTTGTCCAAAGGTTTGTTTTTCCGCATCTGGATTCAAAAGGTTTAAAATCTTGCCAGTTTTATCTGGCTCGTTAACTCCATCCATTTCTCTCCGTCAAGTCAAGGGTATTTCCGTCTTTTTCGTTAACTTAAAGGGCAATTCAGTTTTTTTCATGGGTATTTGGTCTTTTTACATAAAGTGAAAAAGACCGAATTGCCCTTTAAGTTAACAAAAAAGATGGAAATACCCCTGACTTAACGGAGAAAAATGGATGGAGTTTACGAGCCGGATGAAAATGGCAAGATTTCAAACCTTTTGGATCTAGATGCGGAAAAACAAACCTTTGGACGAAAGTCGTAAAACTAACCAAACCTCAGGGACGAAAATGGCATTTTACTCTTTCTAGCCTAAAATATGTTGGTTATCAAGAACAGAAGTCAAACCAGAGTTGGTTGCTTTTTTACGCATAATCCTTTTTTACCATACCTAATACTTTGACAATTTGTTTACATTTATCTTTTTTTTTTTTGCAGGGTTCGAGTTTAGGGCAGTTCTTCCAACAATATCTTAAACCTATCAAACTGAACGATGTTCAGGTATCTAACAACTTTTCTGTATCTAATGTGTGTTCTTTGTTATTTATATTACATCATTAATTATTTGCGTTTTTTCAAAGGTTGATTGGAAGTCGATCGACTTGAGCTACCTAATGGAGGTACGCTTTTCACAATTAAAAGTCAGTTAATTGACATTTTGAATACTGCTTATGGTTTGTTTGTTTGTAGGATAAGTTTGTGAAGCATTTTGCTGATCTCTTGAAAAATGCAAAGCCTCTATTTGGGAACGATCTTGTTTTGAAGACGAATAATGTAAATGGAGACGTGCGTATACATTATACAGATCAATCACATTTTGAAAACATTGCTCGCCAATTTGGCATTTTTGAAGAGTGGAAGGTATCACATTTACATGTCAATAAACCTTTTATTCATTTCACCATTTTATTGAAAATACGCTCGATAATAAATAATAACTCGTGTTTTACATTTTATATAGGATGGTGTACCAAGGACTGCATATAAGGGCATCGTTGTTTTCCGATACCAAACCTCAAAGCGCGTATTTCTTGTTGGACCAAATTCGCTTCAACAGTTGGGAATCCAAAACTCTTGAAACATGCACATTTTTCAAGTCTTTATGGTACCAGATTTTTTTCATCTAAGAATTAGGCAGATACATATAATTTGTGATTATTCTATTTCATATGTCAAACTACAGAAATTTCCACATAGGCACAAGAGATATGTGATACAGTCATCGAACATTCTTGAATCTAATTGAGATTAAACCCAAATGTCTTTATCTTTGTGGTGCTAACCTTGTAGTATAGTCTTTCATGCTCCTCGAACCTAAAACATGTTCGAATTAAGCTTCCACTGGTTTTCTGCCTTTAAACCCTTTGAGGGTCACAACATGCTAATCTCATTGGTTAGCAGGGTATTGGGCGGATGTCGTGGGTTTACCAGTAATTTATTCTTACGGTCACCAACAAAAAAAAGAAAAACCTGCAAACTAATTCTCATTGAGTCTTGCATAATTACAAGTGAATTGGCATTAGTGTTATGAGATTACCTGTTTTGCATTTGTGGCGATCATGATGCTTCCTTCATCCTCAAGGTAACCTCGGAAGTATGTCTAGTTCGATGTGTTTGTGAACGACGAAGACGACAAAGTCAAATTGGCCTTGGTTTGTATAGAGCATCGGTATAACTAGCCATGAACTTTATGAGATGGCTCGATTCATGTTGTCGGTGGTGATCTTCATCGTCCACAAACACCTCAATCTTGATTTACTTCTATAAACACAACTCAAAGTATTCGTCCAAGAAGATGGCTGGAATCTAGTTATAGGTTCCAACTTTGTAGTTGGTACTACACACGTGTACTTGTTCCTTGTACTACACAAACTGATGTGGTACAATCAGAAGACAAAAAAAGGCATGTCATTAGTTTATCTTGATTGGTAGATCATGGGCATTGTCTGATGACAGTGGCCTATGTATGGGGAGTAGAAAAACAAGTATTGTAGTAACGGTAAGGCTGGAAGGTATGGTGAGCCTCATCCCCAAGGGGATGGGCCGCCACGTCACCGCCACGTAAGCGGGGGCCTAAAGAGGATGGACCTAGGGGGTGGGGGATGAACCCCTTTATATATATATATATATATATATGTATGTATGTATAGGTGTGTGTGTGGGAGTGAGGGACGGCGAACCCGGCTGTGAGCGGACGGAGAAGCCGGGCCTGGCCCGGCGCCGGAGAGGGGGGTGGGGGAGCCAGGGCGGCGAGCAGCGGACGGGCATGGGGACGGCCCCCATACAAAAATCGCTACTTGATCAAACCTATGTCCCCTCCAAATCAAAAGCCACCAACCTTCTTATGTATGACGGCGGAGTTGATTCAAGAGTTGGTCACCGGATAAAGAAAAACTTTTTTTAAGAAATGACCAAAGCTTAAACTGAACAACTTTTGAAAACTTCTTCACATGTTGGATGCTTTTGCAAATGGCAATAAGCAATTTGCCCGACTCTCAAACCTGATTTTTATTTTCTGGATCTCCGGTTTTAACGGCCACAAGCACTCTTTCCACAATCCAATAATATTGTGCCATATCACTTTAACCCATTTCAACCCAACTCGGAAGGGGGCACTCCTAGTTGAACCCACAATATCATCCGGCTTCAAACCTCTCTCCAGCATACATAAAAAGTCTTGAGTCCTACCACGGGTTCACAAACATTGACTTCAACCCGCCATGGGTTGTGACGCTCAACCCTGTCCAATCTGCTCGAATTTTCTACATGCATGCGCCCCTTTCACCCTTACAATTCTTTCCTTTGAAACATGGCAATCCCTTCCATGTAAGTTTGAAGGATTTATTGCTGTCTGACAATTGTAAAAATAAACGGAAATATATCAAATTCAAATATACCATTTTAATAGTAAACACAAACTTAACACTAAACTAACCCCTAAAAGAAAACCTTGTACATACCAACTAACCCAATCTTTAAGGATATATTTCGGAACATGTAGATATTCCGATTCAAACAAAGATTAAAATATCCTCTCTATCCAAGAAAAAGATTCCATATTATCATTTTTTTCAAGATAGTTTTCAAAAATCGTATCAAAATATTAATACTTTTTTATATATCAAATTTTTATAATTCACATAATTTTAGGTGATATTACTAATTCCATAAAATCAGTTTTATATTTTTGTAGCAATACTTTTCAAATCAAATTCCAATTTCTGAATTTCAAACCAATTTGATCTGAATACAATTTTTTGCTTCTTTAAATTAAACAAAAACACCTGTATATTTTTATTCATTATGTGTATCACATTACATTTATTTTATTTCACATGTTTCTCGTGATCGGCCCAAATGGCCAAATCCCATCACTTCTTCAATCTTTATTCAACTCTAATCCCCAAAACGACAAAATTATTCATAAAAATATATAGTGGGCCCCTATAATGATCCAAAAAAACGCCAATCATCGTACTTAACTTCACGCGTAGTCGCATTTAACCACCTGTTTCCATCCACACATCTGTCACAAACTCACATTCTTCATTTCATTTCATATTTTCATCACATTTTCAAACACGTCACGCCTCCTACAAAATATCATATTCCGTTAAAAAAAAAAATCATCACCAATTTGAATGTAAATCTATCATAAACAACTTCCTAGCATCACTTGATCCAATCAGTCAATCACGATGGCGTTCGCGGACCAAAACAACGCCACTTCGTCCTCTAACCCCATCCGATCGGTCCCAAGAGAAGACACCCCTCTTTTAAAAACCTCAGACTCGTTGTCATCAACGCCGAAAACATTCGCCAACGTGTTCATTGCCATTGTTGGCGCAGGCGTTCTAGGACTCCCGTACACCTTCATGCGCACGGGTTGGCTCACTGGAGTCCTCATGATATTCGCTGTTGCGGGTCTTGTTTATCGTGGCATGATGTTGTTGATCCAAACTAGACGAAAACTCGAGTCCCCGATCATGTGTTCAAAAGTTAACTCGTTTGGTGATCTAGGATTCGCTGTTTGTGGTCCTGTTGGTCGTCTAGCGGTTGATATAATGATTATTGCGTCCCAAGCGGGGTTTTGCGTTGGATATTTGATATTTATTGGTAACACGTTGGCGAATTTGTTCAATGCAATCCCAACCGAATCGCGTAACTACCTTAATGGTAGTTACATTTTGGGAATGCAAGCTAAAACGGTTTACATATGGGGTTGTTTTCCGTTTCAGTTGGGGTTAAATGCAATTCCCACTTTGACCCTTTTGGCCCCGTTGAGTATTTTTGCTGACATTGTTGATGTTGGTGCAATGGGGGTTGTGATGGTGCAAGACGTCGCGGTTTTCGCGAAAAATACTGTTGATGTTGATGCTTTTGGTTCTTTTCCTATGTTGTGTTATAGGCTTGGGGTTGCTTTGTTTTCGTTCGAAGGGATTGGAATGGCGTTACCGTTGGAATCGGAAGCACGAGATAAGAAACGGTTCGGGTCGGTTTTGGGTTGGGCTATGATGTTTATTGCTGGGATGTATGGGGTGTTTGGTGTGTTGGGTTATTTTGCTTTTGGTGAGAATACTAGGGATATTATTACTGCTAATATGGGTAAAGGGGTTCTTAGTAGTTTAGTGCAATTAGGGCTTTGTGTGAATCTTTTTTTTACATTTCCTTTGATGATGAATCCGGTTTATGAAGTTATGGAAAGAAGGTATTGGGAAGGGAGGTATTGTTTGTGGATGAGATGGGTGTTGGTTATGGTGGTTAGTTTGGTGGCGCTTTTCGTGCCGAATTTCACGGATTTTTTATCGCTTGTCGGGAGTAGTACTTGTTGCGTGTTGGGGTTGGTGTTACCGGCTTTGTTTCATTACGTCGCGTTTAAGGGTGAGTTGAAGAGGGAAGAACTTATGTGGGATTTGGGGATGATTGTTTTGGGTGTGATTCTTGGTGTGTTGGGGACTTGGTTTTCTTTGATGGAAATTCTTTTTTGAGCCTATGGATTAAGGTTTGAACTTGATCATGAAGTGTGTCACTCATCACATCAAAGTATTTGATGATTGTGAAAGAAGAGAGCCTTCAATCAAACAATGATTGTTGTTCTATATTAATGCTTGATGTCTATGCATTGGTAGCAAGTGTTTGTGTTGTGGTGTTTAGGGGGTGGCCTAGTGTGAAAAAATAAAGATCACTCCTGTAGTAGTGAATTGAAATTGCAGTTTGCATTCATGTTTGAGGTGGATTGAATGTTAGTGTAAAAGCCAAAGGAATGAAGGGTTTGTGAGTGTTGTCACATTGTGTTATTCGATTTGGTATTGTTATATGCTGTTGTCGCATGACACATTAACACTTTCTTTTGAGTAAACTACCAAAATGGTCTCCGAGGTTTGGTCACTTTTGCCACTTTAGTCTAAAACTTAAACTTTTTTGTATCTGGGTCCCTATGGTTTCAATTTTGTTGCCATTTACATCCAAAATCAAATTTTTCAGTTAAAATCCATTTTCAGAAACTCATCTAAAGAGCATGCCCGCAATGAGGATGTGAAAGGGGATGGGGGATGGTGAAAGGAGAAAGTGAGTATCACTCGTTGAAGAGGAGAGAAGCTCGGTCAACACGGGCAATGGCAACGTACAACCATCCCTTGGGTGCTCGATCTCTTCATGATCAAATGAAGAAATAATAAATTAGTGATAAGTTACCCATAACCTACTAATTTAGTTTTCTAATATTGTAAGTAATTATGAAGATGCTATTAATGATTGTAGGTCATGATCAAAGAGTGTTAAAAAGCTATTCAAGTTATTGACAGTCTTGCGGGTTTCTTACAGATCCGTTTGAGCCTAATGGGCAGCCCAGTTGACTTTGATGAGTGGGCCTCCTCCAATCTACCAGTCTTTGACATTTGGGCCGCATCACACTCATCAAAGAGAAAGTAAAGTAAGCTCAGCTGTTATCTTCAATTTGATTACTTGAATAATTAACTACCAGGTGGCTGCTGAATAGTAATAACAACTTTTTTTTTTTTAGTAAATTGCTAAAATCGTCTCTGAGTTTTGGGCATGTTTGTCAGTTTCATCCAAAACAACCTTTTGTACCTTATTGTTCTTCACATTTGAGATTTTTTGTCATTTTCATCCAAATGTCTAATTTAAGTTATTTTTTGGCAAATTTATAGATGAAAATAGCAAGAAATCCCAAGCCTCAGGGACGGTTTTGACAAAAAGGTTAGACGTTCGGATGAAAATGACAAATTAGCTCAAAAGTAAAGGACAATATGGTACAAAAAAAATTGTTTTGGATGAAACTAACAAATGTGCCTAAACCTTAGGGACGATTTTGACAATTTACTCTTTTTTTTTTTTAACTGCTAATTTTTCTCTCTTAAATACTTACACATCCTAGTTATTATTTTGATTGGTTGTTGGTGTCTATGGCGCGCTAGGAACAGAGTTAGATTTTCTAGTGCGGCTGTTAGAATCGATAGCATCATTAGTGAAATTAAATCGATAGGATATTTTTGGTTCGCTAGTAGGTCGAAGTTCAAAGGGGTAGAGTGGAAAGATTGGGTCTCTTTTGTAAATATGTAATTTGTCCGGTGTTTTGTTGCTGGTCCGTCTTGGGCTAGCCGCTGTATTAATGAAAGTTACTGTTCAAAAAAAAAAAAAAATACTTACACATTCTAAGGATTGAACTCTAGTTTTTCACAAGAGATAATTCCTCTGGACCATTAGGCTATAGCCTAAGTGCGAATAGTAGTAACAACTATCCTATACAAACGTGTCGAAGTTATAGTTGTGGAAATATTCATCTTGAAAATTTCAAACAATACAACCGTTCAAAGTAAGAATAACTGATAACGATCGTTGTCACCGTTAACATGTTAATTAATTATTAATAGTTATAATAATATTGACTGGAAATAATCAAAATATTATATTCAGTTAAGCTCAATTTGGACACTGACGATAACTTTATAATAGGAAAATAACATAAAATATTAACATATTCTACTGACACTGACGATAACTTTATAAATAGGAAAATAACATAAAATATTAACATATTCTACTGTTTTCCACGAATAAGTCCTACAAGAAAAAGTCATTTAACAAACTTTACTATATTAGACTGAAGGGAGTGGGGCGACCTCAAAAGAGGGCGTCTTGCGACACGTGGCGTTTGGGGGGCGACTTGGGGCGTCCTCAAAAAAGGGGGCGTGGTGTTTGGGGCGACTTGGGGCGACCTCCAAGGGGGAATCCTTGAAACTTTGTGCCAAAAGTTGATGTGTGTGAGGATGTGTGTGAGGATGCAGGCGACGAGAAGAGGTCGGGCAAAGGGGGGACGCCCTTGGGGACGCCTATAGGGGCGGTGTTTGGGGCGACCTTGGGCGACAAGGGGGTGAGAGTCGCCCCACTCCCTTCAGTCTTACATTCTTTAAATTTATCTAGAATTTACGCATTTTACAAAACTTTTAAAAAGGAGGAGTTGTTATCTCTTAAAGTGGTTAAAGTTTGGTGAAAAAACATTCAACAAAATATTTATACCCATTAGAAAGTCAGTATAAATATCAATTCGATTTTTATAATAATATATAGTTTTTTTTTCATTAATTTGATTTTTATAATAATATATATAGTTTTTCTCCCATATTTTTATCATTTCAATATTACAACATATTATTACTATATTTACTTTTAGGGTTAGGATATAATAGGAAGTTTATTTGGCTAAGAAGGCTAGTAAGTAATCTTGACCATCCATTTAGTTAATCAATGGCTAAGATTAAATGAGGGAAATTGAAGGAAATAAAAGAGGCGCGAGAGTTTGTTTAGGGGCATTCTAGTCAATCCAAAGCAATAGTTTCTCTCTCCTCCAATTTCCCCCCATTTTTTAAACGTTAATAACTCTTTCATACGACATTATTTTTTTATAAAAATTGCACAAAAAAACAAGCGTTTTTTATCTTTAAAACGAGTATACTATTGCTATATTTTCGAAATTTTTTTTCTTCTAAAACTCAGTTACGTAAAACGCAATACAAAAAACCCAGTTGCGTAAAACGCAATGAAAAAAAAAACCAAAAACATGACATTTTTGTAAAACGCAATGCACAAAAAACACAAAGAAATGTCTTATTTGTAAAACACAATGGCCAGAAAACACAAAAAAATGTCTTATTTCTAAAACGCAATAGCCTAAAAACACAAAAGAAAGTGTACTTTCTAAAACACAATGGACTGAAAACACATAAAAATGTGTTTTACCTAAACGCAATGCACCAAAAACACAAACAAATGTCTTATTTCTAAAACGCAATGGCCAGAAAACACTTAAAATGTATGTTTTCTAAAATGCAATGGACTGAAAACACATTAAAATGTGTTTTACCTAAAATGCAATGCACCAAATACACAAAGAAATGTCTTATTTATAAAACGCAATTGCCAGAAAACACTTAAAAATGTCTCATTTCTAAAACGCAATGGCCTAAAAAAACAAAAGAAAGTGTCCTCTCTAAAACACAATGGACTGAAAACGCCTAAAAATGTATTTTACCTAAAACGCAATGACTAAAAACACTTAAAAATGTGTTTTTTCTAAAACGTAATAGCCAGAAAACACATAAAACTCTCTTATTTTTAAAACGCAATGGACACGTAAAATTGTCTGTGAACTGTCTGTGAATTGTCTGAACCAGAGAGTAGCAAATCAAAAATTGTCTGAATCGTCTACGAATTACTGCCTTCGAAATGAGCCAATTTCTGGAAAATGAAATTTTCTGATGCAGCTCAACCCCAGCCAGGGGTCTGCCCCTTGGACCCCGCCAGGGGCTGCCGCCCCTGGGACCCTGCTACCAGGGGCGCTGCCCCCGGACCCCCGCCAAGATCGTAAAACGCAATGACTAAATCAAAAACCCAGATCATAAAAATGAAATTAAAGAATTTCTTACATGGATCGAAGTCGGTTTCTTCAACGATTGACGAAATTTAAATGATAGAAACATTTATCAGCGATCAAATCGAACGGATCGAGTGATTATCTTCAAAATCACAGGAAAAAAACGAGATTGTGTATGAAATTAAACTTGGTTTTCTTCAAAAAAGTTGAAGAACACGTTGATCGGGTGTTTGATTCAATGATTGGTGACGAAAATCGCACTATAATGTAGTGATTATTGAGATAGAAAGTGAAGAAATGGTTGGAGATGGTGGGTTTTGAAAATGGTGGGTTTTGATGTTACTGGAAAGAAGAAGGAAGAAGAAAAGGATAAGATTTACTAAAATACCATTCGTCTTTATTTTAAGTTTTGCCACATGTCCTAATCCTATTGCTTCCTATCCTTCCTAGCCAAAATAAACTTCCTATTTGATCCTCACCCTTACGTTTAACCTTAAACATATTTCTTTAATTTTAACTTTTAATAATTTTATTTTTTTAATATTACTGATATTGTCTGAACAACATCGGTGCGAGTAACATCGGTATAATTTTTTAATTATTAATGTCATCATGTGCCTATTATTATGTAAGATTCGATAAAAGTTCTACTCGAACGAGTCATATATAATTGATTTTTATTATCATCACATCGAACATTTACCGACGAAACAACATCGGCATTCAAACGGGTCATATAAAGATGATTTTATTTATCATCACAAACTGAAAATAAACCGACCAAACAAAATCGGTATTCGAACGGGTCATATATAGTTGATTTTGTTTATCATCACAAACTAAACTTATACCGAGCAAACTACATCGGTAACGGTACTGTATTCGTTTTTATCGGCGTGAGGGTATAAAATTCATTGAACACAAAGTAATATTCGCAATAAAGTATTTTTGGTATCGTAAGCTATATTGAATGTCTGTACGATACCAGTATCGTAACACACGATATCGACCAAACAACACCGGTACCCGTATTCGTTTTTATGGGTTTTCAATCGATGTAAAAAACGTGTCCATTGGCAACGACTGCTATGCCGAGTGCTGGTATCGTACTGGTATTGTAATGGACCACACTGATAATGACTAAAGGCCTGCAACGAAACGCGCGGGAATCTCTCTAATTGTAATGAAAAAACATTCAAACAAAAAAAATTATACCCATTGTATTTTGACCAATTTAAAAGATAATTATTCATTATTATTTATTAAAAAATACCAAGTAAATTCATTTTAGAAACTTTAATATATAAAAATTAGTTTTTAGAATTTATATCGGAATATGCTTGGAAGAATGTAGGCACATGGTTTACATTGAAAACCATAAAACGGATACCAATATCGAATATGATAATGTTGGTTCCGTTTGTAAGGGTACCGGCATTCGATATAGCTTAGATACCCCAAAAATCTTTTACTTTGAATACAACTTTATTTTCAACAAATCTTATGTCAGAATGTTGAGAAAAAGAAAATTAAACACGACACGTTCAACTTTTATGAAAAAAAGTTTATAAACACAAGTTATTAGATAACAATCAAATTAAATAAAATTTAAATGAGTTAAAACTTATATTATTTATAGTATAAGATACTAAATTAAAAAAAAAAATTTTAAAAAATACTATTCATAGCTACCTGCATCGTATTATATATATATAAAAATAAGGAAATTGTAAAATGAGAATCAACTTGAGTTGTAAGAACTATGAGAACCCGGTCTTCTAAAATATTTTTCTATTTTTTTCTCAAAAATCTTTAAAAAAATACTTGTCCAGCAAAAAAAATGTCGCATGCGAAAATTCACCTCAATGTAAAAAAAATTTATTGGTGATGTGATCATTCCGTAAACAAAATTTACATCATTGATATTCCAGGATCCGGCGAGTTTGACGGAGCCTTGGTCCCGATACGACGTGTTCGGTGCGTTTATTATTACTAAGAAAGGAGTAGAAGATAGATACGACACTGAGCAGTCAATTTTAATCTGGTCTCTATTGATTATTCAATGTTACAACACCATGAGATAGAGATGGGCATAATCGGGTATTTTTAATACCCGGACCCGGTTCCCCTTAAATTTGAAAGTACCCAGTTCCTATAAGAACCGGTTCCGGGTCATACCCGGGTATTTGTCCAAAAAACCAGAACCTGTTGTACCCGGTTACGGGTATTGTGGAACCGGTTCTCAACAGAACCGGGTTCGGGTTGGAACCGGTTCTGTCGTATATGTGTAGAGACAAAGGCTGACACAACTGTGAGGAACCGGTTCCTCGGTGTGCAGTCAAATCAAATAATCAAATCAATGTTGGAACAGTAGGAATCGGTTCTGTCCTATTATAACCGATTCTTTTATTTAAATCAATGTTTCTAACTCATAATTTCAAAACTCTATCAAAAAACTACTGAGAAACCTCTCTACAAGTCCAAGAGAAGAGATATCATGGCATGCAACGATGAAGTGGTTACGGTTTTGGAAACAAAAAGGAACCCGACGATTTGGAAAAACTTTGATTTATGCTTAATGTCCGATAGCCACGAGATGGCTAGATGCAAAGGTTGCGGCAAGTTTATGAAGGCGTCGGCTAAATCGACGCTAAAGAAGCACATCGAGCGCCATTGTCCTTTGACAAAGGAGAACAAAAGTGAAAAGGGTGAAGCCTCCGGGACCGGCTCGTCTAAAGTTTAGGTGTTTTATGTAACCGGTTTGTGTGGTTTATGATTATGTTTGATGTTTTATGTGTTTTGTTCAATGTTGTATTTTTACGATTATGTTTTATGTGGTTTATGAACTTTATGATTATGTTTCATGTTTGATGTTCTATAACTTGAACCGATTACATTAAAAAAAATGTTGTTCTAACAAAAAAGTCATATTAAAAATACTTGAACCGATTACAATACATAAGCTCAAAAAAAATATACGAACAGGAACCGGTTATTTTCCAACAGGAACCGAGTATAACCGGGTATACATTAGACGGGTTTATTTTTTTGACCATTTAGTTGTGGCGGGTGCGACACTTTCACTTCCGGGACGCTTTGGTGCAGGCACTTCGGTGCAATCGTCGTCCGAATCGTTACTCTCTACTTCGGTTGAATCGTCCTCC
Source organism: Helianthus tuberosus (assembly GCA_030545235.1). Classification (NCBI taxonomy): domain Eukaryota; kingdom Viridiplantae; phylum Streptophyta; class Magnoliopsida; order Asterales; family Asteraceae; genus Helianthus; species Helianthus tuberosus. The sequence goes on along the minus strand of CM060436.1, from coordinate 20,227,949 downwards.
TCTTCGTCAATAATGTTGTGCTCCAATTCGACTTCGTCTTCTAGACTTGTTTAATCTTGTACACCGTCAACGACGTCCAAATGATCTTTTAAACAAATTGCCATCTCTAACGATTCCGGTGATAGTCTTGTTCTTCGAATAGATAACACCCTACCACTAAGAGAAAAAACACTTTCCGAAGCTACCGTGGAAGCTTGGACCGTTAGTAAATCACGAGCCATGGTGGCTAAAATCGGGAATTCCGATTCTTTTGATTTCCACCATGACAAAATATCATACTTATTGTATTCCTCGGAGGTCATAGTACGCGAGTAACAAGTTAATTTGTATCTACCGAGTTTGCTTGATGGTTCACTACCCCTTTGTTGTTTTGTCGTTTCATCTCTAACGACATTCAACATTGTTATGATAGGGTCGCTAACCGTTTCATCGTTTGAGGTCGAAGACCGAGATTTAAACATATTCGTATGATTTTTTTCACCATACTTTTTTAAAGGGTTATTGGATTTTATCACCCTCAACTATTGGTTATTGGCCGCTGTCACCCCCAACTATCACTTTGACGTGCACCACCCCCAACTTAACACTTAGTGTGTTCTGTCACCACGTCATTAACTGATTACTAACTTTTGATCATGTTACTATACATTTGGGGTGTCCTAAGATCCCTAAAACCTTCGTAAGATCCCTATGACACCCCTAAAGGTATGCTAACAGGGTCAAAAGTTAGTAATCAGTTAACGATGTGGTGATAGAACACACTAAGTGTTAAGTTGGGGGTGACGGGCGTCAAAGTGATAGTTGGGGGTGGCAGAGGCCAATAGTCAATAGTTAGGGGTGATAAAATCCAATAACCCTTCTTTAAATAATGGTCATAAAGTTTAGACAAATTCGAATTGAAAGATTGTTTAACTTTATCTTTTAATGTTGGATCCTCCTCGTGCATATCCAACTTGTCGTAAGTCTCTTCAATAATAGCTTCAACACCCAGCACGTTTAAAATTGGATTTAAAGCGGCGGCACATAGAAAAACGGGTGGTAAATCCAAAAAATATTTTTTAAAATTTTCAATCATAGGTTTCATCATGTTCCTCAACATGTCGCTTGAATTTTCAAATTTTTTAAAGTTCGTTGCTATCAAATACAATTCGGATAAAACTCTAGAACTTGTAGGATAATACACACCCGAAATCACCGTTGTTGATGTTTTGAAAACTTTTAAAAAAGTACTTAATGTTTTAATATTTGACCAAGCCGTGTCGGGAAAAGGGTCGACTTGGTAATCATCATTTAAAGTTGTATGAAATGTTTTTAAAGTGCCCATTTGTTTTAAAGCCATTTCAAACATATGACAAGTTGAATTCCAACGAGTTGGTATATCCCAATTAGGTCCAATCATTTTTTGGTTAACATCTTTACAAAGTTTTTTATAATCTTGATATCTTTCTTTTCCACTTTTGAAAACATCTTGTAGCATAACTCTAAAAGCTTTAATAAAATCCGAAACAAATTTATCTTTTATAATCGTACGCTTCATCATTTGCCATGTATCGGGATCTACCCAATTGGCGGTGACACAAATGTACGATTCGGGTAAACCATGTGGAGCCGACCACACATCACTAGTTAAGTTAACACTAGTTTTTAAATTTTTAAAACAAACAATTAAATCTTTTCTAGCATTTTCCATAACTTCAAACAATGGCGTTTTAAAGTTCGACGACTTACATGTTTGTAGCATGGTTGAAGCGTCTCTCTAATAAGATTGGTAAGATCGGGGTCGTCGAAGTGTCCAAACGGCAACGCTTTTTTAATCACCAACTTGGCCATCCTATCGCGAGTTACGTTATGTTCATAACGGAATATCGTACCGTCTTTTGAGAGTTGCACTTGACCGGGTGTCGCCTCCTTCAATGCCTTACAATACTTCTTAACATGCTTGGTTAACGTTGAATTAGAGTCCTTGCTTAACAAGGAGCCACAATGTTTGCATTGGGCCTTTTGCGAACCATCACTCAACTCGACCAAGTCCCAATTACACCACACCTCAATATTGCGATTGTGTGATAATGTTCCAACGATAAATTGAGCGGATTGATCACCATTGTTGACGGATGTGGAGTTTGTAACTTTGGAATTTTTGGTAGCCATTATAGAAGAATAAGATAGAAGAATAAGCTAGAAGAAGAAGATTAGGGAGAATTGTGTGATAATCTTGGAAGATTTGCAAAGTTTTTATAGCGGAACCGGTTCCAACGGTCAGAAATCGGTTCCAACGGTAACATTTTGAATTAAATGCAGAATTTGAACGTTAGGAACCGGGTACAACGGTCAGAAATCGATTCTAACGGTAATAAGTGACACCGGGTATTGTTTTATTACGAGGAAGCGGGTACGCATGGGAACCGGGTACGGGTAGTGTCACACCCCAACCGATGGCGGAATCATCGGGGCGTGGCACTGAGCGAAACAGATTGTCCAGAAGTTTCCATAACAACTATCATTACCATTCAATTAAAGCAATATGTCCCATACCGTATCTCAAATAGTTAGATAATTATTACAGACAAGCATCAAGACAAGTATATTGTTCCGACAACTCAGATTTAAACATAGCTAATTTATTTGTTGGTTTCTAGGACTCCTTCCCTAGCCTCAATTTCATCACCAGCAAGTTAAGCACAGAAACAACCTAAGCACCTGTCACATACGTTAAAATAAAGTCAATACATATAATGTAAAGGTGAGCATACAAGTTTGATAATAACATATAGAGTTCGAATTCGTTTACGCATAACCAGCACGTACACATAGTGAAATGAAGCACGTTAGTTATCGACATAGATCCATCGATACCAATGACTGCGGATTGACTGCCCGAGGCAGTTCGCAATACATGATTACCACCGTAATCCATGCAAGTAAAAGATCCTTAACAACCCCCGTGTGAACGGGTGCTGAGTCCAAACTATAGTACTATCGTTGCTAAGGCAGGTAGACAACATTCCATGTGTAAACATAACAAACAAGCATTCATAAGCCACGTATAACATGCGTAAATGGTTTAGCGTTAAAATAACTTGAGTAGTGTGATAGTTGTAGTTTGAATATTCGTAACGTATGTAACACCCAAAAGTGCTAAAAGCAAAAAGGGTTCGAGTATACTCACAGCAATTATGGATTGAAGGGAGCGCTTTTCAGCGAGTACGGTTAGCCTGAATAGATTCAATAACGTAACGATAAGTGGCGCGTAAAACAGTACAAAGTGAGAGCGGGTAGGATAGCTGATCGTGCGAGTAAACTATCCGTGCGGATGGTAATCCGTGCGGGTAAACTATCCGTGCGAGTAACTATCCGTGCGAGTAACTATCCGTGTGAGTAAGTTATTCGTGCGGATTAGTAGTTCGTGCGAATGGTCATCCGTGCGGACAAGTAATCCGTGCGGATCAGCCATTCGTCCGGACTAGTCACTCGTGCGGATAACTCACTCGTGCGGATAACTTGTTCGAGTGGATTGTTTCTTCCTAAGTTAAGGATGTGTTTGTGTATGATGGCTTGTGCTTTGGAGTTTTCGTTGTAGCATTTAGAAAACATCTAAGTATCTCTACCCTTCAAGCCGGTCGCGCGGACCATAATTCGTCCGGATGGTAATCCGTGCGGACACGTCTCTAGTGCTGGGTCACTTGATGTAATTGGTGGAGTCCGTCCGGATGGTGATCCGTGCGGACAGTGGTAATCCGTCCGGATAGTGTGTTCGTGCGGACAAGGACAATCCGCCCGGATAGTCTGTCCGTGCGGACAACTTGTCCGTGCGGATGAACATTGTTTGAAATTGTTCAAGGTCTTAGTATCTCATGATCCGAAGAGTAATCCATTCAGAGGTCGTCCGTCCGGATTGTTCATTCGTCGATACTCAAACCTCATTTTGAATGTGGGTCCCAAGTGTAGCTCGTCCGGGTGACAACCCGTCCGGATCGTATGTCCGTGCGGACAGCTCGTCCGTGCGGGCAGCTTGTCCGTGCGGACAACTTCCTCGTCCTGGTTGCTCCGTCCGGCTACCCTTGGTCGCCTTTGTCGTTCTATCGAGACGTTCTGATTCCGCGGCAACCATTTGGAATCGCATCCTTACCCGTATGACCAAGCCGGCCAGGAATCACCCTAACTCGGCCTGTCAGCGGTTTAGAACGGTCATCCCGGTCTAACCCTAAATCAGGTGTCTTGCGGGTAGAATTCAGATCTAGGACTAGTGCATCACTATCATTAAGTAGGAGACTAGATCGGATCCGATTCCTACCGCTTTTTGAGGGTAAAAGAAGGAGAAAACTTGTTTATTTCTTTCAACTCTTTTATCCTTTAGAAAAGTTTAGATTTAGGTGAAGTTGTTGTGAAATCTTGTGGAAATCGTCCAGATCCGAGTTATTCTTGGTGGAATGAGGTCACATTTGAAGTTCATGAGAACTTCATGATGATGTCACCCTAGAATACCTCAAATCTTGATGATTTCGTGGTTAAAAGTTGAGATTTGAAAGATGGAAAGGTGTAGATGTGTGTATAGATCAAGAATGTACAAGATTTAGAGCAAGATCTTACCTGGATTGAGAGAAATCGGAGAAAAGGTGAAGAATGCGTGCAGGTCGGACGTCACTTGCCAAAAGTGGAAAGTTTGGAGAGTGACCCGGGTATTTATAGGATGCTAAAAGGGGAAAGGGTGATCCGTGCGGATTGCAGGTCACCCGGATGGGTTATCCGCGCGGACGTGTCATCCGTGCGGACTGGCAATCCGTGCGGACTGGCATTCCGTGCGGATGGACCATCCGTCCGGATGTCGACTGAAAGGTGCGTTCGGGTGCGATGACGCTTCGGTGGTAATTGGGATAAACACCTGTCGTTAGTCGAATTCTCGTATAACAACAACTACGAGGCTAGCATTCAGATGGCACCTTTCGAGGCCCTATATGGAAGAAGATGTCGATCGCCTATTGTGTGGCACGAGATCGGTCACTCGTAACTAACCGGTCCGGAGCTGCTACAAGAAACGACAGACAAAATTTTCCAAATTCGAGACAACCTAGAGAAAGCTCGGGATCGACAGAAAGTTTACGCCGATAAAAAGCGCAAGCCCCGTGAATTTGGCATTGGTGACTACGTACTCCTAAAGGTATCACCTTGGAAGGGTGTAGTCCGATTCGGCAAGAAAGGGAAACTCGCGCCTCGATATGTTGGACCTTTTAAGATTCTGGAGAGAATCGGAAAAGTCGCCTACAGACTCGAATTACCGGAAGAACTTAGCAATGTCCACCCGACTTTCCACGTGTCGAACCTCCGGAAGTGCATCGCCGACCATGATTTACATGTCTCTCTAGATGATCTACAAGTGAACGAAACATTACACTTCGTGGAAAAGCCTGTCGAAATCATGGATCGCCAAACCAAGCAACTCAGACGCTCTCGCATCCCTATTGTGAAGGTCCGATGGGAAGGCAAACGAGGCGCAGAGTTCACTTGGGAACTCGAAAGCGACATGAAGGCTAAGTACCCGCAGTTGTTTAAAGAGTGAAACCAGAGAGAGAAGTTCTAGAGGGAGAAAGTGCTCCACGTGATTCAAGTCCTTGTACGATTTCAGATCTGATTAATAGAATCACGTTTATATTACTGTTCGTGTGTTCGATCTTGTTCGTGTACGGATTTCGCGTATCGCACGGTCGGTTTGCAATCGAAACAGAGTCAAAACCAGAACCTACACAATCCACACACGATCACGGACTCCGCACGTCGAACATTCGTTACACAATCGTACGGTGGCAAAACTGATCCTACAATGGTCACGATCGTGTACGGATTCCGCACGTTACACGAGTCAAAATCGGTCTAAACGAAGACTTCTCACACGATTCACGGCTTTGCTACGGCTTACAGCATAATTTCGGGACGAAATTCCCTAAACAAGGGGAGGCTGTAACACCCCGTGTTTTCGTAAGTGAAAGTCAAAGTCAAGGTCAAAGTCAACGACCGATTTCGCGCAACTTGACTCGTAGAAATGTTTTTATTTTATTTATATTATGTGGAGTAAGTGTCGTTCATTTCAATAATCGAATCGTGTTAACCGTATTTCAATCGATTCGCGACTGTGAACTATAGGAAGTAACAATGCGATAAAGTTAATCAACTAATAACCAAGCTATACTAATCAAATCGACATCAAATCGTAACTCCAGCTATGTATTTTACTTGTCATTTATACGTGTGTGTGTGCCTTACGTGTTACCTGTGCATGTTTATTTATGTTTTGTTGTGATAATCAAGCGAACTCAATCGAACTCGAAGTCTAACTCGAAGTCCAACTCGAATGTAAATGAACCCGAACCCGAATTCCGAGTCGAACCATGGTATATACGAAGTAGGTGGGACTAAAAGTAATTTGACTAGGAAACCCTATCGAACCGCTCGCAATCGAAACCGAAGCGTCATCGCACCCGAACGCACCTTTCAGTCGACATCCGGACGGATGGTCCATCCGCACGGAATGCTAGTCCGCACGGATGACACGTCCGCGCGGATAACCCATCCGGGTGACCTGCAATCCGCACGGATCACCCTTTCCCCTTTTAGCATCCTATAAATACCCGGGTCACTCTCCAAACTTTCCACTTTTGGCAAGTGACGTCCGACCTGCACGCATTCTTCACCTTTTCTCCGATTTCTCTCAATCCAGGTAAGATCTTACTCTAAATCTTGTACATTCTTGATCTATACACACATCTACACCTTTCCATCTTTCAAATCTCAACTTTTAACCACGAAGTCATCAAGATTTGAGGTATTCTAGGGTGACGTCATCATGAAGTTCTCATGAATTTCAAATGTGACCTCATTCCACCAAGAATAACTCGGATCTGGACGATTTCCACAAGATTTCACAACAACTTCACCTAAATCTAAACTTTTCTAAAGGATAAAAGAGTTGAAAGAAATAAACAAGTTTTCGACTTCTTTTATCCTCAAAAAGCGGTAGGAATCGGATCCGATCTAGTCTCCTACTTAATGATAGTGATGCACTAGTCCTAGATCTGAATTCTACCCGCAAGACACCTGATTTCGGGTTAGACCGGGATGACCGTTCTAAACCGCTGACAGGCCGAGTTAGGGTGATTCCTGGCCGGCTTGGTCATACGGGTAAGGATGCGATTCCAAATGGTTGCCGCGGAATCAGAACGTCTCGATAGAACGACAAAGGCGACCAAGGGTAGCCGGACGGAGCAACCAGGACGAGGAAGTTGTCCGCACGGACAAGCTGCCCGCACGGACGAGCTGTCCGCACGGACATACGATCCGGACGGGTTGTCACCCGGACGAGCTACACTTGGGACCCACACTGAAAACGAGGTTTGAGTATCGACGAATGAACAATCCGGACGGACGACCTCTGAATGGATTACTCTTCGGATCATGAGATACTAAGACCTTGAACAATTTCAAACAATGTTCATCCGCACGGACAAGTTGTCCGCACGGACAGACTATCCGGACGGATTGTCCTTGTCCGCACGAACACACTATCCGGACGGATTCCACCAATTACATCAAGTGACCCAGCCCTAGAGACGTGTCCGCACGGATTACCATCCGGACGAATTATGGTCCGCGCGACCGGCTTGAAGGGTAGAGATACTTAGATGTTTTCTAAATGCTACAACGAAAACTCCAAAGCACAAGCCATCATACACAAACACATCCTTAACTTAGGAAGAAACAATCCACTTGAACAAGTTATCCGCACGAGTGACTAGTCCGGACGAATGGCTGATCCGCACAGATTACTTGTCCGCACGGATGACCATTTGCACGAACTACTAATCCGCACGAATAACTTACTCGCACGGATAGTTTACTCGCACGGATAACTTACTCGCACGGATAGTAAATCCGCACGATCAGCTATCCTACCCGCTCTCACTTTGTACTGTTTTACGCGCCACTTATCGTTACGTTATCAAATCTATTCAGGCTAACCGTACTCGCTGAAAAGCGCTCCCTTCAATCCATAATCGCTGTGAGTATACTCGAACCCTTTTTTTTGCTTTTAGCACTTTTGGGTGTTACATACGTTACGAATATTCAAACTACAACTATCACACTACTCAAGCTATTTTAACGCTAAACCATTTACGCATGTTATACGTGGCTCATGAATGCTTGTCTGTTATGTTTACACATGGAATGCTGTCTACCTGCCTTAGCAACGATAGTACTATAGTTTGGACTCAGCACCCGTTCACACGGGGGTTGTTAAGGATCTTTTTACTTGCATGGATTACGGTGGTAATCATGTATTGCGAACTGCCTCGGGCAGTCAATCCGCAGTCATTGGTATCGATGGATCTATGTCGATAACTAACGTGCTTCATTTCATTATGTGTACGTGTTGGTTATGCGTAAACGAATTCAAACTCTATATGTTATTATCAAACTTGTATGCTCACCTTTACATTATATGTATTGACTTTATTTTTAACGTATGTGACAGGTGCTTAGGTTGTTTATGTGCTTAACTTGCTGGTGATGAAATTGAGGCTAGGGAAGGAGTCCTAGAAACCAACAAATAAATTAGCCATGTTTAAATCTGAGTTGTCGGAACAGAATACTTGTCTTGATGCTTGTCTGTAATAATTATTTAACTATTTGAGATACGGTATGGGACGTATTGCTTTAATTGAATGGTAATGATAGTTGTTATGGAAACTTCTGGACAATCTGTTTCGCTCAGTGCCACGCCCCGATGATTCCGCCATCGGTTGGGGTGTGACAGGTAGGAACCGGGTACAGGTTGGAACCGAGTATGGAACTTATTTTTTTTAAATGTGGAACCGGGTAGGAACCCTCGGGTTTTTTAAACCCGGAACCGGGTATGCTTAATACCGGGTTGGGACTGGAACCGGTTACGGGTCGGGTTTGGAACCGGTTATTATGCCCATCTCTACCATGAGACCATTCGGACAACATGTCCCCTCAGGGAACCAAAAGCTTGTCCAAATGAGAACCCCAACTCTCTATTTATAGGCAAAAGCCTATCCGGATGAACCTATGTCCATCCGTCCAGATGGACTCCATCCGCCCGGATGGACTTTTACAATCACACAACCTGTCCGGATGGGGTTAACGAATGGACTAATGTTGTCCATCCGTCCGGATGGACCTTGACAATACATGAACCATGTCTGACTTTTCCTATTCTATGCAATATTCAACACACGCTCTACCTAACTATTCGCACAGTGGCAGACGTACGAAATATGCACCAACAGATTCCCCCTCGGCTGTCACTGTCGAATCGTCTCTATCACTTTGAGAACCTTGAGCCATGTTTGAATATTCTGCAACTTCAGTCAAGTATCTGACATTTAACAATAGATTCCCCCTTGATTGATGATCCGGGTTTGCATTCTTTAACAATGTATTCCCCCTAAAATGAATCTTCATTTCATTGTTTGCACGGTTCCTGACTCCTCCTCTTGCTAAACTGCAATCTTCACGAACAATCACCAACTTGAAACTAATCAATGCAGTAATCTCTGTTTCAGATTTAGCCACATCCGTGTTCAGTTTTTAATATATCGTTTCAGCAACACGATCTCGCATTCCGCTTGCTTGATCTAAGAATGTACAAAAACTCGAACCGACGATTGATAGAAACTTCAAATACCCCACTGGTTACTGTCAAATATGTGATTCTCCCTGAAGATCTGATATCCTGAGTAACAGGTATTCTCCACAATCAGCAACTCTTCACCAGAAAACAAATCATCTGGTAATATAATCCGATCTCTGAAGCATTCATCCACAATCAGATTCATCTCCTTGGATAATCTAGATCTCAGAAGCTATCATCCACGATCACTCATAGATCTCCGAAGCATTCGTCCATGATCAGATATCATCTTCTCGGATCATCTAGATCTCGGAAGCTTTCACCCACGATCGGATTCACATTCCCGGACAATCCGATGAACCATCTAGTAACACATTCAGATCTCAGAAACATTCATTCACAATCAGAATCACGTTCTTCCTCTTCAGGCACGATAACAGATGTATAGTCTTCTTCGCTAGTTCCGGCAGCAACTTAGCCAACAAACATCATCATTACCCAGCGATTAGTCCGAAAAACAATTCATCTGCTCAAAGATTAACCATTCTGACACTTTAGACTATCACACGTCTGTGATATCTTATAAGCATCCACAATACAGTTTGCATCTCCTGATGCTATTCCTGCTGACCGGCTTGACGAAGACCCGAGACTTAAACCCTAAGACGTCAATCTGACCCTGATCTGTAGAGTCTGAACTTCCTATGATCACGAAATCATAAATCCAGATCCTATGCATCTCCAGACAATCCTAAAGTCAGAACCACCCGAATACTGTTGCAACGTCACGAATTTTAAAAATGCTGGAACATCTGAAAATTTTTATTCCCCCTCATTTTTGCAAATTATAACGTCTCTATCACTAAATTCCCCCTCAAACTGAGCAATTCATTCCTCTTTTATCCGTGAAAAACTCGACTATGCTGAAAATATGACAATTTTCCTCAAACGTCAGTTTTTCATCATTGCGGATTTTACGTTTTGGCCCATAAATAGTCAGATAACCTGAATGATAAACATTCTGTACCACTATCATGACTACCCCACTAATTTCCACAATCTGTGATCGCATCATCAAATCTGTTCACTGAAGCCCAGACGGTGTCCCCGAACAACCTAGCTTGCTTGTTAAAAACCCGAAAAAATTTTCAATCACCAATTTTTTTTGGAGACTCTCCTCGTCGTTGCGATCAAAAAATGCCTATCCGCCCGAATGGAGTAGGTCCATCCGTCCGAATGGACTGATCTTGGATCATGTTGACATTTTTGCCCTTGAGTATCTTCATCCATCCGGATGGAGTTGATGCCCATCTGGATGAGGTTTTACCCATCCATCCGGATGGAGTTGGGGTCAATCCGAATGAGGTTTTACCCATCCGTCTGGATGGAGTTGGGGTCCATCTGGATGAGTGTCTTCAGTCCATCTGGATGAGTGCGTCCATCCAGATGAGTATTTGCCCGAATGAATCCAACCATCTGGATGTGCCCATCCGGACCGAATATGTTCGAACACCTCAAGAACACTCCAAATCACATTTTTCGATCCAGAATCTTTATTTTTGTTAATTTCATGATGAAACTTCACAGGATTGTGCGCGAATCAATTCCGAACAGAATGATGGCTTCAATTCCAAGAATCCATCTGTGAATTTACCTTTATTTTGATGATTTTCTATGTTTTAACGTCAAAACTCCCGTTTAACCCAAAATTGATGAGCTTGGGTGATTTAACCGACTGTTAGATCGATTAAATCGGTACCGTAGCTCTAATACCACCTGATATTCCAGGATCCAATTAGTTTGACAGAGCCTCGGTCCCGATACGACGTGTTCGGTGCGTTTATTATTACTAAGAAAGGAGTAGAAGATAGATACGACACCGAGCAGTCAATTTTAATCTGGTCTCTATTGATTATTCAACGTTACAACACCATGAGACCAGTCGGACAGCATGTCCCCTCAGGGAACCAAAAGCTTGTCCAAATGGGAACCCCAACTCCCTATTTATAGGCAAAAGACTATTCGGATGAACCTATGTCCATCCGTCCGTATGGACTCCATTTGTCCGGATGGACTTTTACAATCACACAACCTGTCCGGATGGAGTTAACGAATGGATTATTGTTGTCCATCCGTCCGGATGGACCTTTTGACAATACATGAACCCTGTCCGACTTTTCCTATTCTATACAATATTCAACACACGCTCTACCTAACTATTCGCACAGTGGCAGACGTACGAAATATGCACCAACAATCAGGCATAACTACCGATTCGACAATTTTTTTACAGATGTGTTTAAAACATTTTCATCTCCTTTTAAAATACTTCCCCATTCAGTTATTCAAACCTGGTTAAACTCACCTTGCCTATACACACACATGCACGATTTACTCATAATTAATTCCTCAATTCACCTTAGTCAAACGAACTATCTTTTACAAACCTACCCTTTTCATTCCTCAAAAGTTCCATACTTTTTCAACACACTTCAAACTTCAAAATCTCGATTTTAGTCAACCATTTAGGCAAAATGCTTTTTTCTAAACTCTTCCTCTTGAATAAATTTCGGGAAGAAATTTCTTAAAGGAGGGGAGAATGTAACTCCTCGCTTTTGAAACCTTCCTTATTTAGAAAAATTATTTATATCCCTATTTTTGGAAACTTATATCCGTGTCGTATTCGTATTTCACTTCCAGCTTCGTAATTCGAAACATTGATCGTAATAAAACTTGAGCATTTTATACGGACTATACCTTGATTATTCGTACTTATTTTACATTCGACTTATTCACATACTTGATACTTGCTCATCATTCTCGTAAACACATACTTATTTCACGAACAAATACGCGTTTTAGGACTCTTTATGCATTCAAATACTTATTTATACATTCACTTTACTTGAGTTACACTTATATACATGATTTATACTTAATTTTATGTAAATAATACAAGTGCAAGGACTGAAAATGAAAATTTTCATCTCCCCAACCACCTTCATTTAAACCCCAACCACCTTCATTTAAACCCCAACCACTTAACCCTCTTATAAATACCAACTCTAACACCTTCCAAACACTTGCACCAACTCCAAATTACTTCCAAACTCTCTCAAATCTCCAAGATTTTCAACTTTGGGCAAAAAGTTCAAGAACCAAAATTGGTAACTTCGGTGTTCCAACAACTCAAGACTCGTCAAACTCCCTAAGTGGAAATTTCTTCGCAAACCGTGAGTATACTCGACGCCCTTTTTACCGTTTTTACACTTTTTGGGTGCAACATGTTTACATATATAAAAACACATACATACTTTTATACAATCATACATAAAAACAATCTAATACATGCTTACTAATATGTTATGCTTGATTCGTATTTTCTGGGTTTGTTCGTTTTGTGATAAACTTGTCGTTAACTTCGTACGAGCCTACCCTTAACATGTATAGCGCTATAGGAGTAACGCACCGCCCGTGAATGTGAGGTTATGTTATGTAACACCCCGTGTTACGAAAGTCAAAGTCAAAGTCAAGATTTAAGTCAAAGGAAGAAAAGATTGCTAATTGCGATCTGTCACTCCCTGCTTAATTACTGTTTTGACTATCGTGACTTGTAATCGAATCTTTATTTTAATTGCTTTAGTTGTATTATGTGGAGTATCTATTAATAATTGATGTTTAATCGACGTTTATCGCATGTTTTATCGCTTATTCGCTTATCGCATCGCAATCGCATCCGTAACTAGAATTATGCGTTCTGGATATTATTTTACGTGTGTGTGCTTCTTATGTGTTACTTGTGCATGTTTACTTTATGTTTGTTGTGATTAATTGAAACGCAATCGCAACTCTATCGCAACACAATTGAATCGCAAATGCTAAACGCAAGTTAATTATGATGAGTGTACGTTAGATATAGTGATTAGGTTATTTGTGTAACTAATGGGTAATTCTATAGCATCGCTCGCTCGAAACGCATCGCAACGCTCAACACGTGAATCGAAATGACAAAACTCAACACGCTGGACACTTGGATCGAATGGCCAATCGATCGAGTGGCCATCCGATCGGATTGCCATCCGATCGAGGAGCTATCCAATCGGTGGCCACTCCGACCCTTGTGCACTTTCCTCTTTTGGAAACCCTATAAATACCCTCCTGTCACATTATTTGTGATGTGGCAGCTCCTCCACTCGACCAGCTCGCTCAAGCACTCATTTCTCTCGATTTCTCGCGATTCTTGTAAGTTTTCAACCTAAAACTTGTACTTCTATGATCTACACGCACTCCTTCATCTTTTTCACCTTTGAATCTTAACTTTTAACCGTGAAATCAGTGGATTTGAGGTGTTCTAGGATGATGTCATCATGGAGTTCTTTTGAACTTCAAGTTTTGGACTCATTCCACCAAGAACAACTTAGATCTGAAGGATTTCCACATGAATAAACAATGTTTTCGCATAGATCTAAACGTTTTCAAGGATAAAAGGATTGAAAGATGGTTTTCCAGCTTTCTTTCAACTCTTTTACACTCAATGCACTCAAAACCGATAGAATCGGAGCTCGTTCTGATCTTCTACTCTTTTTCTTAGTGATGTGCTGGTTCAAGATCTGAATTCTATCGAGACAACCGATTTACGAGTTGAACATGAACATCCGTCTCGAACAGTTAACTGATCGGACTAGGGTGATCCCTGTTCGATCGGATCACTTGGGTCTTGATGGGTTTTCCATTGTTTAATACGTTGTCATAACAGGGATCCGATCGGATTAAACAACGCATTAACAAATTTCAAGATAGCAACACGATCAGATCGCGGGGCGGATTGCCGTCCGATCGGATTGCCATCCGATCGAACCGCAATCCAATCGGATTGCACTTGGGGTTCAACACTTAACAATTTTTCAACATATCCAATGCATTACCAGTTCTAACGGATTGACATCCGATCGGTAGACCATCCGATTGGGTGACTATCCTGTTGTGAACTTGTTCTCACTAAGTGCCCTGCCATCGGATCGCTATCCGATCGAACCGTCGTTCGATCGAGCGACCTGAAAGGTAGAGATACTTCTCTGTTTTCAAAATTCTACAACGAAAACTTCAAAAGGCAAGCCATCATACACAAACACATCCTTACCAAACGAATGTCAATCCGACCGAATGGCCATCCGATCAGATGACCATCCGAATAGATTGACATCCGATCGAATGAACATCCGATCGGATTACTGTTCGACACTTGGTACACTCGCATCATTTTACGCACCGTTCTTCGCTTATGCTATCGTTAACTGTTCAGGCTAATCTCACTCAGCGCTCCCTTCAATCCAAGAGAGTGTTTATTTACTTAAACACAATCTGTGAGTATACTCGATCCCTTTTTGCTTTATGCACTTTTGGGTGTTACATACGTTACTTATTCAAATCACAATCGACACACAACGCAAACACTATTTATACGCTGACCGCTATTGCATGTTACATGTTATTCGATGAACGCTTGTATGTTATGTTAACACAGTGATTGTTGCCTGACACCTTAGAAACGATAGTACTATAGTTTGGACTCAACACCTTTCGTGGACAGGGGTTGTTAAGGGCTTTACTTCACGTGTCCCGGTGGGGATATGTGTTGCGCATTCTACAACTCGCAGTCATGTATGTGCATATTTCTCTGTCGATAACCTACAAGCTTTCACTTTGCTACATGTTACATGCTGGTTATACGTAAACTATTTCAAACTCTATATGCTATTATCAAACTTGTATGCTCACCTTTACACTATGTGTATTGACTCTATTTTAACGTATGTGACAGGTGCTTAGGATGCTTGCTTGCTATTTGATGGAATTGAGCTAGGATGGAGTCTAGAAACAAAGAATTTAAATCTGAGTTGTCAGAACAGTTTTATTTGTTTTTGAGATAATATGTCTGTAATAATTATTTTGCTGGATATGTTTTGGTATGGGACTTAACGTTAAATATTCGGTAATATTAGTTGTTATGGATTTCTCTTGGACAATCTGTTTCGCTCAGTGTCGCGTCCCGATGTTTCCGCCATCGGTTGGGGTGTGACATGTTAAGGCATTCATACTTGCGTTAAAATCTGGTTTGACTTGTTTGTTCACATGTCGGTTTATACGTTAATCTTGATAACTTGGTTTGCCATGTGGATTGTTCTTTTTATACTTATATGCTAGTACACCAAACTTGTATACTCGCCAATACTTTTGTATTGAACTATACTTTAAAACTTGTTGCAGGTTTATGATGATGTTGATGATGCACGAAACTTAGTAGGATGCCTAGAAACACATTTTAAACTTTAAATACTTGTTGTATTATAATTTATTTGTTCCGACTTGTTGTATTTTATTTCAAACAATGTAATTGATTCTTTTAGTAATGAAATGAAATTTATTATTTAAATACTTATCACAATTTAGTGTTATGAGTAATGATCAATCTCGTTTTCGTCTCACTCCGATGTT
This sequence comes from Helianthus tuberosus, assembly GCA_030545235.1. Classification (NCBI taxonomy): domain Eukaryota; kingdom Viridiplantae; phylum Streptophyta; class Magnoliopsida; order Asterales; family Asteraceae; genus Helianthus; species Helianthus tuberosus. Next base: position 20,211,808 of record CM060436.1, on the reverse strand, counting down.
TCCGCCATCGGTTGGGGTGTGACATGTTAAGTAAGGGGTATCTTTTTTTGAAAAGAAAAGTCAGGGTTATCACTATGAAAAAGTTTGGGGGTCTTTCATTTCGAGGGTCCAAGCAAAATTTTCCTTCACATATGGTGTGTTTGGGATTGCTTTTGTTTTTTTTTTCTTTTTCATGTTCTTTTTGGAAAAGTCACAATTATCTAACTTCTCCTTTTTTTTCATTTGCAACACATAAAAACTTCTTTTCAACACATTATCCAAACACTACAAAACCTCTTTTTCTTCTTTTAAAAGTCAAAAAGTTAAAAGAAGCTCAAAATAAGCAATAAAAAAACCCACAACACAAGTAAGAGAAAACCTTATAAAAAGTATAATGTTATATAGTATTTAATATTAGCTTTTTATATGTTAACAAATTAATTAATCAAATGCCCATATACACTATATACACACGACTGAAAGAGTGTCATTGAAAATGCTCTTGAGTGTTGACCCAATAACATTAACATTCCAAGTGATAATACTTGTTTAAAATAGTTCCCATTGGGGATATCCATAGTCAATAAATACAAACACATGATGTCACAAACTTGTATATAAATAGCACCTGCCATGAGCTTCACTCAAAACATATCTCATCAAACAAATATCAAGAAATCATGAAATAAGCATGGCCACCAATTCAAAAATGGTCTCAATTTTCCTATTCATCTTTATGACATTTGTATGCACAAAAGTCTTGGCACAATGTGAAGATGAAACCAACAATCCTTGTAATAACAAATCCAAAGCTTTACCCTTAAAGATCATCGGTATAGCGGCTATCCTAATAACAAGCATCATCGGGGTATGTCTACCTCTAATCACTCGTTCCATCCCATCCTTAGCCCAGACCGTAGCCTTTTTGTGATCGTGAAAGCTTTTGCTTCAGGCATCATTTTGGCTACTGGATTTATGCATGTGTTACCTGATTCTTTTGACATGTTGAGATCGAGTTGCTTGGCTGATAACCCATGGCATAAATTTCCATTTACGGGTTTTTTTTTTGCTATGCTATCAGCTATTTTCACACTCATGGTGGACTCGATGGCTACAAGCATGTATACATCGAAGAACACCGCCATAACGGCTGAAGGGGGTGAAGTTGTTACTAGAGACTAGGGGTGTTCAAAACTATCCGTATCCGAAAATCCGATCCGAAATATCCGATATCCGAATCCGAAATATCCGAAAAATCGGATATCCGAAATTTCGAGTATCCGAAATTCGGATATCCGAATTTTTCGGATTCGGATAGTGATTTTCAAAATTTTCAGATATTTCGGATATCCGAAATATCCGAAAATTTAATTTTCATTTTTTTTCGGATATCCGAATATCCGAAAATATCCGAAGCATCCGAAAATATCCGAAATATCCAAAAATATCCGAAAAATATACGAAAAATATCTGAAATATCCGAAAACTTATATTCGGATATCCGAAACTATCCAAAATATCCTTTTCCGAATATGAAAAAAATAATAGAAAAATAAAAATTAAATAAAAAGTTGGACTTTCGGATATCCGATTCACTATCCGAATCCGTATCCGAAATTTCAGATACGGATTCGGATAGTGAAATCTGGTATCTGAAAACTTCGTATATCCGAATTTTCGGATATCCGGTTTTGAACACCCCTACTAGAGACCAGGAGATGGCGGTTGCCAGTGGTGGTGCAATGCATTTTCATGGACACAATCATGGCCACCAAAAGGGCGCAATAGGACAACAACTTCTTCGTTATCGTGTTGTAGCCATGGTTCGTTTTAAATAAACATTGACATTTTACAATTTACATGATTTTTATATGTTTCTACAGGAGGCAATTGTTTTAAAAACTAAAACAACTTTTTTTTTTGATCATCAGGTTCTTGAACTTGGAATAGTGGTTCACTCGATAGTGATCGGACTTGGAGTTGGGGCCTCAAATGATGTATGCAAAATAAAGCCATTGGTTTCATATCTTTGGTTCCATCAAATGTTTGAAGGCATGTGTCTTGGTGGTTGCATTCTTCAGGTCTTACAAAAATGATATTTATATTTATATATTTTATATTATATATATATATATATATCACTACATATATAACTAAATATTTAAGCAATGGCGGGCTGAATACAAGACTGTGAAGAAAGCAGCAATGGTGTTTTTCTTCTCAATAATGACTCCATTTGGGATCACTCTTGGGATTGCGTTGTCGAAGACATACAAAGAGAATAGCCCAAGTTCATTAATCACAGTCGGTTTACTCAACGCTTCATCATCTGGACTTCTTATCTACATGGCACTGGTCGATCTTCTTGCTACCGATTTCATGGGTCCAAAGCTTCAGGGAAGCATTAAGCTTCAAATTAAGTCTTATGCAGCCGTCTTACTTGGCTCCGGTGGGATGTCTTTGATGACAAAATGGGCTTAAAACTCGATCTTTCACCATGTCATCAATTCAAGATACAAAAAATGTCTGTCCTTTTAATTGACTGTATAAACATCCATAAGTTTGATTACTCTACAAATAATTACAAGCATTCTTATATCTGAATCAATTAATAATATAAACTTTGCTTTTTATGAATGTTTGGATTCACGTCTTAAGATTTTTGTTGGTAATAGTCGGTTTTAACTTTTAAATTTTAAGTACTCGAATTAAAATAGGTTTCTATATATTTGATGATAAGACAATGGCTTCTTAGCCTAGTGGCGGGATGTGCTTATCTCTATCTGTCGGAAAGAAGGAAACAAATAGTATAGGGGCTAGTGTGTAATATGGTGGACTATATAAACACCATCTTTGTATAACCCTAGTTTAGAGAACAATTCAATTTCAATACAAAAACAATTCCAAACCACAGTGCTTTTCTCTATACCAAACAACATGGTATCAGAGCAGAGTTTCTGATCTGTGGATCCTCTGTTCATCAATCTCAAATCAATCTCAAACCAATCTCAAACCAAAAAAAAAAAAAAAACCCCAAAATCGTTCGACCAAATCAATCGTTCAACAAACCGTTCGACCAAACCTTTTAAATCTGTGTTTTCTCTGTTTCTTCGTGGCCCCGTCTTCATAGTTTCACATCAGCCCAGATCGCCCAGATCCAAAATCAAAATCAAGTTTCGAGAAAAAAAAAGGTCAGAGATCCGTTCCTAATTGTCTTCGTCCTTCAGTCTGCGTTGCTCCCAACGAACCTTCGTCCAAACCTTCAAAGAACCTTCGTCAAAGCCTACGAACCCTCTTTGATCCTACGAACCCTTCCTTTTATTCACAAACAAAACCCCACAAAGAATCATTCACCCACGAACCCTCTTTGATCCTACGAACCCTTCCTTTTCTTCATATTGTATACATGAAGTCTTTTGGTTGTTTGATGTTGAAGAAATATAATAAATCCTCCACTAAAACCCTATAAAAGATATCCACGTGAATATCTAGTGCCCTCCATATTGGAATAATAATATATATTATACTAGGTTAGAACCCCGTGTATTACACGGGATTGAATAAATGTAATTTTATATACTAAATAAAAATTAATATATTTTTAAAAACCTCTTTTATTACATGTGTTGAGTAATATAATTTTATATATTAAATAATAAAAAAGTTATATCTTGGTTTGAATAAATGTAATTTTATATACCAAATAATAAAAAAACTTATTTTTTAAAAAACCCCTGTGTATTCACGGGTGGAAGAAATGTAAATATAAATACTAAATAATAAAAAAAGTTATATTTAAAAAAAAATTCGTATATTGTACAGGTTGAATAAATCTAATTTTATATCGCAAACAATAAAAAAAGTTATATCTTTAAAAACATGTGTATTTTTAAATTATTTTTGGTTTGATTAATTAGTTATTTAATATAATAATTTCTCATAGTTAACAATAATAACATTAACAATAAATAATATACTGTTAAGTGAAACAATATTTTTAGTTTAGATAAGACTTTACGATTTGAAGTTAAGTTTATTAATTTAGAGTTGATAAGATTTATATTAATTAATTAATATTTAATAATTTAAATTAAATAATTATTATCTACAATTAAGGATATAGAATAATAAGAAAATAGTATAAGAAACATTACAAAACCATCTTTGAAAAAAACGTGTGTATTTCTCATCTTATTTCAAACCATTTTGTGGTTTGTTTTTAGTTCAACTTATATAATGAATAACATAAAAAACTCATAGTTAGATAAGACTTTACAATTTGAAGTTAAGTTTATTTATTTAGAGTTGATAAGATTTATATTAATTTAATTAATATTTAATTATTTAAATTAAATAATTATTATCTACAATTAAGGATGGTCTAGAATAATGACAAGTGTCCCTCAATTGGTTTCTTTTATTATATAGTATAGATACAACGAACCCTCTACGAACCCTCTTTGAACCTTCAAGCCCACGAACCCTTCCTCATCCAAAGAACCTTTAATCTTCGTCGTAAAAAAAAAGGAAATCAACCATGGAAAAAAACAGTTCTTGGATATTCGATTCTGGTGCCATTGACACCATGACGTTTGAACCGTTAGACATACGGTCAATGTCCAATCCTCAAAAAACCCAAATTCATACTGCAAACAACAGAACGATGCAAGTGAAAGGAGGAGGAACAATTGAGATTTCACCAACTATGAAATTATCAAATTGTCTTTATGTTCCATCATTATCGCACAAACTGCTCTCAATTAGCCATATCACCAAAGAGTTAAATTGCACGGTACTAATGCATCCTACTTTCTGCCTTTTATAGGATATCAGGACGGGTGTGATTATTGGACGTGGTATTGAGCGCCAAGGATTGTACTACGTGGATGAAGTAGCTCAACAGGGTACTGTGATGTTGGCACATGGAACCGAAAATCGAGAAGCTTGGCTATGGCATAGACATTTGGGACACCCATCCAATGGTTATTCGCACCTTTTGTTTCCAAAACTCTTCCCTTCAAATGGGAAAATAGATTGTGAAACCTCTCTTTGTGCCAAAAGCCATCGACAACCATTTAAACCTTGCAATACGAAAGTTGCTTCACCTTTTTCACTAATCCATTCTGATGTATGGGGTCCTGCTCCTGTGATGGGGGGTGTAACACCCCGTGTTACGAAAGGCAAAGTCAAAGTCAAGATTGACGTCAAAGGAAGAAAAGATTGCTAATTGCGATCTGACACTCCTTGCTTAATTACTGATTTGACTTCTTTGACTTGTAATCGAATCTTTTATTTTAAATCGCTTTACTTGTATTATGTGGAGTATCTCTTAATAATCGAGGTTTAATCGTTGTTTATCGCATGTTTTATCGCTTTATCACTTATCGCATCGCAATCGCATTCGCAATTCAAATTATACGTTCTAGATATTGTTTTACGTGTGTGTGCTTCTTACGTGTTACTTGTGCATGTTTACTTTATGTTTGTGGTGATTAATCGAAACGCAATCGCAACTTTATCGCAACACAATTGAATCGCAAAGGCTAAAAGCAAGTTAATTGTGATGATTGTATGTTAGATATAGTATTTGTAGATTATTGTTTATCGCATCGCACTCCCGCTTAAACGCATCGCAAAACCCAACGCACGAAACGAAACACCAAAACTCAAATCGTCGGACCACTTCGATCGAATGGCCGTCCGATTGGTGGCCTAACCGACACTTGCCTCCTTTCCCTTTTTGGCAACCTATAAATACCCACATTTGTCACATCACTTGATGTGACAGCTCTCTCACTCGACCAGCCGCACTCAAGCCTTCTTTCTCTCGATTTCTCACGATTCTTGTAAGTTTTCAACCTAAATCTTGTACTTCTATGATCCACACACACACCTTCATCTTTTCCACCTTTGAATCTTAACTTTTAACCATGAAATCAGTGGATTTGAGGTGTTCTAGGGTGATGTCATCATGGAGTTCTTATGAACTTCAAGATTTGGCTTCATTCCACCAAGAACAACTTAGATCTGAAGGATTTCCACACGAACAAACAATGTTTTCACATAGATCTAAACATTTTCAAGGATAAAAGGATTGAAAGATGGTTTCCCAACTTTCTTTCAACTCTTTTACACTCAATGCACTCAAAATCGATAGAATCGGAGCTCGTTCTGATCTTCTACTCATTCTAAGTGAAGTGTTGGTTCAAGATCTGAATTCTATCTAAGAGACAACTGATTTACGGGTTGAACATGAACATCCGTCTTGAACAGTTAACTGATCGGACTAGGGTGATTCCTGTTCGATCGGATTACCTGGGTCATGATGGGGGTTTCTGTTGTTTAATGCGTTATCATACCGTCTCGAATAAATCGAAAAACGTAGCAAAACTTCAAGATAGCAACACGATTAGATCGCGGGATGGATTGCCGTTCGATCGGATTGCCATCCGATCGGATTGCACTTGGTCTCAACACTTAACAATTTTCAACATGTTCAATGCATTACCAGTTCTGACGGATTGCCATCCGATCAGTAGACCAACCGATCGAGTGACAATCCTGCTGTGAACTTGTTCTCTGAGAAATGTCTCGCCGAACGGATCGCCATCCGATCGAACTGCCATTCGATCGAACGACCTGAAAGGTAGAGATACTTCTCTGTTTTCAAAATGCTACAACGAAAACTTCAGAAGACAAACCATCATACACAAACACATCCTCACCAAACGAATGTCAATCTGACCGAATGGCAATCCGATCGAATGACCATCCGAACGGATTGACATCCAATCGAATGGCCAACCGATCGGATTGCCGTTCGACACTTGGAACCTTGCACCTTTTTACGCGACGTTCTTCGCTTATGCTATCGTTAACTGTTCAGGCTAATCCCTCTCAGCGCTCCCTTCAATCCAAGAGAGTGTTTACTTGTTAAACACAATCTGTGAGTATACTCGATCCCTTTTTGCTTTACGCACTTTTGGGTGTGACATACGTACTTATATCCAAATCACATCGAACACACAACGCAAACACTTTAACGCTAACCGCTATTGCATGTTATACGTGACTCGATGAATGCCTATTTGTTATGTTTACACATTGATTGTTGTTTACCTGCCTTAGCAACGATAGTACTATAGTTTGGACTCAGCACCTGTTCACTCAAGGGGTTGTTAAGGATATTACTTCACGTGTTTACAGTGGTGAACATGTGTTGCGCACTCGCTACTCGAAGTCAACTCACAGTCATTGGTATTGATAGGATCATTGTCGACAACTTACATGTTTCACATTATACGTTGTACATGCTGGTTATGCGTAAACTATTTTGAATTCTATTATACTATTAAACTTGTATGCTTACCTTTACACTATGTGTATTGACCTTTATTTTAATGTATGTGACCGGTGCTTAAGATGCTAGGAATTGATGTGCTTTGGTGATCAAGCTAGGGGTCTAGTTATGTCACGCTTAAATCCGAGTCATCGGAACAACATTTGTTTTCGAGACAATTATTTGTAATAACTGTTTTTATTTGGATATGTTGTGGTATGGGACATGAAGTTTAATTATCTGGTAATGAATAGTTGTTATGGATACTCATGGACAATCTGTTTCGCTCAGTGCGATGTCCCGATGTTTCCGCCATCAGTTGGGGTGTGACAGATTGGTATCAGAGCTATAACTATAGGGAATTAGGCCAGACTCGACCTACTCCGGGTCGATGTCTTAGAAAACGACCTAGTCTATAGTCTAAGTACCAACAGACTGACTTGTGTGAACCTAGTAGGGGTTCCGCACGAGCTTACTTGCTATACTCGCTCACACTCGCTGAACTCTATCACTGCACTATTTTTCAAGGATGAATAAGTGATCAGATTGAGACTAGGTGTGAAAACCGCTAACTCTCGATCAGATCGCTTGTTCGACCCGCATTTTATCTATAAACAAGAGAATTTGCGTTGAATCAGGAGTGAAATCCATACTTTAACGCAAATTTTCATTTCTATCTCGTGATTTCATCGCACTAACAGGAATGAAGTTGTTAAGCCAGAGGTGACACCCGAACCTTGACGACTTGTTCCGACCTTTATTTCGGTTTTTTACAAAATTCTCACCAAAGTCTCGACGGACTCCAACGACTTGAGTCGCGCTGTAACTGGAAGGATGCGTGCCGTTCGCCCAAAATCGAGGCGAGAGCACAGTTCCGAAGGCCAAAGTGTGTACTCCGAGTCCTTGTAAATAGTCGAATCACTTTGGGCAGTCGACGTCTATCGAGCCTTAGACAATCCATCCTCGATTTCAAGCTCGCACTCGCTGGTTTTATGAGGTTTTGATTTTGAGCCCGCAACTGCTGACTCTGATATTTGCCGTTTTATGTGGATTTTACGTGTTTACGTGATTTTACATGTTTATGTGTTTCGGTTTTTGGCGATTTATACGCTTTTCGCTTCTCACTTTGATCGACACACACGACCCGCACTGCACATCTATCTCAATACGCTAACAAATCGTTACTGCCATCGCATGATATGATACTCGCTTATGCTATGCTACTCGATGTGCACTCGCTGTGTAATCGCAATCGCCATTCTCGAACTCGCGGACTTGAATGATAGGTGAATAAGTGCAATATAAGAAGGTGAATACGTACAAAATATAGTGTGAATTCTGTGGTTTACGCGCTTCTGTGCTTATGTGTCTCTGTGCTCAATGTGCTTGTGTGTTTCTATGGATTTTGTGCCTATGTGATTGTGTGACTAGACATGTTACTGAGCTTTATTAGTATTAAGTGTGTTGTGAGGTGAGATTCGACATATAGTGTCTGAATCCGATGACGATGTCTGTTGCATACAATGTCGTCATTTGGAACGCGCTATTCCCGAACTGCTCGGCGTAACCATGAAGACAAACGCATTGCTGCTCTCGTCGCTAAGCAAATGGCGAAAGTCATACCGCAGATTGTTAGTGAACTGAATGAGAACGCTAGCAAGTCTTCTGAAGAGTCCAGGACTGATTCGCCCTAGTCTGCTTTTAGCTTCAAGCAGTTCAAAGCCTGCGGCCCGAAAGAATTTAGCGGCGAAGAAGGGCCTACGGCCATGTTTTAATGGTTTAATTCGATCGAAGTCACCCTGCGTTAGAGCAACTGTCCTGATAATCTCCGCACTATTAACACCACCGGCGTCTTCCAATCCCGTGCTCTAGATTGGTGGACGGCCAAGAGAAACAAGCGTGGAAATGATGCAGCTTACGGATTGACGTGGGATGAGTTGAAGGACATCATGATTCGCAAGTTCTGCCCTCCCCACGAGCTCCAAAAGTTGGAGGACGAATTCTGGCATATCAAACAAAAAGATGGTGACAACGCTGGTTTAACTGCTCGCTTCAAGCAGTTGAGTATAATTTGTACAGGCCAAGTTACTACGCCCGAAATCACCATCAAGAAGTACATCCGAGCGCTGCCAGACTGTGTGGCAGATTTCGTTCAGGCTGCAAAGACGACAACAATTGAGGAAACCTTCTTACTCGCTGCTGAGTTAAACGACAAGCGAGTCAAGTCTAGTTACTGGGATAAAGCCTCCAAGAATCTACACTAAGTCACCGCTGCTCCCACCGCTGAAACCACCGTCGCTCCGCAAACTTCAAGATCCTCCCGTCGCAAGAGGAGGAACAACAACAACAACAACAACAGTAGCAAGAATTGCACTGTCAACAGCTGCCGCTCCACTTCAAGCAGTACCTACCCCACCGTTGCCTCAACACCGCCAAGTAGCGGCACCAGTTACCCATGCTTCGCCGGCCAAGCGTTCATATACTGGTCCTCACCCGGCTTGCCCTACTTGCACTTATCACCATCCAGTGGGAATCGCTTGCAGATACTGTGTACACTGCAACATGTACGGCCACTTCACCGCCAACTGCCGTACAGGTCCACGTCAAGCTCCAGCTCCAGCACAAGGTCAAGCTCCTGCTCAGCAAGCTTTACTTCCTGCTCCTCAATGCCAACAAGCGGCTCCTGCACCCGCGATCCATGCTAGAGCTTGCTTTGCGTGTGGTGATCCCAACCACTTCGCAAACATGTGCCCGAATCGAGTGGTGAAGCAAGAGCCACAACAGCAGCAGCCCCAGCAACAGCAACAGCAGCAGCAACAGCAACCAGTAGCCCGCGCACGTACTTTCAACATCAACGTCCGCCAGGCTCAAGCAGACAACAATGTGGTTAATGGTACATTTCTTGTGAATGGTATATATGCTTCGTGTTTGTTTGATACTGGAGCCGATAACTGTTTTGTATCGTTTGAATTCGAAAAGCTTCTTAATCGTAAGTGCGCCCATCTCCCCTCGACGTTTAATGTTGAAGTCGCCACCGGAAGAACCGTCGCTGTAAATTCTATTCTCCGTGATTGTACTCTCAAACTCAACAATCACATCTTTCTTATCGACCTTATTCCGATGCAGCTCGGTAGTATTGATGTCATAGTAGGCATGGACTTTCTTCGCGAAAACCATGCTGAAGTTGTTTGCTTCGATAAGATGATTCGCTTTTCGCTCGCTAATGGTGATCAACTCTGTGTGTACGGAAAAACTCCTTTGAAAGGTCTCAAACTCATGTCGTGTATCCAAGCTAGCAAGTATCTCCGCAAGGAATACAGAGCTTTCTTGGCTAACATCGTAGTAGCGGAGAAGGAAAAGAAAGGAAAGACGTTCGTGGAAGATGTCCCTGTGGTTTGCGAATTTCTAAATGTTTTTCCTGATGAGTTACCCGGATTACCTCCGAGTCGTGATATCAACTTTCATATCGACCTCATTCCTGGAGCAAACCCTGTTGCTAGGAGCTCCTTATCGACTCGGTCCGTCCGAGATGCACGAACTCTCGAGCCAACTCCCAGAATTGCTTGATAAAGGCTTCATTCGCCCTAGCACCTCTCTGTGGGGCGTACCAGTCCTTTTCTTCAAAAAGAAGGATGGGTCGTTCCGGATGTGCATCGACTGTAGGGAGTTGAATAAGCTGACTATCAAGAATCGATATCCCCTGCCTCGAATCGATGATTTGTTTGATCAGTTACAAGGTGCTACGTGTTTCTCCAAGATCGATCTACGCTCAGGCTATCACCAATTACGCATTCAAGAGGTGGATATACCCAAAACTGCTTTTCGCACTCGTTATAGCCACTATGAGTTCGTTGTTATGCCCTTTGGTTTAATCAACGCACCCGCGGTTTTCAGGGACCTGATGAATCGCGTGTGTAAACCTTTTCTCGACCGCTTCATCATCGTGTTCATCGATGATATCCTGATCTATTCCAAGTCGAAAACCGAACACGCGCAACATCTACGTTTGGTTCTCGAACTACTCCAAGGGAGTCGACTCTATGCCAAGTTCTCCAAGTGCGAATTTTGGCTGGAGGAGGTTCAATTCCTCGGTCATATTGTTAATAGTCAAGGTATCCACGTCGAACCCGCGAAGATCGAAGCTGTTAAGAGTTGGGTTTCACCTAAGAACCCGTCTGACGTCCGTTCTTTCCTCGGACTAGCGGGCTATTATCGCCGATTTATCGAAGGATTCTCTAAAATCGTTGTGCCACTTACTTCTCTCACGCACAAGGACAAACCTTTTGTTTGGGGAACTGAACAAGAGACTGCCTTTCGAACCCTCAAGCATATGCTCTTGAATGCTCCCGTTCTCGCTTTACCCGATGGAAACGATGACTTCATAGTCTATTGTGATGCCTCGAACCTTGGTCTTGGTTGTGTTCTCATGCAACGGGACAAGGTTATCGCTTACGCATCTCGTCAACTCAAGATCCACGAGAGGAACTATACAACCCACGACCTCGAGCTAGGCGCAGTTATTTTTGCGTTGAAGATATGGTGACACTACCTTTACAGTACCAAGTGTACGATCTTCACAGAGCATAAGAGCCTCCAACACATCCTCAGCAAAAAAGAACAGAATATGCGCCAACGCCGATGGGTAGAACTTCTCAATGATTACGACTGTGAGATTTGTTATCTTCCTGACAAAGCAAATGTCGTTGCCGACGCCCTCAGCAGACGAAGCTATTTGCATAACGTTCGCAATATCCAAGCCCAGCATCATCTCGAAACTCTTATTCGCAACGCCCAACATGCTTGTTTTACCAAACGCACTTTGAAGAAGGAAAGGATTCTGAACGATAGAGCCCAGCTAGTAAATAAATCGAATGGGATATTCCATTATCTAGACCGAATTTGGATTCCCAAGCGCACCAACTTACGACAACTCTTGACGGACGAAGCCCACAAGTCTAGATATTCTATTCATCCCGGTGCCGATAAAATGTACCAGGACCTTCGCTACAGGTACTGGTGGCCGGGCATGAAGAAAGATATCGCTATCTACGTTTCAAAGTGCCTGACTTGTTCGAAAGTCAAGGTCGAGCATCAAAGACCCTCTGGCTTACTCGTCCAACCCGAGATCCCTATGTGGAAATGGGAGAGCATAGCTATGGACTTTATAACGAAACTTCCGCGCACGCCATCAATTCATGACAGCATCTGGGTTGTCGTTGACCATTTGACTAAATCCACTCATTTTCTGCCGATACGAGAAGACTATAAGGTAGAAAAATTAGCCCGAATCTACACCGATGAGATCATTTGTCGACATGGGATGCCTCGTGACATCATCTCTGACCGCGATAGTTGGTTTACCTCGCGTCTTTGGGAAACATTTCAATCTGCTCTCGGTACTACGCTTAATCTAAGTACTGCTTTCTATCCCCAAACCGACGGTCAGACTAAGAGAACTATTCGTACCCTTAAAGACATGCTTCGCCCATGTGTCATAGATTTCGGTGGTAATTGGGACGCACACTTACCTTTAGTTGAATTCTCGTACAATAACAGTTATCACTCCAGCATTCAAATGGCACCTTTTGAGGCATTATACGGAAGAAGATGTCGATCGCCTATTGTATGGCACGAGACCGGAGACTCGCAACTAACCGGTCCAGAGCTGTTGCAAGAAACGACTGACAAAATCCTCCAAATTCGAGACAATCTGCTGAAATCTCAGAGTCGTCAGAAAATTTACGCCGATAGACGACGCAAGCCCCTTGAATTTGACGTTGGCGATCACGTACTCCTGAAGGTATCACCTTGGAAGGGTGTGATTAGATTCGGCAAGAAAGGAAAGCGCGCGCCTCGATATGTTGGACCCTTTAAGATTCTGGAAAGGATCTGCAAAGTGGCCTACAGACTCGAACTACCGGAGGAACTTAGCAACGTCCACCCGACTTTCCACGTTTCGAACCTCAGAAAGTGTCTGGCTGAGCATGATTTACAAGTTCCACTGGAGGATCTTCAAGTGGACGAAACATTAGACTTCGTGGAGAAGCCTGTCGAGATCATGGACCGAGAAACCAAGAAGCTCAGGCGCTCACCCATTCCCATTATGAAGGTTCGCTGGGAAGACAAACGAGGTACAGAGTTCACCTCGGAACTCGAAAGCGACATGAAGGCGAAGTACCCACAATTTTTTGTTACAGCTAAGGCCTAATTTCGGGACGAAATTCCCTAAGTGGGGGAGGCTGTAACACCCCGTGTTACGAAAGGCAAAGTCAAGATTGAAGTCAAAGGAAGAAAAGATTGCTAATTGCGATCTGACACTCCTTGCTTAATTACTTATTTGACTTCTTTGACTTGTAATCGAATCTTTTATTTTAAATCGGTTTAGTTGTATTATGTGGAGTATCTCTTAATAATCGAGGTTTAATCGATGTTTATCGCATGTTTTATCGCTTTATCACTTATCGCATCGCACTTTGAATTATGCGTTCTGGATATTGTTTTATGTGTGTGTGCTTCTTACGTGTTACTTGTGCATGTTTACTTTATGTTTGTAGTGATTAATCGAAACACAATCGCAACTTTATCGCAACACAATTGAATCGCAAATGCTAAACGCAAGTTAATTATGATGATTGTATGTTAGATATAGTGTTTGTAGATTATTGTTTATCGCATCGCACTCCCGCTTAAACGCATCGCAAAACCCAACACACGAAACGAAACGCCAAAACTCAAATCGTCGGACCACTTCGATCGAATGAACGATCGATCGAATGGCCGTCCGATCGGACTGCCATCTGATCGGTGGCCTAACCGACACTTGCCTCCTTTTCCTTTTTGGCAACCTATAAATACCCCCATCTGTCACATCACTTGATGTGACAGCTCTCTCACTCGGCCAGCCGCACTAAAGCTTTCTTTCTCTCGATTTCTCGCGATTCTTGTAAGTTTTCAACCTAAATCTTGTACTTCTATGGTCCACACACACACCTTCATCTTTTCCACCTTTGAATCTTAACTTTTAACCGTGAAATCAGTGGATTTGAGGTCTTCTAGGGTGATGTCATCATGGAGTTCTTATGAACTTCAAGATTTGGCTTCATTCCACCTAGAACAACTTAGATCTGAAAGATTTCCACACGAACAAACAATGTTTTCGCATAGATCTAAACATTTTCAAGGATAAAAGGATTGAAAGATGGTTTCCCAACTTTCTTTCAACTCTTTTACACTCAATGCACTAAAAACCGATAGAATCGGAGCTCGTTCTGATCTTCTGCTCATTCTTAGTGAAGTGTTGGTTCAAGATCTGAATTCTATCTAAGAGACAACTGATTTACAGGTTGAACATTAACATCCATCTCGAACAGTTAACTGATCGGACTAGGGTGATTCCTGTTCGATCGGATTACCTGGGTCATGATGGGGGTTTCTGTTGTTTAATGCGTTATCATACTGTCTCGATCAAACCAAAAACTTAGCAAAACTTCAAGATAGCAACACGATCAGATCGCGGGACGGATCGCCGTTCGATCGGATTGCCATCTGATCGGATTGCCATCCGATCGAACCGCAATCCGATCGGATTGCACTTGGTCTCAACACTTAACAATTTTCAACATGTTCAATGCATTACCAGTTCTGAGGGATTGCTATCCGATCGGTAGACCAACCGATCGAGTGACAATCCTGCTGTGAACTTATTCTCTGAGAAATATCTCACCGAACGGATCACCATCCGATGGAACTGTCGTTCGATCGAACGACCTGAAAGGTAGAGATACTTCTCTGTTTTCAAAATGCTACAACGAAAACTTCAAAAGACAAACCATCATACACAAACACATCCTCACCAAACGAATGCCAATCTGACCGAATGGTCATCCGATCGGATGACCATCCGAACGGATTGACATCAAATTGAATGGCCAACCGATCGGATTACCGTTCGACACTTGGTACCTTGCACCGTTTTACGCGTTGTTCTTCTCTTATGCTTATGCTATCGTTAACTGTTCAGGCTAATCCCTCTCAGCGCTCCCTTTAATCCAAGATAGTGTTTACTTGTTAAACACAATCTGTGAGTATACTCGTGTTAAACACAATCTGTGAGTATACTCGATCCCTTTTGCTTTACACACTTTTGGGTGTTACATACGTACTTATATCCAAATCACATCGAATACACATCGCAAACACTTTAACGCTAACCGCTATTGCATGTTATACGTGACTCGATGAATGCCTGTTTGTTATGTTTACACATTGATTGTTGTCTACCTGCCTTAGCAACAATAGTACTATAGTTTGGACTTAGCACCTGTTCACTCAGGGGTTGTTAAGGATATTACTTCACGTGTTCACAGTGGTGAACATGTGTTGCGCACTCGCTACTCGAAGTCAACTCGCAGTCATTGGTATTGATAGGATCATTGTCGATAACTTACATGTTTCACATTATACGTTGTACATGTTGGTTATGCGTAAACTATTTC
Organism: Helianthus tuberosus; assembly: GCA_030545235.1. Taxonomy (NCBI): domain Eukaryota; kingdom Viridiplantae; phylum Streptophyta; class Magnoliopsida; order Asterales; family Asteraceae; genus Helianthus; species Helianthus tuberosus. The sequence continues at coordinate 20,195,995 of CM060436.1, read as the reverse complement.
GAATTCTATTATACTATTAAACTTGTATGCTCACCTTTACACTATGTGTATTGACCTTTATTTTAACGTATGTGACAGGTGCTTAAGATGCTAGGAATTGTTGTGCTTTGGTGAATCAAGCTAGGGGTCTAGTTATGTCACGCTTAAATCTGAGTCGTCGGAACAACATTTGTTTTTGAGACAATTATTTGTAATAACTGTTTTTATTTGGATATGTTGTGGTATGGGACATGACGTTTAATTATCTGGTAATGAATAGTTGTTATGGATACTCATGGACAATCTGTTTCGCTCAGTGCCATGCCCCGATGTTTCCGCCATCGGTTGGGGTGTGACAGGTGGGCAGGGTCTTCGGTACTTCATACTATTCGTGGATGATTGCACTCGCATGACATGGGTATATTTTTTAAAAAACAAATCCAAAATTTACGAAAAATTTATTACGTTTTATGCTATGATTCAAACTCAATTCCGAACTCAAATCCAAATTCTTCGATTCGAAAATGGGGGGGGGGGGGGATTTGTCAATACACACATGAAACAATTCTTTAAAACCAAAGGATTAATTCATCAAACCTCTTGTTCTCATACCCCCGAACAAAACGGTGTTTCCGAACGAAAAAACCGTATTATTCTTGAAATGACTCGAGCCCTTTTAATCGAATCCCAGGTTCCTACATCTTTCTGGCCGGAGGCAGTTGCAACCTCCGTGTATCTTCTGAATCGGCTTCCCACAAAAGCTCTTAAATTTAAAACTCCCTTAGATTGTTTGTCTAAGTCTACCAGTATTCCCCATCCTCTTACACTTGAACCTCGAATCTTCGGGTGTACCGCATTTGTCCACATCCCCAAAATCAACCGGAACAAGCTCGGCCCATGTGCTAAGAAATGTGTATTTGTTGGCTATGAGATCGACCAAGTAGGTTACCGGTGTTATAATCAAAAAACTCATCAAATGTTCACCACAATGAACGTTGACTTCCTTGAAACAAAATACTTTTATAACACCCAACTCAGTGGTCAGGGGGAGAACGAATGTATAGACACCCTGAGTTGGCTAACCCAACTTCCCTTATCTGAAGAAGTAACAACAGAAAATCATCACAGTACTGCGGGTCCTTCAAACACAGCCACACAATCTGTAGAGCACAGTACCACTGAAGAAAGTCCATCCAACGTGATACCTGAGGTAAGAAATACTGAGGATCCTGGAGGTTCTACATTTTATAACCATGAGACAACAGGGGAACACATAGAACCGACAACAACGGAATCTACTCCACAGGCTGAACCAGATGTGGAACAGGGCGAACCAGACTTGGAAGAGGTTGAACAAGTCGTTGAACATGTGGAATCAGTTGCAGCAGAGACAACCGGAAGATACCCTCTCCCTCCTAGAGCCAATAGAGGGGTCCCTCCAAAACGGTACTCATCAGAGAGGGAAACCAGAACCTCAAGGTATCCTGTAGCTAATATAGTTAATGGGAACTTATCTAACAGTGCGAAAGCATTTGTCACCTCTCTATACTCCGAACAAATACCTGGCTCTGTAAAGGAAGCACAAGGTAAGAAGAACTGGAAAGAAGCAATGGAAACAGAGATGCAAGCTCTTATGAAAAACAATACGTGGGAAAAGTGCATTCTCCCAAACGGAAAGAAAACAGTTGGCTGTCGTTGGGTGTATTCAATTAAGTATAAACCAGATGGTTCTATTGGAAGATACAAAGCTCGACTTGTAGCAAAAGGGGACACTCAGACGTATGGGATCGATTACTCCGAGACGTTTTCCCCGGTTGCAAAATGGACACCATCAGAGTCATCCTCTCCGTGGTAGCAAATAAGAATTGGCCTCTCCATCAGTTTGATGTTACAAATGCATTTCTCCATGGAGACCTAGCGGAAGATGTGTACATGGAAGCACCTCCAGGTTTTTCAGGGGATTTTAAAGATGGGGAGGTTTGTCGGTTGAAAAAGTCTCTATACGGGCTAAAACAGTCACCTCGGGCCTGGTTTGGAAAGTTCACCTTGGCCATGAAAGAATACGGGTATTCCCAAAGTAACGCTTATCATACCATGTTCCTCAAAAGAAGAAACGGCCTCGTAACTTGCCTGATCATATATGTAGAGGACATAATTAACCGTAAATGATGTGGAAGAGATAGCACGGCTGGAAAAAGAATTTGTTTTCAAAGTTTGAAATGAAAGACCTTGGGAATCTCAAGTATTTCCTCAGGATAGAAGTTCTTAGGTATAAACGGGGGATTTTCATCTGTCAAAAGAAGTATGTCCTTGATCTCCTGGCGGAAACTGGTTTGATTGATTGTAAACCAGCAGATACGCCAATGGTGGTGAACCACAATCTTCACATGAAACTTAATGGCGAGCTTGCAGACAAAGAGAAGTATCAACGGCTCGTGGGCAAGTTAATCTATCTCTCCCACACTCGTCCTGATATAGCTTATGCTGTTGGAGTGGTAAGCCAGTTTATGCACCAATCGCAAGTTGCTCACATGGAAGCTGCTCAGAGAATTCTAAGGTATCTGAAGGGAACCGCAGGCCATGGAGTGTTGTTCCAAGCAAATGGACATTTAAATGTTGAGCTCTACACTGACGCCGACTGGCAGGAGATAAGAGAAATCGAAGGTCAACATCAGGGTACTTCTCCTTGGTTGGTGGAAACCTTGTTACCTGGAGGAGTAAGAAACAGAAGGTGGTCGCTCTGTCGAGTGCAGAAGCAGAGTTCAGAGGCATAGCTCGAGGGTTAAGCGAAGTTCTCTGGATCAGGAAACTTTTAGAAGACATTGGTTTCTCCCAAAGGGCAGCACCTAGTAAAATTATGTGCGACAATACAGCTGCAATACAAATCTCAGAAAATCCAGTTCAGCATGGTCGAACAAAACACGTGGAGGTAGATCGACATTTCATCAAGGAGAAACTGGAGGAAAGGATCATAGAGCTTCCGTATATATCATCAAAAGATCAACTCGCAGATATTCTCACAAAAGCAGTCAACGGAAATGCGTTTAGTAGCTGTTTGAGCAAGTTAAGTATTGGAAATCCCACTACTCAACTTAAGGAGGAGTGTCGGAAAGAAGGAAACAAATAGTATAGGGGCTAGTGTGTAATATGGTGGACTATATAAACACCATCTTTGTATAACCCTAATTTAGAGAACAATTCAATTTCAATACAAAAACAATTCCAAACCACAGTGCTTTTCTCTATACCAAACAACACTATCAACAGTTGATAATGCAGGTCCGAGTCCCACGAATTGGTAGGCGGATTTGAGGGGATGTGTTTGTCATTGAAAAGAGTATATATGATGATAAACTCATTGGGTTTTTATTATTAAGAGTAAATTACACGAATGGTCATGTGTTTGGGATAAATAACAGGTTTATTAGTTTTCAATTAAGATAGTCCCTAGATTTATTAGTTTAAAATGAAATGACTATTTTAACACATGTTGTTGACGATTGTTTAAATTTATTCGATGATGATGAAGTGACAGGAGGTTGTGAAGACCCAACTCAAATTTCGGCATGGGCATGCGCATCTTCCGCGTCATGGTCGGCAATAGGCAATAGCCAACTGCTCTATAGCAGCCACTAACGGATCCAGGTTTTCAGTTGTATGAACATATAAACATGTTACTAACAACGAAACACTAACATTGTGCTTGATAATTAGTAAAGAATCGTTGATTGCTATTGCATAATACAAGACCATATATAGAGATTACACTTTGACCTATTCTAAATATATCACAATATTTACAATAAATGAGGAATATATCCTGAAATATGGATGTGGTCTAATATTGCTTATTAGCAATAATTAATCATAGCAATTTAGACTACAAATAAAGCAATTTAGACAATTCACTAATTCATTTCTTGAGTTATCCCTAAGACAAGAATAAGTTTTGCTTAATTGATGAAAGAGTAATAATGTTGGATGGAAAAATGAAGACCACTGTCATTAAAATATACAAATACAGAAGGAATAAATAATTTGTGTTGATTTTACTCAAGTAAATAAGTCACTGAAATTACTCAAGGATCACAAACCTGTTGAAAAAATGTTTTGACCAAGTCATTAGCTAGCTAGGTCAACAGTCAAACATGGTCAATCTGTTGTTAGACAATTAAGAGGTTCTTAACAAAACAATTTGGAAAAAGAAGTTACTTAAAATCAAGCCTCATAACCACATTTGCAGGGTTTTAACAGTTGATCAGTCCAATCCATCTATTTTTCACGAAGAAAACACATCTTCTCTTCTTTTTTGCTCGTGATTCCTCTGTAAACACATCAACGCCAACGAATATCATAAACGTGACTACACATAATCTACAATGCAAAACTTCAACTTGTACTTTACTTAACCACCACATTTGCTAACAAAAGAGATTGTATGTAAATTAGATGCGATAAACCCACTAGTTACATCTCAAAGAATTCAAATGCAACCACAAAACCCGCATCTTTATTGCCAATGCAAACAACTCAAATCGGCGCGTCATGACCACCTTTTTAAAGCGGCCCTGGTGACACCTTGCTACCAGCACCTACAATACATCAGCAGAATTTCGTGTATTATATCCTCAGTAGGCAGCTAACCCAATGGTACAATTTCTCATAATCTCATTGCAGCCGCTGACGCCAAACCATCCTTAAAACCAAGTCACCGGCAGGTGTTTATAGAACAACACAATTGGGTACATCTCAGCCAGTTAGGACTCCATCTAATGCAATACAGGCTATGTCGTCACTAACAGCAGTTGATCAATTTAATCACGAAGAACCGACGCCTGATTTTAGTAGCGATGAAAGCGTGAGATATCAATATATGATATCAGCCATGATATTCAAACTGTTAATAAAGGACGACATGTTGATTAACAAACTATTGATCAAACTGTTAATAAAGGACAATAATGTTAATCTAGCAACTGTTAATCCAACCAAAACCAATTGACATGTAATTAAACAGTATCGAATAAACTATAATCGAAAATGACGCATGATGTTTACCATGAAATAACCAACAAGATTATCAATCCAGTCCAATTAATTGGTAATTCAAACAGTACTTGAATCAACTTTAATCAGATTTCGCACATGATGTTGATATCTAAAAGATCTTCGAAAAACGTTTATTAGCTGATTGTGGTGGGAATATGAACATAGCTAGCTACTGGAGAAAGGTAAATTCTGATGGACCTTATGACGAAAGGTCATAATAGGATAAGGTTAAAGGAAAGGGAAGTTTGCTTCAAACAATAGTGTTTTTTGTGCACTTGGACCTCCCTGGAGCATTTTAGTAGTAGACGGTTTTGATGGCTTAGCTTCAAATTAGCTTTACATTCACAATTTCAACAATTGGTAGATGTTATGCCTTCTTGTCAACGTGCTTTTACACAATATGTTTTCCTTTTTAATCGCCAATGGTCGTGATGCGACACCGATAGAACATTGACACTCAAGATCATGTTGGATGCAGCTTTGGAACATGGGGATTGAAAAACTAAGAATTTTGTGACTCCATTCAACATGCCATAGTAGTATGTAGTTAACTTGTACGGGCGGGCAATAAGGTGGATTATCTTCATTTTTTTTGGTTTAGACTAGCTAAGAACGCACAACTACTTATGTTTTGTTATATATTTAGTTAGTTGTCATCGGTGTTAGTACTTGGATGGTGCAATTATAAGTAGGTATGTGTGTATGTATGTCATGAATAAGAATAAAAATTGGAAATGGATTATCTGTACCTACAGAATAATAACTAGTATTAATCACCCCCGCCTTGCGGCGGGGTGAACACCAGTGTCACACTACTATCAGCGACCACCAACACTGAAGTTGCAGCGTGTTAATACGAAGAAATTAAACCGAAACGTAAAACATATAAAAAATAACTAAGTCGATCTAGGACCTGAGCGTTACGATGAACCTGTCAAACGGAAAAAAATAGACAACATAAAATAGTTTAACCATACACGCACGTTGCGCCGTGTTAACTCGCAAAATTATTTATAGTATTTAAATGAAATACAAATTTGTCTTTAGTGGATACAACCCACTAAGCATTATGTTACAAATCATAATGCATAGATATGTTGCAAATTATAACCCCCATGATGTGGTGGGGGCGTAAAACCGTGCTAAGTAGCTCCAATGTTATATCACCGTGAGCGACCATCAACACCTGAAAGGTTCGTGTAAAAAAGAAACAAAAAACGAAATATAAAACCGAACGAAAAGTAGACAGTGAAACAATGTTGAACCACACACTCTAAATGTAAAACATAGAAAACAATAACTAAGTTGTTCTAGAACCGCGCGCTACGACGGGGTGTTAAACAGAAAAACTACGCATAAAAACATTGAATCATACACGCACGTTGTAGCAAGTTAACTCGCAAAATTTGACCAAAACGTAATACAAAAAATCTGTATGGAGTTAAAAGTGATTGGTTAAAATGTAAAATATATAAAAGTATGGGGTTAAGAGTAAAAAAATTAAAGAGAAAAAAGGAAAAAAAAAAAGAGAAAAACCAAAAGTGAGTACAAACCACCAAACATATGGGTACAATCATTCATGCCTACAAATGTTACAAATTGATATTATATAGAGTAAATTACGTTTTTTGGCCCCTGTGGTTGTATCATTTTTACTATATTAGCCCAAAATAAGAATTTTTAACATATCTGCCCCCATGGTCTCTATAACTAACCATTTTGGCCCCTAAGTCTAGAGATCATGAGGGCCAAAATGGTTTAGTTATAGAGACCATGGGGGCCAAAATGGTTAGACTTAGGGGCAAAAATGGTTAGTCATAGAGACCATGGGGGCAGATATGTTAAAAATTCTTATTTTGGGCTAATATAGTAAAAGTGATATAACCACAGGGGTCAAAAACGTAATTTACTCTATTATATAAATATAAATATATTTAATATTTATTAAACAAGCCTATATATATTAAGCAAGCCATCAGTCATGCTTTCGGTACCATACATTGATTAAAGTCCAAATTCAACTTTATGAATATCTAACTTTGAACAAAAACATACTTCTTAAGTCTTGTTCACATTATGCTGACTTAATTCTAAGAACTATAAAACTTGATTTTAAACTATTTAGCAAAGTACATCTTTAGGTATTTTATTTTAATCTTAAGTTACCACCAGATATAACTGAAAAATATACTTGCAGTAAGTTGACATAATTATGATTTAGAAGTATATTTATTTTTCATTTTATTGTAAAAAACCATTTAGGCACATTGAATGGGCTACCAGACGCTAAAGTAATCAATCAACACTCCTTATGAAAACGTACAAAACACCAAACTGGTGTTTTACAATATATGGAGGTGATTGTGCGATACAAAATAACCAGAATGTATGTAACATTCTGATATATTGTTAAATTTATGATCAACTAATGTAACTACAAGAAAAATATTTACAAATCTTTATAAGTACTTGTTATATTTGTCAAAAAAAATATATTATAAAGACAATTAAAAGTGTTATTATGATATATTGTTGAATTTATGATCAACTAACGTGACTACAAGAAAAATATTTACAAATCTATATAAGTATTTGTTATATTTGTCAAAAAAAATATATACTAAAACGACAATTGAAAGTGTTATCATTAACCATATAAGGAAAAAAACCCTACATTTTAATATTGTTAATTATTGTTTATAAAATTGTTAATCATTGTTTATAAAAGTGTCTTAAAGAGCTATAATGTATCTATTAAATAGCTACAAATATACAACATCCTAGTTTCTTTTTTTTTTTTAATTAGATGTGTTCAGAATTCGATTCGGATTCGAAAAATTCAAAATTCGACTCGATTAGAATTCGATTAAAAAGGTTCAAATTCGAGTTGATTCGTATTCGAGTCCAATAGTCGAATTTGAATCGAATACAGATTTATGATTTTCAATTCGATTCGAAATTCGAATTCAATTGATATATATTTTTTTTCATATATGTATATACACACACAAACATATACACACACATATAACTTCTAATATTGGTCAAAGTATGAACTACCTCCATAAGTGATAAGTTTATTATTCATAACATTACCAAACCTACTGACAAATAGCACATACTACTTATTTCTGAATTTTTACCTAACTTAAATCGCTATCAGTAACCAACTCATCTTCTAATTTTTGATGTTTTGACATATTGATAGTTAATTAATTTTGCAGATTATTATATTTTATGTTGAATATAATTAACTTTTACTACTTTTAAATAATGAAAGTAAAATAATTTATTGTTTAGGGTGAATTTGAATTATATCGAATTCGAGTTTCAAATACTAATCGAATCGAATACTGTTGGTGCACTTGTGTCTGTACTTTGTCTGTATTTTGTCATGATACAAAACGATGTCCTGTGTTAGTCTGGTTTACGTCTTAGGTCTGTTAATATGTGCGTTCGATGTAAGTTTGACCAAGTCAACCATCCTCCTGGTTTGACTTGACCAAACAGTTCACACATTGTTTGTAAGGTGCTTGGGCCGAAGGATGAGTCATCGAAGGATTGTTTATATCCTTCGATGAGCTCGAAAGATAACCTTCGATGGATGTTGATGGACCTCGAAGGATATCATCCTTCGAGGTATATGTGATCCTTCGATGGGTTTCTGGTCGACAGATGATCTTACGATCAGTCTGTCTGATCCTTCGACCAGAAGTGCTGTGATGGATATAAATATCCATGTTATGTGTTCACTTAAGGGAGTGCAGAAAATAGAGAGAACACACACAAGAGAGAGCATTCTGCTGAGAGCACACACACACACGAGAGAGAGAGAGTTTGCAAAACACATTTGTAAACATTGAGCTTGTAACCGAACCTTTCATACGTATTAATACATGTGGTGTTAATCGGTGAAGATTGTGTGTTGTGTTTTGTGCTTGATTCTATCTCGGTTTGCATGCTAGCTTGGATTCCGCACTCGCTAGTGTGTTAGACATAACAAGGAATAGGTTAAACCTCAACCTCCGAGGGACCTACAAGTTTCAGGAGGAACTTTCGATAGTCGTAAGATTGTTGATAGTGGAGCATCCTTGCACAAGATAGGCGACAGAAGAAATTGGTGCCTTTGATGGAGAGAGGAGAAAAGTAGACAAAAATGTCTGATGAAGGAATGATGGTGAAAGAATGTTGTTGAATGAAGTTAAAAAAAAAAAAATTCGACCAGATGAAAAATGTGCCAAGTTTGGTTCTTATGGTTTTTGATCGGGTCCTCAGGAAAGATTCAAATGAAGAGTACGCGCCTGTAGCACGTCTGAAGCTTTTCGAAGATTCATGGATTTTTTTTTCCTTCCACAAGAAGTTCAAAGTCCACAAGGTGAACGTGTAGGGTACTTTTCTCTACGGTGTGATTGAAGAAAATGTGTTTGTTGATCAAACCAACCGGGTGTGCGGATGCCTTGGCATGGATTGAACAACCGCACACTACTTCTGATCTTGTTGCTGTGAAGAGATTTCTAAGTAGCTACATAAATCGACTTTGAAATCCACACCGGGTGGATATCAGTTTGGGAGAGCGCTCAGATTCCTTGCAATGCACGAAGCAGTAGCAGGATACGGTTTTAAATTTCTAATCTCTCCTATACTTGTCGATCTTTAAGCTGCTTTGTGAATTATTATCTCGTTCAGCACTCTTTGGCCAGACAATGTTGTCATGGTCCGCACCGCTTACCAACATGCCAACTGATTTTTCCAAAATTCGCTAAATCATTTCTGATTAAAACTTAATTTTGGTAAACGGCATTGAGGTAAAACATGAGTTAACCAACATCGGAAAATCATTTTTTTTTTGTAAATATCTTTGTGTTTTAAATTTATCTTGGTTTATTGATTTTAGGGGGAGTAAATCCAAATTTGAAAATCCAAAAACATCGAAAAATTTCAAAAACGCAAAAATGAGTTTCCTGGCGAGCAAAAGAGAAAATGATAGTACATCAGTGGTCTGTCTAAACCTCTTTAAACCTAAAATGAAAAACGATAAGCAGCTCTATATAAGATGTATCGGTAGGCTCACAATCATTTTAAAGTGTGCAGGGTGATATAAACTTAAATCGACTGAAGACCAGGTGGGAACCATTCATTGGCATATGGTCTTAGTACCGAAATTTCGTTTGAGAGATTGCCGAGGTTCTGAGATATTCGGTCTTTATGCTGCTTATCATCTGGGTATCATGGTTGTATCTTTTACCGAAAAATAACGGGGACGCAAGTCTAGATCTTCCATGATACCATACATACGTGTACATACTGCATACGACCTCAATAAGTGATCAACAATCACATGTCCAAACAAATAAGTGATAAAATATCACATTTATCCGGGAGTCAAGTTCGTCTCTCTGCTGTACGAAAGTACTGACCTGTTCACGGACTTGCTCCTGTGCCCTCATGCATATGAAAATCAAGTTCCTCATCAATAAGTGATTATATCACACAGGGCTTGTTTTCAATCAAAATAAGTGAGAATCTCACATCATATACGGTCAAACAGATGATAATCGGTATACTCACCGGTAAGATGAACCCTCGTGCATACCTTGATACGGGAATGTGTCGTGATGTGGATGAACACCGGTCGGTAAGTATAAATCATACCTTAACGTATCCCCTCGCCATGATTACATCTGATAAGTTGAGCTTATGTGGACAACAATACCGATAATTGTTATAGGATGCTTATCTTAATGTTAACTAATTGAACAACAAGAGCGTTTTGGCATGACCGTACACTGATATGATTCTCTTACCCTCGAAACTCGCAAAAAGAATATCTGTAAATATTTATTTAATGCTTTCAGTTTCTGCATCTTTGTATATATTTATTTACTGCTTTCAGTCTTTACATTTGAAATACTCAAAAATTCCAAAAAGATTTTAGGTGTGTTTTAATATAAACTTTCTAAAAGCCAAAAAGATTTTATCTTTATCTTATTTTCGATCGTACGATGTTGGAGCTCGAGTCTTCGTTACCTGAAACCTGAACGAAAACCGAAATGACTAAATCTTCATAAACGGTCGAAATTTGCGAAGTGTTGAAAGTTAAAATTGAAATTGATAAAATAAATTAAACTTTCAAACTGTCGGACGGTGTTTGTTTAAACAATGGTCACATGTGTGTCGTTTGTTTATGATATTCCAGGCAGTTGTTCTCATTACGCGTTTAGATTTCTTGCATGTGCAGATTCTAAAGGCAAGGAGAACATGGTCGATGACAAGCTCGTGAAATACTTGTTCTTTCACCATCATTCCTTCATCAGACATTTTTGTCTACTTTTCTCCTCTCTCCATCAAAGGCACCAATTTCTTCTGTCGCCTATCTTGTGCAAGGATGTTCCACTATCAACAATCTTACGACTATCGAAAGTTCCTCCTGAAATATCCTACACACTCACTCAGAGATTAGTTGGAGAGGGGGACCCAAGCCTTTGTGGACTTGGGTCGTCCTTGATCATCAAGGAAAGTGATTTCAATCACTTGATGATTAGGAAAAAGAACCTGTGGTGCTCCCCCTGATTGAATTACCTGCTTTTGCTTCCAAGCTGTTTGTCCTTTACCAGTATTTGAATTTATTGTTTTAGCATTTACTGGTTTTACAGTTTCAGACTTTGCTTGTACAGGTTTTTCTTCTTTTACCTCTGATTTTAAGGCCTTTTCAATTACCTTTTGATTCTTTTGCTTTAACTTCTTTTCCCTTTCTTTCAAGACACGTGGGTCTTGTTTCGGGGAAACTGATCGTTTTCGGTAATCGATTTCTTGGGGAACACTCATTTTTTACTTCAGCTTTTGCACGCGTGGGCAATATCTTACAATATGCCCAACTGTCCCACATTCAAAACATGTTCTCCGCTCTACAAACTCTTGTAGGTCCCTCGGAGGTTGAGGTTTAACCTATTCCTTGTTATGTCTAACACACTAGCGAGTGCGGAATCCAAGCTAGCATGCAAACCGAGATAGAATCAAGCACAAAACACAACACACAATCTTCACCGATTAACACCACATGTATTAATACGTATGAAAGGTTCGGTTACAAGCTCAATGTTTACAAATGTGTTTTGCAAACTCTCTCTCTCGTGTGTGTGTGTGCTCTCAGCAGAATGCTCTCTCTTGTGTGTGTTCTCTCTATTTTCTGCACTCCCTTAAGTGAACACATAACATGGATATTTATATCCATCACAGCACTTCTGGTCGAAGGATCAGACAGACTGATCGTAAGATCATCTGTCGACCAGAAACCCATCGAAGGATCACATATACCTCGTGAAATACTTGTTCTTTATGAATTGAGATCCTTGTGGTGTTGATGATGGTCAGCGGCTTGTTTCGTTTGAGAGATTGCCGAGGTTCTGAGATATCATCCTTCGAGGTATATGTGATCCTTCGATGGGTTTCTGGTCGACAGATGATCTTACGATCAGTCTGTCTGATCCTTCGACCAGAAGTGCTGTGATGGATATAAATATCCATGTTATGTGTTCACTTAAGGGAGTGCAGAAAATAGAGAGAACACACACAAGAGAGAGCATTCTGCTGAGAGCACACACATACACGAGAGAGAGAGTTTGCAAAACACATTTGTAAACATTGAGCTTGTAACCGAACCTTTCATACGTATTAATACATGTGGTGTTAATCGGTGAAGATTGTGTGTTGTGTTTTGTGCTTGATTCTATCTCGGTTTGCATGCTAGCTTGGATTCCGCACTCGCTAGTGTGTTAGACATAACAAGGAATAGGTTAAACCTCAACCTCCGAGGGACCTACAAATACGAATTCAGGTAAAAGAATTTTGAAAAACTCGTTATTCGATTCGATGAACACCCCTATTCCAGCTACTATCAAACATTTGAAAATAAGATTAAGAGTTAAATACTTGGTTGGTCCCTGTGGTTTTCAAAAATTGCAGACTTGGTCCCAATGGTTTACTAATTACACGCGTGGTCCCTGTGGTTTTCAAAAATGCACTCGGTTAGTCCCCAACCCTAACATCAGTTAAATTTCTCAGTTAACTATGTGTGAAATGACTATATTACCCTTAAACAATTAAATAATTAAAAAAACCCAAAAAGAGATGCACCCCACTTCTTCTTCCTCAATCCCTATTTCACTGTCAAATATATATGTACCTACCACCACCACCACAGATCACCTACCACCACCAAGGTCCCTCTCTCTCTTCTCAAACAAGCCCCACCACCATAGTAGCGGATGTGGTGGCCGGAGTTATGGCCGGAGTTAACAGTGGTGGCCGGAGTTATGGCCGGAGTTAACAGCGAATGCTTGATAAATCTATCAGAGACAAGCACTACCACCACAAGTCTCTCTCTCTCTGAAGACGTTATGGCTGGAGTCAACCTCTGAATCATTAGCGGATGTGGTAGCCGGAGTCAACCTCTGAAACATTGAACCTCAACCTCTTAAACAAGCACCACCGTCCACCACAGGTCTCTCTCTTCTCAAACAAGAACCACCAACACAGGTCTCTCTCTCTCTCTTCGAATCAGAGGTCTGGTTTTTGGGCGTATCGAATTCTCTGGTTGAATCATCCAAATTGAGGCTGCATATCATCTGATCTTCACCGTTTCGATCTCATCCATGACAGGTACCTACTTCTTTTGCGATACTTTTGTTTCGTGTTAGTTACGGTTGTTTTTCTGAGAAAATGTTTACGGCTGTCGGTTGATTTTGTTGTGGCCTGCAGATCTGAAAGTGGGTTTAAGCTGTGTGAGATGGGATAGATAGATAGATATATATATAAATTGGTGATTTCGGTGTGGGGCGTTAAAATTGAGGGGTTGTTGATGGAGATTAGTGTAGGAGCGGATCTCAAAACTGTTTATAAACCGGAGGTTGGTAACAAGGAAAGGATGGTGATGAAGATTTGGTGATGAAGATGACTTGGTCTTAACTGATGAAGATGAAGATGATGATGGGGAAGTAAAACTAAACAAAAATTATAAAGAGAGTTAATAAGCAAGGGTATTTTGGTCATTTAACATGGACTTAACTGAGAAATTTAACTGATGTTAGGGCTGGGGACCAACCGAGTGCATTTTTGAAAACCACAGGGACCACGCGTGTAATTAGTAAACCATTGGGACCAAGTCTGCAATTTTTGAAAACCACAGGGACCAACCAAGCATTTAACTCTAAGATTAATTACAAACTTTAAATAACCTTTTTGGTATAAAGGTGAGGAGGTGACATCATCATCATCATCATCATACTCAGTAAATCCCACCAATAGCAAAGCAAAGGTAGGGTCTGAGGAGGGTAAGATGTAGACAGCCTTACCTCTACCCCGTAGGAATAGAGATGCTGCTTCCAGTGAGACCCCCAGCTCGATAGTAGTTTTGCATCAAGCCTTGGACATAAGGCACATAACACTCGGCAATCGGGACAAAGACCGATTAGTGCATGTACCCTTTTGTCTTTCAGCTATCAACGCCACCACATGATGCATGATTAACCGTCCTCCACTTTTAACGTTATTTTCACGAAATTAGTAAAATAACGTTAAAATTAGTGCACTTTTACTTTTGCCCCCCGATGGCCCACACATATATACATTATATGCGCATACCGCAAGCGAGGAGGTGACATGATATAACATATTGTTATTTCCAAAGTATGATTCATCACAAAAATATAAAACCAGCTAAATTTATTATCAAGGGGCCTGCCTGACTTAGTCCTCTGCCTCCATGGCTCCACCGACAGAATTCCACACTCAACACCACAGAATTACAAATTTTTTTCTTCCCAAATGAAGTCCTGGTCAATACAACCACCTTTGAATATATAAGTTTGAAACATATTTGATTCCACAATGTCACATATTCAACATCTTCATCAACATTTCACACCCCACAGAAGAAACTGGGGGAAAATTAGCAGTTTTGATCATGGGTGGTATTTGCAGTTCTACAACTAACGTAGCCCCTACCACCACTGGCAATCTCACTTCAGGTATAATACTTAAATTCTTACAAGGTTTTTCATATTTTTTTGGGAATTATTTGTGGGTTTTGTGGTTTCTGTTGATTAATGTTAGAATTACATCTCAGTTCAGTTATAAAACTAAAATTCTTAATAGTTTTTCCATATTTTTTGGGAATTATTTGTGGGTATTGTGATATCTGTTAATTAATGTTAAGATTCATCTCAATTTTGTTCATTGATCATTAAAGGTTTGATCTTTTTCTCTGTGTTGACCGTTGACTTACCCTAGAAATTGTATGATCTAGTCTAAATTTAAGATCTTGAATCACACATGTGAGATAGGCAGTGTTCTTGAATTAGACAAGATTATGGTAGTAACACTTTAAGATCATATCTTTAGTATTAAGTATATACACCCAATTAATATAAACATAAATTCATATAGTTCTATTGGTTAAAGTCCAAATTTAACTTTATGCAAATCTAGTCTAGCTATAATTTAAGGATTTGTTTTGAACTTTTGATCAAGATTGTGGTAAGAGTTAATTACTGTTTTCGTCCCTGTGGTTTGTCAAAAATCAATATTTCAGTCCATTAGTCTAAAAATTGCGATTTCAATCCCTGTGGTTTCACTTTCGTAACCATTTCAGTCCCTGTGGTTTCACTTTCGTAACCATTTCAATCCATTTATTCTGTAAGTACAGGGACTGAAATGGTTACGAGGTGGACTGAAATGGTTACGAAAGTGAAACCACAAGGACTGAAATCGCAATTTTTTAACTAATGGACTGAAATAGTGATTTTTGACAAACCACATGGACGAAAACAATAATTAACTCTTGTGGTAATACAGTTGCAGGGAGTTCACAGTCGAATACAACGACCACCACCAGCATTACTACAAGCTCATTAACAGTATCATCATCAGGAATTAGTAGCCATGTCTCCGGCAAAAGCCAGTTTTCATCGGCAAGCAGTGGTGATGATCTGGGCCCCGGTGGCCAGATTTTGCCCAATTCAAATCTTAAAATATACACCTTTGCTGAACTCAAATCTGCCACAAAAAACTTTCGACCCGATACTATTTTAGGTGAGGGTGGCTTTGGAAAAGTTTACAAAGGCCGGATCGAAGAAAAAAACGGATCGAAACTCACTAGTTATGGTTCTGTAGTTGCTGTCAAGAAGCTGAATTCAGAGAGTATGCAAGGAGTCGAAGAGTGGCAGGTAATTTCGAACGTCTACAATCTGTCATTGTGTTTATGTACATGTTCATTATCCGATGAGCTCCGTGTGAGCAAAGCTGACAATATGGTTGGCATGAGGTGTTGGATGTTACTAATCAAGATGCAAAATCAGGGGTGTGAATTTATGACACGACACGACACAAACCTAACACGAAATTCGCGGGTTTGGGTTTAGTCTAAATGGGTCGGGTCAGTTTCAGGTTGAACCTGTTTAGCTATATGGGTCGGGTTCGGGCCAACCCTGACGGGTTGACCCGTTTAACCCATTTATATTATATTATATATTTTTACAATATGATTTATGTCATAAATTAAATTGGATGTGTATTTTATGTCATAATTATAATTTTGAAAAGAGAAATTGACAAACGATTTTATAATTTAAATGTAACTAGGGTAGTAGTTACCCGCGCGTTGCGCAGGGACGCGGTTGGAATTCAGAACGTATCGCACACCATGACAACTGATAAATAAATTCGTAAAATTAAACAAAATAATATCTAAATGTGTTATGCTATTTGTGTTGATAACTCGGCTTTGAAGATAAAAAAAGATAAAACGATACAATAAATAACAAAGGTAAATAAAGGTAAACGAAAAAGAAAACGATAGAAACTCAGTCGGTTTAGGAGCTATATGATAACTTTATTAAAGTTTTAGGCTATAAAAATAATTAAATTACATGAGGTGTAAATGAATGTTTACACTAAATGACAAAGTAGACTAAAAGACAAAAAAAATCACCATTCATTTTCTTATAATATAATTTATATAGATATAATATAATTGTATTATATACATTTGTGTTTTTTTTAAATAAATTTTAATTTTAATATATTAATTTGCAGAAAAATTCGGGTCGAATAGGTCGTGTTAGGGTTCATATGTATGAGACGATTTCGGGTTCGGGTTCGTCCAAAATTTTCGGGTTCGGGTCGGGTTGAACCCGCGAACACGACTGTTTAGCACCCCTATGCAAAATGATTAAAGCAAGATCTTTTTTTTGGTTACTTTATATTAAATTGATATTATGATTCTTTGGAGCAGGCTGAGGTCGTCTTTTTAGGGAGGCTTTCGCATCCGAATCTCGTGAAACTTTTGGGATACTGTTACGAGGATGATGAGCTTCTACTTGTGTATGAATTCATGCAAAGAGGCAGCTTGGAGAACCACCTTTTCGGAAGTAATATTTTTTATTAATTATTGGTCATGAAATATTTTTGTTGTTAAGTTAATTTATGATTATTTTTGTTAACTTTGCAGGAGGGTCGACTATTCAGCCGCTCCCATGGGATATACGGCTTAAAATTGCAATAGGAGCTGCTCGGGGGCTGGCTTTTTTGCACACTTCGGATCAAAAGGTTATATATAGAGACTTCAAGGCATCAAACATATTGCTCGATGGGGTAAGTTAACTTAGTTAAGTCTTGTGGGCTGTACCTCATTTGTGAATGATTGTAATTATTTTTTGGTTTGTCGGTCGTGTCGGGTTGGCAGTTTGAATTGTTGAGTACGAACATGACCCATATATATATTCGTGCCAAATACATCAACCTCACAGTCCACACGACCCCGTTTATCCATTTAACTAAACAATTCAATAGGTAGTAAAAGGGTTGGCGGGTTATATTCGAGTTGTAAACGTGTTAAAGGGGTCATAAACGGGTTGGTAGGATGTCATAAATGGGTTAAACGGGTTGATTCGTTTAAATAAACGGGTTAAAACAGATCTTTCTATTAAACGGGTTAGATATGATAAAACCTGACTATATTCGTCCAGTTTTTCAGTCGTGCTAGAAATTTCCACCCCTATACTACTGATGATTGCAAGGAGTAACACTGATCCTCTGTTGTGTTCTTGTTTTTGACAGTCGTATAACGCAAAGCTGTCGGATTTTGGGCTGGCTAAAATGGCGTCGGCTAGTCAATCGCATGTGACAACACGTGTCATGGGTACACATGGCTATGCTGCTCCTGAGTACGTGACCACAGGTAACCGCAAAGGCCACAACAC
This sequence comes from Helianthus tuberosus, assembly GCA_030545235.1. Classification (NCBI taxonomy): domain Eukaryota; kingdom Viridiplantae; phylum Streptophyta; class Magnoliopsida; order Asterales; family Asteraceae; genus Helianthus; species Helianthus tuberosus. The sequence goes on along the minus strand of CM060436.1, from coordinate 20,177,711 downwards.
ATGCATACACCATTAAACAACAGAACCAGACCAAATCAAACTAGTCAGTTTGGTTCGGTTTTATGATCACAAAGTTCGGTTTGTGGTTTCATGTGTCGAACAAACTGTCCGTATTCAACTATTTAATCAAATTTTAATCAATATTAAGTTGTGTTAGAATTATTTTATTTGCCAAAATTGCTACCACTTCAACCATTTACCTATGAATGGGCCAATTCGAGTTGTGTTTAATTTCTGTCTTGTCAAATGGGTAAATACAATAATTAGCTAAAACTGAAACAAGAAACCGGTTGAAAGTCGCTAAAAAAGTTTCTTTTTTTTTTGTATAAAACAAAAATCTATAGCTCAATTTATCAGAAAAAGTTAGATTATTATCGAAATAAAGGATTCCTCCTATTCATATAATGATATAGTGATTATCTGTTACAATACTAATGAAGTTTCAATTTTTTTTTCAGGGCATTTGTATGTGAAGAGTGATGTCTACGGTTTCGGTGTTGTGTTGGTTGAGATGCTAACAGGAATGCGGGCACTTGATGAGGATCGCCCAGGTAACCAACGCAATCTTGTGGAGTGGGCCAAGCCGTATCTATCTAACCGTCGGAAATTGAAGAACATAATGGACCAACGGCTTGAAGGAAGTTACCCTTCTAAAGCTGCAAACCAGGTAGCCCAACTAGCTCTCACGTGCGTTGAGCCCGAACCAAAAGATCGTCCGTCAATGAAAGAAGTGGTGGCAACACTAGAACAACTCACTGACATCAAAGAAAGGCCAAAAGTTCCTAGAATACACAATTCAGGTCCTCACTCACCATATCGAAACGGTAAACAACCTTTGCGTCATCGTTCAACGCTTCGTGTTAAGGATGATGTAGACCGACGGAATCATGACTCACCGAAAGGCTCATGATACATATTAGTATTATTATTATTTTTTGTTGCAGGGTTGTGGAGAGAAATTGCTATATGTTGTATATTTTTGTGAAGGTATAAATTGAATACAAAATAGGTAACCTTTTATTTCCATTCAAGAGTTTTTGTGAGTGGAGTTTGGTGATTGTCAAGACTTGTAATGTCTTAGTGAGTATGGGTCAAACAGGTTTAAACTAGAAGTAGCATGATGGGTGGTTCGGGTAATGGGTAGAGATGTACAAATCGGTTTTTTTCAAAAACCGGTTTCGGTTATTAACCGAACCGGTTTTTTTCATCCAAAATGAAAACCGGTTTTTTTAATAACCAGTTTCGGTTACTAACCGGTTTTTCAAGTCCAAAACAATAACCGGTGTAACCGGTTGGGATCGGTTTTTAACCGGTTTTTGCAAAAAAAAAAAAAAAAAAAAAAACGGTTTTTTAACCGGTTTTTTTAAAACCGGTTTCGGTTATTAACCGGTTTTTCATACCAAGAATCCTAACCGGTCTATAACCGGCAGTTCGGTTATAAAACCGGTTCGGTTATAAAAAACCGGTTAAAAAAAACCGGTTTCGGTTTTTTTCCCATTTTCGGTTCTAAAACCGGTTTTTTTGTACACCTCTAGTAATGAGTCAAACTTGTTCAGAGGCTGCCAAACAGCCCTTACTCCACTAATAATTCAATTTATTTAAAATAATGATTTAAGAGTTTTCATGCTTATAAAAACTTTGGTCGAATTTGACTTGTACACATTTCGGTTTTGACTGTTAGCTAATTATTTTATTGCTCATTTGACTAGTTAAATACGAAATACATGTATTAGCACATTTATAAGTACATATATATATGCATCAAGCTACCATTTCAAGAACTTACAATTCAATTTTTCAATTGGTAGTTGTGATGTTTGATAGAAGAAAAATGAGCTCTTAACTTCAGCAACTTTATTCTATTAAAAGTTATCACCAGGTATTGTAAATAATTAGAGATGTTAGAATCTACATCTTAGTGATCGCTTCAATTTTACACTACTGCTAAAATTCCACTTGTAGCAAAATTGTTGGTAGGGTTTAAGGGCGGTGGGATGTAGTGTACATCCTACCACCCGCATATCCTACCAATGGGTTTGTTTGTCGAATGATACTAAAATTACAACTCAGGTCTTGGGCCATAATGGTAAGGACCAATAAAACCAAAACGATACCATTCAACTAGTGTAGTTTTGTTTGGTCCTAGTTAGTGGCGGAACTTGAACGAAAAAAATTAGTGCGGGCCAGACTCTCAAAATCCAAATCAGTGACGGCCGTATTCTTAAAAATCCAATATTTGACAACAATTTTTTTCCAGAAAATTTCAGTAAAAATTTAACACTACGAGCGGAAAATCAGTGGGGGCCAGGGCAACCCGGGCCACCAAAAAGAGCCGCCCATGGTCCTAGTTATGTTATACAATATTTTACTAATAGTAAAATGCGTGTGAGAATTTATCAAAATTTAATAACTCTAACTAGAGTAGAGATAAGAACAATCAATATAGACAGATGCTAAAGAAAGCTTTGCAACTACGCTCTAACTATTGATATTGCAAATGCGCTAAAAAGGGCACATCAGCTTTCTCTGTATGTGGATTTTGGAGTCGCACTGATCGATAGGAAGAGCTCAAATTAGTAGACGGAAAAGAAGATGCAAAAGCTTTCCCAAAATCTCTTTTACTTTAACTATATATATAAAATAAGTTATTTAGTTCTGACCCAAGAAACTTCTTCAAAGATAACTTTTGCTCATGAAAGAAACTCTTCTTTTGAATCATCAAGTCTTCAGGTAAAGGCACGGTGCTTTCAACATAACATTTGATTTGATGGAACTCCACGGTTGATTCGCATAGAAATGGATGATCGAGAGTGAATTGTACTGATCTAAAACATCCGGTCTTTATGTTGTAGATAGGTGCACCGATCACATTCCAAGACAACTTTCTCAAGGAAAAGATAATCTTATCCATATTGATAGAATCTAACAGAAGGCAATCTGATGTGCGCCAAGACTCAGGTAGCGTTTAGTATGCAGGAATGAGAGGTGGAATGGAATGAACCATTGTGAGAGAACGAAGAAAAGAGTGTTTGGTTGGTCGATGGATGTTTATAATTGGATTTCTTGTTGCCAAAAATACCGTTCGCCAAAATATTGTTCACCAGGCATAACATCTGTAGGAACCTTAACATTCGAAAACTCCTCTTTCCTCAAATCAAATGCCAAAATTTCTAACGTAGTTAGAAGCATCCAATGTACCAACGATTCCAACTAATATCAACAGTAGCATGGATTTTTATACATGGTTGGCAAAAAATGATAATCTCACTTGCTGTTCTACCTGTGCTTTAATGATGATTTTTTTATACAAACAGTAAACGACTTAACTGTTATTTTACTTGTTTGGATTTGGTTGAACGAGGAACAGACTCAATGGAAGCTTAGCCGTATGTTAATCCACCATGTACTTTTGTTTGTGGTCATCTTTTTTGGAGCTAAACACATGGTAGGGACTACAGGAGATTGGACAATTTGACCCAAAAAGTCAGAACTTAAACATCACAATAAACATAAACCATTGACCAAAACATTTAAAATACCAAACTTTGATCAAAACAACACACCTATCTAAAAATTTTACCAATAAAACAATGACAGGTAGACATCTCCCAAGACGGAGGTATTTCAAAAGAACATCATAAAAAACAGCAATGAACTATGAAATTTGTTGGTACAATAAAAACACCAAAAGAAATCCACATGACCTCCATTTGTCTACAAAGAATACTTTAAAACCGAATCATATTACAAGCCCGGTTATATCTTTAGAGATCGAAAGAGACATCATGGGCCAAAGTTACCCAAAAGCCTCTCGACAGCAGCATGAACGTTGCCCGATGTAGCTTGTAGCGCCCTGATGTTCTCTTGGGTATCAAAAAACCCCATTTCTTGAAGCTGTGACAGTTGTGTTGCATATAGTTGTTCCGGTGGCACTACATGAAGAAAAAAAATCACCTTTATTAACCAATCATATAATCAGAATCATAATATGTATATTCGGACATTAAACCCGGGATTATCATGACTACAGCAACAATAATATAATCACTTAAAAATGTGCTTTAAAATTTTTTGTAACTATTTAACTGCAGAGTTGGGCTACTTACGGTTGTCTTTAAATCGTATATTTCATAAATATATATTTTTTAGATCAAAAGTAAAGTCTTACCATCAGGCACATTTGGAACAGTCAAACCGCCAGCTCCAAGCCCACCAAACATATTCATCAACATGTCCAGCCCCATATTATTTTGTGCTCCTGCAGATTATTATAAACACGAAACAATATTACATATAACAGGGACTGTGAGAAAATAACAGAAATAAAAAGTTTGTACCCGTAGCAGCACCTGTTTGGGTAGGGTCCCTGAAACAGAAAAGTGTCGGTTTTAAACGAAATATAAAGCTAATAATGCTCGAGGTGTTTTGAGTCGTTCATATCTCTAGATTTCACTTTCACATGGTAGTTAATAGTTGATAAATTACTTACAAAGTGGATTGCTGCTGGTTAAGTTGAGGTAGAAGCTGCTGCAACGACATCATTTGCTGTAAAAATGAAACGGAAATGGTACATGGTTAGTCAAACCAACCTTTTAACCAGTCAAACTCTTTAAAAAAAATACAAACCACCCCACAAGCTGTAATGCTGTATACCTGCATCATCTGTGGTGAAGTTAACTGGCGCATTACTTCTGGATTTTGCATCATTTCTCTTAACTGAGGGTTAGCATCGTACAGACTGCGTAGTTGAGGGTTTTGGTTCACTATCTACAAGTTCACATCATCAAAAAAAAAAAGTGAAAACCAGTTAGAAATTAAAATTAAAATTAAAATTAGAAAATTAAGGATTAATTTCATATATACCCTTACAAACTTGAAAATTTTCATATATACCCAACCAAAACTAAAAATATCATACATGCCCTTACAAAACAGTTAAAATATCAAATATGCCCAATTTATTAAAAAAAATCTAATAAATAATCATTTTACCCTTAATTTTTTAACTTCTAAGTTTTCATATATGCTCATCTTTTAACTTCATATTTTTATATAACACATTTTAAGCTTAAGTTAATTTTTACTCTTTTTCCCCCATAAACAATAGTATTCTCCATATATATAAAATTTAAGCTAAATAAATTAAGCTAGAAATGAGTAAATATAATATCTGAAGTTAAAGGTCATACACGAGATTTCAAAGTTTTAGAAAAATAAGGGTAGAATTGTCTTTTATTAAATTGTTTTTAATGAATTGGCTACATATGATATTTCAACTACTTTGTAAAGGTATATATGATATTTATAATTTTGCAGGGGTATATATGATATTTTGTAAGTTTGTATATGAAATTACCCCTAATATTAAGATATCTGAAGCATATGTACATACCTGCTCCATATATTGGGGATTTGAAAGCAAGCTTTGCATCATCTGAGATATAGCCGGGTTTTGCATGAGCTGACTCATGTCAGGCATGTTAGACGCGCGGTCTAACCCTGGTAGACCCAGACCACCTAACCCGGACACGTTTGGTGCTCGGGTGCCAGCATTTGTCGGGGCAGCACCTAACAATTTTCAGCATAAAAATTTCAGCACAAAATAACGCTTCTTATAATTTAGAGTAAAATGTCATTTCATCCCTGAGGTTTGGCCAGTTTTGCGACTTTCGTCCAAAGGTTTGTTTGTCCGCATTTGGATCCAAAAGGTTTGAAATCTTGCCATTTTCATCCGGCTCGTTAACTCCATCTATTTTTCTCCGTTAAGTCAGGAGTATTTTCGTCTTTTTTCTCTGTTAAGGGTATTTTGAATATTTGTACATTATGCTAAATGCATGTAGATAAAGTGAAAAGGACCGAATTGCCCTTTAAGTTATAACAAGAATAACGAAAAATATGCCTGACTTAACCAAGAAAAATGGATGAAGTTAAAGAGCAGGATGAAATCATGAGATGGCAAGATTTCAAACCTTTTGGTACCAGATGCGAAAAAACAAACCTTTGGACAAAAGTTGCAAAACTGGCCAAACCTCAGGGACGAAAATGGCATTGTACTCTATAATTTAACAAAAAAAAACCTACAGGTGTTCAGATCTTTACCTGTAGTACCACCCCACGGGTTAGGAAGTGGGTTAGAATTAGGAACTGCAGATCCGGGAGTTGTTTCAGAACCCGTCACCGAAGGAGTGTTAGCAGCAGCAGCAGTACCCTGATTACCGAGTAAAGCTGCAAACGGGTTAGCCGCAGAATCATTTCCACCGGTTGTTGTGGCATTCAGAAACGGTTCTTGGACATTTTCATACATCCGTCTCAGCATGTTAAAACCCTCGGGAGACGATTCGATATTGCTCATAGCCCTATCGGTGTTACGCATCATCTCACGCATAAGCTCGGGATTCCTCGCGGTTTCAAGCGACTGCCTAAGAATTGCAGGGTCATTAAGAATATGAGCCAGCTCGGGGTTACGGTCAATGATCTCGCGCATCTGAGGATTGCTCATAATCATGCTACGCATGATTTCCGGATTATTCAGTATGTTTTGAATCGCTGGCATGTTCATCATGTCTCTCATCATATTAGGATTTTGAGATAGTTGCTGCTGAACTTGTTCAAATTCAGGAAGTCCCGACCCAAATAGGTTCGGTGCACCAGTTCCCCCGAGTCCACCCAAACCAGGCCCAGGAAACGGCGGTGCCCCAGCCCCGCCACCAGCACCAGCCAGCCCAACTCCTTCATTGGATACAGCACCTTGAGAGGGAGTTCCAGCAGCAGGTGCACTAGTTGCTGGTGCTGGTGCAGAACCGCGCACCATGTGAATTGTGTGATCCGCCTGCAGGCCTACACAACATTCGCATTTAGGTGTAAATAGCAAAACTCACACCCATATACATTGACACTATGCATACATATATATATACACACATATACAGATACATATATACACATACACATACACACACACACACACTCTTTTTTGCATATAACAAGATGATATATAACATCCAATATATCTGGAAAATTACGAAACTAGCTAATTTGTATAATAAACCATTGAAACCAAGATCGATGTACAAGTCTATAAAGCATTGTGTGATCTGCTTGCAGGATATTCACTTTTAGGTGTAAACAGCAAAATTCACACACATACATATATACGAATACATGAATACATATACACACACAAATATATATACATATACAGAAACATATATACACATTTACATACATACAAACACACACACACACACACACACTTTTTGCATATAACAAGACAATATATAACATCCAATATGTCTGGCAAATTACAAGTTTAGCTAATCTGTACAATAAATCATTGAAACCAAGATCAATGTCTATAAATCATCAAGCGAATTGTGTGATCTGCCTGCAGGCCTACACAACATTCACTTTTAGGTGTAAACAGCAAAATTCACACACACTCACACATATATACATATACATACATGCATACACACACACACATATACATATATGCATACACACGCACTTTTTTGCACAAAACAAGACTTTATATCACATCCAATACATCTGCCAAATTACAAGTTTAGCTAATTTGTACAATAAATCACTGAAACCTAGATCAATGTAGAGTTTATAAAGCATCATACAACATTTTCAAACACATAACAATGTAACAATCATCAACAAAATTATCAACCTTGAACAAACATCAATAAAAAAAAACATTTACCATAACTATCTAGGGTTTGATCGTCCTTCAAAATCCTTCCTTTATAAATCAAGAGCTGTTGATTGGCCGGAACATCGCAGTTCTGGGCCAAAAGATCTTTAAAAGCGCTGACCGTTGATCGGAGAGTGGATCTGACGGAGAACTTGTTGCCGTTAGAGCATCGGATGTTGAGGTTGATCTCTGCATCGCCACCGTCAACGGGCGTTTGAGTTGATTCACCCATTAAAGAAAAACCCTAATTCTAAATTGGAAATTGAACATAAACGAAACGAAATGAATGATGGAAGCAGGCAGGAATTGGGATAGAGAAGATATGATATGATTGTTGATAGATGAGTTGCTGAATTTATTATTTTTGAGGAAAAGGGTCAATATTGGTGAGCGTATGTTCAAGATTTTGGGAGACAATCAAAACAATTTAATTTGTTTGGTTTACTCTATTTCATTCATCCAGTTAAGGCTGTTTGGCAACATCTGAATCAATAAGTGCAGGATGAATAAGAGGTCTGAATGGGTAAAAAAGAGGTCTGAATGGGTAAAAGGCTTTGAACCAGTAAGTGTTGAGCCATTAATTTCAGAGGAAACTCATCGCTCAAATGCCTAATATGGTAAACTCTGGCTCGCAAATGATCTTTTGTCATGAACGAGATTCCAAACGACGACTTCCCCTTAGAGAAAATCAACAAGTACCACTAGAGCACAACCTTTTTGGTCATAAAAACATATTTAATCCTAATAAATAAGAAACTGGTTGTAGCATATACAGTGCAAAGAGTGTACTAAGGCATTCCCCCTACCAAATGGTGTAGGTGTTCTTATAATGGACACTGATATAATAGTTAGAAGTTCTTTTTAGTGATCATGTTAGTTTGTGTTCTATAAAAAGGTAATAGTTTTTTATAGGGTCCTAATATTAACACATGGGAAAACTTATTTACACATGGTGTATACGGGCCGTATACTGTTATACGGCCCGTATAGAATAAAAACAACTGACAAAGTCTGCTGGCACAGACTTTGTCAAGTTGTTTTATTATATACGGGCCGTATAACAGTATACGGCCCGTATACACCATGTGTAAATAAGTTTGAATGGTCGTATACAATGTATACGAACGTGTATACGGGCCGTATAACAGTATACGGCCCGTATGGAACGAAATTTTGATTTTTAAAATATTTTAGAGTGGTGAGGTGCTCAAAATAAAACATCAACAAGTAATAAAGATTGAAGAACAAGAAAACGTGTCGTATGACTGTAATAAAACGGAAGCTATCAACGCGGGATTACGGGCATGGTGTTATTCTTTATTTAATATTTATAGAATAAAAGGAAGGGTGAGGCATTTGATGAGAGTTGTAAGGAGTCTGAATAAAACGGAAGCTATTAACACGGGATTACGGACATGCGTTTAATTCCCAACATATTTGTTTTGTCACGTACATTTCGTAAGAAACTTTTCGTGCACTGAACCTTCACCTCCAATCATTTCCTGGTCAAATCACACACTATAAAGTTTAAACTTATCGTGTGTTGTAGTTTGGAAAGATGACCGAATAGAGATCTGAATAACAAACTGTGGAGAACTTGTTTGCGTTATCCACCAACAATCCGTTCATTATCTGTTGTTATTTAAAACAATAGCAATTAACGTTCGGTTGAGATAACGGACATCCAACTTTCAAAATTCAAATCAAACTAACACGAAGTATCTCGAAGGTATCATATTCTTGGTTCAATACCATGTGAAAAAAGATTCTTGCCAGCAGACTTTTGTTGGTTCAATACCAACTGCTCGAAATCCCTTTCGTTTCATGGATTTCCCTTTGGTTGAAACTTTTCATCACCGGTTTCTACAGCACAAGCACATACACAGGGGAGAATATTCTCGAAATTGAGTCGTCGGGAAAACTTTTCCTCAGGGGAGGGTGAGTAGTATGAGTCTGAGTCCATTGTGGTTCGTGAATGTTGGAAGAACCCGACACGTCTTCTGCTGCCTCTTCGGTTGGTAAAAGACATAGGATGGCTTTTAATACAGGCTCTTTGTCGGTTGTGGTTGATTTATAGGAGGAGGTTATGAAACGAATATATGTTTATGCGAACATCCTTATTTTGTCACGTACATGCGTTTAATTCCCAACATCCTTATTGTATCAGACTCTCTCCCCTCCTGATGCAATTTTCACAGTGGTACCAATGTCCTGCTACTACAATCCTTCCAACGATCCTTGTCTTGAAAGACAAGAATACAACGTTCATGTATCACAAGGAATGACCGATCTAAGGCAGAGAACCTGATTTAGATACACAAATTCATCACCGGTTTCTACAGCACAAGCACATACGCAATGAAGTATTAAAAGATGTTAGTTTCTTGACAGTATGGTTTCTCGACAAATGAAGTATTATCTGTCCTTGATGCCTCTTCGGTTGATAAAAGACATAGGATGATTTCTCTATTACAGCACTCTTCTGAAAGACAAGAATACAACGTTCATGTATCACAAGGAATGACCGAGTTTGGAAAACGGACGGAATCCACGAAGACACTGTTGGAATTTGTGGATTTCGGTTGGTTCAGAAACTTAACAAGAGAAGCAACTAAAAAAAGGAAAGAAAGACCTTATTTTACCATTTTTACCATATGTATACGGGCCGTATACCGTTTATACGGCCGTATACGCTCGGTAAAAAACAAATTTACCGATCGTATACAATGTATACGACGATTGTATACGGGCCGTATATTCTGATACGGCTCGTATACTATGGTAAAAAATGGTAAAAAAATGGTGTATTCTCTTTAATCTCTTAGAACGATCCTTGTATTGAGAACCTGATTCTGGTTTAAACAATGGAATTTGTGATTCAACAGAAATAACTGAAAAATAACTCGCCATTCTCTTGCACCTGTATACGTTGCAAGGTATAGAATGTTTGTAGTATTCTTGGTTCAATACAAACTCTTCTGAAAGACAAGATAATGGTTTCTCAACAAATGAAGATGAAGATGAAGAAACGAGAGTTTGTTTTGAGAAATTTACAAGGTAAACCTGAATTTTTAGATTTTTAGACACTTACTTGAACATGAGTCTGAGTCCATCGTGGTTCGTGAATGCTTCGATTTCAACAAATCTTTCAAGGTCTTAAGTGATGGACAACTGGTTAAAAGATGTAGAAGAGTTTGTGTATAGATCTTTAATGTGAGATTCTTCAAGTTTGCACATTTTGAGAAAATACCAATGTGTTTGTCAGCTTCGTAAATACACAACTTAACAAGATAAGCAACTAAAAAGTTAACATTCAGATTCAGATTCAGAAAGCAGATGTTTAGTAGTGTTTGAGACAATTGATTTCTCTTGCGGTTACCAGGCCTATCATCTCCGTCTACGTTTGGTTTCTTCGTTTATTGGATCGTTCTAATAGATTAAAGAGGTTTTTACCATTTTTTACCATATGTATACGAGTCGTATACGGTTTATACGGCCGTATACCATTGGTAAAAAATATTTTTACCGATCGTATACAATGTATACGATGGTTGTATACGGGCCGTATATTATTATACGGCTCGTATACTATGGGTAAAAAATGGTAAAAATGGTAAAAAAAAAGGGTTATTCTCTTTAATCTATCAGAACGATCCTTGTCGTGATGATTCGAAACATTCACGAACCACAATGGACTCAAACTCATACTACTAGCAGTAGAACCCGACACGTCTTCTGTGATGATTCGAAACATTCCGAATAACTAGCAGAAAAACCCGTATACGGTGATTGTTTATCCATAATATTCTTCATAGCCATATTCCCACTCACAATTTGTTGATACATATCGTCCGTTCAACTTGAGTATTTTTTCTAACTTTATGCTTGCATCCACCACAGTGAATATTAACTTTGTGTGAAAGAGTTTGGAAACCAGACGAAATCTATGAAGAAACTGTTGGAATTTGTGGATTTCGGTTGGTTCAGAAACTTAACCAGAGAAGCAACTAAAAAAATACAATTGATTTCTCTTCCGGTTACCAGGCCTATCATCTCCGTCTACGTTTGGTTTCCTCAACGAAGAACCATCAGCCATTATCAACCCTTTTTTCCTTCGTCTACTAGAACTATTTGTGTATGCATTCTTTTGGTAGTTAACAACGCTAATTAGAAAAAAATCTGAAAAAATTAATCATATCGATTGCAATAACAGGATGGATGTGACACACAAAGATAGATAAAATGTCACAGTTGTCAAGACTGTTTGTCGGGTTTCCAATGCTCACACAGGGTGATAAACAACGCTGATACACGTAACATCTAGTTATATTCAGATTTAAACAATGCCCGCCTCAATCTTCAATACTTCAGTAAAATACCACTAGTAGAAGAACCTGACACGTCTTCATGTAACAGAGAATGTTTTAGAAATTGAAGGAGAATGAAAAGATTTGTTGAAATCGAATTTGACAACTATGACAGCTTATTAAAAGTATCGTGTGTTGTAGTTTGGAAAGATGACCGAACAGAGATCTGAATAGCAAACTGTGGAGAACTTGTTTGTGGCAGGTTCTTCTACTAGTTACTCGGAATCGATAAATAACCAACACGAAGATCTCTGCGATCGCTAAGGTTTTCATCAACGGACTGATCGGTAACGTTACTCTACCTGTGCTCCGATTTAAGCGGCATGTTCCGATCAACGTTTATCGACATTGTTAAAGGTGATGAAGAGTTTTAGAAACCCTAGAATGATTGTGTTTTTACGGGAATAAAACGTGATACTTGAAAAAAGCCAATATATACGGCCCGTATATAGTTATACGGCCCGTATACATGTCCTAACATCAAAAACCCACAAAAATAAATCAATTGAGCCGTATACGTTTTACAAATCGTATACGACTCGTATAACTGTATACGGGCCGTATATAATAAAACCAAAAAAAACATTCTCTGCGCATTTTCCTATTCAAAAACATTCTATACGAGCCGTATAATTGTATACGGCCGTATACAATAGGGGATGTGAAAATAAGATATAGGGTATGTGGGAATAAGGCACCCCTTTTTATATCAATCCGATTTATTGCTAATTTTACATCATTGTTTCTCGTGACTAGAATCAAGGCATCTTGAGGAGGGGTATCATTTTATACATGTCGGGACTGTTTGATACATAAGTTATACACTATTGTTTTTTTTTACTCTTTTGTTTTTCAAAATCTTCATGTGTGATTTTGAGAAAGTATGTTTTTTTAATCGTGTGATTTTTACGAAGTATGTTTTTTTTAATCTTCATGTGTGATTTAGACAAAGTATGTTTTTTTAAATCTTCATGTGCGATTTTAACAATGTATTTATAAAGAGAGATAGATGGAAAGAGTATGTAAATATTAACTCCCTATATATAAACACCTTACTAAACTCTTTCAACGTGTTTTATTTTATGCACATTGTTATATATCTTAAATTGAAGTGTTGATGGCTTTTACGCCACATGCACTTCAACTTTAAATATATAGTTAACGCTTTTGCCCCTTGCACATTTTTACTTTATCGCACTTTTACTCTTATATTTTACACTTTTAGACCTTGAACTATTAATTCACTTTACACCCATTGGCACCTTCACTTTTATAATTTACACTTTTGGCCCTTTCACTATTAATTCACTTTACACCCCTTAAGTTTCAAACTTTCCATTTGAGTATTTACCCCTAAAACTATTTTTTAACGTTTGCGTTTTTATGTACGTGCCCATATATATTCAAGTTGGTTTACATGTCGAGTTGAGTCAAATATAAAACGTTTTCGTTTGACGGTATAAATTATAGTTACTCTATGTTTCGACCCCGTCACAACGCGCTATAGGTAATCACTTTATACACGTTTTATTTTTTTCAAGTTAGGTTTTGATCCAACCACAATACTATTGACTTAAATCGGATACATCAAAATGCATTTTTTCATATCGTTAACGCATCATATACACTTCGACTAATCCATTCTATGTTTGCAATGTATCCACGCTGCATTGAGCGCGGGTCAAGTTACTAGTTGAGAACTAATGTAAAAAAATACAACTTTAACACACTTGCTTACTAACATATTGGTAGATAACTTCAATGCTAATGCTTAACCTTAATAACTATGGTGATTGATGCATAGTTTTAAAATATTGATGTACACCTACCCCTGGCACAGTCGTAAAATTAATTTAATGCATTTTTAGTGCTATAATACATATTCTAACGTATTAATGCAAATATTTAACATATAGTTGTGTGGGGTGTAGTTTAACACACAAAGCTACAATCGTAACAACTGTTGTGACATTATAATAACCCTTCCAAAATATTTCCGACACTCCTAAATATTTAGAACACCCATATACGTCCCAAAATACACTCTCTATACAAAAACTGGTCCTAAATACCTTTAATTTTATAAAAATTAAATAAAACAAGATTTAAGGGTCGCTCGCGGGGTGCGAAGCCTTTGGCTACTTTCGTCGCGGGCCACGACAGCTCAACACTAGGCGAGCACCCGGTGCTGCCACGTGTCATCAACGTGTTGGGTCTAGTCGTCGACTCGGCTAAGCTAGGGCCTACCCTAGACAGCCTCGCGGGCCGCGAAATATCAAGCATAGGGGGTCGCGAGCCGCCCCTGATCAGACCCTATAAATAGGAACGATCGGTTTCATTTGAGAAATCGTTCAAAATTAAAATCTCTCTCAAACTTCTGAATATTAGAATTAATATTGGGCTTAATATCCCCCTAATTAGCGAAGCTCTGCCTCTTTGTAAGTATTTTAACCCCCGGTTACGTATTAGATACGCTGCCCGATTGATCTAGTGCTTCGTAACGGCTGTCGAGGCTCTGCCCGACGTAGTCGTTGGATTTCTGTCTCGGAGAGGGTATAACTAATGTAAATTTGGGTTATTATACTAACGCGTGTGCATTGTTTTGATTAATAGATTATAACCAAGAAGTCACAAAGGAAAAACCTAAATTAGCAATCTGAGTAATCTCCTTTTTGTGAAATCTTTTTGTAAACTATTTTTACAAAACCTTAAATGTTTTAAATTATAATTAACAGTGATTGAGTCTTTGTAATTCTTCAATTACTGCCGGTACGTTGAGGTTTTGTATACAAAATGTGGAACACGTTACCATTGGACAAAGAGATAGCCAATGGGTAATATGACCCACCAGTCATGATTGACAGTACTGAATGAGTAATTATGTAGATATAAACATTGTAATCGCTCTCAATATTGTTTAATGATAAAACTGTTTCGATTAAATTGGGATTCACTCACCGGTATTTCTCACTGAAAAAAATATTTTTAAACTTGTTTCAGGTAACAAAATGTGAAAGCCAATTAAAAGGCAGCTGGACAGCGTTGAAGACTTGGGAAAAGTGGCTATAAAAGTTACCTAAATAAAGAAGATATTTTATTTAAATAAATTAGGGTTTATCCCTATAAACATGTTTGTATTAGAAACTTGGGAATTTCCCATGTATTTAATATTATAAAAATGTGGTATTTTACTCTGATAAAATATTTCCTAACTACGGTCCTGATATAAATTCCGCTGCCAAAATGAATAAACATCGATACCACTAATAACTGGTTCGCGGCCGCCCGTTCCCAAGTAGGGGCCGGGGGTTGCGTCAGAAGGTGGTATCAGAGCTACAACCACTGATTTCAGCCACAGAAATGTTCTGCTGACCCCAAAATTTATTTATTGTTAAGGAAATAATCTACGTGATTACGTGCATACCTGTATATTATTGTTTTGTGTTATTTGACAATTTGTTAGTTTACAGTATGAGTGATCAAGGACCATCGGACGCTTATCGTCAATTGTCTAGTTCTCCTAGAGACGAAGGAACTTCTTCCCAACCTACCCCCTCGGGGTATTCAGCTGACACAGAAGAAAGAATCTTTATATTCAAAGCGCAATCCGAAGAGCCATTCCCAACCAAAAAGAGGGGATGGTTCAGTCGGGGAGCTCACGAGCGTAGGAAAAGAATGAGGAAATTACAGCAACAGAGATCTTTAGCAGCTGCAAATAGGGAAATGAATGCTCAAACCCAGGATACAATCAATAGGAGACTGGCCAATTTCCACATACTAGCTACCACTGCCGCAGACCCAAACTTAGAACAAATCATTGCACCCCAGCCACTACCCTTATTCCCAACACAACCCATGGAAATCGAAGCACCCTACCCAAATCTTGACCCGCTAGATCCATACTGGGATAACGACCAGTATATCAGGGAAATCTTAGAAAATCCATACCCATACGAAGAACCAATGCCATAGTACCCTGACCCGATATCAGCACCCGCACCACCCATGAGTACCGAAAATGTGCAGGAACTTCGCACCTTTGGTGAGGAGTTGTTAGATGAAAGTGAAAAGATAAGGCAAATAGGAGAGAGACTCGTTTGGAAATACGACGAGCGTAACATGCAATATTGGATGAACCCCTATCAGTAATAGTAATAATATATATATATATATGTGTGTGTGTGTGTGTGTGTAACTTGAAAAATATATATATATATATATATATCCACTAAGATAGATAATCCAATAACTACCGATGCATATTAGTATTGTATTTTAAATTCCAGTTATGATTTGTATTAGATGCATAATATATAAAATAGAGTAAATGTCGCAATATACGACGATTTTGATCAATATGCTTGTTGGGTGATTGTTCGCATTAAATATTGTTTGATGATATTAATACCTGGTAAATGTTTATAATTCAGATGGACAACGAAGTGAATCAAGAAAACCAGAATAACGAGAATAATGAAAACCAATTAGATAATAGTGCCATCCAACATATAGTAGCACAAGGAATCATAGATGCTATACCTAATATCATCCAAGCTGTTAAAGAAGCTGAAAATAATAAAAGTAACGGTGGAAGTAAACGACCACCTACTGAACCCGATCACAGCGTAAACAATGGACCGTTACTTCAATTGCCTATTCCAAAAAGAAGAAGAACCATGTCTTATGGTTGTTCTTACAAAGAATTCTGGTCTTGCAAACCAATAGAATTCTCTGGCAATGAAGGAGCCATTGCAGCTCTACGCTGGATAGAAAAGACAGAGGTTGTCTTAAAAATAAGCAAGTGTGCAGAGGAAGACAAAATCATGTTTGCTTCCAATTTATTTAAGAATGCCGCTCTAGAATGGTGGAACACTATTCTCCAGTCCAGGGGAAGTGATAGAGTCTACAATATGGAATGGACTGAGTTTAAGAATATGGTTGAAAGAAAATTATGTCCTCCCAATGAAAAAGAACAGATAGCTAATAAGTTCTTAAATCTTAGAATGACTGGAGTAGACTGTAAGGGTTACACTACTAAATTCTTCGAATATGCTAGAATTGTGCCAACCCTAGCTTCACCAGAACCAGTATTAATCTCCTGTTACATCTGGGGATTAATCAGTGAGATTAGGCATGTAGTCAAGGCAGCTAGACCACCAACCATAGAAGAAGCTGTAGAACTAGCAAATACCTTGACTGATGAATTAGTACTTACACAAGAAGAGAATCAAAGAAAGAACCTAGCTCAGAAACTTACCCAGGAATTCCGTTATGGAAATTCCAACCATGGGAAAAATGTAAGTTCTACTTCTACTCCTTACTGTAAGTATTGCAAAAGAAAGCATTCTGGAAGACGCTCTATATACTGCAATTTCTGCAAAATATCTGGACACAAGGAGGAAGACTGCAGGAAGAAACCTAACAATAAGATATGTTATAATTGTGGAGAAACTGGACATATCAAACCAAATTGTCCGATACTAGCTCCAGCTGTCACGGCCCCCGACTCGGTTTGACCCGTTTCAGGAGCCGCGGGACAGAAATCCCGTGGTATTTAATTAATTGAGTTTAACAGCGGAAGTTTATTATCAGGATCTTTTTAAAACTGAAATATTTCCCGATTTTATTTCACAACGCGGGATAAACCCCCGGTAATTTACAATCATTTGATTTCACAAAGAAATCTTTTATTTTACAAAACATGTTTCTTTATTTTATCCTGAGCCACTTTCTTAAGCTTGTAGTGCTTCACGGCATTTTTCCTGGATCATAACAGATCACCTGAAACATGTTTGAAAAAGGTTTTGTCAGCGGGAAATACTGAGTGAATCATTCTATTTACATAAAATGATGCATAGTTATTAATGTGACACCCCAGGAAAACCAGTGAACGATACAACTTACCTAGCTTCCTCAGTAACCTGCATGCTAAATTTCGGGACGAAATTTCTTTCAAGGTGGGGATAATGTGACAACTCGAGTTTCCGACTTTCACTTTCGCATTTATTGCACGTTGACTTTGATTGCGTAGTTGTTTGACTTGTAACTGTACATATGATGTGACGTTATAATATAATGAAATGCTTTGTGTCTACATGACTTTGTGTTTGGTTGTATAACATGAGGCTGCTTAGAAAACTAAAATGGTTTAAGACTTGAACAACCCGACGAAACACATGTGTGTTTCGCCATAATCAATCTCGACGAAACATAACCTGTTTCGCCATCTATATCTCGACGAAACAGTGTGTTTCGCCAAGCCCAGATTCGCCGAAGCCCATTACGGGCCCAGAACGTTAAATCGTGTATATTAGCGTGTAACGAACTTAGTTTCACATCTTTGGCAAAAGTTGAAACCCTAGAACTCCCTCCTCATTGACGGCAGCTCTGTGTACTCTCGAACCCTCCCGAACGATTAAATCATCGTTTCCTTCATCCCGGTTAGTTGTGTGTTCGTTAATCGGTTTCTTGATTCTGTATCATCTCGATTCATGTTTGTGTAAATGACTGATACGTGCTACTGCTGTGATTATAAGTATGATGATGATATAGATTTTGATATGTATGTTGTAGTGGGATGTATACAATTCTATGCGAAACTTAATATGATCGAATGCTCGGTTCTGAATGTTGTTACTATGGTCTGGTTCTGAATGTACGTTAGCATCTTGATAGGATTCGATGATGTGATGTTGTATGTTAATTGATATGTTGTACACATAAACTAGGGTTTATGCTAGACGATGATTCCTTGATGATTGAGTTATGATGATTCTAAGTGCACATCGATCTCCATATGATTTTCTGTTGTTGATGTCGGCTGTTAGTGATGATTAGGGTTTCTGCACGTAACTGATGATTGACGTAATTGAACTGTCCGACGAAACAGAACTCTCGGCGAAACAGAATGTGTTTCGCCAAGGGTCATCGACGAATTAGAAGTTCTGTTTCGCCAAAGGACACCTCGACGAAACAAATGTGTTTCGCCAACATGTGTGTTTCGTCAATATCTGTGTTTCGCCAATGTATGTGTTTCGCCGAGCTGTGCAGTAACTTGAGTTAATTCTGTTAAGTGTTAACTGGAATATCTGACTGCTGTTAAATGATATACATGACTTGTGTGATTGCGAATACGTACTACATGCTTATAAGTGTACCTTGTGACTACAAACTGATTATGTATACGTGCATACTCTAGGACGTGATTGATTTACTTTGAGCACATACTTAGCATACCGAGCAAACCAAGGTGAGTTCACACTCTTACCAAGGCATGGGATTCCCCAGTTGGGTTGGGAATGGGATTGAATGATTACCTGTACTTACATTACCACTAGACTACTTACCACGGTCCTCGGATTGGGAAGGATGCCTGTGCTAAATTCTACGCAAAGCCTACGTACTGTCCTCGGATTGGGAAGGACACCAGCACTAAACCTACGTAAAACCTACGTACTACCGTCCTCGGATTGGGAAGGACGCCAGTGCTAAATCTACGTACTACCGTCCTCGGATTGGGAAGGACGCCAGCGCTAAACCTACGTACTCGCTACGTACTGTCCTCGGTTGGGAAGGGCACTTACGTAAAACCTACGTAAACTTATACTTACTACTATCCTCGGATTGGGAAGGATACTTATGGTTACGAATAGTCTAGTGGATATACAACATGGGAAGCCCCCACCAATAGAACGTACTATCGGCCCAGTAGAGCCACATGTTACATACGAACTTACTATTACGCATTTACTTTCTGTGAACTCGCTCAACTAGTTGTTGATCCTCTGTTACATGCCTTGCAGGACCTTAGGTACTTATGGAGCTTGCACGGGAGGCGCAGTCGTTGTGGACATGGATCATGAATGCTTGATTTGACGTTATGACATTTCATACTTATACTTATGATTGGGTTTACTTTTATGCTTCCGCTAAACATTGAATTATACTTATGTTTTGAACACCTTTCATATTGGTTTGGTTGAAATACATTACTATTTACTTTTGTTCGATATGATTGGTGGCTTGATCCTGGTCAGTCACGCCTCCAAGCGGTGATACTCCGCGTGTGGATTTTGGGGGTGTGACAGATTGGTATCAGAGCCATTGGTTATAGAGAACTTGGTTTTAATATGGGGAAAACGATTTTTATTAAAACCAGACTATAACCAGAACGGTGCTCTCAACGATCCACAACGACGCTTCGCTCCACGTGCAAGACTCAACATCCTAGGTAATAAGGTTTATGTTTATTGCCTACATGCTAGAATTACATAGAACTTGCTCGTGGTATGCTTAGATTACATTTCCTACTATTCGTTACTGCTTGAAAACGCTTATGTGCTCACTCTCTTCTGTCATCGCACTATTCACGAACCTCTCTCACTCATGGTCTCCTTGATGTCAAGATCATGAGTGGACGCGTTAATCTAACTCAAGCCCAGTTGGCGGCTTCGATCAGTGAACAAGTTACTGCAGCACTCGCAGCTGCCCAGGCAGGAGGTGTAACCTGCCATCACCACTTACTCTAGGATCTTTAGATCCTACTCTCGTAACTCAACACTTATGCTTAATTTTGGTTACTCTTACGCACACGACAAGTCAACACGTTCAGCCACCTGTGTGCACCCACAAGACTTTTATGGACTGTCGTCCTACTACTTTCAGCAACACTGAAGGAGCTGTTGGACTCCTCCATTAGTTCGAGGAACTCGAATCGGTCTTCGAGTGTGTGAATGACCCGAGGCTCGTAAGGTGAAATATGCCACTGATACTCTCGAAGGCACTACGCTAACTTGATGGAGTGCAAGCTCAGATGATGGGGCTGCGGCTGCTGATGCCACTCCATGGAATGATTTTAAGGAACTGATCAAACGTGAATACAGTAGTTATGATGCCATCCACAAGTTGGAAGTGGAGTCCTTTAACATGAAGATGACGGGGTCAGAGATAGAAGCGTACATGAAACGATCCAACAAACTGGCAATTTTGTGCCCAACTATGGTGGATCCTCCCATCAAGAGCATTGAGCTGTACCTCAAGGGCTTAGTACCAGAAATTCAAAGCCATGTGATGACTGCTAATCTTGCTACTATTCAAGATGTTACTTATCTTGCTCATCGTCTCACAGACCAGGCAGTGGAGCAGAACAAGCTGCCTAGACGTATTGGTACTACTACTACTACTTCTGCTATTCCCAGTGACAACAAAGGAAAGTGGGATGGAACCTCTAGCAAGGGTTCGACTACGATTCCGTCCCAGGCACAGCAGTGAAATATCGATGACAACCAAAGTCCTGATCAGCAACCTTTTAGTATTCAAGGGCAGGGTGGATACAGGGGAAAACACCCTAAGCGCAAACGATGTAACTTGCACCACAGCGGGCAGTGCAACCGCAATCATTGTCAATAATGCAACCAGCTTGGTCATGGAGCCAAAGATTGTAGAAGCTCACGTCCTGCAAACCAGAACCCACACCAACAACCAACAGCTCCACAGAATCAACAGCAACAGCAGGGTAACAAGGAATGTCATCAGGGTGGGGCTGAAGGCTAATTCAAGAGACACGGCCCACAGTTGAACCAGAACCAGAATCAGAATCAGAACCACAACCAAAGAAACAGGAACAATAGTGGAGGCAACAATGGGGGTAATAACGACGGCAATGGTGCCAGGGGTCGAGTGTTCGTGATGGGTCAGGGTGATACTAGGAATGACCCCAACGTTGTGATGGTTTCGACATCGATATTGGTATGGATTGGCTACCTCAAACAATCGAGCAGAGATCCTATGCAAGGAGAAGATCATTCGTATTCCTCGTTTTGACAAAGAGCCTCTCGAAGTTCAAAGCGACAAGAGTGGTGTCGTGAGTGGCATCATATCCTTCTTGAAGGCTCAGAAGGGATTACGAAAGGGCCACGCAGCTGTTTTAGCACTCGTTACTGATACGTCGAAGAAAGAGAAAAAGATTGAGGATATTCCTGTAGTACGCGATTTTCCTCAAGTGTTTCCTGAAGAGTTACCCGGGTTACCGCCTCATCGTCAGGTTGAATTTCAGATCGAGCTCGCTCCAGGAGCAGCACCCATAGCTCGAGCACCTTATCGCTTAGCTCCAACGGAACTGGAAGAATTGTCTAAGCAACTACAAGAACTCTTGGAAAAGGGTTTCATACGTCCTAGTTCTTCGCCTTGGGGAGCTCCAGTACTTTTTGTAAAGAAGAAGGATGGTACCTTCCGCATGTGTATAGACTACCGCGAATTGAACAAGGTGACTGTGAAGAATCGCTATCCTCTTCCACGCATCGACGACTTATTCGACCAGTTGCAAGGGTCGAGCTATTACTCGAAGATTGATCTAAGGTCAGGGTATCATCAACTGAGAGTCCGGGATGAGGACGTCTCCAAGACAGCGTTCAGAACACGCTACGGCCACTACGAGTTTCTGGTCATGCCTTTCGGGTTGACGAACGCGCCTGCGGTTTTCATGGATCTTATGAACAGGGTGTGCAAACCCTATCTTGACAAGTTCGTCATCGTTTTCATCGACGACATTCTGATCTACTCCAAGAGTCAGGAGGAACACGAGCAGCATTTACGACTTATTCTGGAACTTCTTCGAACGGAACAGCTATACGCTAAGTTTTCAAAATGCGACTTCTGGCTTCGTGAAGTCCACTTCTTAGGCCACGTGGTAAACAAGGATGGGATTCATGTCGATCCATCCAAGGTGGATTCGATCAAGAACTGGCCTGCACCTCGCACACCCACCGAAATACGCCAATTCTTGGGTTTGGCAGGATATTACAGACGGTTCATTAAAGACTTCTCAAAGATTGCACAGCCACTCACACTACTGACGCAGAAAGGTGTTGTTTATCGTTGGGGTAATGCTCAGGAAACAGCGTTTCAGCACTTAAAGGATAGACTTTGTAGCGCACCTATCCTCTCACTGCCTGAAGGCACAGACGATTTTGTAGTCTACTGCGACGCATCTATCCAGGGTCTTGGATGTGTGTTGATGCAGCGGGATAAAGTTATTGCTTATGCTTCGCGCCAACTTAAGATTCACGAACGGAATTACACTACTCACGATTTAGAGCTGGGAGCGGTTGTTTTTGCACTTAAGATATGGCGACACTACTTGTACGGTACCAAATGTGCTATCTACACAGATCACAGAAGCCTCGAGCATATATTCAAGCAGAAGGAACTGAATATGCGACAACGACGATGGGTCGAACTGCTAAATGACTACGAATGCTCAATCAGGTACCACCCAGGCAAAGCCAATGTTGTGGCTGACGCCCTCAGTCGAAAGGACACCGCGCCTAAGCGCGTACGAGCTTTACAACTCACCATACAGTCTAGCCTTCCTTCTCAGATACGAGATGCTCAGGTAGAAGCATTGAAACCAGAAAACGTCAGGGCTGAAGCCCTACGTGGCTCAAGGCAACGCTTAGAACAAAAGGAAGATGGTGCTTACTACGTCACAGGACGCATTTGGATTCCACTTTATGGCAACTTACGCGAGCTTGTAATGGATGAAGCTCATAAGTCTCGCTACTCGGTACATCCTGGTGCGTATAAAATGTACCACGATATCAGAACTACATACTGGTGGCCCAGCATGAAGGCCCACATAGCAACATACGTTAGCAAATGCTTGACTTGTGCGAGAGTCAAGGCAGAATACCAGAAACCGTCAGGTCCACTCCAACAACCTGAGATACCACAATGGAAATGGGAACAAATTTCCATGGATTTTGTTACTGGCTTACCTAGATCTTAGCGCGGAAATGATACTATTTGGGTGATCGTGGATCGACTCACTAAGTCTGCTCACTTCCTGGCAATCAAGGAAACGGATAAGTTCTCCACACTAGCAGACATATATCTTAAGGAAGTTGTTTCGAGGCACGGTGTGCCCACCTCTATTATCTCTGATCGTGACGCACGTTTTACTTCAGAACTGTGGCAAGCAATGCACAAACCTTTTGGCTCTCGATTAGACATGAGCACAGCTTATCATCCTCAGACGGATGGGCAGTCTGAGCGCACTATTCAAACTCTAGAAGACATGCTTCGGGCGTGCGTAATTGACTTCGGCAATGGTTGGGAAAAACATCTGCCACTTGTAGAATTTTCATACAATAACAACTACCACACCAGCATTAAAGCTGCTCCATTTGAGGCATTGTACGGACGTAAATGCCGGTCACCTCTTTGTTGGGCAGAGGTGGGTGATAGTCAGATCACAGGTCCAGAAATGGTTGATACTACAGAAAAGATTGCTCAAATACGACAACGCATGGCGGCAGCTCATGACCGTCAGAAAGCATACGCCGATAAAGATAGAAAACTACTCGAATTCCAGGTTGGGGATCGAGCGCTACTCAAAGTTTCGCCCTGGAAGGGTGTGGTTCGTTTTGGCAAACGCGGCAAACTCAATCCACGATACGTCGGACCTTTCGAAGTCACAGAGAAGATAGGTAAAGTGGCCTACAGACTGAACTTACCACCTGAACTCAGTGTCGAATCTGAAAAAGTGTCTGTCAGATGAGACCCACATAGTTCCTTTGAAGGAACTCACCATCGACGAGCGGTTGCAGTTCGTCGAAGAACCAGTTGAGATCACGGACCAAGATGTTAAGGTCCTCAAGAACACGAGAATCCCTCTTGTACGAGTTCGTTGGAACTCCCGTCGCGGCCCAGAGTTCACCTGGGAACGTGAAGATCAAATGAAACTCAAGTATCCCCAGTTATTCGGAACCAATGCAACTACTACTGAGGCTGAAGCTACTACTGCAGAATTTCGGGACGAAATTCCAAATCAACGGGGGGATGATGTGACACCCCAGGAAAACCAGTGAACGATACAACTTACCTAGCTTCCTCAGTAACCTGCATGCTAAATTTCGGGACGAAATTTCTTTCAAGGTGGGGATAATGTGACAACTCGAGTTTCCGACTTTCACTTTCGCATTTATTGCACGTTGACTTTGATTGCGTAGTTGTTTGACTTGTAACTGTACATATGATGTGACGTTATAATATAATGAAATGCTTTGTGTCTACATGACTTTGTGTTTGGTTGTATAACATGAGGCTGCTTAGAAAACTAAAATGGTTTAAGACTTGAACAACCCGACGAAACACATGTGTGTTTCGCCATAATCAATCTTGACGAAACATAACCTGTTTCGCCATCTATATCTCGACGAAACAGTGTGTTTCGCCAGGCCCAGATTCGCCGAAGCCCATTACGGGCCCAGAACGTTAAATCGTGTATATTAGCGTGTAACGAACTTAGTTTCACATCTTTGGCAAAAGTTGAAACCCTAGAACTCCCTCCTCATTGACGGCAGCTCTGTGTACTCTCGAACCCTCCCGAACGATTAAATCATCGTTTCCTTCATCCCGGTTAGTTGTGTGTTCGTTAATCGGTTTCTTGATTCTGTATCATCTCGATTCATGTTTGTGTAAATGACTGATACGTGCTACTGCTGTGATTATAAGTATGATGATGATATAGATTTTGATATGTATGTTGTAGTGGGATGTATACAATTCTATGCGAAACTTAATATGATCGAATGCTCGGTTCTGAATGTTGTTACTATGATCTGGTTCTGAATGTACGTTAGCATCTTGATAGGATTCGATGATGTGATGTTGTATGTTAATTGATATGTTGTACACATAAACTAGGGTTTATGCTAGACGATGATTCCTTGATGATTGAGTTATGATGATTCTAAGTGCACATCGATCTCCATATGATTTTCTGTTGTTGATGTCGGCTGTTAGTGATGATTAGGGTTTCTGCACGTAACTGATGATTGACGTAATTGAACTGTCCGACGAAACAGAACTCTCGGCGAAACAGAATGTGTTTCGCCAAGGGTCATCGACGAATTAGAAGTTCTGTTTCGCCAAAGGACACCTCGACGAAACAAATGTGTTTCGCCAACATGTGTGTTTCGTCAATATCTGTGTTTCGCCAATGTATGTGTTTCGCCGAGCTGTGCAGTAACTTGAGTTAATTCTGTTAAGTGTTAACTGGAATATCTGACTGCTGTTAAATGATATACATGACTTGTGTGATTGCGAATACGTACTACATGCTTATAAGTGTACCTTGTGACTACAAACTGATTATGTATACGTGCATACTCTAGGACGTGATTGATTTACTTTGAGCACATACTTAGCATACCGAGCAAACCAAGGTGAGTTCACACTCTTACCAAGGCATGGGATTCCCCAGTTGGGTTGGGAATGGGATTGAATGATTACCTGTACTTACATTACCACTAGACTACTTACCACGGTCCTCGGATTGGGAAGGATGCCTGTGCTAAATTCTACGCAAAGCCTACGTACTGTCCTCGGATTGGGAAGGACACCAGCACTAAACCTACGTAAAACCTACGTACTACCGTCCTCGGATTGGGAAGGACGCCAGTGCTAAATCTACGTACTACCGTCCTCGGATTGGGAAGGACGCCAGCGCTAAACCTACGTACTCGCTACGTACTGTCCTCGGTTGGGAAGGGCACTTACGTAAAACCTACGTAAACTTATACTTACTACTATCCTCGGATTGGGAAGGATACTTATGGTTACGAATAGTCTAGTGGATATACAACATGGGAAGCCCCCACCAATAGAACGTACTATCGGCCCAGTAGAGCCACATGTTACATACGAACTTACTATTACGCATTTACTTTCTGTGAACTCGCTCAACTAGTTGTTGATCCTCTGTTACATGCCTTGCAGGACCTTAGGTACTTATGGAGCTTGCACGGGAGGCGCAGTCGTTGTGGACATGGATCATGAATGCTTGATTTGACGTTATGACATTTCATACTTATACTTATGATTGGGTTTACTTTTATGCTTCCGCTAAACATTGAATTATACTTATGTTTTGAACACCTTTCATATTGGTTTGGTTGAAATACATTACTATTTACTTTTGTTCGATATGATTGGTGGCTTGATCCTGGTCAGTCACGCCTCCAAGCGGTGATACTCCGCGTGTGGATTTTGGGGGTGTGACAATTAATTACAGCATAAGAGCGATTACAATGGCTTCTATCTTATTTTTATCTGGCGCCTTGTCACAATGGTGACATGCACAATGGTGACGATGGTCATACCACTATTAGGTCAATGAACCTAAATAGTGATGATTATCCCTAGTAGGTCAATGAACCTAACTGGGAGAAAATTAGTAATGTGCACAATACCCCACTAGCCAGTGATTCAAGATATCCACGACTTAGTCCCTGTAATTATAACTTTTGAAAATAATTTGAGGTATTGTAAAATAGTTGATAAAAAGAGAATGACTCACATTGCAGATTTAATTTGAGCAGAGTCTAGCCTACTGATTTAGCCTTTTTAACCTAAATTTAATAACAGGCACACAATTCTGGATTAGTAATCAATACAGCTTTTACGATAACTCACGAGATCAAACCCTCACAACGAATGACAAAGTGCTATACTTAAACATCCATCGAATTAACGACTAATGACAAAGTATCACCCTAATGTGGGCAGCACTTAAACATCCATTGGATTATTGATCGATCGGAAAATGAATCGTAATAGCGATCGAGTTAAAACCCTGATTGCGGCGTCGATTAGTGATCCGTGTGTGTTAATTGTAGTAAACATAACTTATCTCAGTGTATATTTCGACTTTGTTCGTCGTTCAAGCGCCAATGCCCTCTATTTATAGCTGGATTTTTGACTCGCTTGCGCACCGCAAGACTTATCCCTTACGGTGCGCAAGGGACACGTTTTCACCCTAGGCTAGCCACGTCCTAGACTAGCTTTGCTGAATTGACAGTTTTGTAATTTCGATATTTGACAACGAGATTTTAAGATAATCGTAACTAGGGTTTTACCCCCCTGAGTTTTAGGGGCCCTGATCCTGATTCTGATTGTTCTGAAAATTTTAGGGTTTGTGCAGAATCACTTGGGTGTCTTAATTAGGGTTTCCTATTGGTCAATTAAAATAATAAATATGACTTTTTGATGAGAGTTGTTACATTCTCCCCACCTTAATAAAAATCTCGTCCTCGAGATTTACTGGAATAATTGAGGATACTTTTGCTTCTTTTCTGATTCCAGTTCCCAAGTGTACTAGGGTCCTATCTTTGAATCCCACTTGACTTTCACTAGCACTAGTCGTTTGTGCTTGAGAAACTTCACTTTTCTGTCTTCTATTTGAAGAGGTTTTTCTACAATTTTTAATTTTTCGTTTACCTCTATATCTTGGAGAGGTATTACCAAAGATTCGTTTGATAGACATTTCTTGAGATTGGATACATGAAATACATCATGTACTCCAGCTAATTCTCCTGTTAGTTGTAAATGATAAGCAACTGGTCCTATACGTTGGATCACTGGAAATGGTCCTACGTACCTTGGACTTAGCTTTCCTTTCTTACCGAATCTAACAACTCCTTTCCAAGGAAATACTTTCAATAGCATTTTGTCTCCAACTTGCAACTCCAACGGCTTTCGTCTATTATCTGTATAACTCTTCTGGCGATCTCTAGCCGTCTTCAGCCTTTCCTTCGTGATACTGAATATCACAGTCGTAGTTACTTTAGGATTTTCATCCATCTCCTTTGCCTCATGTTTAATTATTTTTACCCAAATATATATCTTAAATTCTTATGATCCGTATAGACAGTAAACTTACTTCCATACAGATAATGTTTCCAAATCTTAAGGGCAAAAATTATGGCTCCTAATTCTAAGTTATGAGTGGTATAGTTTTCTTCGTACTTTTTCAATTGCCTTGATGCATACGCAATTACCTTTTTGCGTTGCATTAATACACATCCAAATCCTAGCTTTGAAGCATCACCGTATACTTTAAAATCTTCTGTTCCTTCTGGTAAGGCTAGGATTGGGGCATTTGTTAATTTATGCTTTAAGATCCTAAAGACTTCTTCTTGTTTAGGTCTCCATTCAAACTTAACTGTTTTACAGGTTAACTTAATTAATGGTATAGCTATCTTGAAAAATTCCTTAATAAACTGTCTATAGTATCCGGCTAAATCTACAAAACTCCTAATTTCTATTGCGGAATGCGAAACCTTTCATTTAGTAATTTGCTGCTATCTTATCAGGATCTAGGTGAATACCTTCATGATTCACCATATGACCTAGAAATTGCACTTCTGGCAGCCAAAATTCACACTTCTAGAATTTGACGTAAAGTTTCTCTTTTCTTAACAAAGTTAAGAGTGCATGCAAGTGCTGATAATGTTCTTCCTGACTTTTGGAATAAATAAGTATATCGTCGATGAAGACAATTACAAATTTATCCAAATGTGGTTTACAGATCCTATTCATCATGTCCGTGGATGCTGCAAGTGCATTCGTTAATCCAAAGGGCATGACTGTAAACTCATAATGACCATAAATAGTTCTGAAAGCAGTTTTAGGTATGTCTTCCTCTTGTACTTTCAATTGATGATATCCGGAACGTAAGTCGATCTTAGAAAAATATCTATCTCCCTGGAACTGATCAAATAGATCATCAATTCTAGGTAATGGATATTGATTGTTAATTGTAACCTTATTTAATTCCTTATAATCAATATACATTCTCATCGAACCATCCTTTTTCTTAACAAACAACACTGGTGCCCCCCTACGGGGATAAACTAGGTTGTATGAAATCTTTACTTAATAATTCATCTAATTGCTTTTTCAGTTTTAATATTTCTGTGGGTACTAACCGATAAGGTGTCTTGGCTATTGGTATAGTTCCTGGAATTTAGATGAATCCTAAATTCTACCTCCCTATCTGATGATAACCCTGGTAACTCTTCTGGGTATTCTGAAACTACAGAAATTTCCTTAAGTTCTTTATCTTTAGTTTTAATGATTACTGAAATCATATATACTATTCCTTACTTTCGTTCATAATTAGCAATTTTCATTACTGGTATGAACTTTATGGTTTTACATGGCTTATATCCTGTAATCATTATTACTTCTCTAGTGGGTGCACAATTTTTTATGGAATTCTTATCACAAATAATTCGAGCATGGTTGTTTACTAACTAATCCATTTTTAACACAACATCGAATTCAACTAATTTCATAGATAATAGGGTTGCAGAAAATTTATGATTTAAAAGTTATATTTCTACGTTTTGCAGAACCTTATTTATTTTAACTGAATTCCCATCTGCCGGTTCTACTGTAGAAATTTGCCTAATGTTGGTTAAAGGTAAGTTAAGAGTTTGGCAGAATGGAGTATTTATAAAACTTTGGTTTGCACCAGAGTCAAATAATACTTTTGTGTAAACGTTGTGAACTAAGAACGTACCGGCTATCACATCTGGAATGAGCTCTGCTTCCTTAGCAGTCAGTTGGAAGACTCTTACATTCCTTTTTGCTCCTTCTGCAGGTTTGGCTTTATTGTCAGATGGTTTGTTCAGTTTTGGACAATCTGGCCTAAGATGTCCAGCTTCTCCACAGTTGTAGCAGACTGAAAATTTATTCCTCCTGCAGTCTTCTTCTTGATGCCCCGGAATTTTGCAAAAATTGCAATATCCTTTGCATCTTCCAAAATGCTTCCTTTTGCAAGAATTGCAAAATGGGCTAGTGGAAGATTGCCCATTCCCTCTTCTCTTGAAATTGTTATGGTTACCCGGACGGAATTCTTGGGTAATCTTTTGGGCTACTTCCTTCCTTCTATTTTCTTCTCTTGTCCGTACTAGTTCGTCAGTCAGAGTATTGGCTAAATCCACCGCATCATCAATTATGCGAGGTTTCGCAGCCTTGACGATATTACGGATTTCACCAATCAATCCCCAAATATAACGAGAAATAAGTACCGGCTCTGGCGAAGCCAGGGTTGGTACCACTCGAGCATACTCGAAGAATGTCGAAGTATACCCTCGACAATCTACATCCACCATCCGGTGGGTTAGAAACTTATTTGTCATTTGTTCCTTTTCATACTCGGGACAGAATTTTCTTTCTACAAAGCTCTTAAATTCTTCCCAATTCATAGCATACGCCATCCTTCTTCCTTTTGCTTGTAACACTGTATTCCACCATTCTAGCGCCCCTTCTTTGAAAAGGTTTGACGCGTACATGACCTGATCATCCTGAGCACATTTACTTATGGCAATTACTGCCTCGGTTTTCTCTAACCAACGCAGTGCCGCAGTAGCTCCTTCATTGCCTGCAAACTCAGTGGGTTTACAAGCAAGAAATTCTTTATAAGTGCAACCAGGTGTTGCATTTTTCCTTTTCTTAGGGGGCGGAACTTGTCGTGGTTCATTATCATGATTAACATGATCATTGCCTCCGTTTACGCTATTACTGAAGTTATCTTCAGAAATACGTTTGCTAGGAACGATTTGTTGCGGTTCAATTGGATTTTTAACAGCAGCAACGATTGCTGGAATAGCGTTGGCTATCCCTTGAGCAACTATTGCTGGAATAGCGTTGGCTATCCCTTGAGCAACGATATTTTCTATATCTTGCCTAGTCATATATTGATCCCCCGGTTGTTGCTCAGATTGATTAACTTCATTAACTGGTTCATTATTAGCGTTTTCCATCTGATATCTAATTTATAGATAAATAATTAGTATAAAAGAAATAATCCAATGTCACAATTAATTGCACATAATCACGTAAACGATTATACATACAAAATTTGTAAATTTTCTAAAATTTTATTTGTTTTATAGATTATATCATGCTTCTATATACAATCGTTTTATTATTTATTTTACACATACCGATTTTACTATTACACAACCACAGTTCCATAAATCCCCTATCCTTTGTCAGATGATATAGGAGATCTGTCCCCCAATCTCTTGGATCCTATTCCCAGTATCCCTTAGTTCTTCACCAAAGTGGCGGAGTTCAGCCATATTTTCGTTACTCATTGGTGGATTTGGTAAAGGTTCTGGATTGAACTGAGGAAAAAGCTTATATGGATTGTTTTGTAATTGTATTTCATTAGTCAACCATTCGTCTATTTGCTAGTGGATTGAAGGGTTTGGAATAGCTGGTTCTAAGTTCATTGGTAGTTGTGTTTCAAGAGAGTGAATAAAAAAATTTTCATTAATAGGCTTAATAGTATTATAGCTTGCCATTATAAAATCTAGCTCTTCCTGAGATGGTAACTCCTCAATTTGCCTAGAACTTTCCCCAATTTCCATTCTCTTAGGCTTGGGTTTCTCGAAAGGTAAAGCGTTGAATTCTATAGGTTCTTCTATGTCTGGTATAAACCTATTGAAATCTCTGGAAACCTCTATTCTTACTGGATAGAGATTTAAATTCTGAAGGGCTTCAGACAAGTCACTCATGCTATTATGCAAAATACACATAATTACTAAATCATAACAAAATTTTATAGAAAAACTTTTAAATATTATTTCATATTAGGTACTATCAAAACAACTGAATATGAAAACATACTAGGTTTTATTTGTAAATTTATTTATTTATTTACTGAATCAGGTTTCTGGCTTATATTTAATAAGAGTGATAAAACTTGAATCAAAATATTTAAAGATTTGTATTTACTGTTACAGTGGCTAATATATAAAGATCTGCTCATACTGTACAAAATTAGTCAGATAATAAAACACATAATCACAAAATAGCAATTAATAAAAAAATTAAGTATTTTCTAAATACTTAATTGGCTTAAATCAGTGGCTCGATCAGTGGCTCTGATACCACCTTTTTCTGTCACGGCCCCCGACCCGGTTTGACCCGTTTCAAGAGCCGCGGGACAGAAATCCCGTGGTATTTAATTAATTGAGTTTAACAGCGGAAGTTTATTATCAGGATCTTTTTAAAACTGAAATATTTCCCGATTTTATTTCACAACGCGGGATAAACCCCCGGTAATTTACAATCATTTGATTTCACGAAGAAATCTTTTATTTTACAAAACATGTTTCTTTATTTTATCCTGAGCCACTTTCTTAAGCTTGTAGTGTTTCACGGCATTTTTCCTGGATCATAACAGATCACCTGAAACATGTTTGAAAAAGATTTTGTCAGCGGGAAATACTGAGTGAATCATTCTATTTACATAAAATGATGCATAGTTATTAATTACAGCATAAGAGCGATTACAATGGCTTCTATCTTATTTTTATCTGGCGCCTTGTCACAATGGTGACATGTCACAATGGTGACATGTCACAATGGTGACGATGGTCATACCACTATTAGGTCAATGAACCTAAATAGTGATGATTATCCCTAGTAGGTCAATGAACCTAACTGGGAGAAAATTAGTAATGTGCACAATACCCCACTTGCCAGTAATTCAAGATATCCACGACTTAGTACCTGTAATTATAACTTTTGAAAATAATTTGAGGTATTGTAAAATAGTTGATAAAAAGAGAATGACTCACATTGCAGATTTAATTTGAGCAGAGTCTAGCCTACTGATTTAGCCTTTTTAACCTAAATTTAATAACAGGCACACAATTCTGGATTAGTAATCAATACAGCTTTTACGATAACTCACGAGATCAAACCCTCACAACGAATGACAAAGTGCTATACTTAAACATCCATCGAATTAACGACTAGTGACAAAGTATCACCCTAATGTGGGCAGCACTTAAACATCCATTGGATTATTGATCGATCGGAAAATGAATCGTAATAGCGATCGAGTTAATACCCTGATTGCGGCGTCGATTAGTGATCCGTGTGTGTTAATTGTAGTAAACAGAACTTATCTCAGTGTATATTTTGACTTTGTTCGTCGTTCAAGCGCCCAATTTCAAGTGCCAATGCCCTCTATTTATAGCTGGATTTTTGACTCGCTTGCGCACCGCAAGACTTATCCCTTACGGTGCGCAAGGGACACGTTTTCACCCTAGGCTAGCCACGTCCTAGACTAGCTTTGCTGAATTGACAGTTTTGTCATTTCGATATTTGACAACGAGATTTTAAGATAATCGTAACTAGGGTTTTACCCCCCTGAGTTTTAGGGGCCCTGATCCTGATTCTGATTGTTCTGAAAATTTTAGGGTTTGTGCAGAATCACTTGGGTGTCTTAATTAGGGTTTCCTATTGGTCAATTAAAATAATAAATATGACTTTTTGATGAGAGTTGTTACACCAGCCATGACCAACAAGACTACTAAGAATGCTAGAGCATTTGTTCTGACTGCAAAAGAAGCCAAGATGATTCCGGACGTGATTGCCGGTACGTTTTTAGTTAATGATGTTTTTGCTAAAGTATTATTTGACTCTGGTGCGAACCAAATTTCTATTAATACTTCCTTTTGCAAAATTCTCAATCAACCATTAACAAAACTTCAACAAGAATGTCTAGTAGAGACGACAAATGGATAATCCATTAGGATTACAGAAATCTTGCAGGGAGCAAGAATAGAAAATTTCAAAACATGATTTTATTGCAAATCTTTACCCAATGAATCTGGCTGGATTTGATATCGTATTAGGAATGGATTGGTTAGTAGCCAATAAAGCCAGTATTCAATGTGATTAAAAGTCAATACAAGTAAATTCACCAAAGGGTGAAAAAATCACAATTAAAGGAAATAAGCCATCTAGATCTACGAAATTCATCTCTGTGATGAAAACTGCAAGTTGTGCAAGAAAAGGATCACTAGTGTATCTGATTTCCATAATCATTAACACTAAAGGAAAAGAATTGAAAGATATTCTCGTAGTATCTCAATTCTCAGATGTTTTCCCAAAAGAATTACCAGGACTACCGCCAGACAGGGAAGTTGAATTCAGAATTCACTTGCTACCAACACCAATTGCCAAGGCACCTTACCGTTTGGCACCAGCAGAAATGCAAGAAATGAAGAAACAATTAGATGAACTTCTGGAAAAAGGTTTCATACAACCTAGTTCGTCACCGTGGGGAGCACCAATCTTCTTTGTCAAGAAGAAAGCCGGGTCAATGCGTATGTGTATTGATTACCGGGAATTGAACAAGGTCACGATTAAAAATCGGTACCTGTTGGGATTGAACCCTACCAGAGGAACAGATAATGTAAAGCCAAAACCTGGTCACAACAGTGGATTCACAATAAGCAGACGTTTACTCTAAGCTCTCCCCTTGACAGTGGTTATCTATCTGCTGATACACTCTAAGTACTGCTCTGAAGAATAACTGATGAACCAAACACTGATGAAACAGCTAAAGACTGCTAAAAGGCAAACACTGAGCTCTATCTACTGCTGTCTCTTAAGTACTGCTGAAGACCCAAGCACTGCTCATTCAAAGACTGATCACCTTTTGAAGAAAGCACTGATGGTTCATACAGTCAGTGCTTAGGCTACAACAGTGGAACGTGAACAATGTTAGACTTGTTTTGTATTTTATTATCAATCAGTTGTTAGACATCAGTAGTTTGTATAGGCTAGTGTTTATAGTTTGTTAGGCTGTTAGATGTCACTATCATGGTGACGTCAGCTGAGGTACATCAGTAGTTTGGTTTGCCTATAAATATGACAGTACTCTGTACTGTTACATTTGATTCGTTTTGAGAGAGTTTTTCTCCTCAATTCAATCCTTTCATCTTGTGCAACCAACTCTGAAGTATCAGGCTGAGGGGGAGTTTAGTCTGTAAGCTTGCATTGTAATCTTTTGCTTTTGATGTAATCTTTCGACTCTATGAAAAGCAATTGTTTATCAAACTATATTCTCCTTTGATTGTGTTTACAAAGTTTGTTATTCATTTCCGTTGCACTTAAAACTGTTCATATCTATTTGATTTGTTCAAATCTCACAAACAAACACAATCATGAGAGCCTCCGATCCTAACAATTGGTATCAGAGCCCGGACAGTCAAATTCGATCTAACAATCAATTTGACATAACAGTTCAGCTCAAAATTCATTGATACTAAGGTTGGTTGTATTTTGTTGAAAAACAGAGTATCGAGTAAATCATGTTCAAAATGGTTATTCAAAAACTCTGTAAATCAACCAAGATGTCATATGACACACAAAATTTACACAACAAGTGATTTCATGCACAAGACACTCATGGTTTCTAGATCTGAAAACATATCTGTTAAAACTGTGGGATCATTTCATATTTTCAAAATTGATTTCAATTGCTGTTACGAAAAGTGTGTTGTCAACCTTTTGAATGCTAGAGTATGAACCTCAGATTTACAAAAACCTATGTTCTTAAAACATTGGTGTTTTGCTAACATAAAAAGAGGGAAAGTAAAACTTTAGTCATTCAGATCTTATGTGTTGAAAACAAGTTGAGATCCTTAAAAGGACAAAATCAACTATGTTAAAATACATTAAGAAAATCAGGAGTAAAAAATGTTCAGATCACAGGTAATGAGAAGGTTGGCATAAGCATGTGCAGAAATGACCAAATTTCTCAAAACATTACTGCAAAATGATTCTGGAACAAGTATTCCTTAAATAAATACCCCTCAGTAAGTATTTCAATACTTATGATTGGGAAGGGTAAAAAGGGAAGAAGAAAATTCACAAAAACTCAGAAGTGTGTTTGTCTCAAAACTTTTGAAGTCAAAAGAAAAAGAGTATAAACATAAAACACTTATGAGTTAAAGTTTAGGGTAATAATGGTTATTTAACAATTGGTTATTAAGTAACTGTGAGCATTCATCTGTCCAGGAAAAGGTTTTGATTCCCATGAATGAACTCCAAAGAGGATGAGACAAATGTTCAAAAATTTATTCATGAGTCCTCATGATTACAATCAACTGACAATAAAATGGTTCCTAACAGTGGTCAAAATGTATTTAAAATTTCAAACCACTGACCATTTTCAACAACTTGAGAATGATATGATTATGTTTTCTTTTGAAAATACACCAGATCCTTTTTGATACTGTTCTCAGAAAATCCTTTAATCATTTTTTCTTCAAAGGATTTTCTCGAATAATCAGGATATATTGTTCTTTTTTTTGGAACAATATATTTGGAACTTTTGCTTGTTTTTGTTGGCAATAGTTTCGTTTCCTTTCAGGATGTAATACCTTATTTTTGTTGGTATTATTGTCCTCATAAATGGGTAAAAAGGAAATGGTACATTTGTCAAGATCATGTCATACTCAGGTTTGCTCCTGAATTTTTATCAAATGTTAATTTTAAAATGTGCTTGAATTACTAGGGTACTCATGTTTTAATTGGATATTAAACGAAAATGAGCTGCCTTAGCTAAAAGTTTTCATCATTTGGGGTACTAAACCACTGTCCTTCAAAATTGACATGTGGCAAAACCTTGAATGAAAATTCTCAAAACTGTTGCTGAATATTTGTCCTTCAGATCTGTACCATTTACCCTAACCACTGTTTTGATCAAACGTCTGATCTCTAAACACAGTCCACTGCTGAAAGTTAACCACTGATCCCTCACTTTCTTGACAAGCACTGATGTTCAAAATCAGTGTCCTATCCACTGATAGTAAAAATCATCCACTGCCCAAAATTTTTACCGTTGTAACCACTGATGCTTGATACGTCAGTTGCCCTTAAAACAACTGCTCTCCATTCTTCATCCATTTCATCAGTGTTTGACACGTGGTCAGTTTTTAGCCCTCAGATTGTAATAACCGCTGCCACATCAGCGATCATTTTTTTTCCTTTAATAAAACCTTGCCCTAAACCCCAAACAGGGTTTTACACTGTCGAATTGAATTCCAAAATTCTCTTCTCAAAGCAGTTTCCAACCCTTCTTCTCCAAAATCTTCAAAAACATTCTTCGTTCTTCTCCGCAAAAATGACAAAATCAAAGTCGAAATCAAAATCAAAACCAAAATCACCACCACCCTCCAAAGAGGTCGATCAAACGGCAGAAGAATCCAACGAAATCCCATACAAATCACCGCACAACTACGTGGGTCTCCTCACAAAACCCACAAACAACCATACTTTCGATTCCATTCTCGACACCATATCTACATCAAAGTACAAAACTTTGTTGACAGTAGACGCTCCCATATATCTGCAAACCCAGAGAGAGTTCTGGAAAAATGTTGTGCTTGAAAAACAAGATGACAAGACAGTAGCCATTAACTCCTCGATACAAGGAAAAGCAATCAAAATCACACCGCAATCAATCTCAGAAGTCTTCAAACTCGATGATCTGAAAGGTAAAACTTCCTTTGACAAAAACGAGTTAAAAGCTGATTTTCTGAAAAGGGGATATGCAGAACAATCAAAGGTAGATACCTTACAAAAAGGTTATTTCCCGTCTGCACCCAGATTTTTATTTCACACACTTTTGATGTGTGTTTCAAATAAAACAACATCTTTTAACGAAATACCATTGAAGATTCAATGCCTGGGCTATGCTATTTTAAACAATAAAGATTACAACTACTCCCAGGAGATCTTCAATGACATGGTAAAGAATGTTGATAGCAAATCATTTCTTCTTTTTCCAAGATTTCTAAGCTATTACTTTAAACAAAAATTTGAAAAAGAGGATGAAAATTTGCCCAAACAAGGTGTCCATTTTCAAATAAAAGGTTTAACAATTGAAACATTTTCAAGAATGATGGCACCAATAAAGTTAAAAGCAAAGGTGCCTCAGCAGACTTTAGAAACTGCCACTGATCCTCAGGCAACTTCTGCTGAGCCCACTGCTCCAGGTGATCAAAGCAGCACAACCACTGCTTTAAAACCCACACCTGACATCACCAAAAAGACCAAAAGAAAAACATCCAGAAAACCCACCAAACCCAAAACAAAGGCAACTCTGGAAGATGAGATCCCAGAGCAACTGCCTGTGACAACACAAATGTCACCACAAACCACTGCTGCTACTTCCTCACAGCAGTTGGAAGAAAGATCTCAACCCTTGCCTGAAACTCCTCCTGCATCCTCACAAAAGGATCAGGTTGTAATCACAGGGACACCAAATTATGAAGCTCTAGATCCACTTGGCTCTATCTTCCACAGTCCTGATCCCAAGGACATGTCTCTTTCAACACCTATACCCTCACCAATCATAATGCCACAATCCATGCTACCCTTGTTGCATGCAGCTGCTATAGCTCAGACACAAACCAGTTCCTCTCTATCACCTATCACTGAGAGTATACCCCCACAAGTGACTGGGTCTGATGCTACTACTCCTGCTATCCCAGCAACAATTGAGGAGGTTACACCCCCTGAGTTACAAGTAACTCTCGGTGGTAGTTCAAGTGGAGCAGCAACTACAACTGGTGGATCAACAGATCTTCAGTTGGACAGTTGTTTCATAAGTAAGACTCCCTTGAAGGCAATTTCTTCCATGGCAACTTCGGTAACCACCAGTGAGTTGGATCTAACCACTGGTACCATCAAAGGTTTATCGAGTGCTGAAGAAAGAAGTCCCCAGTACCAAGAACAAGGGGCATCAATGGGTGATTTTTGGGACTCTGTTCCTAAGTCACACATTGATATAACCACTGCTGGTGGGGATTCAGATGATCCTACTAAAGTAGGTGATGATTCAAAATATCAGGAATTGACGAACAGAGTTGAAAAACTTGAAGATTCAGTTGCTGAAATAAAGAACATGGTGCAAGAGATTTTAAAAGCTCAAAAAGCACAAGCCACTGCTGTTCCTGCTCAAGCACCTGCACAACATGCATTTGCTGCAAATGAGCTTTGGAATATTTTTCAACCCATGCTTGAAAAACAGCAACATATGGCTGATAAAAAGCATGCTATTCAAGTACAAATGCTGACCAACATGGTGGAATCAAGGTTTAAAGACACTCAAGCAGATATCAAGGCTATAAAGGCTAGCATTCAAAGCGCTTCTGGCAAAGTTCCCTCTTCCATATCATTTCTTGTTAGCCCCCTTCAGATAATGCCAAAAAGGGGGAGAATATCAAGCTGTTGGGAAAAATGAATAAAATGGGAATAGAACATGGCCTTTGTATTGAGCCTGAAAAAGAAAAAGAAAAGGAAAAACAGGTCTCAAAACCTGTTAGTCAAACAGCTGATACACCAGTAGTTACAAAAACTGCTGACAGTAGCCAAACAGCTGCCATGTCATCAACACATACATCTTCAACACACACCACTCTACCACACACCACCACAACTACTGCTCTACCATCATCATCTACAATCACACCATCACCACTGCCTCCTGTCATAAAACAGAAGACAACAGATGTTACAACATCTGTTGTAATGACAGCAGCGGTTGAAGCACCAGTTGTTTCAACAGTTGTTTGTCAGACACTTCCCATCATTCAAACCACTGATTCACCCAAAACATCATCTGCCCCTTCTTCATTAAAAAGGAGAAGGAATCTCATATCAGATGATGATTCACCACCACCATCACCACCATCAAAAACTACTTCACCACTTCCATCCCCTGCTCAAAAGCAGAAGACAACTGCTGACATATCAGCAGTTGTAATGACAACAGATGTTAAGACACCAGTTGTTTCAACAGCTGTTAGTCAGTCATCCACCACTGCTCTCACCTTTCCTACATCACAACCAAAGCTCTTCAACAGAAAAAGAAAGCCAATCTCTGCCGATGAGGGTATACATGATCCTAATGCTGCACAACATCCACTGGAACTTGAAGCTATCAAAAATGAGATGAGGCAATTCTATACAGAAGAAGATCCTTCAAAAAGAAGATTCTCCTCACTCATAGGTTACATGCCACCAGATGATATGGATGACTACCTCAAAATCAAGGCAAGGCAAGCTAAACTAAGAGCTAAAGTTGAGAGTGAACGTGAACGTTTAAGCGAAGATGGCATTGCAAAAAGACTGGAGTTCTACTTCACAAAAGTAAAGCAGATAGAAGAGTTTGCACAAGACCTAATCAAAGAAAAGGCTGATCAAAAGAAAAAGTTAAGAAAACAATATCTAGCCTACATCATGAAAGAGAAGTTCTATCCTGCTAAAGAACAACAGTTCGAAGAATGGCCAATAGTCGCTCTAAAGCATGAGGCAGAAAGGATTGAGAAAATCAAGAATGATCCTACAAAGAAGAAGAATGCTCCAAACTGGAGAAAATACAAAAAGCTCATTGCTGACCTAACTGCTGAGTATAAAAGAAAGAAAAAGGAGTTGGTGGATGCAAAAATGGATACTGCTGAAGCCATATCAAAATGGTCAAAACAGCAGACTGATGAAGCCTATGAAAGGCTAAAGAAAAGAAAGATAACGGTTTCAAGTACCTCAAAGAAGCATGAACAAAGAATGAAGCTTGAACAGCAGATAGAAAACCTCAAAACACTGTTCCGGTCTACTTTTGTGACAAACCAAGAAGAAAAAGAACAGTTGACCAGTGAAGAGGTGAAAGAAAAGGAGGTTGAGTACTTCACAGAATCCATCATGAAAATGGGTCTAAAAGAAGAAAGCTCAGAAAAACTTCAAAACCTTTTTAAGAGGATGTTAACCAAACCTGCATCACCAAACACTTCAACAGACATGACAGACATTGAAAGGCAGGAGCTGATTGAAAGAGAAACTGCAGAAGATATAGCTGCAGCAAATGATGTCATTGAAATGGCTTTCAAAAGAATGTCTGAAAGTCTGCAAGTTTTCTCAAGGCCAATATCTCAAAGCTCATCTTCAAATAAATCTCTCCCAAGAAATCCATTGGGTTTAAAATTACTAAAGTGGCTCTCTGATCAAAAGACCCACGTATTGACTCTGGTCAGATCCAATGGAGAGGTGAAGTATATATCAAGGAAAGAAGCACTAGGCCTTAGTGTTCAAGATTTGCAGGATCTCCTTGAACTTACACTGTGCCGGGATGAAGATGATACAAGTTCCAAAGCATTTGAAGAAGAATTTAAAAGTAAAGCAAGGGAACTACTGATGAGTAATAAAGATCCAAAATAATGACAGGTTTTGGCATTATCTGTTCCAGGGGGAGATTGTTGGGATTGAACCCTACCAGAGGAACAAATAATGTAAAGCCAAAACCTGGTCACAACAGTGGATTCACAATAAGCAGACGTTTACTCTAAGCTCTCCCCTTGACAGTGGTTATCTATCTGCTGATACACTTTAAGTACTGCTCTGAAGAACAACTGATGAACCAAACACTGATGAAACAGCTAAAGACTGCTAAAAGGCAAACACTGAGCTCTATCTACTGCTGTCTCTTAAGTACTGCTGAAGACCCAAGCACTGCTCATTCAAAGACTGATCACCTTTTGAAGAAAACACTGATGGTTCATACAGTCAGTGCTTAGGCTACAACAGTGGAACGTGAACAGTGTTAGACTTGTTTTGTATTTTATTATCAATCAGTTGTTAGACATCAGTAGTTTG
This sequence comes from Helianthus tuberosus, assembly GCA_030545235.1. NCBI lineage: Eukaryota > Viridiplantae > Streptophyta > Magnoliopsida > Asterales > Asteraceae > Helianthus > Helianthus tuberosus. The sequence goes on along the minus strand of CM060436.1, from coordinate 20,135,330 downwards.
TATAGGCCAGTGTTTATAGTTTGTTAGGCTGTTAGATGTCACTATCATGGTGACGTCAGCTGAGGTACATCAGTAGTTTGGTTTGCCTATAAATATGACAGTACTCTGTACTGTTACATTTGATTCGTTTTGAGAGAGTTTTTCTCCTCAATTCAATCCTTTCATCTTGTGCAACCAACTCTGAAGTATCAGGCTGAGGGGGAGTTTAGTCTGTAAGCTTGCATTGTAATCTTTTGCTTTTGGTGTAATCTTTCGACTCTATGAAAAGCAATTGTTTATCAAACTATATTCTCCTTTGATTGTGTTTACAAAGTTTGTTATTCATTTCCGCTGCACTTAAAACTGTTCATATCTATTTGATTTGTTCAAATCTCACAAACAAACACAATCATGAGAGCCTTCGATCCTAACAGTACCCATTATCGAGAATCGATGATCTGTTTGATTAACTTCAAGGAGCTCGATTCTTTTCAAAGACCGATTTACGCTCAGGATATCATCAATTAAAACTTCATGAAGAGGACATTCCTAAGACCTCTTTTAGAACAAGGTATGGGCATTATGAATTCACAGTCATCCTATTTGGTCTAACCAATGCCCCATCCGCATTGATGGACATGATGAACCGAATATGTAAGCCATATTTGGACAAATTCATAATTGTCTTTATAGATGATATTCTCATTTACTTTAAGAGTAAAGAGGAACATGCAGCGCATCTGCATGCACTCCTAAATTTGCTGAGAAAAGAAAAGTTTTATGCTAAATTTTCAAAATGCGAATTTTGGTTAGAAGAAGTGCAATTCCTTGGACATTTAGTTAATCATGAAGGAATTCATGTGGATCCCACAAAGATTATGGCGATTACTAAATGGAAAATCCCTGAATCACCAACGGAGGTTAGAAGTTTCCTAGGATTAGCCGGTTATTATAGACGGTTTATCCAAGATTTTTCTAGAATAGTCATTCCCTTAACCAAATTAACTTGTAAATCTGTTAAGTTTGAGTGGGGACCAAAACAAGAAGAAGCCTTTAGAATCCTTAAGCAAAGGCTAACCAACGCAGCCATACTAGCGTTACCAGAAGGAACTGAAGACTTTGAAGTCTATTGTGACGCTTCTAAGTTAGGTTATGGATGTGTGTTGATGCAATGACAAAAGGTTATAGCCTATGCCTCTAGAAAACTTAAGAATCATGAAGAGAATTATTCAACCCATTATTTAGAATTAGGAGTCATAGTTTTTGCCCTTAAGATTTGGAGACACTATTTATATGGAAAAAAATTGTAGTCTTCACAGATCATAAGAGTTTAAGGTACATTTTTGGGCAAAAAGAGTTAAATATGAGACAGAGACGTTGGATAGAATTTTTTAGTGATTATGATTGTAATATCCAGTATCATGCAGGAAAGGCTAATATAGTAGCTGATGCTTTAAGTCAAAAGTATCATGAAAAGCCAAAAAGAGTACGTTCTCTTAAATTAAATCTGCATATAGATTTAAATGAGCAAATTAGAGCCGTACAAGAATCAGTAATCAAGGATGATGCTGAAAGATTGAAAGGGATGATTAAGGAATTAGAACAAGGAACAAATGGAATTTGGAGATTCCATAAGAAAAGGATGTGGAAACCCAAACAAGGAAACCTGCGCCACCGAATTTTAGAAGAAGCCCAAAAGTCTAAGTATACGATACATCCTGGAAGTGATAAGATGTATCAAGACTTAAGAAAGAATTTCTGGTGGATATGAATGAAAAAGGATATAGCAGCTTATCTTGCCAAGTGTCTAACTTGTTCACAAGTTAAAGCTGAATATCAGAAACCCTCAGGTTTATTGCAGCAGTTAGAAATGGCTGTTTGGAAATGGGAATTAATAACAATGGACTTTGTCACCAAATTACCCAAAACAAGAAAAGGTAATGATATAATCCGGGTGATTGTAGACAAATTAACCAAGTCTGCTCATTTCTTACCTATGAAGGAAACTTTCAGCATGGAACAATTAGCTAAGTTATATGTTAATGAAATAGTTTCATTACATGGAATTCCTTTATCTATTGTTTCTGATAGAGATAGTCGTTTTACTTCTCATTTTTTAACTAGTTTCCAAAAAGCAATGGGAACCAAGTTAAATCTAAGCACAGCTTATCATCCTCAAACGGATGGACAAAGCAAAAGGACAATTCAGACAATGGAAGATATGCTTAGAGCTTGTGTAATTGATTTCGGCGGAAATTGGGATGATCACCTACCGTTAGTAGAATTTCCTACAATAACAGCTATCATACCAGTATCAATGCTGCACCATTTGAAGCACTTTATGGACGAAAGTGCCGAACTCTAGTCTGTTGGGCAGAAATTGGAGAAAAACAAATGTCTGGACCAGAAATAGTACAAGAAACAACGGACAAGATTATTCAAGTCAAGGAAGGACTGAAAGCAGCACGCGATCGACAAAAGAGTTATCCTGATAACAGTGAAAGCCATTAGAGTTCCAAGTAGGAGACAAGGTATTATTAAAAGTTTCTCATTGAAAGGAGTAATCAGATTCATCAAGAGGGGAAAGCTAAGCCCCAGGTATGTTGGACTTGAGATTATTAGAAGGATAGGACCAGTAGCCTATCAACTACAACTGCCAGAGGAAATGGCAGGAATACATGATGTATTTCATGTATGTAATCTCAAAAAGTGCTGAGCCGATGAATCACTAGTGGTACCTCTTAAGGACATAGAGGTAAATGAGAAACTTAAGTTTGTAGAAAGGCCTCTACAAATTGAAGACAGGAAAGTCAAAAATCTCAAACATAAGAGATTAGTTCTAGTCAAAGTGAAATGGGATTCCAAGAGAGGACCAGAATACACTTGGGAGCTCGAATCAGAGATGCAAAGGAAATACCCACACCTGTTCCAGTAGACCTCGAGGACGCGTTCTAAAACAAGGTGGGGAGGATATAACAACCCTCCTAAAATATTTCCGACACTCCTAAAATATTTAGAACACCCCTATACGTCCCAAAATACACCCCGTATACGAAAATTGGCCCTAAATACCTTTAATTTTATAAAAAATAATTAAAATCAAGATTTAAGGGTCGCTCGCGGGGTGCGAAGTCTTTGGCTACTTTCGTCGCGGGCTGCGACAGCTCAACACTAGGCGAGCACCCGGTACTGCCACGTGTCATCAACGTGTTGGGTCTAGTCGTCGACTCGGCTAAGCTAGGGCCTACCCTAGACAGCCTCGCGGGCCGCAAAATATCAAGCATAGGGGGTTGGGGGCCGCGAGCCGCCCCTGATCAGACCCTATAAATAGGAACGATCGGTTTCATTCGAGAAATCATTCAAAATTAAAATCTTTCTCATACTTCTGAATATTAGAATTAATATCGGGCATAATATCCCCATAATTAGTGAAGCTCTGCCTCGTTGTAAGTATTTTAAACCCCGGTTACGTATTAGATACGCTGCCCGATTGATCTAGTGCTCCGTAACGGCTGTCGAGGCTCTGCCCGACGTAGTCGTTGGAGTTCTGTCTCGGGGAGTGTATAACTAATGTAAATTTGAGTTATTATACTAACGCGTGTGCATTGTTTTGATTAATAGATTATAACTAAGAAGTCACAAAGGAAAAAGCCTAAATTAGCAATGTGAGTAATTTCCTTTTTGTGAAATCTTTTTGTAAACTATTTTTACAAAACCTTAAATGTTTTAAATTATAATTAGCAGTGATTGTGTCTTTGTAATTCTTCAAATACTGCCGGTACGTTGGGGTTTTGTATACAAAATGTGGAATACATTACCATTGGACAAAGAGATAGCCAATGGGTAATATGACCCACCAGTCAGGATTGACAGTACTGAATGAGTAATTATGTTGATATAAACATTGTAATCACTCTCAATACTATTTAATGATAAAACTGTTTCGATTAAATTAGGATTCACTCACCAGTATTTCCCACTGAGAAAATATTTTTAAACTCGTTCCAGGTAACAAAATGTGAAAGCCAATTAGAAGCCAGCTAGATAGCACTAAAGGCTTGGGAAAAGTGGCTATAAAAGTTACCTAAATAAAGAAGATATTTTATTTAAATAAATTAGGGTTTATCCCTATAAACATGTTTGTATTAGAAACTTGGGAATTTCCCATGTATTTAATATTATAAAAATGTGGTATTTTACTCTGATAAAATATTTCCTAACTACGGTCCTGATGTAAATTCCGCTGCCAAAATGAATAAACATCGATACCACTAATAACTGGTTCGCGGCCGCCCGTTCCCAGGTAGGGGCCGGGGGTTGCGTCAGACATACACATTACTTTAATATATTGGTACACAACATTAATACATGTTAGATATTTTAGTGTAATCGAGATTGATTTGGTGATCAAAGAGAATAATAATACACATCAAGAAAGTTAGGAGGTGCGGGAGTGCACACTTGTTTGAGTTATTATAATTCGAAGTGTACGAGCGGAGCCCATACTCTACGATGGCGGGGGTCCAGGGGCAGCGCCCCTGGGAGCAGGGTCCAAGGGGTGGCAGCCCTTGGCGAGGTCCAAGGGGCAAAGCCCCTGGCTGGGATCGACTAAATTGCTTTAATAAATCTGCATCAGAAAAATTTATTTTCTGGAAATTGCCACAATTTTGAAATTTCAAAACAATGGCAGTTAATTGGCAGTTTTGTCCTAAAAATAGAATTAACTGCCATTAGGCAGTTACATCCCGAAAACCCAAATTCGTAGACAATTTGGTTGCATTCTTTTTGGTTCAGAAAATACACAGACACAAACATATACCCTGGTTCAATTTCTCAAAAAATCAAAGTTGTATCCGATTGAATTATTCGGGTGAACCACCGAAATAATTTGATCTGAGAGTGACATCACGCCTCTCTGATCATCCGGCAATCATAAAATTCCCCAACAATAGATGAATGCAAACATTGTTACATTACATTAACACAGTAGTGAGTATGTATAGTTTGTGCAGCACGAGCAGGGCCGGCTTGGGCCAGGTGCAGAGTGGGCCACTGCACAAGGCACACACTCTCAAGGGGCCCATAATTTTAATTATATATATATATATATATATATTGTGTATATATAGTTTTTGAGCAAATACCAATAGATTAATGGTCTGGTGGTCTACCGCAATTATTGCACAGAAGAAACCGAACTTCAAAACACATTCTTTACTCAGTTCTTCCCTTGTCTACTTGTTTTTTGGTTTTCATCAGCCCATTCCTTAGGTTTTAATCCCTTTTCTATTTCTGAACAACCTTCATTTATTTTGTTCTTTTCTTTATGGCTCTTATTTTTATTCTCTTTAGTAAATGTCACCCATTGTTTTTAGTTATAAATATATCCTTAAAGGGTCCATGTATAACAAAAAAATAAATTAACTTGGCCTGTGTTATAACTTAAAAGTGTGCACACACATCATATATGAGAATGAGATTAGGCAATAGGCCCAATTGCCAATCTGTGCCTAATTAACACTATCAGTCCCATGCCCCAAGTGGCTAATAAAGTAATGTAATTCAAAAATTATAACCTGGTCTCTGGACGCTGGGCAATAGAGGAAGTCAGAACGTCGATCACGCAGTCGCTGGGTTCATTCATCATCATCGCAGCAGAAGAGTGGATTATTAGGTCGAAATCGAGTGAGGACGCAAGGATATCATCATCATCATTGACGCAGGAGGGGTTGAAGTTGATTGATACATTTTTACCGAGCCACGTTTACACCCCTTTTGATGTTTTAGACAATATCTTCCAATGCAATACTACTTATCCTAATGTATAAATGCATATAAAGTGTTGTTGACAATTCCGGTAACCGTGGCATCGGCAGAAACTGAATCGCCTACTCATAAAAACTTTTAATTGGTCACCAGTTAAAGCCCATATAATGCCAGTTGTGATATGATAACGCCTTGAACATTATCATGCCACCTATGCTTGTTAGCACCTCACACACCGCCTCGGCCCTTTGGGGCGCCATTGGTTGGCGCCAAAGATGGTTTCACCGAGCCCTTCACAGGCGTTAAAGTTGGAAAAGGTGGGGGTCCACTTTATATATTTTTAAGTAAACTGTAGTTTGAGTCCCTGTGGTAAGGTCTAGGTGACACCTTGAGTCTATATTTTGAAAAAAAAAACATATGGTTGAATCCCGGGCTTTTTCAAAACCCATCAATTCACCCCCCTTGTCGTTTAACGTCGTTACAAACGACCGTTAACCCACTAACATATCAGGTTAATAAAGGGCAGAATGGTAATTACCCATCCTTTTCCTAATCACAACAACTCCCCCTCTTTTGTTAACCACATCAATTCACCCTGTCTTCATTTCCCACCCAACTACTCCCTCCTCCCTTTTGGCCCCCGGCTTCACCACCGTGCCACCACCACTTTCATAAATGCACCACCGCGGCATGCCTCAACCGATCGAACCACCGAAATCCCCTTTTCACCATCGTGCCTCCACCATTGCACCACAATTTCACCTGTTTTGCAATGTTGCAACTTATCGAATCCCCTATTCCACCTTAGTTCAATATGCCTTATGCCGTGCAGACTATGCTGGACTCCAATGTTGTTAGATGTAACACCATACTTCCGTTTAGGTCCACTTGACCCTAGTTTCAAGTCCAAATGACCGTAGTTTGATGTTAATTTTGTTGAACTTTGTTGAATGATTAAGTATAATGGTTGACTGATTATGTATAATGTGAACTTTGTAGTTGGAATTAGGGACAACTAGACCCTAACCCACATGGTGGTGCACGTGTCTGTGTTGCTCAGGTTCTAAAACAACCAAATCCTAGATGTTCGTTATAAACGTGGTTGGACCCCTCTCAGTCTATCAGGAGATCTTTCCCTTTTGAGGGCCTAGAGTAGGGCTTTTTATATACTTCCTCGTTTCAGAGCGATATCTCCCTGTTCCTCGATCTGCATATGAGGATGATTTAGAGCGATAACAGGGAGGAGAGGTGTTCTTAGCTTTGAGGCGGACCTCTCGTGCTTGTAAGGCTTATTTTCCTCTTAGGAAAGATTCAACCATTTCTAGAGCTTCTTCCATTGCCTTTGGGGAATGCTCCCCATTTTTCACACAACTATTTAGGTCTTATCCCATGGACAAAGTCAAAGACCCTCATCCTTTCGGTAGCTTCCTTGACGCGGAGACTTTCCTTCTTGCATTTTTCCATAAAATCTTTCAGGAGTTCATCTTCTCTTTACCGAATATAGTGCAGGGGGATGGGATCCTTGATGCACTTCCTTTGCTGCAGGAAGTTAGTCAGGAAGCTTATGTTTAGATCTTCAAAGCTATCTAAGCTCATTGTACCATACATGCGCCACTCTCGTGAGCGTTTGCATAAACATGTGGCACCAGACATGCATGGACCATTGTTCTACTTTGGTGGCTCCTCAGAAGAGCTAGAGATGGTCGTCAGGGTGTCCACTACCGCCGTACATCTTGACATTAGATGGCATCTTCGTCTTAGAAGGGAATTTAAATTCCGCAATTATCTTGGTGAATTTGTCAGAATCCCTTGGTCTGTATAGTATGAGCCACTCATCTAGGATTTCACCGTCTTCCGTTTGTAGAACAATATTTTCTGTGTCTCCTAATGGGATGGTCTTCCCTGCATTGCCCGAAGGAAGAGATGAGGCTAGAGGGAGTGCAGGAGGGGTCAAAGACATCCCTGTCCTTTGCCAGGGGTAGAAGGGTGAGAATGAATTGTAGAGCAATGTTTGCACTGATAGCAACTAACTCATGGGGAGTTGTGGTCCCATGGGAGCTGAGATTTGTTGAGCTAAGATGTTTCTTGTCGCTTCATGTCACACCCCGATATTTCCACGTATTACCGGTGGGCCCGGTGGGGAGTATCGTGACGTAGTTGATATCGTCATAGTCAAATATATACAGTTTAGTGCACAACGGAAGACTAAAATAATAATACAAACCGAATACGAAAAGTATAATAAAATATTATACAAATGGTCGATAATGGAGGATCTTAAACAAAAAAAGTAAATATTGTTCAACAGACTTCGGACGTTTAGAACTTGCAAGATTCCTTATTAACGCCCCGAGCTCCCAGCAAATTACGTACAATTCCTGTCACTTAGTCTTTTTGGAAAATACGTCAGTTTACACTGGTAAATACAATTAACCGACTCTTTTTAAAAATGTTTATAAAATTGGTTTGGATGCACAAGGCATAAATCTTTTATAACTTGGGACAATTATATTAATAACAATCTTGTATCAGATTTACATGTTTGTCCAACATTTAGGGCCGGTATAAAAGCCGAACAAGATTAATCAACACACCACAAATATAAACTCACAAGAAGTTTTCTCACGAGTGAGTATATCTTTTACATACACAATGGACAGGTGTATGCCTACACCTCGTGCTTAAGTCGTGGCCATTCATGCTTTTTGAATGAGCCAAGGATATCCAGGACACGGTCGTTAACCCCCAATGTTATTTGTTATCAAGCGAAACTGATTAAAGCGGGATTATACAATTTAACCATATTCAATTAAAAGGTTTCTACACCCGACCAAGCGGTAATAATTTACCGTATCCCAAGCTCGTATTAGGGAAAATAAGTTAAAAGTATTTACCTGAGCTAAAATGTAAGTTATACTCAGCCGTATATCTAATCAGCAAGTGAAAGTACTTCTACCGGGGCTCTCAATCTAGAACGAAGGTTTTATTAACCTATTAGATTCCTAAAGGGTCTTATTTAAGTTGTAACTTAGACCGGTTAGTTTTAAAGAAAGGTTTACGGTACGAAACGCTAGATTAAGCGGTGACCGGATTGGAATGTGATTTAGACCCGACAAGTATGAAGACTTGTATATAATGGGTAAACTAAACACATTCTGGATTTTGAAGTAAAAATGATAAGGTTTGACCCGTTTCGGCTAATTCATGCAAACTAGTTACATAAACCGTACCGAACGTGTATATGCATAACGGGTAACCAAATGAGTCATGTAGAAGTTCCACAAGTTAATATGCTTTAGTTATGATATGATATCAGTAGGATATCCTCCATTATGCCCAAAACGAATTTAAAACCAATTTAAGCCTTGAAAGGGTATTTTGGTCATTTTAAAGTTTATAAAAGAGGTTTAATAGCAAACTGAGTACCTGGTCCAAAAATATCAGTAAAAACATTTATTTTATCAAGTTAATTCAACAAGATATCATATATACGTGAGGTTTATCATTTATGGCGAAACTATGCATCGTAGGGGCATTTTGGTCATTTCACATATGTATTAAAGTCAAATTTGGAAATCTGAGTTCAGGACTTATACTTACTGTTAAAGTATAAAAATTTATTTTTAAAATCAGTAGGTAACAAGTCTTTAAGCGTTAAATATGGTTTTAAACCATACTATGCGCTTAATAAGCGTAAAGGTCGGTATTTGACGATATTTGAAATATTTATAAAATTTTGAAGTCATGATCAGTTTCTAAAGCTTAAGATATTTTATTTAACATATGAAATCAGTAGGAAAAGGTTTGGTATCAAAATGATATGTAAAACTCATTTTACTATCGAAAAGGGCATTTTCGTCAATACCGAATTTACACTAGAACTCTATGTTATGATTAGTATAAAATTTGACAAAAATTTTCAAAATTCCCTAAATATTATATTATAACAGTGGGTAGTAAGTTTGGTGCCAAAAATTGGGTTTAAGTATGATTTATACTGAAAATGCCATTTAATTAACAAAAAGTTTTCATTTTACGATATCTTGCATAACTTCTATTTTAGACCAGAAACTGATGTCAAACATTTAGGACATGCTTATATATCAGTAATAAAGATTTTTGTCCTCTCACATTTTCAAAAATCTCGTTTTTATAACATAAGGGCAAAATGGTCAACTTTTAAGCATTTAACGGAAACATGTAAATGATTCAGATTTCTAAAGGACCATGTAGTATAACCTCAGAGGGTTATCCTAACATATAACATGGTCAGAAAGGAACCCTAAGGCATAACTAAACTAAGCTAAATCGGATCAGAACTGAAAGTCAAAGCAAAAGTCTACTTTTGCGACTTTCGGTTGCAAAACGAGTCTAACACTCAGAATTGTCGGGTTGAACATGCCTAAACATGTTCTTATATTATTTAAAAAGTTGTTTAAATGATAAAATGTGATTTATATCTTTTACATTATCAGTTATGAGTTATTTTGCAAAAACTGACTCATTTGACTTTTCGGTTAAGTAGTTTGACCCGTCAATTGACTGAGATAACGTGATAATTAGGAGGTTCCCTTTTAAGGGTTTAACACCTACATAATTACCAACACATAGCCACTTTCAATTCGAATAATGGCTGGACCGTTAGTGATTAATCACAAAGTCAAAGCGTAATTACGATATCTTTGACTTTCGGTCATTACACTAATGAAAACTTAATTACAGAGGCTAAGAACACTTACAATGGTCCTTAGCACGAAAATTTGACTAGAGAAAGTTTCCTAGATAACCAGGATGCTTCAGAACATGCTCCAAGCGTGAGAAAACTCAGCTAGAGAGTTTGAAATTCTGATTTTGAAGTGTGCAAGAAGTATGGCAGCCAATGCCCCTATTTATAGTGCAAGTGACTCTCACAAGATCATCACAAGTGTTTAGGGATGTTGTGAGATTGCTCCATGTGTCCCGAGTGGTTTTTAAAACCAGCAAACAATCCCTAGATTCGAGTTATGTGAGTGTGTAGGTGGTTTGGAGAAGAAAGCATGCTGGAACCTGCACCCGTGCAGGAATTCTGCCCATTTTAGGCCGTCGCGTCGCGCGACGGCAGAGGGCTTCTGGTGTGGCGTAGCGCCACCACAAGGGTAACCAGTCACACAAGTTTTAAACCTGGCAGATTTAGTCCCTGGACCTTTAAAACCCCATAGTTTCAATTTTAAGCACTTTTAAACCATAAAGTTTATATTTTTATGATCCCTAGAATATAACCAAACATTGTTAGGTCCGGTTTCGTTAAACAATAACCGAAAATACAAGTTTTGCCTCGTTGACGCTTTTAACCCTTTATTTATGAAAGTGAGCGTTTTTAATATCAAACGATATCGAAACCTCGTGAAATTTTCGTCACTTATTCTTGGGAGTATAATTAATCGTTACAAGGTCTCGGGTTCGTTAAAAGGTCACTCAGAGGTAGCAAGTTAACATGTTGACACATTTAACCCTCGCGTCTTGTAAACTTTCACTTTCTTTCACAAACGACTCCATACGTTTCATAATTAATTCGTTTAAGAATATAAACATCGTGTAGGGTTGTTAAAAGGCAAAATTTTCAAATGTTGACACTTTGGATCCTTTCACATATATACTTTCTCCGTTTGTCAACTTTAGTCCCTCGTAATCACTTCGTAACACGTTTAAAGTTCATGATACGTGTCTTTATCATACTGGACATGATTTTTTGCGAGGTGTTACACTTCATAGGTTGGCCCTTGGGAAAGGACTCCTCCTGCGGAGGTAGACCCGATTCATAAGGTTTTCCCATGGTGTCCGGTCATGCTAGTGGCTGGAGTGGAGTTAGCCAGGTACTGAATTTGGTGATTTATCAAAGGATGGGTTCATGCAGGAGCGTTGTTGGGCTCTTCTTCATAGGAAAGCCTGAAGACTACGCCTTTCATTCTCTGCTCTCGAACGTGCTCGCCCATTAGGCGTTGCAAGGTGGAGAAATGTTCCATGACCCCTTCCGGGGTTAGTTCTATCATGTCAGACACATCTCTGATATCTTCTGCAGAAAGAGGAGGCCTACCCTTCTTGGGAGTTTGTTGGTTTTCACTAGACATTTTACCACTTCTGAGGCAACAAAGACAATGGGTGAAATTGAAGACGAGACGCCCTTCAAGTGACTAAGTTGAAGTGTGCCCCACGGTGGGCGCCACTTATTGCTACAACGATTATGAAGTGGTAATGAAGTATATTTTATTGATATAATCTGACACTTAACCTTGGAGGGGTCGTTGTTAAGTGGTATGAGTACAATGAGGAAGTATATGTTACAACACGAGAAGTAATACATAATTACAAAGGAAAGGTAAACTAGGTTACAAAGGAGAAGTAAGATAGTGATCAAGGTACAAGTATAAGAAAAAGTCTAGTATTTATAGTGGGTTTTAAATTTTTTTTGCTTGGTATTTATAGGCGGGCAGAGGCCTTTCTTTATTCTTAGGCTGACCCGTGACTTTTCCAGGAAGGGAAGTGTGGCTGGGTCCTTTCCCAATCCTCATAACTCTGTTCTTCTCTTCCATACTACTTCGGGTAATTCCTTGAGCTCCTTCTTGCTGGGAGCGACTCTTCTAGGATTGTCCCCTTGTGTCGTATTAATTGGATTTGTTTTCAACCTTTTATTCTAAGCTTTTGAGTCAATTGTTTGCCTCGGTCTTTGTTCTTATCGATGACGTCTTACCTAAGGTATGGATGTCTCTTCCTTATTCGCTTACGGAGATGTTATGCCTTGTTGGCTTTATACTTACTCCACTGCTGATAAGGAGGTGTCTCATCCGTGTCTGATGTTGTGTTTGGTAATTATTTGTTTCCTTCTGTTATTATGGTAGAGGGAATGGGTTTGACCTACCCCTCGTTAGGAACCCTTCTAACAGTTCGTTTATTGACTACAATTGGAGCTTGAGCTTGCGAATAGGAGGGACGCCTCCATACAACCTTCAAGAACATCACATGCACGGGTAACTCCTCGTCTCACACTGTTATCAGGATCTAACTCCATCCACAAAAGTTTTGGTAGCAACATAAATCAACCAACGTGTACATTTTATGATTTGGTCAAATGGCCATTTTGTTTCCATGGTTTTTGCCCATCTACAACTTCTAGGTTTCTGTCTCGTACATGCTGGCTATATAGATTAACAAAATCTATTGATGTATGTCTACTCACACAACACATCAACCCTCGTTACTTGTGGCGTCTTTTGAGTAACCAACGTGAAACTTATTGCGGATTGAGCGAAATTAGGGCCAAGATTAGGAAAAAGCATCGCTATGGTTATTAAATGTCTCAAATCTCAATCTCAATTCCTTTATACCAATTCATTAGAACCCTGACTTTGTAATCTCTTAGGGCCTCCAAAAACGTTGGAACGGCTCTGACGTTAACCACTGTTGCAAAATCACTATCATTTATACGCAATGTCCGTGTAAGCCACTTCACTGTTGCACCACTGGACACACATCAACCATTGAGGTAAAAGTACTACCACTTTTATGCAATGTCGCTTTAAGCCACTTTACTATTGCATCACTTCAAACGACTTAACCATTGATGTAAAAGTACTATCACTTTTACGCAATGTCACTTTTAACCACTTCACTATTGCACCACTTGACACGAGTTAATCATTGACGTAAAAGTTGTAGGGGAATTTTATATTACAGGATTATCAGAGAGACGTGTAGTCACTCTCAGATCAAATTATTTTAGTGGTTCGCCCGAATAATTCAATTAGATACAACTCTAATTTCGAGAAATTGAACCAGGGTATGTTTTGTCTATGAATTGTCTAAACCAGGAAAAAAAGATCAAAAACTGTCTACGAATTTTTATTTTTGGGGGTGTAACTGCCTAATGGCAGTTATCACAGTTTTTAAGACAAAACTGCCAAATAAAATTGCCATTGTCTTAATATTTCGAAATGAAGCAATTTCCTTTATTAAAGCAATTTAATCAAGGGCTTCAGCCAGGGGCTCTTCCCCTTGGACCCCGCCAAGGGCTGCCGCCCCTACGACCCTACTTCCAGGGGCGCTGTAACACCTCGTAAAAATCACGTCCAATGATGTATCGACACGTGTCATGAGCTTTAAACGTGTAAAAGATTACTTATGAAGGACTAAAGTTGACAAACAGAGAAAGTATGTGAATGAAAGGATTCAAAATGTCAACAATGGATAAATATATCTTTTAACAACCCTACACGATGTTTATACCCTTAAACGAATAAATTATGGATCATACGAAGCTAATTGTGGAAGAAAGTGAGAGATTTCAAACTACAGGGGTTAAACGTGTCAACATGTTTAAAGTATACCTCTGAGTGACCTTTTAGCAAACCCGAAGCTTCGTAACGATTAATTATGCTCACGAGAATAAGTGATAAAAATTTCACAAGGTTTCGATAAAGTATGAGAAAGTTATGATATTATTCGTGTATGAGGGGTTAAAAGCGTCAATGAGGAAAAACTTGTGTTTTCGGTTATCGTTTAACGAAACCAGACCTATTGATGATTGGTTTTATCTCATGGATCATAGAAATATAAATTTCAAGGGTTAAAAGTGCCTAAAATGGAAGAAATTACGCATTTGAAGGTCCAGGGGGTGAAAGTGTCACATTTTGAAACATGTTGGCTGATATGTGGGGTGCTGGTGTAGCGCCACCACCTGGGCACCCGTCCACGGCACCATGCGATGGACTGCCATTTCAGCAAACTCTTCCTTAACGTGGCAGCTTGCATGTGTGCTCGAATCCGCGAGTTTGCCACCCTCTAGCTCCTTGAAACACGTCCCATAACACTTGTATTCATCCCTGGAGATGCCCTAACACTTGTATCCATCTCCTTGACCCTCCATGGCTATATATAGGGCCAATTGTTGCAACTTATGAACTCACACTTTGAGCAATTCACTTGGAAAGCTTCCAAACCTTTGTTCTGAAGATTTCTGGAGCTCAAGGGCACTTCCCTAGCATTCTTAGTCGTGCATAGGACTTCAGTAAGTGTCCTTAACTTTCCTTATTCAGTTTAGCTTAGTTAATTAGCCTAAAGTCAAACCGTCGTAATTAAGATTTGACTTCGTCATTAATCTTAATTTGTCCAGTCAAATTTCAAATTGAAAGTACCTATGAGTTGGTAATTATATGGGCAATAAACCATTAAAAGGGCACCCTCTGATTCCCACTCTAATTAGGTCAATTGTCGGGTCAAAGTTAATTTTAAAAAGTCAACAGAAAGTGAATTTTCGCATAAACGCATAATTAACAATACAGAAGCTATGAAACCTGTTTTATCACTCATATAACTTGGTAATTAATGTAAGAACATGTCTAAGCATGTTCAACCCGACAATTTTCAGTTTAAGCTCGGTTCGGAACCGAAAGTCGCAAAAGTAGACTTTTGCTTTGACTTTCAGTTCTGACCCATTAGAGCATGTTTTAGAATTGCCTTAGAGCCCTATTAGGACCAGGTTATTGATTAGTGTAACCCTCTATGGTTATACAACTTGGTTCATTAGTTATCCGATTCATATGCAAGTTTCCGTTATATGCCTAAATGTTGACCAATATGCCCTTTTAACCTTAAAACAATAATTTTGAAAATGTGAGAGGACAATAATCTTTATTACTGATTTATAAACATGTCCCTAAATTTTCACATCAATTGGAGGTCTAGATTAAGAGTTATGCTCATTAGCGTAATTAGAAAGCCTTTTATTAATTAAACGGCGTAATTAGCATATAGTCTATGATGCGTGGTTGAAAACCGATAACTATAAACGTGTAACTTGATGATTTTATGTATGTTTTAAATTCGGATAGCCTACTTTTAATCTAAAGTATGTTTTATAGGTTTGACAAATTTAAGGAGCCTTTTGGGAGCTTTACGAGTCATCGGGTCAAAGAACGGTGCACCGGAACGCGAAACAGATCAACCGGGAACGCGATACGCGAAAAACAGAAAAACAAGAAATCTGGCAGCCGTCGGCGACGGTCACTTCCACCGTCGGCGACGGCCCTTGGAAAGTTGCTCCGGAACTTTTTATTCTTGGATGCTGTTTAAAGAATGAAATTGGGTTTTTCTTGGTCAACTACGGGTTTTTAGTCAAAAGAACACCAAGAGCATTAAGTGTAAGCAGCAATTGGAGAAAATAATCAACTCCAAAATCTTCTAGCTCTCAAGTTCACATGGAGAAGATGATCAAAGTCCATCAAGAAGTAAATGCCCCATCTTCTTCCATGGTTATAAAAAGCTCATTATCCAAGATGAAGACACATCTCCACACCCACACACCTCCACATCCGGGTACAAGTTCATATCCAGAAATTCACACTCACAAACCTTCATCTTGCACCAAGAATATTCATCATTATCCATCCTCCAAGCTCCAACATGACTTCCGGCAAGTTTCATTTATCCGGTGAACAAGTTCCGGCAACCATGAGTGGCTAATCATCTCGGTTTCACCCCGGTGTAGGTAGTTGTTTAATTTATGGTTTTGAATTGTTCTTGCTTCAATTTGTGACAATTTGTGTATGATTTTAGAAACCTTTGGCAATAGCTTGCATTTGTTTCGAATTCATAAACTGTCGAGCGAATATAAAAGTTATGACTTTATGAAATGGTTATGTGTAATATGCGTTGTCTTGGTTAGGATATACTTGTGTTGATTACAAAGTGTATTCTTGTCCGTTCATTGAGCGTTGATAGTTATTAGCACCTAAGTCACGGTACACTAAATCCGCTAATTGTATGCATTTGAGTTGAAGCATTAAACTTGTAGAAACCATAATTTAGTAACTACCGAAACCGGGTGTGATTCCTTTACTTGTTATTGTTTAGAAATCTTATATTTATCACCATTGTTAACTAGGAATTTGTATTCAAAGAAGTGCTTATATTTATCTAAAATAGAACTTTCATCATTTTTATTAGACATATAGTTTAGACATCTTTCCAACAAAACAAAAACACAAGAATTTTATTAGCAAGCTTCATAAATTGTGACAATCATTTTAGTTTTAGTGAATCCATTCTCAAACCACATACTCTTCGTGGATCGACCCCTTTCTACCACTAGCTATTTGTTAAGGGTAATTTGGGCATATAAATATTATCTTTGATTGGAGCGCGACAATCCGATCAAATTTTGGCGCCGCTGCCGGGGAGTTAGTGCGCTTTGTGTTTGGATAATTTTCAGAATTTTTGTGATTAAAGTGCTTTGTTCTTTTTATTTTTCTATATTTTCTTGCTACGCGGGTGTGTTACTTGTGCAGGTTATTCTTACAAGTAGTGCATGCATACAAGGAATTCCGGTAGAACCTCACCACTAGTGTTCGAACCGGAGATTGAGCGGTTAGTCCGAAGAAACTTAGCCACTCGATTAGAGGCAACACTTGCTTCTAATCAACCCAACACCAATTCACAACTTACACCATCCATTGAAACCAATTCAATGGCAAGCCAAAATTCCAACCAAAACCAAAATCCACACCAATTTCAATACCAAAGCAATTTCAATCCCGCTCCAAATATTCAACCTATGCCTCAAGAACAACCGGGTGGTAACAACAATACCGTACCACCCACACCACCTTTCCAAAACCAAAATCCCAACAACAACCAAAGAACACCCCAACAACAAAACCTTCATCAACAAGCGTATCGTGGCAATCCCGCGAACGAAGACCCATTTTTCAACTTAGACGATTTGAGGAACGCCATTCCCAATGACGAACCTTATAGTGTTCCCGGTTATCAATCACCGGAGCATGTGAGTGTTCATACGGAGAATTCGGATGACGGGAGTTACTATGATGATCGGTTCTATAATGACGGAGATTGGGGAGGTGAAGAGTTTGGCTATCTAAATGCCAATGATGTGGGGATGAATGACGGTTACGGGAATAATCGCCAACCACGAAACAACAATAATAACAATGGTAATCCTAATCGGATTCCTCGTTTCATGGGGGGAGGTTATCAAATGGGTGACCAAGGTGGAAATCGAAGAGGTGATAGAAGAGATAATCGAAGACCGGTCAACCAAGAAGTTAACGGTCCACAACGTCATCAACAACCTCCACAGGGAGTGAATGACCGTTTTCGACCGGTAGTTACCGACAATGATTCTCCTATTGTGTGCGAAAGAAGGATGTTTGATTGCAAACCTCACTACATCAATATACTTCCCCATTTCAACGGGAGGTCTAATGATGAGCCGTACACACACTTGACTGAATTTTCATCCATATGTAATACTATCGGTGGGCACAATTTTGCATTGGAGGAGGTCAAGCTTCGATTGTTCCAATTTTCATTAAAAGACAAGGCAAAACAATGGTTTCTCACACTTCCCGCGAATAGCATCCGAACATGGGGAGAAATGCAACAAGTCTTTCTAGATGAATACTATTCGATGTCGAAGACCGATGATGCACGGGATGAAATAAGATCATTTCGACAACTATCGAGTGAACCGTTACATGAAGCATTCACTCGATTCAAAGAGTTGATGCGGAATTGCCCACATCACCAAATAGAAAAGTGGGAATTAGTGAAGTGCTTTGTACGTGGGTTAGATGACGTAACATGGAATCGCCTCGAGTCAACGAGCAACGGGACTCTATTAAGCAATCACGAGGATGACGATTGGGAATTCCTAGAAAGAATGAGCAAGAGATCAAAGGAGAAAGAGTCGGCCGACCGAGCCAAAAAGCACCCTACCTCAAGGTCTTGGCCCGATCGTGATGCAAATTCTAAGGATCGGATTGATACGTTGGAGCGAGAATTGGCCCGCATGAAGAAGAAGGAAGTGGGTGCTGTACAATATAGCGTATGTGAAGAATGTGGTGACATCGGTCACCGGACCGAGAATTGCCAAGCCACCGCGGAAGTAAATCAAGTGTATGGAGACCAGAGCCAATACGATATGAACTCCAACACTTACCACCCCGGTTTGAGGAATCACCCTAATTTCCGGTATGGTAATTCTTCGAATCAAATGAATCCGAATTTCCAAGCGGGTAATCAAGGTGTTCAAGGTGGGTCGTCGTACAACAATCGTCAAGGTGGTAACCAAGGAGGTTACCAAAGGAACTATAACCAAGGGGGTCACCAAAGGAATTATAATCAAGGGGGTAATCAAGGGTATCAAAACAGTGAAGGTAATTATCAACGTGGTTACAACCAAAGTGGAAATGGGGGTGGTCCATCAAACTCTCAAGGTGACGATCCATTCAATTCTAAAATGGACGCTCTCATGAATGCTATGACCACCCTTACAACCGAAGTAAGGAAATAATTTGAGGTACGAGATAAATCCCATAAGGCGTTGGAGAAGCAAGTGGGCCAACTCGCGGAGGAAATGGCTCAAGTTAGAGGAAGCTCGGGAAGGCTTCCAAGTGACACCACAATGAACCCGAAGCATCAAGGTTCTAGCACAAGCAACTTGAGGAATGCACGCGTTAGCGCGGTAAGTGTTCTTTTAAATGATGAAATTTGTAATGTTGAAAGCATTCAAACACCACAATTCGTTGATGGTGTAGTGGAAAATATAAATGATGAGCCGGAAATTGAAAATGAACAAGAAACGACTTCACAAAGTGAAATTGAAAATGTAACTAAAAAATCTTTTTGTGAAAATTGTTTAAATCAACTTAACCCGATTAATGCATCAAAATTTGAAGAACGGTTCCTACCGAAGGACGAGGGGTGGGAAAATTTTAAACAAGCGAAAATTAATTTACCGTTACTCGATGACATTAGAAAGGTTCCGGCTCATGTGGAATGCTTAAAGGAGCTAAGCATCGAAAAACGGCACAACAAATTACCCGAATCGGTTGATTTGATATCTCATGTGAGTGCCGTTTTATCGAGCGCCCTTCCCCAAAAAGCTCAAGATCCGGGAGATCCTCTTATTACAATTCAAATTGGAACATTTAAAATTGAGAGGGCGCTCCTAGATCTTGGAGCTTGTGTGAGCATCTTGCCCGGGAGTTTGTATGACCAATATGATTTTGGTCCATTGAAAAAATTTGATACTCCCGTAGTATTGGCCGATCAAACTCCCACGCATCCAAGGGGGATGGTGGAGGATGTGATTGTGAAGGTGGAAGATTGCTACTACCCAGTTGACTTTTTGGTAGTAGACTATGTTGGGTGTGTTGAGGACACCCAACCGATAGTCATACTGGGTAGACCGTTCCTCGCAACTGCTAATGCCATAATAAATTGTGCAACGGGAATGGTAAGCATGAAGTTTGGGGACCGGGAATTAAATTTAAATGTTTTTCCAAATTTCACTAACCCGCTCGGTGAGGATAAGTGTCTTGAAAAAGACATAAATCCAAACAAAAATGTGTGTGCTATGGTTGGTAGGTTTGGAGGAACAAAGAAGAAAACGGTCAAGAAAAAGAAGGCAAAGAAGTCACCTCTAGAAAAAAATGAGGAAGATGGGGTGAGGAAGTTTGGACCGTTTGGCAACAAATGGTACGAATCACCGGTGGGTGATTTCGAGGAGCTCGTGGACGGCAAGCATGCCATTCGACCACCATGAGGTATAGATAAATGAACGTTGTGGGTGTGTTCCCTATATAACCCTCACGAGACCTCTCGTCCTCCCAAGCTATTGGGAGGTTTAAAAAGGACTAGTAACATTTTTTAGTTAGAGTTGTGTATAATTTAATTGTTTGTGTGTTTTTGCTAAAATCGTTTTCGTTTCCTACTAACCTTATTTGAATGTGTGAAGTCCGGATATATCCAGAATAACTCTTGAAGACGTAAGGTATGTTTTCTAGATTTTGTTTTATGCATTGAGGACAATACACGTTCTTTTAGGGGGTGGTAGAACAGTTAACGGTTCTCGTGTTCGTGTTTTTAAATTATTTTAAATTTTAGTTTAGAAATTTCTAATATTTTAGGGTTTAAGTTTTAATGTTTAATATTTTTTTTTAGGGTTTTAAATCTAAGGTTTTATGTTTTAAGGTTTTTTGTTTTTATGAATGTTTTAAGGTTTTAAATTTAGGGTTTTTAAGGTTTTAATATTTAATGTTTAAGGTTATTAGTTAATTAGTTAATGTTTTAATGTTTAAGGTTATTAGTCTTAGGTTGTTAATATTAATTAGTTGTCATGATTATGTTTTTAGGGTTTTTAAGGTTTTAATAGTTAATGTTTGAATGTTTAAGATTATTAGTTAATGTTTCAAAACATAAAATAAAAAAAAAATATTATTTTGCGATTTTGAAGCACCGTCGCCGACGGTGGCTTCGTGCGTCGCCGACGACGTCTCAAAAGTGTCCGTCGGCCCAAAAATGTCCGTCGCCAGTAGGATAGTCCGTCGGGTCAGGAGCCAATTCCAAGCACCGTCGCCGACGTGCTCCTTGTCCGTCGCCGACGGCTCACCAAAAACGATCCGACGCTGATTTGTTATTAGGTGCAAGACTCGAACCCACAATCAATTTTCACATGTTAAACATCAACAACCGGGTTTTTACTCTTCAAACATCAAAAACAATCACCTAACATCTATCAAACACATCAAACTTCATCTTTTTCAACAAACTCTCTCAAGAACACCAATCTTCACCCTTCCATAAATCCTTCGATTCTTACCCAAATCCAGAAATTTTTGAGCCTAAAGTGTGTAATTTTTCAAGAGAAACAAAACCCCCATAACGGTTTCCATTAATTCTTGCTCGTTTGCAAGATCTTTGAGCGTGAAATTCTAGGGTTTTTGAAGAGTGTCATCCAAATCTTTTGTTTTGCACTTGTCCTTTGTTCCTCTTGTTAGTTAAACATCAAAGGTATGCATTTTCAGTAATATTATGCAAGATTTCCGTATGTATTGTGATTTCTTCCAAAATTTTAAGCTAATTGTTTAAGAATAGGTTGTTTGTCACAATGTATGATGATTTAGCATGAATTTGAGAATTATTGCTTGATTTGGGTAGGATTCATCCATGTTTAGTCTTAGTGAGGTAATTACACTAGATTAAGGCATGATTGAACATAATCTGGAATGTTGAAAAAATATGTTAGAACCATGAAATTTTGAGAAATTTGGAGGTTAAACATACTAAAATTGATATGAAGATGTTACCAAGTAACAATTTTGGAACGTGGAAAAACAAATTTTTGCATCTAAATTATTAATTAGAAATTCAACATTACACATTATGTTCAATGTTTGATATTGTGTGAGGCCTTGGATTTTGCTAATTGTTGTCTTGATTGTGTTATTGTAGTCATGTTTGGAAGAAGCAAAAAGGCTAAAACCTCCGGACAAGGATCATCCTCAGGAGCCGGTTCAGGCTCAGGTTTTTTTCAAAGGCGCTATGAGCAACTAAGCAATATTCAAGAAGGTGATGGGCGGTTAATCCGTCAAGATTGGGAATGGGAAGAATTTAAAAACAGTCAATCGGCTGCGGCTTGGAAGAATGACAAGTTGAAGGCTCTTTCACGATTTAGAAACAAGAAGTTGGAAGCGAAAATGTGGAAGATGAAAATGGTTACGGGTATTTCAACGCCCGTACCCGACAGGACAGTATGTGAAAGAACGGTGAACGTTGAAGAATTTAGACAAATTGGCATCGTTCAAAAATTTGAGAAGCTTGGATGGGAGAGGGTCATTGATTGGTGTGAAGACATCACCACCCGGGTATATTTGGGTGCGGTTTGTGAATGGCTCTCTACATTGAGATTTGAGAATTCTGAGGGGCCGGCTTCTACATGGCGGTTGGTTGGAAACATTGGGAAGAATCAAATGATCATGTCATTTGAATACATGAACGCGATTGCAAGGTTTGATTCTCTAGGGATTGATGCATACGATTACTACACGTATGATCAACTCTTGGATAATAAGACAAATGATGCAGATCCACCACAAATGTTACCAAACGTTTTACCGGGTTCTGGAGGCTCCGGTGATGCAAGAGCCGATTTGTCTTTAATGGGGAACATTCTGTATGGCATTTCCTTGGAAAATGTCATGGTTCGGTTTGGGGATCGTGGGCATGTTAAGACACCCGACTGTCGAGTTGTGCATGCATTGTTGTATGGAACGCCAAAGCTGTCATGGCGTCAAATTGTAATGATTAATACATGGGATACAAGAGAGTCGTACAAAAGGAAGATGATTCCCTATGTGAGGCTGATTAGTGCCATGATATTACAACAAAATGCATTACCTGCGGAGTCACTGTGGGTGGAAAAACCCATTAGCCAGTTCAACATTACTTCTATCAAGCGACATTGGGATATAACAGTGAAGTCCTTTGGTCATCTTCACAGAATCGAGGATGTCCACGGACGGAGTTATCAATTCAAGGAGCCAATAGAAGGTGAAGAACAAGAAGAAGAAGAAGAAGAAGGTGATGAAGAGATGCCGGATGTTGATGAAGAGACGGAACCTTCCGGTACACAAAGAACAAGGCGGAGGGTTAGGAGGAAGCATAGGGAAATCTCTGCCGATGTGGCAGATTTTGTGAATCAAAGACAATTACCATCATACCACAATTGGACTCGTGGACAACAAGCAGTCTACGACAACATATCGGCAGGTATTGGTGAAACAAGAGAGTACCATGCGAGCAGACATGAATGGGAGAATGCCCAAGGGGCATATCAACAGGAACAATGGGGTTATCAAGCATCCTTCCGCGAAAGGATGGAAAAACAAATGGAGGAGCAGCAATTACAACAAGCGTTACAAAGATCACAAATAGAACGCATGATGCAATTGCAAGAAGATGAAGCAAGGCGTCAACAAGAAGAAAGACAATTGAATGAACGCCGATGGAGAGCTATGGCTTATTCTAACCAAATGGCACTTAACAACGCCAAGGTGCTCCACGATCAAGAGCGCCACCAAAGAGATCTCTTAGCCGGCCTTCCATACGCTGAACATTCGGGGTGGACCAATTACCCCGACATTCCTCATCCATTGGGCCCAAACGACCCAACTCCTCATTGGCCCGAAGCGGTAGGTTCAAGCTTCGTTCCCATTCCTTACCAACCACCACCGCCACCACCACAACAAGACCAAAGCCCCTTTGATAACTTTAGGGAAATGTATGAATCTCTCACGGGTTATCCATACCAACCAAACCCGCCAAGAGACCCTAATGAACGATATCATCGGTGAAGGTATGGTATGTTTTGTTTGTTTTTTGTTTGTGTGTTTATTTTGTTTGTGTGTTTATTTTGGTTGTGTGTTTATTTTATGTTGTGTGTTTTATTTTTAATTTTTCTTTTAGTTGTTTTTCCACATAAATAAAAGGTAAAATAACGCATAGCTTGGTAAATTGTTCATAAAAATGGTAGAATTAGGTAACTAACAAATTTTGATGGTTGTGAGAAGCATGCTTCTACACAAGGGTTAGAATTTGTAGGTACACAAGATTCACGAGACAACCGTTTTTATGAAGAGAAGAAGATATGGGCTTCAAGCGATAAAAATCAGGTGCATGCGTTTCCACTTTACCTTGATTGTTAGTGTGATAATAAGTGGATTGTATTTCGTATTTTGTATTGTTCCGGGGTGAACTTTGGGAGGGTTAGCTGTGTCACATCCCTTGTGCAATTTTTAAAACTCTAGTTCTTACACATTGAGGACAATGTTTACCTCAAGTGTGGGGATGGGGGAGTAGTAAAATTTTTAGATTTTGACCCGTTCATTTAAATACTACACATTGAGGACAATGTTTACCTCAAGTGTGGGGATGGGGGAAAATTTCAACAATTTTTCAAAAGTTTCTTGTTAAAAGCAAGTAGCTAAGTCAACGAGGGATGGCACAACCCATTTGGTCTTTTGTCATGGTCAAGTTCAAATTAATAGCATGAAGGGTATTTAACGGGTGGTTATTTGGGAATAATTCGCCTAAGGAACTAGCATTTGGTGCATATCACATATCATACCCTTATAAGTGAGATTTTGGGCCATTTTCATACATCATATATACACATATTTCTTTGTTTGAGTGGACCATTAGTCATGTATTGTAGAACTTGCATCTTTTGATACGTTTGAGACCATAGACCGAATACAAGCACGAGAATGATTAAGGCATTAGGTGAACCTTTTCCTTTTTACACCATTCTTATACCCTTACCCAAAAATTATCCCCTAGTAGTCAACTTTGAGCCTAAACCTTCATTTGACAACCCACTTAGCCAACAACCATAAGCCTTTTTGTTTAAACCCGTGTGATGGAAATTCGATTATTTAGCAAAGTTGTATAGTTGTATTTATTTGTATTGAAAAAAAAAAAATCAGAAACAATCAGAAAATGTTATGAAAAAGATGAGAAAAACATTGAGAAAAGAACAAAAATATGTGTTTCTAGTTGAGAAATAAAAGGCGAAAAATGTTGCCTATAAGATTGATGTTGGTAGTTAGTTTGTTTAGCAGTTTCGGTTGTAATAAAAATCGGATTTTCATCACCTAAGCCACTTAAAAATATCCTATTTCCTACCCTTAACCCTAGCCCCGTTACAACCCTTTCAAAGACCTTATGACTTGTGCTTGGTATTCGTGATCAATGGTGGAGAATGATTGAGTTGCAAGCCTATGCGGGTATGTGTTCTAATCGGTTTTGAGCGATTAATTGTCAAGATGCTAATACATTACATATTAGCCAATTGTAAGCCGAGTGGAGAGAACATTGTGAGGGATATGTATGAATTGATAGTTTTAAGGGCGAGTTAATCTTGGGTAACCATTTGTGAATGTGAAATCACATTACCATTAGATATTTTGAATTGTAAAAAGCTTGAACTTTTGTATGACAATCGACCTTAACCTTTGTCTCGGGAATGGGAGGTGTGTTCATTGTTTGTCCCACATGAAAGTGCAAAACAGATTTGCTTGAGGACAAGCAAAAGACAAGTGTGGGGATGTGATGCGTGGTTGAAAACCGATAACTATAAACGTGTAACTTGATGATTTTATGTATGTTTTAAATTCGGATAGCCTACTTTTAATCTAAAGTATGTTTTATAGGTTTGACAAATTTAAGGAGCCTTTTGGGAGCTTTACGAGTCATCGGGTCAAAGAACGGTGCACCGGAACGCGAAACAGATCAACCGGGAACACGATACGCGAAAAACAGAAAAACAAGAAATCTGGCAGCCGTCGGCGACGGTCACTTCCACCGTCGGCGACGGCCCTTGGAAAGTTGCTCCGGAACTTTTTATTCTTGGATGCTGTTTAAAGAATGAAATTGGGCTTTTCTTGGTCAACTACGGGTTTTTAGTCAAAAGAACACCAAGAGCATTAAGTGTAAGCAGCAATTGGAGAAAATAATCAACTCCAAAATCTTCTAGCTCTCAAGTTCACATGGAGAAGATGATCAAAGTCCATCAAGAAGTAAATGCCCCATCTTCTTCCATGGTTATAAAAAGCTCATTATCCAAGATGAAGACACATCTCCACACCCACACACCTCCACATCCGGGTACAAGTTCATATCCAGAAATTCACACTCACAAACCTTCATCTTGCACCAAGAATATTCATCATTATCCATCCTCCAAGCTCCAACATGACTTCCGGCAAGTTTCATTTATCCGGTGAACAAGTTCCGGCAACCATGAGTGGCTAATCATCTCGGTTTCACCCCGGTGTAGGTAGTTGTTTAATTTATGGTTTTGAATTGTTCTTGCTTCAATTTGTGACAATTTGTGTATGATTTTAGAAACCTTTGGCAATAGCTTGCATTTGTTTCGAATTCATAAACTGTCGAGCGAATATAAAAGTTATGACTTTATGAAATGGTTATGTGTAATATGCGTTGTCTTGGTTAGGATTTACTTGTGTTGATTACAAAGTGTATTCTTGTCCGTTCATTGAGCGTTGATAGTTATTAGCACCTAAGTCACGGTACACTAAATCCGCTAATTGTATGCATTTGAGTTGAAGCATTAAACTTGTAGAAACCATAATTTAGTAACTACCGAAACCGGGTGTGATTCCTTTACTTGTTATTGTTTAGAAATCTTATATTTATCACCATTGTTAACTAGGAATTTGTATTCAAAGAAGTGCTTATATTTATCTAAAATAGAACTTTCATCATTTTTATTAGACATATAGTTTAGACATCTTTCCAACAAAACAAAAACACAAGAATTTTATTAGCAAGCTTCATAAATTGTGACAATCATTTTAGTTTTAGTGAATCCATTCGCAAACCACATACTCTTCGTGGATCGACCCCTTTCTACCACTAGCTATTTGTTAAGGGTAATTTGGGCATATAAATATTATCTTTGATTGGAGCGCGACAATCCGATCAGTCTATCTAAACCCAATTTTTGATACCAAACTTAGGGATGGCAATGGGTCGGGTTCGGGTCGGGTATTGGTAATCCCATACCCGGTTGTAAAATCGTGTCCCATACCCGACCCAATACCCGTCGGGTATATGTCGGGTAATTACCCGTCGGGTACCGGGTATACCCATTAGTTTGTTAAAAGATATACATTGGGATTTCCAAATACATTTTTTACTATTATAATTATTATATAATTTTATTTATGCAACAACTATTATAAATTAAAATATACATTACATGCATATAAGTTTTATCATAAATTAATAATAACTTTATAATATTTGTACACTTATATGTATATACTTCACAACATACAAAATATAAATACTATCATCAAATATATATGCTAAAAGAAACTTTATTTTTTCACATTATGAACATACTGAAATAAATAACTAATAGATAAGGTTAATGGAAAATAAAAATATAAGTTAAAAACTTCGGGCATATGATCGGGTATATAGTTCGGGTAAACGGGTATGTGGTTTCGGGTAATCAGGTCGGGTATCACCTAATCCCATACCCGACCCATACCCGCGAAAATTTTTAAAACTAATCCCATACCCGGCCCAATACCCGTCGGGTATCGGGTATACCCGTCCCATTTGTGTCGGGTTTCGGGTATACCCGTCGGGCTCGGGTATTTTTGCCATCCCTAACCAAGCTTTTTACCTACTGATATAAAATAATATTTTGGGATTTTTGAAGATTTTTATTTAATTTTAGGCTGAGCATAACATAGAGTTCTAAGCTTGATTCGGTAATTGTCAGTGTTGCCCTTTTGGCCTATAAAATGAGTTTTACAAATCTTTTTGATACCAAACCTTTTTCTACTGATCTAATATGATAAATAAAATATTTTAAGCCTTCTAGAATAATAAAAATATCATCTTTCTTTATAAAACCCGGTAATCGCCTTTTTACGCGTTTTAAACGCATAGTATGTATTAAAACCATTTTAGATATATAAGACTTAATACCTACTGATATATTAAGTAAAATTTTATATTCTAACAGTAAGTAAAAGTTGTTAAAATCAGGTTTCCAGTTTTGATCTTTTAGGCTTAAGTGAAATTACCAAAATGCCCCTACGGTGCATAGTTTAGTTATAAATGGTAAATTTCACATATAGGTAATACCCTACTGATATAACCTATTAATTTGAGTATATTTACTGTTTATATCAGATCTGAAACTCAGAATCATATTAAATCTCTTTTATAACCTTTTAAATGACCAAAATACCCCTTCGGGGCATAATTTGAGTTTAAATTCATTTTGGGCATAATAGAAGATATCTTACTGATGTCACAACATATTTAAGGCATATTAACTTAGGAAACCTGTGTATGACTCATTTTGGTTACCCGTTACGCACTTTTCGCGTTTGGATCGGCTTATGTAACTAGTTTGCATATATTAGCCGAAACGGGTCAAACCATATCGTTTTCATCTCAAAATCCAGAATGTGTTTAGTTTACCCTTATTACACAAGTATACAAGATTGTCGGGTCTAAACCACCTTCCATTTCGGTCTTCGCTTAATCATGCGTTTTGAACCGTATCCTCCTTTAAAACTAACCGGTCTAAGCATAGGCTTAATTAAAGACCCGTTAGGAATCTACTAGGTTATTAAAAACCTTCGTTCCAGATTTAGGAGCCCAGTAAAAGCTATCTGTACTTGCTGATTTGATATACGACTGGGATTGAATTTATATTTAGCTCAGGTAAATACTTTTAACTTATTTTTCCCTATATGGCCTTGGGGTACGGTATATAAAATACCGCTTGGTCGGGCTTTGAATTTTTAATTGTATGAAGGTTAATTTATTGAAATGTCCCGTTTAAATTGTTTTGTTTGCTTAAAACCTTTGGGGGGTTAATGACCATGTCCCGGATATCCTTGGCATCATTTTAAGAAATGGTCACGACCTAAGCACGGGGTGTAGGCGTACACCCGACAGTGCATATATAAATAATAAGGTATAACCGCCGGTTACGGGAATAACCCGCCGCGGGACTATATCATGTGGTGTGTCTATTAATCTTTAACCCGGCGTCAATCCGAGCTACTGAACGTATAACGAACATGTAATTCTTTTACAAGTTTATATATAAATAATTATCCCAAGTTATAAAATATTTTGTGCCTTGTGCATTCAAATCATGTTTTTTCTAAACCTTTTCAAAATGAGTCAGTTAATTGTATTTACCAGTGTAAACTGACGTATTTTCCCAAAAAGATTAAGTGCAGGTACTAATCGAAATAGGCTGGCCTCTCCTTAGCATTAATAAGAGTCTCACAAGCTTGGGTGCATTTAAAGTCTGATGAACTATGTTTCCTTTTTATTTGATCCGCCTGTGAATCTGTTTCAACTATTTTGTGATACTTAATATTACAATTTATTTGGTTGAAATAAATCTATCTTTTGCTTCCGCTGTGCATTTAAAATTGTGTTGTTTGACTATGATGATATCAACTACGTCACGATACTCCCCACCGGGCCCACCGGTAATACGTGGAAATATCGGGGTGTGACAGGTTGGTATCAGAGCCAACATTGAGTGAATTAAACACTAGTCATTTGTGTTTAATCTCAATGACACATTAGCACATTCCTTGACATTCTGAGTCTAGACTTAACAATAGGAATACTCTCATCTCTATTCGGAGAATTATTGCCTTCAATTCTATATTTTAATTTGTCGCAAAGCAAAGAAGCCGTAATGGAAATTCTCCCCATTTGAAGCCTTGGGAAGGCCGAGCTTCGTACTGCGACTAGGATTAACGTGCAACCAAGGAGAAAACATTCAGAAATAAAATGAAGAAGAAACTCCTTTTGCTGAAACTCTTTTCCTTAGTAAGTCCTTATAAGGACATATTTATCTTTCAGTCCCTTCGAGGACAACATTATTCCTTCCAAGTCCCATTCAGGGCAATTCTGTACCTCCTTTGGAATCATTGGAATGTTTTATCTAAATTTTACTTATATCATTATATATAAACATAATAATAACATTCCTTTTATGAGATCTACCATTATAATAAAATGGCGAAATCTAAAAAGGGTAAGACCTAGCCCATGTGTCATTTTAAGAACAGGGCCAAGATGGTAGTTCCTCAATTAGATTCAGATCCTTATTAACATCTAAATTTAGGATTGCTCTGCGTTAAATATTAAAAGAATCTTAAAGGTAAACCTAGCCTATATGTCATTTCAGACAAGGCCAAGATGGTAGAACCTATTCAAAATATTCAAATCCCTGTTAACATCTGTAAACATGTTAACATTCCTGGCAAATGTGATTCGACAGAATCGCATAAATCATCCTTATACTGGATTCTCCCGAAATCCTTTCTTATTTTGTGAATTAAGCATCCATCAGGGATATAATGCTTACGGGCCATATTCATTGTCATATAAGACAAACGACAGTCATAGCCTACAACTCCCTGTCAAGAAAAGGCAATGAACAACGTTCATGCCTAAATACCTTGATTCTACAAAATCATGGTTTATAATTTAAAGTTGCCCTTGTGACTTGGCCTTTTTGGTGCCATAGTTATATTTTAATTAAATATAGGATAATTATAATGAAAATCCTGAATAAAATAAATATCATTCCTTTTCTGCCAGTATACATAAGAATCTTAAAAGGTATAACCTAGCTTGAATGTCATTAAAGACCTAGCTAAGATGGTAAAACCTGTTTAAAAAGAGATTCAGGTTCTTGTTAACATCTGAAAACATGTTAACACTCCCGACAACAGTGATGCGATAAAATCACACTTGTCCTCTTTATATTACGATTTTTCCAAACCCCTTATTTAGCGTAAATGATCAAGAGGAATCATGGCTAATAAACGTTGAACATAATGAGCACATCAAAACATCCCTTGGGATGAATACCTTTGGGCAAAGATGCATACATGAAAAAGATCGTTTTATTTCATAACTTCTTGTCAAGGCAATGAACTATGGAATTTTCCGATCCAAAGGAATCATCGATTATGTTTTAAAAATTTCCCTAGTGACAAGGCATCAGTGCCATCAAAAAGTCCTTTGGAACAAGCCCTTGTGCTATATATAAAATGTCAGTACGACATTGACAGTCGTGACTTATGTCCCCTGTCTAATAAATATGAAGGATTATATTCCATTTAAACGCCAAAGATGGTTTATTTAAAAACCTAGGCAAAACATAATCAAATAAATTTAATACTATTTATTCGCCTATATGGTTTATTTGCACCATGGCTATTTAATCATCAAATTCGACAATTCACTATAATTAAACCAATTATTACTACTTGATTTGTAGCCTTCAAAGCTTCACCATGGCCGACTCGTCTGAAGCTCACAATCATCCAGCTGATCAGAATAATGATGCAAGACTGAACTTAACGGGCGCCGAGTTACAGGCTATGTTAGATACAGCCGTAAACAGGGCCGTGGACCGAGCGTTAAAGGATCATAAGCGAAAGTGTGATAATACCCCGAATAAGGGATTCAAAAAGGGTAAGACCGGTTCAAGCTATAACCAGTCCAAGCCTAAGGAGGAAAAACCCGAATGTAAAACCTGCGGGAAGAAGCACTTCGGAAAATGTTTCTATGATCAGACCAGGGGATGTGTCATCTGTAAAGAGATGGATCATAAGACCCATGAATGCAAGGACTTGAAGGACAACCAGCAGTCAGGTGAAAAGACCAGATGCAAAACCTGTAGGAAATACCACCTCGGGAAATGCAGATTTGAACCTCAGCCTCTACCCTGTGGAATCTGCAAGTCCAAGGAGCATAAGACCTTGGATTGCAAGAAGTTGGAAGACGCAACCTGCTATGGTTGCAATGAAAAAGGGCACATCAAGACAAATTTCCCAAATAAAACCAAGAAGCTTGGGGAGGCTAAGAAGACCATAGCTGGAGACTCTCAAATGAATGCTCAAGAGGCCATTCAGGATGACAATGCCACAACAGGTACTTTCCTTGTTAGTGACGTTCATGCTAGAGTATTATTTGATTCAGGGTCAGACAAGTCTTTCGTAGACAATAAATTCTTAAATCTGGCTGTTAAAACTCTAAGCGTTAAGTATGAAGTAGAATTGGCTGATAGAACCTCAGAGACTGCTTCAGTAATATTAGATGGATGTTTTATATCCATTAGGAATTATTCTTTTCTGCTGTCCTTGTTTCCGTTAAATATAGGGACTCGATATAGTGATAGGAACGGATTGGTCATTTTGTAACCAAGCCCATAATGTGTGCGATAAGGAGCTAGTAGTTATCAAAACTCATGGTGAGCCTTTAACAATTCAAGGAGACACATGGTACGGATTGCCTAAGCACTTGTTGAATTTGGTATTTAATACCAAAGCTTCGAGTATGGAAAACTCAGAAGAGACAAACAACAGTCGCGATGCTAGGGATGCGACAATTATTAATGGTGCATCAAATGTGAACCTCAATATTAATAAGAGTTAATCTCCAGAACTAAAATTAACGCAGCTGTTAGAAAGGCTATGAGAAAAGTCATGAAAGGGTTCAAGAAGCCGAATGTTGCTTGCTCTAAAACACATGTCGTTGCTCATGAGAAGAGCTATATTTACACTTCAAATGCGAAGAATAAACCCAACAAAAGTATATTTGACAAGGAGCCCCGTTCTTTTTAGGATGTACTTAAAAGTACTTCGTCTCTTGGAAGTCAAGAGGCTTCAATAGTAAAAAGGGGCCATCGATTGCAGGAAATTGTTGGATGAAGTAAAACCATTAGGTGTATCAGCATTTATGCTAGAAAGGACGCGGTGAGGTATGCATCACAGTCGTTCGATGGCAATACCCTTAATTAGTAAGGACATTAATGGAGTCCACAAGAAAGGTCCTCTTATACATTATGGGATGGTCCAAGTTTTAAGGACCTTATTAGAAAAAAAAAACTATTATCCGCTTCGTGAAATGGAAAAAGATGGAATAAGAATTTTATGACTCTCACCATAAAAGTTCTAGACTGTCGACAATATGTTACAAATTTTAATTCATTGGCTGAGATAGTGCCCTATTCAGTTTACCCAAAATCTAAGCTTAATGCAATAATTATTGGTGGTTAGCATTGGCAATAAGAGGGCACATTAAGATTTCAAAGCCTGCTCATTATAAATCTATTATGGATCTACCTCAGCTACTCACATTATATAGATTAAGAAACAACCAGTGAAGCTAAGTCTGCCCTAAAAATTTGCCAAAGATTTTGCAGCTAAGTTTAAAAGGATTAAGAATGGAGGCGTTTAACCCTCCCGATGAATGATTAGAGGCAATTCACGTTAATAATGACACCAGATAAATCCCTTATTGTGATTTTATTTCTAGGAGATACGTTTGGTTTCAGGTGCTGCTGAGTCTCTCATAAGACCATAAGCTTAGCAAACTTTTTGAAATTTTTTCGTAAGTACCCTAGAGATTAAGTGTAAGGTAAAACTTACAGGCGAAATCATAAGAACTATTTCTTCTGTTCCTGCCAGAAACCTTCGATCGTAGAATTCTAGAAGCATCCTCTCTCTAGGTGTAGTACGTCAGCATATGTAATTGATATCTCTTGATCCCTATCGATTGCGAATACCAGATGGTATGACAAAAGCACCACATGAGGATTGATGTATCTTAATAAGTTCCATAGATTGCTTCCATGCCTGATCAGTATGGAGGTTTAATGCATGGAACCGCAAGGTTATTCCAATGGTCATATGGTACTAAAGTCAGCTAAAGGTATTCAAAGAAGATATCCAGAACGGAATTGTCCAAGTAAATGTCTCCGATTAAGGAATTCGTGGACTCGTAACATAAATGTGTCACTTACCTGACACAGACTAGGATAAATGAACTGGAGCCTGAGAATTGGAAAATCTCTGTAACCTCCTTGTACCTTGGTTATCTTCTCCAAAGATTACCATGTTTACCTTCTGAGAGGCAAGTAGAGTTAAGATTAACATCCCGCTTAGGGCTGCAGTATTGTAAAGACTCCATGTTGATTATCGAATAATCGAATCCATGATTATGTGAGTTTTAAGATTGAGGTTCATAAAGCCTAATTCATTATTCTGGGAAGTTCGGTAGTGTTAATTAAGAAAAACGGTTCATTTTACTTATGCAATGATTACCGTAACCCTAATTAGGCAACAATTAAGAATCGCCATCAGCTGCCCAGGATCGTCGATTTGTTCGACTAACTGTAAGGATTAGCTATCCCTTAAGATTGGTTTTAAGCTATAGTTGGAATAACCATCTCACCATAAATATGCATTTTTATAATAGATGTTATATAAATATCAAGGCTGCTTCTTTGGAGACCTTGCATAGATGGGATGTTAAATATCTATTGTTAGACAGAAGATTAGTAAGTCCAATTATCAGGATCTGAAAGTTGCCTTGGAAACAACGAATAAGATCAAACAAATCCATAATCATCTGTAAGCTGCCAGTATTCGGCAGAAAATCAAGGATTTATGAAAGTAGCAACCCTCCTAAGTTCTTGTTAAGAAATAAGGTTCAACAAAAGATATCACCCTGGAAGGGTGTGCCAATTTGTTAATTATCAGGCTAGTTAAGCACTGAATATGTAGAATCATTCGAAGGAAATCGAATGTATCAAGATCACATAGCTTATAAGCTAAAACCTATTTAAGGAGCTTAGCGGAGCTCGCAATGCATTACACACTAATGATTTAAGGATGTGTTTCTCCAATCAGTTGAGAAGCATTATCACATAATGATATGCAGATTTATGATATGACGAGCAACCTGTACCGATTAAAGATTGACAGGTTAAGAAGCTCCAAAAGGATACATGTACCTAATATAAAGGTCACTTTGGGAGCTAGGAGAGACTCCAGATAGGCTATAGAAGTTAAGTCCATTATGCGACAAAAAGAACTTCCAGCGTTTTAGCAAATCTCGAGGTCGAGATTTCTTTTAAGGGGGTGAGGATGTAACACCTCGTAAAAATCACGTCCAATGATGTATCGACACGTGTCATGAGCTTTAAACGTGTAAAAGATTACTTATGAAGGACTAAAGTTGACAAACAGAGAAAGTATGTGAATGAAAGGATTCAAAATGTCAACAATGGATAAATATATCTTTTAACAACCCTACACGATGTTTATACCCTTAAACGAATAAATTATGGATCATACGAAGCTAATTGTGGAAGAAAGTGAGAGATTTCAAACTACAGGGGTTAAACGTGTCAACATGTTTAAAGTATACCTCTGAGTGACCTTTTAGCAAACCCAAAGCTTTGTAACGATTAATTATGCTCACGAGAATAAGTGATAAAAATTTCACAAGGTTTCGATAAAGTATGAGAAAGTTATGATAATATTCATGTACGAGGGGTTAAAAGCGTCAACGAGGCAAAACTTGTGTTTTCGGTTATCGTTTAACGAAACCAGACCTATTGATGATTGGTTTTATCTCATGGATCATAGAAATATAAATTTCAAGGGTTAAAAGTGCCTAAAATGGAAGAAATTACGCATTTAAAGGTCCAGGGGGTGAAAATGTCACATTTTGAAACATGTTGGCTGATATGTGGGGTGCTGGCGTAGCGCCACCACCTGGGCACCCGTCCACGGCACCATGCGATGGACTGCCAGTTCAGCAAACTCTTCCTTAACGTGGCAGCTTGCATGTGTGCTCGAATCCGCGAGTTTGCCACCCTCTAGCTCCTTGAAACACGTCCCATAACACTTGTATTCATCCCTGGAGATGCCCTAACACTTGTATCCATCTCCTTGACCCTCCATGGCTATATAAAGGACCAATTGTTGCAACTTATGAACTCACACTTTGAGCAATTCACTTGGAAAGCTTCCAAACCTTTGTTCTGAAGATTTCTGGAGCTCAAGGGCACTTCCCTAGCATTCTTAGTCGTGCATAGGACTTCAGTAAGTGTCCTTAACTTTCCTTATTCAGTTTAGCTTAGTTAATTAGCCTAAAGTCAAACCGTCGTAATTAAGATTTGACTTCGTCATTAATCTTAATTTGTCCAGTCAAATTTCAAATTGAAAGTACCTATGAGTTGGTAATTATGTGGGCAATAAACCCTTAAAAGGGCACCCTCTGATTCCCACTCTAACTAGGTCAATTGTCGGGTCAAAGTTAATTTTAAAAAGCCAACAGAAAGTGAATTTTCGCATAAACACATAATTAACAATATAGAAGCCATGAAACCTGTTTTATCACTCATATAACTTGGTAATTAATGTAAGAACATGTCTAAGCATGTTCAACCCGACAATTTTCAGTTTAAGCTCGGTTCGGAACCGAAAGTCGCAAAAGTAGACTTTTGCTTTGACTTTCCGTTCTGACCCATTAGAGCATGTTTTAGAATTGCCTTAGAGCCCTATTAGGACCAGGTTATTAATTAAACGGCGTAATTAGCATATATTCTATCTAAACCCAATTTTTGATACAAAGCTTTTTACCTACTGATATAAAATAATATTTTGGGATTTTTGAAGATTTTTATTTAATTTTAGGCTGAGCATAACATAGAGTTCTATGCTTGATTCGGTAATTATCGGTGTTGCCCTTTTGGCCTATAAAATGAGTTTTACAAATATTTTTGATTCCAAACCTTTTTCTACTGATCTAATATGATAAATAAAATATTTTAAGCCTTCTGGAATAATAAAAATATCAGCTTTCTTTATAAAACCCGGTAATCGCCTTTTTACGCGTTCTAAACGCATAGTTTGTATTAAAACCATTTTAGATATATAAGACTTAATACCTACTTATATATTAAGTAAATTTTTATATTCTAACAGTAAATAAAAGTTTTTAAACTCAGGTTTCCAGTTTTGACCTTTTAGGCTTAAGTGAAATTACCAAAATGCCCCTTCGGTGCATAGGTTAGTTATAAATGGTAAATTTCACATATAGGTAATACCCTACTGATATAACCTATTAATTTGAGTATATTTACTGTTTTTATCAGATCTGAAACTCAGAATCATAGTAAATCTCTTTTATAACCTATTAAATGACCAAAATACCCCTTCGGGGCATAATTTGAGTTTAAATTCATTTGGGGCATAATAGAAGATATCTTACTGATGTCACAACATATTTAAGGCATATTAACTTAGGAAACCTGTGTATGACTCATTTTGGTTACCCGTTACGCACTTTTCGCGTTCGGATCGGCTTATGTAACTAGTTTGCATATATTAGCCGAAACGGGTCAAACCATATCGTTTTCATCTCAAAATCCAGAATGTGTTTAGTTTACCCTTATTACACAAGTATACAAGCTTGTCGGGTCTAAACCACATTCCATTTCGGTCTTCGCTTAATCATGCGTTTTGAACCGTATCCTCCTTTAAAACTAACCGGTCTAAGCATAGGCTTAATTAAAGACCCGTTAGGAATCTAATAGGTTATTAAAAACCTTCGTTCCAGATTTAGGAGCCCAGTAAAAGCTATCTGTACTTGCTGATTTGATATACGGCTGGGATTGAATTTATATTTAGCTCAGGTAAATACTTTTAACTTATTTTCCCTATACGGGCTTGGGGTACGGT
Source organism: Helianthus tuberosus (assembly GCA_030545235.1). Classification (NCBI taxonomy): domain Eukaryota; kingdom Viridiplantae; phylum Streptophyta; class Magnoliopsida; order Asterales; family Asteraceae; genus Helianthus; species Helianthus tuberosus. The sequence continues at coordinate 20,097,624 of CM060436.1, read as the reverse complement.
ATATAAAATACCGCTTGGTCGGGCATTGAATTTTTAATTGTATGAAGGTTAATTTATTGAAATATCCCGTTTAAATTGTTTTGTTTGCTTAAAACCTTTGGGGGGTTAATGACCATGTCCCGGATATCCTTGGCATCATTTTAAGAAATGGCCACGACCTAAGCACGGGTGTAGGCGTACACCCGACAGTGCATATATAAATAATAAGGTATAACCGCCGGTTACGGGAATAACCCGCCGCGGGACTATATCATGTGGTGTGACTCTTAATCTTTAACCCGGCGTCAATCCGGGCTACTGAACGTATAACGAACATGTAATTCTTTTACAAGTTTATATATAAATAATTATCCCAAGTTATAAAATATTTTGTGCCTTGTGCATTCAAATAAATTTTTTCTAAACCTTTTCAAAATGAGTCAGTTAATTGTATTTACCAGTGTAAACTGACGTATTTTCCCAAAAAGATTAAGTGCAGGTACTAATTGAAATAGGTTGGCCTCTCCATAGCATCAATAAGAGTCTCGCAAGCTTGGATGCATTTAAAGTCTGATGAACTATGTTTCCTTTTTATTTGATCCGCCTGTGGATCTGTTTCAACTATTTTGTGATACTTAATATTACAATTTATTCGGTTGAAATAAATCTATCTTTTGCTTCCGCTGTGCATTTAAAATTGTGTTGTTTGACTATGATGATATCAACTACGTCACGATACTCCCCACCGGGCCCACCGGTAATACGTGGAAATATCAGGGTGTGACAGGCGCTGGCCTCGGACCCCCGCCAAGGGGGCGTTGCCCCTTGGAACCCCCGTAGAGTACGGGCTCCGCCCATATGCTTTGAATTATAATAACTCAAATAAGCGTGCACTCCCGCACCTTCTAACTTGCTTGATGTGTATTATTATTCGCTTTAATCACCAAATCAATACCGATTACACTAAAATATCTAAAAGTACTACCCACTTTTATGCATTGCCACCTTAAGTCTTTAAGCCACTCCACTATTGCTAACTGAAGAAGAATAAACCGAGCGGGTCGGTACTTCTACGGTGATGAACGGTCACACCTCGTCTTCTCCGCTTCATCCTAGACCTGTAAACAAGAAAAGAGAAACGTAGGCAATGTAGAGACGGCCGGTAGAGGAAGAATCCCCTATTTCCAGCTACAAAAGTGTGTTGCCCTATATCTCATGCCCTAATAAGGAGCTGGAGACCTTCTTATATAGGAGATATGGGAAAACCCTAACCTCAATGGGCCAGGCCCAGTTAGGGGTTGTCTCTACAAGCCCACAGCCTAGTGTAGTATAAACTACAACGCGCTGGGCTTCGCGGGTTAGTACGCAATAATAATGTATAATTACTAGAAAAGTGAATAATAGCAGGAAAGTCTGACCGCTCGGGTCGGGTCCAGTACCATACCTCGTCATGTCCCCCAGTCTAGTGTTGCTCCCGCGTGCAAGCGTGGGAGGAGCACTTAGACTTATTAGGAGCTCGGGAGTTAAAATCGCTAATTTTAGGCTTACATGTCGTCCGGGTGCGAGAAAGTCGCCGGCCACATTTGTTGTGGTTGTCGTTGGCTGTGAGTAGAGATAATGGAACAAAGAATAGTATACGATTGCTCATCGTGGAAATTGGTTGGGCAAACCTGGCGCACACTGATTGGTTGTAAGCGGTTGCCGTTTGAATTACCAGGATCTTCTTAAGGTTGTGTGTACGTGGTTAGGTCTCATGCATGAGTCTTGGAACAGGCCGAGTTTTGGCGATTAAGTGCCTCGCCCTTGGGTGACTTTTGCGGGTGTGGCCCTACCTTAGCGGTGCGCACACAGTCGTGTGGGCTACTGTAGAATATTCAACCTGTGGTGTGACTTTTGTTGGTTAACATATGGTGCGCTAACGGCGTTCAACTCATTGAAAGAGTTGATGTGACGACGGTCCCTACCACGCGTCCGTGTCATCGGGATCTCCGTTGTCGTAATGTGCAGCCATTGGTGGTCATAGAAGCACATGCGGATGTTATGCCACCTTAGGCGAATGTAGAACCGTTGGCGGTTGTACCAGTCGTTGTTATTGATGATCCGGTTATAGCAATTATCGTTGCCGTTGGAAAGAATGATATGCAATGCACCCCTGCAGAAATGCTTGCTTTGCTCAGTGACCTCAGAAGGGTGCTTAGAGCGTTATTTATGTTCCCCACAATGTTTTTATAATTGTGGGACAAGTACTTGGTTTTTCATCAGTGGTTGTGCATCTATTACCAAGATACCCACTGGAATAGTAGTGGTTGAATACATCTATTACCAAGATGCCCACTCTTAGCGCTGTATAATTTGATCATCTGACTTTGTTATTATGAAAAATATTTCGTGTCAGAGTTGTTTTTTACCGTGATATGCAGTTCAAATGCGGTGGTATGTTGTGTTTATAAATGTTTATATGAACACTTGTAGATATCAGAAAGTGCTTTATAACCCGCACGACGTTAATGAACACTTGAACAACAAAGTGCTTTTTACGCGCTTGGCGTGAGTGAACACTCATTGAGATAATAAAATGCTTTATACGCGTTAGGCGTGAATGAACACTTTATGTAAGCTACTACGTGCTTTTCCTGGACGCGCACTGGCGTGTGGAATGCTTATAGTAGCTGGCATATCTGTTTACCTCACCGACTGTGGCGTGACGGTTTTCTTTTATCCATGTCGCAGACTGGTGTGGAGAATACATATCCGAATAAGTATTTTTCCTGTCGTATAGCGTGTGGAATACTTATTCGAATAATCAAGTATACTAGTTTTGTCGTGCGTTTGTCTTGACTACCAAATTGCATATGTTGTGTCGAGTGGTATAGCTGTAGGCCAAATGATGTGAGAAGTATAGATATCGTCTGGCGTATTGAAACACCCACATTATATAAGAACCGATGCGGGATAATGTGCCGTGGATATCACCTTAATGGGCAGCCTGAGAGAAGATTATCACTTTTAAGGCGTAATGGCGCTATACCCTGCTAGTCCCCCAGTTCAATGCTGCTAAAGTATGTTAGTAGGTTTGAACTTGATAGGTACTAAAAAGAAATCGACAAGCAAACATGCAGTATATACGGACCATCATATAGAGATATATGTATATAGTCAAGTGAACCAAGGGCATGCAATGAGATGCGAGGCGCGTTTGAACAAATGAAGGTGCGTTGCGCCACGAAATAAACAATAAAAATGAATTGTACCTGGGATTGCGTTCCTAAATATGTAGCTCAACATAATGAACTCCAACTTCGGTATATCCTTACCAAAGTATAGCTTGGTGAAGGCGTAAATGGTGACAAGAACCAGCCTACAAGTAAGAAGATTTGACAAGAAGTTGTCCAACCGATATCGCGTTGTTGGAGAAGGGTTTTCAGGTGCGTAAATCGAATGCTCGAACCAAGGTATTTGGTCTTGGTGACTACGTTCGGTAGTGCTTGTAGTGTTATACGGTCCCCTTCCCTTGTTTCGGTGTTGCTTAGATAATGTTAGCAGGGGCGTCATGTGCTCGATGTGTCATGTTAGAGACGGCGAGAACATTATCAGGAAGACTGTCTAGCTTGAGGATGTCTATTCCTACCGACGTGCCTCTCGGCTTTACTAAGTGCCCGCTTTCAAAACTTAGTTGTAGTTGGGGCGTGAGTGGTTAGCCCGTCGTGTTAGTCTCCCAGTCTATTGCTGCTTAAATAAACATTAGTAGCATTGGAATAACAAAGTAGAAATTGCATTATTTGTACGTATACAGAAAGTTTGCCAAAATACGTCCTACTTAGACAAGGACTATTTTATGTACAAGTCGAAATGATCGAGCTTGGTTGTTTTTTAACATATCTTGCCCATGGCAGTGTTATACTGCGACGATAATAGTCATGTAGCTTCGATCATTTTGAAGAAAATGATTTACGTATGCTCTTTTTAATGGTAGAGGTTATCTATGCCACCAAATTTCAAGTACCGGCTCATGTTAGTTAACATAAATTCATGTCCATGATGTGGTAGATGATGTGGATGTTGGGGAGGTTACCCGACACCCCATGAATATATGCTCATATATGTTTAAAAGTAGTGCAACAACGGTTGTACGGTCTCGTGCTATAAAGCATCGGTACGTGTAAAATGTGGTGTAGTATAAGGAGGAAAGAATTGAACCATTATAAGTGACCTGGTTCCGTTAAAGGCTCTAGTAACATGAGTTAAAGCAACACGCCGGTGTATGTGCGACATACACGGGTGGATGAGTGGCGACGTAAGCGCTACGGCGGTGGCGTGACTAAATGCGCCACAACCCCATTTATGATAATAGGTAAAAAGGTTGGAAAGTATATCTTTCTGCATGACAGCTGAGAATTTCCAACGGGTACTTTCGTGTTTTGTTGTATAGTAAAATAAATTTATAAGCGTGACCAAAGTCATGACTTAGGACGGTGCTCACCGGAGACGGCGCGAGCAAGGAAAGTATCCGTCGGAGACGGTAGGAGAGAACGAAAAAATCCGCCGGAGTGGCGGGTAGAATGAAAGCTCCCGCCAGAGGCGTGGGTGGATAAAATGTCCGTTTGAAATGCTCCGTGGTGAATAAAAGCTTCCGCCGGTAGTGGCGGATTGGGACGACCTCGTAGCCCAAACGGTAAGGCGTCTAAGAGTGTGCTGATTAAACAACGAATCTCGCTTGAGAGTGCCATATGGTAAGGCTTTTTGAGTTTCAACCAATGCTTGAGAGGGGATTATCAGGCCAGGAATGGCAAAAGAACTGTGTGCTAAGAGCAGCAAAGGGAGTCATTGCCGGAGTTAGCGTAATTATGAAAATTGTCCGCTGCTGATTGTAGTGGTGTGGATAAAAGATTCCGCCTGAGTTTGGCACATTGAGGAAAATCGTCTGCTAGAGGTGACCTGACCAAGGAGGTTGTCCGCCAGGGGTGGCGAGACGAATAAAGTTGTTCGCCGGAGGCGGCACGACCAAGAAATGTGTCTGCCGGAGGTGGCGCGACCAAGAGAGGTGTCCGCCAGAGGTGGCGAGACGGATAAAGTTGACTAACGACCGCCGTGTTCTGGCCTGGCACATGAAAAAGTCTTCAAACGGATAAGATAGACCAGCAATAAGCGTTTTGAAAAACAAAGGCTCGGCTAGCCGTTATCTTGACATTTTCTTGCCTTTAAATAAGGATCATTTAACATGCATCATCCTTAGATAAGCGTAGTTTGGTGTATAATTCAGCGGCGCCCAATCTTATGAACGTTTTTAATGTGGTCCAATAAAAGTGATATTATGTCGCCATAGTCCCTCATTTCAATGCATTGCCCATACGGGTACTGCGCCTACTTGGGTGCAGCGTCGTACGTTTCGGCGCATTACGGTGTCTACCATGTATGGTGTGTAAACCTGAATGTCTGGTTCGAATGCATAGTAATGCTATCGTTTCACACCGTGCAAGTTCACTAATTCATGGGTTTCAATTATATATTTCTGATTGTAGGTAAACTTGCTTTAGCCATGCCGATGGCTAAAAGTTGTGGTGTCATGGCATACATGCATGTCAGTAAGAGGGATGAAATAGTCATAAGTTGAATATAGAAAAGATACATGTACCTTGAACTTTGAATTTAGGATATGTTGGTAAAAAAATTTCGTCCTATCAGTCTGGGCCGAGAGGTGAGCCCAGGAGTTGTTCTTCAACAACATTTTTGTTTCGCGGGTTCGTTTCATAGTAAACTTGTAGTCCGCCTATTTAAGAAAGGAATAGTCTCATCGTGGCAGCGTATGTGGTCTGACAAAGATATTTTTGCCATCGTACACGAGTTTTGCATAGCTTTACGCCTTTTTTTTAGAATACAAGCGGCAAGCTTGGTCATTTTGCTTTGGAGGTTTCGGAATGCTTGCGATGTGGTACGTATCTCCGGAAAGGTCATAAGTTGTTTTCGCGCTTCATCGCCATCCTCATTTTTAAGTGATCAGAATGTGATTCATAAGAAGACAATTATATGACATTTTGTTAATGCGAACAATCGCTAATACATGTGTATGTATATACGTAACGCGCATGCACATATACATTGTGTGAGAGTACGCGGTGGTAACGGAACCGTCTAAATTGTGTTCATGAGGACAGACGTGTGTAGAGACCTTCAAGCATAGTTTGCTTTTTATAATAACTCAAAAGGGATGAGTATAGTTTAGCATTAAACTTGCATTATGCCTTGAAGTCGACATTGTATATGCATATATGCATCATGAATTGCAAAATATATGTTAAGATTTCACTTCTAATTACAAGGTTAATCTTGGTTATACGTTCAAACGCGTGAGTTTTGTGAAGGAAATAGCACACCCAGTTCTTGATTGCTTAGAGAGGGCGGTGCGTCCAGCTTGAACCTACCAGTTTGATTATTCTGTGGGGGTTTGTATGCTCCGCTATGACATCGTACAACACATCTGGAGTAGTCCACCATGCTAAGAGGTTTCAGCTCTGGGAAGTTTGCAAACGGCGCGGGGCGCGACTTTTGGTTAGATGATTCCGTATCAAATTAACCTTCCGCCAGACATAGCGTGAACGGCTATGTTATATACAAATGTGGCACAACCCGGAACATCGTGTGGCAGCCCCGGGGGTGGTATGACCAAGAAAGTTGTCCGCCAGGGGTGGCGTGACAAAAAAAGGTGTTCGCCGAAAGTGGCGTATTTGGAGGGTAATTCGAACCGCGTTCAGAAGCCGTCGGTTCCTTGCATGTATGGTTTTTACCAGCTCTACCGGTAGTGGGATGTGTTTGTAACCCGCTTGAGGTAGCGGGAACAATAAAATTTTTCGCCTGAGACGGCGTGGTAAAGAAACTGATCGCCGGAGGTGGCGCGAACAAGGATGTCTTCCACCGGAGGTGGCGTAACCACGAGAAGTGGAGGAGTTTATAGTGCGTGCAATGGGGGTGAAACTATAAGAAAGAATATTGACGATGTAAAAGGTATAAAGATATTAGGAACTTCAAGAAAAGAGAAGATTGGTCTCTTGATAAAGTCTGTATAGTTCCATATGTCACACTTACAGTACCAAGATATGACAAACTAATAAGATGAAATATTCTATGCTTCCATGCTTTAGTGTGTGGACATTAGCATCTCTTATATCATATATGTGCTTTATTTTATTCTGACTTTTTTGCTAAAAAAGTCAAATCCATGTGCATAGATTCAGAAATTTTCAAATCGATGAATTTTCATATAATAAACCATAGGGTTTAAAACTGAAATATAGATGGTTAGGATAGACCTAATAAAATCATCATAACAACATGTATTACTTTGAAGTTTCAGTATGAGAAATTGTGTACCGGATTTGAAGAGGTTTGGATAGAGTAATCATCTCGGTTGAACTCAAGATCCCCAACCGGCAAAGAATAAAAACACGAATCTAGAGATTATATTGAGAAAACGAGGCGTGGTCCGTTACCGGTCCCACGGATGACGCCAATGAAGAAGAATAAACCGAGCGGGTCGGTACTTCTACGGTGATGAACGGTCACACCTCGTCTTCTCCGCTTCATCCTAGACCTGTAAACAAGAAAAGAGAAACGTAGGCAATGTAGAGACGGCCGGTAGAGGAAGAATCCCCTATTTCTAGCTACAAAAGTGTGTTGCCCTATATCTCATGCCCTAATAAGGAGGTGGAGACCTTCTTATATAGGAGATATGGGAAAAACCTAACCTCAATGGGCCAGACCCAGTTAGGGGTTGTCTCTACAAGCCCACAGCCTAGTGTAGTATAAACTACAACGCGCTGGGTTTCGCGGGTTAGTACGCAATAATAATATATAATTACTATAAAAGTGATAAATAGCAGGAAAGTCCGACCGCTCGGGTCGGGTCCAGTACCATACCTCGTCACTAACACTTGAAACGTTACACTTTGTAAATGTTTACACGAGTTTTTCAACACTTTGTAAATATTGACATACTATATATGTAGCTGAATTACTGAATTGTGCTAATTACTAACTAGGGATTAGCACGGTATCCGTTCGATAGTAAACTGGTACCGGTATCATAAGTACCGGCACTAAAAAATAGAAAAAGTGAGTACCGGTACCAGTACAGAAACACGGGGAAAGTGAATACCGGTACCGAGTATAGCCGGTACGATTTAATACCGGTACCCGGTACCAAATGCTTATCACCAACAGGTGGAGTTACTATCACCATAATGAAATTTGGACGTACTCATGACCCAAATGAAATTTAATCTCTCTCTCAACCCAAAGAAGCAAAATAATAATAATAATAATAATAATAATAATAATAATAATAATAATAATAATAATAATAATAACAACAACAGAAGCAGATATTCAAAACATTACATCACCGGAAACAATGGATAAGAAGCAAGTGGCCATCGTCGGAGCCGGAGTCAGTGGTCTCCTCGCTTGTAAATACTGTCTCTCCAAAGGTTTCAAACCCATCGTATTCGATATCGAACCCGACATTGGTGGTGTATGGACTAAAACCATCAAAACCACCAGGCTGCAGACGCCAAAAGCTTTGTACCAGTTTTCTGACTTCCCATGGCCGACGTCGGTAACCGATGACTTCCCGACCCATCAACAGATTCTGGATTACATCCGTGCCTATGCCACTCGGTTTGATCTCATTCCCCACATCCGGTTTCGTTCTCGAGTTAAGGGGGTCAGCTATGATGGACCGTTGTCGGAGACATGGTCGCTGTGGAATGGCACCGGAGAACCTTTTACAGAGTGCAAGTGGAATGTTACCGTTGAAAACATTCAAACTGCAACCACCCAAGTATGTAACTGAAGTGCTATTTCTTTTGGGTTTTCCGGTTATTCGGTTTTTTTTATTATATTGTATCTGATAACCGATCCATATCACAATCAGGTTCGTCGGATTCAGGTTGTTTGGTTATCGGGTTTGTCGTGTTGGGTTGTCATAAATTTTTGTTTATCATTTTGTAAAGATTTATTAACAATTTGTTTATCAATTTTAAAATTTATGGTTTAATATAATATTATAGTTACAAGTTACAACAGAATCTATGCAGCTGATGGGCACAATGAGAGTCCCAAAATGCTGATTATGCCTAAAAATGCCTTTCGCAGCCTTAAGTTAATATAATTCAAGACAGGAATATGCCCCTCATGTTTGGAAAGTTAAATGTATACTAGAAATTTTGATAACAGGCCAAAAGTTAAACCAAAGTAGTTCAGGTTAATTGGGACAATCTGTTTGGGTTATTCGGGTGGGTGGGTTGATCAGGTACGGGTAAATTGATGGGCTAGTTGTATCAAGGTATGTAGTAAAGGTGTTCTCCCCGAGGGTTCTAGTCCCAAGTGGACACTAATGTAAATCTCATAGTAGGTTTAGTGGGTGGGTGGGTTAGCCGTTTTAAAAAGAAAAGAAAAACAAACAAAAATAACAAAGTAGAGTCATCTATCTTATTTAAGGAAAAACTGTATATTCATGTCACATAACCAGGTTTACACTGTGGATTTTGTGATTCTATGTCTGGGAAGATTCAAAGATGTTCCAAACATACCCGAATTCCCCGCCGGAAAAGGGCCAGAAGTTTTCAAAGGGCAAGTGATACACTCTATGGAATACGCAGCAATGGATGATAATGCGGCTGCAGAATTCGTGAAAGGGAAGAAGGTAGTTGTTGTGGGCTTTGGTAAAACCGGACTTGACATTGCAAGGGAGTGTTCGTCGATCAATGGTTAGTTACAGCCGGTCACGGTCACAGTTAGTATACATATTTTGGTGATCTTTAACTTTCTGATGTTAACTTTCAGGCCTGGAACAACCAACAAGTATAGTGTACAGGCGTGATCATTGGAAGCTACCGGATTGGGCTCCATGGGGAATCCCGTTGCCGCTTCTCTACCTGAATCGCTTCTCGCATCTTCTGGTTCATAAACCCGGTGAAGGTTTCCTGCTTAGTGTCCTTGCTACTTTGCTTTCACCTCTTGTAAGTCATACCTATAGCATTTGGTGACTATAAACCTGATATGGGTCGGGTTGAAAGTTAGTGGTTTGACAGGTTCGGGTTAGAGGCTTTATCGGGTTGATATTGATGACCTCAATCAGACATGGCTCGTATGTGCGGCTCACATCTACCTTAACCCGAACACAGTTAAAATATTGTAACTTGAATATGACCCGTGTATCCTGTTTATCTAAAAGGTCAAATGGGTTGGCACGCCAAATGGGTTGGCACACCGTACATAGATTGTAATTTGTAATCAAGTTGTAAAAGGGTTAAGTGGGTAAAAAAGGTTAACGGGTTGTAAACTTGTAATAAAGTTGTAATCAAGTTAAATGTAATAAGGTTGACGAGTTGAACATATGAACTATATATATTTTAAAATTTTATATTCCAAATAGAACTGGGTTGTTTAACTTTAGTATAACCCGAGCACGATGCATTTATTAAAAGGTTAGACAAGTTGACCCAAACATGACCTGTTTGTTAAACAGGACTAGATTAGACAACCCAAAACTTGATATTTTTGTCGTGTCAAGTCGTTTCGGGCATTGTCACACCATATAAACTCCATAACTCCTCACCATTCAAAATTTTAGTTGTCTTATGTTTTTATCACCGAGTGTAACAGCGTTGGGGGGTCTCAAAATTTGTTGAAAGCCACATAAAAAGGAAGGTTCCTCTCGCCAAGTTCAACATGGTGCCACAACATAGCTTGTCAAAAGATGCTCGATCATGTATGATTTCCTACATGCCAAATCCAAATGACTTCTTCGATGAGGTTGAGAAAGGAAACATCAACTTAAAGAAATCCCAAACATTTGGTTTTTACGACACTGGGATTCTGATGGAAGACGACAATACAACGATAGAAGCAGAAGTAGTTATATTTGCCACCGGATTTAAAGGTGTTAAAAAACTTGAAGACATATTTGAATCTTCGACATTCGGCCAATCCATTGCAAGCTCACCACGAGTCCCTCTTTACAGGTAATTCATGTGTTCATTTTTAATAAACAACGAATCAAATATAAGGAGGCCAATGAGCCAGGTATGGGATTAATATCGGTAATCTCAATCCAATACCCGAATATAAAAACGTATCTCATACCCATCAGATACATATTATTCATTGCAATGTTTTTAATATTTTTTTAAAAATCTTTTAATATATTAATATATTTGGTTATAACTACACTAATAAATGGTAATGTTAACAGGGAATGCATTCATCCACGGATACCGCAGCTAGCCATAATTGGATTTTCCGAGAGTTTTTCAAACCTTTACATCTCGGAAATGAGGTCAAAATGGTTAGTCGCGCTTCTTGAAGGTGCATTCAAGCTACCGAGCATAAATGAGATGCAAAAAGATATCATGAAATGGGATGAATATATGAAGCAATCAGCTGGGGAATACCATTGCCGATCGGCTATTGGTGCTTTGGAAATATGGTACAATGATCAATTGTGCAAGGACATGGGCATGGACCCTATGAGAAAAAACGGTCTCTTGGCTAACCTTTTTGAACCTTATGGGCCCATGGACTACACCAGAAAATGAGCCCAGTAGTCATCCAAGGCCCATGCTTTATCCATAGTTGTAACTTGTATGTGTTACACAAACTAGTATCATGTAATTGGGCTAAGACTTCACTTTTGGGCCCGAGGTGTTCTCCAAAACCCAATAAACATCACTTGTAGACTTGTAGTCGTGTACACTTATATACATTGTCATATTTATTTATTTTTTTAACCGCAATGAACGACGTGCCGATCACTGTGACACCGGGCGCTGTGGCCAAGGTCGGCTACTCGACCGCCGCCAGCCCCTTGGCTCTCTCAGATGCGCGGAAACCTGACCTCCACCCGCCTGAAGGCACGATAGTGGAATAATTGGTAAAACCTCGACTCCTAACCAAGACGAACCGATGCCACCCGTATTCTCTCTTCACCTGGATGCCGCAGAAAATAATGAAGAGAGTGGGAGTCAAACCTGGGTTACAAGGAACAACAAGTCTTTCCCTAACCACTACACCACTACCTCATTGGCATACATTGTCATATTTATATAATTATTTTGGGTGAAGATACATTAGGAAGTTTATTTGGCTAAGAAGGCTAGGAAGTGATCTTGACCATCCATTTAGTTAATCAAGGGCTAAGATTAAATGATGGAAATTGAAGGGAAGAAAAGAGACGCGTGAGTTTGTTTAGGGGCATTCTAGTCAATCCAAGGCAATAGTTTCTCTCTCATCCAATTCCCCCCCCCCCCATTTTTTAAACGTTAATAACTCTTTCATACGACATTATTTTTTTATAAAAATTGCACCAAAAAAACGAGCGTTTTTTTATCTTTAAAACGAGTATACTATTGCCATATTTTCGAAAACAAATTTTGAAAACCCAGTTGCGTAAAACGCAATGGAAAAAACCCAGTTGCGTAAAACGCAATGAAAAAAAACCCTAAAAATGACATTTTTCTAAAACGCAATGCACAAAAAACACAAAGAAATGTCTTATTTGTAAAACGCAATGGCCAGAAAACACAAAGAAATGTGTTATTTCTAAAACGCAATAACCTAAAAACTCAAAAGAAAGTGTAGTTTGTAAAACGCAATGGACTGAAAACACATAAAAATGTCTTATTTCTAAAACGCAATGGCCAGAAAACACTTAAAATGTCTGTTTTCTAAAACGCAATGGACTGAAAAACATATAAAAATGTGTTTTACCTAAAACGCAATGCACAAAAAACATAAAGAAATGTCTTATTTATAAAACGCAATGGCCAGAAAACACTTAAAAATGTCTCATTTCTAAAACGCAATGGCCTAAAAAAACAAAAGAAAGTGTTCTCTGTAAAACGCAATGGACTGAAAACACCTAAAAATGTGTTTTACCTAAAACGCAATGACTAAAAACACTTCAAAAATGTGTTTTTCTAAAACGCAATGACCAGAAAACGCATAAAAATGTATTAGTTTTAAAACGCAATGGCATAAAAACACCAAAGAAAGTGTTCTCTCTAAAACACATTGAACCAGGACAATAGTTGTCTATGAATTGTTTGAACCAGGAATGCAGTTCTAAAACGCAATGGCATAAAACTGTCTACGAATGCAGTTTTCCAGAGACAAATTTATAGAAAATTAATTTTTCTCATGCATTTTTATTAAAGCAATTTAATTTGTCTAGGAATGCAGCTCAACCCCAGTCAGGGGCTCTGCCACTTGGACCTTGCTACCAGGGGCTGCCGCCCCCGGACCCCCGCCAAGATCGTAAAACACAATAACTAAATAAAAACCCAGATCGTGAAAATTAAATTAAAGAATTTCTTACATGGATCGAAGCCGATTTCTTCATCGATTGACGAAATTTGAATGATAGAAACACTTATCAGCGGTTGAATCGAACGGATCGAGTGATTATCTTCAAAATCACGGAAAAAAAACGAGATTTTGAATGAAATTAAACTGGGTTTTCTTAAAAAAAAAGCTGAAAAACACGTTGATCGGGTGTTTGAATCATTGATTGATGACGAAAATCGCACTATAATGTAGTGATTATTGAGATAGTAAGTGAAGAAAAGGTTGGAGATGGTGGGTTTTGAAAATGGTGGGTTTTGAAGTAACCGGGGAGAAGAAGGAAGAAGAAAGAATGGGATTGACTAAAATACCCTTTCTCTTTATTTTAAAATTTGCCACATGTCATCATCCTATTGTTTCCTATCCTTCCTAGCCAAAATAAACTTCCTATTTGATCTTTTCCCTAATTATTTTAACACTTACTTTAAAATATACATATCACAATTTTTACCTTTTTTTAAGAAAGTATCAATGATCTAAATCCTTTATGTTAGTTCAAACATATTTATACTATTTTATTTAAATTTACTATATTTGTTGGTTAACATTTCTCATTAATATTGTATTTGAAGATGGTGGTCTTGTAGGTAGAGGTGCATAAATCGGGTTCAAACCTTATACCGGTTCGGGTACAAGTTGTAGGTGTTGGGTTAATTGTATACATTGTTTTGGAAACCAAAACAAATCAACGAATCTGACTGGTCACACTGAAACCGTCAATGTCGTAGATTCCGTTATAAGTTAATAGACGAGACATTACACAAGCCACTTCTAAGCAAACTAGACAAAATGGTGAAACCAACCAATGCTAGCCTCCTCCTCCTCTCGTTAGTTGGTTAGTTTTTAAGATCGCTTGAGCCGGTTGAACCGGTGAATCAACAAAGCTACTAGTTTGACTACTGGTCGGTCTAGTTTTTAAAACATTTATTATTTCTTTAGTTATTAAAAGTTGTAACTATGTATGAAGGCCGACATGTTACTGTCATATGTTTGAAGTGGTGTTAGCTAAATTTTCTGTTTTTGTGCGGAAGTTGTGTCCAATACGGAGACTAGTAGTACTAATCCCGTGAAGAGTCTTGAAAAGGTAAATTGTAAAAATATAAAAATAAAGTCCAAAGGAATCTGTAACGTCTACTTTTCTTGCTTTTGGTGCCAAAAGTTGTATTTATCACAAGTTTGGTGCGCCAAACCACAACAAAAACTTCAAATGCGTTTTCGATTAGACTTCTCCTCTTGGCCCCATATGGAAAGTTTTCTTCTTTTTTGATTTTTTGCCAAAATAATCATTTAAATAACCCATAATTGAATAGGGTGTTTGTGCGTCTTAAAATCGATCAAATCATAGGAATATGTATTATGATTTTAGTTCACAAAAAAAAAAAAAAAAGATTACTAGTAATAATAATAACAATAATAACTCGTTAAACCGGACCGCTTTGACTAGTTCGGCTGACCTAACCTAGTATGTTTAGTTTGTAGCTGTCTACAACCATAGTTAGCGGTTCGCCTCAAGGCCGACCTCATCTTTACTTTGAGGGGGTGGGGCGTGTACATCTAGCCCAATACTATAAGAATTTGAAGCAAAAGACATTAGGCTTCTAAATCTTGAACATGCCTAATCCATCCAAAATTATATTCGTTCATGCTTTAAGAGAAAACCATAATCTAACTTCTCAGCATCAACCCTTTAAAGGTATCAACGTGTTTTCGACATGACCCGTTTTCGTTCCTCATAATAAAAAATTTCAGGGTTTATCGGCTCAATTTTTTTGTCAAATTGATAGAACCGGACCTTGAACACCGTCTAGTTGCACTTGAGAATGAAACTCGTGTCTTAAATTATAGTTAAACCCTAGGACCATGGAAAGGATTATTAATCTCTTATATCACAACAATAGAAGGCTCTTCTTCAAAATTGTTGACACAAAACCAATGATTGTTTGTAGATATAAGCAAGGGTGTGATAAGACCATGTGTAGTGGTAAAACAAAATAATGCCCCCACCATGGGGTATTATTCGACACGTGTCATCCCAGTCAGCATGGGGCATTATTGCAAAAGTGGTGTATTGGGGCATTATTCCAATAACGCCCATGCAATCGTGTGTGTGTGTAAATTTTAGAATTAAAAAAAAAAAAAACTACTAGTCATTATGTGATTGGTCAGTCAAACTACTAGTCTCAAGCCCAATGCACCTTCAGCATTTTAATTAAAACGCCTAACCCCATTTTTTTTCAAAAAAAAGCCTTATAACGCCTAGTGTAGTGGGGGGTGGGGCGTTTTTTTCCAATTTTTTTTAAAAATACCGCCCCACTACGGATGATCTAATGAACCCCTACCAACTTATATAATCAATCCTACTAGAAGAGGTTTGGCTCTAAACTCTAAGAAGAGTGAGCTCTTTGTTAATTGGAGAAAGAGACTTTTGATAAAATAAAATGTTTCAATCACTAGTTTTGACCTTTTCTTTGGTGGGTAGCTAAAGCAGTTATTTTAACAGTTTATGATTTAGCTGCTTCATTGATCCGTCAATGTAGTTTGAACGTCGTTTACCATAAATTAGTATTATAACTTCATTTTATTTAAAATTTCTTATTGAATGGATAGTTATATTATTATTATTATTATTAATATAAACTACTTTTGATACAAAGATTCAATAAAAAAATCAATTTCAAGTAAAGAAATATGAAAATTTATAAATATATTGTTTTAAATTTGATACACATGACAAACTTTTAGCCGTCTCTTCTTCTCACCATATATGATTATCTTCTATATTGTACGATTCTCTATCAAAATCGGTTGTTTGCGTAGTAGTTAGTATTACCTGAAAACAAATTTGTGAATATTTTCTAACCTTGTAGATCTTTTTTCACATTTTACATGCATTACACGGTATTAAAAATAATAAGTAAATGTATCCAATAAAATCTCACTCATAGCAGAATTATTGGTAGGCTTTTAAGAGACAGTGATTGGGGAAAACCATATCATACCTTATACCTATATCATTGGACACTGGGAATAGAGAGGCTGCTCCTGCTCGGATCCCTCAACTTAAAAAAGAAATCTTTCTTCACGTGTACAATAAGTATAATAGTATAGTAAAAACGTTAAATACAGCTAAAAGAACATATGAAACAACTAATAATGAATGTTGTAAACTACTGCTAATATACCTTGATGAATAAACTATAGTAACTCCGTATAAAAGAGGCAATAGACAGGAAATATAAGCATTAACCCATATGCATGTACCTATTAGGGTTGTTCACATAGTTTGTAACTTAAATACCCCCCACATAGTTTGTAACTTGAAGCTCATTGGAAACTGGTTTGATTGTAAACTAGCCAAGTCAAGCTCTAGCCCTCGCTCTCGCTTCGCTCGGGTTCGCTCGTTATCCTGCTCATTTGGCTCATATTATTTTATTTTTAATATATTGTATATATAGCTTTTTTTTTTAAGTTGACTCTAATCAATCATGCCAAATCCGCTTGTCCCATGTTAGTTTGACCGTGCCTCTACCCTCCAATCCTGCATAGCGAGGGTTTCCACGGTTCTTACGGGAGTTGTTTACTCTTCACATGCATAAACCATCTCAATCATCTCTCACCTATCTAATCTGAAATGCATGCCACCCCAACTTCTATAAAAAACTTCAATTCATTATTCGGTCGATACTTCTGCGTCCACACATCCACTAATTCTCACACAAATGATTATGTATAACAATTTACATGCGTTACACAATATTACAAGCATTAACTATACACATGCGCTCTCATGGATATATCTACGTCTTTTATGTGCCTTTTGTCAACACTACATTCCTAAGGTAAAACGTCTAATAAACTTTTTTATAATAAAAATGAAGTGAAATATAAATTGAATCCGACCAAATAGAAATCTTAGTCTAAGGACTAACAACCAAAAAAAGTATTGTATTATATTGAAATTGATAATTGGAATTTGAGTTAAAAAAATATGATAAATATAAATATATATATATATATATATATATAGGACAAAGATCCGTTAGGAACCACCTCTTATTGCGAGAACCGCGAGAACCAATGTGAACGCAACCAAAAATGCTTAAAAATAGCTAAAAATCACACAAAATTTTTTTTTTAAATATTTTTTATAACAAAATCGCTACTTTTCGTAGAAAAAAAAATATATATTTTTTTTTGGCTTCTAAAAGTAGCGATTTTAACATAAAAAATATTAAAAAAATCAAAAAAAAAATTTAGATTTTTTTTTAGATTTTTTTAGAATTTTTTTAGATTTTTTTAGGTTTTTTGGGGGTTTAGTTTTTAGCCTTTTAGCTGGGGGGGGGGGGGGGGGGTTAGGTTTTTTTTAGGTTTTTTGGGGGGTTTTAGTTTTTAGCATTTAGCTTGAGGGGGGGGGGGGGTTAGGTTTTTTTAGCTATTTTAGGTTGTGTTCACATTGGTTCTCGCGGTTCTCGCAATAAAGGTGGTTCTCGCATGAACCTTACCCTATATATATATATATATATATATATATATATGTATATACTTTTACACATGTTAAAAATATGAAATCTATACTACTAAGGTTGATGATTGGAATTTGGAAATGATGTTTACCAATATATAACCTTTTTTTTGAACAGAAACTTTCATTAAACCGAAAAAACCACTCGAAACCGAGCGGCCAACCCCAAAAACACCACAACTAAACGATTACATAATTACACCAATCCGACCAAGAACTACCACTATCCTTCAATCTATTTCTATACAAAACAAAACCGAACGATCTAATGTCGCAGAAAACGTCATAGACTTTGAAGGGCTTTCCGGAAAAAAACCAAATTGTTCCTTGCTTTCCAAATCTCCCAGCAAGCGATAATGACAATACCATGGAACACTTCCTTCCTACGACCGTCTAAGCCAACCCATTTGTGAATTTCCAAGATGTCCCGGAATGAGAAGGCAAACAAGTTTGGCACCTTGCACCAAGCCTGAATCTTCTGCCAGATAACCGAAGAAACCCTGCACGAAGAAAAAAGATGGTCAACTGATTCAACACCCATATTACAAAGAGGGCAACTAACGTCATTGATATGAATACCTCTCTTTTGCAAAGCCTCCCTTGTAGGAATCCTATCTTGCTCAGCACGCCATGCGAAATAATTACACTTCTTCGGGATCCACTTGCTCCAATCCCACACGAACCGAGAACTATAATCAGCATTCAAGTCAAACTGCCTCTTTACCGCTCCAACCGAGAACTCGTTAGACCCAGCGCCGATCCACTCCCATTTATCATAGCACTCCGAAAGGTTAACCGAATGCAACAAAAAACATAACCGGCTCCACTCCGCAAGCTCCACACCTGAGCTAGGCATGGACTTCCACTCCCACCGACCCGTCGGATTAGACACAGGGCGCACCAACCGATCCTTAACCTTACAGAGTTTATGGACTTCTAACCGGAACAAGCTCGGAAACTCATCTTTCAAAGGGTTCGGAAGCAGCCAAGGATCTATCCAGAACATAATCTCCCTACCGTTACCTAACTCACCACGCATCAAGCTCCCAAGAGAAACGTTATCCCCAACTTGATACGAACAAACCTTAACAATATTACTCCACACCCCTTTTAGAGACGAATTGATGGGCAGAAATTCCCAACATAGTCTATGTCGATGAATCGCATTAATCACATTAACCCACAGACTGTTGCCTTCGTTTTTTAACCTCCACCCCCATTTAGCTAGCAGGGAAATATTAATTTTCCGAAGACTGCATAGCCCAAGACCTCCGGCCCAAACCGGCGAAGCAACCCGGTCCCAGGCAACCCAGTGCATCTTCGCCCCTTCACTAGAACCTCCCCACAAAAACCTCCTAATAAGCTTCTCATAGGCGCCTTATACAGCGAAAAAAAGTAGTTCGGAAGACTTTCCAACACCGCCTTAATAAGGGTAACTCTCCCCCCAAAAGAAAGCAGAGAAGCTTTCCAGAGAGATAACCTAGATTCAAAAACATCGAACACCGGCTTCCAGTTACAGATTCTGTTCATATTGGCTCCCACAGTAATACCTAAATACTTGAAAGGGAAGTCACCAGCCAAGCAACCAATCGAATTCGCCATCAATTCCAATTCAGTCCGATCCACCCCAATACCGAATAAATTAGACTTTTTAACATTCATCTTCAAGCCCGAGCATAGGTGGAAACATCTCAAGATCCGAATAACATTATGAATGTTATCAACCGACCACTCACCCATAATAATTGCGTCATCCGTTAGGAAGGCATATGCCCTTAAAAACCCCTAGCCCAGAAGCTTTCTCCACCAAGAAGGAGAGAGCCTCCATGACAACCAAAAACAGAAACGGAGACAACGGGTCTCCTTGCCTCATCCCTTTGGAGCAAGGGAAGTCGAACGTCGGAGAACCATTAACCAGAACCGAAGCTCTCGCCGATGATAAAATACCACGGACCCAAGAGCACCACTTGTTCGGAAACCCCATCTGACCCAAAACACCAATCACAAAGTTCCAATTCACATTGTCATAAGCTTTCTCGAAATCAATTTTTAACACAAAAGCCTTACGCTTACAACTTTTCAGCCAAGAATGAATCTCGTTCACCACGAGAGGCCCATCTAAGATGAACTTATCTTTCAAGAAGGCAGACTGAGACTCCGAGATAACTCTACCAAGGACAATTTTCATACGATTAGCCAAAATTTTAGAGATAACCTTATTAACAACCCCAACCAAGCTGATAGGCCTATAATCTCCCAAACCGCTAGGATCCAACTTTTTGGGAATAAGAGCTATAAAGGAAGCCGCACAACCCCGATTAATTATGCCCGAGTGAAAAAACTCCTCCATAATATTCACAAAATCCGACTCGAAGAATCTCCAGAAATGCTTGAGGAATCTAAAGTTAGAACCGTCAGGACCAGGAGCCTTATCGGCACCGCACTCAAAAACCGCTTTTTTAGTTTCTTCCCGACTAAAATCCTTAACCAAGCCAGCACCGTCATCGGTCAAAAGTACAAAACAAAAGGTTTCAAACTTTGAAGCAAACCCACATGGATTAAAGCAGCAAGAAACCCAACAAACCTAAAAACAACTAAAAATTTACAACATGATGCTCATTATCAAAACCAAATATCCAAAATAAGATATTGATGAAATAGTGGTTAACCAAGAGAGGTTAATTCACTGGTCTCGTCAAGTAGGGTTAATCCCTTCTTTCCGAGGATCGGTGGCTGGACCGTCAACTGGGCTGTCTCCTGCACAAGGAAAACACACCGTGACTCGTAACAAGGAGGAAGGGGTGGGGGATGCTCCTTGTTACCACTCTCCGGCGTGAGAATCAGTAATTTGCTTGTGAAGCAAAGTGTGTGATAGTAGTAGTTGTGTGATAAGAAATAATAATTTTGGCAAGAGTTGTTACATCTAACCACTTCACTATTGCACCACTTGACACGAGTTAGGGGCTGTTTGGTAGCCTCTTAATGACCATTCAGATACTACCTCTTAATGGTTTAAAACCTCTGAATGAATAAGAGGTAACCTCAAGTCTGAATGGTTAAGAGGTAACCTCTGAATGGTAAATCATCACATGTCACATTCTTCTACCTTCTCATTGGTAAAATTCTTAATGGTTCCATTAAAAGGTAGTCTCTTAGTGACCATTCAGAGGCTACCAAACAACCCCTTAGTCATTGACCTAAAAAGTACTACCCACTTTTACACATTGTTACCTTAAGTCTTTAAGCCACTTCACTATTGCTAACACTTGACACATTACAGTTTGTAAATGTTGACACGAGTTTTTCAACACTTTGTAAGAGGAGACGGGGAGCCCCGTTATGAAGGGCTGGCCACGCGTTCTTCTCCGTGATACACCACCGCCACTGCAACTTATAACGCGTTGACATGGCTACGAGTTGCCATGATCACGCGTGAAGATGTTTGTGGTGCTGCACATGTTCGATGATGGAGATGAGTGTGTGGTGAGTGATGGACATTTCCACTAAAATCCATCACTGGTGATGGAGTAAAGCTAGATGACGTGGCGGAACTTGATTGGATGTTGTGACTTGTGAGTGATGAAACTCCATCACTAGTGAAGCGCCCCTACCCTAAATGTTGGCACAGTATATGTGTAGCTGAATTACTGAATTGTGCTAACTACCAACAGGTGGAGTTACTATCACCATAATGAAATTTGGACGTACTCATCACCCAAATGAAATTTAATCTCTCTTTCAACCCAAAGAAGCAAAAAAAAAAAAAAAAAAATATTACATCACCGGAAAGGCGGAAACAATGGATAAGAAGCAAGTGGCCATCGTCGGAGCCGGAGTCAGTGGTCTCCTCGCTTGTAAATACTGTCTCTCCAAAGGTTTCAAACCCATCGTATTCGATACCGAACCCGACATTGGTGGTGTATGGACTAAAACCATCAAAACCACTAGGCTGCAGACGCCAAAAGCTTTGTACCAGTTTTCTGACTTCCCATGGCCGACGTCGGTAACCGATGACTTCCCGACCCATCAACAGATTCTGGATTACATCCGTGCCTATGCCACTCGGTTTGATCTCATTCCCCACATCCGGTTTCGTTCTCGAGTTAAGGGGATCAGCAATGATGGACCGTTGTCGGAGACATGGTCGCTGTGGAATGGCACCGGTGAACCTTTTACAGAGTGCAAGTGGAATGTCACTGTTGAAAACACTCAAACTGCAACCACCCAAGTATGTAACTGAAGTGCTATTTCTTTTGGGTTTTCCGGTTATTCGGTTTTTTTTATGATATTGCATCTGATAATCGATCCATATCACAATCAGGTTCGTCGGGTTCAGGTTGTTTGGTTATCGGGTTTGTCGTGTTGGGTTGCATAAATTTTTGTATATCATTTTTTAAAGATTTATTAACAATTTGTTTATCAGTTTTAAAATTTATGGTTTAATAGTTTGTTTGTTTGCATATATTATAATAAAATTATAGTTACAAGTTACAACAGAATCTATGCAGCTGATGGGCACAATAAGAGTCCCAAAATGCTGATTATGCCTAAAAATGCCTTTCGCAACCTTAAGGGCCTGTTTGGTTGACAGGAATTCATAAGATTTCAAGGGAATTGGAATTTGAATTCCATTCCTTTGTGTGTATGGTTGGACAAATTAGTTGAAGGGAATTGGATTTCAATTCCAACAAAATCCCTCATATAATGGAATTCAGATTCCTTCTCAATTTCAAATGAAAGTTTAAAAAACCAAGGGAATGTTTCCAAAGTTACGGAAATAACCCCTTACCCTTTCATTTTTCTCTAAAAGCCAAAAAATAATACAAAAATAAAAAAATTCTAAAAAATTCAAAAAAATAAAAAAATTCAAAAAAAATAAAAAAAATCCAAAAAATTCCAAAAAAATAATAAAAATTCTAAAAAATAAAAAAAATCTAAAAAATAATAAAAAATCCAAAAAATTCTAAAAAGTAAAAAAAAATTATAAAAAATCCTAAAAAATCCAAAAAATTCTAAAAAATCCAAAAAATAATAAAAATTCTAAAAAATAAAAAAAAATCTAAAAAATAATAAAAAATCCAAAAAATTCTAAAAAGTAAAAAAAAATTATAAAAAATCTAAAAAAATTATAAAAATTCAAAAAAATAATAAAAAATCCATAAAATCCTAAAAAACCCAAAAAATAAAAAAAAATCCAAAAAATTCTAAAAAATAAAAAAAAACTCTAAAAAATCAAAAAAAGATAAAAAAAACCCAAAAAATATAAAAAAAAATCCAAAAAATTATAAAAAATAAAAAAAAATCAAAAAATAATAAAAATATAAAAAAATCTTAAAAATCCAAAAAAATAATAAAAAATCCATAAAATTCTAAAAAAATAAAAAAAACTCTAAAAAATCTAAAAAATTCTAAAAATCTAAAAAAAAATCAAAATCCAAAAAACTCTAAAAAATCAACAAAATAATAAAAAATCTAAAAAAATATAAAAAATCCAAAAAATTCTAAAAAATCAAAAAAATAATAAAAAAACAAAAAAAAATCTAAAAAATCCAAAAAATAAAAAAATCCAAAAAAATTTTAAAAAACAAAAAAAATAAAAAAATAAAAAAACTCTAAAAAATCAAAAAAATTATAAAAAATCCAAAAAATTCTAAAAAAATCAAAAATAAAAAAAAATAATTTTTTGGATTTTTTTTATTTTTAAGAATTTTTCGATTTTTTTATTATTTTTTAAATTTTTTTTGATTTTTTTATTATTTTTTAGATTTTTTTTGAATTTTAGGATTTTATGGATTTTTTATTAGTTTTTTGAATTTTTATAATTTATTGGACTTTTTACAAATTTTTTGAATTTTTTATAATTTTTTTTGTTATGAAACCAGATATACCATTTCCCCTAACTGCCTTGGCAGTTGACATCTTATAACTGCTTTGGCAGTTAACACATGTATGTATAATATATTCTTTTGTATTGTTATCGAATGAGTTGTTCTTCCAGAAAGATTTAATACAAACACTTGCAGTCTCGTACAATTTTCACATTAGTTTCTTAACACGTTATCAGCACGATGCTCTAACCAACTGAGCTAATAGGCCCACAAATATCCCCTTGGATTCTTTCTAAAAATGATGGGGTTTCATGTATCAATTTAGTTTGTGAGGGTCGAGTTATAAGTTTGCCCAGAGAGCATGCTGCACATGATAAGTCTTGTGGTAGCAAAACTTTTAAGTTTTTAAGAGGGTGCCCGGTTGCACTTTTGATTATTCGCCTCATCATTATGCTACCAGGGTGACCTAGACGGTCATGCCATATATTGAATGTGTCTTTATCTAACAGCTTTTGGTTACTCACCATGTATGATTCGATAGGATTGATATTAGTACAATATAATCCAGAGGATAAGGCTTCTAATTGTTCGACAATTGTTTCTTGGCCATTTTTGTTTGAAGTAATGCGGGATGGATAATGCGGGAGAGTTCACATCTCAAGCTTTTAATGACTATTGTATGTCAATTGGGATCAATGTTGAACATTCAGTACCTCATGTTCACACACAAAATGGTTTAGCTGAATCTTTGATTAAACGATTGCAAATAATCGCTAGACCACTTTTAATGAGATGTAAACTACCATCTTCTGCATGGGGACATGCTATTTTGCATGCTGCTGCACTGATTAGATTGAGACCAACTGCTGATCACGAATACTCCCCATTGCAACTGGTCTCCGGACGAGAACCAAGTTTGTCCCACCTTAGAATTTTTGGTTGTGCGGTATATGTACCAATACCGCCACCACAACGTACTTCAATGGGACCCCAAAGAAGACTGGGTATCTATATTGGTTTAAACTCCCCGTCCATTATTAAATACTTAGAACCAATGACGGGAGACATGTTTACAGCACGGTATGCTGACTGTCATTTTGATGAAACAATGTTCCCAGTCTTAGGGGGAGATAAGGACAAAGAAAGACTGGTAACACAAGAAATAACGTGGAATGCATCATCGCTATCAAATTTCGACCCCCGAAGTGGTCAATGTGAATATGAAGTCCAAAAGATTATACATTTGCAAAGAATAGCGAATGAATTACCAGATGCATTCACAGACACGAATAGAGTGACAAAGTCACATGTACCAGCATCAAATGCACCTGCTCGAATTGAAGTAATCCCAGAAGAGATTACCATACAACGAAAGCGTGGGAGACCAATCGGTTCCAAAGACAAAAACCCACGGAAACGAAAAGAGCAAAGTAACGCAGTTGGTGAAAACTCACAAAAGATTTTGAATGAAACCCCGGTAGAGGTAAATGTCCCAGAAGAGACAACTATGATTCCAGAGGAAAATGAAGTTTCAGAAGAAACACCGGTACCGAACGAAAATGAGATCTCTATTAATTATGTACAAGATAGTACAATGTGGAACCGGAATAAAACACGTGTTGATGATATATTCGCATATGCTATAGCAACGGATGTAATCAATGAAAATGATTACGTACCAAAAACTTTGGAAGAGTGCATGCACAGAAATGACTGGCCAAGATGGCAAGAAGCCATGAACGCCGAATTGAATTCGCTCGAAAAGCGACATGTTTTCGGACCTATAGTCCGAACACCCATAGACGTCAAACCAGTAGGTTTTAAATGGGTGTTTGCAATAAAGAGAAATGAAAAGAATGAGATTGTACGATATAAGGCTCGACTTGTAGCACAAGGGTTTTCCCAAATCCCAAGAGTTGATTATGAGGAAACGTATTCCCCTGTAGTGGATGCGATAACCCTTAGGTTCCTAATCGGCCTCACAATCTCTGAAGGACTTCATATGAGACTAATGGATGTCGTCACCGCATACTTATACGGGACACTTGAAAATGACATCTACATGAAAATCCCTAAAGGATTAAAATTGCCTGAAGCATTAAAATCAACACCTCGAGATATGTGTTCTATAAAGCTCCAGAGATCTTTATATGGTCTCAAACAATATGGTCGTATGTGGTACAATCGACTTAGTGAATATCTCGAAAAAGAAGGATACAAGTCTGATGTAATCAGTCCATGTGTCTTTATTAAAAGATCACTCTCAAATTTCACTATAATAGCAGTCTATGTTGATGATATCAACATCATCGGATCTCCTGAAGAGATAGAGAAAGCTGCTCAGTTGTTAAAGAAGGAATTTGAAATGAAAGATCTTGGTATGACAAAATTATGCATCGGACTACAATTTGAGTATCTGTGCAATGGCACATTTGTCCAATCAAACTACATCCAGAAGATGTTAGTACGTTTCAATATGGATAAAGCACATCCGTTTAGCGTACATATGGTTGTCCGACCGCTAGATCCACACAAGGATCCTTATCGCCCTCAAGAAAAAGGCGAAGAAGTACTTGGTCCAGAAGTACCGTACTTAAGCGCGATCGGTGCCCTTATGTACCTCGCAAATAACACAAGACCCGACATTGCATTTGCAGTTCATGTACTAGCGAGATACAGTTCAAATCCAACACGTAGACACTGGAATGGTGTAAAACATATATTCCGGTACATTTGTGGGACACAAGACGTAGGACTTTTCTATCAGAAAGATCAAAAGTCCCAACTGGTTGGGTATGCTGATGCCGGATATCTATCAGATCCTCACAAAGCAAAATCTCAGACAGGTTATGTATTCACATACGGTGGCACAGCAATTTCTTGGAAGTCGACTAAGCAAACACTTACAGCAACATCATCAAATCATGCCGAATTGATAGCATTGTATGATGCTGGTCGAGAATGCGTGTGGTTGAGATCAATGATCAATCATATACAAGAAGCATGCGGATTAGAACAAATCAAGAAAGACCCGACGATTATTTATGAAGACAACGCTGCTTGCATAGCTCAAATAAGAGAAGGCTACATTAAAGGCGATAGAACAAAGCACATCTCACCAAAGTTCTTCTCAACGTATGACTTACAAAAGGAAGGGGAAATCGATGTTCGTCAGATCAAGTCAAGTGAAAATCTAGCAGACCTGTTCACAAAATCGTTACCTAGAAGCAGTTTCGAGCAGTTATCACATGAGATCGGGCTTCGCAGATTAAAAGACGTTAGTTGAATTGAGGGGGAGCATTATACACGCTGTACTCTTTTCCTTGGCTAGGTTTTGTCCCATTGGGTTTTCTTAGCAAGGTTTTTAACGAGGCAGCATAACTGGTCCTGCAGTATCAGTTTATCATATTGGTCCTGAAGTATCGATTTAACATCATCCTGAAGAATGTTGTTAATAGTGTATAATGAACGGTATGTATATCTGAGGGGGAGTGTTATGAAACCAGATATACCATTTCCCCTAACTGCCTTGGCAGTTGACATCTTATAACTGCTTTGGCAGTTAACACATGTATGTATAATATATTCTTTTGTATTGTTATCGAATGAGTTGTTCTTCCAGAAAGATTTAATACAAACACTTGCAGTCTCGTACAATTTTCACATTAGTTTCTTAACATTTTTGACTTTTTAGAATTTTTTGGATTTTTTATTATTTTTTGGATTTTTTATAATTTTTATTATTTTTTAGATTTTTTTTGAATTTTTAGGAGGTTTTTTATTATTTTTTAGGATTTTTTTGATTTTTTAGAATTTTTTTGAATTTTTAGGATTTTTTATTTTTTATTTTTTAGAATTTTTTGGATTTTTTATTATTTTTTAGATTTTTTTATTTTTTTAGAATTTTTTTGGATTTTTATTTTTTTATATTTTTTTTGAAATTTTAGGAGTTTTTGGATTTTTTTATTATTTTTTATATTTTAGAATTTTTTGGATTTTTTATTATTTTTTAGATTTTTTTTGAATTTTTAGGATTTTTTAGAATTTTTTTGTATTTTTATCTAGAATAGTTGTTTTTAAAACTTTTTCCAATTGTTTATAAGTAGGGGTAATTTTGTCTTTTTAGGTGTTTTTAAATTCTAATTCCATTAATACATTTATTAACCAAACACATCTATGGATTTCAAAGAATCCATCAAATTACAATTCAAATTCCAATTCCCATAGGGATTCCAATTCCTATACATTCCGCGAACCAAACGCCCCCTAAGTTAATATAATTCAACACAGGAATATGCCCCTCATGTTCTTGTATTATGAATTTACATCGAGATAATTGGTAAACGGGCAACAAGTTGCGCCGCTACCCCTTTTTGAATTGCAGAACTAAGCCTATGTATACTAGAAATTTTGATAACAGGCCAAAAGTTAAACCAAAGTAGTTTAGGTTAATTGGGACAATCTGTTTGGGTTATTCGGGTGGGTGGGTTGATCAGGTACGGGTAATTGGGTAAATTGATGGGTTTGTGGTATCAAGATATGTAGCAAAGGTGTTCTCCCCCGAGGGTTCTATTCCCAAGTGGATACTAATGTAAATCTAATAGTAGGTTTAGTGGATGGGTGAGTTAGCCATTAGCCCATTTTAAAAAGAAAAGAAAAACAAACAAAAATAACAAAGCAGAGTCATCTATCTTATTT
Source organism: Helianthus tuberosus (assembly GCA_030545235.1). Lineage (NCBI taxonomy): Eukaryota > Viridiplantae > Streptophyta > Magnoliopsida > Asterales > Asteraceae > Helianthus > Helianthus tuberosus. The sequence continues at coordinate 20,069,202 of CM060436.1, read as the reverse complement.
AACGAAAAACTGTATATTCATGTCACATAACCAGGTTTACACTGTGGATTTTGTGATCCTATGTCTGGGAAGATTCAAAGATGTTCCAAACATACCCGAATTCCCCGCCGGAAAAGGGCCAGAAGTTTTCAAAGGGCAAGTGATACACTCTATGGAATACGCAGCAATGGATGACAATGCGGCTGCAGAATTCGTGAAAGGGAAGAAGGTAGTTGTTGTGGGCTTTGGTAAAACCGGACTCGACATCGCAAGGGAGTGTTCGTCGATTAATGGTTAGTTGCAGCCGGTCACGGTCACAGTTAATATACATTTTTTGGTGATATTTAACTTTGGGATGTTAACTTTCAGGCCTGGAACAACCAACAAGTATAGTGTACAGGCGTGATCATTGGAAGCTACCAGATTGGGCTCCATGGGGAATCCCGTTGCCGCTTCTATACCTGAATCGCTTCTCGCATCTTCTGGTTCATAAACCCGGTGAAGGTTTCCTGCTTAGTGTCCTTGCTACTTTGCTTTCACCTCTTGTAAGTCATACCTATAGCATTTGGTGACTATAAACCTGATATGGGTCGGGTTGAAAGTTAGTGGTTTGACAGGTTCGGGTTAGAGGCTTTATCGGGTTGATATTGATGACCTCAATCAGACAAGGCTCCTATGTGCGGCTCACATCTACCTTAACCCGAACACACTTAAAATTATGAAACTTGAATATGACCCATGTATCCTGTTTATCTAAAAGGTCAAATGGGTTGGCACGCCAAATGGGTTGGCACACTGTACATAGATTGTAATTTGTAATCAAGTTGTAAAAGGGTTAAGTGGGTAAAAAAGGTTAACGGGTTGTAAACTTGTAATAAAGTTGTAATCAAGTTAAATGTAATAAGGTTGACGAGTTGAACATATGAACTATATATATTTTAAAATTTTATATTCCAAATAGAACTGGGTTGTTTAACTTTAGTATAACCCGAGCACGATGCATTTATTAAAAGGTTAGACAAGTTGACCCAAACATGACCTGTTTGTTAAACAGGACTAGATTAGACAATCCAAAACTTGATATTTTTGTCGTGTCAAGTCATTTCGGGCATTGTCACCCCATATAAACTCCATAACTCCTCACCATTCAAAATTTTAGTTGTCTTATGTTTTTATCACCAACTGTAACAGCGTTGGGGGGTCTCAAAATTTGTTGAAAGCCACATAAAAAGGAAGGTTCCTCTCGCCAAGTTCAACATGGTGCCACAACATAGCTTGTCAAAAGATGCTCGATCATGTATGATTTCCTACATGCCAAATCCAAATGACTTCTTCGATGAGGTTGAGAAAGGAAACATCAACTTAAAGAAATCCCAAACATTTGGTTTTTACGACACTGGGATTCTGATGGAAGACGACAATACAATGATAGAAGCAGAAGTAGTTATATTTGCCACCGGATTTAAAGGTGTTAAAAAACTTGAAGACATATTTGAATCTTCGACATTCGGCCAATCCATTGCAAGCTCACCACGAGTCCCTCTTTACAGGTTATTCATGTGTTCATTTTTAATAAACAACGAATCAAATATAAGGAGGCCAATGAGCCAGGTATGGGATGAATATCGGTAATCTCAATCCCATACCCGAATATAAAAATGTATCTCATACCCATCAGATACATGTTATTCATTGCAATGTTTTTAATATTTTTTTAAAAATCTTTTAATATTATATTTGGTTTTAGTACAGGTGAACGGATTTCGGTAATTGGTTTATCAACCAATACCATCGTCTTCCAAACCCGTGGATTTTTTTTAAACTAATCTCATACCCGAATACCTGTCTCAAATGTTTTGGGTTTAAGGTTTTCCAGTCGGGTTTGGGATTTTTCAAATCCCTAGTCTAACATTAGAGGTTATAACTAAACTAATAAATAGTAATGTTAACAGGGAATGCATTCATCCACGGATACCGCAGCTAGCCATAATCGGATTTTCCGAGAGTTTTTCAAACCTTTACATCTCGGAAATGAGGTCAAAATGGTTAGTCGCGCTTCTTGAAGGTGCGTTCAAGCTACCGAGCGTAAATGAGATGCAAAAAGATATCATGAAATGGGATGAATATATGAAGCAATCAGCTGGGGAATACCATTGCCGATCGGCTATTGGTGCTTTGGAATGATCAATTGTGCAAGGACATGGGCATGGACCCTATGAGAAAAAACGGTCTCTTGGCTAACCTTTTTGAACCTTATGGGCCCATGGACTACACCAGAAAATGAGCCCAGTAGTCATCCAAGGCCCATGCTTTATCCATTATCTAGTTGTAACTTGTATGTTTACACAAACTAGTAGTTGTAACTTCACTTTTGGGCCCGAGGTGTTCACCAAAACCCAATAAACACTTGTAGACTTGTAGTCGTGTACACTTATATACATTGTCATATTTACTTTTTTCTTTTGAACGGAAATGAACGACGTGCCAACCACCGTGACATCGGGCGATGTGGCTAAGGCCGACTACTCGATCACCGCCAGCCCCTTGGCTCTCCTAGATGCGCGGAAACCCGATCTCCACCCGCCCGAAGGCACGACAGTGGAATAATCGGTACAACCTCGCCTCATATCCAAGACGAACCGGCGCCACCCGTATTCTCCCTTCACCTGGATGTCACAGAAAATAATGGAGAGAGTAGGAGTCGAACCTGGGTCACAATGAACACCAAGTCTTTCACCAACCACCACACGACTACCTCATTGGCATACATTGTCATATTTGTATAATTATACTTACTTTAAAATGTACATATCACAACTTTTACCTTTTTAAGAAAGTATTAATGATCCTTTATGTTCAAACATTTTATACTATTTTATTTAAATTTGCTATATTTGTTGGTTAACATTTCTCATTAATATTGTATTTGAAGACGGTGGTCTTGTAGGTAGAGGTGCATAATCGGGTTCAAACCTTATACTGGTCCGGGTACAAGTTGTAGGTGTTGGGTTAATTGTATACATTGTTTTGGAAACCAAACCAAAACAAATCAACGAATCTGACAGTAATGTCGTAGATTCCGTTATAAGTTAATAGACGAGACATAATTACACAAGCCACTTCTAAGCAAACTAGACAAAATGGTGAAACCGACCAATGCTAGCCTCCTCCTCTCGTTAGTTGGTTAGTTTTTAAGATCGCCCGAGCCGGTTAAACCGGTGAATCACCAAAGCTACTAGTTTGACTACTGGTCGGTCTAGTTTTTAAAACATTTATTTCTTTAGTTATTAAAAGTTGTAACTATGTATGAAGGCCGACATGTTACTGTCAGGCTATGGGGTGTGGATGGAGCCCCATGGGGCTTTATAGGTGCCACATAGGATCCACGTGTGCGATGGAGCCCCTCTTTAACATGGATTAACATGGAGGGTGTGGTGAGGGGCGCTATAGGGGCGCTATAGAGAAAAAAAAAACAAATTTGATTGGTGCAAACAAGTGGGCCCCAGCTGATGTCTCGCCATCATGTTGGCGGAAGCTTGATGGCGCCCCGGCTATGGCGCCGGCGGTGTGGGTGAAAGTGGAGGGGGGCGCTATGGTGGTCGATGTGGCGGAAGAGTGGCGCCCCACACCCTCCAGCCTCATATGCTTGAAGTGATGTCTGGTAAATTTTCTGTTTTTGTGCGGAAGTTGTCCAATACGGAGACTAGTAGTACTAATCCCGTGAAGAGTCTTGAAAAGGTAAATTGTAAAAATATAAAAATAAAGTCCAAAGGAATCTGTAACGTCTACTTTTCTTGCTTTTGGTGCCAAAAGTTGTATTTATCACAAGTTTGGTGCGCCAAACCACAACAAAAACTTCAAATGCGTTTTCGATTAGACTTCTCCTCTTGGCCCCATATGGAAAGTTTTCTTCTTTTTTTATTTTGCCAAAATAATCATTTAAATAACCCATAATTGAATAGGGTGTTTGTGCGTCTTAAAATCGATCAAATCATAGGAATATGTATTATGATTTTAGTTCACAAAAAAAAAAAAAAAAAAAAAAAAAGATTACTAGTAATAATAATAACAATAATAACTCGTTAAACCGGACCGCTTTGACTAGTTCGGCTGACCTAACCTAGTATGTTTAGTTTGTAGTTGTCTACAACCATAATTAGCGGTTCGTCTCAAGACAGACCTCATCTTTACTTTGAGGGGGTGGGGCCTGTACATCTAGCCCAATACTATAAGAATTTGAAGCAAAAGACATTAGGCTTCTAAATCTTGAAGAGGCCTAATCCATCCAAAATTATATTCGTTCATGCTTTAAGTAGGGGTGTTCATGAGCCGAACCGAACCGAACGGAGGTATGCTCGTGCTCGGTTCGGTTTGAAACCGAGCCGCTCGGTTCGGATTTAGAAAATCGAGCGGAAATCTTATGCTCATGCTCGGTTCGGTTTAGAACCGAGCCGCTCGGTTCGGTTCGCTTTTGCTCAGTTTAGCATTCCTACACGGCCATTCATTCACCAAAATTCACCAACTTATATGTCTCACACACACTTTAACAATTTAACAAAATACAAACATAAAAGTCCCACAAAAATAAACACAAAATGTCATCCAAATGTTTAGTGTTTAAGAACATCTAAAATGCAAAATAACTTCAAAAACACGCGTTGAAGTCATTCCAGACATCTTCAATCAAAAATTGAATTCAAAACATAAAATTTGATACAGTAACATCAATTCAAACACATAAAACACCCCTCTTTTTTTTGAACTGAGTTGAGAGAGATTAATGTTTTTTTTTGAACTGAAGATATGAAGATATGAGCATTCTAGGGGCTGGATATGTTACATGTTTATTATATTTAATAATATATATAATAATAAAAATAAATTCGATCGAAACCGAACGAGCGACGAGCGAGCGTATCTATGCTCGTGCTCGGTTCGTTTTTAAACCGAACCGAGCTGCTCGGCTCGGTTTTAACCGAGCAAGGAATCGAACGAGCAAATTTCCGAGCTTTTTCGAACGATCGTCGAACGATCTTCGAGCGCCGAGCAGTTTGGACACCCCTAGCTTTAAGAGAAAACCATAATCTAACTTCTCAGTATCAACCCTTTAAAGGTATCAACGTGTTGAAAAGGTGGCCCCTCATCGAACGTGGTGAGGGTTCAAGTCGAGGACCGGCTCTTAGGGGTGGACGAGCCAGGCAACCGCCCGAGACCCAAATCTATTTTCGACATGACCCGTCGTTCCTCATAATAAAAATTTCAGGGTTTATCGGCTCAATTTTTTTGTCAAATTGATAGAACCGGACCTTGAACACCGTCTAGTTGCACTTGAGAATGAAACTCGTGTCTTAAATTATAGTTAAACCCTAAGACCACAGGAAGGATTATTAATCTGTTATTATATAAGCCAGGGTGTGATAATGGACCCCTACCAACTTATATAATCCTACTAGAAGAGGGTTGGCTCTAAACTCTAATAAGAGTGAGCTCTTTGTTAATTGGAAAAAGAGACTTTTGATAAAATGTTTCAGTCACTAGTTTTGACCTTTTTTTTGGTGGGTAGCTAAATCAGTTATTTTAACAGTTTATGGTTTAGCTGGTTGAATTGATCCGTCAATGTAGTTTGAACGTCGTCTACCATAAATTAGTATTATAACTTCATTTTATTTAAAATTTCTTATTGAATGGATAGTTATATTATTATTAATATAAACTACTTTTGATTCAAAGATTCAATAAAAAAATTCAATTTCAAGTAAAGAAATATGAAAGTTATAAATATATTGTTTTAAATTTGATACGCATTACAAACTTTTAGCCGTCTCTTCTTCTCTCACCATATATGATTATCTTCTATATTATACGATTCTCTATCAAAATCGGTTGTTTGCGTAGTTGTTTGTATTACCTGAAAACAAATTTGTGAATATTTTCTAACCTTGTAGATCTTTTTTCACATTTTACATGCATTACACGGTATTAAAAATAATAAGTAAATGTATCTAATATAATCTCACTCATAACAAAATTATTGGTAGGCTTTTAAGAGAGCGTGATTGGGGCAAACCATACCATACCTATATCACTGGATACTGGGAATAAAGAGGCTGCTCCTGCTCGGATCTCCCAACTTAAAAAAGAAACATATCTTCACGTGTACAATAGTATAGTAAAAACATTAAATATAGCTAAAAGAACATATGAAACAACTAATAATGAATGTTGTAAACTACTGCTAATATACCTTGATGAATAAACTATATAGGAACTCCGTATAAAAGAGGCAATAGATATAAAATATAAGCATTAACCCATATGCATGTACCTATTAGGGTTGTTCACATAGTTTGTAACTTGAAGCTCATTGGAAACTGGTTTGATTGTAAACTAGCCAAGTCAAGCTCGAGCTAGCCCTCGCTCTCGCGTTGCTCGTTATCCTGCTCATTTGGCTCATATTATTTTATTTTTAATATATTGTATATATAGCTTTTTTTTTAAGTTAACTCTAATCGATCATGCCAAATCCGCTTGTCCCATGTTAGTTTGACCGTGCCTCTACCCTCCAACCCTGCATAGTGAGGGTTTCCACTGTTCTTACGGGAGTTGCTATCTGTCTACTCTTCACATGCATAAACCATCTCATTCATCTCTCACCTATCTAATCTGAAATGCATGCCACCCCAACTTCTGTAAAAAACTTCAATTCATTATTCGGTCGATACTTGTGCGTCCACACATCCACTAATTCTCACACAAATGATTATGTATAACAATTTACATGCGTTACACAATATTACAAGCATTAATTATACACATGCGCTCTCATGGATATATCTACTTCTTTTATGTGCCTTTCGTCGACACTACATTCCTAAGGTAAAACGTACTTTCTAATAAACTTTTTAATAATAAAAATGAAGTGAAATATAAATTGAATCCGACTAAATAGAAATCTTAGTCTAAGGACTAACAACTAAAAAAAAAAGTATCGTATTATATTGAAATTGTTAATTGGAATTTGAGTTAAAATATGAAATATATATATATACTTCTACACATGTTAAAAATATGAAATCTATACTATTAAGGTTGATGATTGGAAATGATGTTTACCAATATATAACCTTAAATATTGCATATTTGTATAAGTTATAATTTTTAGAGAGACAACATGTCTTGACCATGGCTCTCGACATGATTAATCCTGCCCTTGGAGAAATAAAGTTTGTTTTGTCTTTAATATCGTTTGGTATGATTTGACTTTATGGGAAGGACCATTTGCTAATTGCATTATAGCGGCATCTTTGGGTTATGCTAACGGACCATTAGGTTTTGGGTTCGATTCCCACAGTAAGAGGTTTTTCCTAAATTTATTAGGTTTCATCCTGAATTCCCAGATATATTAGGTTTCATCTTGAATTAGTGTATAGGCATTACGCCTAAGATGGATTTATTTGGTTTCCTCCTGAATTCCCATATTTATTAGGTTTCCTCCTGAATTAGTGTATAAGCATTATTGCCTAGTGGAGATGTATATGATCAGATGGTTCCGCTCGTAACACGATGATACTCTAATGATTTGTCAGTCATTGCCGTTAAAAAAAAAGTGAAGGACCATTTAGAGAAGAAGCTCAATTTCAATGGAAAAAAAAAACAAGAAACAACCACTGAATACCTTCTATCATCTAAGATTCAAGAAAACAAAGTACAAAACAAAAAGTTTCAAACTTTGAAGCAAACCCACATGGATTAAAGCAGCAAGAAACCCAACAAACCTAAAAACAACTAAAAATTCACAACATGATGCTCATTATCAAAACCAAATATCCAAAATAAATAAAAAAGCTGAAAGTGTTGTAGTGGTTTATTGATATCCCTATTGTGTAGCTGAAACCTTCAACTCGAGTTCGATCCGTATATTGCCGTCTTATTTTTATGATGAGGCGCATGGTTTGGTGGTTCCCATGTCACTTTATTAGCAAGCCAACCTTGGGTTCTAATCTTGATAGCTTCATTTTAGGGCAAACTTATAGGCTTACTATGGCGATTTCCGGCGAAACTTAAAATATTTTCCGAATAATTGGCTCGACGATTCGAAGATTATAGAAGTATAGCAGGTGTGGTTTAGTCGAAGCACTACTGAGGGGATCTCGGTTTCATCCTTTTCTTCTAATCTTCTTTCTTGTTTCATCCATTCGCTGTCTATTCAGATTCTGGTGAAAACTTAAATCTCCGAATAGCCGGCTCGACGATGAAGATTTAAGCGGATTAGTAGGGAAGCGGTACCCGGATTCATATCTCTGTAACACCTCGAAAATTCACGTCCTATAATAAGTTGACACGTGTCACATGTTTGAACGTGTGAAAGAATGTTCTGAAAGGACTAAAGTTGACAATCATGAAAAGTATGTGAATATACGAGTTCTAAATGTCAACAGTGAATAAATATATTGTATATTAACTCCACATGATGTTTATAACATCAAACGAATAAATCATGGATCATACGAAGCTAAAAGTGAGAGATTACAAACTACAGGGGTTAAATGTGTCAACATGTTTAAGTAATACATCTGAGTGACCTTTTGACAAACCCGAAGCTTTGTAACTGTTAATTATGCTCACTAGAATGCACGATATAAATTTCGTAAAGTTTCGTTAACGTATGAGAAAGTTATGATCAAATTCGTGTGGGAGGGGTTAAAGCGTTAACGTTGAAAGTTAGGACTTTTCGGGTAACAATAAAGTTAACCGGGGACTTAACAAAGGGGGTATATGTTTTAAAGCCCTTATAAATCAATTATGAGGGTTCATAATGCAAGAAACAAGTGTCTAAACGAAGTTTGAAGAGCCAAGGATCAATACGCAAAAATCTAAAAATTCTGATTTGCTGCAGGAGGGCCTCGCGCCACGCGAGGATACCAGGGGGGCTACGCGTCGCGCTAGGGGTCATCTGATCCGAAATTCTTGGGTTTTTGCCTGCCATAGCCATTGTGCTCGACCTTTAACCGATTTTTCACATCTTGTGCGACCCCTAGGTACCCCCTAAACACTAGGGACACTTGTGAGAATGTTATGGTCACTAGTAGACTTATTTGTCAACATCTTGTGGTGTCTTGGTTACTATATAAAGCACCTAAGTGCAACACATTGATCATTCATTCCTCAATCATCTTCTGATCAATTGTGGAGCACAAGAGCACTTTCCAGGCCTTCCTCATCAATCATTAGACCTTTGTAAGTTTGCTTAACCTTCTTTAATTGAGTTTAGCTTAGTTATTTAGCTAAAAGTCAAACCGTCGTAATTACGGTTTGACTTCGAGATTAATTAATAATGGCTCAGTCAAATCTCGAATTAAAAGTAGTTATAAGTTGGTAATTATGTGGGTAATAAACCCTCAAAAGGGTTCCCCCTGATTCCCACTCTAACTAGGTCAAATGTCGGGTCAAACTTGTTAAGAAAAAGTCAACAGAATGTTTAAATTACAATTTGTGCATGATTAGCAATGTAGAACATATACAACCTGTTTGATCATTAATATAACTTGGTAATTAGTCTAAGAACATGTCTAAACATGTTCAACCCGACAATTTCCTGTTTAGACCAGGTTCGGAACCGAAAGTCGCATAGTTTGACTTATACTTTGACTTTCAGTTCTGACCCGTTTAGGCATGATTTAGAAATTCCTTAGAGCTTAATTTCGACCAGGTAACATGCTAGTATAACCCTCTGTGATTATACACCATGGTTCGATAGTTAACCAATTAATTCGCATGATTCCGTTAATTGCTCATATGTTGACCATTATGCCCTTATTACCTTAAAACGTGATTTTTGGAAATGTAAAAGAGTAGAAACTTTAATTACTGATATATAAACTTGCATACAAAATTTGACATCAGTTCGAGGTGTAGATTAAGAGTTATGCTCGTTAGCGTAAAATGAAAGCGTTATGTTAATTAAAGGGCGTAATTAGCGTATAGACTAGTTAAGCCTAATTTTTAATATCAAACTCTTTACCCACTGATGTAATATATTATTTTGGGATTTTAAATATTTTTAATTAATTTTAGGCTGAGCATAACTAATAGTCGTAGGCTTAATCCGGTAATTGTCGGTTTTGCCCTTACGGGACATAAAATGAGTTTTACATATCTAATCAACTCCAAACCTTTTGCTACTGATCACATATGATAAATAAATTATTTTAAGCCTTCTGGAATAATAAAAATATCAGCTTTATGTATCAAACCCGGAAATGGCTTCTAATCGACTTTTAAGCGTTTTTAACGCATAGTATGTGCTATAACTATATTAAACATACAAGGGTTGATACCTACTGATATTTGAGGCAAATTATAATATTTTAACAGTAAGCAAAGGTTGTTAAACTCAGACTTCAGTTTTGAGCTTTTCGGCTTATATGAAATTACCAAAATACCCCTACGGGGCATAGTTTGGTTAAAATTGATAAATTTCACATATATACTTTAACCTACTGATATAACTTAGCAAATTGAGTATATTTTCTGATTACATCAGGCCTGTAACTCAGGTTAACACTTAAACTCTTTTACAACCTTTAAAATGACCAAACTACCCCTACGGCGCATAGTTTGTGTTTAAATTCGTTTCGGGCATAATAAAAGACACCTTACTGATGTCACAACATATTTGGAGCATATTAACTTAGGAAACCTGTAAATGGCTCTCATTATTACCCGTTACGCTTATTACGCGTTCGGTGCGGTTTATGTAACAAGTTTACATAAATTAGCCGAAACGGGTCAAACCTTATCGGTTTTATCTCAAAATCTAGAATGTGCATGAAGGACCCATATTAAACAAGTCTCTGAACTTGTTGGGTCTAAATCACATTCTATCCGGTCTTCGCTTAATCGTGCGTACGAACCGTATCTTTGAAACTAACCGGTCTAAGCTTAAGCTTAACTAAAGACCCGTTAGGATTCTAATAGGTTATTATAAACCTTCGTTCCAGATTAGGAGAACCAGTAAAAGCTACTTGCAATTTGCTTATTGTGATTTATACATTGCTCAGGTAAATACTTTTAACTTATTTTCCCTATACGGGCTTGGGTTATGGTATATAGCATACCGCTTGATCGGGCAACAAATCTTCCATCGTTGGGTGGTTAATTGTATAATTTGATCGGCTCGTTTAAATAGTCTTGTTACTTAAAGCCTTTGGGGGGTTAATGACCATGTCCCGGATATCCTTGGCATCATTTTACGAAATGGCCACGACTTAAGCGCGGGGTGTAGGCGTACACCCGTCAGTGCACAAAAGAATATTGTGGTGTGTCTATTGATCTTTAACCCGGACAAGATCCGGGCCACTGAACGCACAAGGAACATGTAATTCGTTCACAAGATTATAATATTAAATAATTCTCCCAAGTTAAATAAAAATGTTTATGCCACGTGCATCCAAACCAATTTTCAATCATTTTCCAAAATGAGTCAGTTGATTGTATTTAACAGTGTAAACTGACGTATTTTCCCAAAAAGATTAAATGCAGGTACTAAGCGTAATTGGCTGGGATTTCTCCTTAGCATCAATAGAAGTCTCGCAAGCTTAAGATGCCTGAAGTCTGTTGAACTATTAATTTTATTTTATTTTCGATCCATCTGTGGATAAACTTCCGAATATTGTGACATTTGATATTACAATATTAAATTCGGTTGTATTATATCTTTTTAAATTTGCTTCCGCTGTGCATATTAAATATTGTGTTGTTTGACTATTATGTTGCCAACCACGTCACGATACTCCCCCACCGGGCCCACCGGTGACACGTGGAAATCGGGGTGTGACAGGTTGGTATCAGAGCCAACACTGAGTGAATTAAACACTAGCCTTTTGTGTTTAATCTCAGTTACACAATTGCATATATCTAAACTTTCGAGTCTAGACAAATAACATAGGACAAATTCTACCTTGTTTGGTTTTTGTTTTGTCCTTTAATTTATATATATTCTTGTCGTTATCTCATGTTGTATTGACAGGATTAACAAAATGCCACCAAGATTCTTCAGGAGAAGAGGACGTGGAAAGGGGCCAATCACCGCCCCCAAAGACAACGAGGCAGGACCGTCGAATGTGCGAGCTCCTTCCACCACTGAGAGTGACGATCCCCGGTAAAACCGGAGGAACCTCTTTGAACCGGCTAGACGGTCGGTCTCACACAGTTCAACACCTCCTGCCCATAACCCTTATGGGCCACAACCGGAGTACGAGCCCAACAACCCTCAACCCTCCTACATTCCGTTACAGCGATCTTTATCGCATAATTCTTTTGGTGACCCTACACCAGTTTTTAGGGGCCGGTTTAACCCGGAAAACTACATAGCAGAACCAGTGGGTTTTAACCCATTGGGGCCGGAGGATCATTTCTCGGGAGATCACGCGGACGATATGGATGAGGATACGGACCCCGTCGAACCTGCCAGTGGTACACCAAACCACCCGATAGAGATCTCTGACGGATCTTCTTTCCACGGATCACCCTATGTTGGTCCAGATAGCTTTCAAGCTATGTTTACCAGGCACGAATGGTACTATACACCTCCTCGCCATTCACCGCCTCAGCAGCAGCAACAGGATCCCTCTGCGGATTCAAGATTTGTGGCAGTCACGCCACCACCTCCACCGCCACCAGTTCAACCGGCACCTCCACAACCGCCAAGGCGTAGGAGATCCGGAGCGCGTATGTCTGCGCGAGCAGGAGACTTTCATTTCAGCTCTCCATGTCAATCCAGTGGCAGTCACTATCCGCCACATCAGGAGGACCCACAAATTGGTGGACCTTCTAACCCAGCTGTACCACAGCCACCGCCGATGGGTTTTGATAACCCAATTCCAGCATACACGGGTTCCATGGCGTATAACCCGTTTGAACCGCCGACTCACCACAATTATGGTTACGCAGAGGCCGACCCCTACATGGTAGCGGCTAACTACAACACCCAAGGACCCTATGGAGATCCATGGGGAGTAGGGTACCCAACACATGGGTACCAAATTCCTCCAAGACCTATTATCAGGCAACAATCGCAACCACCAAGGTTCTCCCCACCAGAGCGTGAAGAAATTCTGCAAAGGTTGGACCATGTAGAGCGAGAGTTTCACAGAGAACGAAGGGAGCGACAAACTTTCTTCCAAGGATTAACGAGCCTGATTAAAGGGAAGAGCAAGAAGGACCACTAAATCCTTCCATTTGTTGTTGAGCCCCTGCGTGGGCCAGTCTTGCTGTATAAACCCCTGCGTGGGTATGCTTGTTTGTTTTGACCCCTGCGTGGGTCTATCTTTCTGTAAACCCCTATGAGGGTATGTTATTTGTGTAAGTCCCTGCGTGGACTATTATGTTATTAAGCCCCTGCGTGGGTATGTATGTTATTAAGACCCTGCGTGGGTATGTGTGTTATTAAGCCCCTGCGTGGGTAAGTACTTGTTTAAACCCCTGCGTGGGTAAGTTGTTTGTTGAAAAGTCCTGTTTAGGGCAACATGTGATGCGTGTGAAGTGTTATATATATTAGGTGTATATTTTAAGCCCCTTTAACACTTATTTTTAGCCAAGTTTCAAATTTATAAAACACGATATTTTACTAACACTAAACACACATATGGGCAAGTGCACCCATCGTGAGCGTAGTATAGTGTTGGCAAGATACCGAGGTCGTCCAAGGACACAAGAGCTTTTAGTACCGGTTTATCCTCAACGTCTAATCAAAATAAAAAGTTTAGAAAAATGTTTTTAACTAAGAAAAATAAAAACTAACTAAATGCTGAAAAATAAAATAAAAAGAAAAACAGATAGACAAGATGAATCACTTGGTTCCGACTCGTATCTAGTGTAACCTTTGATTATTTCCGCACTTTTGCACATATTTAAGAGATTATCTTAGTTATTGTAGTAGGCCCCTCTTTTGAAGGTGACGTTACCCTCACCCCAGTAGTTTGAGTCAGCAAGGATACAATCCTAAAAGGGTGGATTATTGGAAGATAATTAATTATGTTATTAATGCAAATTATGGTAGGCCCCTCTTTTGGAGGTGACGTTACCCTCGACTAAGTAGTCTGAGTCAGCAGGGATACAGTCCTAAATAGCCGGGTTATAGTATTAATAGTAGTTAACTTATGAGGGGATCAAAGAGTTTGGACCCTCGCCATCCAATACCGTTAAGTATTGAAGGAGGTCATACTAAATTTGACCCAGGTCCATTGCAGGACCTCTAAACGCTGAACAATGGCAAGACCTTTACCAAACCGTTCCCTTAACCCCCGACCAGGTAGCCAACATACCTCCATATAGACCGTGGAGATATGAATGGTGAAAATCTTTTATTTTATATAGACAGTAAAATAATGCCAAGACACCACAGACAAACGATAAGGAAAGATCACCTTCAACATAAGCAACTAGTTATTAAAGTCATTAATACAAAACCAAGTAAAAAGTGCAAAAGATTAGAAATAAAAAGTATTACACTAGACACTTTGTCTTCACCAAGTGATGTAAGAGACTTAGGCAAACATGGCCTTGATTGTCAAGAACTCTTACGATCAATCTTGGATCCCGAGACGACTCACACACTCTACGATGGACAATGGATGATGGTGGTGGATGATGGTGTTATGGTGGTGGTGGGTGGTGGGTGAAGTGTGAGAGACTGATCTATCAGTCTCGGATACATAGTATCTGGGACTAATTTATTAGTTAATAATTGTATTAGAGACTGATTTTTTTGTGACTGATGTCCGTGACTAATAATCAGTCCTTAATACTTGGACAACCTATCTGAGACTGAATTTTAGTCACAAATACGTTTGTCTAAAAATAATTTTTGGAGGGAAACATATTGGTTACTGAAATTCAGTCCTAAATAATTGCCCTCATTAATAAAAATGGCGCCATTTTATCGGTCACTAATATTCAGTCACTAATATATTGACACTGAGGGACAAAATTATGAGGGACTGATCTATCAGTCTCGGATACATAGTATCTGGGACTAATTTATTAGTTACTAATTGTATTAGAGGTTGATTTTTTTGTGACTGATATCCGTGACTAATAATCAGTCCTTGATACTTGGACCACTTATCTGAGACCGAATTTTAGTCACAAATATGTTTGTCTAAAATTACATTTTGGGGGGAAACTTATTGGTTACTGAAATTCAGTCCTAAATAACTGCCCATTAACAAAAATGGCGCCATTTTATTGGTTACTAATATTCAGTCACTAATATATTGATACTGAGGGACTAAATTATGAGGGACTGATTTATCAGTCTCGGATACATAGTATCTGGGACTAATTTATTAGTTACTAATTGTATTAGAGGTTTAGTTTTTTTGTGACTGATGTCCGTGACTAATAATCAGTCCTTAATACTTGGACCATTTATCTGAGACTGAATTTTAGTCACAAATATTTTTGTCTAAAAATAATTTTTTTTTTGGGGGGGGGGGGGGGGACTTATTGGCTACTGAAATTCAGTCCTAAATAACTACCCCATTAATAAAAATAGCGCCATTTTATTGGTCACTAATATTTTGACCACTTGTTTGAAACTAAATTTTAGTTATAAACATGTTTGCCAAAAAATGGATGGAAACTTATTGGTTACTGAAATTCAGTCCCGAATAAGTGGCCACAATAATAAAATTGGCGCCATTTTATTGGTAGCTAATATCCAGTTACTAATATCTTTACACCTTGGGACTAAATTATGGAGGACTGATCTATAAGTCTCGGATGCATGGTATCCGTGACTAATATCTTTACACCTAGGGACTAAATTATGGAGGACTGAATTTTAATCTAAAAAATGTTCTCTTAAAAATGGAACAAATGTGTTTGATACTTATGTCCGGTCTCTAATATTGATGGAACATATTAGGGACTGAAATTCAGTTATAAATATTTTCAAGACAAACAAAACTAGGGACTAATATTGAGTTTTGAATGCCTTTTTATATAAGGATGATCTAGGACTAATTTTCAGTGTCCAATTATATTACGCTGGGAAGGTTCTAGGGTTACAAAATCAATCGTAAGGATCTTTTCAAAACCTTATTAGAAACTCATATTTAGTACTCAGAATTTTTGTTGTATGCAGAAAAAATAGTAACACATGATTTATCTCTAATATTGTACAAAAATTCTTGTATTTTAAGAAAAAATATTACTTAATGAAAATTAGTTATCACAGTTATTGTAACATACCATGTTGAAAAGTAATATTTAGTTTCAAAAAAGTATTTTTATAAACCAACCCGAGCTTCGCTTATCGATCTTGATCCGACTCGTAAGGCTAAATGAGTATGATATTTATAGAATTGAAGGATCAAATTCAGACTCCAAAGTCATTGTAAAAACCCTATTGGACATGTTATTCAGACACAAAGCACAAAGCTTATTTATAGATGTAAGACCATCGGTAAACCAGACATATGTATAACTGAATAATTTAAAAAAAAACATATGCATTATATGTCCAAATCGATTCTAACAAAATATAAAACAAGTTCAAAGTTCAACAAAAATACAAAATAAGAACATTAGCATCCAAATCTACCTACCACAGCATATCAACAACCCATGTCCAAGTAGCACCAGCCTCTAAGATAAGCTTCTTCCAAATTCAGCCTTCCGAAAACACATTATAGTATGTTATTTTAAACTTTAACGCATACGACATAAAAAAACCTTATAAAGTGGTCATATTCTACTTTTACCTGCAAACATAGTATCCATAGTAAATTTTTAGATAATGTGAAACAATTCTACTTTTACATGTGTATTAGTAAATAAGACTAGTATTTGTGAAATTTGAATACAAAAGTTACATAGTGAACATTACCAATCATCGTCGTCGTCTTCTGACTCATCATTTTCTATTTCATTATTGGGCTTATCAATGTCTGAATCATCTAGATATGACTCTGAACCAAAATCTTCCATGATGTGATCAGAATCATCGATCTCCTCATTGATAAAATCATCTATAGTGCCTTCAAAACGTTGAATATCAACATTTTCAACAATTTCTTCTTCAACGTCTTTACGACGAAGGTTGACATCTTCTATCAAATCTTCTGCATTATTGTCTTCTGGAATATCCCACAAGTTTCTGTGGATAATTCTTTCAATGATTTTCCATCGTGAATTTGGCTTAAGTGGATCATTTACATAAAACACTTGTTTAGCCTGGTTTGCAAAGATGAAAGGATCTTCCTTGTAAGCATGTCGGGAAGTGTCTACGCTTATAAAATGAGGTTCAAATATCACGTTCTTTCTTCGACGATCAGTATCAAACCATGTGCATTTGAATAATATAATACGATAACCTCTTATAAATGACAATTCAATGACTTCATCAAGAAATCCATAATAGTCATCTTCAACATCATTATGAATGCCCGATACGGTAACTCCACAATTTTGTGTCTGTCTACCGTCATCGTTTGACTTAATGATAAATTTTACCCCATTCACTATATAACCCCTACGTGACGAAACTCGATTATCGGGAAGGCAAGACAATACATATAACTCCTCATTAATTTGAGATGGATTTAACGCATACATCTCATGAATCTGTTCTCAATTTTCAACATAATAATCATGTTATTAGAGTGCAATGCAATATCACAAAGTAAAGTAAATAAAAATAGAGTGTGAGTATTACCCGTTTTGCAAACCAATTCGAGAATGTAGACTGCTGCATCTCGTAAAAATCCGATGATTCCGGATGTTGCATTTGTAAAAACCGTAAGTGTTCTCTGCCACATGCATATAAACTATAAATTTTGTGACATGCGACAGTTAATACTAATTCACAACCAAATATCACAAAAAAGAAAAACTTACTCTAAGTACGGCTGAACCTCTTGGCAATTGTTGAAGATAAACCATATTGCTTTTTTTCATAAGATTACTAGGAAGGATATGGACTTCTTTCTTCCCGATACCTCGGCCATTCAATCCTACCTTCACTATCAACGTATGTTTTACCCCTTTCTGCAAAAGCCATCGCTCCATTAACGAACACCGGGTCTATCTTATTTGTGATTTTAGTCCAGCTCTTATCCAAAGTCATTGCAAAATCCTGGTTAACAACAAACATAAATAAACTACTTATCAAAACAAAACATTATTCTTTGATTTATGAGGTTGGGTTGCCCATGCGAAGCCTCCACCGCTAGTTTGTATCAAAACTTGGGGTGGCTGCCCATGCGAAGCCTCCACTGCCCAACACTTAAATCCGTATATTTCACATTTTCAATGCTAAATCAGATCCCTGGCCAAATACAGTCGTAATGTACCATATCCTAGCAAATCATTCACTAAAGAAACATACGAGTAGAAGGACTGCTCGATGTTTAATTTCAAACTACACACATTGATATGCATTTATTTAATGTTTATCATTTTATTCTTTTTCCTCAAAATATAACTCCAGACTATACACATATATATGTACTTATTTTTACTCTCAGTCATTTACTTCTTTCCTCTCAACCAATTTGTATTATACTTATGGTCAGTTATGGACTTCTCTGCCATTACTTAGCCTTTGTTTTACGGGTAAACCTCTTATTAGGTTGTAAACTTGTAATGCAGGAAGATGCCTACTGAATAATTCCTCAAGTCCACAACCAATTAGGCAACCTATAAAAGGGCTATATATAGAAATTTGCCACCATAACAGAAAGAACCTTGAGGAAGCTATCATCTATTAAAAGCATGCCCCAGAATCAACAACTTCTTATGTACTGTAACAATCAAAGTTACTATGGTTCACAAAACAGGGATTCTTCCTATCCAATTAACTTAGATGATCTGATGGAGACTCGTCAATGAAAAGCTACAGCCTTTAGGCAAAATACAATGAGAAACAATTAAAACTCACATAAGTTGAATATAAGGACATCAATCAGAATCAGACGATCGATTATACAACCGGAATTATTAAAGTCGAACGAATTAACTTGAAGTGATCGTACCTAGTAGCTGGTAAAGGGGCAGAGCCGGCAGAGGAGAGGCGTTCCCGCGGAGGAGGCAGCTAATCCGGCGATGCTGGAAGAAGAGACAGAGGTTTTGGATTCTGATGATGGTAGGCCGTTGTATATTTTCCGATGGTTTTGGATTCTAATGATTGTAGGGTATCATAAAACAAAAATGTTTGTGATAAATATATAATAAAAAAAATATAATTTGATGAACTTGAATTATCATCATAACGTAAACTTTAAATTTATGTTTGGAAATATATTTAAGAAATATTTAATAATGGTCTAAATATCCCATAGTTGCTATATTCCTTCCAAGGTTTCCCTAACATGAATCATATGGGTAAACTAGGGAACGGCAAAAAAGTTGTTCCGCACGTAAATTAGGTTATACCGGTTTAAACCGGTATACTGGTACCAACCCAAGGTTAAACTTTGGAATTTTAATCTTTTATGGGCCTAAAAAGGTGACGATTTACCTTCTTAGTAAAACCTAGTGTCCACAATACACATCAATCAAACTTCATCCACAATCCACATTGATCACTGGGTTATTCTTTGATTAACTTTTGGAATATAATTTAGTATGGAATAATGTAGAATTTTGATTAATTTTTAGTTGAATCATATTTTATGGATTTATAGGGTTAATTAGTTAATCCGGTTGAACCGTCTAGTATAACATCGGTTGAACGATTTCTGAGCCTAACTCAGTACGATTTAAAAACCGATTTTTAATACACTGGGTACGTACCACTAACAACTTATGTATACCACTGCTTGAAATACTATATGAAATAGTTTTAAAATGAAAAATTATTTTTTAAATATTTTGATCAATATTGGTCAATGATGGTTAAGTATGGTATTAATTGGTTAACAATGGCACCAGTTGAAATACTATACGAATGTAAGTAGTTTTAAAAAGAAAAATTCTTTTTTAAACATTATGGTCAATATTGGTCAATGATGATTAAGTATGGTATTAATTGGTCAACAATGGTCAAGTATGGCCAATGTTGGTCAATAATTGCCGCCAATGTTTTAAAATCCGGTTTTTTAATCATTCCAGATTAGGCACAAAAATGGTTTAACCGGTTGAACCGGGTTGGGCAGGGCGGTTCAACCGGGTTGACTAGTTAATTGTATAATTTCATAAATTCCAACATTAACTCAAAAAATAATCCAAAACTGGATTAAAATGGAAATCTGGAACGAACGATGGGGTGATGGAAGTCTGGAACAAGTCACGAATGATGAAGTGATGAAGCCAGTTTTGAATTTTGATCGATGGAGATAAAATATTAGTGGTCATTAGAGTTAAGAATTGTTAGGTTATTTAGCGTTGTTAATAGGTAATTAGAGTTAAGAATTGTTAGTGGTCAACAACGGTCGATTAGGGTGATTGATGGTGAACTAGAGTTAGTTATGGTCAACAATGGTTGATTAGGAGTCAAAGACGGTCAATTATAGCCAATGACAGTCACTTAGGGTCCATGGTGGTCAAAATGGCTTGTCATTGTGAAATTATAAGGTATCATACCCTAAATATTAATAGTCAATTAGGAGGTTCATGAGTGGTGTAAATACCCTTTGTATATGCTGTAATTGTCTTTGTTTCCCTTTGCCCGTTTGGGTTGGGGGTTTGTGTTGTGTTTGGCCTTTTGCCCGTTTGGGTCGGAGGTAGTTTTTAATAAAGTTTACTTTTAAAAAAAAGGGTATGGTCAATTAAAACCAAGGTCAAATAGGGCCATTAATAGTCAATTAGGATCATTTATAATTAGTTATGGTACTTATTGGTTTATTAGGGACTTATGTTCACTACCAACCAGTTAGAGGCCAATGCTGGTGAATTAGATTCATTGGTAGGTTATTTAGCGTTGTTAATAGGCAATTAGAGTTAAGAATTGTTAGTTATGGTCAACAACGGTCAATTCGGGTGATTGATGGTGAACTAGAGTTAGTTATGGTCAACAATGGCCGATTAGGGTGATTCATCGTGAAGTAGAGTTAGTTATGGTCAACAATGGTCGATTAGGGTGATTGATGGTGAACCATAGTTAGTGATGGTGAATTAAGGTGATTCATGGTCTATTAAGGTCAATTAGAATTTTATTAATACCCAATATGACTAATTAAGATATTCATATATATATTACAACTTAAAAGGATAATATTAGAGGGGGCAATCTTGACCCAAAGTCTTCCAAGTGGGTCAGTTTGGGTTGCTTTTAAAATTATACGGGTTGGTTTGGTTAAGATATTTTAACTAAATGGGTCACAATGGGTCACTTGAAATTCCATCTTGTTATTTTCGGGTCAAAGCGGGTCGACAACATTAAACAAATGGGTCGATGTGGGTTAGTGCCTTAAAGAAACGGGGAAGGTTTCAGATCGGAATGGGTTTCAATCCGGCACAAGTATCTGCACGAGACGGGTTATGGCACGAAACAAGTTTTGGATTGGAACGGTTCAGTTCAAATTAAATTTCGGGCCGAGACGGGTTTCGGTACGACGCAGGTTTTTGATTGGAACGGGGTCGGGTCGGGTTTCGGGCCGACACAGGTTTCTGCACAGGATGGGTTTCGGATCGCAACGAATTTTAACATATAAGCTAATTAGATACAATGAGACTTAACCACGCACTAGACCTGCCATCACGTATTCTGTAGGTTGTAGGCATTACGTAGAGATACCTGTAAACACAGTGGAAAACATTAGGATGTTATGAACGAAGTACTAAACTACTTGAATTAATCTATGAGTTATGACACGAGTTTGTGCCGACACGAGTTTCCGCACGAGATGAGTTTCATAACATTTTGACACGAACCGTTTCGACGCATACCGTTTCGGCACGAACCGTTTCGACCCGTACCGTTTCGAATCGAATCGTTTCGACGCGAACCATTTTGACCCGTACCGTTTCGACCAGTACAGTTTCGAATTGAACCGTTTCGATCAGTACCATTTCGAATCGAACCGTTTCGACGCGTACCATTTCGACACAAACCAGTTCAATGCGAACCGTTTCGACCCGTACCATTTCGAATCGAACCGTTTCGACACGAACCGTTTCGAATCGAACCGTTTCGACACGAACCGTTTCGACACGAACCGTTTCGACACGAACCGTTTCGACGCGTATCGTTTCGACGCGAATCGTTTCGACCCGTAGCGTTTCGACCAGTACCTTTTCGAACCGAACAAAATTGTCCCTTGATGTACAATCTCTTTAAAAAAAATATTTTTAACCAACCGGACCCGAAACCCGTTCCAACCCGAACCCGTCCGACCCGAATCCGTTTCGACCCGATTAAAACAACGTATGCTAGACCTTCTAAAATTTGCGAATAATTCACACCTTTCAAAAAAAAGTTTAATTTCTTTAATTACAACTTAATAGTAATTCAGTTGAAGTCACAATTGAATATATTGCATTTATTAATCACTTTATAAAAAAGGAAATCAACGGAATTTTGATTAATATATTATCATTGTTATAAACACAAGGGGAACTAAATAGGATAACTAAATATTTGGAAGAATTGAGAAATCTGCAACCAAACTCCCCGCCAAAACTCATCCATGGAAATCGGGACGTTCTATATGCACGTTCGTTCTACATACACGTTCTATGATTCAAGACCCCATTACCCTTCAACTACTCCTTCACTAACCCTCTACTCTGTTGAACTTGCCCTTCTGTGCGACATTCGGTGGACTCACTCGTTCGATCAGGAAGTATTCAAAGATTAAGGTATTAATTGATTTAGTTTTCAAGCAATTAAGCAATACTACACACACGCATTTGTCTGAGGTTCTATAAGCCCTAGTTTAATTTTCGCTTAATTTGTTGGTTCGTATTTTATGTGTTGATTTAGCTGTGATTTGAAGTTTATTTTGAATAGCTATTCGTCAATGATGGATATATCCCTATTTATCTCGTTTGACAAAGGGGCATTTTAGTCAATTTTTGCTTGGTTTAGTCTAAAAAGATTGGTTTTAATTTTTGGTTAGTTTGTTAGGTCAAAATCCTACAATTTTATTGCAGTATGGTTATGATAAATGTTATTATGTCAATTCATGTAATGGTTTCAAGTACTCATTGTCTGGTGTGTTTGGCTGATAAAATGGGTACTGTCATTCTATTTGTAGTCATGACCTGCTCCTACAAGTGTTAATAATTTGTGTAACTGGTATCTTGTTTAATTAGGTTTGTTAGCTAAGAACATTTGCAGGCTCGATTTAGAGAGATTTATGTTGTGCGTAGCTTGCTTTATGAGGTGTTTGCCCTGTCATGTGTTTTTGCTTATTTCATTGGTAGTATTTAAAGTTTTATGAGTATAGGTGTATTTTTTTTTAAATACTGCAGACAATCTAATGTTTGATTTATACTAATTAATATAGTTAACTACTAATTGTTGATAAGAATTTATGATGTATTGATGTGTGCAAAATCTTCATGTATGGAAAGATAAAAAGGTTGGCTCCATCTATATCGGGTCGGACCGAAAAAAACCGAATACCGAATTGATAAAAAACCGAAACTGACCCGATATGAATTATGTAGGTTATCTTTCTGTTCTATTGTTGGCTCAGATTTCGGTTCGGGTTCGGGTCGGTTCCGGTCCAGAAACATAATAGCTCTATTACCATGAAAGAAGTTCAATATAACCAAAGTAAGCCTTGAGCTCTTAATTGTACAAGTAGTCTATGCAAAAGGTACAAGTAATCTATGTAGGAACTCATTTAACAACTTCATCAGCTCATTGTACAAGCTTGTTAAGCACATTCTCCAAGCTCCTTGTTCAATTTTACTCAATAGTGGTCGATTTCAGAAAAAAGCGCGCACCAGGGCGCATCATGCGAGCGAATCAGGAGCGCATTACGTGATTTAGAGCGCATCAGCCTCGTATCATGTAATCGCAGCGCATCGCATCACCTGATACGATCTCATCAGTGCATCGTTCGCATCACGCATTATGCGCGTGTTTTAAAACCAAGCCGCCAACAACCGTCAGCCGCTGCTACATCAGCAGCCATCGCTGCAGCCGGCAGCCCTTTTCTCCGCAACTGGAACAGCAGCCGCTGCTGTTCTTCTGTGTTTTCTGCTCCATCTTTTTCTGTTACAGCCGTAGTAACACCCAACGCTTTTTTCTAACGATATATAGATTGCGCTTCTGTGCATTTGAGTTCCGATTTATCTTTTTTGTTCTAATAATAGCTAGGTAGTTGGTTGGACTAATGCATGACATGCTAGAACCTTTCAGTTTACCTCCAAAACCGTTCCCACCGAAGCAGACATTTCTAGAGCCTTCACTGCGCAATGTAACATTGGCAATAACGTTCGCGATTGGTTTATCGACACTGGCGCTACCGATCATATGCCAAACAATCCGGCTACCGTTCCCAATGCAACCACCTTCACCGGTCCAGGTACTGTTATGTTTGGCGATGGTGGTAAACTCCCAATTTCTCACATTGGCTCTACCACCATCTCTCACGCTATTAATCCAGGTACTGTCAAGTTTGTTTTTAAGCAATCTATGATAACCACCAGACTTACCACAATGTCCTTCTTAAGAAGAATCATAATCATATGATTTCATACAACAAGGTTAACCTACGATGTCAGGAGTAGTGGGGAGAACCGTTCCCACTATTTTTTTAGTTTAAGTATCCATGTTCTAGGGTTATTTTCTTTTGTCTGTTAATTTGGTTATCATAGTTTTCTTTGTAATTCGGAGATTTGCCCATCTCGAATTGGGCCGATTTAGTTATCAATTTATCAATTTCAG
Source organism: Helianthus tuberosus (assembly GCA_030545235.1). Lineage (NCBI taxonomy): Eukaryota > Viridiplantae > Streptophyta > Magnoliopsida > Asterales > Asteraceae > Helianthus > Helianthus tuberosus. Next base: position 20,044,379 of record CM060436.1, on the reverse strand, counting down.
TTCTTGCAACTATATATCAATCACAAGCCTAACAAGCCTAAGAGGCCTGGTAGCGCCTTCTTTGTATTCATGTAAATCTGTTGCTGCTGTGAATGATTTGTCATTTTTTAGTCGGTTTAGAAGATCAAATTGTGATGTATTTTACAAAGTTGAGTTGGATTTGATTTGTATTTAGTTTTTTATTTTGTTTATACATGTGAATGATTAACATATTAGGAACTACTAACTGGACTTTTATGGTCAAATGGACTCATATACAATTTCACACTTATTTTAATGTTCTAGATTTCTTTCAAACGGAGCATGGTTTGACTTTGTAGGTCAAATATATTAGCATCAAGTTTATTGAGTTCATTTACATGCGTGACTTGTTTGACCCATTTGACTTCGTAGAGATAAAGTCAACCTGAATCTGCCCGTTTGTTAGTGAAATATGGATTGAAATTGCTACCTGTGAGTAATGGGTCGGTAAGAAAAATATGACCGGTTGTGTAATGTATTATTGTACATAAAGTATGAGCTCGTGGCAAATTGCAATAATAGAAATGATTTATCTATTTATGTTCTGGTAAAAAATATGACCAGTTGTGTAATGTATATTTCTTTTAGTTAAGTGACTATTAATTTCCATCCAGTACAATGTGGAAGTTTGTGTTTTTGGTGATGATGGTCCTTACAAGAACGATGCCTGAAGAAGATTCTAGAGGACCTACAAATCAGTCGGTGGCCATCGAAAGTGCATCTAATATAGTACCGCGCTCAACCCGTAGACGCAAGCGTAACGCCGCTACAACTATCGGTAAATATCACATCCTTTTGATTATTTAAATTTTATTACATACTTGTGTGTTACTTATAGTTCCAAATCTGGGTTGGTATGGGCGGTTTTCAAACTTTTGGGTTGATATGGGTGTCTTTTTCCCTTTGAATGGGTCGGATCGGGTTTATTGAGACAACCCTTTTTAATTTAACGGGTTAGACTGCGCAGATCTTAATTTTTGACCGGTCAGATGGGCTGATCTTAATTTTTTAATGGGTGACAAAAACTTGGTATGTTTTCTTCTCCCTAAAAAGATAATAAGAAATCATAAACTATTCAAACTAGAACAAATCCAAAGTCACAACCACTAGCTTCCATTAGTCAGCTGGTCTTTAGATTTATTTAAAGTACAATTATTATGTTTGTTTTGATTGAAATACTCTTTGAGCCTCCCCTCATTGTAAAACAATGTGCAGATGTAGATCAACCCCAAGTTGATCCACCAAAAAGGCGTGGTCCAAATCTCAATCTTAGCGCTACAAAAGACTTTGAGAATTTGCCCGAGGGTTCCAAAATTGATTTAACAATGGCTGGTGGTACGAAAGGATTTGTTGGGAAAACAGCTACTCAGTTTGCAAATGAGATTGGGATTGTAGTCCGTAGTGTATGTCCAATGAACTATCATAAATGGGAGTCGATACCTGCTGATATAAAAAATATGATGTATGAAAAGTTACAAGTAAGTTGTATATACTTTTAATTTTAATTATTGAGAAGTTATTTACATTTTAATTTCTATTGTTAACATACATATTCAATGCAGGGAAAATTCAATTTGTTGCGAACAGATAGAGCTTTCATGGGATATGTGGATTATCGACTACATCGCCAATGGACACGCACCCGAGGTGAGTTGAGTGCCCACTGGAAGATGAATGGAGGAAAAACCAATCCTCGGTTGGCAAGATCAATGATGAAATCCAATTGTCGGAGTCTGGAAGATTGGAACCATTTGTGCGATTATTGGGAGTTAGAATCAACTCGGGTAAACTTTATGTTAACATCATATATATGCATACATACAAAAAGCTACTTGCATACTTATAAGGTCTTACATAGATGTAAATGCTACTGGATCATAGTGATTTGATTGCACATAACTCACTGGCCCATTGTTCTTAACTTTATAGAAATATAGTGATCAAATGGAACTTAATCGTGGAAAACAAGCTATCGCAAGTAGAGGAGGCTCTCGGTCAATAGCCAATCACGTATTCCACATGGTAAGTTTTGAAGATTTATTGTTTAAACTTTTAAAGGGTTTTATTTGATTTAGTAAAATTTCTCTAGTACCCTCTTTTTAGGGGTGAGCATTTTTGGATCAGGACCGACAATAACCCATACCCGACCCTAAAATAACCCGAAACCGGCCCGACCCTAACCTATAGGTATTTAGTTCGGTTCTTGTTTTGGTGATCAAATCGGGTTTGGGTCGGTTCCGGTTCTATATATAAAGGAACCGACTTGGACCTTGTGGAACCGATATTAATTGTTACAAATCCTACTGCAAATCGATAAGTGATCAGAATTTTAATGTCTACTGGCCCATAAGTGATCAGAAATTTAATCTCTAATAAAACAAATCCTACTGCAAATCGATCCATAATATATTCTAAAGATTAAATTATAAAACAAATCCTACTACCAGGGGTGCAAACGAGCCGAGCCGAGCCCGAGCTTGACCAGGCTCGAGCTCGAGCTCGATTAACTTATGTGAGCTCGGGCTCGAGCTCGGCTCGATTCGAGCTTTGTTTTCAAGGCTCGAGCTCGGCTCGTTTGTATTTTCTCAAGCTCGAGCTCGGCTCGGGCTCGGCTCGTTTATTATCTATTAATTAATAAATTAAATAAAAATAATATAAATTATAGACTTTTTAGGCTCGCGAGCTCGATAAGTGAAGCTCGGGCTCGGGCTCGTTTACTAAATAAGCTTATTTTTAGGTTCGAGGTCGGTTTGTAAACAAGTTTGAATAAGCTCGGCTCGACTCGGTTCGTTTATACTAAGACTCGATAAGGCTCGACGAGCCTAACGAGCTTCATACGCGAGGCTCGAGCTCGGGCTCGATAAACAAACGAGCTTTATTTTAGGCTCAAGCTCGACTCGGGCTCGATAAGGCTCGGGTCGTTTCGAGCTTTTTCTCGAGCCGATCTCGAGTAGCTCGCGAGCCGCTCGGCTCGTTTGCACCCTTACCTACTACAAATCCATAATATATTCTAAAACAAATCCTACAAGTCCTTAATGTATTCTAAATCAAATACCCAGTTCCCTACTACATATATGTAATATATTGTAGATCATCTTAACCTAATTCACTATTTCTCTAACTCAAAACTTAGAAGAACAAAGCTGGTATAGGTATAATACCATAAGTCAAAAAAGATCAGAAGTTGTTGTGGACTTGAAGTTACCACTTACCAGGTATGTACGTAATTGGTTTTCTATTAAAGAGTTCACTGAACAGTCAATATGCTAGCATGTTCGCGAGTTTTTTACTGATGTAGTGCAGTTTTCAAAAGTTTAATAAAAATTAGTGCTGCCTTGGAAAACATTTCACAATTGATGCAAATGCCAATATAAATGGCGATTTTTTAGAAAATAGTAGGCTGTGTGCAGGCTTTTGAAGGATATAGCAGGCTTTTTGCAGGGAATTGCAGACCAATCAATGCCCAGGAACTTTCAGCCGTTACCATCGTTGACTTTCCTGTACAAATGCCATTTTGAATGGCGAAATATTGAATGTCCCTGCACAAATGCCATTACAAATGGCGAAACTTTTAATGTCCCTGCATAAAGCCATTACAAATGGCGAAACTTTTATATCTCTGCATGTACAGAGAGCCACTACGGCTAAGATTCAACGACTCATAGTAGGTGGAATACGTTTCAGTGGACCAGTATGATTCATCACTTGACCAGGAACTATTTCGAGGGTAAGCCACAAGGTTTCCATCATCCTGCATATGCAGCACAAAGCATTCTCTCGAGTGACGTGAGGCTGATACACTAGAGTATAGCGTATGCCCTGCAACAAGCTTTTGTCCTCCTAATATCTTATCACGAGGGTAATCAAAGCTTTGCCATATGACCTCAGAGTCCTTATAGAGTACAAAATTACCAGAATCAAACATACAAGCTGAGGTTGCTGAATCAAACTGAAGTCCAATAGGATTTTGCTCACCATAAGTAGTAAGCGCAAACAAAAAACCATCTCTGGTGGAGTTTTTTACTGATAGTAAAAATAGCAGATATATATCAGAATTTCGCCATTGGTAAGGGCAATTTGTGCAGAGATATAAAAGTTTCGCCATTTGTAATGGCTTTGTGCAGGGACATTAAAAGTTTCGCCATTTGTAATGGCATTTGTGCAGGGACATTCAATATTTCGCCATTCAAAATGGCATTTGTACAGGAAAGTCAATGATGGTAACGGCTGAAATTTCCTGGGCATTGATTGGTCTGGAATTCCCTGCAAAAAGCCTACTATATCCTGCAAAAGCCTACTATTTTCTAAAAAATCGCCATTTATATTGGCATTTGCATCAATTGTGAAATGTTTTCCAAGGCAGCACTAGTTTTGATTAAACTTTTGAAAACTGCCACTACATCGCAGTTGGCAGCCGTCGCCCGTCTGCTGGCATGTTTGATATACTGACCCGTTTGACCATAGATTTTACTTTTCAAGTCAAAGTAGATATATAAGACTTTTCGAATAACTGTAGCATTCTTTAGAATCCAGTAGAACAAGACGAACCTGTTTCCAAACATTTTGAAACTTAAAGTATCATTCTTTAGAATCCAGTAGAACAAGACGAACCTGTTTCCAAACATGTTTTTTTTCTGATGAATCGAGTGTCTCGCGCAACTTATCCTTCTCCTCCGCAAGCTCTTGCAAACCCTTTTCAAACTTATACGTGTCTAAAGCATAACGAACAAGAGCCTCGTTTTCACCTGGATTTATCGTGGATCTGGAATTTAATATGCAGATGTTAAGGATTTGTATAGGGAATATGTTGTGTTAAGTCCAACTGAGAAGTGCCAAATTGTGTTAGGGTTATGGAAAATGATTAAAAGGTTTTGTATTGAAGCAGTTTTCTCCTGACTTTTGCCCTTTTTACTGACACTGCGTGCTTGCGTCTTTCAAATTCGTGCTTCGGTTAGGTCTTTTTATGTTGTATGTCATGTTTTAGCTATGGAAAGGTTTAGGGTTATAGCACAGGATGTATTATCATGGATGTTATGTAGTAATGGAGTGTCTAGACGTCAGTCGATGGCGTTTATGTGGAGAGGGCATTTGGTATGAATCAGATTTCTCATTACGCGTGCGTTCGTGAATGTCGAACTGAATACGCGGACAGGCAGACATTGCAGCCATGCTTGTCAGCAGTTTCAGTTCATTTTAAGTTGTTGCTTAAATTTGTTACGAGATCTATCCGTGTCTGATTTGCTTCCTGATTATTCTTGAACTGATTTATCAGTAGCAAGATTGTGCTGGGCGGGACGACCAGATGAAGCCACCAAACTTCTATCAAATTGTTCAGCTAAATTCACCTATTCTATGGGTCTACAGACTGTTGGCAGCCGGTCTGCTGACTGTATTTTCACAGCCGGTCTTGACTTCTTCATTGTGGAACGGCTTGAGGATGTAGTACAGTAGAGTAGCTTCCCAGTTTAATGCTTCAAAGCCTTCACAAAGCTACCAGAATAACACACTTGCTAAGCTGCAATCAAATAAATGGAACTGAGTATCCGGGTCGGTCTTGTAACCGTGGACCGATATAGCCGAGTAACAAAAGAATCGGAACCGAGTTTATATTTAGGGTATTATTTCGGGTTGTGTTATAATGGGTTCTCGGTTATTGGGTTGGGTCGGGTCGGATATTGTTCGGGTCGGGTCGGGTAATGGATTTTGCTCAGCCCTACCTCTTTTCATTTATGGACCATTTATGTCAATATTTAGATTATGGACCATTATTTGCTAGTTCCAACTTTAATGTTTTCAACACACATTTATCAAGCCTTATGTTATATTATTTCTTTTTGTTGACACAGACAAATCGTGAGACTCAAACGCCGCCTAGCCCCTTTGAAGTCTATTACAAGTTGCATTATAATGCTAAAAAGGATGGTTAAATGATGAGGCAAAAAGTGAATATGTAAGTTCTTACTCTCTTTGTTTAAAGCTCGTGTTTATGCTATATAATCTTGTCGAATTTTAATTTTGGGTTATTAGTTTCTGCTATTAATAATACATGCTGCTGTTAAGGATTTCGAACCCCCGATTATTGTTGCTGTTCTTGTTTTAATCTGATTCTGATGTTAATGATTCCGATTATTGCTGCTGGTCTTGTTTTAATCTGATTCTAATGTTAATGACTGCGATTATTGCCGTTGTTCTTGTTTTAATCTAATTCTCATGCTAATGATTCTGATTATTGTTGTCGTTCTTGTTTTAATCTGATTCTGGTGTTAATGATTCTGATTTTTACTGCTGCTAATAATACTTGCTGTATAATCTTGTATTCTGTATTTTTACTGTATAATACATGTTCCTGTAATCTTGTATTATGTATTCAGTTTATTCGTTTAGATAATATATGATGTACAATACTTGATGTTCCTGCAATCCTGTGTTGTTTAATCTGTACAAAATTTGCTGTTTTTTTATAACTGGATTTCGGATAGATGCAAGTCAGGTTTAGAGAATATATAGGGCTGAATTTTGAGCGGCAATACGTAAGGATATTGACGTTTCTTTTTCTTTGCGTATTGCGATCCATCATCATCAGACCAAGACAACAACTAAGCCAGCCCTTAGGTTTCATTTTGTTTTTTTTTTATTTTTTAGCATATGATGTGAATGATGAGAAGCCTTTGTTTATCAAATATAATAATGTGAATGATTCCTTTTTTATATTATTTTTTAGAGAAATAAAACCCGATGATATTGTTATAATCTCATTGGTTTTTATTTTTTTTAGAGGTTGAGCCATTTAGTTATTGAAGATTTTATTTAGAAAAGTCACATTATTTGTTCGAAATTTGAATGATTTGTTTATTCGTTTACTACTTATTGATGATATTGTTACACTCTCTTTGTTAGGAAAATATTATTCATCATAAAGAGGAGGCAGTGGCGAAGTTAATTTCTGAAGGGACAACGATAACTACTACCATGGATCACGAGCTCGAAAAGGAGGCAATTGAAAGTGTATGTGCTAAGGAAAAAACAACAAAATCTGCATGGAAGGTAGGCGTTGGACCGGTTTTCAGAAAAAAAGATTTTTGGATGACATCGGAAGCTGGATCGTCTCAACCATCTTCAAGCGAGGCGGAAGCACTTCGAAATAAGGTTGCTTTACTAGAAGAGAAATTGAAACAAAGCAATGAGAAATCTGAAAAAGTGTTAATGTTCATGAGCTCAAAGTTTCCGGATTTTGAGAGCTCACTTTCCGCGCATATGAAGGGTGGAGCAAATGATTTGGATGAGCAACTCAATGACAATGATAGTTTGATTTAGGAAGTGAGTTAGTTAAGACTTAGTTTGTTGGTGTTTGATTTACTATTTTGAAGTTTAGGGTTGATCTACTAAGTACTATTTAATTATATGTTTGACTTTTAACTTTATTAAAGTTTAGAATTAACATGCTACAATGTTATGGATTAAATTTGTTGTGAATGTCATTGCATTTAAGACTCTCGTTAGTCCTAAAAAGTAAATATATTACCAAAATGTGCATGCATATTATGGACTATCAAATTAGTATCAAAGACAATTTTTTAGTCTTCAAAAACTCATGACTAGAAACAGTCATAGCATCAGAGACTATTTTTTACTTACGAAATTAACAAATTAAGGAGTGATTGTCAGTCCCTAAAAAACATATCCGGGATTGAAAAAGTTCTTAAAAATACAAAATTTCAGTCTCTAAAAAAACATATTCCAGACTAAATAATGACATCTAAGATTATTTTTCAGTCCCTAAAAGGTAAATTGAAGACTAAAATTGTATGTTATCAAGGACTGATTCTCAATCTCTAAAAGAACATATTCAGGACTGAAAAAAGTTCTTAAAAGATACACATTTTCAGTCCCTAAAAAACATATTCGAAACTAAATAGGATGACATCTAAGATTATTTTTCAGTCCCTAATAAAATATATTAAGGAATGAAATGGTATGTTATCAGGGACTGATTCTCAGTCTCTACAACGTCTTATTAGAGACTGAATTGTCATGGAACCCGAAGCTAATTAAATGTATTTGGGACAAAATAGACAAGGTTTAAGTACTGATTTTCAGTCCCTGAATGGCCTAGCATCAAGGACTGATTTTCAGTTACCGACGAAATGTATTCGAGACTGAAATGATTTTGTATGACAACATAGATTGAGGACTGATTTTATGTGTATAGAAGACAGAATGTCAGTCCCTATTGGTGTCATACAATCGGGACTGAATTTTAGTTACTAATGAAAGTATCTAGGACTAAGCAATTAGGACTGACTCGGGACTGACAAAATCAGTCCCTAATAACCATTAGGGACTGATGTAGGAGTTTTTGAGACTGATTTTTCAGTCCCCGATGGCGATCTTTTTTGTAGCCACATCCTTCTCTTTCTTCATTTAATGTTGTTTTGTCTTTTTAGTTGACCACATCCCCGTGTCCGCTGAGCACGACCCCGTGGTGCAGAAGAATCTTTGTACTATGCAGATTTGCTGGATAGTGCGAATCTTATAGTTGACCACGACCCCGTGTTCGCTGAGCACGGCCCCATGGTGGGCAATAGAAGCTTCTACCACTTTGTCTTTTCTGCTGACACTTGGGCACGCCCCCGTGCTGGCTGAGCACGGGGCGTGTTCAGGCTTCTGATCTCTTGTTTTGCTTGGGAAGATGCTGTCGTGGGGTCGGGCATGCCACGTCTTGTTCCTTTTCTTGTATTTATGTTAGATTTTGATGTCTTTTTTGCTTCTTTTGTTAATTTGAGCTCATTTAATCCTGAAAATACAAAAGGAAGACAAAAGCACACTTTTTCCAACATTAGTACTAAAAAAGGGTTAGTTTTATGCCTCATTTGATGAAATTTATATGTTGCATTTTTAACACATCAACATGTAATCTTTTGAAAATTAATGGAATGTTACGTTTATAAATTTCATCTTGCTATTATATGCATAAATATTATATATGAAATAAATAAATCAAAATCATTCCTTTTAATAATAATCTGCCTATTTAAATATTGAATAAGAATCTTAAGAGTGAAACCTAGCCTGAGTGTCATTATAAAGACCTGGACATGATGGTAAGACCTGTTTAAAAGATTCAAATCCCTGTTAACATCTGTAAACATGTTAACACTCCTGGCAGACGTGATTCATTTAAAATCACACACGTCATTATTATATAAGGATCTTTTCAAAGATTCAAAACCCAACTAAATGATCTCCGAATCATGGGTTAAATCATCAATTAAGATGATCATATTTTTACCATACGTGGTAATATGGTGCCTACGTGCCCTGCTCATTTCCATATGAGCCAAAAGACAGTGGTAGCGATGACTCCCTGTCAGATTAAGGTAATGAACTAGGTTCAAACCTTCATGCTTTGATTCTCTGAAATCATAGCTTATAATTTATAAACGTCCTTGTGACTAGGCCTATTGTGCCAGTATACCTTAAAAAGCCTTGATTCTCTGAAATCATAGCTTATAATTTAAAATGTCCTTGTGACTAGGCCTGTTGAGCCAGTATACCTTAAAAGCCTTGATTCTCTAAAATCATAGCTTATAATTTAAATTGTCCATGTGACTAAGCCTTATGTGCTAATATATATTGTTATTGTTTATAATTAGGATAAAATTTTAATTGAAATCCTAATAGAATACGATTAATAAATTAACCAAATATGGTCTCTGTTTACCATGGTTAATGAATTACCCTAAGGGGCAATTCCATAATAAACTCCCAAATAAACTATTGTCCTTGTTTTCTATAACAGTTCAATTAAAATGGCTAACTCAGACGAGATAAATAGTCATCCAGTGGAGAACATTGATAACGCCCGGGTTAATTTAACGGGTGCGGAATTAAAAGCGTTGGTCGACGACGCAGTTACAAAGGCATTGGAAAGGCAGTACGAAGAGTATAGTGGGACTCGTAGTAGGACCCTATCTACACAGCCTTCAAACCCACCGTCCAAGAAGGACGAACCGAAGAAAGATGATGATCGGCACTCCTCGAACCACCACAGTGCTCCATCTCAGCAGGTTGTACTAAACCAAGGACCCCGTGACAAGGGTTGCTCGTATAAATATTTTGTTTCCTGCAAACCCAGGGATTTTACTGGGGAGAAAGGAGCCATCGACTGTATGACATGGCTGGACGAGATGGACACAGTTGTGGATATCAGCGGATGCGCTGAAAGGGATATAGTCAAGTTTGTGTCGCAGTCTTTCAAGGGTGAAGCTTTAGCATGGTGGAGATCACTAATTCAAGCCACCGGGAAAATCCCATTGTACAACATGTCTTGGGATCAATTTGTTGCCCTTATCAGGGAAAATTACTGCCCTCAGCATGAGGTGGAGAAGATAGAATCTGATTTTCTATCATTGGTGATGACAAACCTTGACTGTCAAGCTTACCTAACGAGCTTTAACACAATGTCCCGGTTGGTTCCTTATCTGGTGACCCCGGAACCAAAGAGAATAGCTCGTTTTATCGGTGGTTTAGCCCCGGAAATTAAGGCAAGCGTGAAGGCTTCTCGGCCAGCTACTTTTAGATCTGTAGCTGACATATCCTTGTCCCTCACTTTGGATGCGGTCAGGCAGAGATCGCTGAGGAATAAGGAGGCCGAGAAGAGAAAACGTGAAGATGATGGTTCACGGAGATCGAACAAGAAACACCGTGGGAACGGTGACAACAAGAAAGGATCGGAGTCAAGGAAAGATGCGCATCATTCTGGTGAGAAGCCCAAATGCAAAATTTGCAAGAAACAGCACTATGGAAAGTGCAGACTCGAGTCGAACTCGCAGACTCAGTCAAAAACCTATGCATGTGGAATATGCAAGTCCACGGATCACAAAACCTTGGATTGCAAGAAGATGAAGGACGCAACGTGCTACCGTTGCAATGAAAAGGGGCACATTAAAACCAACTGCCCTAAATACGCCAAGAAGCCTGAAGAGGCCAAGAAGACTAATGCTAGGGTCTTCAGAATGGACGCAAAGGAAGCGGTTCTAGACGACAACGTTATTACAGGTACTTTCCTTGTAAATGACGTTTTTGCTAGAGTACTTTTTGATTCAGGCGCTGATAAGTCTTTTGTTGATAATAAGTTTTGTGAATTGCTGAAATTACCTGTCAAAACCTTAAATGTGAATTATGAGGTGGAGTTAGCAGATGGCACACTAGAAACCGTCTCAACTGTGTTAGATGGATGTGTTATATCCATTAAGAACCATTCTTTTCCTCTGTCTCTACTTCCCTTTAAGTTGGCCGGTTTTGACATAGTTCTGGGTATGGACTGGTTATCTCATAACCAGGCCCAGATTGTCTGCAACAAGAAACAAGTGGTGATAAAGACTCCGTTTGGTGAATCACTTACCATTCGGGGAGATACCCAGTATGGATTGCCTGAGCAAGTGACTATGCTCAAGGCTTCCAAGTGTTTAAAGAAGGGTTGTGTCATCTACATGGCACAGGTGATTATTGATGAGCCTAAACCAAAGATAGAAGACATCCCTGTCATTACTGAATACCCAGAAGTTTTTCAGTAAGAACTACCTGGTTTACCACCAGATAGGCAAGTGGAGTTCAGGATTGATATCATCCCCGGAGCAGCACCAGTTGCTAGAGCACCTTATAGGTTGGCGCCCATAGAAATGAAGGAATTGAGGACACAATTGGACGAACTGCTAGCTAAAGGTTTCATTAAACCTAGTTCGTCTCCCTGGGGAGCGCCAGTCCTATTTGTGAAAAAGAAGGATGGATCGATGCGCCTGTGCATCGATTATCGTGAGCTTAATAAAGTCACTATAAAGAATAGGTATCCTTTGCCTAGGATCGACGATTTGTTCGATCAATTGCAAGGAGCAAGTTATTTTTCGAAGATTGATTTGAGGTCAGGGTACCATCAACTGAAGGTTAGAGATGAAGACGTGCATAAAACAACATTTAGGACTCGTTATGGTCATTACGAGTTCCTAGTGATGCCTTTTGGGCTCACTAATGCACCAGCCGCGTTCATGGATCTCATGAATCGCGTTTGCAAGCCATACTTAGATAAATTCGTCATTGTTTTCATCGATGACATTCTTATCTACTCGAAGAACCAAACTGACCATGAGAAACACCTTCGCTGTATTCTCAAACTCCTGCATCAGGAGAAACTCTATGCCAAATTCTCCAAGTGCGAATTTTGGCTTCGTGAAGTCCAATTTCTTGGACATGTGGTGAGTGAGCGTGGTATCCAAGTGGATCCCGCTAAAGTTGAAGCTGTTATGAACTGGCAAGAGCCAAAGACGCCTACAGAGATTCGTAGCTTCCTGGGATTGGCAGGATATTACAGGCGTTTCATCAAAAATTTTTCAAGGATTGCTGCACCCCAAACTTCCTTGACTAAGAAGAAAGTAAAGTTCATTTGGGGCCCTAAGCAGCAAGAGTCCTTTGATATTCTGAAGCAAAAGTTGAGCAACGCCCTAGTTCTGACATTGCCAGATGGAATAGAAGAGTTCGTGGTATACTGCGATGCATCGCACACTGGCATGGGATGTGTGCTTATGCAGAAAGGCAAGGTTATTGCCTATGCTTCAAGACAGTTAAAGGTGCATGAAAAGAATTACACCACCCACGACTTGGAGTTGGGTGCCGTTGTATTCGCACTAAAACTGTGGAGGCATTATTAGTATGGGATCAAGTGTGTGATCTATTCTGATCACAAGAGCCTTCAACATCTGTTTAATCAGAAGGAATTAAACATGAGGCAACGCCGTTGGATGGAAACTTTAAATGATTATGATTGTGAAATCAGATACCATCCCGGCAAGGCGAATGTAGTCGCCGATGCCTTGAGTCGAAAGGAGAGGGTGAAACCCATCCGAATCAATGCCAAGCGCATGAAGATAAAGACAGTTTGACTGAAAGGTTGTTAGCTGCACAGAAGGAAGCTGTGTTGGAAGCTAACTATCCTAATGAAAAGCTAGGGGTAACTGAGGAGCAGTTGACTCTTAGCAAGGACGGAATTCTAAGATTAAATGGACGAATATGGGTTCCAATTTATGGAGGACTTCGGGATGTCATCCTCCAGGAAGCCCATAGTTCCAAATACTCCGTTCATCCTGGAGCTGATAAGATGTACCAGGATCTAAGGGCAAACTATTGGTGGATAGGCTTGAAAAAGTCTGTAGCCACCTATGTAGCTAAATGCTTGACATGTGCGCAAGTCAAAGCCGAGCATCAAAAGCCGTCAGGTTTGCTACAACAGCCTGAACTTCCTACGTGGAAGTGGGAAATGGTAACTATGGATTTTATCACCAAGTTACCTAAGACCAGAAAAGGAAATGATACAATATGGGTTACAGTTGATAGACTGACTAAGTCAGCACATTTCTTACCCATCAAGGAGACTTATAGCTCCGACATGTTAGCCCAGTTATACGTGGATAAGATTGTAGCCTTACATGGCATACCTGTGTCTATTATCTCTGACAGAGATACTAGATACACGTCACATTTTTGGAAGAGTTTCCAACAATTTTTGGGCACGCGTTTGAATTTTAGTACGGCTTACCATCCTCAGACAGACGGTCAGAGTGAGCGTACTATTCAAACGTTGGAAGACATGCTACGTGCATGTGTAATCGATTTGGGTGGTAGTTGGGATAAGCACCTACCGTTAATCGAATTCTCCTACAACAATAGCTACCATACCAGCATTAAGGTTGCGCCTTTTGAGGCATTATACGGTAGAAAGTGTAGAACGCCAGTTTGTTGGGCGGAAGTTGGAGATGTCCAATTATCAGGACCAGAGATAGTGTTCGAAACGACGGACAAGATTGTCCAGATTCGCGACCGTCTCAAAGCTGCCCGAGATAGGCAGAAGAGTTACGCAGATCCAAAGCGTAAAGCTTTTCACTTCGAAATAGGTGATAAAGTGTTACTTAAGGTATCACCCTGGAAAGGGGTGATGCGATTTGGTAAGAAAGGCAAGCTAAGCCCGTGATACATAGGACCTTTTGAGGTTATCGAACGTGTCGGGCCAGTTTCCTATAAGTTAAACTTACCTGAAGAGCTCAGTGGAATTCACAATGTGTTCCACATCTGCAATCTGAAGAAGTGCTTCGCTGATGAATCACTGGTTATACCCCATACAGATGTGCATATAGATGAGAGCTTAAAATTTGTGGAAAAAACCTTTGTCGATTGAAGATCGACAGGTAAAGAAGCTTCGAAGGAAGCATGTACCTATTGTAAAGGTCAAATGGGATGCCCGTAGAGGTCCCGAATACACGTGGGAGGTTGAGTCCATGATGAAAGAAAAGTACCCTTATTTATTTCAGTAAATCTCGGGTCGAGATTTATTTTAAGGGGGTGAGGATGTAACACCTTGAAAATTCACGTCCTATAATAAGTTGACACGTGTCACATGTTTGAACGTGTGAAAGAATGTTCTGAAAGGATTAAAGTTGACAATCATGAAAAGTATGTGAATATACGAGTTCTAAATGTCAACAGTGAATAAATATATTGTACATTAACTCCACATGATGTTTATAACATCAAACGAATAAATCATGGATCATGCGAAGCTAAAAGTGAGAGATTACAAACTACAGGGGTTAAATGTGTCAACATGTTTAAGTTATACCTCTGAGTGACCTTTTGACAAACCCAAAGCTTTGTAACTGTTAATTATGCTCACTAGAATGCACGATATAAATTTCGTAAAGTTTCGTTAACGTATGAGAAAGTTATGATCAAATTCGTGTGCGAGGGGTTAAAGCGTTAACGTTGAAAGTTTGGACTTTTCGGGTAACAATAAAGTTAACCGGGGACTTAACAAAGGGGGTATATGTTTTAAAGCCCTTATAAATCAATTATGAGGGTTCATAATGCAAGAAACAAGTGTCTAAACGAAGTTTGAAGAGCCAAGGATCAATACGCAAAAATCTAAAAATTCTGATTTGCTGCAGGAGGGCCACGCGCCACGCGAGGATACCAGGGGGGGCTACGCGTCGCGCTAGGGGTCATCTGATCCGAAATTCTTGGGTTTTTGCCTGCCATAGCCATTGTGCTCGACCTTTAACCGATTTTTCACATCTTGTGCGACCCCTAGGTACCCCCTAAACACTAGGGACACTTGTGAGAATGTTATGGTCACTAGTAGACTTATTTGTCAACATCTTGTGGTGTCTTGGTTACTATATAAAGCACCTAAGTGCAACACATTGATCATTCATTCCTCAATCATCTTCTGATCAATTGTGGAGCACAAGAGCACTTTCCAGGCCTTCCTCATCAATCATTAGACCTTTGTAAGTTTGCTTAACCTTCTTTAATTGAGTTTAGCTTAGTTATTTAGCTAAAAGTCAAACCGTCGTAATTATGGTTTGACTTCGAGATTAATTAATAATGGCTCAGTCAAATCTTGAATTAAAAGTAGTTATAAGTTGGTAATTATGTGGGTAATAAACCCTCAAAAGGGTTCCCCCTGATTCCCACTCCAACTAGGTCAAATGTCGAGTCAAACTTGTTAAGAAAAAGTCAACAGAATGTTTAAATTACAATTTGTGCATGATTAGCAATGTAGAACATATACAACCTGTTTGATCATTAATATAACTTGGTAATTAGTGTAAGAACATGTCTAAACATGTTCAACCCGACAATTTCTTGTTTAGACCCGGTTCAGAACCGAAAGTCGCATAGTTTGACTTATACTTTGACTTTCAGTTCTGACCCGTTTAGGCATGATTTTGAAATGCCTTAGAGCTTAATTTGGACCAGGTAACATGCTAGTATAACCCTCTGTGATTATACACCATGGTTCGATAGTTAACCAATTAATTCGCATGATTCCGTTAATTGCTCATATGTTGACCATTATGCCCTTATTACCTTAAAACGTGATTTTTGGAAATGTAAAAGAGTAGAAACTTTAATTACTGATATATAAACTTGCATACAAAATTTGACATCAGTTCGAGGTGTAGATTAAGAGTTATGCTCGTTAGCGTAAAATGAAAGCTTTATGTTAATTAAACGGCGTAATTAGCGTATAGACTAGTTAAGCCTACTTTTTAATATCAAACTCTTTACCCACTGATGTAATATATTATTTTGGGATTTTTAAATATTTTTAATTAATTTTAGGCTGAGCATAACTAATAGTCGTAGGCTTAATCCGGTAATTGTCGGTTTTGCCCTAACGGGACATAAACTGAGTTTTACATATCTAATCAACTCCAAACCTTTTGCTACTGATCACATATGATAAATAAATTATTTTAAGCCTTCTGGAATAATAATAATATCAGCTTTATGTATCAAACCCGAAAATGGCTTCTAATCGCCTTTTAAGCGTTTTTAACGCATAGTATGTGCTATAACTATATTAAACATACAAGGGTTGATACCTACTGATATTTGAGGAAAATTATAATATTTTAATAGTAAGCAAAGGTTGTTAAACTCAGACTTCAGTTTTGAGCTTTTCGGCTTAAGTGAAATTACCAAAATACCCCTACGGGGCATAGTTTGGTTAAAATTGATAAATTTCACATATATACTTTAACCTACTGATATAACTTAGCAAATTGAGTATATTTTCTGATTACATCAGGCCTGTAACTCAGGTTAACACTTAAACTCTTTTACAACCTTTAAAATGACCAAACTACCCCTACGGGGCATAGTTTGTGTTTAAATTCGTTTCGGGCATAATAAAAGACACCTTACTGATGTCACAACATATTTGGAGCATATTAACTTAGGAAACCTGTAAATGGCTCTCATTATTACCCGTTAAGCTTATTACGCGTTCGGTGCGGTTTATGTAACAAGTTTACATAAATTAGCCGAAACGGGTCAAACCTTATCGGTTTTATCTCAAAATCTAGAATGTGCATGAAGGACCCATATTAAACAAGTCTCTGAACTTGTTGGGTCTAAATCACATTCTATCCGGTCTTCGCTTAATCGTGCGTACGAACCGTATCTTTGAAACTAACCGGTCTAAGCTTAAGCTTAACTAAAGACCCGTTAGGATTCTAATAGGTTATTATAAACCTTCGTTCCAGATTAGGAGAACCAGTAAAAGCTACTTGCAATTTGCTTATTGTGATTTATACATTGCTCAGGTAAATACTTTTAACTTATTTTCCCTATACGGGCTTGGGTTACGGTATATAGCATACCGCTTGATCGGGCATCAAATCTTCCATCGTTGGGTGGTTAATTGAATAATTTGATCGGCTCGTTTAAACAGTCTTGTTACTTAAAGCCTTTGGGGGGTTAATGACCATGTCCCGGATATCCTTGGCATCATTTTACGAAATGGCCACGACTTAAGCGCGGGGTGTAGGCGTACACCCGTCAGTGCACAAAAGAATATTGTGGTGTGTCTATTGATCTTTAACCCGGACAAGATCCGGGCTACTGAACGCACAAGGAACATGTAATTCGTTCACAAGATTATAATATTAAATAATTCTCCCAAGTTAAATAAAAATGTTTATGCCACGTGCATCCAAACCAATTTTCAATCATTTTCCAAAATGAGTCAGTTGATTGTATTTACCAGTGTAAACTGACGTATTTTCCCAAAAAGATTAAATGCAGGTACTAAGCGTAATTGGCTGGGATTTCTCCTTAGCATCAATAGAAGTCTCGCAAGCTTAAGATGCCTGAAGTCTGTTGAACTATTAATTTTATTTTATTTTCGATCCATCTGTGGATAAACTTCCGAATATTGTGACATTTGATATTACAATATTAAATTCGGTTGTATTATATATTTTTAAATTTGCTTCCGCTGTGCATATTAAATATTGTGTTGTTTGACTATTATGTTGCCAACCATGTCACACCCCCAAAATCCACCATGCGGAGTTCCACCGCTTGGAGGCGTGACGTGACCAGGATCGAGCCACCAATCATACTGAACAACGTACTTAAGTAAATAAAGACAACCACAATACGATTGGTGACCAAAAGCTAGTTAACCAAGTTTTTAATTTAGACAGCGGAAGCATAAACGTAAAGTTCAAAACATAAGTTCGTAGTTCATAAGTTTAAAAGTCCAACACATAGGTTTAATAAGTTCATAATGTTTTAAACATTAAACACTGGACATAACCGTCCGCACACCACAACGACTCCTTCTTCGTGCAAGCTCCAAATGTTTAGCGACCTGTAAGGCATGTAACAACGAGTCAACAACAAAGTTGAGTGAATTCACAGTTGGTCGTTTAGTTATTGCACTCGTTTCGTAAATCATATGTTCGTTTTGAAAACCATGTATCGTATAAGTTTGCATCGCGGTCTTTCTGACATGTTTGCGAAGATTAGTGGGGGTTTCCCATGTGTTACTAAACCACGCGTATCGACTGCTACGAAAAATATAAGAGGTGCCCTAAGTCAATGCCTATCAGCATTGACCCTTTGCCCATAGTCCATTAGTACACGCCCGTCCGACTGGCACGGTGTGAGGTTTGTTAAACCTAATAGCGCTATTAACTAATGACCCGCTCGCCATAGGCCTCGGCGATTAAGTCGATAATTGAGGGACTTAAAGTGATAGAGTTGATGGTCTTATGATCGTGTACGTAGGTTTTACGTACGTGCCCTTCAATCCGAGGACAGTAGTAAGTATGAGTGTACGTAGGTTTTACGTACGTGCCCTTCAATCCGAGGACAGTAAAAAGTAGTTTAATAGTAATGATAGTACAAGTAGTTATTCAATCCCATTCCCAACCCCTGGGAATCCCATGCCTTAGAAGGAGTGTGAACTCACCTCGGTTTGCTCGGTTAGATTCTCAAATATAGCTAACAGTCAAGGTCGGTCAATCACGTCCTAATATAATTACCAGTTAGTCATTTAGTGGCTTTCAAATAGAACACAAAGTTCCTACACGTATCTATCACACAACATGCATCGTTTTAACGGTTTATGCCCATCTAAGTTTCCCATCCATTCCCCACTCGAAATCAAACATACGATAATGCACATAACATATATAACATGTTAGATCATTCACGGATAGCATACTCGACATTTAGACACGCAAGTCACAACTTATCTCAATTCAGCATTTATATTCAAAACCGGCTGTTTTCGGACAATTTAATAAAATAGTTAAATTATTCCAAAAATTCCCAAATTTTTACAGGATGTCTTAAACGTTCCATGTTTTATTGTGTAAAAATATCGGGGTCCGGTTCACTACCAATATTTTATAAAAAATCATATTCCCGACTGAACTCAGATTTATGTATTTCTGACCACAGTACACGGAACAATTTATTAAAAATTCATCGAGTGTCCGATTTACGAAATTCCAGTGGGGTAATTACAAATGCATCGGTTTCCATCTACTGTAGAAATTTCATGGTCTGATTCATCACAAAACTCTGGTTACAACAGAAAATAGAATACTCATTTATTGCTGTAAAAACTCAGCCTAAGCTGCTGTTACGAATCGGTTCTTTAAAAATAGTAAACGAAGTCCAAAAATTACGATTTCGGTGCCATTAGAACCGTATTTTACAACACATAAATCTAGGATTCAGAAAATACATTTTTTGTTAAGTTATGGCCCGTTTACAGCCTGATGAAGTCGGCTGAAATCATTACTCAGCTTGCTGTTTTGTGGTTTAAATGTTACTAAAACGTATTAACAAGTATCCGAACAACGGGTTTATCAAAAGTTTGACGATCAAACATCATATATACATTAACCACCCTTAAACCAACAAGTTTTCATCTTTATGTATCAATCATAAGTAAACTTTTATATTTATCTATTTGTTCTTGACATTTTAGTGATTTTAAACATACCACACCCTTTGATCATAGAAACGAGATTAAACAAGATTAACAAGAGTGTAACAAAGGACTTACTATTAGCTTATAGCTAGGGATGAATCTAGTGTAAAGTTGGTAAGAAAAGATGGTGAAAAGTCTTGAAACAAGCTCCTTCAAGATGCACCTTCCATGGCTCACTTCAAGCTTGGAATGAACTTGTTAATGGAGGAGATAGATGATGAAATGGTGGGGAGTGGGTTCGGTTTGGGGGATGACCGAAAGAGAGAGAGAGTAGTGAGGAGAGAGAGAGATCTTGGTGGTATGATGGTTGTGATCTAGACCTTGCTTCATATAGATCACCCACATATTATAGCAAGATCCACAAGCAATCATCCATATAAAATATTGAGATTAAATCAAGTTGGAAGATATGGAGCATGGCAAAAATGTTGTGGGGGTCCCACTTGTGAACCGATTTCAGCCAAGGGGGGGGGGGGGTAAAGGGAAACATTTTTCCAACTAAGGTGCAATTACTAGTTAGAAAGTAAGTAATGTGATGGTATATGCTAGTTATAATGTTTTTAGGGGGTGTTATGGTATACGGGGACCATGACTAGCTCAACAAAAATTAAATAATGTGTTTGACAAATATTTGGTGTCCCGGGTAATGTCCGGTTGTTCGGTCGGATACTGTTCCGTTAAAGTGTTTAATTGTACCGTAAAGTGTCTTATTTATTTATTTTTGTAACGAAATAAATTCCTAACATATAAGAAAATACTCAGGACCATTTAGTCAGGTTTTCTGCATACTACTATTATGCTACTACGCACATGTAAGTATAACACAGTCATCAGAGAGCAGTTAAATAATTCCACACCGTCGTCAAGTACTTTAAATTATCATTTAATAAATTGTACGGAATACATGTAATTTCAGGGTTGTCACATTCTCCCCTTGTTAAAAGAATTTCGTCCCGAAATTTAGCACCTGGTTACTGAGGAAGCTAGTTAAGTTGCGTTGTTTTCCTGGGGTGTCACATCATCCCCCCGTTGATTTGGAATTTCGTCCCGAAATTCTGCAGTAGCTTCAGCCTCAGTAGTGGTTGCGTTTTTCTTAAACAGTTGGGGATACTTGAGTTTCATTTGGTCTTCTCGTTCCCAGGTATACTCTGGGCCACGACGAGCATTCCAACGAACTCGGACCAGAGGTATCCTGGTATGCTTGAGGATCTTAACATCTCGATCAGTAATCTCTACAGGTTCTTCGACGAATCGCAGCTGGTCGTCGATAGTGAGTTCCTTCAGAGGAACTATGAGGGTCTCATCTGACAGACACTTCTTCAGATTCGACACATGGAAAACATTGTGAACTCCGCTGAGTTCTTCAGGTAGATCCAACCTGTAGGCGACTTTGCCAATTTTCTCAATGACTTCGAATGGCCCGACATAACGCGGATTGAGTTTGCCTCGTTTGCCAAAGCGGACTACACCTTTCCAAGGTGAGACTTTGAGTAGCACTCGATCCCCAACCTGGAGCTCGAGTGGTTTTCTTCCCTTATCAGCATAACTTTTCTGACGGTCACGAGCTGCCGCCATTCGCTGTCGTATCTGAGCAATTCTCTCGGTGGTATCTACCACAAGTTCTGGGCCAGTGATTTGGCTGTCACCAACTTCTGCCCAACAGAGAGGTGATCGGCATTTGCGTCCGTACAATGCCTCAAACGGAGCGGCTTGGATGCTGGTGTGGTAGCTGTTGTTGTACGAAAACTCCACTAGCGGGAGGTGCCTTTCCCAGCCATTACCAAAATCGATTACACATGCCCTACGCATGTCTTCAAGGGTTTGGATGGTGCGTTCAGATTGCCCTTCCGTCTGCGGGTGATAAGCGGTGCTCATATCTAAACGTGAGCCAAAAGACTTGTGCATAGCTTGCCACAGTTCAGAAGTAAAACGCGCGTCACGATCAGATATAATAGAGGTTGGCACTCCGTGCCTTGATACCACTTCCTTTAGGTAAATGTCTGCAAGAGTAGAAAACTTATCCATTTCTTTGATAGCCAGGAAATGTGCAGACTTGGTCAGTCGATCTACGATCAACCAAATGGTATCGTTTCCGCGTTGAGATCTGGGCAGGACGGTAACGAAATCCATGGAAATTTGCTCCCATTTCCATTTTGGGATCTCCGGTTGTTGAAGTAGGCCTGATGGTTTCTGATATTCAGACTTGACTCTCGCACAAGTCAAGCACTTGCTGACGTAGGTTGCTATGTGGGCTCTCATGCCAGGCCACCAGTATGTGGTCTTTAAGTCGTGGTACATCTTATCCGAACCAGGATGTACTGAATAACGAGACTTATGTGCTTCATCCATCACAAGCTCGCGTAAGTTGCCATAGAGTGGAACCCAAATACGCCCTGTTACATAGTAGGCGCCGTCTTCCTTTTGTTCTAGCCGTTGCCTCGATCCTCGTAGGGACTCAGCCCTGATGTTCTCTGCTTTCAATGCTTCGACCTGAGCATCGCGAATCTGAGCTGGAAGGTTAGATTGGATGGTAAGCTGTAAAGCACGTACACGCTTAGGTATGGTATCCTTTCGACTGAGGGCGTCAGCCACAACATTGGCTTTACCCGGATGATACTTGATTGCGCATTCATAATCGTTCAAGAGCTCAACCCATCGGCGTTGACGCATGTTTAACTCCTTTTGCTTGAAGATATGCTCGAGACTCATGTGATCGGTGTAAATGGTGCACTTGGTACCGTACAGGTAATGTCTCCATATCTTAAGCGCGAATACAACTGCTCCCAGCTCCAGATCGTGAGTAGTGTAGTTTCTTTCATGAACTTTAAGTTGACGCGATGCGTAGGCAATGACCTTGTCATGTTGCATCAATACGCAACCAAGTCCTTGGATGGAAGCATCGCAGTAAACCACAAAATCATCTATGCCCTCAGGCAATGAGAGGATAGGCGCGCTACAAAGTCTATCTTTTAGATGTTGAAATGCGGACTCTTGTGCATCACCACAACGATAGATGACACCCTTCTGAGTCAGTGAAGTGAGAGGTTGCGCAATCTTGGAGAAGTCTTTGATAAACCTTCTGTAATATCCTGCCAAACCCAAAAATTGGCGGATTTCTGTTGGTGTACGGGGTGCAGGCCAGTTCTTGATCGATTCAACCTTAGATAGATCCACATGAATTCCATCCTTGTTTACCACATGGCCTAGAAAGTGGACTTCGCGAAGCCAGAAGTCACATTTTGAAAACTTGGCATACAACTGTTCTTTTCGAAGAAGTTCCAACATAAGACGTAAATGCTGCTCGTGTTCCTCCTGACTCTTAGAATAGATCAGGATATCGTCGATGAACACAATCACGAACTTATCCAGGTAAGGTTTGCATACTCGGTTCATGAGATCCATGAAGACCGCTGGTGCATTCGTCAGCCCGAATGGCATAACCAGGAACTCGTAATGGCCGTAACGAGTTCTGAATGCTGTTTTGGAGACGTCCTCATCTCGGACCCTCAGCTGATGGTATCCCGATCTCAAGTCAATCTTGGAGTAATAGCTTGACCCTTGCAACTGGTCGAACAAGTCGTCAATACGTGGAAGAGGATAACGATTCTTCACAGTCACCTTGTTAATCTCGTGATAGTCAATACACATTCTGAAAGTACCATCTTTCTTCTTCACGAATAGTACTGGAGCTCCCCAGGGCGAAGAGCTAGGATGTATAAAACCCTTTTCCAAGAGTTCTTGTAGTTGTGTAGACAGTTCTTCGAGTTCTGATGGAGCTAGACGATATGGTGCTCGAGCTACTGGCGCTGCTCCAGGAGCTAGTTCGATTTGGAATTCAACTTGGCGGTGAGGCGGAAGACCAGGTAATTCCTCAGGAAATACCTCGGGAAAATCACGTACTATAGGAATGCCTTCAATTCTCTTCTCTTCCGTGGATGTGTTAGTAACGAGTGCCAGAATGGCAGTGTGGCCCTTTCGCAAACATTTCTGGGCCTTAAGGAAAGAGATGATGCCTTCGACAGCACCACTCTTGTCGCCACGAATCACGATGGGTTCTTTATCAGAACGAGGAATGCGGACGATTTTCTCCTTGCAAACAATCTCCGCTTGATGATGAGATAGCCAATCCATCCCAATAACAACGTCGAAACTACCAAGTGTGATAGGAATAAGATCGATAGGGAAAATCTGACCAGCTAAGACCAGGTTACAACCTTTAACTACGTGTGTGGCTTCAAGACTTTTACCATTTGCTAGCTCTACCGCGTGTTTGGTGTTCAAAAGTGTTGGAGTGCGCTTAAGCTTTTGGCTAACTTTTAAGGACACATAACTAGTATCGGCACCCGAATCGAATAAAACAGTAACAAAGAAGTCATCCAGAAGAAACTTACCCATCACAACGTTGGGATCGTTCCTTGCATCACCCTGACCAATCACGAAAGCATGACCCCTTGCTCCATTACCATTGTTGTTACCCCCGTTGTTACCTCCATTGTTGTTCCCGTTTCCCTGGTTGTTGTTGTTGTTCTGATTTTGGTTAAGCTGGGGACAGTTCTTCTTAAAGTGGCCTTCAGCGCCACACTGAAAGCATCCCCTGTTGCCCTGTTGCTGTTGTTGATTCTGCGGTGCTTGCTGTTGCTGCTGGCGATTCTGATTTGTAGGCCGTGAGCTCCTGCAATCCTTGGCTTCGTGACCCATCTTGAGACACCTCTGACAACGTCCTTTGTTGCATTGACCACTATGGTGTCTGTTACATTTGTTGCACTTTGGGTGGTTTCCTCGGTACCCACCCTGTCCTTGATTACCGGAGGATTGCTGACCAGGACTCTGGTAGCCATCAGTCTTTCTCTGCTGAGACTGAACCGAAGCAGAACCCTTACTGGATTTTCCATCCCATTTTCGCTTGTTGTCGGTAGGTGCATCAGAAGTAGCTGTGGCACTGATACGTTTGGGTAGCCTGTTTTGCTCCACCGCCTGGTCAGTGAGTCGATGGGCCAACTTGATGATTTGCTGTATGGTACCCAGATTGGCTGAAGTCACGTGACTTTGAATCTCCGGTACAACGCCCTTGAGGTACAGCTCAATTCGTTTGATAGGAGGGTCCACCATAGTTGGACACAGGATGGCCAGCTCGTTTGACCTCTTAGTATACGCTTCAATATCAGACCCCGTCATCTTCAGATTGTAAAATTCCACTTCTAGTTTGTGGATGTCATCCCGACTACAGTACTCCTCCTTGATCAGCTCTTTGAAACCATTCCAGGGTGTGGCATTAGCAACTGCCAGTCCTAGTAGTTGAACCTGCGCCTTCCACCAGGTTAACGCAGCCCCTTCAAGTGTTCCGGTAGCATATTTCACCCTACGGTCTTCGGGGCATTCGCACATCTCGAAAACAGACTCAAGCTTTTCGAACCAGTGTAGAAGGCCCACTGCTCCTTCGGTGCCGCTGAAAGTGGTAGGTCGGCAATCCATGAACGTCTTGAACGTGCACACAGGAGGCTGAGCATGTTGACCTGTTGCGCGAGAATAAAAGACAAAGTTAAGCACGATGGTTGGCTTGCGAAGGTAGGATCTAAACGTCCTAAGGTGAGTTAGTATGGCAGGTTATACCTCCTGCAGGGACAGCTGCAAGTGCCTCAGCAACTCGTTCGTTGATCAAAGCCGTCAGCTGGGCTTGAGTTAGGTTCAAACGTCCACCCATGATCTTCACAACGAAATAACGTAGGTGAGAAAAGTGTCGCGAAAGTGCGTAAGAGTGGGACGATAGTAGAGAGTAAGCACACATGGTTCAAATAGCAATTATCACATTATCTAATGCACAGTGAGAACTATCTAACCGACAATATAACATAAATCATACCACTTATGGTGTCGAGTCTTGCACGTGGAGCGAAGCGTCGTTGTGGATCGTTGAGCACTGTACAGGTTATAGTCTGGTTTTATCAAAGAGCTTTTCCCTTTTTAAAACCAAGTTCACTATAACCAATGGCTCTGATACCAATCTGTCACACCCCCAAAATCCACCATGCGGAGTTCCACCGCTTGGAGGCGTGACGTGACCAGGATCGAGCCACCAATCATACTGAACAACGTACTTAAGTAAATAAAGACAACCACAATACGATTGGTGACCAAAAGCTAGTTAACCAAGTTTTTAATTTAGACAGCGGAAGCATAAACGTAAAGTTCAAAACATAAGTTCGCAGTTCATAAGTTTAAAAGTCCAACACATAGGTTTAATAAGTTCATAATGTTTTAAACATTAAACACTGGACATAACCGTCCGCACACCACAACGACTCCTTCCTCGTGCAAGCTCCAAATGTTTAGCGACCTGTAAGGCATGTAACAACGAGTCAACAACAAAGTTGAGTGAATTCACAGTTGGTAGTTTAGTTATTGCACTCGTTTCGTAAATCATCTGTTCGTTTTGAAAACCATGTATCGTATAAGTTTGCATCGCGGTCTTTCTGACATGTTTGCGAAGATTAGTGGGGGTTTCCCATGTGTTACTAAACCACGCGTATCGACTGCTACGAAAAATATAAGAGGTGCCCTAAGTCAATGCCTATCAGCATTGACCCTTTGCCCATAGTCCATTAGTACACGCCCGTCCGACTGGCACGGTGTGAGGTTTGTTAAACCTAATAGCGCTATTAACTAATGACCCGCTCGCCATAGGCCTCGGCGATTAAGTCGATAATTGAGGGACTTAAAGTGATAGAGTTGATGGTCTTATGATCGTGTACGTAGGTTTTACGTACGTGCCCTTCAATCCGAGGACAGTAGTAAGTATGAGTGTACGTAGGTTTTACGTACGTGCACTTCAATCCGAGGATAGTAAAAAGTAGTTTAATAGTAATGATAGTACAAGCAGTTATTCAATCCCATTCCCAACCCCTGGGAATCCCATGCCTTAGAAGGAGTGTGAACTCACCTCGGTTTGCTCGGTTAGATTCTCAAATATAGCTAACAGTCAAGGTCGGTCAATCACGTCCTAATATAATTACCAGTTAGTCATTTAGTGGCTTTCAAATAGAACACAAAGTTCCTACACGTATCTATCACACAACATGCATCGTTTTAACGGTTTATGCCCATCTAAGTTTCCCATCCATTCCCCACTCGAAATCAAACATATGATAATGCACATAACATATATAACATGTTAGATCATTCACGGATAGCATACTCGACATTTAGACACGCAAGTCACAACTTATCTCAATTCAGCATTTATATTCAAAACCGGCTGTTTTCGGACATTTTAATAAAATAGTTAAATTATTCCAAAAATTCCCAAATTTTTACAGGATGTCTGAAACGTTCCATGTTTTATTGTGTAAAAATATCGGGGTCCAGTTCACTACCAATATTTTATAAAAAATCATATTCCCGACTTAACTCAGATTTATGTATTTCTGACCACAGTCCACGGAACAATTTATTAAAAATTCATCGAGTGTCCGATTTACGAAATTCCAGTGGGGTAATTACAAATGCATCGGTTTCCATATACTGTAGAAATTTCATGGTCTGATTCATCACAAAACTCTGGTTACAACAGAAAATACAATACTCATTTATTGCTGTAAAAACTCAGCCTAAGCTGCTGTTACGAATCGGTTCTTTAAAAATAGTAAACGAAGTCCAAAAATTACGATTCTGGTGCCATTAGAACCGTATTTTATAACACATAAATCTAGGTTTCAGAAAATACATTTTTTGTTAAGTTATGGCCCGTTTACAGCCTGATGAAGTCGGCTGAAATCATTACTCAGCTTGCTGTTTTGTGGTTTAAATGTTACTAAAACGTATTAATAAGTATCCGAACAACGGGTTTATCAAAAGTTTGACGATCAAACATCATATATACATTAACCACCCTTAAACCAACAAGTTTTCATCTTTATGTATCAATCATAAGTAAACTTTTATAATTATCTATTTGTTCTTGACATTTTAGTGATTTTAAACATACTACACCCTTTGATCATAGAAACGAGATTAAACAAGATTAACAAGAGTGTAACAAAGGACTTACTACTAGCTTATAGCTAGGGATGAATCTAGTGTAAAGTTGGTAAGAAAAGATGGTGAAAAGTCTTGAAACAAGCTCCTTCAAGATGCACCTTCCATGGCTCACTTCAAGCTTGGAATGAACTTGTTAATGGAGGAGATAGATGATGAAATGGTGGGGAGTGGGTTCGGTTTGGGGGATGAACGAAAGAGAGAGAGAGAGTAGTGAGGAGAGAGAGAGATCTTGGTGGTATGATGGTTGTGATCTAGACCTTGCTTCATATAGATCACCCACATATTATAGCAAGATCCACAAGCAATCATCCATATAAAATATTGAGATTAAATCAAGTTGGAAGATATGGAGTATGGCAAAAATGTTGTGGGGGTCCCACTTGTGAACCGATTTCAGCCAAGGGGGGGGGGGGGGGGGGGTAAAGGGAAACATTTTTCCAACTAAGGTGCAATTACTAGTTAGAAAGTAAGTAATGTGATGGTATATGCTAGTTATAATGTTTTTAGGGGGTGTTTTGGTATACGGGGACCATGACTAGCTCAACAAAAATTAAATAATGTGTTTGACAAATATTTGGTGTCCCGGGTAATGTCCGGTTGTTCGGTCAGATACTGTTCCGTTAAAGTGTTTAATTGTACCGTAAAGTGTCTTATTTATTTATTTTTGTAACGAAATAAATTCCTAACATATAAGAAAATACTCAGGACCATTTAGTCTGGTTTTCTGCATACTACTATTATGCTACTACGCACATGTAAGTATAACACAGTCATCAGAGAGCAGTTAAATAATTCCACACCGTCGTCAAGTACTTTAAATTATCATTTAATAAATTGTACGGAATACATGTAATTTGAGGGTTGTCACAAACCACGTCACGATACTCCCCCACCGGGCCCACCGATGACACGTGGAAATCGGGGTGTGACAGGTTGGTATCAGAGCCAACACTGAGTGAATTAAACACTAGCCTTTTGTGTTTAATCTCAGTTACACAATTGCACATATCTAAACTTTCGAGTCTAGACAAATAACATAGGACAAATTCTACCTTGTTTGGTTTTTGTTTTGTCCTTTAATTTATATATATTCTTGTCGTTATCTCATGTTGTATTGACAGGATTAACAAAATGCCGCCAAGATTCTTCAGGAGAAGAGGACGCGGAAAGGGGCCAATCACCGCCCCCAATGACAACGAGGCAGGACCGTCGAATGTGTGAGCTCCTTCCACCACTGAGAGTGACGATCCCCGGCAAAATTGGAGGAACCTCTTTGAACCGGCTAGACGGTCGGTCTCACACAGTTCAACACCTCCTGCCCATAACCCTTATGGGCCACAACCGGAGTACGAGCCCAACAACCCTCAACCCTCCTACATTCCGTTACATCGATCTTTATCGCATAATTCTTTTGGTGACCCTACACCAGTTTTTAGGGGCCGGTTTAACCCGGAAAACTACATAGCAGAACCAGTGGGTTTTAACCCATTGGGGCCGGAGGATCATTTCTCGGGAGATCATGCGGACGATATGGACGAGGATACGGACCCCGTCGAACCTGCCAGTGGTACACCAAACCACCCGATAGAGATCTCTGACGGATCTTCTTTCCACGGATCACCCTACGTTGGTCTAGATAGCTTTCAAGCTATGTTTACCAGGCACGAATGGTACTATACACCTCCTCGCCATTCACCGCTGTAACACCCCGAAAATATAAAACTTTATATTGGAACTATAAAGTATAAATAGACGAGAATTTACTAACTAGGAAATTTTAACCTAGTTAGTTAGTTACAAGACTAGAAATAGTCTATAATAGGGTTAAAAGTTACTAAATGATATGTTGAACAAAGTAGAGGGGCCTTAGTTGTTAAATCTGAAACTAAATTGGTTAAAACAAATAAAAATAAACCAAACACCCCATTTAGGGGTGTCTGGTCGATCAAGTGAAGCAGGGGGCGATCCCCACTCCTCCAAAACCCTAAAACTCTTTAGTCTTGCAAATTGAAGGATCAATTCAAGTCGAAATCGAAAATTGAGCTTAGAATCATGATCCTCATCACAAGAGGATTGTAAGGTATGTAAAATTTGATGAAATATCTCAACTTGAATTTCTCATGATTTTGGAAATTCTGAAATTAGATGTTGCATGTGTGTTATGTGGTTAGATTAGAGTTGATTTGGTGTCTAGAAGTGAAACCTAGCCAATTACATGTGAAATCATTACCAAATTCAGAAAATTTCATGAACACTTTGAAGGTGGGTTGTGGGTTTTATAAGATGATGATGAACACTAGGGTTTAGAATGACTATCCTAGTGTAATTCTATCTTAGAAGGTGATTTCAGAAAAAGTATGATGTTAAATGTTATGTGAAGGCTTTATTGAAGTTAAGTTAACTAAATAGCAAGTTATAAACATGAATATGAAAAATGTAAGAATTCTGCCCTTATAGTGTTTGTTGAAATGCCTCAAAGAAGGCTTGAAACTAAATTGTTAAGTTAAAAACGCATAATTATGAAGTATGACAAAATGTGCGTTATGTATGTAAAACATAGAGTTCTAAACATAAAGTGATTGAACTCTATAGGAAAGGAAGCCGGGGCATCTAGCGGGCAAACCGGTGTGGACGCACGTTTGAAAGGCTTGCTTTAAAGGTATGTGATGTGCGGTAAAGTGTTATATATATTAGGTGTATATTTTAAGCCCCTTTAACACTTATTTTAGCCAAGTTTTAAATTTATAAAACACGATATTTTACTAACACTAAACACACATATGGGCAAGTGCACCCATCGTGAGCGTAGTATAGCGTTGGTAAGATACCGAGGTCGTCCAAGGACACAAGAGCTTTTAGTACCGGTTTATCCTCAACGTCTAATCAAAATAAAAAGTTTAGAAAAATGTTTTAAGCTAAGAAAAATAAAAACTAAAAAATGCTGAAAATAAAAATAAAAACAGATAGACAAGATGAATCACTTGGTTCCGACTCGTATCTAGTATAACCTTTGATTATTTCCGCACTTTTGCACATAATTAAGAGATTTTTTTTTTGTTAAACTGCAATATCATTCCACACGAAAAGGGCAATTACAAAGCAATGGCAGGTAGTCGGGCAACAAGTTGCGCCGCCACCCCCTTTTGAATAGAAAACCCAATTCTATTAAATACATAGTTTGAAACCTTTAGCGACGAAGAATTACTATTAACGACTTTTTGAACCCGATTCAAAAGTCGC
The DNA here is from genome assembly GCA_030545235.1 of Helianthus tuberosus. Classification (NCBI taxonomy): domain Eukaryota; kingdom Viridiplantae; phylum Streptophyta; class Magnoliopsida; order Asterales; family Asteraceae; genus Helianthus; species Helianthus tuberosus. The sequence goes on along the minus strand of CM060436.1, from coordinate 20,013,241 downwards.
ACAGCGTCAGGAGCGAGACCACCAAAGGTATCAAACGCAAACGGGACAAACACATGTTGATTCTCTAGGCAGGCTTTCTCATGTTTTGCCACTTTGCTCGCCTCTGCCTTGAGCACCGCTTGCCCTACGGCAAAGCCCTTGTCCTTGAGCCCGACAAGGGGGGAGACATTTTTTGAAGGTGACGTTACCCTCACCTCAGTAGTTTGAGTCAGCAAGGATACAATCCTAAAAGGGTGGATTATTGGAAGATAATGAATTAAGTTATTAATGCAGTATTATGGTAGGCCCCGCTTTTGGCGGTGACGTTACCCTCGACTAAGTAGTCTGAGTCAGCAGGGATACAGTCCTAAATAGCCGGGTTATAGTATTAATAGTAGTTAACTTATGAGGGGATCAAAGAGTTTGGACCCCCGCCATCCAATACCGTGAAGTATTGAAGGAGGTCCTACTAAATTTGACCCAGGTCCATTGCAGGACCTCTAAACGCTGAACAATGGCAAGAACTTTACCAAACCGTTCCCTTAACCCCCGACCAGGTAGCCAACATACCTCCATATAGACCGTGGAGATATGAATGGTGAAAATCTTTTATTTTATATAGACAGTAAAATAATGCCAAGACACCACGGACAAACGATAAGGAAAGATCACCTTCAACATAAGTAACTAGTTATTAAAGTCATTAATACAAAACCAAATAAAAAGTGCAAAAGATTAGAAATAAAAAGTATTAAACTAGACACTTTGTCTTCACCAAGTGATGTAAGAGACTTAGGCAAACATGGCCTTGATTGTCAAGAACTCTTACGATCAATCTTGGATCCCGAGACGACTCACACACTCTACGATGGACAATGGATGATGGTGGTGGATGATGGTGTTGTGATGGTGGTGGGTGGTGGATGAAGTGTGAGAGAGGTGGTGTGCCAAGGGATGAGTTGAAATGAAACCAAGCACTCCTATTTATAGGCTGAACAGAGGGCTGGGCACGGCCCCGTGCCTGTCTGACAATCTCTCTCTTCATTAATTGTAATTCGCAATTACAATTAATGAGCCTGCTGTACTTTCGACACGCCCCCGTGTTCGCTGGACACGGCCCGTGGTGGGCAATAGAAGCTTCTATAGGTTTGTCTTTTCTGCTGCTTCTTGGGCACGGCCCCGTGCTGGCTGAGCACGGGGCGTGTTCAGTCTTCTGCCTTCTCTATTTTGCTTGGGAAGATGCCGTTGAGGGGTCGGGCAGTCCACTTATGTTCCTTTCCTTGTATTTATGTTAGATTTAGCTGTCTTTTTGCTTCTTTTGTGAATTTGAGCTCATTTAATCCTGAAAATACAAAAGGAAGACAAAAACACTCTTTTTCCAACATTAGTACTTAAAAAGGGTTAGTTTTATGCCTCATTTGATGTAATTTATATGTTGCATTTTACACACATCAAATACCCCCACACTTGAACTTTTGCTTGTCCTCAAGCAAAACTCTTTAATATGTGGCTTACACTCCCAAATGGAACGGGTAGAAGAGAAGGTTTTGGGCTTGTCATAGAGTGTCGGGATATCCAAGATCTTTTTGGGTTTTATTTTTATCTATTTACAATCCTATTCGTGATGATTTATTTAGAACGTTTCATAGGAGAAATTACTTATTTGGGCATAACATGCTTTTTTTAAAATTCCATTTATATACAAGTTCACATACCTTACGGGAGAAATCACTCACACTCGGCCGAAGGTGTATTTTTAGTGAATCACTCGAGAGCGGCATGGAACTTATTCCTACCATAAGCTTGCCAAGCAATCAATCCTCCTCCTTTTTAACTTTTATACCTTTGTAAATATCAAGAGGACTTTATGGGTTAAGGGTTAGGCTTGGGTTAAAGGTAGGTGGTTGAGATAGTGGTTAGTGGTGAGTAGAAAAAGGGCGAAAAGCGTAACAAGTGTCGGTTTTCATAAGACTTTCTATTTTTGTACTTTTTATTTTGATGAAGCTATTATTCAAACAAAGTTATTTTTGATGAACTTGTTTGTTTATTTTCTTTTTGCTTCATCATCAACACAATTTTTTTTTTTGAACGATCATACGAAAAAACCGAACTTGTTACTAAAACAAAGGGTTAAAAATAGAAGGTTTTGGTGGGTAAAAGGGTTTTTTGGTTTGGGTGATGAAATGAAATGGTTTAGGCTCAAAGGGGCTAACTAGGGGGATTTTATTGGGTAGGTGGTAAAAGAAAAAGAAAAATAATGATGTAGAAATAAAAATGGTTAGTCCTAATGCCTCCATCATTTACTTACTCGGGTTTAAGTTGATAAGGACCGGGAATGTATCGTCATGGCAAGTTCTAGAGTTGTAAGAACCAAGCGGCTATTCACACAAGAAACGAAAAATGAGCATTAAGTCTAAAGATGTAAATTTGTATGCTCAATAAAGGCTCAAAACTCACTTTTGTGGGAATGGGTTTTTATGTGATCAAGTATATATAATCAAATTTTAACTAGGTTTGTCATGCCTTTTCATAATTTTCTTATGTTGGTTCTTTTTATCACTACGCTATCGGTTGTAAATTTGTAAAAATATAACCTTTTTGAGAACTTGAATTTCCCGAGTTAAACCTAGACAAGTAAGAAAAATGCAATTTTTGAAAAAAATTTGGGGTGATTAGCGGTTCTAATAGAGTTTTGTGTAAGGCTTGTATTTAGGACTTGCAAAATTCAAGGTTTTAGCATCCCCCCACACTTGAATTACACATTGTCCTCAATGTGTCCCAAAAATAAATTTTTAAGTTGATTAGATGTGTAAAATAGTGTTAAAAAGCAAAAAATTTGTGATACTGGGCGCTGAACACGGCCCCGTGTTATCAGGGCACGGCCCCGTGTTCAAGTGCCAGTAACAAAATTAAAACAAGAGAAACAGAAGTCTGGACACGGGGGCGTGTCGGGTGAACACGGCCCGTGTCCAGTTACCTGAACTGGGCGTTTTTCTGCAGGTGGTTCAGCACGGGGCCGTGTTGGTTGGGCACGGCCCGTGTTGAACCTTCTGAAATGGAGAGAATTGTCGGGTTGCCTTGTTCTTGTGCATGAGGTTATTTTTCTCGTTCCCATTTTCATCCCTTACCACCATGAGTGTGTTTTATTCATTAAAAACCATCCAAACTTTAAAACCATCATTTCATTGCATCATAGAGAGACCTTACATAGTCCTAAATTAAGATAAAATAAAAACTTAACTAAATAGGTCAGGAGGTACATGAGGTTATCATAGAGAGTTCTACTATTCTAAGAAAATTCCGAGAATAGTTTCCCGATACAGTAGGACTTTTAGCCGAAAGATTTCTTCCCTAAATGTTGTTTAAAGCCATTCTTCGATCTCCCTAGGAAGGAAGAATGCGGCTTCATTTTCCTCCGCAACTGGTGGCTTAGGGGGAACATTCACCGGGACTCCTTACACCACTCTCCGCGGAGGTTCTTGGTGCATGGCGTACCATTCGGCCGGAATGACAACTTTGGGCACCACGTTCCACGCCCTTTGGGTTATCATAGGCACCAAAGGCGGGGAGGCGAGAAGGTTTAACCTCTGGTGCAAGAGGTCTACTTCTCGGAGACAGCCCTCTAGCCCCACCGTAAGATGGTTGATACGGTCGACCAATGCTTCTTCCACTCCTGTCATTTCGTCAATAGCCTCCCTTAGGGCGTAAACATAGTTTACAAGAGAGTCTTCTGCTGTAGAAGATCTCCTCCCTTTTCGGTTACTTCTTGAAGATGATCCGCTTGTTCTGCTTGCCATTTTCTGTGAAAGAAACCGAAGAGAGCTAAATTTTTACAAAACAGTGCCTCGGACACGGCCCGTGTTCGCTGAGCACGGCCCCGTGTCCATTTATCGGCAGGATTTTAGGCTAAGGAATCTTGGAGTTTTAAATTATTTTCATGATTTTTATCTGGGTTTTAAGCTTAGATAATTTAAAATAAAGTTATACAACTAACTTTGAACAAGAATCCTTAGCAAATAATCTTACAAACTTCACATAGATGGTTGGAATCATGGGATTTCCAAGCTTCCATGGAGGAAATGTTGAAAAAATTTTGAAAGAAGAGGAAATGAATAAAAGTGGAAGGGACAAGATGGTCCTTGAGAACCTTCTTTTAGCACTTACCTAGGATGGTATGAGTGAAGATCCCAGGAATCTCTGTCTATTGAAGTGGTCAAAAATGAGCAGGGATCAGGCTGCATTTAAAGAAAATGACAGCGCACTGGACACGGCCCCGTGTTGACTGGACACGGCCCCGTGTGCAGAGTAAATCCTGACACATTTTGTCCGTATTCTGACAAAATCAGCAGAGAATCTTTTTGGTGAGCATGGGGGCGTGTTGACCTGGGCACGGCCCCGTGTCTGGAGGCTGTCTCATGGAGTTTCGTTACTTCTAAGGATCTTGTCGATATCGGGTGGTTCCTTACTGGTTGGAACAACCCCAAAGTGCCTAATATACCTTAATTGTCCTAGACTAAGGCGAGAACGCAAGAGGTTGTCGGTGAGGGTAATTCCTATTTTCATTCTAGGTGGACAAGTCCAACCCTTTCCCGGGCTCTTGTTAAAGAAGGTATATGCCGAATCGCTCAGGTCTATGTATGCAACGAACGAAGTCGATGGAGAGTCCTTCACGGCACAATCGACACAGGGACGACTATCGTCCAAGTCTTTGCTAGGTACTAAGGTATTTTCGGGAGCAACGAGGTTGTCGGAATGCGGTTCCAGCATTTCGTCATGGTTATCGTCTTGGGGTGGATCAATAAAATCCTTCCTAAGCTCTTTTAACCAATTCAGAATTAGTTTTTCTAGTTGAAATAACTCATCAAGGAGCATTTTCCCTAGAATATATGGCTGGGCGCATTCGAGGGAGAAATAGTGCTTATTTTTACTTTCGCCCCTCTTAAGGTTATAAGAAGTCGGTGGGTCCATGTAGTGGGGCCTATAATTTAGAAAGTAGCATTTTACTTCTTCATGTTTGCCACCACATAATTGACACCACGTACCATAAGAGTGCCGAAAGTAAAAACAATTACTATCACTCATGTTTATGTCAGAAATTACCAACCGCCGGGATCTAACGGTTCTGTTTTCAGTAAGTGAATCTTGGGCACGGGGGCGTGTTGAGTGAGCACGGCCCCGTGTTCAGCTTACTGTCTGACGTAAAACAGGATTGCCAGTTCCAATGATTTAGCACGGGGGCGTGTTCAGCGGGCACGGCCCGTGCTGAGCTCTGCAGAAGCTGAAAAACTAAGAAAATCTAAAAAAAATAAAAAAAATGATTAGGCCGTTGATTCCTAACTTTCTTAAAATCCTTGTGTCCCCGGCAACGGCGCCAAAAACTTGATGTGCGGTAAAGTGTTATATATATTAGGTGTATATTTTAAGCCCCTTTAATACTTATTTTAGCCAAGTTTTAAATTTATAAAACACGATATTTTACTAACACTAAACACACATATGGGCAAGTGCACCCATCGTGAGCGTAGTATAGCGTTGGTAAGATACCGAGGTCGTCAAAGGACACAAGAGCTTTTAGTACCGGTTTATCCTCAACGTCTAATCAAAATAAAAAGTTTAGAAAAATGTTTTAAGCTAAGAAAAATAAAAACTAAAAAATGCTGAAAATAAAAATAAAAACAGATAGACAAGATGAATCACTTGGTTTCGACTCGTATCTAGTATAACCTTTGATTATTTCCGCACTTTTGCACATAATTAAGAGATTATCTTAGTTATTGTAGTAGGCCCCTCTTTTGAAGGTGACGTTACCCTCACCCCAGTAGTTTGAGTCAGCAAGGATACAATCCTAAAAGGGTGGATTATTGGAAGATAATGAATTAAGTTATTAATGCAGTATTATGGTAGGCCCCGCTTTTGGCGGTGACGTTACCCTCGACTAAGTAGTCTGAGTCAGCAGGGATACAGTCCTAAATAGCCGGGTTATAGTATTAATAGTAGTTAACTTATGAGGGGATCAAAGAGTTTGGACCCCCGCCATCCAATACCGTGAAGTATTGAAGGAGGTCCTACTAAATTTGACCCAGGTCCATTGCAGGACCTCTAAACGCTGAACAATGGCAAGAACTTTACCAAACCGTTCCCTTAACCCCCGACCAGGTAGCCAACATACCTCCATATAGACCGTGGAGATATGAATGGTGAAAATCTTTTATTTTATATAGACAGTAAAATAATGCCAAGACACCACGGACAAACGATAAGGAAAGATCACCTTCAACATAAGTAACTAGTTATTAAAGTCATTAATACAAAACCAAATAAAAAGTGCAAAAGATTAGAAATAAAAAGTATTAAACTAGACACTTTGTCTTCACCAAGTGATGTAAGAGACTTAGGCAAACATGGCCTTGATTGTCAAGAACTCTTACGATCAATCTTGGATCCCGAGACGACTCACACACTCTACGATGGACAATGGATGATGGTGGTGGATGATGGTGTTGTGATGGTGGTGGGTGGTGGATGAAGTGTGAGAGAGGTGGTGTGCCAAGGGATGAGTTGAAATGAAACCAAGCACTCCTATTTATAGGCTGAACAGAGGGCTGGGCACGGCCCCGTGCCTGTCTGACAATCTCTCTCTTCATTAATTGTAATTCGCAATTACAATTAATGAGCCTGCTGTACTTTCGACACGCCCCCGTGTTCGCTGGACACGGCCTGTGGTGGGCAATAGAAGCTTCTATAGGTTTGTCTTTTCTGCTGCTTCTTGGGCACGGCCCCGTGCTGGCTGAGCACGGGGCGTGTTCAGTCTTCTGCCTTCTCTATTTTGCTTGGGAAGATGCCGTTGAGGGGTCGGGCAGTCCACTTATGTTCCTTTCCTTGTATTTATGTTAGATTTAGTTGTCTTTTTGCTTCTTTTGTGAATTTGAGCTCATTTAATCCTGAAAATACAAAAGGAAGACAAAAACACTCTTTTTCCAACATTAGTACTTAAAAAGGGTTAGTTTTATGCCTCATTTGATGTAATTTATATGTTGCATTTTACACACATCAGTATGTAACTTGACCCGTTACATTAAGTAAATTTGATGATTTTCACACTAGTAGTCGTAATATAGAATAAGGGTTGTTTTGAGTTGAAGTAATAATGTCGCAATAGTGAATAAAAGATCAAGTTTGACTAGAACTCGTTGGTGGTCGTAACAAGGACGATTCCTTAGACTAGTCAAACGGGTCGGATAATTGAGTATAACATGGTTAATGCTTCGAAATATGATTGATTGATCTTTGATAAGGGTCAATATATAACATGTTAAAACTACGAGATTTTAATGTATTGGTTTGTTAGAAAAGCGAAAATCCGAGAGTTTGGGTTTTAGTGCAATAAACAAAACAAACAAAATTTTAGAATTTCAGAAGCTACCGTAAGTTACGGTAGTACCGTAACTTACGGTAGAGTCCATATGTTTACGGTAGGTTTCACCTGTTTTACGGTGGACCAAACATTCCCAGAACTCACCGTAACTTACGGTGACACCGTAAGTTATGGTGGAACCAGAAATGTTAAGATTTTTTTTATTTAAAAGTTGATGTTGAATCTTGGATTATGTACTTTATATCAATCATCAAAACTAACGTTTTAAAGGTTTTGATCATAGGTAACAAGGTGGATCTTACGGATAGCGGTCGAGCAAATTATGAAGAACCGAACACTACATTTTTGAAGCTTCCGCAATGTTTTAAAACTTTAGTACCTTTGTGTATGGGTTGTAGACACTTGTTTTAAATAACTTTTAAAATGTTTTAACTTAGTCATTAGATGACTAAGCTAGATGTTAATTTTTGTAATGAAATTCATGTTAGTTTGACTATACAATATTTTAAATAGTATAAAATATTACTATAATCAGTAAAAATTAGACGGGTGTTACAAGTTGGTAATCAGAGCTTAAGGTTGTCAACAAAGTGTTCGGTTCAAGCTTGATCGATCGTCCGGTAAGAATTAATTTATTTTGTTAATAAATTATGTATTATGTAAAGAATGAGAAACGAATAAATATGCATGAAAAGAGTGTGTAAGCTCACTCAAAAACAAGAAATGCATGAAACAAGAATGATTAAATCAAGTTATGAACTTGATTGAATTGAAACAAGAATGATTAAATCAAGTTGTGAACTTGATTGAATCAAAACAAGTAAAGCATGTGTTATAAATGGAATGTTTAACAACTTATGTAAACATTTCAGAAATAGAGATGGCAGATGGAGGTAATGATAATGCGGTGCCAAGAGTCACCGAACAAATGAGGGAAGTGATTGCCGAAGAGGTTGGAAAGGCGATCGAAAACAGTTTGGCGGGCTTTATTGATAAAATTCAAAACACGGTTTTATCAATAGTAGAAGAAAGAATCAAGAATTGGAAGATGATTCAAATTTAGCAAAGGAAAAGCGTGGAGGACGAAAGCCTTGTTCATACAAGGAATTCATGGCCTGTAAACCACCAATATATAATGGGGAGGTTGACCCAATAGTGTGCCAACGATGGCTAAGTGACATCGAAGGGGTATTCGAGAGAACCCATTGTGACGAAGAAGACTACGTAGCCTATGGTACGGGTCAACTAAGGAGTCAAGCGAAAGATTGGTGGGATAACAAAAAGAGAGAGATCGGTATTGAAGTTGCTAAGGTCATGACTTGGGAAGAATTCAAGACGCCATTTCTTAAGCATCATAGCCCCAAGGCGGTTATGAATAAAATCAAGGAGGAGTTCATGCAACTTAGGCACAAGGGTGAGACCATAGACAAGATTACGGCAACGTTTATGGACAAAATGAAGTTTTGTGATGATCTAGTGACAAATGAAGAACAAAAGATGTACTACTACCATAACATGTTGAGTGCTGAGTATAGGGAATTTATCACCCCTTCAAAATACGAGACCCTTACCGAGATCATAAATGCTGCACGGGAAAGGGAGATCGAACTGAAAAAGAGCATTGAACGGGGTGAACGGAAAGCACAAGATGTAAACCCAAGCCCTACTAAGAAGGCACGAACAAATGAAACCGCAAATAAATCCGATACGAAAGGCGGGTCACCAAGTTGCAGAATCTGCGGAAAGGGTCATAAAGGCGAATGCCGTTACAAGGATAAGCCTTGTCCCATATGCAATAAAACGGGACATATGGCTATATCGTGCCCGGAGAAAGTGACGGTTTGTTACAATTGTTATCGAACGGGTCACAAAAAGTCGGAATGCCCGGAACTGGTTGGAAAGAAGGATGAGCAGAACCAGAAAGGTGAAGCCCCAAAAGCAAAGGCAAGATCTTTTCAATTGACCGCCGCAGAAGCGAAGGTTGAACCTGACGTGGTCTCAGGTATATTTGCTGTAAATTCAATTCCTGCACGCGTGTTATTTGATACGGGTGCGAATAAATCCTTTGTTTCATATGGATTTATTCGACATCCTTCATTTGTTCTAACAAAATTACCTGTGCCCTTAGAAGTAGAGATAGGTAATAACAAGAGCTTTATTGTTTGTGATGTATGTGAAAACTGTAAACTGAGCATTGACGACGAAGAATATTTGATAAATCTAATCCCGATGTCAATAGGAGAATTTCAAGTAGTCATTGGGATGGATTGGCTATCTCAACACCATGCAAAGGTCGTGTGTTTTCGTAAGGAGATAAAACTAACATCTCCGAGCGGGAAACACGTTACCATTTATGGCGAAAAGGGAGGCAACCCTATAGTGTGCACAATGTTGAAAGCTCACAAGCTTATGAAGCGAGGATGCAAGGCATTCATGATATACGCTAATGAGCCCGAAAAAGAATCACGAAAGATTGGAGATGTACCGGTAGTACGAGATTATGAAGATGTGTTTCCGGAGGATTTACCGGGGATACCGCCTGAACGGGAAATAGAGTTTGGGATCGAATTGGTTCCGGGCGCGAAACCTGTAGCGAAAGCCCCGTACCGACTTGCACCGTCGGAATTACAAGAGTTGATGTCTCAAATCCAAGACCTGCTTGACAAGGGGTTCATAAGGCTGAGTGTGTCTCCTTGGGGCGCGCCGGTGTTGTTCGTGAGAAAGAAAGACGGGAGCATGCGCATGTGTCTCGATTACCGGGAGTTAAACAAACTCACGGTAAAGAACCGATACCCGCTCCCGAGGATAGATGATTTATTCGACCAACTACAAGGTGTGAACTGGTTTTCAAAAATTGACCTTAGATTGGGGTATCACCAACTAAAGGTCAAAGAAGAAGATGTGCCGAAGACGGCTTTCCGCACGAGATACGGACATTACGAATTCCTCGTGATGTCATTTGGGCTAACAAATGCACCCGCGGCTTTCATGGACCTCATGAACCGGGTTTGCAAGCCAATGCTGGATAAGTCGGTCATCGTGTTTATCGATGATATCTTGGTGTATTCGAAAAGTGAAGCTGAACACGCACATCACTTACAAGAAGTGTTAGAGACACTTAGACGAGAGAAGTTATATGCAAAATTCTCTAAATGTGCCTTCTGGTTACGAGAGGTGCAATTTCTTGGCCATGTCATAAGTGCCGACGGAGTTTTGGTGGATCCGTCGAAAATAGAGGCTGTGTCAAAATGGAATCCCCCAACGAACCCTTCTGAAATTAGAAGATTTTTGGGGCTTGCGGGATATTATAGGAGATTCATTCAAGATTTCTCCAAGATTGCGTCACCGCTAACCAAACTAACACGAAAGAAAGAAAAGTTCATTTGGGGTGTTGATCAAGAGAAAGCGTTTCAAACGCTAAAGGAAAAGTTAACTCAAGCTCCGGTATTGACATTGCCGGACGGAGTCGAAGACATGGTGGTTTATTCGGATGCTTCATTATCGGGGCTCGGTTGCGTGTTGATGCAACGGGGCAAGGTAATAGCCTATGCCTCGAGACAATTGAAGATACACGAGAAGAAATATCCCACGCACGATCTCGAATTGGCTGCGGTGGTATTTGCATTAACAATATGGAGGCATTACTTGTATGGGGTAAAGTGCACCATATTCACCGACCACAAGACCTTGAAATACTTCTTTGACCAGAAGGAGTTAAACATGCGACAAAGGCGATGGTTGGAAACAGTGAAAGACTACGATTGTGAAATACATTATCACCCCGGAAAGGCTAATGTGGTAGCGGATGCTCTGAGCAGAAAAGCGGACTACGTCCCAATACGAGTAAGGTCGATGCAACTCGTAGTGACCTCGGGTATACTTGAACGTATTCGAGAGGCGCAGTTAGAAGCAGTAAAAGAAGAGAATTGGAAGAAAGAAAGAATAATTGGTCAATTGAAAGATTTGTCGGATGGGAATCACAGGTTGAAGACTCGATCCGGAAGGATTTGGGTCCCACATACTTGTGGAGTGAAGACGCTTCTACTTAATGAAGCTCATAAATCCCGTTATTCAATTCATCCGGGTGCGACCAAGATGTACAACGATTTGAAACAAAATTATTGGTGGCCCGGAATGAAGAGGGATGTGGCGAAGTATGTGGAAAAGTGCTTGACATGTTTACAAGTCAAGGCGGAGCACCAGAAACCATATGGCAAACTCCAACCGTTAGAAATTCCGGTTTGGAAATGGGAACATATTACAATGGACCTATTAACGAAGTTGCCTAAGACGAATCGTGGTTTCGATGCCATTTGGGTAGTGGTAGATAGATTGACGAAAAGTGCTCACTTCATTCCGATTCGTGAGACTTATACGTCAGAAAAGATGTCAGAAGTTTACACTAATGAAATAATAGCACGTCATGGGGTTCCGGTATCCATCGTGTCTGATAGGGATACCCGGTTTACTTCAAATTTCTGGCGAGATTTTCAAGAGCAAATGGGAACCAAATTGTTCATTAGCACTGCGTACCATCCTCAAACGGATGGACAAAGTGAAAGAACAATACAGACATTGGGGGACATGCTACGGGCGTATAATCGACTTTGGAGGCAGTTGGGATGTTCACCTACCGTTAGTCGAGTTTTCGTATAACAACAGTTATCAATCTAGTATTAATATGGCACCGTACGAAATGCTTTACGGTAGGAAGTGTCGAACCCCGGTATGTTGGGGTGAAGTAGGTCCACGCGAACTCGCCCACCAAGATATAGTACGATCCACGAATGAAAAGATTGAAAAAGTTCGGGCACACTTGAAAGCAGCTCAAGACAGGCAAAAAGCGTATGCTGATAAAAGAAAGAGGCCAATCGAATTCCAAGTTGGTGACATGGTCATGCTAAAGGTTTCCCCATGGAAGGGTGTTATTAGATTCAGAAAAAGGGGGAAACTAAGCCCGTGGTTTATTGGGCCATTCAAAATTATCGGGAAAGTTGGCAAGGTAGCTTACCGCCTTGAGCTACCGGAGGAACTAAGTGGGATTCATGGCACGTTTCACGTGTCACAATTACGAAAGTGCCTAGCGGACGAAACAGCCTATATCCATTATGATGATATCGAAGTGGATAATACTCTGAATTACGTTGTGAGACCGTTGGAGATTTTAGATCGAAACGTCAAACACTTACGAAATAGACAAATTGATCAAGTCAAAGTCAAATGGGAGCATAGAAAAGGCTCGGACACCACGTGGGAGACCGAGGAAGAGATGCGACGGCTCTACCCTACATTATTTGGTACGTACTTCGGTTTCGGGGACGAAACCCTTTTAAGGGGGTGGACTTGTAACACCCCGAAAATATAAAACTTTATATTGGAACTATAAAGTATAAATAGACGAGAATTTACTAACTAGGAAATTTTAACCTAGTTAGTTAGTTACAAGACTAGAAATAGTCTATAATAGGGTTAAAAGTTACTAAATGATATGTTGAACAAAGTAGAGGGGCCTTAGTTGTTAAATCTGAAACTAAATTGGTTAAAACAAATAAAAATAAACCAAACACCCCATTTAGGGGTGTCTGGTCGATCAAGTGAAGCAGGGGGCGATCCCCACTCCTCCAAAACCCTAAAACTCTTTAGTCTTGCAAATTGAAGGATCAATTCAAGTCGAAATCGAAAATTGAGCTTAGAATCATGATCCTCATCACAAGAGGATTGTAAGGTATGTAAAATTTGATGAAATATCTCAACTTGAATTTCTCATGATTTTGGAAATTCTGAAATTAGATGTTGCATGTGTGTTATGTGGTTAGATTAGAGTTGATTTGGTGTCTAGAAGTGAAACCTAGCCAATTACATGTGAAATCATGACCAAATTCAGAAAATTTCATGAACACTTTGAAGGTGGGTTGTGGGTTTTATAAGATGATGATGAACACTAGGGTTTAGAATGACTATCCTAGTGTAATTCAATCTTAGAAGGTGATTTCAGAAAAAAGTATGATGTTAAATGTTATGTGAAGGCTTTATTGAAGTTAAGTTAACTAAATAGCAAGTTATAAACATGAATATGAAAAATGTAAGAATTCTGCCCTTATAGTGTTTGTTGAAATGCCTCAAAGAAGGCTTGAAACTGAATTGTTAAGTTAAAAACGCATAATTATGAAGTATGACAAAATGTGCGTTATGTATGTAAAACATAGAGTTCTAAACATAAAGTGATTGAACTCTATAGGAAAGGAAGCCGGGGCATCTAGCGGGCAAACCGGTGTGGACGCACGTTTGAAAGGCTTGCTTTAAAGGTATGTAACTTGACCCGTTACATTAAGTAAATTTGATGATTTTCACACTAGTAGTCGTAATATAGAATAAGGGTTGTTTTGAGTTGAAGTAATAATGTCGCAATAGTGAATAAAAGATCAAGTTTGACTAGAACTCGTTGGTGGTCGTAACAAGGACGATTCCTTAGACTAGTCAAACGGGTCGGATAATTGAGTATAGCATGGTTAATGCTTCGAAATATGATTGATTGATTGATCTTTGATAAGGGTCAATATATAACATGTTAAAACTACGAGATTTTAATGTATTGGTTTGTTAGAAAAGTGAAAATCCGAGAGTTTGGGTTTTAGTGCAATAAACAAAACAAACAAAATTTTGGAATTTCAGAAGCTACCGTAAGTTACGGTAGTACCGTAACTTACGGTAGAGTCCATATGTTTACGGTAGGTTTCACCTGTTTTACGGTGGACCAAACATTCCCAGAACTCACCGTAACCTACGGTGACACCGTAAGTTACGGTGGAACCAGAAATGTTAAGATTTTTTTTTATTTAAAAGTTGATGTTGAATCTTGGATTATGTACTTTATATCAATCATCAAAACTAACGTTTTAAAGGTTTTGATCATAGGTAACAAGGTGGATCTTACGGATAGCGGTCGAGCAAATTATGAAGAACCGAACACTATATTTTTGAAGCTTCCGCAATGTTTTAAAACTTTAGTACTTTTGTGTATGGGTTGTAGACACTTGTTTTAAATAACTTTTAAAATGTTTTAACTTAGTCATTAGATGACTAAGCTAGATGTTAATTTTTGTAATGAAATTCATGTTAGTTTGACTATACTATATTTTAAATAGTATAAAATATTACTATAATCAGTAAGAATTAGACGGGTGTTACAACCGCCTCAGCAGCAGCAACAGGATCCCTCTGTGGATTCAAGATTTGTGGCAGTCACGCCACCACCTCCACCGCCACCAGTTCAACCGGCACCTCCACAAACGCCAAGGCGTAGGAGATCCGGAGCGCGTATGTCTGCGCGAGCAGGAGACTTTCATTTCAGCTCTCCACGTCAATCCAGTGGCAGTCACTATCCGCCACATCAGGAGGACCCACAAATGGGTGGACCTTCTAACCCAGCTGTACCACAGCCACCGCCGATGGGTTTTGATAACCCAATTCCAGCATACACGGGTTCCATGGCCTATAACCCGTTTGAACCGCCGACTCACCACAATTATGGTTACGCAGAGGCCGACCCCTACATGGTAGCGGCTAACTACAACACCCAAGGACCCTATGGAGATCCATGGGGAGTAGGGTACCCAACACATGGGTACCAAATTCCTCCAAGACCTATTATCAGGCAACAATCGCAACCACCAAGGTTCTCCCCACCAGGCCGTGAAGAAATTCTGCAAAGGTTGGACCATGTAGAGCGAGAGTTTCACAGAGAACGAAGGAGCGACAAACTTTCTTCCAAGGATTAATGAGCCTGATTAAAGGGAAGAGCAAGAAGGACCACTAAATCCTTCCATTTGTTGTTGAGCCCCTGCGTGGGCCAGTCTTGCTGTATAAACCCCTGCGTGGGTATGCTCGTTTGTTTTGACCCCTGCGTGGGTCTATCTTTCTGTAAACCCCTACGAGGGTATGTTATTTGTGTAAGTCCCTGCGTGGACAATTATGTTATTAAGCCCCTGCGTGGGTATGTACGTTATTAAGCCCCTGCGTGGGTATGTGTGTTATTAAGCCCCTGCGTGGGTAAGTACTTGTTTAAACCCCTGCGTGGGTAAGTTGTTTGTTGAAAAGTCCCTTTGGGGGGTTAATGACCATGTCCCGGATATCCTTGGCATCATTTTACGAAATGGCCACGACTTAAGCGTGGGGTGTAGGCGTACACCCGTCAGTGCACAAAAGAATATTGTGGTGTGTCTATTGATCTTTAACCCGGACAAGATCCGGCTACTGAACGCACAAGGAACATGTAATTCGTTCACAAGATTATAATATTAAATAATTCTCCCAAGTTAAATAAAAATGTTTATGCCACGTACATCCAAACCAATTTTCAATCATTTTCCAAAATGAGTCAGTTGATTGTATTTACCAGTGTAAACTGACGTATTTTCCCAAAAAGATTAAATGCAGGTACTAAGCGTAATTGGCTGGGATTTCTCCTTAGCATCAATAGAAGTCTCGCAAGCTTAAGATGCCTGAAGTCTGTTGAACTATTAATTTTATTTTATTTTCTATCCATCTGTGGATAAACTTCCGAATATTGTGACATTTGATATTACAATATTAAATTCGGCTGTATTATATCTTTTTAAATTTGCTTCCGCTGTGCATATTAAATATTGTGTTGTTTGACTATTATGTTGCCAACCACGTCACGATACTCCCCCACCGGGCCCACCGGTGACACGTGGAAATCGGGGTGTGACAATCTCTCTAGTGTTTCTTGACATAACTCTCTTTCTATATTCCTCTTCTGCTTCAATGCATTCGCCGGTTGTTTCGGTATTTTCGAAAACATAAAACAATTTGAATCCTGGTTTTGATTGCTTAGTAGGTCTGTCATTGATCGCGGCTATCGTTGTATAGTGCAGCTAGATCGATACGAATCCTATTAACCTCTTAAAACCTGCGATTATAACTTGGAGAGAGAGGAAGGTGAGATAGAAAACTGTCACACCCCAAATTTCCACGTGTCACCGGTGGGCCCGGTGGGGGAGTATCGTGACGTGGTTGGCAACATAATAGTCAAACAACACAATATTTAATATGCACAGCGGAAGCAATTTAAAAGATATAATACAACCGAATTTAATATTGTAATATCAAATGTCACAATATTCGGAAGTTTATCCACAGTAGGATCGATAACAAAATGGAAACAATAGTTCAACAGACTTCAGGCATCTTAAGCTTGCGAGACTCTTTATTGATGCTAAGGAGACAATCCAGCCAATTACGTTTAGTACCTGCATTTAGTCTTTTTGGGAAAATACGTCAGTTTACACTGGTAAATACAATCAACTGACTCATTTTGGAAAATGATTGAAAATTGCTTTGGATGCACATGGCATAAACATTTTATAATTTGATTAAAATGCACAGAGGCAAGATTTAATCTTTTTAACTTGGGAGAATTATTTAATATTATAATCTTGTGAACGAATTACATGTTACTTATGCGTTCAGTAGCCCGGATCTTGTCCGGGTTAAAGATCAATAGACACACCACATTATTGAGTTATACACTGACAGGTGTACGCCTACACCCCGTGCTCAGGTCGTGGCCATCTCGTAAGATGATGCCAAGGATATCCGGGACATGGTCATTAACCCCCCAAAGGCTGTAAAGTAAACAAGACTGTTTAAACGAGCCGATCAAATTATTCAACTACCCACTTAATGTGGAGATTTGATGCCCGATCAAGCGGTATGCTATATACCGTAACCCAAGCCCGTATAGGGAAAATAAGTTAAAAGTATTTACCTGAGCAATGTATAAATCACAATAAGCAAAATGCAAGTAGCTTTTACTGGTCCTCCTAATCTGGAACGAAGGTTTATAATAACCTATTAGAATCCTAACGGGTCTTTAATTAAGCTTAAGCTTAGACCGGCTAGTTTCAAAGATACGGTTCGTACGCACGATTAAGCGAAGACCGGATAGAATGTGATTTAGACCCGACAAGTTCAGAGACTTGTTTAATATGGTTATATTATTCACATTCTGGATTTTGAGATAAAACCGTTAAGGTTTGACCCGTTTCGGCTAATTTATGTAAACTTGTTACATAAACCGAACCGTACGCGTAATAAGCGTGACGGGTATTCATGAGAGCTATAGACAGGTTTCCTAAGTTAATTATGTCTCAAATATGTTGTGACATCAGTAGGATGTCTTTCATTATGCCCGAAACGTATTTAAACACAAACTAGGCCCCGTAGGGGTAGTTTGGTCATTTAAAAGTTTATAAAAGAGTTTAAGTAACAAGCTGAGTTACAGGTCTGATGTAATCAGCAAATATACTCCATTTACTGAGTTATATCAGTAGGATAAAGTATACATGTGAAATTTATCAATTATAACCAAACTATGCCCCGTAGGGGTATTTTGGTAATTTCACATAAGCCGAAAAGCTCAAAACTGAAGTCTGAGTTAATCAACTTTTGCTTACTGTTAAAATATTCTAATTTGCCTCAAATATCAGTAGGTATCAACCCGGATATGTTCAATATAATTTTTATACATACTATGCGTTAAAAACGCTTAATAAGGCGATTAAAGGCCATTTCCGGGTTCGATACTTAAATCTGATATTTTTATATTTCCAGAAGGCTTAAAATAATTTATTTATCATATGTGATCAGTAGCAAAAGGTTTGGAGTCGTTTAGATATGTAAAACTTATTTTATGGCCCGTAAGGGCAAAACCGACATTTACCGGATTAAGCCTACGACTACTAGTTATGCTTAGCCTAAAATTAATTAAAAATCTTTAAAAATCCCAAAATAATATATTACATCAGTGGGTATTAAGTTTGATACCAAAAAGTAGGCTTAACATGGCTATACGCTAATTACGCCATTTTATTAACATAAAGCCTTAAATTTGCGATAATGAGCATAACTCTTAATCTACAATTCAAACTGATGTCAAACTTTGCATACAAGTTTATATATCAGTAATTTAAGTTTCTACTCTTTTACATTTCCAAAAATCACGTTTTAAGTTAATAAGGGCATAATGGTCAACATATGAGCAATTAACGGAAACGTGCATATTAATTGGATAACTAATGAACCAAGGTGTATAATCACAGAGGGTTGTACTAACATGTATCCTAGTCCAATTAAAGCTCTGAGGCATTTCTAAAACATGCCCAAACGGGTCAGAACTGAAAGTCAAAGTGAAAGTCAAACTATGTGACTTTCGGTTCCGAACCGGGTCTAAACAGGAAATTGTCGGGTTGAACATGTTTAGACATGTTCTTACACTTATTACCAAGTTATAACAATGATCCAATAGGTTGCATATGCTCTATAATGTTAATTATGCATAAATGGCATTTTAAGTATTCTGTTGACTTTTTATAAACTAGTTTGACCCGACTTTTGACCTGGTTAGAGTGGTAATCAGGGGGAACCCTTTTTATGTTTTATTACCCACATAAATACCAACTTATAACTACTTTTAATTCAAGATATGACTGAGCCATTGTTGACTAATCTCGAAATCAAACCGTAATTACGACGATTTGATTTTTAGCTAAATAACTAAGCTAAACTCAATTTAGAACGGATTAGCAGACTTACAAGAGTCCTATGCACGACTTATGATCAGTTGGACCTGCTTGAGAGCTCCAGAATTGATCAGATATGCAATTGAAGGTGTGAGGAATGTTTGTGAACTTGAAGGCCCTTTTATAGTGAATTCAATCACCACAATTGGTTGACAACAAGGTCTAGCACACACCACAACTGATATACACATGTCCCTAGTGCTTAGGGGTGTCTAGGGGTCGCCCATGAAGTGAAACAAATGATTAAAAATCAGTTCCAAGGCTGAATAGCCAATTTTTACGAGTTTCTGCATCTGGGTCCTAGCTTACGGACCTCAAGGTCCCCAATGTTGAGGTCCTCAAGGCTGTCATCAGGGCAAAAAATCACTTTTTCAGTTTGCATCCCTGGCTCTTGGTTCTTCGAAAGGTCAATCCACCTTTAATCTTGCAATTTGAACCCTCTAAATTGACACACAAGGGCTTCAAGGTTTATACCTACTTTATTTAGTCCTTGATCACTTTGTTATTACCCGAAAAGTCATAACTTTCAACATTGACGCTTTAACCCCTCGCATACGAATTTGATCATAACTTTCTCATACGATAACGAAACTTTATGAAATTTTAATCGTGCATTCTAGTGAGCATAATTAACAGTTACAAAGCTTTGGGTTTGTCAAAAGGTCCCTCAGAGGTATATCTTTAAACATGTTGACACATTTAACCACTGTAGTTTGTAATCTCTCACTTTTAGCTTCGTATGATCCATGATTTATTCGTTTGATGTTATAAACATCATGTAGGGTTATTATGAAGTATATTTATTCACTGTTGACATTTAGAACTCGTATACTCACATACTTTCCATGTTTGTCAACTTTAGTCCTTTTATAACATTCTTTCACACGTTCAAACTTTATGACACGTGTCAACACATTATAGGACGTGAATTTTTCGAGGTGTTACATCCTCACCCCCTTAAAATAAATCTCGACCCGAGATTTACTGAAATAAGTAAGGGTACTTTTCTTTCATTGTGGATTCAACCTCCCACGTGAATTCGGGACCTCTACGGGCATCCCATTTGACCTTTAAAATAGGTACATGCTTCCTTCGAAGCTTCTTTACCTGTCGATCTTCAATCAACAAAGGTTTTTTCCACAAATTTTAAGCTCTCATCTATATGCACATCTGTATGCGGTATCACCAGTGATTCATCAGCGAAGCACTTTTTCAGATTGCAGATGTGGAACACATTGTGAATTCCACTGAGCTCTTCTGGTAAGTTTAACTTATAGGCAACTGACCCGACAAGTTCGATAACCTCGAAAGGTCCCATGTATCTCGGGCTTAGCTTGCCGTTCTTACCAAACCGCACCACTCCCTTCCAGGGTGACACTTTAAGTAGGACTTTGTCACCTACTTCGAAGTGAAAATCCTTACGCTTCGGATCAGCGTAACTCTTCTGCCTATCCCGGGCAGCTTTGAGACGGTCACTAATCTGGACAATCTTGTCCGTCGTTTCGAACACTATTTCTGGTCCTGATAACTGGACATCTCCAACTTCCGCCCAACAAACTGGCGTTCTACACTTTCTACCGTAAAATGCCTCAAAAGGCACAGCCTTGATGCTGGTGTGGTAGCTATTGTTGTAGGAGAATTCGATTAATGGTAGGTTCTTATCCCAACTACCACCCAAATCGATTGCACATGCACGTAGCATGTCTTCCAACGTTTGAATAGTACGCTCACTCTGACCGTCTGTCTGAGGATGGTAAGCCGTACTAAAGTTCAAACGTGTGCCCAAAGATTGTTGGAAGCTTTCCCAAAAGTGTGACGTGTACCTAGTATCTCTATCAGTGATAATAGCTACAGGTATGCCATGTAAGGCTACAATCTTATCCACGTATAACTGGGCTAACATATCGGAGCTATAAGTCTCCTTGATGGGTAAGAAATGAGCTGACTTAGTCAGTCTATCAACTATAACCCATATTGTACCATTTCCTTTCCTGGTCTTGGGTAACTTGGTAATAAAATCCATAGTTACCATTTCCCACTTCCACGTAGGAAGTTCAAGCTGTTGTAGCAAACCTGACGGTTTCTGATGCTCAGCTTTGACTTGCGCACAAGTCAAGCATTTAGCTACATAGGTGGCTACAGACTTCTTCAAACCTATCCACCAATAATTTGCCCTTAGATCCTGGTAATTGAACTTACCAATCTATTGCCCCTACAATAGATGTTTATCATTCTATCTTTACAGGGTCTCCAAGGGAGTAGCCTTGATGCTTAAATATCAACTATCATAGGCAAGCTTATCTTAAGGTGAGATGGTTATTCCAACCACTACTTAACAAATTTTAAGGATTAGTTGATCCTTGAAGTTAGTTGAACAAATCGACGATTCAGAACAGCTGATGGCAATTTCTTAATCGTTGCCTAATTAGGGTTGCGGTAACTAATGCATAAGCAAAATGAACCGTCTTTCTTATTTAACAATATCAAACTTTCGGAATATCGAGTTAGGCTTTATGAACTCTCTATTTTAAAACTTAGTAAATCAGGGTTTTGATTCTTCCAATGATGGTACTAGCCGTCTTGGAGATTTCATAATGATACAGCCTTAAATGGGATATGAAACTTAACCCTACCTGCCTCCCAGGGTAAACAGGGTAATCTTAGGAGAAGATAATCAAGGTACAAGGAGGTTACAGAGATTTCCATATCTCAGGCTCCAGTTCACTCATCAACGCTTGTGTCTAATAAGTGACACATTCATGTTATGAGTCCACATATTCCGTTACCAGGGAATATTTATTTGGACAATTATATTCTGGATATCTTCTTTGAATACTATTAGTCGTCTTTAGTACAACATGACCATTGGAATATCTTAGGGGTTCCATGTATTAAACCTCCATACTGATCAGGCATGGAAGTAATCTATGGGACACACTAGGATACGCCAATCCTCATACGGCACTTTCATCAAACATAGTTTGGCATTCGCAGGCGATAGAAAAACAATGAGAAAATAATTAAAATAACATATGTTGTCGTACTCTATGCGAAGAAAGAGTACTCTTGGATTTTTCGGAAGGTTTTTTTTTTTCTTGCCGATACGAGAAGAATCGGTTACTATGGTTTCCTTGGTAATTTATACCTTGTGGATAATATAAAAGTTTGCTAAGCTTATGGTTTATGAAGATTTATTATTGCCTGTATTAAATCAGGACGCTTAGCAGAAATTATCATTGGTAAATGATAAGGGATGTACTTGATGACATCGTGAACTGCCTCTTGGCGTTCGTCAGGTGAGTTCAGGTATTTCTTCCCTTAGCCCTTCCAGTGTTTAGTCAATCATAAGCAAGCCAAGAGTAACTAAAACATAGAGGTAAATTCTTGGATTCTAATACTTAGTCAACATAAGGAGGATAAGTAGGTGACTTATAGTAAGAAGTAAGGAAGTTATTGTACATGTGCTTATATTTAACCAAACATGGAAATTTCACAAACTAGGCACCTAGCTCGGTTGGCTAGGCGCGCGAAAGGGTGCGGCCTAGACCCAGGTTCGATTCCGGGGACGGCCAATTCCACCATTTTTTTTAATATTAATTAATCGTACGGATACATGTAATTATGAGGGTTGTCTCGTAAGGAGTCTTGATAATTAATTGCTTCTTATCACCCACAATATGGGCTTGATTTTTAAGGTAACCAATCGATTTTCATCAATATATTGAGTCCTTATATTTAACAGAACTAGGACATCGGAAAACTGATTCCTAATGGATATGATAATGCTGAAGCAGTCTCTGAGGTATACAGGCTTTTTACTGAACTTACGTTGCTTCTTATTAGGCCTGTACTTGCTCTCTTTCTCAAATTTCTGGGAGTTTATCCTCCTTCTTTGGTTCATCCTTCATATTTGAAGTGTGAACATAGCTCTCCTCATGAGCAATTAAACATGGTTTTGAATGAGATTTAGAGCGAGAAGCATTTGGCTCTTTGGATTGTCTCATGACCTTTTCTATGGTCCTTTCAACTGCTGCGTCAACCACAGCCTGGAGATTAACTCCATTAATATTGAGGTTTACGTTTGTAGTTTTATTAACTTTCGTCGCATTAATAGTATTGCGACTGTCGTCTACCTCATCCGAGTTTTCCATACTCGAAACTTGGTACCAATCACCAAGGGTGAACAATTATTAGTCATTATTCTGATGACCTGACTTAGATTAGCCACGGCATTACTAAACCGTATGGGCTATTCTGTTCTGAACATTCTTAATGAATGCTATTTGAATGTATATCTATTACATTTAGCTTAGGTCACAAAAGGACTACTAATGGCAATTAAGGTTTGGAGCGAGTCCAATACCTGCTTGACAGGGGACCATAATGTCACAATTGTCTTTGTCACAAGGACGATTATAAATAGCTCAAAGGCTAGTCTTACAAGACTTTTATCATATATATACATATATGGCATAGAAGCCTGTCTCGATGGACGTAGAAAGATATGGCATAAAGCCTAGTCATGAAGGACATAAATGATTATACGACACGAAGGCCTTGTCGCAAAGGTCATTTAGATATGGCACAAACGGCCTTGTCATAAGGACATTTATCAAATCTGGCACAAAGGCATGTCACCAGGAATGTTAACATTTAATATGTTAGCAGGCCACGAATGACAAATTATAGCACATAGGCTTGTCATGAATGACTTTAAAACATAACTCGATGGTCTATCTTTAAGGACCTTAATTTATTAGCCGCAATCTTGTTAGATTAGGGCTTCAAGGTTTGAACGTGGTTCTTCACCTTTGGACAGGGGGTCATAGACTACAACTGTCGTTGTCTTGGAAGACGATTCATTTGGCAGAAAAGTAAGCCAATCCACATCACTAATGGATGTTTATATATAACCATCGTATCTAATGATATTAGTCATGATCACATCGATCATATTGACTATTAGGTTTGGGTATAATCACACCATTTTGAACAGGGGGTCATAAAGATCACTACAATCTTTGTCTTACCGACACTAGAATAAAGTATAGCCCGTAGGCATTTCATCACGAGGGATGTTAATATTATGATCATCATACTGATGATACTAGTCAGGATCGCAATGATAGTATAGACTATGGGATTTGAGTATAGCTCACCCCCTTGGGCAAAGAATCACAAAAGATTACAGTTGCCTTGTCTCAATTGTACAATATAATATAGCCCCTAGGCAAAACATCATTAAGGATGTTAAAATTTTTAATCTTCATATCGATGATTTTTGTCATGATTGCATTGATCATATAGAGTATTAGGCTTGAGCATCGCTCACTTCCTTGGACAGGGAATTGTAAAGATCACAATGTCTTTGTCACACATGGATGATATAATATGGCCCAAAGGCGAAACATCACTAATGGATGTTTATAATAGGTTCATCCTATTAGATGATATAAGTCATGATTGCATTAATCATATTGACTATTTGGCTTGAGCATAGCTCACCACCTCAGACAAGGAATCATAAAGATAACAATGTCAATGCCTCAAATGGACAATATATTATAGCCCGTAGGCAAAACATCACTAAAGGATGTTAGATAATATAATCATCGTATTAGATGATATTAGTCATGATCGCATTGATCATATAGACTATTATGTTTGGACATAGTCCAACATTTTAGACAGGAGGTCAAAGACCACCACTGTCGTTGTCTCATCGGACAACAAGTTTGGCCCGTAGGCACTTCATCACCAACGGGTGTTTATAATATGATCATCTTATAGGATGATACAAGCCATGATTCCTAAATCACCAGGTTAGGTAAGGGAATTGGAAGAATCCAATATAAGGATGACTGTTGTGATTTTCTCGAATCACATTTGTCAAGAGTACTAACACGTTTTTAGGTGCTGACAAGGATCCGAATCCCTTGAGTAGGTTTCACCATCTTGGCCGCGTAGGCTAGGTTTCAATTTTAAGATTCCCTTTTAAAATGGGTGAGGATATTTATTTTATTCAGGATTTTTATCATAATCCTAAATTATAAGTTAATAATAGCACAAATGGCCTAGTCGCGTAGACAAATTTAATTTATAAGCCATGATTTCAGAGAATCGTGGCATTAAGGTTTGAATCAAAGTTCATTACCTTTTCCTGACAGGGAGCTGTAGGCTACCACTGTCTTTAGTCTCAGAGGACATTAACTATAGCCCGTGGGCACTTCCCTTCTAAGGGATGTTTATTACGGAATTGCCCCTTAGGGAAATTCATTAACCATGGTAAACAGAGACCATATGTGGTTAATTTATTAATCATTTATATTTAGGATTTCTATTATAATTTATCCTAATTATAAAACATTAACAGTTTTATTAGTGGCACCCGATGGCCTGGTCACATGGACATTTATAAATTATAAGCTTATGATTCCAGAGAATCAACGCATGAAAGTATATTGGCACAACAGGCCTAGTCACAAGGACAATTATAAATTATATGCTAGGATTTCAGAGAATCAAAGCATTTGAGGTTTGAACCTAGTTCATTACCTTTATCTGACAGGGAGTCATTGCTACCACTGTCTTTTGGCTCATATGGAAATGAGCAGGGCCCGTAGGCATTATATTACCACGTATGGTTAAAATATGATCATCTTAGTTGATGATGTAAACCCAGGATTCAGAGATCATTAAACTGGGTTAGGATTCTTTAGAAAGATCCTTATATAATAATAACGTGTGTGATTTTAAATGAATCACATCTGTCAGGAGTGTTAACATGTTTTAAGATGTTAACAGGGATTTGAATCTTTTAAACAGGTCTTACCATCTTGGCCAGGTCTTTATAATGACACTCGGCTAGGTTTCACTCTTAAGATTCTTTATTAATGGTTTTAATCTTTTTAACAGGTCTTACCATCTTGGCCCGGTCTTATAATTGACCCGAAGGCTAGGTTTCACACTTAAGATTCTTAATTTAATTAACGAAGAATAATTTTAAATTGAGGTGTTAATATGGATCTGAATCTAATTATGGAACTACCATCTTGGCCCGATCTTAAAATGACACGTGGCTAGGTCTTGTCCTTTTTAGATTTTGCCATTTTATTACAATGGTAGATCTTACAAAAGGAAATGTTATTTTCTATTTATTTAATATTCTTGTTTAGAATGAAAGTTTAAACTTAATCATTCCACTATATAAAAATAAAAGTATAAAGTTGCCCTAAGCGGGACTTGAAAGGAATACTGTTGTCCTCGTAGGGACTGAAAGATAATTATGTCCTTATAAGGACTAATAAGGAAACGATCTTCAACAAAAGGAGTTTCTTCTTCATTCAATTCCTGAATGCTTTCTCCGAGGTTGCACGTTTCATCCTGGTCGCGGTACGAAGCTCAGCATTTCAATGCTCCGGGTGTGGAGAACTCCCATTACGGCTTCTTTGTTTGGCGACGTATCCAATAAAAATTGGAAGTAAAAAGTTCTTAGATTAGGATTTAGAATATTCCTAAGTTAAGTCTAGACTCAGAAGTTTAGAATTGTGCAATTGTGTAACTGAGATTAAACACAAAAGGCTAGTGTTTAATTCACTCAGTGTTGGCTCTGATACCAACCTGTCACACCCCAAATTTCCACGTGTCACCGGTGGGCCCGGTGGGGGAGTATCGTGACGTGGTTGGCAACATAATAGTCAAACAACACAATATTTAATATCCACAGCGGAAGCAATTTAAAAGATATAATACAACCGAATTTAATATTGTAATATCAAATGTCACAATATTCGAAAGTTTATCCACAGTAGGATCGATAACAAAATGGAAACAATAGTTCAACAGACTTCAGTCATCTTAAGCTTGCGAGACTCTTTATTGATGCTAAGGAGACAATCCAGCCAATTACGTTTAGTACATGCATTTAGTCTTTTTGGGAAAATACGTCAGTTTACACTGGTAAATACAATCAACTGACTCATTTTGGAAAATGATTGAAAATTGCTTTGGATGCACATGGCATAAACATTTTATAATTTGATTAAAATGCACAGAGGCAAGATTTAATCTTTTTAACTTGGGAGAATTATTTAATGTTATAATCTTGTGAACGAATTACATGTTACTTATGCGTTCAGTAGCCCGGATCTTGTCCGGGTTAAAGATCAATAGACACACCACATTATTGAGTTATACACTGACAGGTGTACGCCTACACCCCGTGCTCAGGTCGTGGCCATCTCGTAAGATGATGCCAAGGATATCCGGGACATGGTCATTAACCCCCCAAAGGCTGTAAAGTAAACAAGACTGTTTAAACGAGCCGATAAAATTATTCAACTACCCACTTAATGTGGAGATTTGATGCCCGATCAAGCGGTATGCTATATACCGTAACCCAAGCCCGTATAGGGAAAATAAGTTAAAAGTATTTACCTGAGAAATGTATAAATCACAATAAGCAAAATGCAAGTAGCTTTTACTGGTCCTCCTAATCTGGAACGAAGGTTTATAATAACCTATTAGAATCCTAACGGGTCTTTAATTAAGCTTAAGCTTAGACCGGCTAGTTTCAAAGATACGGTTCGTACGCACGATTAAGCGAAGACCGGATAGAATGTGATTTAGACCCGAAAAGTTCAGAGACTTGTTTAATATGGGTATATTATTCACATTCTGGATTTTGAGATAAAACCGTTAAGGTTTGACCCGTTTCGGCTAATTTATGTAAACTTGTTACATAAACCGAACCGTACGCGTAATAAGCGTGACGGGTATTCATGAGAGCTATAGACAGGTTTCCTAAGTTAATTATGTCTCAAATATGTTGTGACATCAGTAGGATGTCTTTCATTATGCCCGAAACGTATTTAAACACAAACTAGGCCCCGTAGGGGTAGTTTGGTCATTTAAAAGTTTATAAAAGAGTTTAAGTAACAAGCTGAGTTACAGGTCTGATGTAATCAGAAAATATACTCCATTTACTGAGTTATATCAGTAGGATAAAGTATACATGTGAAATTTATCAATTATAACCAAACTATGCCCCGTAGGGGTATTTTGGTAATTTCACATAAGCCGAAAAGCTCAAAACTGAAGTCTGAGTTAATCAACTTTTGCTTACTGTTAAAATATTCTAATTTTCCTCAAATATCAGTAGGTATCAACCCGGATATGTTCAATATAATTTTTATACATACTATGCGTTAAAAACGCTTAATAAGGCGATTAAAGGCCATTTCCGGGTTTGATACTTAAATCTTATATTTTTATATTTCCAGAAGGCTTAAAATAATTTATTTATCATATGTGATCAGTAGCAAAAGGTTTGGAGTCGTTTAGATATGTAAAACTTATTTTATGGCCCGTAAGGGCAAAACCGACATTTACCGGATTAAGCCTACGACTACTAGTTATGCTCAGCCTAAAATTAATTAAAAATCTTTAAAAATCCCAAAATAATATATTACATCATTGGGTATTAAGTTTGATACCAAAAAGTAGGCTTAACTAGGCTATACGCTAATTACGCCATTTTATTAACATAAAGCCTTAAATTTGCGATAATGAGCATAACTCTTAATCTACAAGTCAAACTGATGTCAAACTTTTCATACAAGTTTATATATCAGAAATTTAAGTTTCTACTCTTTTACATTTCCAAAAATCACGTTTTAAGTTAATAAGGGCATAATGGTCAACATATGAGCAATTAACGGAAACGTGCATATTAATTGGATAACTAATGAACCAAGGTGTATAATCACAGAGGGTTGTACTAACATGTATCCTAGTCCAATTAAAGCTCTGAGGCATTTCTAAAACATGCCCAAATGGGTCAGAACTGAAAGTCAAAGTGAAAGTCAAACTATGTGACTTTCGGTTCCGAACCGGGTCTAAACAGGAAATTGTCGGGTTGAACATGTTTAGACATGTTCTTACACTTATTACCAAGTTATAACAATGATCCAACAGGTTGCATATGCTCTATAATGTTAATTATGCATAAATGGCATTTTAAGTATTCTGTTGACTTTTTATAAACTAGTTTGACCCGACTTTTGACCTGGTTAGAGTGGTAATCAGGGGGAACCCTTTTTATGTTTTATTACCCACATAAATACCAACTTATAACTACTTTTAATTCGAGATATGACTGAGCCATTGTTGACTAATCTCGAAGTCAAACCGTAATTACGACGGTTTGATTTTTAGCTAAATAACTAAGCTAAACTCAATTTAGAACGGATTAGCAGACTTACAAGAGTCCTATGCACGACTTATGATCAGTTGGACCTGCTTGAGAGCTCCAGAATTGATTAGATATGCAATTGAAGGTGTGAGGAATGTTTGTGAACTTGAAGGCCCTTTTATAGTGAATTCAATCACCACAATTGGTTGACAACAAGGTCTAGCACACACCACAACTGATATACACATGTCCCTAGTGCTTAGGGGTGTCTAGGGGTCGCCCATGAAGTGAAACAAATGATTAAAAATCAGTTCCAAGGCTGAACAGCCAATTTTTACGAGTTTCTGCATCTGGGTCCTAGCTTACGGACCTCAAGGTCCCCAATGTTGAGGTCCTCAAGGCTGTCATCAGGGCAAAAAATCACTTTTTCAGTTTGCATCCCTGGCTCTTGGTTCTTCGAAAGGTCAATCCACCTTTACTCCTGCAATTTGAACCCTCTAAATTGACACACAAGGGCTTCAAGGTTTATACCTACTTTATTTAGTCCTTGATCACTTTGTTATTACCCGAAAAGTCATAACTTTCAACATTGACGCTTTAACCCCTCGCATACGAATTTGATCATAACTTTCTCATACGATAACGAAACTTTATGAAATTTTAATCGTGCATTCTAGTGAGCATAATTAACAGTTACAAAGCTTCGGGTTTGTCAAAAGGTCCCTCAGAGGTATATCTTTAAACATGTTGACACATTTAACCCCTGTAGTTTGTAATCTCTCACTTTTAGCTTCGTATGATCCATGATTTATTCGTTTGATGTTATAAACATCATGTAGGGTTATTATGAAGTATATTTATTCACTGTTGACATTTAGAACCCGTATACTCACATACTTTCCATGTTTGTCAACTTTAGTCCTTTTATAACATTCTTTCACACGTTCAAACTTTATGACACGTGTCAACACATTATAGGACGTGAATTTTTCGAGGTGTTACAAAAACTCAGGAGGACGGCCGGAGAAAAACAAATCTAATGAGTTTGAAAGAAATAACAGTGAGGAACTCTTAAAGGAGAAGGCGATAACATTCTACGTGTCAAACTTACATCCCCATATAACAGACGGAGAGTTGTGGACATAATGCAAGAACTATGGCCATATCGTGGATGCTTACATTGCAAAAAAGTTGGATAAAAGAAGAAACCGATTTGGATTTCTTAGGTTCGTCAATGTAAAGGACGTCGATAAAATGGCTAAAGCTTTATGCCAAATGACGTTTTTTGGGTGGAAGTTAAGAGCAAACGTAGCAAGATTTGTAAAAGTGACAAAGAAGACACAAGGACAAAATAAGGTGTGGGCGGAAAAACGAAAGGAACCGGCAAACGAAGTTCATGATAAGTCAGAGTCTTCAAGAGATGGTCATCTGAGACGAGGTGTCTCATGGGCAGATGTTGTAGCGGGAAAGTCGAAAAAACAAGAGAATGAGATTAGTTTATCATTCACAAACGAGTCTGTTCCACTGAGGAATTGGAGAGGAAGATCTGTAATCGGAGATTTGAAAGACATAGATGCACTAAGAGGGGTAAGTCTGATGAAAATTAGCTTGGGTTTGAAGAATTCACAAGTTCGTTACATCGGTGGATTGAAGCTATTAATTATTTTCGATTCGGAGAATGAGATGAACCAGAAACTGGAGGAACAGGGAGAAAATTAGAGTGAATGGTTTAGTAGTACAACAAGATGGAATGGACAAGAGATACCCTTTGAACGGATTGCTTGGCTGAAGATTAGAGGAGTTCCACTGCAATTATGGATGGACGCAGTCTTTGAATGCATTGGTGAAAAATATGGGAGAGTCATAAGGAAATCTGAGGCAGATGAAAATGATGCATGTTTTAACGAGGATATGATTGGTGTATTAGTAAAAAACGGAGCTACGATTGAAGAAAAAATAACGATAAGTTGGAAGAATATGCTGGTCGATGTATGGGTCTCAGAGTTTAATCAACAATGGGTACCAGAATTTGTGAACGAGGCAAACCAGATGGATTCACCGACACATACACAAGAGAATAGTGTAGAACAGGAAAAAAAAAAGACAAGTCAGAACCAGTTACAATGGAGACTGGGGATGACGGTGGTCCAGTTCTGTTACCGGAGAAGTGGTCGCCGGAGAAAGGACCATTGGATAACGAACAGGTGGAAAATGAACAGACAGGAAACGAACAGTTTGATGGATCTGAGTACGAGGATTTACAATTCAATGCATCCAACATTAATGATAAGGCGGAATCATTGAATACCGAGGAGCCGACAATTCTAGGTGGGTCCCCTTTAGCAGCACGTGGGTATGGTGACAAATTATTAATGACTCCTATGACTCGTGGGCCTGAGGGTACAGCCCAAAAGAAAAGAAAAGAAAGATAATTACTTTGGCTGAGGCCCGATCCAATTCACTTAAACCACAAAGTGTGGTAGGTAATAATAAATTACCTGACTTAAATGTTGAGGTATCTGATGACTCAAGATCAAGAACGAAAAAGAAGACACTATTTAAAAAGAAGAAAGATTATAAAAGAAAAAAAAAGAGGAGAATAAAGATCACAGAGGAGGATTTTAATTGCTATGAGCATAAAGGAGATAGTTTGGAGGATGGTGTGGACTCAGAGTGGGAAGAGGAGGTGTCAACGGAGCATCAACAATCAGAAGGAAGCAGTCCTGTGGAGTTAGGTGGCGTCGATACAAACGACCTGGATGATCAGGTTGTGAACGACGAAGTTGACGTGACAATAAGAGTAGGGTTACAAGTCGGGGTTGATTTGCAAAAACACGAATCGACGGTAAGGGATGCAGTAATCAGAAATCAGGAGGATGCCATTCAACAATGAATTTCGGATCTATTAATATTAAAGGAGCCGGTGGAGCAGGGAAGGCAGCTGAAGTGAGAAGTCTGTTGGGTAAGTTCAATTTATCTTTTCTAGCTTTACAAGAAACACAGTTTAGAGATTTACCAGTGAATAAAATCAGAAGATTTTGGGATAGTAGTAGTTTTGAATTCTCTAAGGTGGATGCGGAAGGCCGTTCGAAGGGGTTATTATCATTGTGGAATCCAAGAGTGTTTAAGAAGGTGTCAGAGATAAAAAGTCAAAATTTTATATTGTTAAAAGGTAGGATAGCAGGGGATGATGCGGTAGTAGTAATTGTAAATGTATACGAGTCAACAATCAAGGCAAATAGAAGAAGGATGTGGGAGGAGTTACTGGTAGCAAAAAATTTGATTTCGGGTTTGTGGATAGTGCTGGGAGATTATAATGAGGTTAGATTTCCTGAGGAGAGGTTAAATTCCCAATTCGATGAGGGCGGAGCCATGTGTTTCAACAGTTTCATTAGTAGGGGAGGATTCCAGGAATATAATATGGGGGGAATGAAGTATACTTTTCTATCCAGAGCTGGCTCAAATCTCAGCAAAATTGATCGAGTATTGGTTTGTGATAGCTTTATGAGTAAATGGCCAAATGCTTCATTATGGGCCCTTAACAGAAAAATTTCGGATCATAGCCCATTAATCTTAACAACCATAAACAACAACTTCAGCCCATCACCATTTAGGCTTTTCAATAGTTGGTTTAGGCTGGAAGGCTTTGACGAGGCCGTGAAGAGGGGATGGAGTAAGTTTTGTGACTCAAGGTTCAAAGATGAAGTCGTGGCAGTAAAACTTAAGGAGATTAAAAAAGAACTAAAAAATTGGCGAAAAAATAACAAAGAGGTAGAGGAGAAAGAATTGGTGGAAGCACATAATAAATTAGTACAATTGGATAATTTAGCGGAGAATAGGCTACTATCAGATTCGGAAATAAAACTCTGGAAAGATAGCAAAGACAAGGTTAAAAAGTGGCACGAAAAGTTAGCAGCATATTTGCAACAGAAGGCGAAGCTGAAATGGATAGCGTTGGGAGATGAAAACACCCGTTATTTCCATTCAATTATAAATAACCATATTGCAAGAAATAAGATTAGTGGTTTATGGATACAAGGGGAGTGGGTATCGGACCCAAAGGAGATCAAGACTCACTTTTTGGAGGCTTTTCAAGAAAAACTCAAGGAACTGGTGAACGTGCGGCCGAGAGTAGGTTCAGCGGGTTTCAAAAAGCTAAGCGTGGAACAAGCAGAAGGTTTAATTGGCAAATTTTTGATTCAGGAGGTGCGTGACGCAGTCTGGAATTGTGGTATAGATAAATCACCTGGACCGGATAGGATTACATTTAAACTCATCAAGTCGTTTTGGGAGGATATGAAGGATCTAATTATGGAAGTTATGGAGCAGTTCTACACTCACGGTTCTATCCACCATTCTTGCAGTGCCTCGTTTATCGCCCTTATCCCGAAGGTAATTGACCCTATCACTCTCTCGGACTTTAGACCTATATCTCTTGTTGGGGTGATAAATAAAATAATCTCTAAAGTGTTAGCCAATAGAGTTAAGTATGTCATAAAAAGCATTGTATCAAATGTACAGTCGGCTTTTATGTCAGATAGGAATATTATTGACGGTCCCCTTATCATAAACGAAGTGGTGGGTTGGGCAAAGAAAACCGGGAAATGCTTGTTTGTTTTCAAAGCCGATATCGAGAAAGCTTATGATACTCTAAATTGGAAATTTTTGATATCTATTCTAACACATATGGGCTTTCCACCTAAGTGGAGGAATTGGGTTATGGGTATTCTGTTCGCGGGGAGAGGTTCGATTTTTGTGAACGGTTCACCAACGAAGGAATTTCAATACAAAAGGGACTTGAGGCAAGGCGACCGTTTGTCTCCTTTTCTCTTCATTATTGCCATGGAAGCCTTACATGCTATGATGACAAATGCAAAAGAAAACAATATTTTTCAAGGGGTGGAACTGCCTAGGAATGGCCCATATTTAACACACATGTTATATGCGGACGACTCAATTTTTATAGGCGAATGGGAGGAAAACAATGCAAAGAATCTTAAAGGAATTCTTCGTATTTTCTATCTAATATCGGGTCTTAGAGTAAATTCGAGGAAAAGTCATTTATATGGTATAGGCACAAATGAGGAGGAGGTAAAAAATATGGCAACCTTTTTCAATTGTAGGGTGGGGAAATTTCCTTTTGTATACCTCGGTCTAAAGGTTGGAGCGAATATGAACAGAATTTCACACTGGAAGAAAATCATTGATATTTTCAACAAAAGACTTTCAAGTTGGAAGGCAAAGAATCTCTCCTTTGCTGGGAGGGTCATACTTATAAAAACAGTTTTGGGAAGCTTACCGAACTATTATTTTTCTCTTTATAAATGCCCGAGTGGCGTTTTAAAAGTACTAGAAGGAATACGTAGGAAATTCTTATGGGGGGATGTAATATAAATAACAAAATCAGGTGGGTAAAGTGGGAAAGAGTGGTGGCCATGAAAGATTTCGGGGGGCTCAGGATTGGAAATTTAAGAGATATGAATTTGGCCCTTCTAGCTAAGTGGTGGTGGAGAATAAAGATGGAACCAAATACGTTATGGGCTGAAGTAATAGATTCGATACATGGTAGCCGTAGAAAAGTGGATTCTATACCGTTTAAAAAATCTCAGGTTGGAGTATGGAAGAATATAGGGGATATAGCAAAGGATTTCAGCAAAAAAATATCAACATCAACACTAGTCTGAGTAGTAAAGTGGGGAGGGGGATAAAACTCTATTCTGGGTTGATACGTGGATCGGCAATGAACCATTGAAGGTACAGTTCCCTAGTATGTATCGGTTATCTTCAAGGAAGAGAGCAAAGGTACAGGAGACTTACAGGATCACTAATGGAGGGGTATTATGGGGTTGGGCCTGGATTAGAGCACCGAATAACGAAGCAGAAAAGGAAGAAATGGAGGCTTTAAATCAGCGGTTACAGCAACAAATTTTGTCTAACAGGGACGATGTGTGGATATGGAGACAATTCGAGAACGAGGACTTCAGTGTGAAGAACGTGAGGCTGACTTTGGGTCGAAACTTGGATATAAACGCAACACC
This sequence comes from Helianthus tuberosus, assembly GCA_030545235.1. Lineage (NCBI taxonomy): Eukaryota > Viridiplantae > Streptophyta > Magnoliopsida > Asterales > Asteraceae > Helianthus > Helianthus tuberosus. The sequence goes on along the minus strand of CM060436.1, from coordinate 19,978,054 downwards.
AAATGCTTTTTGCTGGAATAATTGGGCTACGGGTAAAAGCACAGCTTTTGTTTGGCGAGCCATGGATGAAAAAATACCATCGGCTGTGGCATTAACCGGTAGAGGAATGTTGTTACAGGATACGACGTGCAAGATATGTGGTGCGGATGACGAGAATGCAGTGCATATTCTGCTAAGGTGCAATTTTGCTAAGAGAGTTTGGGAAGCTGTGTCTACTTGGACAAACTTTCCGATGCCGAACAACGGGAATAGTGTAACGGAACTGCTGCAATCAATCTTGGAGTGTCATAGGAGCCGTTTTATAAGGAAAATCTTACATGCTATTGCAATTCAAACCATGTGGATTTTATGGAAAAATAGAAATGACAGAATCTTTTCGGGAAAACGACGTACGGCACAAACGATTATAGAGGAGGTAAAAGACACATCCTTTCAAGGCGTAAGACAAAGATCAAAGCACAACACGATAACGAAACAACAATGGTGGGATTTCAATTTCAATGAGTAGAACGGTTTTGGTTTTCTTTCTATGTATTGTTTTTTGTTTTTTCCGTTTTGTTTTTCTTTTGTATCATGTTTCAGTTTCTGGCTGAGAACATTTTGGGCATCAGTCTTTATGAATGAAAAGTTTCGTTGGCTATTCAAAAAAAAATATCCAAAATAAGATATCCATGCCTTAATTTCAGAAACAATCAGAGAAATATAACATTTTATCCTGAAGTGAGTAATCATATCTAAACATATACTGAACTAAGAAATATAGAATTTCATACTAAAACAATCACAGAAATATAACATTTTATACTTTTTTTTGAACGGCAAGGAACAACGTGTCAACCACCGTGACACCGTACCGGGTGTTGTGGCGAAGGTCGACTACTCGACCACCGCCAGCCCCTTGGCTCTCCCCAGATGCGCGGAAACCCGACCTCCACCTGCCCGAAGGCACAACAGTGGAATAATCGGTAAAACTCGCCTCCCGTCCAAGTCGAACCGGCGCCACCCGTATTCGCTCTTCACCTGGATGCCGCAGAAAATAATGAGGAGAGTGGGAATCGAACCTGAGTCACAAGTAACATTAATTCTTTCCCCAACCACTCCACCACTACCTCATTGGCTATAACATTTTATACTAAGCTGACAAATTTGTCACGACCGTCATGAGAATTCAAGTGTCCTCTACTAAATAAAAAAAGACCCTTAGGCGCTAACGAATTAAATTATATGAATTATTTTTTTATATAAATGTTGTTATTACTTATTAGGTTAATGAATCAATACTTCACATTTTACGTTTAGGCTAGACTTTATCTTGCCGATAAATTTTTAGATATTAGACAAAAATTATATTATTAATAAAAACAATAAATGAGAAGATAAGAAAAAAGTTGCAATCATGTGCCCTATCTATCCAATACATTGTTATTAAATTAATAAAAGAATAACAATAAATGAGGAGAACTGGAATCGAACATAAGGCTATGAGGTATGGTGCTGGCCTATCCTTGGAGGATGATCCGCCACGTAAGCGTAACGTAGATCGGGTGTGAGGATGGGGCAAAGAGAATGAAGGTAAGGAAATGAAGGATGAGCCTAAAATATATATGTATATGTATGTATATGTTGTATATATATATATATGTGTGTGTGTGTGTGAGAGAGAGAGAGAGGGGGAGGCGCGTCTCAATCGTCGAGACCCCGACGATCTGGACGAAGGAGGCACGGCGACGATGGGCAGGAAATGGAGATGGGGCACGGCGACGATGTTGGACGGTCCCCATACCATCCAACCTAAATTCAAGGCAAAGTTACTTGTGCCCATCATCCAATACCATTGTTATTTGTGCCTAGCAAAAGTGAACAAATTAAAGAAAGAATAAATTGTCATTTTAGTTACTGAGTTTTTGTCTAATTTGTCATTTTAGTCAAAATAGTTTTTTTTCTTCTCTGGGTCCCTGACTTTTCCTTTTTCTTGTCATTTTGATCACACTGCCTAACTTAGTCTAAAAACCAGGTTATAACCAGGGGTATTTTTGGCATTAAATTATTAGGAGGTTTATAAATTATGTTGTAAACTACCCCTGGTTATCACTACACAACAGTTATGCCAAAAATACCCCTGGTTATAACCAGATTTTTAGACTGAGTTAGGCAATGTGATCAAAATGGCAAGAAAATGGAAAAGTTAGGGACTCAGAGGAAAAAAAAACTATTTTGACTAAAATGATAATTTGGACTAAATCTCAGAGACTAAAATAAAAATTTACTCTTAAAGAAAATAAAAAATCAAACAGAACTACAAAAGAACTTTAAAAATGCAACAAGGAGAACAGGAATCGAACACAATCCTAATTCATAAGAAAGCAGCGCAATTACCATCAAGCCAAAGTGTATTTTTTCTTAAACTAGTTAGATTTTCCGCCCGCGCATTGCGGCGATGACCCAATGTCTGCAAAACGCGTGTCAGCAGCAGATACCGAATATCAAAACATAAATAAAAATGACGTGGTAAGGATAGTCACTCCGTCCTAAAAAAGCGATTTTAAATAACCTAATATATAATAATAGGACCCACACGTCCTACACGTTCGAAATTCGGTTGTTTTCAATTTAGTTATTACGGTGCTAACACAATAAAATATGGACGAGCTCGGTATCGGTAACGGCACCGAAAGTACCGATCCGGAAAATCATCGAAATTAGGTACCGGCACCGAAAATGCTCGGTACAATACAGTATGGTATTTGAAGGTAAAAATCAATAAATACAGGTATGGTGCTAGACCGGTGTCGAACCGAAAGTAACGATTCTGAAAACGCCAAAAGGTGGGTACCAAATTGGTACCGAAAATGATTTGGTATAGTAAATTTGGTACTGATACGATACCGGTTTGATTACAGGATTTGATACGATTTGCTCATCAATAATCTAAATATCCAAGTTAATTTTACATACTACAATTCATTCATTACAGAAAAAAGACAAAAAAGAAAGCAAAATAAGTTGTTCTGTATATAAAAACTCATTCAAACGAAATACAGTTTACTTACTGTGTGTATAAAGAGTAATCTAAACGGTGTAATTACTTGCATTGCTACGTTGCTACAGGATTTGATGAGCTGGTACCAACCGGTACCGAAAATACCGTTACCGAAATCCCCAAAAGTGTGTATCGGTACCAAATATACCTGATACGGTACGGTTCGGTACCGGTCGGTACTGGTACGGCACCGGTATTTGAGGGTAAAAATCCGTGAATACCGGCGCCGAACAGTACGGAAAATACACCCAATTTGGTAAAAGTGGGTACCAGTACCGATACCCGATACTATTTGTTCATCCCTCAGTGAAGTTACTGTTCATTTACTTCTAAAATTAATATACAGGAAAAAGACAAAAACGAAAGCAAAATAAGTTGTTGTGTATATAAAAACTCATTCAAACGAAATACAGTTTACTTACTGTGTGTATAAAAAGTAATCTAAACGGTGCAATTACTTGCATTGCTACGTTGCTACAGGATTTGATGAGCTGGCACCAACCGGTACCGAAAATACCGTTACCGAAATCCCAAAAAGTGTGTATCGGTACCGAATATACCTGATACGGTACGGTTCGGTACCGGTCGGTACTAGTACGGTACCGGTATTTGAGGGTAAAAATACGTGAATACCGGTGCCGAACAGTACGGAAAACACACCCGATTTGGTAAAAGTGGGTACCAGTACCGATACCCGATACTATTTGTTCATCCCTCAGTAAAGTTACTGTTCATTTACTTCTAAAATTAATATATAGGTAATTCTAGTTCACGACTTATATATATATAAAATATATAATTTTATTTAATTTTGTGCCCCTAAGAAAAACAGCTCGCACACCCCTAGCGCCGGCCCTGAGGTGATGGTAGTTGCTTTACGCACCACTTCGGGTTCAAAACCCTCAATCGCTCTCAAGTGATGGTCGTCGTTCTGAACTCAAAACCTCCAACGACCCTAGGGTTTTGAGCACCACATCTGGTGAACAAAGAACAAATCTGGCGGTGGCTTTTTGGTGGTGGATGCTAGTGGCAGGAGATGCTGGTGTGGTCAGTGGTGATGGCTGGTGGGTGGGTCAGGGGGGAGGAGAGTGATATTGAGTATTAAAATTTTAGAGCTAGCTCCCATTTCGTCCGTGTGGTTTGTCCAATTATGTTAATCCAGACTAAATTTCAAACTTGTGCTAGTTTCGTCTATGTGATTTATCCAATTAAGCCAACAGGTTTTGACAGACGTTAGTTGTTTGGACAGAACCGAAATGTTTCAATAATGTTAGGGACGGAAATAGCACAAATTTGATCTAAACTGACGTAATTAGACAAATGTTAGGGACGAAAATGACAGTTAACTGTAAATTTTATTTCTAGTGTATTTCTTGAAATATTTCAAATAAATTGATAAAAAGACCAAATTCCCCTTAGGTGATCAAAGTTAACTAAAAAAAAATTAGTTAATGGGTTAGTGTCAAAGAACAGACGGTGCAATAGTTTTAAAATATAAAGGATGACCTTGTAATTTTGAAAGGTAAAGGACATCCATTACAATTTGGTATAAAAATAAAGGACGAAAAAATAAAATTTACCCTAACTTATGAATCTTAAATATTCTAATGATGAAGTCGTCATAATATAAATGTATAACTAGGTTTTTCCTTCCGCACTACGCGGCGAGAGTTTAGTTGTTTTACCTTGTGCTAAGCGGCATCACTTTAGTTGTTATCGGCTCAACTAATCGAAAACATGAAAACGAATATTGATACCCTTTTCAGTAACATCAATACCCTAAACCCTAAAACGTAAAGCCTAATAAAAAAAACCCAAACTCATTTAACTTTTGTGATAAAGTTATAAAAAAAACAAAGTTTTGTTGCAAAAATAAAAGAAAATCTAAGGTTGTTATGCTTTAAAGAGAACAAACATATAAGAGTCACTATTCACAATTGTGTTTTAAATATATAGTAATAATAAAATAAAATTGTATGAAAAAAGCTTAGTCAATAATCTGTATTTATTCAACTGAAAAAACATTGTTTGTGTATAGAACCTTTTGTAAAGACTTATTCCCAATAGTTTTAGTTGTTAGTTCATGACTTAATATTAATTTAAGAAGCTTTCTGTTCTTTATTCTCTCTATACATGTGTAGGCTCAGGTTCGATCCTGGCTTGTGGTGGGTTTCCCACCCAGGTGAGTTAAGGGGGGTTCGAGTACTAACCGGCGTATGTCTGGTGAGGGCTGGACCTTCGGGGGGGCCCGGGGCTCGAACCCGGGTTGTTAGGGGTGCACCGTTAGCCATTCAAAAAAAAAAAAATTAACTTAAAAATGTCAATAAAATATATAGCGACGAAAAGACATCCAAAGCTTGTACACATTTAATATTTAATAAGAGTTTACAATATAAGGAAACTTTAGTAAATTATTAGAAGGTCTTGTTGAAATTATATTTTATTATTCCTTAATAGGACACCCACGTGACTCCAAATGTCGAATGTGACCTTCATTCGTATATTTTCTTATTTAAATATGATTCAATGTTTAAATTGTAGTGCTAGAAACTCACAAGAGTTGGTGGAGGGTGGACCGGAGGGGCATAAAATAAACCACCCTCAAATGCTTGACATCGAAGCCATTTTATTATTGGTTTGGATTGTACGAATTTTGAACTCCATGCACCCATCGTACCCATGTTACAATATATGCGATTGTATACCTATTTAATTTATGATACTTGTTATATACAAATAATAAAGGGTTAATGGATTTAAACACCCCCAACTATGGCCATTTGGCCGATGGCACTCTCAACTTTCACTTTGGCTCAGACCACTCCCAACTTAACACTTCGATTGTCATGGCACCCCTTCGTTAAATATGCACTAACTGGGTTAGTTCTTTTTGCTGACATGGCCAATATTTGCTGACGTGGCATGATGATGGATCCAAATTTGCTGACGTGGCATGCTGATGGATCCAAAAATCTATAAAATGGGACTAACAAGACTCGAACTCACGTCTGTATAGACAAGAACCCATTAAATGGGTACTGACCAACTGAGCTAACTATGATTTGATGAATAATTGTATTATGTGATATACATATATGGTGAAAGGTTATAAGATTTATTATAAATATCCACACACAGATTCAGCAACCCATTTATCATTATCATCCCCAACCAAGACCTAATCAATCTACACATTCAAATCACCAAAATCCAACACTCTCAAATGCACAAGAACCCTCTGCTCTCTCGATTCTGACCGGTGACCGGAGTGACTCCGGCGGACGCACAAACACCCCCAAATACCTCCACCCCTCTCGATCTCCCTCCCGTGAAGAACCGGCGGCACACCGGCGAAGTTTTTGCGCAGTAGCGTCGTCGCTGCGGCGGCGGTAATTAAGATGAAGACGACGATAGCTCTGGAACAAACCGATTGAAGATCAAGTTCAGTTGCAGGTTGTGATTAGAGTGCAATCGGAGCGGAAATGTGAAGATTCGTAAAAAAAGAAGGTGCGATCTAGAGAGAGAGAGAACATGGATGGCGGCTGGTTGTGTCTGTTTGTTGGTTGGTTGAGGTTGATGATGATGGATGAGCTGTACAAGGTTGATGACGGCTGGAATTAGTGGGTGGCAGCTAGGGTTTGCAAAGATTTGGAGTGTGCATGGGCTAGGGTCATATGTTGGGCTCCACAGGTGGAATGATTAGTCCGGCAAGAACTTCCGGCATCGGCAAGATTGGTTTGCAGTAGATCGGTTAGGGTGGAGTTTGAAGATGGGTTGAAGGTTTTATTTTATCCTTTTTCTTTTCTCCGGATCCAACTCATCAAACAGGTGTCCACACGTTGGATTAATATGACACGTCAGCAAAAAAAACAAACCCAGTTAGTGCATATTTAACGAAGGGGTGCCATGACAATCGAAGTGTTAAGTTGGGAGTGGTCTGAGCCAAAGTGAAAGTTGAGAGTGCCATCGGCCAAATGGCCATAGTTGGGGGTGTTTAAATCCATTAACCCAATAATAAAAAGTTTAATAATAAAAGACATGTTACCTTAAATAACTATTTTATGTATGATAATCAAGGGTGTAGTTTTAGAGTGAACATTAGTGTATTTATAAACCAAGTGAACAAAAATTCTGGCCATTGATTTACATCATCAAATTATAAAATACACTAATGTATTTTCATCATCAAATTCTGGCCATTGATTTACACTTGTGTATTGATAATCAAAGAGTAAGATTAGTTCACTGGCATTCACTATTAAGAGGGTTGTTCATAAATAAACCTAACCCTGATAATCAAAGTGTTATATACACTTGTAAATAGTTTAATAGTAAAAGACATGTTACCTTAAATAAGAGACGTCTAAAGTTTATTAAAACCGTTTATTCTGTTTATAAAAAAATTGTTTTGATAAACAATTTCAACATGCTCATTAAAACTAGTGATTTCACCTGCATAAATAAATAATACTAAACACTTAAGGAAATATTTTTTTGGATTAAAATTAGTATACAAATAAACAAGTTCAACATACAATCTAAAATGTCTTTAAAGAGGTGAGTTTAAATTATTGCTTTTATGCTCTAGTGATATGGTGATTTACCTTTCATAAAAATGGTTTGTTCAAATTATTTTATGTGCAATAGCTTTATAGCCTAGTGGCATCTTTGGAGTGGGATAAAGCTTTGGGACCAATAGGTCTTGGGTTCGATTCTTATAAGGGGGTTTTCCTATATTTATTGGGTTTCTTCCTAAATTGGTGTATAGGCACTATGCCTAGTGGAGATGGATATGATCGGGTGGTTCCGCTGGTGGCACGATGATACTCCAGTGGTCCGTCAGTGATCCAAATTTGCCGTTCAAAAAAAAATTATGTTGACTTCAAATATTGGTTTACAAACTTCCGTGCTAAAATTACAAACTAGGCAAAGTTAATTATGTTAATTACCAATACTCATAGAATTGTGAGATTATAACAAGTTGGTTTTTTCAAAGAACCTGTTAGTTAGGCCCTACAGACACATCAATGTGATACCATGCATGTTCTCTTCATATTCTTCATCAAACTTTAAGTGTTTAATCCGTACTTCGTATTTTATCTTTAAATATATGTTGTTGGATATGTTTTGAACTAGCGGAATTCCCGCGCTTCGCTGTGGGTTTTCAGTCCGTATCGGTTTGGTCTGTTACCATACAAGTACCGGTAACAATGTTGTTTGGCACATTAAGAAAATCATTAAAAATGACATGGTACTAGTACCAATGTTATTTGGTTGGTATTGGTTTTGTTTTTAAGGAAAGAACAAAAAATAACTATATTTGATACGTTCAAATACTTTTATCTTATCCTGGATAAAAATAAGTACGCCGTAACAAATATTCGAAATTTATAAAACATTATATTATTTTGCTTAAATAACAAAGAAGGTAAATTCGTCACTTTAAAAAACTAAATCACAACATAACGTTCATGACATATACGCATGTGTTTTGAGCACTTGTAAATTATTATTTACAACTCGGTTTTAAGTATATCATAATGATATTTTTAGAATTTTATAAAACATTGTATCTTAACAGGTATAAGCAAAAAAATATAATATGTTTAAAGTAATTTTAGTATAAAAAATTTATATATAAAAGATTTATTTTAAAATAGTAAAATAAAAACAACAATAAACATTTTTCTTTGAAATAGTAAAATAAAAACCACAATAAACATTTTTCTTTGAAATAGTAAAATAAAAGCCATAAATAAAAAGACATTTTTAAAACATTTTCTTTTTACACTTCTAAGTAATATATTTCACAGCATTGGCGAAGGATAGTGGGGGCGGGATTTCGCTCAGTAGTGCAGAGTATGTAGTTTACGTATATAAATTTTTTGGTATATACGTTTTCGACCCCCCGTTTTATAGAAATTTTTTGGTATATACGTTATCGATCCCCCGGTCGAAAATCTGAAGCTTCGCCATTGTTCCACAGTGTACCTTATGTTTAATTAATTGTAATTTACTATACATGTCCTTTGCATTTGTTAGGATATATAATGTTCGGTAATTTTTGAAGACAAACCCTTGCCATCATCTTTCACCGGACAAATTTTGTCTTTCGCTTGAATTCAAACATATACATAAACAATCAAACACATAATTACAAATTCAAGCTAGGGATGAGCAAATTCCGATCCCGTTCCGATACCGTCCCGATTCCGAAAATCCCGATCCCGAATTTCGCCAAAAATTGGGTACCGATACCGATACCGAAATATGTCGGTACGGTACGGTATCGGTATGGTATCGGTACGGTAGCGGTATTTGAAGGTAAAATTTGATATTTTACCAGTACCGTACCGAACCGGTACCGATACCGAAAATGCCAAAAAATGGATACCGTTTCCGGTACCGAAAAAATACGATACGATATTTTCAGGATCGGTATCGGGACGGGATTGGTATTGATACCAAATGCTCATCCCTTATTCAAACGCAAACAAAACCTCAAATAAATAATCATACAATAATTTAAATCAAATACAAATTTACACTGCTTCTATTGAAACGCAAATATTCACAATACGATCTTATTTTCTAAATAACAAATTATACAACTTTTTAGTGTTCTCATTAAAGAAATTGAGCCTCGTTTTAAAAAGATTATATAACTCAATAGTGCTTGGTTCAAAGTATGAAATTCATTCTCTGTCGATAAATATAACTTTTTTCCTAACAGCAGGATAAGTTATATACAAGGCTAGCCAAAAGCTAGTCCCAAAAAAAAAAGAGTTACATAAAATGGAGCAAATTTTAAATCCAACTGGTTAAGAAATGCTTGTGACGCTCCGCTTTCTCGTAACTTTCCTTAATTAGAAAGTTGTCTAGTAATTCTATTTTTGGAAACTTGTATTCCTTGTAATCGTATTTCGTTTTGAAACCTTGTAATCTGAGACACTGATCATAATGAAAGTTATATTTATATCAATTATGTTCCATTTATACTTGTTATGTTCAATTTATACTTGTAATCGCATGCAACGAACCCTAATTCGAAAACTATGTGACGATACGTGCAAATAACCGACTTTCAACGCGTTTACGTGCAATACTTGTGACTAACCAACAATTAATGATTCCAATACTTATTATACATCATAATACATCATATTATACTTGTAACCACCTTCGACATATTAATTATACTTGCAATTATGTGTTATAGATCGTAAATCGCCTATACTTGCATTTTGTGCGATAACCGACAACTATGTGTTACAACCGGCATTACCGATACTTTGTTTTACATATTTTCACAAACATGGACATACTTGACATCACTAGTAAGTTTACGATACTTGTATGCTTGTTACACGCTTGAAACTACGCGAAAGCACTCGAAAACACCCTAAAACCTAACTTTGGGGCCCTAATTGCATACTTATCAAACTTGAGGGACCATTTGTGACAAAAAGAGAAACCCCTACTAAAACCCAAGTTTTGAATCTGAATTTTTGGCTGCAACCTCCACCCTAAAATAGAAATTTTGAATCTTGTATTTATGGCTCCAACCTCCACCTCCATTCTCCACCAATGGGCATCTAAACCTCATTAAACACTCACCTAACCTTACCCACCATAAATACAAGACTCCTAACCCTCATTTCTCCTTTTCAAACTCACTCTAAACACTCCAAATCAGTAGCTAAATCTTAGTTTAAGATCAAATTCAAGGCGGGAACTTTCAAGTGCAAAAGTGAGTCAAAACTCACATTTCTTTCATCATTTTTCACTTCTTCTTCCTCTACAAAGTGTGGAACACCTCTAGGATTGTTCTCACAAGGTTTTCCATGGAAATCCAAGGTGAAACATCCCATTTTTTAGGTCCAACTTTCTGTTTTGAAAGAAAACTTTGTTAAACATTCTTTAATCTTATGTTTTACTCATACATTCCTATATCCTTATGCCACTAATCAAGACTATGATTATGTGTGCTTAAAAACAAGGTTGTAACATACAAATTCAGAGGTTTTAATCCTCTAAACTTTCTGTTTTTAAAAGGGTTTTAACCCACAAGTGATGAACAAGTCTTGAACTTGAATATGTGTGATTATTTGGATAGCTTGGGTTATCCTACTTACAAATCCACATATCACTTGATGTTTTCTTCTTAGTTAGTTAGTTAGTTTATTTCAATTCCTTAATGTATATTCTTGACCCTCCTTGTTGTTTATGACAACATGTGTAGTGGTGAATACAAAAGTGGTACCTAAATGAAAGATTCATCTTCCTACCTCATGCATGACTGATATGAATACCAAAGAGGTTCCTAAATGGAAGATTTATCTTCCTACCTCATGCTTGACTTATATGACATTCTTGTTATAATGTTGGAATAATAACTTATAATATAAACTATACAAGATATATACTACCTATAATAACCAAACTTTTGATGATAACCTAATGGTTATTTGTCAAAATAGTAGGTTACACCACCTAATAACATAATACTCGTCACGATTCTAATGGGCATTTTAACCCATGAAAACATATAAACTCTTTTGAGTTTCATATTGTCAAGAATGAGTATTATGAGCTAGATAGTTATTTTCTCATATAATTACTTTCCATGTACTTTTAAATTCCGAATTCCGACCTTAAGCATACCTTGAACTCCAATCCATATACATTCAATCTCCTAATCCCATTACTCGTCAACACTTGGATAATCGGAAAGCATATGCAATTTTGTGAGTATACTCGAACCCATTTATACTTTTAAACACTTTTGGGTGCAACATGTATTCTATATAAACACACGAAACACTTGAAACTATTTGAATCACTCTCTATCCATATTTGAACATGAAACTATATGATGCTTGTTAATCTCGTATGTTATGTAAACTTTTTGTGTCTATATGCTCATTAACTTCGTACAAGCCTACCTTAACAATTATAGCGCTATAGGAGTAATGTGCCGCCCACTAGTCTCGGAGTATTGTTAAGTTAAACATGTTACCACCCGTTATTCTTTGGGATAGGCTATTTTAACGCATTGGATTCTTGGGTTTGAACATATACTTGACACCGTTTCAACATACTAGTAACTTGCATATTGTGATTCATGTTGGATACGAGTCGTTAGACTATTTTAAACTATTTTATGCTACGTATCAAACTTGTATACTCGCCAACTTTTTGTTGATCATATTTTAATACATGTTGCAGGTTTTAATAGACAAGATGATGCTAAGCGAAGAAACAAGATTTAGGTGGACTTGGAAACACATTTAGTTTAATCTATTTTGTCGATGTATGTTTAAAGCAATGTTATCATTTATTTGGAATCTGTGTATGACATTTTAGTCTTAAAATGAAATATGAATTTAATTTATATTGTCACATAGTGTTATAAAGTCTTTTGCAATCTATTTCGTCTTATCCCGATGTTTTCGCCATCAATTGGGGTGTGACAATGCTAACCTTTCTACTTCTATTCGACACCCACAAAAAATAAAAATTAACAATTCTATCGAATATAACTTTACCTTCAAAACTGTCACGGCCCCCGACCCGGTTTGACCCGTTTCAGGAGCCGCGGGACAGAAAATCCCATGGTATTTAATTTAGTTAACAGCGGAAGATTTTACCAGGACCTTTTTAAAACTGAAATTTCCCGATTATTTTATTTCACATTTTCGGGATAAACCCCGGTAGTTTACAAACCTATGATTTCACTGAGAAATCTTTATTTTACAAAACATGTTTCTTTATTTTATATTGAGCCACTTCCTTAAGCTTGTAGTGCTTCGCGACACTTTTCCTGGATCAAAACAGATCACCTGGAACATGTTTGAAAAAGTTTTTGTCAGCGGGAAATACTGGTGAATCATTCTTTTTACGAAAACGACGCATTTGTTATAATTTACAGTATTAAGAGCAATTACAATGTTTCCATATATCAACCAACTACCCACAGTATTTGTCACTCGACCATCCATTGGTAACCTCATTGTCCAATGGTGTCTGTGACTATGGTCATATCACCCTTTGGCTAACTCGTTGTCCAATGGTGACGGTTATCAAGTATTGTATACAAACCCCACATACCGGCTGTAATTTGGTGACTACAAAGACTTAATCCCTGTAACTATTACTTTGAAAGTATTTAAGAATTTATAAAGCACTTTGATAAAAAGAGAATGACTCACATTATAGATTTATATGAGCAGAGCTTAGCCTACTGATTAGCCTTTTAACCTAAATTTAATAACATGCACACGAACTCGGTTAGTAACTAATACAGCATTTACGATAACTCACGAGATTAAACCTTCACAACGAATGACAAAGTGCGATACTTAAACATCCATCGAATTTACGACGAATGACAAAGCATAAACCCTAATGTGGGCAGCACTTAAACATCCATTGGATAGTTTAATTGATCGGACATTGAATCGTAGCAGCGATCGAGTTAATACCCGGTATCGGAGCAGCACTTCGCTAATTCAATTGAATTTTCGACTTCAGAGTGATATACTTTCATTTTTGAAAGTTTGTTTCGACACCAGTGGACTGTGCATGCAACAAGGTATTTATAGCCGATTTTTAAGGTCCACGCGGTCCGCGTAAACCATAATCCAAATCTTACGCGGCCCGCGAGGCCGCCTAGTCTACGAGTAGGCTTGATTGGTCACGAGTAGGTTCGACAGATGGCTGATACGTGGCTCGGGAATACTTATCCGGTCAAACCCAGGGTTGACGAGGCCCGCGTAAGGTATGCTTAACCTTTACGCGGCCCGCCTGAAGACCATATTTCTTGTTTTCTTGGTTTTTCATGCACAGTATGGTTTCAGGGGTCCGGGATTATATTTACGATTATTTTTAGGACAAATTTGAGAGTCCTTACATCCTCCCAACCTTATTTAAAATCTTGTCCTCGAGATTCATTGGAATAAGTGAGGATACTTTCGCTTCATCTCTGATTCCAGCTCCCAAGTGTATTCAGGTCCTCTCTTTGAATCCCACTTGACTTTAACTAGTACCAATCTTTTGTGTTTAAGAAATTTCACCTTTCTGTCTTCTATCTGAAGAGGTTTCTCAACAAATTTTAACTTTTCGTTTACCTCTATATCTTGGAGAGGTACTATCAGAGATTCGTCTGATAGGCATTTCTTGAGGTTGGATACATGAAATACGTCATGTACTCCAGCTAACTCTTCTGGTAGTTGTAAACGATAAGCAACTGGTCCTATACGTTGGATCACTGAAAATGGTCCTACATATCTTGGACTTAATTTTCCTTTCTTACCGAATCGAACTACTCCTTTCTAAGGAGAAACTTTCAATAGTACTTTGTCTCCCACTTGGAATTCCAACGGCTTCCGTCTATTGTCTGCATAACTCTTTTGACGATCACGAGCAGTCTTTAATCTTTCCTTGATTTGAGAAATTTTGTCGGTCGTCTCTTGCACTATTTCAGGACCTGATAATTGACTATCTCCTATTTCTGCCCAACAAACTGGAGTTCTGCACTTTCGTCCGTACAATGCTTCAAATGGGACAGCTTCAATGCTTGAATGATAACTATTGTTATAGGAGAATTCGATCAAAGGTAAGTGATCGTCCCAATTTCCACCAAAATCTATCACACATGACCTAAGCATATCTTCCAGAGTTTAGATTGTTCGTTCACTTTGTCCGTCTGTTTGAGGATGATATGCAGTGCTTAAATTTAATCGAGTTCCCATTGCTTTTTGGAAACTTGTCCAGAAATGGGAAGTGAAACGACTATCCCTATCCGAAACAATGGAGAGTGGAACTCCATGTAAGGATACTACTTCATCTACATAAAACTTTGCCAACCTTTCCATGCTAAAGGTTTCTTTCATTGGTAGAAAATGAGCTGATTTGGTTAATCGATCCACAATTACCCAAATCGCATCATTACCTTTTCTGGTTTTGGGTAACTTAGTAACAAAATCCATTGTTATGAGTTCCCATTTCCATACAGGCATCTCTAATTGTTGAAGTAACCCTGAAGGTTTCTGGTGTTCTGCCTTAACTTGGGAACAAGTAAGACACTTAGAAACATATCGAGCTATGTCCTTTTTCATTCCTATCCACCATAAGTTATTTCTTAAATCTTGGTACATTTTATTGTTTCCAGGGTGCATGGTATACCTAGATTTATGGGCTTCCTCTAAGATCTTATTTCTTAATTCTCCTTGCTTAGGTACCCAAATCCTTTTCTTATGGAATCTCCAAATTCCATCAGCTCCTTGCTCTAATTCCTTTATTCGTCCTTTTATTCCTTCAGCATCATCCTTGATTGCTGTTTCTTGAAAATGCTTTAGTTGTTCCATTAAATCTAATTGTAGATTTAATCTAAGAGCACGAACTTGTCGTTGTTGCTCATGGTACTTACGACTTAAGGTGTCAGCAACTACATTTGCTTTTCCTTCGTGATACTGAATATCACAGTCGTAGTCACTTAGGATTTCCATCCATCTCCTTTGCCTCATGTTTAACTCTTTTTGCCCAAATATATATCTTAAACTTTTGTGATCCGTATAGACAGTAAATTTGCTTCCGTACAAATAATGTCTCCAGATTTTAAAGGCAAAAATTATAGCGCCTAACTCTAAGTCATGAGTCGTATAGTTTTCTTCGTGCTTTTTCAATTGTCTTGAAGCATACGCAATTACCTTCTTGCGTTGCATTAGCACACATCCTAATCCTAGTTTTGAAGCATCACAGTAAACTTCAAAATCTTTAGTCCCTTCTGGTAAAGCTAGGATTGGGGCATTTGTTAACTTTTGCTTTAGAATCCTAAAAGCTTCTTCTTGCTTAGGTCCCCATTCAAACTTAACTGATTTACAGGTTAGCTTAGTTAATGGTACAACTATCTTGGAAAAATCCTTAATAAACCGTCTATAATATCTGGCTAAACCTATAAAACTTCTAATTTCCATTGCGGATTGCGGAACCTTCCATTTGGTAATTGCTTCTATTTTAGCAGGATCTACGTGAATACCTTCGTGATTCACCATGTGTCTTAGGAATTGCACTTCTTGCAGCCAAAATTCACACTTCGAGAATTTGGCGTAAAGTTTTTCTTTTCTTAACAAAGTTAAGAGTGCATGCAGGTGCTCACAATGCTCGTCCTGACTTTTGGAATAAATAAGTATATCGTCGATAAAAACAATTACAAATTTATCCAAGTATGGTTTACATATTCTATTCATCATGTCCATGAATGCGGCAGGTGCATTCGTTAATCCGAAGGGCATGACTGTAAACTCGTAATGACCATACCTAGTTCTGAAAGCAGTTTTAGGTATGTCTTCTTCTTGTACCTTCAATTGATGGTATCCGGAGCGTAACTCGATCTTAGAAAAATATCTAGCTCCTTGAAGTTGATCGAAAAGATCATCAATCCTAGGTAATGGGTATCGATTCTTAATTGTAACCTTATTCAATTCTCTATAATCAATACACATTCTCATCGAACCATCCTTTTTCTTTAGAAACAACACTGGTGCTCCCCAAGGGGATGAACTAGGTTGTATGAAACCTTTACTTAGTAATTCATCTAATTACTTTTTCAGTTCTAACATTTCTGTGGGTGCTAACCGATAAGGTGCCTTGGCTATCAGTATAGTTCCGGGAATTAGATGAATTCTAAATTCTACTCCCCTATCTGGTGGTGAAGAAAAACTGACCTTACGGTAGTATCCGATGAAGACTTCAAGTATCAATGATCCGAACCGGCAAACTGCAAAACAGAAACACCGTTAGGACTCGTTACAGGAATGGGGTTATTCCTGTAACCACCCTCCGGCGTGAGAATAAGTCTCAAGTTTGGGAGTAGAAAAGTGTAAAGAGAAGAATAAGTTGTATTGAGAATTCGATATCCTGTACCTTGCATGTTTACCTCTATTTATAGTTTATGATTAGGGTTTTCCTTAACTTGGATGAACTCCTATAAGTTAGGGATTTGCATGATCTTCCCAAAAAGTTGGAGATTTAGTTATGTATCTTATCCGTATAGAATGGAATATTCTAGAACGAATATTTATAACAGCTTATTTACAATAAAATAATAGGTAATGACCGGGTCGGACTATCCGATTAGGGTCATACCTCGTCATGTCCCCCCAGTCCGAAGTTATGAAATGTAATTCATGAAATCGGACTAGAGAAAAAAGAAGAAAGTATATCCTATGTAAGGAAAATTGACGGTGCCATAAATGTGAAATGAGAAAATGGCGGCGATGTGATAGGATGTAGCAGTTAAAGCCATCATTGGGGTAACAACTTGGGTTACCCTGTTCTGACGCGTATGTCTGTACATTTTCCAATTTTGAATTTTGTAAAACTATCATATAAATAGCATCCTTTTAACGAGAGTTAAGTTCCAATTTCTAGAACATCCTCTTTCACTTCCCCTCTCTCAAACGAAATGGCCTCTAAGAATGTTGAATCGTCTTCCTCTGCGTCCGCGGGCTCCGAAACCCTTTTCTGCAAATGGGGAGTTGTATCTTACAACAACCTTGTGCAGGATTATGGGATCAGGTCTGAATGGAACCCCCTATTACCGTCAAAAACGGACACAACCTTTCCACTGAGGAAAGGGAAAATCACATTGTTCAGTGATTTTTTCAAATTCTGCAATTTCCGGTTGCCCATCACTAAATTTCTCAAATCCGTGCTTGATTACTACCGCATTCATCTTTCCCAAATACATCCACTAGGGTTAATGAAGCTTCGCCAATATGAATTTGCGTGTGTG
Organism: Helianthus tuberosus; assembly: GCA_030545235.1. Classification (NCBI taxonomy): domain Eukaryota; kingdom Viridiplantae; phylum Streptophyta; class Magnoliopsida; order Asterales; family Asteraceae; genus Helianthus; species Helianthus tuberosus. Next base: position 19,960,217 of record CM060436.1, on the reverse strand, counting down.
GCTTTAGGGCACATACTGGAACTCATCGTATTTAGGGATTTTTTCGTTCTTGTGTGGAAACCCCCATTCTTTACCTTCGATCGGAGAGACACTGAAGTTTCTTGTCTGAGGGAAATCCCTACCAGTTCCCGGGACAAAGATTGGAAAAATAAATTTTTCTATATTGACAGCTCTGTAATTCCTGGCGATATGCATTGGAGAAACATGGGGCCAAAGGACAAAGTTAAGGACGACAGTCCTCCTAAAGATGCTTACGTTGCAAATGCCCTATATACAAGATTGTGCAGTCGCCCTTTCGAATGTACAGTGATTCCAGAAGGGGCCCTGGTAATGGCGGGAATGAGCCTGTTGTGGCATGATGTCAAGCAGTATCCCTCATTTCAAAGGGATGATGAAGGTACGCCTGATACTTTGTTCATTTGGTACATTACTATTTGTCTAAATATACCCTTTTCAGGAAAATGGAGCTTATTTGACTTTGTCGATCCTCCGCGGCACCTGGCATTGAGGGCCGCCGATCGCGTACTTAGTGAGCAAGAGCCGGATGTGTTAAAAATTCACCTTGATCAATTTTTTCTACCCGCCCTTCCTGCGGATCCTACTGCCTACCTTGCCCTTGCTAGCATCAGCGGAGGTACGAACGTTGTGAATCCGGAGAAGAAACCCCTCCGGGTAAAGATTACCGGAAGGAAATATATAGCGGCTGGGGTGACCACGTCCTCTGCTAGTGGAACGGCGACTACCAAAGGTGAAATGATTACTGCAACTGAAATTACCAGCCCCACCCATGTTCTGAAAAAACGAAAGACATTTCATGCTCCAAAACTGCCCGCGTTTGAAGCCGTGCAGGCCGCCTATGCCATACCAACTGGTATGAGTTTCATATTTTTGATTTATTAAGTAAACGCCTTATGCAACTGAAGTATGTTTTCACTACAGGGACTACAGGCGCGGTTCAAACTTCCCTTGTGACAGCCATGCCCTTGTCATCTATTGAGGTGGTACCCCCAATTGATAGCAATCAAACGGAACCCACACCATCGCTGAGTCCGTCTGTTTCCGTTAGCTGTGCGATGCCGCCGCCTACATTTACCGCTGCTGTAACTGTAACAGCGAGTCCTGTTGCCGCGTCGCTGGCTGCCAGTGTCACACTTTCCCCTGTGTCCACCTCGCCCTTGAATATTTTTTCAACTGTTGGGAAAGAGATCCCAGCTACCTCCTCTACTCATGAGGCGACGAGTGCTGGGGATCGTGCCGCTGGGGATATGGGCGGATCAAGCAGTGGTATTGCCGACGATGGGGCCCGCCTAGGAGATGATCTATACTTACCTACCATCAACTGGGATCCCAGCAACCGAGACAAACGTTATCAACCTCAGTGGAAGATTGCAGAATCATCCAGGCTAATCTTCCCCCTGGTGGTTCAACATTGGGTTGAACGAGCTTATCCTCCAGTGGAAGTGGCATATGTAGAAGGGCTAAACAATGAGAACTTAATGAATTCTGCTATTGTGGACTCTGTTAGTCAACCCAGGAGGCTTACGGAGATCCGTCGCCGGTGGGTGCATGACAATAATGAACTCCACCGAGCCGAAGCCGTTATCGAGGAACTGAAGGATGAGAAATACCGGTTGGAGAGTCAACTTCAAGCTGTTGGACTGAGGGAGAGTCGGTTTGTCTCGGAGAAAAACAAGGCCGAGGACGATTTAAAGAGGGTTACTGCCAATCTTGCCGAAGAGCGACTTGTGTGGGCTCGGGATATGGCGGAGAAGGACCGATTGATTGCCCATGCTAAAACCGTGCAGGAGGAGCTAGAACGAAAAGCTGTTAGTGAGGCTCAAAAGGTGAGATCTGAAATGACTGCTCTTGTGGATAAATTTCGAATTGACACTGATTTTGTGTCACAGGTTCAGGAACGCTACCAGGCGTTGACCGTTGAGGTGGAGGCCTCAAATGCCAAGGTTCAGGCAAAACAGGCGGAGTTGGAAGAGCGGGAAGGGCAACTTAGAGAACTCCAACAGCGTTGTGATTCCCTTCTACTTGAACGAAATACCCTTGATCGGTCTTCCGCTACACGCCTAAAGGAGGTGGAGAGTGCTTTAGATCAAGCAAATGTTGAGGTGGAAGGATTGACCAGTCAACTGGCGGCTTTACAGGGTGATAGGAATTGGCTGATAACCAATGGACTCGTAGGAGCGTTTGAGTATTGTCGCCAATCGGCGCCCTTTACCTCTCTGATAGATCGCCTTTCCGCTCCTGCCTACAAGTCCGGCCACCACAACGGTATTTACCAAGGATACTTTGATTGTAATCAATCAGATAGGATGTCTTCTGACTTTCACACGGCTAGGGGCAAGTTCGAAGGTGAAATGGCTGATGCGCTAGAGGCGGTATACAACGAGCCGCTGTCTGTGTATGCTGACTTAGTGAATAAGGTGAATGAGGAAGGCACAGAATCTCTGCGTATGATGCTGGACCCCGCGGAAGAGTCCGAGGAGGCATGAATATTTGTATTTTGCTCACGTGTTCTAAACATTTATGGCTTTTGTAATGACACTATTTAGCCTTGGTTTTTGTGAACATATCCACTTAACCTGTCAGGCATTAAATGCTAACTCATGATGTATGTAGCCACCTTTCTTCTGAAATACGGCGATTTGACCTGTAATGATCATTTGCCATTAATATTACTGTCGTCATCTCTATCAACACCCTTGCCCCCCTATAAATTCTGTTTCCTTTTTCTAAATTTGGTAACTTAACAATATGAGTCGTAAAAGCTATAAACAAAGACTCTCCGACATTTTCCGTCGAATAGATGCTGCCGATGGATTGGTTCAACTGCAAACTCTAGTGACGAAATCGATGACTCGGAAAAGAAGAGGACCTAATGGCGTTCCTACCCGGGCCAATCGTGCATGCCGGAGTATTGTGCATCAGGATGCTATCTCAGCTGACACTGAAATGGCACCATTATCAGTCGATGATCTGGTGCAACTTGTGTCAGCCAACCGTATTCAACGTTGCCCTTTGGTGTACGAGCGTCGTCGTAGTGGTCGTGTTGGAAAAAATCCTGCTGATGACCAGGGAGCTATGCCCCCACCGGTGATTGGAGAATCAGCTGATGACTTGACCATTGATCCCCTTGTGCCGGATTGTGGTAAGGTGCAGCATACCCCTGCAGAGGTGATGGCGACCTGTTCCCACAAGTAGGTGTTAGAACATGTTCCTTTTTTGGTTACCTTATGTTGGCTTTTCAACGATAGGGACAAGTACTTGGTTTTGTGTAAGATAGTTTGTATGTTTTGTTAAAATACCTATCTTTTGATAGCGGTTATTGTATCTATTACCAACATACCCGCTTTTAGCGCTGTATATTATGACCCCATGACTTATGAAAATATTTTCATGTTTAAGGGTATTGTTTATAGTTTTGTGCAATTTGTTTGCGACGGCAATTTTATTATATTCTTTCACAATGAGAAGAAAAGAAACAACTTTTATTGAACTCAAAACTTAAATGAAAAGAAGCGACATCGCTGTGGATGGATTACACTTGTTTATTGAAAAAGAAAAAGAAAAGTTGATCTTGCTGTTAGGAGCAGGGTGGTTACAGGTAACATTTTTTTAACTGAGCGATGTTCCAGCTACGGGGTATAGCGGTTCCGTCTAGCCTGGTCAATCTATAGGCCCCTTTGCCTAGATCCTCTTGAATGACATAGGGACCCTCCCAGTTGGGCCCTAGCTTTCCTGCGGGTTCCGCCCTACTGGCCTCATTGTCTCGCATGACATAATCGCCCTTTTTGAATGTATGCTGTGCCACGCGCTTGTTGTAATATTTTTCCAACGTCTTTTTGTATTTTGCTTCATTGATGGCGGCGGATTCACGTCTCTGCTCGAGTGCGTCTAGACCCTCCCTTAGCAACCTGTCGTTGTTGTTATCACCCGCGGTGAGGCGACGTAGTGACGGTAACCCCACCTCAGCGGGTATCATCGCTTCCATACCATAGGTTAGGCTAAAGGGTGTTTCATTATTACTAGTCTTGGGCATTGTTCGGTGTGCCCATAAGACGTTTGGCAGTTCTTCAACCCAAGAGCTTCCCTCGGAGTCCAATCTTCTCTTCATGCCATCTAGCAAACTTCTATTCGCCCGTTCTACTTGGCCGTTTCCTTGAGGATGCGCTACAGATGTGAAAATCTGCTGTATCTGGAGTTCAGCGCATCATTCTTGTAAAACTCTGTCAGTGAACTGTGTACCGTTGTCACTTACCAAATATAGTGGCAATCCAAACCGGCATACTATGTGTTCCCAAAGGAACTTTTTGGCATTATCCGCCGTAATTTTAGCCAAAGGTTTGGCCTCTACCCACTTAGTAAAGTAGTCGATTGCCACAATTAAGTATTTCAATCTTTCGGGTGCCAATGGGAACGGTCCCACGATATCCACCGCCCATTTCTGAAAAGGCCAAGCCGTGGTGACTGGGATCAGGTTATTTTTGGGTCTGAGTGTTTGGGGAGCGAATTTCTGACAGCTACGACACTTTCTGAGTTCCTGCACCGCGTCTTCGTGCATCCCGGGCCAGTAGTACCCGGCGTTATGTATCTTAGCTATAACTGCCCTGGGTCCAGCGTGGATGTCGCATATGCCCGCATGAATTTCTTGAATCAGATACTTGGCTTCTCTCGGGGAAACACACCGTAGAAGTGGGCCCAAATATGACTTCCGGTATAGTATGCCATTATTAACTTCATATTTCAATGCCTTTGTTTGTATTTTCTGAGCCTCGCCCTTACCGGGGGGCAACTCCCCCTTAGTAAGGAATTTTATTATTGGAGTATACCAACAGGGTTCCTCCGCAGTTACTGCAGAGATGTTCCGTGGTTCGATTGAAGGAATTAGTAACGTCTCTACTTTCACTTCTTTTTCCATGCCTGAAGTGGCAAGCTTTCTTAAAGCATCTGCTATCTGGTTTCTTCCCCGGAGGACGTGGTTGAGCGTGACATTTTCGAAAGAAGCCATGTGCTCCTTTGTTTTTGCTAGGTATCTTGCCATCGACTCATCCTTAGCTTCATATGTTTCATTAACCTGGTTATTAACCAGCAAGGAGTCAACATACGCCTCGACCCGTGAAGCTCCCATAGATTGAGCCATTCTTAGACCGACAAGCAGCGCCTCGTACTCTGCCTCGTTGTTGGAGCATTCGAAGTCAAAACGTAGAGCATACATTAGTCTAATCTCGTCAGGGCTTATCAGCATTAAACCCGCTCCAGATCCTTTCTCACTCGACGACCCATCAGTATAAAGCTTCCAGGTCTGTCTGGCGGTGCTAGACTCCGGGATGTCCTGGATGGACGGATCCAATATGGCTTCTCCTTCGGGGATTTCTGCTAAAAAGTCGGCGATAACCTGCCCTTTGACCGCTGTCCGTTTTCTGTATTCAATATCTAAAGCACCTAGCTCAATTGCCCATTTGGCCAGTCTTCCCGAGATTTCCGGTTTGTGCAGGATTTGCTGTAGCGGGTAATTCGTCAAAACTTGCACGCGATGTGCTTGAAAATATCTTCTCAATCGCCTAGTGGCATGTACCAGGGCCAGGACCAATTTTTCTAAGGTTGGGTACCTCGTTTCTGGTCCCGCTAGTACTCGACTTATGTAATATATGGGAGTTTGCTTCCCATCCCTCTCCACCATGAGCACCGCACTTACTGCAGTATGAGCCGCTGCCAAATACATTTTTAGTACCTCATTGGGAGATGGCGCTGTAAGCATAGGTAACTTTTCGATAAAACGCTTCATATCTTGCAGGGCTTCTTCAGCTTCACCCGTCCATTTGAAATTCTTTTTGTTGAGGCAATCTTTTAATGTTTTAATGAACGGTAAAGATCTTTCTGCGTGTCTTGCTAAGAATCGGTAAATCGCCACTAAGCGCCCATTCAGCGCCTGTGCTTCCTTCAACGTTCTAGGGGAGGGCATTCGCTTTATAGCGGCTACCTTATCCGGATTAGCTTTGAAGCCTTCCCGGGTGACGATCACGCCCAAGAACTTTCCTTCTTCCACCCCGAACGAGCACTTCTTGGGGTTGAGCTTTATGTTGTATTCTCTAAGCTTTTGGAAGGTTTCCTCAATGTCTTCCAACATTTGCTTCTCCTCTCTACTCTTGATTACAAGATCGTCTACATACACTTCCAGATTTCTGCCGATCTGGGCTTCAAAAGCTTTGTCCATGAGACGCTGATATGTTGCTCCAGCATTTCGTAGACCAAAAGGCATCTTTGTGTAACAAAAAATGCCTACATCGGTGTGAAACGTTGTCTTTTCTTCGTCTTCCTTAGACATTTTGATTTGGTGATATCCCTTATAGGCGTCCAGGAAACACTTATACCTATAGGGGACCAGGGAATCAACCTTGAAGTCCATCTCCGGTAAAGGGTACACGTCCTTGGGGCATGCTTTATTCAGGTCTTTGAAATCAATGCACATTCGCCATGTACCATCTGGCTTTTTTACCATCACCGGGTTTGACACCCATGTGTGGTACTGTGTTTCTCTGAGGATTCCGGCTTCTACCAACTTTCGTACTTCTTTAACGACTGCTGCTTTTTGATCCGGGGCCATACTGCGTTTACCTTGCGCGACCGGCTTAACGCCTGGGAGTGTTGCTAGCTTATGCTCCACCTTATCGCTTGGAACTCCTGTCATGTCGGAATGTTCGAAGGCAAAAACGTCAGCATTTCTTCTCAATAGTGCTTTCAAGTCACCTTTAACCTCTAGGGAGAGGCTGTCTCCGATGGTAACTGTTTGGTCTGGGTGGCGTGTGCTCAACACCCACCTTTCTGGACCGATAGCTCCGGTGGGGCCTTGGCGACATTTCTTGGTGTTTAGTACCTCCCCTATCTTGTCTCGATACACTGTTGCGATACCCCGTGGAGTGGGGAATTTCATGAAACCTCGCGCCGTTGAGACTATAGCGTCTAATTTACCCAGAGTGAACCTTCCAATAATCACATTGTGGTACGACTCAGCCCGTACCACCAGGAATGTTAGGAGTATGGTTCTTTCCCGGGGCTCCTGTCCAAATGTGACTGGGAAAGTAATTTGACCAATAGGGTCTACCTTTTCCCCTGTGAAGCCTTTAATGGGGGCGTGTACAGATTCTAGCAACCTTTGGTCTTCCAATTGCATTCTATTGAAACAGTGTTCGTAGATGATGTCTTCTGAACTTCCAGTGTCAACTAAGATTCGCCTCATGCGGTAATCTCCCACTGCGGCAGATATGATTAAGGCATCTGTAGTGAGGTGCAGGTCTTCAACGCGTGGTTCGATGGTCATAGTGGCGAGCATCCAGGGTTCGAGCGTGGAGAAACTCCGTTTTGCCCCTTTTCCTTTGTCAGCATGCACCATATTCAACTCTCGCGGTCTTTTACCCGCCGCTTTATCGTTTTCTTCTTTTACGACTGGTGGACCCTGTTTGATGTCCCTTACCAACTGTGCCAACTTACCTGCTTTCACAAAATACTCGATCTGTTTCTTTAACTGAAAACAATCGTTTGTGTCATGCCCGCTCCCTTTGTGGTATTCACAGTATTTACTTGTGTCTTTGTTTGGGTTGTCTTTTAATGGCTTCGGAGGATTAAACTTGAGGTTTTCTGAGGCTAGGATTTCCGCCGGCGTCTTGCTCAGGTTAGGGTAGTCAGATCGAGGTTTTGAGGACTCGTTCCTTGAGTAGGTGTTTCTTGGTCGGTCGTAACGTGAATCCGTCTTGTCATTCCTCTGGTATCGATCTCCTCTGCCCCTGCCTTTGGCATTCCGCTGTTCTCTATCTTCTTGGTTTTTGAGAGCCTCTTTCTTCCTATTAGCTGCATGACTGGCGGCTACGGCCTTTTCTTGTATGACATATACTTTGGCTATCCGAAGTATTTCATCAATGGTGGGTGGCACGCCATCTCGCCCATGGAGGGTTCTTAACAACTCGTCATCATTCACTCCTTGTAGGAAAGCTCCACAGGCTAGACCATTCGTCACGCCCGGGATTGCCAAACTTTCCTTGTTAAATCTAACGATGAAGTTTTCCACCGTTTCGTTGTCTCGCCGGCGGATATGGAGAAGCTCGTTTCTGTCTTTAGTGTGCCTGCGCTGCTGGCTGAACTGTAAGATGAACTTGGCTTCTAAATCCTCAAAACTGTCTATTTCTCCTGTGGGTAAACTATCCCACCAAACCCTAGCCGCACCCATCAGTGTTTGCACAAACATCTTGCACCATAGGGGCATAGGCCAGCATGCTACTTCCCCCGCGCTTTTAAATAGGTTAAGATGGTCATCGGGGTCCCCTAGGCCATCATATTTACCTACTGTCTGAGGCATTTTAGGTTTCTCCTTGATAGGAGCTTCCGCTATTCTTCTAGTAAATTTGGATTTGAAAGTTGCATCTACTGGCTTGTATGGTCTAGTGAGCTCGTCTTCTTCCACATTGATAGGTTGTACTGGAGGAATAACTCCGCCCTGGCTTACACCCGGAGTAGAGGTAGGTAGTGCTGAAGTGCTGTTTAGCATAGAACTGGGGCCTCTTCCCGAGGAAAGTCTGGGTCTGGATGTGTTCCCTCTGTCATAGGCGGGTTCCACTGTTGGCTGAACTGGGGCGTAGACCGGTTGCGAAGTAGGAAAGCTCCACCATGGCGGCATATAAGCTGCGTACGGCGATTGTTGAACATGACCCTGTGTGGTTCCCTGGGGGTGTATGCCGAGTTACCATATGGAGGTAAGTATCCATATGGGGGTGCATAATAGTATCCAGGGAAATAAGGTTGATTTCCTGGTGTGACGGGGGCGTTCATTATTCCTGCCGGCATGACCACCGACTGGTGAGGTGGAGTAGATAGTGCAGCTGTAAGTGCTGTTGTGTACAAGGGTGGCATGGCGTAAGTGGTAGATGGTTGATAATACTGAGGCATGCTCGCCTGCGGCGTGATGGTATTTGGACTTGCCGACGTAATAACGGGCATAGAACTATAATGTGATGCCTGTGCCCCAGTGGTCGCCACAGGGGTGGTCATGCCGACGCCCGTTACTCCTGGTTCCATGGACTGTAACTGCAGGGAGATGTATGGGAGTACATTTACCCCAGTTGTTCCAGGGGCAGAGACTACGTTCCCCGGAAAACCAGGTGGTGGTCCTTCTGCCTCGAATTCCAGATCAAGCGATCTGGTGACGACCGGCGAAACCGGAGTAATGGTGATGGGACATGTCCCTATCCCCAGGTTGTTATTCGTGGTTGCTTGGCTTGGGGTTGCTGCTGCGTTCAGATCACTGGCCATGAGGTTCGAACTGATTGTTACCGAAAGGGTCCCACGGATGGCGCCAATGAAGAAAAACTGACCTTACGGTAGTATCCGATGAAGACTTCAAGTATCAATGATCCAAACCGGCAAACTGCAAAACAGAAACACCGTTAGGACTCGTTACAGGAATGGGGTTATTCCTGTAACCACCCTCCGACGTGAGAATAAGTCCCGAGTTTGGGAGTAGAAAAGTGTAAAGAGAAGAATAAGTTGTATTGAGAATTCGATATCCTGTACCTTGCATGTTTACCTCTATTTATAGTTTATGATTAGGGTTTTCCTTAACTTGGATGAACTCCTATAAGTTAGGGATTTGCATGATCTTCCCAAAAAGTTGGAGATTTAGTTATGTATCTTATCCGTATAGAATGGAATATTATAAAACGAATATTTATAACAGCTTATTTACAATAAAATAATAGGTAATGACCGGGTCGGACTATCCGATTAGGGTCATACCTCGTCAGGTGGTAATCCTAGTATCTCTTCTGGGAATATATCTGGGTATTCTGAGACTACAGGAATCTCCTTAAGTTCCTTACCCTTAGTACTAATGATTACTGAAATCATATATACTATTCCTTGCTTTCGTTCATAACTAGCAACTTTCATTACTGATATGAACTTCATGGGTTTACGTGGTTTATCTCCTGTAATCATGATTACTTCCTCAGTAGGTGCCTGAATCTCTATAGAATTTTTATCACAAAGGATTCGAGCATGGTTGGCTACTAACCAATCCATTCGTAATACGACATCGAATCCAGTTAAATTCATTGGCAATAGGTTTGCATGAAATTTATGACCTGAAAGTTCTATATTTTCTTTTTGCAAAACCTTATCTATGTTAATAGAATTTCCGTAAACCGTTTCGGCTGTAAAAATCTGCCTAAGGTTGGTTAAGGGTAAGTTATGAGCTTGGCAGAATGAAGTATTTATAAAACTTTGGTTCGCACCAGAGTCAAATAATACTTTTGCGTAAATGTTGTGAACTAAGAACGTACCAGCTATCACATCTGGAATGAGTTCTGCCTCCTGAGTAGTTAATTGGAATGCATGAGCATTCTTCTTGGTAGCTCCGTCGGCTGGTTTAGCTTTATTGTCTGCTGGTTTAACCAACTTAGGGCATTCTGACTTAAAATGTCCTGTTTCTCCACAGTTATAGCAGACTCTTGTTTTCTTTCTGCAGTCTTCTTTGCGATGTCCTATGACTTTGCAGAAGTTGCAGGTTACATTACATCTTCCATAATGTTTTTTTTTCTGCAATTCCTACAGAACGGCGGAGTTGAGGATTGCCCTGTTCCTCTTCTCTTGAATCTGCTATTATTACCCGTACGAAATCCTTGGGTAATTTTCTGAGCCAGTTCCTTTTTCCTGTTTTCATCTCTTGTGCGTACCAGTTCGTCAGTTAGGGTGTTAGCTAATTCTGCCGCATCGTCAATAGTGTGAGGTCTCGCAGCTTTAACGATATTACGGATTTCGCCAATCAATCCCCAAATATAGCGAGAAATGAGTACCGGTTCTGTCGAAGCCATTGTTGGTACCACTCTAGCATATTCAAAGAATGTCGAAGTATATCCTCGACAATCTATACCCATCATTCGATGGTTTAGGAACTTATTCGCCATTTGATCTTTTTCATATTCGGGATAGAATTTTCTTTCTACAAGACTCTTAAATTCTTCCCAGTTCATGGCATAGGCCATATTTCTTCCTTTGGCTTGAAGTACTGTATTCCACCATTCTAGCGCCCCTTCTTTGAAAAGATTTGACGCATACATAACCTTGTCGTCCTTGGCACATTTACTTATGGTAAGTACTGCCTCGGTTTCTCTAACCAACGCAGTGTCGCAGTCGCTCCTTCATTGCCTGCAAATTCAGCGGGTTTACAAGCAAGAAATTCTTTGTAAGTGCAACCAGGCGTTGCAGCTTTCATTTTCTTAGGGAGCGGAGCCTGCCGTGGATTAGTCTCGTGATTAGTATGATTACCGCCTCCGTTTACGCTATTACTGAAGTTATCTTCAGAAATACGTTTGCTAGGAATGATTTGTTGAGGTTCAACAGGTTTCTGTGCAGCAGCAAGTATTGCTGGAATGGCATTGGCTATTCCTTGAGCAACAATATTTTATATATCTTGCTTAGTCATAAATTGATCCTCCGGATGTTGCTCAGATTGGTTAACCTCATTAACCGGTTCATTATTAGCGTTTTCATCTAATAATTAATATATATAATTTATTAGTATCGAATAAATAACAATTATACACAAAACAATTATGCAAATTTCACAACACACATATAGCCAAAATTATCGATTTCTCGATTCCCATTTTTATATTTTATAATATGCATCAATACACACTATTTTCTTACAAAGTTTTATTTTAGGTTATTTTACAAGATTATATTTTACTATTTATTATACAACCACACTTTCACAAACCCACTATCCCTCGTCAGTTGGTATTTCAGTAACGACGTTCCCTCTCGTCGTATTTCCAAGAGATCTGTTCTCCTACTTCCCTGATCCTATTTCCTGCATCCACCAGCTCCTCGCCAAAGTGGCGGAGTTCAGCTAAATTTTCATTGCTCATTGGTGGGTTTGGTATAGGTTCTGGGTCGAACCGAGGGAGAAAAGTATAAGGATTGTTGAGAAGGTTTTGGAACTGCCAATCATTGGTCCACCACTCGTCCATTCCTAGAGGTTGGGTGTGGATTAGAGGGTCTAGAATGGCTGGGTCTAAGTTTATTGGTAGTTGTGTTTCAGTAGGATAAGGGTAGAGATTATTATTGACAGGCCTGAAGATATCACAGCTCGCCAATGCACGATCCAATTCCTCCTGAAATGGTAACTCCTCGACTTGTCTAGAGCTTTCCCCAATTTCCATCTCTATCTGTCTAGAACCTTCCCCAATCTCCATTTATGTCTGCCTAAAACCTTCCCCGACTTCAATCCCCTTTCCTTTGTCTATGGGATTTTCTATTTTGGGAATCTTCCTAGTTGCGGGTTTCCTCCTGCGCACACGCCTCCATCCCACAAATCTTCTCCTTTTCTTAGGCTTGGGTTTCTGTTGGTGCATTCATATGTCGACTTCATCTTATATCGAGTCTCGGTTTCGCAAAAGTTTGAGGAGTGACAAAAGTTTGAGGAGTGCCAAAAGTTTGAGGAGTGCCATAAAGTTTGAAGATGGCCTGTCTGTTTGAAGATGGCATGTCCGTTTGAAGATGGCCTGTCCGTTTGAAGAGTGTCATGCCACTTTCAAACGGAAGGGTCCTTCCTATAAATACCCTCATGTTCATTTCATTTGTAACTTTCCGGCTTGTGCAACGAAGTGCTGCCGAAGTGTTGTCAGGTTGTAAATCATTGTGAAATCAATCATACAACAGTTTATAGTGTGAATCTTGCTGAATTGAACTCTACACGTCTGTTTCCGCCTTTCGTTTAGAGATAAACTCTTCTGATCGACTCGTTCGGGTCTGAAAACGATTCTACAAGTGGTATCAGAGCTCAGGAGGAAGAGTTCATACCAATTCAGCTGCTAATTCTGATTTTCTACACCTTCTTTCACAATTAAACAAGTTTTCACGGATAAAATTGGCTAAAACTTTCACAATGTGTGCGTAATTGTGTTTTAACAAACCCTTGAGAATATCATATCTAAACTCAAAGTAAAAGTGGTAAAAATGGACTGAAAATACCATTCCGTTTGAACGAAGCATAGGTGTTCCGTTTGAAAACTGCCATCTCGTTTGAAAGTGCATACCCTTCCGTTTGAAATTGTTCGAAAAATTAATGATGTCAGCAACCTATTCCGTTTGAATCCGTCACATTCCGTTTGAAATTGGGTATCACGTTTGAAATTGCATGGTATTACGTTTGAGGAATGAAGTCCGTTTGAAACATTGGATCTATTCCGTTTGAGGATCGTATACCGTCTGAAGTATACCGTTTGAAAGTGAACCGTTTGAGACTATTCCGTTTGAGACTTGTATCACGTTTGAAAGTTCAAGTTTGAAAGTGGTTTCTGTTTGAAAAGTGTCTAACCGTTTGAAACTGTCCGTTTGAAAGCCACACTTTGTTTGAAACACGACTTCCGTTTGAAATTGGTTCAGAAGTTCATGTGATACTAGTATTGATCTGATCAATGTCAGCTTTTTAGTCAAAGTTGCATGTGATTCAAAGTGTTGTCGGCCATTTGAATTGAACAATTAAAGTTGTCCGCTAGTGTAAATGAAGGCCCAATGAGAATTCGTTTAAAATAAATAGTTTGAACCGGTTTGCATGCAAAGGATAAAGTTGTCGGCTTAGTGGTTTTGTTAGTACAAAAAGATTTAAAAGGGAGGTCCAATCAAAGTGTTCGGTTCATATAAATCAGTTGTGAAAGTCAAAGTTGTCAGGCTCATTTATCAATCAATTAAAGTGCTGAAGCTCATGTTAGTTCATATTGTTTATGGCCCAAAGTATTGTTGGGTTATTGAAGTTTGAGGTCCAGTCAATCATTGTTTGTTGTCAGCCCAAGTGAACTTCATTGTTTGCGATCCATTGGAAGCTCATATTTCATAGCACATTTGATCTAGTTCATTCATTCAGTTTGCGGAATGCATTAAAAGTGTCCACAAATCTTCGACACAAGTCCTAGATTGATTCAATCGTCAATACATTTTTACGTATTCTATCCGTTTAAACTGATTGTTTGTTTGTTTCAGGTGTTTCACGAGGTGAATCATTTCATTTGAAAGGGGATCTAGTTTGAATTTGATATTTCATTTTAAGTGACTGTCTCGATAAACGTGTTTTCGAATCATGGACTTAAATTTCTTTAATATGACTAGTGAAACAGTTAATAGAATAAATGTATTAACGAAAGAATTTGATTCGTTTTCAGGTTGTCCAGGAGAAAGTACAAAAAGTATCATTGAGAGGTATAGTCATCTTGTTCGCTCAATGTCTGAGAAGGGTATTCAGAAAAATCCAAATGAATGGGTTGAGAGATTAGCGAATTCCATACCTCAACAAGAATGGGGTACATATCTGTTGGATTTAAAAAGAACTGGAGAATACTCTAGATTGTCAATTTGTCAATTCATTAAGAAGCTTGAAGAACAAATGGAGAACAATGATGTGAATAAGAAGAATCAAGAAGAAAAATCCGGTTCTTCATATGAAAGTTCCGAAAGAGCATTAGTTTTTTATCAAACACCATCTGATTCTGGTTCTTTGGATGATAGTTCTGACAAATCAGTAGAGTTTGACAAATCACCAACTGATAATAATAGTGATGATGAAGAAGAAAAACATATTAATGTTGCAAAATCTCATCTATCTTGTGAAAGTTTTCATTGTTATTTTGCAGATCGCCTGGAGAAGCTGAAGGAGAGACGTGCAGCAAAAGAACAAAATCAAATGAAGACTGAAAGTGTTGATGAGAAGATTATTGAAGCAGAAAAGGTGACTGAAGCTGAGAAAGTTGTTGAAGTTGAAAAAATCATAGAGATCGAAAAGATTGTTGAAATCACAAACCATGTCTTACATGTTCAGAATCCTGCAAACAATGTGAAGAAAAAGACGAGAGGTTTAGTGAATCAGAAAAGATGAAAGAAAAGTTGTTGTTTGATGTAAAAATTTTGAAAGAGTCATATGATGTATTGAAGAGAACTGTGAATAGTCTGGAAAAGACTAACTCTAAAAGAGAGAAAGCTTTGAAGATGTTGAATGCTACCATGATGTCAAAGCAGAAAGAGATAAATTTTTACATTGAAGAATGTGCAAAATGGAAGCAAGAATTGGAAACTGAGAAAGCTGAGAATGAAAGAATCAGAAGATTGCTGCGAAGTTATACAAGTTGTGATTATATAATTGATAGAATTTATCCTACTGTTGCAGGTTTTGAGGCATTTAAAGATGAACAACTAAAGAAGAAGAAGGATACTGGTCCGTCTGCTGAAGAAGAAAAGAAGAGCTCATTTTGGAGACAAACAAATCAAGAATTTTTTGCTGAAAAGAAGATTGGAACTTATCAGAAGAAAGAAACCAGAACTTGTTTTAGATGTAATGAAGTTGGTCATATTGCATGGAATTGCCCAAAAGCAACCAATACAAAACTGGGAGTTTCTGGAAAACTGAAAGAAGTTGTTGTTGATAAAACTGAACCACCAACAGAAAAATTTAAAGTGTTTAAAAACTCTACATATGAAGTTGGTGAGTGTTCGAAAAGGTTTTACAAGAAAAGGGGAAATCTTGACAACCAAACTTGGGTTGTTAAGAAATCAGAGGTAAAATCTGGCGATGAATCTGATTCCACAAAGTCAGAGGAGCCACAAGTTGTTAAAAAGGGTGAAAACTCAGTGCCTCTAATGGATGATGTTCATTTTCCATCATTGAGAGCGGAGAATTTTAAATCAAAGGTTGGAAAGGTTGAAATCTCAAATCAGTTTTATTCTGAGAAGGATAATTTTGATGTTGAGAAAGCATTTAATTGAAATGTGAAGAAAATTTTTGAAAAGATGGTTGATGGGAAGGTTAAAGGGGTAAAGGAGTTTTATGCTACAAAGAAAGCAACATACACCCCAACTAAAGAGGAGTTGGAATCACCCAAGGCTGGTCAGGCTTGGGTGGACATTTTCTTTCATTGAAAAACCTAACTTGCCGGAGATCCCAAGTTTGTAATTGCGGATCAGGAATCGGCATCATTCTTGTTAAACTTGTTTTTGTGAAAGATTTTAAAATTGTTTAAATTTTTACAGATTGAGGAATTGCCGGAGCTTCCAGGTTGGTAAGTGCGAAGCAGGAATCGGCATCTTGATTGGTAAAATGGTTTGTGTAGATGGTTTATTCCTACATGTGTTTAAATGTTGGATATTATTACAAGTAGTATGAGGTTGATTCTGACAAATTGATTACTCAAGGTCATTAGTTTGAACTTGGTGTAATCCTCATACAAGTGATTGAATGGACAATATGATGAACCAAACCCCAAACCTACAAGTGGTAAAATTAACAAAATTTATTTTCCGGAAAAATCATTTTGGTTAAAACAAACTTAAGTGTTTTGAAATCATAATGAGAAAATAGTTTTGCGAAAGGGGGAGTTCTAATTGTTTATGCCTAGTGGATGGCGAATTGATGCGATTTGATATCGGTTGTCAATTTTCTTGTACAGTTTGTTTTCAAATTTCCTTAAATGTGTTTGCATTTTAGGGGGAGTAGAAAATTTCAGAAAATCCAAAAACATTAGAAAATTTGAAAAATTTCAAAAACATGATAAAAATAAAAAAGAGTTTTGTTGTGAAAAAGAGGAAATGATAGTACATCAGTGGACAGTTACAGTATGCTAAAGAATTGTAATGGTTAAATAGTGTTAAACAGTCTCACTGATGATATGCTGATAGGTTTTTACACATTTAGTAAGCTTTTTCGGGATATAAACTTAAATTCAAACTTGCTTATTTCATGGGGAACACTACTTGGATATATAGGTAACCCCTGAAATCTCGTTTGAAAGGTCCCTCTTTCTGAGATACTAGGTCTTTATACTCAGTGATATCTGGGGTATTATCCCGGGAGTTCTGCTGAATGGAAATTCTGACCTAGTCCCCGTATAATACTTTCTGCAAATGCTTTGAAATATAAGCTCGCCCTCAGCAAATTGATGAAACAATAAAATTGATAATCATTGCTGTTGAAGAAAAGATCCTCTAAAGGGGACACACCAAAAGTCGAAGCCGCCATCTCTCTGCGTATACGGAAGTATCGACCTGAGCTCTCACGGCCCTCGCAATTTAACCCCTTGACATATATCATCTAGGTATACTCCCCTGTAAGACTGAATATTGGGATCTAGATACGGGAGTATATTCAAGAGGTGGCAAGAGGTGGGACACATGAATAAGTTTAAGTTCTTAATACACCTAACTCATATCCTGAATCAGTTGAAATTTGTGTGAGAATTTAAGTGGATCAGTATATTGGCAATCTAAGTGAATTGTTTAATTCCTAATGTGTAACTAAGCTCAACGGTACTTGTGACTTGTCAAAAACCGATATGATCCTCTTGCACAAACTCACAAAAAATAGTGTCTGTAAATATTTCTTTACTGCATTTCATTTCATTCAAAAATCCAAAAAGATTTTAGTGTGTGTTAGCATAATTTTTGAAAAATCCAAAAAGATTTTAGTGTGTTTTAGCATAATTTTTGAAAAATTCAAAAAGATTTTCGACAACTGGTGTTGGAGAGCTAATTTTCAAAATTCCGAGTGCTAAACATGATGAACAGATGGTTTGGGAGAGTGTGTTGTTTTGAAAATAAAAAATGATATATTTTCAAGTGGTTCATCAAAGATTAACATTGTAAAATTATTCTTTGATTGTATAATTCCTGCAAGTGGTTCATTAGATGGTGAGAGTGTTTTTACAAGTTATCATCAGAAAATTTATTTTTGGGTAGAGAATGTGCAGGTTATTTGAATGATAGAAAGCCAAGTTCCTATACCTGAGGACTTTGTAATTTCAACATGCCAGACTGCGATCCCAGCATATCGAAAGGGGGAGTCTGAAGACATCTGAGTAGAGATTGTTCATGAGGAGTCTGTTGATGATGATAAAAAGAGAAGAGTAAGATTTGAGGATGCTTACAGCGTCAGACACTTCAAAGAGTTTGAGAGGACTGATAAAGACTGAAGATTGTAAAGACTCGACACTTAAGACTCGTCAACATCTGAGGGGGAGTCTGTTGGTGCATTCATCTGTCGACTTCGTCTTATATCAAGTCTCGGTTTCACAAAAGTTTGAGGAGTGACAAAAGTTTGAGGAGTGACAAAAGTTTGAGGAGTGCCAAAAGTTTGAGGAGTGCCATAAAGTTTGAAGATGGCCTGTCTGTTTGAAGAGTGTCATGCCACTTTCAAACGGAAGGGTCCATCCTATAAATACCCTCATGTTCATTTCATTTGTAACTTTCCGGCTTGTGCAACGAAGTGCTGCCGAAGTGTTGTCAGGTTGTAAATCATTGTGAAATCAATCATACAACAGTTTATAGTGTGAATCTTGCTGAATTGAACTCTACACGTCTGTTTCCGCCTTTCGTTTAGAGATAAACTCTTCTGATCGACTCGTTCGGGTCTGAAAACGATCCTACAGTTTCTCCGGAGGTGGAGCGTTGAATTCCATAGGTTCTTCTATGTCGGGTATATAACCAGTAAAATCTCTGGAAACCGCTATTTTCACCAGATAGAGATTGAGATTCTGAAGGGCTTCAGATAAGTCATTCATGCTGTTTAGCATATATGCAAAATACACAAAATTACTAAGTTAAAATTTTATAACAAGATTTCATAGATAACCTTTAATTATTATTGCATACCGTGTGACTAATTTAATACAAAGACAACTGAAAATTAAAACACACTAGGGTTTACTGTAAACTTATTTATTTACTGGGTAAGGTTTCTGGCTTGTAAGTGATATGGGTGCTAGAACTGAGACAGGGTGTTTAAAGATTTGCATTTACTGCTACAGTGGCTAGCATATAGAGATCTGCCCATTTTTCATCTAACTTGTCTTCCCATGGTGGGTTACTGCCTAGTTCTTGGGTTTTCTGATTAACTCTCTTTTCTTTTGGTTGTGATTTCTTTATTTTCTCCTGACTTTTCCTAATAATCAAACTTCTTTTATTAGGAGAAAGTGGTTCCTCATATTGTGCTTTTCGAACAAATATTCCTTCTTCAGGATTTGCATAGTGTTTTGAGGATGATGATCCTTTTTCTCTCGGTGTAGTATCTAATTTATAATAGATATCCGAAAGTCTTTGCTTACCCATACTGTAAACAGATATTCAAATAATAAAACACATAATCACAAAATTAGCAATCAGTAAAATTAAGTATTTTCTAAATACTTAATTGGCTTAAATCAGTGGCTCTGATACCACCTTTTTCTGTCACGGCCCCCGACCCGGTTTGATCCGTTTCAGGAGCCGCGGGACAGAAAATCCCGTGGTATTTAATTGAGTTAACAGTGGAAGATTTTACCAGGACCTTTTTAAAACTGAAATTTCCCGATTATTTTATTTCACATTTTCGGGATAAACCCCGGTAGTTTACAAACCTATGATTTCACTGAGAAATCTTTATTTTACAAAACATGTTTCTTTATTTTATATTGAGCCACTTCCTTAAGCTTGTAGTGCTTCGCGGCACTTTTCCTGGATCACAACAGTTCACCTGAAACATGTTTGAAAAAGGTTTTGTCAGCGGGAAATACTGGTGAATCATTCTTTTTACGAAAACGACGCGTTTGTTATAATTTACAGTATTAAGAGCGATTACAATGTTTCCATATATCAACCAACTACCCACAGTATTTGTCACTCGACCATCCATTGGTAACCTCATTGTACATTGGTGTCTGTGACTATGGTCATATAACCCCTTGGCTAACTCGTTGTCTAATGGTGACGGTTATCAAGTATTGTATACAAACCCCACATACCGGCTGTAATTTGGTGACTACAAAGACTTAATCCTTGTAACTATAACTTTGAAAGTATTTAAGAATTTATAAAGCACTTTGATAAAAAGAGAATGACTCATATTGCAGATTTATATGAGCAGAGCTTAGCCTACTGATTAGCCTTTTAACCTAAATTTAATAACATGCACACAAACTCGGTTAGTAACTAATACAGCATTTACGATAACTCACGAGATTAAACCTTCACAACGAATGACAAAGTGCGATACTTAAACATCCATCGAATTTACGACGAATGACAAAGCATAAACCCTAATGTGGGCAGCACTTAAACATCCATTGGATAGTTTAATCGATCGGACATTGAATCGTAGCAGCGATCGAGTTAATACCCGGTATCGGAGCAGCACTTCGCTAATTCAATTGAATTTTCGACTTCAGAGTGATATACTTTCATTTTTGAAAGTTTGTTTCGACACCAGTGGACTGTGCATGCAACAAGCTATTTATAGCCGATTTTTAAGGTCCACACGGCCCGCGTAAACCATAACCCAAATCTTACGCGGCCCGCGAGGCCGCCTAGTCTACGAGTAGGCTTGATTGGTCACGAGTAGGTTCAACAGATGGCTGATACGTGGCTCGGGAATAGTTATCCGGTCAAACCCAGGGTTGACGCGGCCCGCGTAAGGTATGCTTAACCTTTACGCGGCCCGCCTGAAGACCATATTTCTTGTTTTCTTGGTTTTTCATGCACAGTATGGTTTCAGGGGTCCGGGATTATATTTACAGTTACTTTTAGGACAAATTTGAGAGTCCTTACATCCTCCCCATCTTATTTAAAATCTTATCCTCGAGATTCATTGGACTAAGTGAGGATACTTTCGCTTCATCTCTGATTCCAGCTCCCAAGTGTATTCAGGTCCTCTCTTTGAATCCCACTTGACTTTAACTAGTACCAATCTTTTGTGTTTAAGAAATTTCACCTTTCTGTCTTCTATCTGAAGAGGTTTCTCAACAAATTTTAACTTTTCGTTTACCTCTATATCTTGGAGAGGTACTATCAAAGATTCGTCTGATAGGCATTTCTTGAGGTTGGATACATGAAATACGTCATGTACTCCAGCTAACTCTTCTGGTAGTTGTAAACGATAAGCAACTGGTCCTATACGTTGGATCACTGAAAATGGACCTACGTATCTTGGACTTAATTTTCCTTTCTTACCGAATCGAACTACTCGTTTCTAAGGAGAAACTTTCAATAGTACTTTGTCTCCCACTTGGAATTCCAACGGCTTCCGTCTATTGTCTGCATAACTCTTTTGACGATCACGAGCAGTCTTTAATCTTTCCTTGATTTGAGAAATTTTATCGGTCGTCTCTTGCACTATTTCAGGACTTGATAATTGACTCTCTCCTATTTCTGCCCAACAAACTGGAGTTCTGCACTTTCGTCCGTACAATGCTTCAAATGGGGCAGCTTCAATGCTTGAATGATAACTATTGCTATAGGAGAATTCGATCAAAGGTAAGTGATCGTCCCAATTTCCACCAAAATCTATCACACATGACCTAAGCATGTCTTCCAGAGTTTGGATTGTTCGTTCACTTTGTCCGTCTGTTTGAGGATGATATGCAGTGCTTAAATTTAATCGAGTTCCCATTGCTTTTTGGAAACTTGTCCAGAAATGGGAAGTGAAACGACTATCCCTAACTGAAACAATGGAGAGTGGAACTCCATGTAAGGATACTACTTCATCTACATAAAACTTTGCCAACCTTTCCATGCTAAAGGTTTCTTTCATTGGTAGAAAATGAGCTGATTTGGTTAATCGATCCACAATTACCCAAATCGCATCATTACCTTTTCTGGTTTTGGGTAACTGTCACAACCCCCGATCCCTTATCTGTCCCGGGAACGGGCGGCCGCGAACATTCGTTGTGGTGGTATCAGTTTATTTATTTGGCAACGGAAATTACATTAGGACCGTAGTTAGGAAATATTTTATCAGAGTTAAAACCACCTTCTTTTATAATAGTAAACACATGGGTAAACCCAAGTTTCTTATTACAACATGTTTATAGGGATAAACCCTACTTTATTGATTTTAAAACATCGTGTTTTAGATAACTTTTATAGCCACTTATTTTCCAAGCCGTCAGTGCTCGCAAGCTGGCTTTTTCCCAGCTGGCTTTCACATTGTGTTACCTGAAACATGTTTTTAAAAATATTTTATCAGCAAGAAATACTGGTGAGTTAATCCCAGTTTAATCAAAACAGGTTTTATCATTTGCAGTATTGAGAGCGATTACAATGTTTATATCTACACAATTACCCATTCAGTACTTGCTACTCGACCGTATCTATGGCTATGGTCATATCACACATTGGCTACTCGTCGTCCAATTGTGAAAGTTATCAAGTAATGTATACAAAACCCCATAATACTGGCGATAATTGAAGAATTACACGACTCACATACTGGTAATATAATATAAAACAATTGAGGTTTTATAAAAACAGTTGACACAAAAAGGAGATTACTCACATTGCTATTATAGGTCTTTCCTTTATGACTTCCTGGTTATAATCTAGAAATTAAACAATGCACATGTGTTAGTATAATAACCCATTTTAACATTAGTAATACCCTCCCCGAGACGGCATTCCAACGACTACGTCGGGCAGAACCACGACAGCCGTTACGGAACCCTAGATCAATCGGGCAGCGTATCTAATACGTATCCAGGGTTATAATACTTACAACGAGGCAGAGCTTCGCTATTTAGTGGGTATTATACCCGAAGATTATTATTACTCTTCAGAATTTCGAGAAAAGAAAGAAAGAATGAACGATTTGGACTGAAGGCCATCGATCCTATTTATAGTGCTGATCCAGCACTTTGTCGCTCCCCGCGTAAGATGAGGGGAAAGGTTTACGCGGCCCGCGAGAGTCCCTAGGGCGGCAACTGGTGAGCTGAGTCATCGACACGTGTCAGCACCGAGTTTCTCCTTATCTTATAGTTGTCGCGACCCGCGAAGAATGGAGCAAGAGTTTACACGGCCCGCCTTAACTTAAAGAAATCAATGATATCAGTTTCAGCCTTGATACCGCCCGCGTGAGTGTTGGGGTGGGTCCTACGCGGCCCGCCTCATCTTAAAATTCAGATTTTATTTATTTTAAATACTATTTAATGTATTTTGGGCTCGGTTTTCATATACGAGGTGTATTTTAGGGCATATTGGGATATTCTAAATATATTAGGGGTGTCGGTTGAGGGTTGTTACATCCTCCCCACCTTGTTTTAAATCTCGTCCTCGAGATTTGGGTTATGAAATTTCCTCGGAGTTAGATCGTTACATCCTCCCCACCTTGTTTTAAATCTCGTCCTCGAGATTTGGGTTATGAAATTTCCTCGGAGTTAGATCAAGTCTTGTAGCTATCAATAATGGTGTCAAAACATCTTGGAAAGCATCTGGTGGACGAAAGTTTTGAAACATTGTCTTCTAAGCAGAAAATAACTTATCTGGTCTTGAGATAGTGTAAGTATAATAGACAAGATGATTTAAGTTAAAGCAATATGAGATTGTCAAAAGAGTTATGTTGATAACAGATAAAAATCTTCTAAGTAGTTAAAGTTTCTTTATGGAAAGGGTAGTCAGATTTGTTACAAGAAGGAGTCAAGTTTCAGTTATATTGGACCATTTATTAATCAAGTAGAGCCCCGTAGCTTATCAGCTACAACTGACAGAAATGATGTATGAAATCTTACAAAAATGTTTTAACAATGAATCCTTAGTGAGATTTTTCATAAGGACATTGAAGAAAATGAGAAACATAATTGTTTTGATTAGTTCCAGGAATTATTTAACTGAACGTGATATAATTTTAGTTTCACAAGATCAATGGGGACATATGATTTGAATATAAACAACTTGTAGGGATAATAGGATTCAATGTCAAAAGAGAACTTACCTTGTTTGTTTAAAAAGAACATTGAATCAATAATCTCAATTGAAGATAGAAGTATGAAAAATGATTTGCCAATAATCAAACCAGAATTTAGTGATGTTTATTTAAATGGTAAGGATACACCGGACAATATAATAGAATTTAGTGTATCATGGTCTTAACACATAATTGTATCAAGATTGAATGATGAGTCAAACGAATGACGTATGATTAGGGCTTATTATTAGCACAGGCTGCAAATTTATACAGACACCACAAGGTGTTGTAATGACTGAAGGAATTCAATGATTACGGTGACCAAATGAATCCACCGTTTAACTGAAAGTTTCAAATGAAGTGAATCTGGATATTCAAAAGATAGGATGTTCCAAAAGAAATAAATATTATAGGATTAATTCAAAAATGAAAGCAATGTTAGATTAAGAATTTAAGTACCTTCATCTTAACACAAAATTGTATTAAGACCAAATGAGTCAATAGAATAGACAATTTCGTACCTCAAATGTGAAAATAAAATGAGTCCAAGTTTCAAATAAATCGCCACCACAAGGTGTCACGTTTTAACAAATAATAAATTGAACTTTGAATACTTTAAACAAGTTTACTATAATTCAAACAAGGAGTATTACCTTGAATATGATGATCTCAATTCATCATACGGGATTTTAAATTGAATGTACATTGTGAACAAGTTCAAACAATTGAACTTGGTTTGGACATATTTCAGCAATGGATATATGTATTGACAAGAAATGGTTTTAATGAAAGCCTGATAAGTATTAAAAAGGAAAGGAGTTTTTCAAGAATCTGTTGAATTGATATCAAAAGTCAGCATTATGTAATCATATAGATTATCAGAACGAAGGTAACGAAATATTAAAACTCAAGAATAAATGATCTTTTGAAATGAATTCTCATGCATGCCAAACAATGTATGAGCAGCATATGGATTTGTCAAGAAATGAGACAAATGAGTATTGGCTGTATGAAAGAGAAATAAAGACCTTTATTATAAAACTTTGATCGAACTTAAAAGTCAACTTAATATCTTAGTACAGACAAAACGTAAGGGTGTTTTTATTAAAAGTTACTGTGGTCTCTAGTGTTTATGCGTTCTCCTTAGCTTCATCTGGGTTTCTGTCCTTGTTGCTATGTGACTTAGATAGTTTCGGGCAGTGATAACAGAAGTGACCTGGATTTCCACATTTGTAACATACATTAGTTTCCCTTTTATTTCTACATTTTTCTTCTGTATGTCCAGCCTTCTTGCAGTAATTACAACGGGGTATCTTCTTAGAATGGTATTTCCTTGCGTGCTTCTTGTTATGGTTGTTGCAGGTAGGTTGCGGTATTGCTGGTTCCACATCTTTGTCCTTACAGGATTTGTTGGAGTGGAATTCCTTATATGAGTAGCCATAGGTTGTGGTTTTCTTTCGTTTGGAAGATGGAGTTTTGATATGAATATCGTAACTTCCATTGGTACTAGGGTTAGGTTTGAAGTGATGGGTATGCTTACAGTGTATAGTAGGATTCTTGTTTATAGGCACAAAAATCTTAATAGCTTCAATGATTGAGGGTATGGCATTTGATATTCCTTGAGCTATTATATTTACTGGAGTGTTTTTATCAAAAAAAATTTCATTACCAGTCCGAATTTCTTGATCACATGTTATTTCCTTTGACATCTGAATTACAAACATGTTTAGATATAATTATCACAGTATTAAGCAATCATGCATGCATATTTTGTGTAGCACACTTATAGTTATAACTATTCGTATTACATGTTGGTAGATACGGATATGTATATTTTATAAGAAAAATGCATATATTATATATTGTTTCTCCCTTTAGTGGGATGGCTTTTCTCTATACTGCCTTAATTTAACTATATTTCCAGAACTCATGACTGGATTGGTATTTAGAAAATAAAGATAAGAGATTTATATTAAATCCGTTTTAGACCCTTTATTAATCTTTAAGAGATGGTGCTATTACAAATATCCTTAAGGTATTTTCTGAATTAAAGATAGGTGAAATATGTTTGGAATAAACATGTAGGTTTACTTCTTTATAAAAACTTGTCCTTTTTCAAAAATATTTGGTTGTAGATACTATCAAGAAAATCGTGTCTTGCATATATATATATATCAATATAAAGTTTTAAAATTTCCAGTAATCCATTCATATAATACCAATTCATAAAATTCCTATTACATAACTAGTTTGTATTGGTTATCCCATAATTTTGTTTATTTCTTTATATTAACAGAATAATTTCTATTAGATTTATTAATCATAATATTTTGGAATAAAAAGGAAATTCATCAAAAGGAATAATTTAATAAAGATGTAAATTTTCTGGATTCTTTTAGAAAAATTTAAATCTTTAAATGACAAGTTGATTTATTTTAGCTACAATATACTTAGGACTTAATTCAAAATTTTATTGTATATATTTATTTGAAGAATCAAAATTGATAATACAAAGTCTGGTGTTTCTAAATTTGATTCTTAATATCTTAAGTGATAAAGTATTATTCTTATATCAGATTATATACATATGATTTAAATATGGTTTAAGAAATGAATTAAACTTCTCAAATGATTTTCTTGTACATACTTTAAATCTCATAGTTATACCGTACCAAATATTTTTGTACATATATTTATTGTATGGAAGAAATATTTCTTATAAGATTAATACCAATCATATATAAAATATTTATATCTGATTTACACAAAATTTTAAGAAATAAGTTTAAGCTATTTTCTGTCGAGATATAGGTATTATGTATTAAAATCATTTAATTACGTAATACTAGGTTGTTATACATATTCTTGTAATATAACTTTATTCAAGAACCAAATGTTTTATTTTCCCAAAGTATTAGTTTTAATTTAAAACATAATTTAATATTATCTAATGATTGTATAATGCTTAAAACATTATATAACAAAATAATTATAAATTTAAGTTTTATCAAAAGTTTAATAAATACATATCTTTAAATTTGAGTAAAACTTTCTGGATTATATCATAAATCATAAAATATACTGCTTTTATCGAATAATATTGTATATTATGATATTTTAGTGATATTATACCTAAAGGTATGGTTTTATATCTAATATCAATATCATTTTATTTTGAATTGTATTTACATAAATATGTGGGTATAATATATCACAACTTTGAATATTATTTTATGAATATATTCTCATTACATATTTTGAAAATTTAAATAATATAAAATCATTTAGGTACAATACATATTATCTAAATATTTATATTATAATATTTTCAAAGTATCATATCTGAATTATATTTATTTTATATGAATATTAAAATATTTATATTAACATTGTATTGTAATTTAGATTGCATTATATCCCTATATATATATACATATGGATATAGCATATATATAAGGTATCGCAAAATTTATTAAAATATGATATTATATATCATTTATATATATATATAATATAGCATAATGGTAAGATATAAATATGGTTAACATATATTGAGAATTCAAAATTTGTGAAATGGCATGAAAATCATGATAAACATATTATGTTTATAGAATAACACATAAAATATAAATTTCCTAACACATAATTTAAAATTTAAGTGTCAGCATAACACCTCTTTGGCTTGAACCAGTGGCTAGGCTCTGATACCACCTTCTGTCACAACCCCCGATCCCTTATCTGTCCCGGGAACGGGCGGCCGCGAATATTCGTTGTGGTGGTATCAGTTTATTTATTTGGCAGCGGAAATTACATCAGGACCGTAGTTAGGAAATATTTTATCAGAGTTAAAACCACCTTCTTTTATAATAGTAAACACATGGGTAAACCCAAGTTTCTTATTACAACATGTTTATAGGGATAAACCCTACTTTATTGATTTTAAAACATCATGTTTTAGATAACTTTTATAGCCACTTATTTTCCAAGCCGTCAGTGCTCGCAAGCTGGCTTTTTCCCAGCTGGCTTTCACATTGTGTTACCTGAAACATGTTTTTAAAAATATTTTATCAGTAAGAAATACTGGTGAGTTAATCCCAGTTTAATCAAAACAGGTTTTATCATTTGCAGTATTGAGAGCGATTACAATGTTTATATCTACACAGTTACCCATTCAGTACTTGCCACTCGACCGTATCTATGGCTATGGTCATATCACACATTAGCTACTCGTCGTCCAATTGTGAAGGTTATCAAGTAATGTATACAAAACCCCATAATACCGCCGATAATTGAAGAATTACACGACTCACATACTGGGAATATAATATAAAACAATTGAGGTTTTATAAAAATAGTTGACATAAAAAGGAGATTACTCACATTGCTATTATAGGTCTTTCCTTTGTGACTTCCTGGTTATAATCTAGTAATTAAACAATGCACATGTGTTAGTATAATAACCCATTTTAACATTAGTAATACCCTCCCCGAGACGACATTCCAACGACTACGTCGGGCAGAACCACGACAGCCGTTACGGAACCCTAGATCAATCGGGCAGCGTATCTAATACGTATCCAGGGTTATAATACTTACAACGAGGCAGAGCTTCGCTATTTAGGGGGTATTATACCCGAAGATTATTATTACTCTTCAGAATTTCGAGAAAAGAAAGAAAGAATGAACGATTTGGACTGAAGGCCATCGATCCTATTTATAGTGCTGATCCAGCACTTTGTCGCGCCCCGCGTAAGATGAGGGGAAAGGTTTACGCGGCCCGCGAGAGTCCCTAGGGCGGCAACTGGTGAGCTGAGTCATCGACACGTGTCAGCACCGAGTTTCTCCTTATCTTATAGTTGTCGCGGCCCGCGAAGAATGGAGCAAGAGTTTACACGGCCCGCCTTAACTTAAAGAAATCAACGATATCAGTTTCAGCCTTGATACCGCCCGCGTGAGTGTTGGGGTGGGTCCTACGCGGCCCGCCTCAGCTTAAAATTCAGATTTTATTTATTTTAAATACTATTTAATGTATTTTGGGCTCGGTTTTCACATACGAGGTGTATTTTAGGGCATATTGGGATATTCTAAATATATTAGGGGTGTCGGTTGAGGGTTGTTACAGTAACTTAGTAACAAAATCCATTGTTATGAGTTCCCATTTCCATACAGGCATCTCTAATTGTTGAAGTAACCTTGAAGGTTTCTGGTGTTCTGCCTTAACTTGGGAACAAGTAAGACACTTAGAAACATATCGAGCTATGTCCTTTTTCATTCCTATCCACCAGAAGTTATTTCTTAAATCTTGGTACATTTTATTGTTTCCAGGGTGCATGGTATACCTAGATTTATGGGCTTCCTCTAAGATCTTATTTCTTAATTCTCCTTGCTTAGGTACCCAAATCCTTTTCTTATGGAATCTCCAAATTCCATCAGCTCCTTGCTCTAATTCCTTTATTCGTCCTTTTATTCCTTCAGCATCATCCTTGATTGCTGTTTCTTGAAAATGCTTTAGTTGTTCCATTAAATCTAACTGTAGATTTAATATAAGAGCACGAACTTGTCGTTGTTGCTCATTGTACTTACGACTTAAGGCGTCAGCAACTACATTTGCTTTTCCTTCGTGATACTGAATATCACAGTCGTAGTCACTTAGGATTTCCATCCATCTCCTTTGCCTCATGTTTAACTCTTTTTGCCCAAATATATATCTTAAACTTTTGTGATCCGTATAGACGGTAAATTTACTTCCGTACAAATAATGGTACCGCCCAATCGGAAAGGAAATTATCTAACACTGTGATTTAGTATTAATTAGTTAGATTGTTTAAGAGGTTTAATCTACTTGTTACTATTACTCTGTCGGTGAGTCGTCAATTTCCCTAAAGTAGTTACTTTTATAAAAAAACAAGTCTTTTACACTTTGGTACTAACTTCGAGTAAAGGCAAGTACTTACCCAACCTGAAGTCCCTTCCAAAACCTTTAACCTCCGGTCAGAGCATCAACATGCTTTTACTCTACATAAACATAGAAACTATGAACGACCCAAATCAATGGCGCCGCAAGATTATTTGTATATTTTAAGGGCTAAGCTTAAACACTAATGATCAAAGTCAATGGCGATGTTAATATTTCACTCACTTTTATTAAACTACTAATTAATTCAAGTCATTAACACACACACACGCCTTGTTCACCCGTGATCTTCCTTTGTTAACTTGACATCAAGGGGTTAAGTTTCCCCCAAACACCCTCAATAATCTAGCCAAGAATGGCCATGGAACTAGTTTTTACCAAACTTGAAAAGATTATATTACTCATAAAAATCTTGATTACACTAATAACTCTAGAGTTTTTCCTAATGATTACAATGATTAGAGATAGTTTGGTATAAGAGAAATGTGTAGTGGAGAAAAAGGGAGAAGATGAGTCGGTGTAAATGGTGAAATGGGCCTTTATTTATAGGCTGCTGTAACGACTCTCATCAAAAGTCATAATTATTAAATTAATTGACCAATAGGAAACCCTAATTGAGACACCCAAGTAATTCTGTACAAACCCTAGAATTTTCAGAACAATTGGAATCAGGATTAGGGCCCCTAAAACTCAGGGGGGGCATTTCCCGTTGATGATTATCATCACAGTTTATTATAAAAATCGAATTTATTCGATCCGTCGACTCACCTAGGCTGCAAAGACGCGTGGCAATCACATGTTAA
Organism: Helianthus tuberosus; assembly: GCA_030545235.1. Taxonomy (NCBI): domain Eukaryota; kingdom Viridiplantae; phylum Streptophyta; class Magnoliopsida; order Asterales; family Asteraceae; genus Helianthus; species Helianthus tuberosus. The sequence goes on along the minus strand of CM060436.1, from coordinate 19,929,751 downwards.
AAGTGACCTGTCGCGCCACGCGACAGGAATAAGGAGACCCCTCGCGTGGCGCGAGGGGGACGGTTTTCTGGTTATAAATAGTCGGCTGTGGGACTTGAATTCTGCAATTGGAACGACGTTCAAACTTCAAATTGACGCTGAATTAGTGTCCAATTACTTCAGAAACACACACAAAACTCCAATTAAGTATAGCGGGGTGCTACAGAACAGGGTATTAACTCAATCGCTATTACGATTCATTGTCCGATCGATCAATATATCCAATGGATGTTTAAGTGCCGCCCACATTAGGGTTATACTTTATCGTTCGTCATTAATTTGACGGATTGTCGTTAATTCGATAGGTAAAGTATTATACTTTGTCATTCGTCATTAATTTGACGGATCATCGTTAATTCGATGGATGAAGTATTGCACTTTGTCATTCGTTGTGAGAATATGATCTCGTGAGTTATCGTAAAATGCTATATTAAGTTACTTACCTAGTTCATGTGCATTAGGTTAAAAAGGCTAATCAATAGGCTAGGCTCTGCTCAAATTAAATCTGCAATATATATCAAGGATTATCTGTAGACTAAGCTTTGCCCGTAGAAATCTGCAATGTGAGTTCATTTCTCTTTTTCTCACAGTTTGTGAGTCCATTATATTTTCTCACAGTTTTATCACCTTTTTGTGAAACAATTATGTTTACAAAGATTTTACAGAATACTAAATAATTACCAGTTACACTTACAGTAATTAAGTTTTTATATTAACTGCTGGTATGAAAAATTTTATATATTATTTGATTCTTATTATTATTTGCCAGAAAGTTAGTTAATATTATCATGATTACAATAACAGTGGAAATTATGCATTTTACTAAGATTATATTTTAGTCTTAGTCACGTTAAAATATTAAATAATGATATTACAATTATTTAATTAACATATTTGATAAGTTATAGTAATTTGACATAAATTGAGATATGTCATTTTCTGGATTAAATTGTGTTATGCCAAAAGTAATATATTTGACAAAGAAATGTCACGGGACACCATTATGTCCAAAGACACTGGTTGAGAGAATGATTAACAGTGTTATGAATAGAAATTACTAGTTGAAAGAATGATCAACAGTAATATAATCTGAGTTACTAGTTGAAAGAATAATCAACAGTGACATGACCGAAAGCACTAGTTGAGAGAATGATCAACAGTGTTATAGAATTACTAGTTGAAAGAATGATCAACAGTAATATGACCAGAATCATTAATTGGAAGAATAAGCAATATTGATATGATTATAGTCACAGGAATCGCCTAGTAACAGATAAAGTGAATAATAGTCAAATAGAATTATTTGATGAATTCACTAGTGGATTAAAAATGAGTAAATAAATTAATATGATTACTGTCATATTGAAACTATCATCATTTGACAAATACTGATTGAGTTGGGTAATTATAAATAAATATAAAAACCTTAATACTGTAAGGTATAACAAAATGTTTATAAAACGGAATGAATTCACTCAGTGTTATCGCTGACAAAACCTTTTTAAAACATTTTTCAGGTAAATGGAATAAGAGCTGGATATGACATTGAAAGGCTTCAAGAAGTGGCTTATTTTATTTAAATCAAATTAAGAAATATTGTAAACAAAATTCACTTTATAAAACATGGGTTTATCCCATCTATTTAATAAATAAAATCCGGTGTTTTCTAAACTCTGATATTTTTCCTAACTCACGGTCCTGATGAAATTTCCGCTGCAATGTTTTTAAAATAATCACCGGTATCGCTGGACTGTTCACGGCACCCGATTCCGTCCAGGGTGGGTCGGGGGACGTGACAGAAGGTGGTATCAGAGCCAAACTCAAAGAGCCACTTGTTTAAGCTAATTAGGTGTTCTTTTTAATACCTAAACTTAAACAATAAAGTTAGGAAACTAATACAAATTAACATATGTGTTACATATGAATATATATATGTCAATATGCACATATAATATCCTGGAAGTATTGTTTTGTTTTACTATTCTGTGATGCTAATATGTGAAAATGTTTGCAATTCAGATGTCGAATGAAGTACCACATAATCCAGAAGTTCATGTTAATAATGAGAATCCTTTGGATAAAAATGCTATAGAAAATTTAATAGCTCAAGGAATAGCTAATGCTTTACCTTCAATAATTAAAGCCGTTAAAAATACCGTAGAACCTACCAAAGTTGTGAGTAGCAAGCATACTCGTGACAATGGTTTTAGCCATAGTGTCAATGGAGGTAATGATGATATTATCAAAACCCCATTTCCCAAGAAAAAGAAGGCGATGACTCTAGGGTGTACCTACAAAGAATTTTTAGCATGTAAACCAACTGAGTTCGCTGGCAGTGAAGGAGCCACGGCTGCTCTGCGATGGTTGGAAAAGACGGAAGCTGTTCTTACAATCAGCAAATGTGCCGAAGAAGATAAGGTGATGTATGCATCTAATCTCTTCAAGGAAGAAGCCTTAGAATGGTGGAATACAATTCTTCAGGCAAAAGGAAGCGACATGGCTTATGCCATGAACTGGGAAAAATTCAAGGAAATGACAGAAAGGAAATTTTGTCCTCCTTATGAAAAGGAACGAATAACTAACAAGTTCCTAAATCATAAAATGATAGATGTAAATTGTCGTGAATATACGACAACGTTCTTCGAATATGCAAGAATGGTACCAACTCTGGCTTCGCCAGAACCTGTACTTATTTCTCGTTATATTTGGGGATTAGTTAGTGAAATCCGAGACATAGTCAAGGCCACTAGACCACAGACTATTGAAGAAGCAGTCGAGCTTGCTAACATGCTGACAGATGGACTAATCCGCACAAGAGAAGAAAATAAGAAGAAAGAGTTAGCCCAGAAAATTTCCCAAGAATTCTACAAGAAAACAGGAACTGAACAGTCATTGGAGCAACCTATCTGCAGAAGCTGTAACAAAAAGCATTCAGGAAAATGCCGTTTTAGGAGAACATCCTACTGTGACTTCTGCAAGATGACCGGACATATAGAGGAAGAGTGTAGAAGGAAAACTAATGTTTGTTTCAATTGTGGAGAAACAGGACACATCAAACCATATTGCCCTAAACTAACCAAAACATCTGACAACAAGGCCAGAACCACAGACGAAGCTAAGAAGAACGCGCGAGCATTCATACTTACTACACAAGAAGCAAAAATAATTCCAGACGTAGTCGCCGATATGTAGTATTTAAGTTAAGTTATTATTTGACCCTAGTACAAATAAAAGTTTATAAATAAATATATTCTGTCAAGAATTTCATCTATTCAAAACCATAACAGAATTTTTTGGTCTTCACTTTCACTGAATCATTTATTTGGTCACGTTCACCTTGCGGTGACGTTTTCACAAAATTTGAAGCTTGTGCTAATCTCATATATGGGTTTAATTATTCATTTTTATTGAATCCGTTTTGCTGGTTTATTCTATAAAATCAAATCTTAACACAATCATGTGCTAAGATAATGATACACAAATTTCATTTCATATTTCAGTGTATCTCTTAAAATTTTTATATCAACAATCGAGCGTTTCGTAATCCTTATTTAATCATTTTTGATCGAAAAACATTATTCAAGTATTTCGATTTCAATCCTACTCGATTTATTTGAAACATTCGGATTTACTTCATTTGATTTAAAGCATGGTGAAATTCGTTTCATTCACCACTACTATTTTCAATTCCTATGACACCTTGTGGTGGCATTTTCTTTAAATTTGAATCTTGAGATAATCTTATTTTCACTCCTGATGAACGAATTTTAATTTCTGATAATTCATCATCTTAAACAGTCTTAATACAATTATGTGTTAAGATAAGTGTACACAAATTCATATCATATTCCGGTGTACCTCTTAACGTTTCTTTCATCATTTATCGAAAATTCTATACTATTTATTTGGTCTTTTCATTTGAAAATCCTATTCGAACTGAATATCCAAAATTTCTTCATTAAAGCTTTCAGTTGATTTCACGGTGAAATTGTTCAGTCACCGTAATTATTGAATTATTTCAATCCTTACGACACCTTGTGGTGTCGTTATAAACTTGTAGCTTGTGCTAATCATAAGCATACGAATCATTCAAAATCACGTATGTATTTCGTTTGACTCATCATTTGAAAGTAGTCTTGATGCAATTATGTATTAAGACAATGATACACTAAACTCTATTGTATTCCAGTGTATCCTTGCAAATTCAATAATGTCAACACACTGATTTTTCTCTTGTTATGATTCGATAGTTGACAATTTATTTCCGTGCCTCTATTTCATTTTGAACTTGTTGATTCTGAATCTTCTTCAGTTACCAATCAAAGTAAGCTTTCTTTTGACAAAAGAATTTTTATTTGATTCTAAAAATTCTTTATATTCATTCTAAAATATCTATTTGATCATATATCTTTTGGCTTAAAAATAGTCACATTGGAAATTATATCATTTCATCTCATTTATTTGACATTGATTTCTTAAACTTATTCAGTTGAACCTTTGAAATCCTACCTATTGTACAACTCATATTCACAAAATTCGATTCTGTGTCATCTACCTTAATATTGTTTTATTGATTAGAATATGACATAATATCATAACCCAAATACACTTGGAAGCTGGAACCTGAGATGAAGAAAAGGTATTCCTACTTATTCCAGCAAATCTCGAGGACGAGATTTTTATTAAGGTGGGGAGAATGTAACGACTCTCATCAAAAGTCATAATTATTAAATTAATTGACCAATAGGAAACCCTAATTGAGACACCCAAGTAATTCTGTACAAACCCTAGAATTTTCAGAACAATTGGAATCAGGATTAGGGCCCCTAAAACTCAGGGGGGGCATTTCCCGTTGATGATTATCATCACAGTTTATTATAAAAATCGAATTTATTCGATCCGTCGACTCACCTAGGCTGCAAAGACGCGTGGCAATCACATGTTAAAAGTGACCTGTCGCGCCACGCGACAGGAATAAGGAGACCCCTCGCGTGGCGCGAGGGGGACGGTTTTCTGGTTATAAATAGTCGGCTGTGGGACTTGAATTCTGCAATTGGAACGACGTTCAAACTTCAAATTGACGCTGAATTAGTGTCCAATTACTTCAGAAACACACACAAAACTCCAATTAAGTATAGCGGGGTGCTACAGAACAGGGTATTAACTCAATCGCTATTACGATTCATTGTCCGATCGATCAATATATCCAATGGATGTTTAAGTGCCGCCCACATTAGGGTTATACTTTATCGTTCGTCATTAATTTGACGGATTGTCGTTAATTCGATAGGTAAAGTATTATACTTTGTCATTCGTCATTAATTTGACGGATCATCGTTAATTCGATGGATGAAGTATTGCACTTTGTCATTCGTTGTGAGAATATGATCTCGTGAGTTATCGTAAAATGCTATATTAAGTTACTTACCTAGTTCATGTGCATTAGGTTAAAAAGGCTAATCAATAGGCTAGGCTCTGCTCAAATTAAATCTGCAATATATATCAAGGATTATCTGTAGACTAAGCTTTGCCCGTAGAAATCTGCAATGTGAGTTCATTTCTCTTTTTCTCACAGTTTGTGAGTCCATTATATTTTCTCACAGTTTTATCACCTTTTTGTGAAACAATTATGTTTACAAAGATTTTACAGAATACTAAATAATTACCAGTTACACTTACAGTAATTAAGTTTTTATATTAACTGCTGGTATGAAAAATTTTATATATTATTTGATTCTTATTATTATTTGCCAGAAAGTTAGTTAATATTATCATGATTACAATAACAGTGGAAATTATGCATTTTACTAAGATTATATTTTAGTCTTAGTCACGTTAAAATATTAAATAATGATATTACAATTATTTAATTAACATATTTGATAAGTTATAGTAATTTGACATAAATTGAGATATGTCATTTTCTGGATTAAATTGTGTTATGCCAAAAGTAATATATTTGACAAAGAAATGTCACGGGACACCATTATGTCCAAAGACACTGGTTGAGAGAATGATTAACAGTGTTATGAATAGAAATTACTAGTTGAAAGAATGATCAACAGTAATATAATCTGAGTTACTAGTTGAAAGAATAATCAACAGTGACATGACCGAAAGCACTAGTTGAGAGAATGATCAACAGTGTTATAGAATTACTAGTTGAAAGAATGATCAACAGTAATATGACCAGAATCATTAATTGGAAGAATAAGCAATATTGATATGATTATAGTCACAGGAATCGCCTAGTAACAGATAAAGTGAATAATAGTCAAATAGAATTATTTGATGAATTCACTAGTGGATTAAAAATGAGTAAATAAATTAATATGATTACTGTCATATTGAAACTATCATCATTTGACAAATACTGATTGAGTTGGGTAATTATAAATAAATATAAAAACCTTAATACTGTAAGGTATAACAAAATGTTTATAAAACGGAATGAATTCACTCAGTGTTATCGCTGACAAAACCTTTTTAAAACATTTTTCAGGTAAATGGAATAAGAGCTGGATATGACATTGAAAGGCTTCAAGAAGTGGCTTATTTTATTTAAATCAAATTAAGAAATATTGTAAACAAAATTCACTTTATAAAACATGGGTTTATCCCATCTATTTAATAAATAAAATCCGGTGTTTTCTAAACTCTGATATTTTTCCTAACTCACGGTCCTGATGAAATTTCCGCTGCAATGTTTTTAAAATAATCACCGGTATCGCTGGACTGTTCACGGCACCCGATTCCGTCCAGGGTGGGTCGGGGGACGTGACAGCTGCCTAGGCTCCAGGCACGCCTCGTGCCTGAATGGCATGGGCCATGCCTGGCTAGATGACTTGCTATTCCCGGTTCTCGATGCACGTGGCATGTCTACTAGGCACGAGTCATGGTCAACTTCGTGGGTCCCCTAGAATCTTCCAAATATCCCAGAAGGCACGCTTGTCTTGTAATGCCAAGGTACAGGTTATGCCTAGGCTTTTCTTTACTGGGCTTCACGATGTGGTCTTCTAGAGGTGTCTGACAGTTTCTGGATCTGAGGCATGGGAGTGTTTGGCGAGGCATGGGGAATGTCTGGACATTTTCTTCCGTTTTCTTCAGTTTTTTCGCCCGATGTTGCTTCCTTTGTTCATCTTTGGTTAGTTTTTGTCTAGAAGTCAAATATAAACCAAAATAAACCTATTTTGAATATTTGGTTAACAAAATATAATAAAAAGTAGGTCTAAATTGATATAAAAAGATGTGCACTTTTGCTTATATCAAATATCCCCACACTTGAATTTTTGTTTGTCCTCATGCAAAACTTAATAAAATTTTGTTGTACTGTACACACAGATTTTTCGTTTTGATCCGAGGGCCAAGAACCGAGCATATCCACGCCTTTATCTTGTTTCAACCTTTTTATTTTTGTTTTTAGTTAATATATTTAAAAAGAAATATGAAAATATAACAAGCTTACGAAAAAATTTCTTTTATACTAAATCACACACCTCACAATGTTTGCTCAAAACTCAACCGATATTTTATGTTGGGGTGAACAGTCGAGTCGGAACGAACCAAGAAAATATAACAGTCTTGACAAGTGATCGAATCCTCAACCGTTTAACCGAAATGACTAAGCCTCAAGAGGTCTTTTATTAGGTTGTAATGTAGGCTTTGGGTAAGGTGTGGATTATTTTGGGTAACGTGGCTAAAGGTGTAGCAAAAATTGTATGGTTTTCTAAATGAAAGATTCGTGGGAACCTATCCTCGAGCTAACCACACACACCAGATGGTTTTCTAAATGAAGATTCGTTGGAACCTATTACATAAAGGAACATTATACAACCATGTATCTAACAAAAAAACGAGTGTATTCCCAATTACCCACTTTCTACTTAATAGTAGACCAAGGAACCAACCCTTTCTCATTCAAACCCCTACTAGTTTGCATAATTCTACTCCATACTCCATTATTGGGAGGACCATCCTCTTTAGAAAAAAATTTGGACTTCTCCCCATGATTCAATGTTATTGATAAATGACCCTGTTTTTCAAATCATCTTCTTTGTAACCTTTTTAGTACTTGCAATTATCTTATTTGTTGTTATGTGACAAATAGGAAAATTGAAACTTTTAAAAGGGTCAAACGAAGCTTAATAAATGTGAGGTATGAAATCCTTTATTGTTAGCTATTATAATCTAACACACATGAATATAAGTTGTGTTATACATTTGCAGGTTAACGATGACCAACTAATCATATTGACGTTTACAACTTCTTGTGGTTGATAAACTATAATGTATTAACACAAATAGGGCTGTAAACGAACCGAACGTTCAGCGAACAGTTCGTGAACCGTTCGGCGGGAAGTTCGTTTATGTTCGTTCAATAAGCTTAACAAACGAACACGAACAAAAAAAATCGTTCGATAAGCTTAACGAACGAACACGAACAAAGGTCTCGTTCGTTCGACTGCGTTCGTGAACGTTCGGTAATATGTTCGTTTATGTTCGTTCGTGTTCGGTTTTTTATGTTTATTTTTCTAAAAGTTTTTAATGTTTTATTAATTTTTTACTTTCCCCCATATGTATTATTTCCCTCTCTCTGGCCCTCTCCCTCTTTTGATATCACGCTCCTTCATTCAGCTTATCTCCAATCGATTGAACCCAATATTATCCATCCCTTCAATCTTTAAATGGTTATATTTAACTACTTCCGTTGTGTACAACGTTTAAGAGTAACGATACCTTTTTTAATTTTCAAAATTAAAGTTCATTTGTGTTCATTTGCGTTCATTTGCGTTCGTGGTTTGTGTTCACGAACTGTTCGCGAACAACCAAAATTCCTTAACGAACGAACACGAACACAAACTTCCGTTCGTCATGTGTTCGCGAACAGTTGACGAACATCCAAATTTCCTTAACGAACGAACACGAACATAGCCTTGTTCGTGTTAGTTCGGTTCGTTTACAACCCTAAACACAAAGGCATACAACGGTGCGTCTAATTCATTACATCGGTACATTGAATACATTGTAACAATGCATTTACCGTGTGATGTTTGATTCATTGTTGCAATAAGTTTTCACACACATGTATATAAGAATGTTTCTACTTCATTATAATGGTGTAACTAACTTCTTAGGCTTGATTCATTATTGTAATAAGTTTTGACACACACACACGCATGATTAATTACAACAATGTGCCTAGCCCATTGCAACAAGGCATCTTCTTTTTATGTTTGATACAATAATCAAATTAGTTTTGATGCACATGATATAACGGTGTATCTAATCCATTAGAACGACGAGCCTAAGTTAATAGGTTGAGGCACATATCAAAGTCAATTTATCAATACTTGTTGTTTAATTTATAGCTTTCGTGCTTGGGTTAAAAAATGAGATTTACATACTACGACATGAACAAACAACTATCAAACGATACCAATTTTGTTATTTTACAAAGATAAAAGCACAAACACCTTCTATGCAAAACATTAATAATATATCAATTCAAGTAAAATTTAATCGATAATGGTAGAGAAACATCTTGAAGAGACAATACTTACAACCCGTAAACTTTGTAAGTTATACACCTAGAAAAACAAACCAACCCAAAAGCATTGCTATTGACAATACATGAGTCGTTAGCGTCACCCTTAGTGATAATACAGTGTCATCATCGTCAAATAAAGTCTTCTGGAGACCTTAAAAGAGTGGTGCACATCGAGATAGACAAAGGGACAGGAAGAATAAAAAGGAGAAAAAATATAAGGTTAGTTGTTGTTTTTTTTAACAACCAAAGGAGTATAAAACATAAAGAAGGGCAACGGGAAGCTAGGCGAACAAGATACAAAACAGAACAAACAAAACTAAAACACAAGAGAAAATCACACACACTACAACCATACCAAAGACGACCCAACCTACAAACACAACATGAATTTCAGAGACAAACAACTAGGTTGGCACACCACTTTGTCTAGTCCCAAATCTCCAATTTAGTTTTGCATTTAACCCACCATAATAAATTAGTTATCATCCCATTTGACAATCTTTGATGGAGAGAACTTAACATGATTAAACACCTTCATGCTCAGAAGACCGTGTATACAATGGATAGAAAGAGCCGCTTCTCTCGATTAACTAGATTAGCCCCACGAAGAAATGCAAAGCGAGATATCAGCTGCAAAAGTACAATGCTTGAAGACGTGGTTAGAAGATTCTACCCTTGAATAACACAATTAGCGAACCATGGAATGAAGGTTGTTCATCTAATCTATAGATTTTCGATCACTGAATTCCTGATTTGGAGAAGTCGTCAAACGAAGCATCCTACTATGTTATATTGCCTAATTTTCGTACAAAAATACAAAACGACACGTGTTTAGCTATAACCACTCATATCTACACAACAGAGTCTAATTTTGTCGGTGTCAACAGGGGCCCCTGGCTGGGCTCCCTGTCTTGGCTGATCATGTTGGGCTCCTTTAGCAGGCCCAGTTATTGTTCCTAATAAGTTGCACATGAGAAAAGGCGGGAAAGAAAAAAAGGCCTCTCATATCGTCTTCTCTGCAGTATCATTAATGACCTGAAAAGAGAGAAATTAACGGCCTGAAAAGTACGAGGTACGAACTAGTCTTATTAATGGCGAGAGTCATCTTTCCGGCCGGGAAGGGACACGTGTGTTCCGATTGTCGAGAACATCAGCTGGCACTTGGGATACCATTGGACTATCCAGAAGGTCTCAGCTGTTTGATACGCTGATATTTGTATACAAGTCATCCTCGTGATCATCTAAGGTATGCATTCAATACCCTAAGCATTTCCTCACACAAGAACCATAACTTCGGACATTCTCCGAATAACATTAAATACGCTGAATCTAGAATTCACACCAAGATATTCCGGCGACTCTAGCTCGTCAGAATAACCCCATATTTCCGGCAAGTTTTCTTATTCTCACGCCGGAGCTTGGTCACGGATCCCCCCCTTCGGGACCTTCCGTGACGAGGCTAACGGTGTTCTGTTTTGTAGGCTAAAAGGAAGGCCCATCGGAGCGTTGACGAGTCTCATTGACCTCCAACCGGAGTTAGGAGATTCGACAGTCGGATATTTATAGATGTTCATGCTAGCCTATTTTATAACGACTTCGATTCTTCCATAATAAAAACAATGCTTTCTTGTAGAAATTTCTGATAAAAAAATTGAAAGGTATTGCTATGGTTTGTAAAACTCATATTATAGCACTAAACACTCACTCTTGATGTTGATTTGGATCACTTCGAGAACACTTGATGTAACTCATGCACGTTCTTTCATTTTGTAAAAATCATGTTAGGCTAATGTCAACTCGAGTGATATCAAGGGGTCTCTATCGTTAAAGAACTTATGCTTAGCTAGTTAAATAATTGGATGAACCACGGTGTCATTTATAGACCCTAAAATTCTTAAAAAAAATTGTAGCATATGACTAAAATTGAGTTTTTTTCCCAAACTAGTGTTGATGGAAAAAATATTTACTATTTTGATGTTCTCTTAAAAATATTTACCAAACTAGTATTTTATTTATTTATTTTGTACTTACCTTTTCTTTTAATTAACATATTATACTTTATTTATTCAATCAATCTATTTTCTACTTTTTGTATTCATTCAATCCTATTTTTAATCAATCAACCCATTATGATGTTTTTTTATAGTGTTTTTTACCAACTGGTTCTTTTTTTCAATCAACTCACGTCACAGATTAACTACAAAAATCATCCCAAATAAATATAAACAAACAAATAAGAAACATAAAATAACTAATCAAGTATTAAAACTTGATTTGATATTGGTCTTAATATCACATAAAGACGAAAAAATATCAAATAAAGTCGGTCGCTACCAATCTCAATATAGTATACAATTAAAAATGTGAAATAAAAGCGAGTCGAGTACGGTCTCAATATCTAGCAAAATAAAAGTTTTAATCCCGTTCATATTAAAAACACGTTTGTTCAGTGGGGACAACCCTTTTTATCTCGTTTTGAATATAATGTAATACTATATACTAGATATATTAAGCTGACTTCATTATGTAAAACAAACCCACTTATAAACGTTTTTTTATTTATTCTACAAAAGACTATGAAATCCCATCATATAATCTTTTTGCTCGACTTGTTTTTCCATCACTAAACTATGAAATTGCATACAAAGTGACAAAAACACTAAAACTACGTAATATTACTTATGCTTATTATATTACAACTTAATTTAAGATTTCAATCTTTGTATTTTACGTAAGAATGATGAAATCCATAATTGGTTTGTATTTTATACAAGAAGAATATGAACCTGATTCAATATTCAACTAAAATGTAAGTTTATTTTTTTTTTGAACGGCGACTTTCACAACAGACGGCAAGGCCGCTACTACCTATAAATCGGTAGCTACCATCGCCCCACTCCCGCAACCAAGACTATGTTGTCTTAACCGGGCCCACGCTTGGTGCATTAGAGTTTGGCTTGGCGTCCCCCGAGAAAATTTCCAATAAAATGTAAGTTTATTAGATGTTCGTTCTATTTATATATTATTATTTAATAAATAAAATGTAACTTCAATAACAAAATAAATGAATAAATAAAGTTTAATATGTTAATTAAAAGAAAAGGTAAGTACAAAATAAATGAAAAACACTAGTTTGGTAAATATTTTTAAGAGAACACAAAAATGGTAAATATTTTTTCCACAAATACTAGTTTTGGAAAAAAAAACTCGCTAAAATTTTAATAAATATTGAATAATCCACCTCGAAAATTCTCGAAATGTAATGGCGTCTACCAAAGAAGACAGTTTTGGACGAAAACATTGTTGGTCAAAATAAAGACAATTTCAAGGACATAAACATGGATTCTTTGGTCATTTAAGTATTTTGACGTTTAATATATACTCCATAAATAAATATGGGTTAAATTATTCTACAAAGACTCCTAATTGTAAGAAGTGTACGAATGATTTATAGAGTGACAAATGTCCAATAACCTAAAACCTAAACCCATTACATCACCACCCAAAACCTAAACACCCACCTCCACCCAAAAACCCACCTCCACCCAAAAACCTACCCCCCCCCCCCTCCTCCTTGGCAAAACAAAATTTTTTTTTGGTGGGTGATTGGGGGGGGGGGGGGGGGGGGGGTTGAGGGTTTAGGTTTTTGGGTGGTGGTGGGTGTTTAGGGTTTTTTTTTTTGTAATGTATTTTTTTAGGAGTCTTTGTACCCTTCTTACAATTATGAGCATTTGTGTTTGATCCTAATCCCCATAAATATTATAACAATAACAAAACATTATGTTATGTATAGTTTCAGCTTTTTATTATTATTATTATTATTATTATTTTGAACGGCAAATTTGGATCACTGACGGCCCACTCGAGTATCATCGTACCACGAGCGGAATCACCCGATCATATCCACATCCACTAGGCATAATGCTTATACACCAATTCAGGAGGAAACCCAATAAATTTGGAAAAACCCTTTGTAGAAATCGAACCCAAGACCTATTAGTCTCAAAACTTTATCCCACCCCTAAGATGTCACTAGGCTATAAAGCCATGGGCTTTCAGCTTTTTATTTAATTTTATATTTTAATCTCATATGCTGTTAAATAAGTTTATTTTTTTAATTGTCCTCAAAGGGTTTAATCATTCGAACCTAATTCGAAGTTAAAAATGTTACAAAATTAATCATAACGGGTTATGATCTAATTAGTCAAAATAAAGAAAACTGCGTTTTTTAGTTAATTCATTAAATATGATATAACAGACAAATTAAATTATGAATGGTTTCATGTTTAGCAAACGGGTTTAATTAAAGTAAATATGACATAAGTTTTTTTCTTTGGTTACTTCAAATCATTGAATTATTATTTATTTGCAATGATTTGTACTACATGCAATTTTGTTTACTTTTGTTATATTATTTGATATTTTCATATATTATACTTGATTTTTCATATGCAACGATTCTCAGATAATTTCATTTGTTCAAGTATTTTAAATCAATGTCACTTGTATTTTAATTTTTGCTGTATAATTTACCTTGGACATAAACAAAATATGAAATGTTCACATAAATCCATTTATCATGAGAAAAATCATTAATAGTTACAAAGAATGACATAATAAAACATTATGAATAGGTGTATTGGAAAAACTATTAACGCAAACTTTTTTAACTAGTCAAGAATAAGTTTTTTGTAAATTAAACGAGTCGAGTTTGAGCTTAATCTAGTTCGACTCGTTTACATCCTTAATTGTGTATGAGAAACTATATTTGAGCATCAAATTGAAAAATGGCTAACTTGCCTAATCCTTTGTGGCGTCTAGAGCTCAGTCTTGGGAACTACAGGATCATATCCTTCGAAAGGGTGGGGTTGTCGGGCTTGACCCAGACTATCAACAAGCGCTCGAACGCTTAAATGTCTCTCTTCCAGACTTGGATATTGGCGGTTTCTCTAACAAGGACACCGCCCCCTCGAAGCCACAAAAAACTTTGGCGAATGCACTTTTTAGCAAAATCGCTCAAAGCCTGGGAGAAGCTTTTGATTTGTCACCCCGCCAGAAGGCGGTGTTTGAGTGTCTGAAGGGTCCCCATGCTCAGGAATTTTTGACCGTTATCCCGATTGAGGGGTTAGGACAATGCATGTCGGCAGTAGAATACAGAACCATTCTCAAATACCGGCTAATGATCCCTATGTACCCAGAAGATGAAACCTGCCCGATATGTCGTAAAGTTTGTATGGATAAATATGGGGAGCACGCAGTTCACTGTAAAGAGCTCCCTGGGTTTAAATATCGGCATGACTGGGTGCGAGATGTTTTGGGGGACATCTTAAGAAGAGCTGGGATTTCTGCTAAGAAAGAGGCCCCTGTGAATTTCCTCACGGACCCTATGGAAGGGAGATCTACTCTGCGACCAGCGGATCTGCTCGTCTTTGGCTGGGCTGGGGGGAAACATGCTTGTGTAGACCTCACGGGGGTTTCCCCTTTGGTTGGTTTAAGGGAAAACGGGTTTGTAGCTGGACTAGCAGCAAGAAAGGCAGAATCAAAGAAAGTGGATAAGCACGCTAAAGCTTGCGCAGAGAACCAACATGTCTTTATCCCTTTTGCCTTTGATACTTTTGGCTCCCTAGCGCCAGAAGCCATCAACTTCTTGACGAGGGTTCAACGGGTTATCCACAGCAATTGTTCGACCTCAAGGGGGCAGGGGTTTGTGTTCGGGAGGTTGGGGTTTGCAATTCAGAAAGGGTTGGCGGCGCAGCTTGTTGCCCGTCTACCTTCTGTTTTGATGTAACTTAACAAGTTTTCTGGTTATATAATTATTTTGAATAAAATATATATATATATATTAAAATAAAACAAATAAATTGTTTCCTAATTTTATAGGCACTATTTGACGGAATTTAGTATGACAATATCTACTATTTAGCTTGTATTCTTTGGCGTGGGCCATGAAAAAGTGAATTAAAAGCTTCAATTAACAAGGTCAACAAATAATTTTAGTCAAAGTTGAACGCATTTCAAATCAAGTAATCATAAATTTATTTAAAAAACTTATTATGATCATAATGTTTTCTGCTTTGTAATGTGTATACTATTTTTTAAAATATTTCCAGTTTCAATACTAGTTATCTTAAAACATAGTATCACTTAGGGTGAGGGGGGCACCCCTAAGAGGGGAGTCCCCTCTCTTACGCATAACCAATCCTCGTGTGTCACGTCAAATCCCCTCTTAAACTCCCCTAACACCCTAAATTGATGGCGGCACTCCCCTCTTAGGTGACTTGGTTTTTTATTAAAAAAAAAGAAAATTTTCATTGGTCCACTCCTCCCTCTCTCCTCCCTCTCTTCGGTGAAGTCCCACCGATTTTGGTCCCCGATGTTGGTCCCCGATTGAATGGCAGCCACCTCCCTCTTCGGTGGAGGAGGTCCCCGCATGGGGTCACCGAGAACGCCCCGCTAACGCTTATGTTCACGGTTAATAAAACTTAAGATAGTGTTATATTTTGTTTTCAAAACACTTCTTAAAAGTTATTATAACCAATATTAACTACTTGTTGCTTAACTAATTGGTCTTTACTCCATTTTAAATTCCATTAAAACAATGTTTTTATATCAATTTAGACTACTGTGAATACTTTAAATAAGTATGAATACATCTTTTTTGGAACGACGACTTTCTTGTATTAGGCTACCGCACATCCCAAGTTGGAGAGCTCCGTTGCCCTATTCAAGTCAGATTATGTTGTCTTAACCGGGTCCACGCTGACTTTAGAGTTTGATTTGGGCGATCCCCAAAGAAACCATACCATCAGCTGCCACTTGACAATCGTTATGCCACCACAAGAGCAGAACTCTAGCAATTTAAATAATTTTCAACCACTATTTTGCTATTTGCTTATCAAGCATCAATTTGTTTACACGATCCTTTCTAGGCTATATGTCAATTTTATGAAGATTTCCTCTCACGTTCAAGTTAATTGACATATAATTTTTAATTTTCACAAAAAGCTATAATATCACCATCCTGTAATATTACATAAAAGGATAAAAATCAAAGATAAAAGTCAAATGACTAAAACAAAAAAAAAAAAAAAATTTTCAATTCTCCACACCAAATTTATCAATGTGAATATTGCGTATATTTGAATATTTAGATTCTTTGTTGACCTATGAGCTTTCTTTAATATTTCATTTTGTGTCTATAAGGGTTCTAACATATCTTAATCAACGAAACCAACTTTGTCCAATTGTCCTCTATGCTGATTTTAATTGTTTGCCAACGCTTACAACATTGCTTAATAAACTCAGTTTTTAATCTTACCAAACCATCGTTTTCATGGTGGTTTTTTGTCTTGTGATCAAGAAACACCCACACATGAAATTGCACATGTTTTATACTTGTTTTTACCACACTTTGATTCTACCATACCAAATCATAGTGATTGCTTCCAATATGTAACCGTATTTTCACGGAGTTGTAGGAATTAGGTTCACCTTTTGTAAAATATAGTTACAAAATATATCATAACTAGACTCCCGTTATTCGTAGGAAATATCATAGTACAATACCGGTTGCAATAACTAAATAAAAAGAATATAAATATAATTATATATACCAATCTTGATTCAAGCCGCATCTCTGATGGGTCCTTCACGCGCACTTGATAGCATCCTAGACTCGAGTATTCATCATCTTGAGTCTTGAAAAATACTCCTTGACTGCAACAAAGAGCACACTAAAACGTTGACGATTTTGGTTGAGGCACGTGTTCAACACGCTTCCCTTAAAACAGATTTCGCGCCTCTACTAAAGACGACGCGTCTGTCTCTCAGGGTACAACAGCCGAAGCAGTCTGTACTGCCGGAGATGGCTCACCGGCCCAAGGTTACATCCGGTAATTGTAGTGTTTGAACTCATGTGGTGGAAAACAAGTAGAGAATACTCATCTCTCTAGTTGGTCTTCAAGTGTTTTTCCTACTTCTAGTATTCTTCATGTATAAAACAATACATTATTATCTTGTCACAAAAGAAAGCACATAGCCTACTATATGTACAAGACTAGTGAAAAGTTTCACTTAATTATTCACTTAATTAGTCACTTAATTAGAGACTTAAAAACTCTAATAAAACTAATTAAATACTCAAGAGTTACTCTTTAACTTACCACATGAATATTCTAATTAATATTTATAATTTCATTAAATTATAAATATATTTAATATCCATTCACCAAAATTCAAACAATCCCCCACATGAATGGAGATCATTCAAAACACTTAAAATTTCCAATGTAACCTCGACAGTTGAGTTTTGCATACGATAGGTAGGTGTTACCCTTTGAACCTTCGCTCATGAAATGCACTTAGCCCACTAGCTCTGAGTAGATCTCGTTGTCTTTGAACTCGTCTGCCGTTTGTGTAGACGACAATACACTTCACACAAGACTCTCCCTAGCCGGGTCATCTCCTCATAGTCGTGTCCAATAATGGTCGTGGAACACTTTCCTGGTTCTGCGAGAGCTCTAGGAATTGTGCCCTCAATTCCATTCGAAGCGACCCCACTTCTCTCTAACATAGGTGATTCTCCTTAGATCATTAAAAGCATTGTGGTTATCGTGATCTATCCAAATCATTTACCACATATTATGCTTAGCCTCATACTTGTCACTTTTTGGAATGGACTAGGAAGTTTATTAATCTTTATAATAAACTACATTATTAAATGCGTAGGGTTATTCCCCCACAGTGACCTCGCTTATTCATACAATTAGGTTTTCCTATTGAACTCAATTCTTGGGATCTCCAGTCTACTGAGTTACGTTTCCATCATATGAACTTCATTTTTTTCAAGGGCTTCAGTCCCATTCCACAACTTGATCTCTAATAAACCCTCAGGTTGTTGGATCCATAACATTAGCAAATAACTTTGCGTATTTGAGATCAGTTGTCATGATGTGTTCTTAACTCGTAAGTTAATTTTGCCTATTGTCAACTTCTAAGACTATAACCTCAGTGGCCATCTGAATCTGGTTATAACATATGTCTTCGTAAGATACGTGTATCATTTAAGGCAAACACATCTCCATTATGCACTACGACCTTTGTGTCCCCCACTTAGTCGTCTATTTGCAATGTTAGATTGGATTACAAAATCCTTATTGCTAAAAACAAATGCAAGACACCCCCCCACATTTAAGTGTTATTGGATAACATTTAGATGTGTTAATGAGAACCATTTCTACATACCCTTATAGGGTTGTTTCTTAAATGGTTCCTCCCCCACATTTCTTGCCATTTGATCAACATTTCCGTAACACCACTTATGGCGACATTTATACACATATGATTGAACAAGACCAACCTTATTGTATCAGTGAATTCAACTCATATTGCATTAGCTTACACAAGCTTCCGAGCTGACCAAAGCAACACATGCCATTGTCATAAGTTTGTCTCCAACTTAGAATAATTCTAATTTAACATCTAGAATAAGCTTAGACAATGAGTTCTCCTCATTAGCTTTTCAAACAAACTTTTAAAAGTTACATGTCATTTCCTTATAATGAATGAAAATTCTCTCTCAACTTTGTCCATACACAAATTCTTTTTGTGTTCATACAAATTTGAATGTTTAGAGTTAATTAGTCTCCGTCAAGACCCATAATTAACCAAGTACTAGTCTAGCATGCTTTAGACTACAATACTTTAGCTTGTGAACAGAAGATGCATCATTCTGATTCTTCACAGCCCTAAGGATATCATAATATCACTTTGCAACATTCATCCCTTGTTAAGACAAAATAATGAGACTTATTCATAATCCTAAAACATCAATATTTAGGAAGGTCTCACAAATTATTGTATATAGCACAAAGCTAAATTTCATCATTCATTTAAGGAACATAACTTGTTTACCTTTGATCTCCAACGATCTACCATTGACTCATAAGTACTTAAACATAAGCCTTAATCCAAGTCACTTGGTGAACACATTCATCACCAACAAGATGAATGTTTCTCATCTACAATCACTATTATGTGTGAGATAGAGTCAACTAGATTGACACTCAACAACATGGCATTCATAATTTTTCCATAAGTGATTTACACACGTCTATTGTTATTCATTAGGAGACATGTATATTTAGGATGCTCTCCCAAATGAAGGTAAAATCTCCATATAGATCTAACAATAATCAAGTGGTAGACGCATCTACTTATAAATATCGCAAGATTTATTAAAGGTATACAATAACATATAGTACTTTTACTTTCATATGTTAGAATTCACACTTGTGAATTTTTCAATGACTTCTAATGAAGTATGCGACATGAATGTCGTTAGTGTATTTCATCTCAATACACTCACTACGTTCTTTCATTACTCATTCATGATGTGGTTATACATTTGATGTTTCGTCTTTGACTTTTAGTCAATGTAACAACTCTCAAGTTGTTTATGTCCAAGTATTTTCATGTACTATCCGTTTAAAACCATATTCTTTTAAACAATGTATAACCGACGTTATAATTATTTTCCACAAAAATAATTTATACGTCACAACCATTAGTGATTTATTTCTTTGTAAAAAATTGCATGTGTTATCCGAAGATATTGAACACAAAACAATAAAGGGGTAACTTTGTAGAATAGTAACCAAGTTTTAAAAGTGTTCCAATTAGGTCACTCAAGTTTCAAAAGTGTTCCAATCAGGTTACTCAACATTCATTTTTCATTAAAATTAAGGGTTTTTTCATCCATTTCATAAGTAACCTTGATGATGTGGATTTTTGTTTCTTTTTTCCTTTTTATTTGATGCTAACTTTGAGTGATGACGTGAATTGTAACTTGTTTTTTTAATTTTTAATGTAATTCAAGTATTTTTATTTTTAATTAATATAATTTCATATATTAAAATAATCCAACCCCAACATCTTATTCTTCATTTTTTTCTTGACACAGAGAAAAAAGGACATGACTCGATTTGAATGTTAAGTTATCTAATTGGGACAAAAACGATACGAGTGACCTAATTAGAACACTTTTGAAACTTGGTTACTATTCTGTGACATATTCCCAACAATAAAATACATTGGAAACTAAATCATAGGTGTCAATCACTTTTGAATTTTAAACGGAAGCATAGACAATATGTAGACATCAAATAGCAAAGTGCTTTTATCTTCAACACTTTATAATCTGACCGAAATCTTCTCAACAATATTGTCCCATGGCGTGTCTTGAGGTACTCCCTCAATAAGACTCCATGCACTTGTAAGTACACGTTTCCCATTTCATCTTGAAACTTTAAACTTTGACAATTATGCTCAAAACAACACCAAGTTGTTACAAATACTACATTTAAGTAGTAAACTTGAACAATTAAATTTGTTCACAACAACACCAAGTTGTTTTCACCAAATAACCTTTTCCTTTTTTTTAACACACATGTTGGAAAAAAAGTTATAACAAGCACATTATAGAATCGAACGTTTACATAAAACGTTTTCGAAATATATAGTTTATAAAATAAACTGTTTCTCGTCAGTTTTAATGCACACATAGGCAATTAAATGTTTACATAAAACATTTATGTCCATTATGAACAATCTCTAACCTCGTATTCGTGATACACATTTTCTAACACACATGTTAGAAAACTTTAAGTCATTTTATCTATATATATATAACATGACCAAATTAAAGCATCAAATGTCATCACTAAAACTTTATTCAAGAGTTTCACCATATGAAGAGTTAAGAGTCTCAATAATTATAGACTTAAACTCTAATAAAACTCATCAAATGTTATCATTAAAACTCTACTCAAGAGTTTCACATATGAAGAGTTAAGAGTCTCAATATTTATATATATTTAAACTCTAATAAAACTCATCAAATGTCACAATTAAAACTCTACTCAAGAGTTTCACATATGAAGAGTTAAGAGTCTCAATAATTATATATTTAAACTCCAATAAAACTCATCAAATGTCACCATTAAAACTCTACTCAAGAGTTTCACATATGAAGAGTTAAGAGTCTCAATAATTATATATTTAAACTCTAATAAAACTCATCAAATGTCACCATTAAAACTCTACTCAAGAGTTTCACATATGAAGAGTTTAATTAGTAATTAAAATTTCACTCAAATTGATTTAGGGGCTGTTTGGTAGCCTCTTAACGACCATTCAGATGTTACCTCTTAATGGTTTAAAACCTCTGAATGAATAAGAGGTAACCTCAAGTCTGAATGGTTAAGAGGTAACCTCTGAATGGTAAATCATCACATATCACATTCTTCTACCTTCTCATTGGTAAAATTCTTAATGGTTCCATTAAGAGGTAGCTTAAGAGGTAGCCTCTTAATGACCATTCAGAGGCTACCAAACAGCCCCTTAGAAATCACAAATTAAAGTTGGTGATGAAACCCACACAACTACACTATCACTTTATTGTGATTTAATTTTTTTGAAGCCAATCAAACATCAACTTCAATGTATGACATTTTATTTCTAAATCATACAAAGCATTAAAATCAATGCTACAACAAATTACTTATATAAAATGTTTACATAAAACATTTCAAAGCATTTGTATTTTAACCATTTTTAACAATCATGTTAAAATGAAAGAAATTCTAACGCGCACGTTAGAAATATTAACATTTTCACAAAATGTTAATTTGACTTGCTAAAAGCACTTATATGGTTCAAATAAATAAGTCATTTCTAATACACACGTTAGAAACTAAACAATTAAAAATTGCTTCCAAACTAACGCGTTTCATGAACGTTTCTAACACGCATGTTAGAAGACAAATGATTACAAAAATCATTATAAGACTTATTTGTTCATATCAATCCATGGGTGGATGAAAAGTCTATTTTAAATAGAGACTTAATTAGATGCATAAAACTCTAATCAAGTAACATAAAACTCTTATTTAAAGACATAAAAAAAACTCTACTTAAGAGAATTTAACGTTTACAAAAAACGTATGGTTTACACCAATAATTCCGGTCTAACACACATGTTAGAGAATTTAACGTTTACAAAAAACGTATGGTTTACACTAATAAACCCGATCTAACACAAAAGTTAGAAAAATTAACGATTCCCAAAATCGTTTTAAAACCAAATGTTGGAACCAAAACTATTCGTTTTGTACCACGGTATAGGATTTAAGATTGTATCTCAATCTCAAAAAATCCAAACACAACAAGTTGTACTACATACATATTTCCAAAAAAAAAATATTTATAAGATCATAACCTCTAACAATATTTTTTTTTAATTCTATTATAAATCCTTTCGTAAACCCAAAATCCTTATAAATAAGGTTTTTAAGATTGTACCAACAATCTCACGAAATCTGTTTTAAGTTTGTAGGAATTAGGTTCACCTTTTGTAAAATATAGTTACAAAATATATCATAACGAGACTCCCGTTATTCGTAGGAAATATCATAGTACAATACCGGTTGCAATAACTAAATAAAATGAATATAAATATAATTATATATACCAATCTTGATTCAAGCCGCATCTCTGATGGGTCCTTCACGCGCACTTGATAGCATCCTAGACTCGAGTATTCATCATCTTGAGTCTTGAAAAATACTCCTTGACTGCAACAAAGAGCACACTAAAACGTTGACGATTTTGGTTGAGGCACGTGTTCAACACGCTTCCCTTAAAACAGATTTCGCGCCTCTACTAAAGACGACGCGTCTGTCTCTCAGGGTATAATAGCCGAAGCAGTCTGTACTGCCGGAGATGGCTCACCGGCCCAAGGTTACATCCGGTAATTGTAGTGTTTGAACTCATGTGGTGGAAAACAAGTAGAGAATACTCATCTCTCTAGTTGGTCTTCAAGTGTTTTTCCTACTTCTAGTATTCTTCATGTATAAAACAATACCTTATTATCTTGTCACAAAAGAAAGCACATAGCCTACTATATGTACAAGACTAGTGAAAAGTTTCACTTAATTATTCACTTAATTAGTCACTTAATTAGAGACTTAAAAACTCTAATAAAACTAATTAAATACTCAAGAGTTACTCTTTAACTTACCACATGAATATTCTAATTAATATTTATAATTTCATTAAATTATAAATATATTTAATATCCATTCACCAAAATTCCAACAGGAGTAACTTCTGACTCACGTGTAGCGACTTAGACTTGATCTAAGTTAAGCTATGTGCCCCAACAATGTAGTGTTTTGAGTGAATCAGGTGATGGTTACAAGTATTGTTTACAAAGAAACAACTTTGTATTGATTACAAGGTGTTTACAAAGGAGAGTTTACAAGTACAAGTATAATAACTTGCTAAGATGTTGGGTGATCTCCAAATGAGATCCCATCACCTATTTATACTAGTCTTAAGCTAGTTCTAGAGAATTCTTCATCTAGAGATTTCCTTACATAATATCTTGGATATTTCTACGCTGATTTTTATGGGTTATTCTAGAGAATTCCATGGCCTAGAATGATCTAGATGATCCTTGCATCATCTTTGAAAGTTCTAGCAATCTTCCAACCCATTCTAGCCCCTTCAAAGCTGATCTAGAATGTTCCGATGGTGTCGAGAAGTTCCAGTAACTTGTAGGCCGTTCCGGAAACTTCCGGGCAGCCCTAGACACCTCTTTAGTGTTCCGGAATCTTCCGGAACTCGCGAAAAAAAGTTTTGTATTTAGGCGGATCGTGACATTCTCCCCCACCTAAATTCACGACGCCCTCGTCGTGTCGCTTACGTGGTTGTTGCTTTGTTCTCACGATCTGCATGGCGGATAAGGTTTTGCCTCGGTGCCTTGTATCCGTCTCCATGGGTGCCGTGTGAACCTCCTTGTCCTTGATGAGGTACAAGGTGCTGAGGAATGCATCGGGGATGGCGTTGGACCTATCGAAGAATGCCAACCCGAGCACAATTTTGTAGTCGTCCATGGGAACGACTGAGAAAGTAATTTTGCCCTTCCATGTCCCGATCTTGGCTTTGGCGTCATAGGTTACGCCTTCGATTGACTTAGGTTCCCCGCCAACAGCCTTCATCATTAGTCCTTCTTTGGTAGTGATCCGCAAACCAAGTCTTTTAGCCTCGTCCCGGGTAATGAAATTGTGACTGGCTCCGGTATCGATTAAGGCTTTTGCTTGTTCTCCATTAATCTCAAAAGTTACGAACCGAAGACCTTTTGGGTCTCCATTTGAATGACTAACCTTGGCTTTTCTCGAGGGGTCATGAACCATTTTTAATGGCTTCATTTGGGTTAGACTTAAAGCATTGAGGACTTGAAGTTGCATTGCTCCTAGACGAGCCTCCTCCCTACCCTCGGCTTCATTATCTTCAGTCCTCATGAGGGCTGTTAACTTAGACTTCTTTGGACAATCGCGTGCATCGTGCGGGCCTTCGCAAATGAAGCATCCTCTCCTTGCGGACTGGTTGTTATTATATCTTGGGGGTTTTGGACCTTCCGTCCTTCGAGTGTAACTTGGTTTTGCTCCCCCACCTATGTCGTCATCAGGTTCTTCGACAACGGGTTTAGTTGGGCGTTTTTCCTTAAGATCGATCAAGCTTTCAGCTATGGCGATTGCTGTAGCTAAATCTTGAACGTTGCGACGGTCTAATTCTGTTCTAGCCCAATATTGTAACCCGTCGAGGAAGTAGAAAAAGGAATCCTTTTCCAATAGATCGGGGATTTCAAGGACAAGTGTTGTGAATTATTTGACATAGTCCTTAAGGGTTCCGGTATGCTTGAGCTTTCTCAATTTGCTCCTAGCTTCGTGCTCAGCATTGACCGGGTAAAATTGTTTCTTTAGTTCTTGGACAAATTCTGCCCAAGTGTTAATAGTGCATGTACCTTTTGTGATGTCTGTGTATCGACGTCTCCACCATAGTGCAGCCGTATCTTTTAGGTACATGCTGGCCGTTTTGATTTTGGTGGCATCGTCCTTGATTTGCACTCCACCCAAGTATTGTTCCATCTCCCATACAAAGTCGTCAACCGCTCGTGCTTCTCTTTTGCCAAGGAATGGAGATGGTTTTGGAATCTTGACCCTAGGGGTGAAGAGATCGGTGTTGGCTGAATGCACAACTACTTGCTTATTTTCCTTTACCTTAGCTTCCAGGTCCAAGAAGCTGTGGTGACAATCTCGAATACTATTCTCCACCTCGTTTCGTTGCTTCGACATTTCCTCCTTGAACAATGTCGTAAGCTCGTGGCGCCAAACTCCCATGAGAGACTTGACGCGTCTTTGAAAGTTTCGAAATCAGTTTCCAACGCCTGTACTCGTTGGAATGCAAAGTCGAGTTGCGCACCCAATTCAGTGACTGCCACCTCGGTGTCACCAATGCACTTGTCATATGTTGCCTCTCGTTCTTTCTTAGTTGTGCGTCTTTCATCGCCTTTTGTTTCGGTTGCCATCCCGAATGAATCGTCCCGCTCTGATACCACTTGTCACGGAGTAACTTCTGACTCACGTGTAGCGACTTAGACTTGATCTAAGTTAAGCTATGTGCCCCAACAATGTAGTGTTTTGAGTGAATCAGGTGATGGTTACAAGTATTGTTTACAAAGAAACAACTTTGTATTGATTACAAGGTGTTTACAAAGGAGAGTTTACAAGTACAAGTATAATAACTTGCTAAGATGTTGGGTGATCTCCAAATGAGATCCCATCACCTATTTATACTAGTCTTAAGCTAGTTCTAGAGAATTCTTCATCTAGATTTCCTTACATAATATCTTGGATATTTCTAGGCTGATTTTTATTGGTTATTCTAGAGAATTCCATGGCCTAGAATGATCTAGATGATCCTTGCGTCATCCTTGAAAGTTCTAGCAATCTTCCAGCCCATTCTAGCCCCTTCAAAGCTGATCTAGAATGTTCCGATGGTGTCGAGAAGTTCCAGTAACTTGTAGGCCGTTCCGGAAACTTCCGGGCAGCCCTAGACACCTCTTTAGTGTTCTGGAATCTTCCGGAACTCGCGAAAAAAAGTTTTGTATTTAGGCGGATCGTGACAGTATACTATCTAAAATACTTATATAACATAATATTACTAATATTTATAAGCTCAAACGGGTTACATTTTGGGTACATATAAACGAGTTGTTAGTGATTTATTTGTTAAAAACTCTAATTGAGTCAATACTAAACAATTTCGAGCTTAAGCCTTTATACATTAAGCTTGATTAGGTCCACAAGTCTATAGAATATTATTATGTATATGATTACACTATTATATAATTTAATGATATTAATTACCATACATGCGATTATGATTGAAACAATAAATAATATATATTATGTTATTTATGATTATAATTATAAACTTCTATATGAAATAACTATATCTAAATCTAATAAAAGAATCCATGAAAGTCCACATGTCAATATATCTCTTTCATCAGCTTATGAAATGCCACGTGGCGTTTTCTAATACTCTGGTTCTAAACCCACTCATCCATACACGACAATTTTTTACCCGAATAGCAATTTCACTCCAAAGTCCAAAAGTCCAAACCCTAATCAATCAATGTACCCTTCAAACCCTAATCTCATTATCCTCCCACCATGACGCCCATTTCCTTCCCCACCATTTCCCCTCTCTATCACTCTTAAACCCTATCTAGCACAAACCCTTTGAATTGTATTCTCTGGATTGAAACGACACCAACGTGTTCCAATTTGATGTTTTCACGATTCAAGGATCTGAGATGTATCAGTTGGCTGTTTCATCCTAATCCAGTGGTTTTAATTTCTCTGGTATGTCTATGACTCTGTTTTTGAAAAAGTTAAAAGTTCACATATTTGGATCTAGGTTCAAATCATAATGTTCAACTAATTTTGAAGTATTAAATATTTAAAAAAGAAAAAGGTCATCAGTTCATGAGAATTCCACACTCCGTTTTCTTTAGATTTAGGATTTTTTGGGCTTCCCTAATGTTAAAAGCAGACATTTGATGAATTTATTATGCTGGTAGAAATGTAATTGCTTAAGAGTTTGGTTTATTTTATGTTTTTCAATCATGTGTCGATAATATGATTTATACCGAAGATGTTCCTCTAGGTATTAATCTCTCTATACAGATTCATACAGCTAATTTTGGATTCAGCAACATGAGTTCATTGTTCGGTTAGTACAATCTATCATTTAAGATCTCATCGATTGGATAATTTGGTGTCAGAAAAAGTAGTCTTCTTGTAAGCTATATTTCCAACATTGTCGACGATCTAGCTCCTACTATCGGTAATATTAGTTCCTTTATGCTAAATCGATGTTTGTTTTGAGTTTTGTGAACGTTTGCTTTGTCCACTTAATCGATGATAGTATAGATGTGTGTTCATAATTTTGTTTGACAAGTGCCTATCGTATATTAGTGTTTGAGTATTTGGCTGTAGTCGAATAATCATCAATTCCCTTTCATCATAGTTAAATCTGTAAGGTGTGCTTATCATTTGAAGTATCTATGAACATATTATGCAACTTGTAAAATTGTTGAGGTGAATCGTCTTCATTGTGTTTTCGACTTTTTGTGTTTGTTTATTATTGCGATGCTTCTGATTGCATTTGATTGCGTGTTTTCTGGTTAGCCTTGAAGAGCTTTTGTGATGTTATGAATCAAGTCGGGGGCTTATCCCAAGCTTTGACATTTGATTAAGCATTTCGGTCAAACTTGAGGGGTACCATTAGTTATGTTCTATGTTGACATTTTCTACTAATGGGTCCTTTCCAACCACTAATGAATATGGGTTATGTAACAGACTAACAATTATATTGGACTCTGCAACATATGTTAAAATAGAAAAAAAAATGTTGGCTATTAGTTTGTGATTTGGCCTTTGAATAGTACTAGGTTCAAGATCAAACAACATTCTAAGAAATGGAGGAAGTACTAATGTTCAGTTAAGATTATTGTCAGTTTGACCACTAC
Source organism: Helianthus tuberosus (assembly GCA_030545235.1). Classification (NCBI taxonomy): domain Eukaryota; kingdom Viridiplantae; phylum Streptophyta; class Magnoliopsida; order Asterales; family Asteraceae; genus Helianthus; species Helianthus tuberosus. The sequence goes on along the minus strand of CM060436.1, from coordinate 19,901,225 downwards.
ACATTAGTCAACATTGTGAGTTAAATAGTCTTTGGATGTTTTTTTTATCACACATAAGAATTGATCGAACATTTTCTATTTTCTATGTTTAATATCTCTCTAATTGTCACCTCTTTATGTTATTCATATGATATCTAGGGAAATCTTGATGGGTAAAAATTGAAAGCTTTTTGACACCTATGGATTTGACCGCCACCCTAAAAGTCATACTTCATCTCTACAAGGGTGCTGGCCGGCGCCGGTGCTGGACGGCGCCGGTGCTGGACGGCGCCGGTGCTGAACCGCTGAAGTTTTTGGGAGTTGAGATTCTGACCCCATTCGCATATCAACACCTAATTTCGAGCAGGTCAGATTCTATAACATTTTTTATTAACTTTATATTATTTGTTGACTCTGTTTATGAGTATTAAGCTGTGATATATTGATAGTTTCTTTATACTTGTTGGATCATATCGTGATTGGAGATCATGTTTTACTTTGTTGCAAATGCTTTATGTTTTAAAGTATTGAAAATGTCAAAAGTCGATACCGAATCGGTTTCCAAAACATTCCGGTTCGGTAAATTGGGTACCCGTACCCGATACCACTTGCTCATCCCTAACGCTATCATACCGAGTTTATTTTTTTTTTTCACTTTTATTTTGGGATTTTAACATTTTACATTATGATAAAAAAAACATTATCTATACATGCATCTACTGGTGACTTATGAAGGTGAAGAGCCTCACCAATTATGGACTAATTATTTCATACTTATGAGATAATAAAAACTATCAGTTACAAAATTTATAACTCTTTGAGAGAATGAAGAGTCCCAATCAACACCCATCGTCTCTAATCCATTAATCTATATATATAGAGCTATTTACTCCTCTATGCACACAAGTAAGACTTCTAATCTCCATCCTCTATGTAGGCATTATGGTCAGTTATGTTATTATAGGTTAAGTTGTATACTATTTATCTGGTCCTTCATCTATATCGATATATATTATTTACTTTTATTCGTTTAACATGATTTGAGGATTCTTACTCTTCCTTCAGTTTAAATACAGTTAAATGAGTTAAATGGCTGCAACAAACATATCCTTGCTAAGTGAACTTTATGTTCATAATGATGATTCTACTATAAATGTCCGTATCATCAGACTGTGGAGACAACCAATCTACAAATACCCGACTCCAACACTATTTTATGGGATGGTCTTCATTGATGAGCGGGTAATAAATTAAAAGTTTAAATTTCCACTGAATTTTTTTATTATTGTTGTCAATTTATAATATATATATTTATATATATATATATTTTTTCAGGGAAACAAAATGCAACAAGCGTAGTTGAAAAATGGTATAAACGGTTTGCAAAGCTTCCTCTCACCGTTTGTTTTGCATGACTGTTAATAAAAGTCAAGGACACTCATTGTGTAAGATTGGATTGTTTCTAAAACAACCGGTATTTCCACATGGCCAACTATACGTGGCATTATCAAAAGTAAAGACATGGACTAAAGCTATAGATACTTGATGAGGATGGTCAAATTACAAACAAAACTACAAATATCGTGTATAAAGAAGTTTTTAGAGATTTGTATACTGTAACATGTACCTTCATATTATATTGTCCGTGAGACGTGAGTGCTAAATATCTGGTTTTTTGGATAATCAAATAATATATCGTTTTCTTTATAATGGAAATATTATTATATCATGATTTGGTTTTATTCGTCAAACCGTGTAACACACGGGGCTATAAACTAGTACAAATATATAATATGGGAAAAGATCCCATGCAAATAGTCTTATCGTACAAAACGTACGAAAGACATGAAAAAGTAAAGAAAAAAAAACGCCGTGACATTTTTGTAATTATTTACTCGTAAAGTGATTATCAAAATTACCCTACAAATGATTTTGTAGGGTAATTTTGATCTTGTAGGATAGTTTTGTAAAATTATATTGTAGGGTAATTATAAAAATTACTCTATACGTGTATCAAAATTAATTTACAAGTTAATCAAACAACATACAATTCAAAATTACCCTACAAGATCAAAATTACCTTACAAGATCAAAATTACCCTACAAGATCATTTGTATGGTAATTTTGATAATTAGACTACGAGTAAATAATTACGAAAATGTTACTGCATTTTTTCATGAAAACCTTCAGTTCGTACATTTTGTACGTTAAAAGTATTTGTATTTGACCTTTTGTCTATATGGTATTTAAACATCATGAGTCCAAGCAGTAATCAACTGAACTTTAAACATATAATTTAAAATGAGTCGACCTTGAGCTCTTTAAACCAAACAGTATAATCTTGCACTCTTTGAAATTAAATGAGTTTGAACTTAGGCTTAAAGGATCAAACTCGATCTTAATCAGATTTGAAATTGACCTAAATTGTATACACCCCTAATTACATTACTTCGCTTTTATAGTTATTATGTTTTTTTTTATCATACACAACTAAAAGAAAAAATTAGATCGTGGTCCTTATGGTTTCTGTCAAATTTCAATGTCGGGTATTAATAGTTTTTTGTTGCAAAATCAGGTATTAATGTTCTAATTTGTTACAATGTTGAGTACTAAGACCAAATGTTGTTACAATGTTGAGTATTAAGGACAAACCTTGTTAACTTTTTTTTTTAACTCTTACTAAAATGACTAAAATGCCCTTTAATATCTAGAGAGTCTATTTTTTAATTAATTATATTTGACTAAAATAATGTAAAGTTTTATTTATATTTTTTATAAAATTAAATGGATTTGAAGTTTATTATTTATAAACTTTGAGTTTATATATTATAATATGTAAGTAAAATAAACTTTTTAACTTAGTCTAAATAATATGCTAGTAAAATAATTGCCCTGCTTGCAGTGTGTGTATATATATGTGGGCGCTCGAGGGGCAAAAGTGAAATGGTACAAACTTTAACGTTATTTTACTAATTTCGTGAAAATAACGTTAAAAGCGGCGTCTGATTAATCATGCATCATGTGGTGGCGTTAATAGCTGAAAGACACGAGGGTACATGCACTAATCAGTCTCTGTCCCAATGATTTGAGTGTTATGTGCCTTAGGTCCCATATTTGGTACAAAACTACAATCGAGCTGGGGTCTCACTAGAAGTAGCCTCTCTATTTCTACGGGATAAAGATAAGGCTGTCTACATCTACCCTACTCAGACACTGTCTTAGCTTTGCTATTTATGTGATTAACTGAGTATGATGATGATGATATATAAACTCAAAGTTTATAAATAATAAACTTCAAATCCATATAATTTTATAAAAATATAAATAAAACAAAAAAATATAAAAAATATAAATATAAATATAAATTTAAATTATTTTAGTCAAATATCACTAATTAAAAATATACTCTCTATTTATTAAAGGGAATTTTAGTCATTTTATTAAGACTTAACAAAAAAAAGTTAACAATGTTTGGCCATAGTACTAACTACTAAACATTGTGACAAATTAGAAAGTTAATACCTGAAATTGCAACAAAAAACTATTAGTACCATACATTGAAATTTGTCAGAAACCACAAGAATCAACAGTGTAATTTTTTCAAACTAAAACAATTAATTTTCAGAATAAAAAAGAGATTAAGAGTTGTAATGATAAGGGTGGAGATACAATAGGAAGTTTATTTGGCTAGGAAGGATAGGAAGTGATCTTGACCATCCATTAAGTTAATCAAGGGCTAAGATTAAATCAGGCAAATTGAAATGAAGAAAAAAGGCGCGTGAGTTTGTTCAAGGGCATTCTAGTCAATCCAAGCCAATAGTTTCTCTCTCCTCCAATTCCCCCCCCCCCCCATTTTTTAAACGTTAATAACTCTTTCATACGACATTATTTTTTTATAAAAATTGCACAAAAAAAACGAGCGCTTTTTTATCTTTAAAACGAGTATACTATTGCTATATTTAAAAAAAAAATTTAAAACCCAGTTGCGCAAAACGCAATAGAAAAACCACTAGTTACGTAAAACGCAATGAAAAAAAAAAACCTAAAAAATGACATTTTTCTAAAACGCAATGCACCAAAAACACAAAGAAATGACTTATTTGTAAAACGCAATGGCCAGAAAACACATAAAAATGTGTTTTACCTAAAACGCAATGCACAAAAAACACAAAGAAATGACTTATTTGTAAAACGCAATGGCCAGAATACACTTAAAATGTTTGTTTTCTAAAACGCAATGGACTGAAAACACATAAAAAAGTGTTTTACCTAAAACGCAATGCACCAAAAACACAAAGAAATGTCTTATATGTAAAACGCAATTGCCAGAAAACACTTAAAAATGACTCATTCTAAAACGCAATGGACTGTAAACACCTAAAAAATGTGTTTTACCTAAAACACAATGACTAAAAACACTTAAAAATGTGTTTTTTTTTTTTTCTAAAACGCAATAGCCAGAAACCACATAAAACTCTCTTATTTCTAAAACGCAATGGACACATAAAACTGTCTGTCACTGTGAACTGTCTGAATTGTCTACGAATTACTGTCTTCGAAATGAGCCAATTTATGGAAATTTAATTTTTCTGATGCGTTTTTACTGTCTTCACTGTGATCTTGACCAGCCAGGGGCTCTGCCCCTTGGACCCCGCCAGGGGCAGCCGCCCCTGGGACCCCGCTACCGGGGGCTGCCGCCCCCGGACCCTCGCAAAGATTGTAAAACGCAATGACTAAATCAAAAACCCAGATCATGAAAATGAAATTAAAGAATTTCTTACATGGATCGAAGCCGATTTCTTCATCAATTGACGAAATTTGAATGATAGAAACACTTATCAACGCTCGAATCGAACGAATCGAGTGATTATCTCCAAAATCACCGGAAAAAAACGAGATTTTTTTATGAAATTAAACTGGGTTTTCTTCAAAAAAAGCTGAAGAACACGTTGATCGGGTTCTGAATCATTGATTTGTGATGAAAATCGCACTATAATGTAGTGATTATTGAGATAGAAAGTGAAGAAATAGTTGAAGATGGTGGGTTTTGAAAATGATGGGTTTTTGAATTTACTGGGTTTTGAAAAAGGAAGAAGAAGGAGTTGGATTGACTAAAATACCCTTTCTCTTTATTTTAAAATTTGCCACATGTCATAATCATATGGCTTCCTATCCTTCCTAGCGAAAATTAACTTCCTATTTGATCTTTACCCGTAATGATAAAATTAAACTTTGAAAGATAAATCACTTTGATAAAACAACTTAACTTTTCATAATTAAACGTGGAGTATAATTTTTTAATGTCAAAATCACCACTTTTAAAAACTTCAATACATCAATGAGAGACACATTGATTAATAGTTATCATGATAAAATTTTCACCTATCGAAACATGATATTTCTTTGTCATATAAAAAGTACAGCAATTGTTATCACTCATTCGCCCGATGAATAAGTTATACAATTATTTACAAAATGATTTTAAGCGACAAATTATTATGAATAAATAAATAGTTGTTTCTTACAAAGAAGACAATATATAACACTTTATAGTTTATACATTATAACAGTCAAATTTATTTATTTTTTAAAAAGATATAACAGGTAAATTTATTTATTTTTTATGAATTTAAAGAAAATATGCAATAATAATTATTGGAATATCTAATTAACCAAATGAACAGAAACTTAAATACGTATATGTAAACTAAAATATTTATATTCATTTTTTATAAATTTTAAAACTTTTAACTTGATGTTTGGTACCACCACACCACAGGTATTTTTTAAAGACCATCTTTTCCCGTATATATTTATTTTATAATAATATATAATTTATATAACAACAATTTATTTACAATAAAAACAGGTTCTGACTAAACTTAGGGGCTGTTTGGTAGCCTCTTAATGACCATTCAGATGTTATATCTTAATGGTTTAAAACCTTTGAATGAATAAGAGGTAACCTTAAGTCTGAATGGTTAAGAGGTAACCTCTGAATGGTAAATCATCACATGTCACATTCTTTTACCTTCTCATTGGTAAAATTCTTAATGGTTCCATTAAGAGGTAGTCTCTTAATCACTATTCAGAGGCTACCAAACAGCCCCTTACTATCCCACTAAACGTATGAGAAATTATTTTTTTAATAAAAATCTTCTCCTATATTTTGTGAGAGGATCGTATCTTAAAGCAACACCTAAATACAAATAGAAGTCCACAAATTCAACTACTTGTAGAAAGTTATTTTTTTTAACAACTTTGGATCACCGACGGACAACTACATTATCATCGTGTCACCAGTGTAAGGGTGAAGGGAGTGGTTAAACAGGTGAAAGTGGCAAACTTTAAAATGGACCAATCAGAGAGTACCACATCAGAGAGGATAAAAAGTTTAAACTTTGCTGAAAAGTGTTGGCAATGGTTTAGACAGTTGAAAGTGGCAAACTTTTTTTTTGTTTTTTTGTTTTTAAAAATTATGTGTTAAATAAAAACAATAAAGCATCAAATTAAAAAAAAAAACAATTACATTAAAATGAAACTAATAAAAAAAAATTCATAGAAATAACCTCACTAAAACAACGCAACGACTAAAAAAATTAAAAATCACACGGCCATCCATACTTTGCGGCTATCTCGCGTTTTCGTGCGAGCGTGATCTCCAACGTTGCTGGGGGAACATTGTCGTGAGGCCGGTTGTACGTCCCCAAGTCCTTGTCGAATTTAGCCTGGCGCATATTTTCTTCTTGCTTCTCGGCCAACGCCAAATATCTTTCCTCTCGCACCCTTTTGATATCCATCAACTCTTTTTTCATCGCCCTATATTCTTCAAATTTAGTGGTTATGTCTCTTGGATCGTCGCTTGAAGAAGGGGCGGCTTTGGTTTTTTTATCCCTCCTCTTTTGTCTTCGTGGCGAGGGATCCACGTTCATGTCGGGGATAGTTTGATGGCCACTCGTGAACTCGGCATTCGGTGTATCCGGATGGTAATTACCCGAGTCCGACGACTTTCTTTTTGAACTCGAGCCCGAGCTTTCGTCTTCACCCAACAACGGAACTTGGCTATATTTTTCTTGACTTCGGACGACCTCCCACGCCGCCATATGAGCAAACTCATGATGTTCTTTTTCCTTGTAATCCTTAAACGCTTGCTTCAAGACCCAAGCATCGTCGGATCCGCTTGGACGTAAACGGTCCTAAAATAATAAATTACAGAAAAAAAATAAGTATTTTTTTTGGGTAAAAATTAAACGTATGAATATTAAATAGTTTATCGCTTGCTGATAAAACCCGTTGAATGTTTTCAACTTTCCGTGCATGGTAATCATCTTGGAGCGGACCTGATGATGGGTTCGGCTGCTTCCTCCCATCGTGTTGTTGAAGTGCTTAAGAACTTTGCCCCAAAAACTATTCTTCTTTTGTTGGTTGCCTTTTCTTTTGTCTAAGGTGCAATGAACCCAAGCCTTGGCCAATGCCTCCTCTTGTATAGGAGTCCAATTTTCCCGTTTCGCTTTACCACTCTTCCCTCTCGGCTCGTTTGCGGGTTCTTCTTGATGGTGGCCTTCGTCTTCGTCATCATATTGCTCTTGAGTTTCCGCCACAAATTCTTCGTCGTCTTCATCTTCCACATCTTCGTCCCTCGGCAGTTGTGAGGATGGGGTTTGAAAACCAAACGGGTCAAAAGTGTTTTGGTCGTCTAGGGAATCATAAATATTTGGAGCAACCGTGGTCGGACCCTGTGGAAAATAGTTATGCGGCGAAAAATTTGGATAGGGTTGGGTGTTGAACCCGTAAGTCGGTTGCATGCCTTGGCTATAAAAAAATGGAGGTTGGCTATGTGTGGCGAAGCCTAGTTGCGGATGATACGGCGGAGTTGAACTACTCGAGCCGCCCCGTTGAGTTGGCACACTCGTCCTCGAGCCAACCCGTTTAGTTGCCTTGCCATCGCGTTTGCTTGAGCCTTCCATTTGCAAATATTGGGTCAAAAAACTTGGGTGAAAGTTTGGAAAAGAGAAGGAGAATGGGGTTGAAAGTTTGGAGAAAATTGGGTGTAAAAATGTTGATTTATAATAAAAAGTCTAATTTTTTTTATTAAACGGCAATAATGCCGTTACACACACACACCCCAATGTTTAATGTTTGTCCTCTTCTCCTTTGTCGATCGGTGAGTACATACCGATTGTGATGTTTGGTGCGCGGTAAACAAGGGAGGGCGGCGGTGTTACCGCTCGGCTTTCTCCTTTGCCGAGTGGTTTCCCGCACCACTCCCTTCACCATAATCACTATCTGATTGTATATTTTTTCTACTAGAGTATAATGTGTATACAACAATTCAGATTGATTATATATTTTAATTTTTATCACTAAACTATAATGTATATATAACAATTCAGAAGGAAATCCAATAAATGTGAGAAAAAATATTTTTTTTAAATCAAACCCAAGTTTAGATTCTGAAATGACAGTCTAATAACAGAACTATTAGCATATTTTGTAAGAGGGTGGTACGTTTTATAAAAATTGATACAGAAGTCCACAAACTCAACTATTTATAGAAAATAAAAATTGATACAGAAGTCCACAAACTCAACTATTTATAGAAAATTATTCTGAAAATACAGTCAAACATATAGAAAATTATTCTGAAAATACAGTCAAACATGAGAATAATTAGATTATATTCACAGGGACCAAAAAGAAAACATAGCAAAAATACAAGGGGCAAGGAGCACATGTACTTGTACTACCAGCATCGACATACACACGCACTTTCAGTCTCTAAAAGTACGCTCCTTTCTCTCTCTCTCTCTCTCTCTCACACACACACCGACGATGCATTCTTTCTCTCTCTACCTCTGTCCGCTACTTCTACAAACCGACGAGATATTCCCCGCTGTCAAAGATTCCCCCACCGGCCCCCCTTTCCCTTCGAATCCCTAAAATCTCTTCATTCCAATCTCCCTCACCCTAATTTGCTGATTCGTTGGGGTTGTTGTTACCAACAATATTCTGCTTGTTTGTGGTTGTTACCAACAACAAGTTTGGGGTGGATTGTATCGAGTTGGTTTTTTTTTTTTTGGTAGTTTGGGTTATTACCAACAAGAAGAAGTTTTTTGGTGATTGTTTTGGTGATCACAAGAAGTTAGTTTTCTATAGAAAGTTTTTGTATATGGGCTGTGTGGGATCGAAGCCGGAGGAGTCACCGGCGGTGGCGTTATGCCGGCAACGGTGCACGTTTCTCGATACAGCGATCCACCAGCGTTACGCTCTCGCCGAGGCTCATTTAGCCTACTGTCACTCCCTCCAAAACGTCGGCGTTTCGCTACATCGTTTTTTTGACATCCACTCCGCCGCCGCCGTGCACGGCGGCGGCGACAGCCCTCCGTCGCCTGTGCTCAACCTTCCGCCACAAAGAAAAGGAAAAGGAAAAGGAGAACCGTCCAAGCCGCCGGTAGTTCCACCCGCCGTTCATCACCACTCGCATTCGAATTCCGGCTCTCACCTTCACTTTCACTCCGATGAAGATTCCGATGACGACGATGATGATGACGGTCCTCTTCATTTACACTCCGTTGATGGAGACTCACCACCTCTGCATCAACACGAACGGTACAATAATCTGCCGTATAATAATACTTCAAATGAAAATTTCACAACTCCATCTTATCCACCGGTAAATTACCCTCCTTCGGGTTATCCACCTTCAGGTTATAATTACCCGCCGCCTGCGGGTTATCCTCAACAGGATTACCCGCCGCCTGCGGGTTATCCTCAACAGGATTACCCGCAGGCGAGTTATCTCCCATCAAGTTACCCTCCAGCAGGTTATCCTCCAGCGGGTTATCCGCCTGCAGGATATTCTCAGGCAGATTACCCGCAGGGTCGGTACACGATGAATTTTATGAGGAAGCAACCCACACAGTCTGTTGTGTACCAGCAACGGCCAATGAGTCCGGAAACTATACGTTATGGTGAAGCATCTTCATCGTCTTCTTATTATAACAATGGTTATAATTATCAGAACCCTAATTCTTACTCGAATAATAATAACAACAATTACTCTGGTTATGGTGAGTATTTCGGGTCGTCTTCGTCTTCTCAACAACCGCCGTATTTACAGTCGGAAGCATCGACTTCGAATTCGAAACCGGCTCCTCCACCTCCACCGCCCCCGCCTGCTAGCTCTACTTGGGATTTTTTGAACCCGTTTGAATCGTATGAAAGTTATTATCCTCCGTATACACCAAGTCGGGATTCGAGAGAAGTTAGGGAGGAGGAGGGTATTCCCGATTTGGAAGATGAAGATTATTACCAACAAGAAGTTGTGAAGGAAATACATTCTTCGCATCCGAAGTTCGTAGATGTTGCCAGTGGTAGTGGTGGTGGTGGTGGTGGTGGGGGTAATGTGGATTCGAAGAAAGCAGCAGTTGTTGATGATGAGAGTGAGAAAAGTTCCGTGGTTGATTTGCATTACAGAAGTGGACCGGGTGTACCCGAAGAAGAAGAGCCTGTTGAGTTTGAAGTTCATGTGGTTGATAAAGGAGAAACATCTAGAGGTGAAAAACCGCTTCACGAGTTTCATAGCGATTCTGAAGTTGTAAAAGAAATTCAAATCCAATTTGATCGCGCTTCAGAATCCGGGAATGAACTAGCAAAGATTCTTGAAGTTGGAAAGGTTCCACACAACCGAAAACACGCAGCCTATCAAGGTCCAATTTTTATTGTAAATTCTATTACTTGCATACAGATTCTACTTAGAATCATCAAAAGTGCTGACTTTTATCATGATATGTATCTATGAATCAGTTTCCTCAAAAATGTTGAACAAATTTTCACCGTCACTAGCGGCAGCAGCTTCTAAAATCTCCGATCCTGCTGATGTCGATGTAGAGTTAAGAATGAGGTCTAAAAATCTTTCATCTACTTTGCATAAGCTCTATATATGGGAGAAGAAATTGTTTGAGGAAGTTAAGGTATGTTAAGGTTGTTTTGTTTTGTTTTCATCAATGGATATATTTATCATGTTTTAAAGGTACATTGTCTTATAAGTAACTAGCAAACGGTTGGTTATACTTATATATGACATAGGTTGAGGAGAAAATGAGGTTACTTCATGACGAAAAGGACATGAAACTAAAACGTTTAGATGAAAAGGGTGCGGAACAGCACAAAGTTGATGCAACAAGAACTTTAGTTAGAAGTCTTTCAACCAAGATTAGAATCGCGATTCAAGTTGTCGATAAGATCTCTGAGCAGATAAATAAATTGAGAGACGAAGAGTTGTGGCCACAATTAAATGAATTCATTCAAGGGTAATGTTAACTTGTTATTTGTTGATAAATATATATGTTTAGTGGGTTTAAATCTTGGTTTAAAAAGGCTTTTTGAATAATTGTGGTCTACAGGTTAACGAGGATGTGGAGGTCAATGCTCGAGTGCCATCGTAGTCAATGTCGAGCCATTGGAGCTGCTAAACGGTTAGACGCGATTGCTTCCAGCAAACACTTTTCTGATGATAGTCTTGAAGCCACATTACAATTAGAACATGAACTTCTAAACTGGACTCTTCGGTTCTCATGTTGGTTTGGAGCACAAAAGGGGTTCGTGACATCCTTAAACAACTGGCTTCTAAAATGTCTTTTGTATGTACCTGAAGAAACCGCCGATGGACCGGTTCCCTTTTCTCCTAGCCGAATAGGTGCACCAACCGTGTTCATAATTTGTAACCAGTGGGCTCAAGCCATAGACCGGATATCCGATAAGGAAGTAGTGGAGTCGATGCGGGATTTTGTGAAAGTTGTTCTTATGTTGTGGGACCGTGATAAACAAGAAATGAGACGGAGGTTAGCATTGCATAAAAACATGGAGCGAAAAGTTAAGGATTTGGAGAGAGAAGATCAAAAGATTCATAAAGAATTGCAAGTGCTCGATAAACAAATCGTTGTTTCTTCTGAAAAAGACAACGGGCTTTCGGCAGTGTATCAAAGTGAGACCAGTAAAAGCGTTAGCGCACAAACGAATCTACGGCTTGTTTTTGAGGCCATGGAAAGATTTACAGCTGCATCTTTGAAAGCCTGTGAAGAACTATTGCAACGTATAGAAGAAGACAAAGTTTCACGAGAGAGAGAGCGTGTTTCATAAAGAACCATCAAAAGAAACGTGTAACGAAGTATGGAACCTAAAGGGTCGAGTCATGGCTCGGTGAGTGTCAACTAGACCATGTTTCAGTCAATGAGCTCGAGCCCATCTGGTCAATCAAGTGCTCTGGGTGTGGGATTGAGCGATTATCCAATGGCCTTTAAAAGGCCACACTTTTGTAAGTGGATGTAGTTTTGTTTTTCTTTCTGGTTTAGCATAGATATAGTAGATGGTAGGATAGAGTATCTCCAATTTTTGGGTTCGTTGAGCTTGTTTAGCGTCCCGTTTTCATTTTGTGGGTCTGTTTTATAGGACCTGCAAAATGGAAATGCGATTTGGCTTAAACGGAATTCATCTTATAAGATGTAAATAGCCGTTTTGTTTCTTGTCTATTCTTTGAGCGGCTTGCTAACAATTTTAATGTGATTCGACATAAGTTAATAAATATCATTCAGTTTACATTAACAATAATTATCGTTCGCTTTATTCGATTAATCGAGGAAATTGAGTACATTGGCACAGGGGGAAGGGGTGAAAAGGAGATCTTGAAGCCATGGACTACGCGACTGCGAATCTTGACACCAACCCATGTCAGTTTTTGGTAGCCGGAGCTCCGATAACTCTTTCGATCCTGTCGGTAGTTTCAGGGTTGGTTCCTTGCTGGCTTGGCTATCTTTAGTGCAGGATGCCACATGGCCTAATCTCATTGGTGATAGTGCTAAGAAGTCAAGATGTTGACTCTGGGTAGAGCTTGGAGGTGATGGAGGCTGTGCTTCTTCCATGGCTGCCCTTTGCTCCAACACCTTTATGGAAGTTGCCTTTCTGTATATTTTACACAGCACTATGTCCTGCCAATTGATTAATGATTAATGTTTTATAATATGTCCAATAAGCTGGTGATAAGACGATAATGTTCAATCAAGTTGATTATTAATATTAAATTAAATATTTATAATATATCCAATAGGCTTATATAATAAGATGATTAACAGGGTCGGCTCAAAGGGAGTGAAATAAAACAAGCGCTTTGCCCCCCACTTTACCAAGGCTTCAAATTCTAACAAAACATGTTATATGCCGGTGATTTTGGCTTTGAGATTGTTGACATTAATGCTTATGATTTATAATTATACATATACATAGATGATATATGAATCATAGGGTCTAAAGCATTTTTTTTTCTTTTTCTTTATTTACGAAAAGGGCCCTAATTTTGTTATTTGCTTTAGAACTAAAATATTTTGAGCCGGCCATATCGATTAAAGATGTTCACGGCCTAGTTCAGCTGGTTTTGATGAAAATTTCAGGCGGAATCGCTGGCTAAGGTTTCAAGAAATGGTAAACAAATCTGGCTTGGTTGCGTGGGTCAGCTGAATCGGCCGGTTTTTTTTACTGGTTTACTGGTTTAACGGTCTAGTTTTTTTTTTCTTTTTAAAAATCATTAGTTCATTATAAATTTTAACATATTTCGGTTGGTTTATCATTAGTATGCATTTATATAACTGCATAATCTAAATAAAAAAATGAAGTTGTAAAAATAATAAAAGTTAAAACGACTCAGAATTAAAAAAAAACGAAGTTATAAAAATAGTAAAAGTTAAAACCGCATAAGCTTCAGTCTGGACCGGACAGCTAAACTTCCAAACCACAAACCAAACTTTTAAGATTTCAAAGTAACCGGCTTATTTGCTTTGACTTGAACGGTTTTCGAACACTCAGTACATCTCATTTCTTATATACACCATTGTACAAATGGAGTTATAATTTCTAAATTTTACTCGTAAACTTGAGAAAAATAGTTGCTAAAAGGTTATGAACATTTACGGTTACTACCTTTGATAGTGGACAAGAATCAGGCAGTCGGTATTCGCTCATGACCCAATCGGTTTTCTGGCCTCCTGGTGCCCTGCCTTGGTAGAACACTAAAGTCTTCTTCAACCCAAGGTGCTTCTTTGTGTCGGATAAAGAGAATATTTTACGATCTGACCCAGTTGCCTTCCAAAACCCGTTTTTGGTGGTTCGGTTTGGTCTCCCACCATTACCAAGCTTTTTATTCCTTGGAACAAAAAAGTACCACTCTCTCTCCCCAATCTTCGACATTTCTACAATTAAAACAATAAAAACTTAACTTTGTTCTAAGGCTCATGATTATATGATGGCATATGTCTGGATTGGGCTCAACATTAGAGCTAAGCCCGGATGAGATTCGACTCATTAGGCCTAATCTACCCATTTACGCTTGAAATGAAATCCATATCGACTTAAGCAAAATGAACAGAAGCTCGGTTTCCATTCGAGTAAGGAAAAGTTACCTGGTAGAATCCAAGGATCGTAGAGGTATATGTTCAAAAAGCCGATGACTTCGAAACACGTATACTTCCCTAAAACCATCTTTTTGAGGTAGAATTCAAGCAACTCTTCCTCGGTCGGGTGAAACCGAAAGCCGGGTAATTCGAGCTCCAACGGATTCATTTCCATGTAGAAGTTTTTTGAACAACTACAAATATATTCATCAATCTTGTTATATAGACAAGGATTTTAATCATATTATGAAGCAAAAATGGGTAGGATTGACTTCAAGTCTTCGTGGAATTTACATGAGATATTGGAGTGGGCTATTTGGTGGAAGTTTCTCTCCATGGGCCCATGTATTAAAGAAAATATTCCGTGAATTTATTAATTAATAGTTGTAATTTGAGATTTCATGTCATTCCTTAAACACTAGTGGTAGTATATCCATTATTTTTACTTTTGGCAATATTTTCTTTATTTAAATCCATAAACTATCCAACATGTAGGGCACTATATGAGTAAGATAGCGATGTAATGAGGTGAGTGGTTCATGATATTAAACAGTTAAAATCTTGAATTGTGTCAAGCTTAAACTCTAATCTAAATTAAAACTCGTTTAATAAACGAAATAGTGTTTCATATGCGGAACTTTTTTTTTTTGAAACGTAAACTTCAATAGACCACCAAACCCACAAAACGGGGCGGGCACACAACACATGCTACATAAAAACAAAATTACATCAATTGGTCCACGAAACGGACCGATTTTTAGTTCTACTATTCAACCATAAAAAGCCTAACGATTTGATTTCGCTGACGATATCTTCCACCTTTGCTTGTTTATTAGAGAACTTGATACCATTCCGCGAACGCCATATAGCCCAACACCCAATCAGAACAATACCATAGAACGCTTCCTTGGCCTGCCCGATCAACCCCATGTTTCTGTCTCTAAGCGCCTTCGCCGTCGGGATCTTCCCCCATTTCAGCTCGCCACGCAAACATATTACATTTTATCGGAATCCATTTCAGCTCCCCATTTCATATGCCGGACTTGATTAGAGCCATGAGCCTGAACGGTTTTTTTAATTTATATAAATATAATAATATATACTTAACATAATACATATTAAATATTAAATATTGTTATTATGTATAAATATGATAAAAACCTTGTTATATTTAAAAAAACTGTAATTATAAATCTATAAAAAGTAATTATTATATATGTATATAAATCAAATACATATACATAAGAATCAAATACATATACAAAAGAAAAACAGTTGCATTTGCTTGGAAGTTGAACGAGTCGTTTGTGGACCTAATAATTAAGCTATAGCTTTTTGGTCTTGTCTCACCTACACCACACAATTGACGCACAACCTTGATCTACATAAAAGTAGTTTCTTCCTTAACACAATACAGTGTGGAGGACTTGAAAACGAGGGGTTATGCGACATGTGGACGTAATGTCAGCACACGTCAGAAAAATAGCGTGGCGCAAAAAAGGGAGGAGTTAAATGAGGCGTGGAAAGTGGCGTTTTTATTAAAAAAAAAAAGAGTAAATTACAAGTTTTGTCCTTTATGTATGTCCCAAATTGCAGGCGCTGTCATTTGTCTTTAAAATTGATGAGTTTTGTCCTTAATGTTTGCAAATCTTGCACGTTATGTCCTTTAGGCCAAACCCAGTTAGATTTTTTGGTTAAATCTGGTCATCATGTGCAATGCACATGAGGGTATTCTTGTCATTTCAACTATACAGGGGTTATTTTGTAAAGAACTTCTATTCAAGGGTCATTTTGTACAAACTTAAAAGTAAAACACTATATATACAAACTCTCTCTCTCTCTTCTCTCTCTCTAACATCTGATAAACTCTCTCTCTCTCTCTCTCTCTCAACTCTCTCTCTCTCTCTTCTCTCTCTTACAACAGATTGAAGGTGGTGTGTGGCGGTGGTGAGTTAGGGGCGGCGGCGGGTTAGGTACGGCGGTGGTGGTAACAGATTCAAGCTGGTGCGTGTGTGGCGGTGGTTAGGGGCGGCGGCGGGTTAGGTACGGCGGTGGTGGTGGTGTTGGTGCTTCGGTGGTGGTGGGTTAAGTGCGGTGGTGGAGGTGGTGTTAGTGTGTCGGTGGTGGTAACAGATTGAAGGTGGTGTGTGGCGGTGGTGAGTTAGGGGCAGCGGCGGGTTTGGTACGGCGGCGGTGGTGGTGGTGGGTTAAGTGCGGTGGCGGAGGTGGTGTTAGTGCGTCGGTGGTGGTGGGTGAAGATGCGGCGGTGGGTGTGGGTTAAGTGCGTCGGTGGTCTCTGTCTCCGGCCATGATAGCCGTCCAATTCTCCATCAAAGCTACCTAATCGACCGGCAAGGGTTTGATTTCGTTATCAGAATCTACGTTTTCTTTTTTGCTTTCTCATATTTGTTTATCTCTCCGATTTCTCTGTCTAGAAAGTGTTGGGGTTTTAGATGATAATGATGGTGGTGGGGGTTTGGTGATGACGATCATAGGGAAATATGGTGGGGATTTTTTTGGTTGCCGGATTTGGTGGTCAGAGGTGGTCTTTTGGTGGCGGTGGTGGTGGTGGTGGTGGTGGGTGGTGGGGGCTGAATGAATCTACTGAAATGGTGTTTGGATATATTGTATATAAAACTATAATTATATATTAAGTTTTTTATTTTGTTTTGTTTTATTTAATAAATATTTTTAAATAAATTTATAAAAAGACTAAAATACCCTTATGTAATCTGATTTAACCAAAAAATCTAACTGGGTTTGGTCTAAAGGACATAACTTGCAAGATTTGCAAACATTAAGGACAAAACTCATCAATTTTAAAGACAAAGGACAACGCCTGCAATTTGAGACATACATAAAGGACAAAACTTGTAATTTACTCAAAAAAAAAAATTAACCAACTCAAAATCCACCCACCAATGGCACGCCGCCACCTCACCCACACATTTGCACCCATGCCTGTGTAGATCCTCAAGCCCCAACCACAACGCCATGCTCCACGCCAGACAAGGGCGAAGCGTTTAAGGGGCAGGACGGGGCGGCCAACCCTTCGAACTTTTCGCTCAGTAGTGGAGAGTATGTAATTTTCGTATAGAAATTTTTTGGTATATACGTTTCCGATCCCCCCAATTTTATAGAAATTTTTAGGTTTGGTGACTTCCGCCCCCCGATCGGAAATCTCAAACTTCACCACTGACGCCAGACACGGGGTGGTTAGCTTGGCGCGGACTGGCTTCCACACCCACATCGCGTGTTCGAATATAAGGGTGAAAGGGGTGTTCCCCTCATGAGATGCGGTAAACTCTCCACCCACTCAATCACATCTTGCCATGTCAATTCCCCCTCTAAGGGGTTGTTTGGTAGCCTCTGAATGGTCATTAAGAGGCTATCTCTTAATGGAACCATTAAGAATTTTACCAATGAGAAGGTAGAAGAATGTGACGTGATGATTTACCATTCAGAGGTTACCTCTTAACCATTCAGACTTGAGGTTACCTCTTATTCATTCAGAGGTTTTAAACCATTAAGAGGTAGCATCTGAATGGTCATTAAGAGGCTACCAAACAACCCCTAAGTCTCCTGTTACACTAAAACATAAGGGTTGGTTACCTCTTTTGAGGAAGGGTAAACTATTTTATTTTTAAACAAAAAAACAAAAAAATGTAGTTGGTTGAAAATAGTGGGGCCCACCATTATTCAACCATCTCTCTCTCTTAGGCGTATCAATGGATGGATATGGATTGAATCATGATCCGGTCCGTTAATGATCAAACTTAAATGGATCATCATTCGATCCATGATCCAACATAATGGATCGTGATCTGATCCATATCCAAATAATTTTAAATAGACAGATCACTATCCGGATCAACCCAAATTAAAAAATATAATAAGAAACTCTAAAAAATTAAAAAAAAACACAAAAAATCAAAAAATTAAACAAAATCATAAAAATAAAAAAATTCGAAAAATCAAAACATTTTAAAAATATAAAAAACTTCAACAAAAATAAATAAAAAATCTAAAAAACTCAAAGAAGTAAAAAAATTCAAAAAATTTATAAAATATAAAAAAAAACATTATAAAAAATAAAAAATGTAACAAATTAAAAAATCATAAAATTGTAAAAAATAAAAAAACACCTAAAAAATCAAAAAAATTCTGAAAAAACAAAAATATTCTAAAAAATCAAAAAATATAAAAAATCAAAAGACTTTTGAAAATTTAAAAATAAAAAATTTCAAAAAAGTAAAAATATTATCATAAAAAAATATAAAAATATTTCATGAATTTTCAGATTCTTTTGAATTAATTATATAGTTTGTCCCTGTGGTTTGCATAAAATAACACACTTAGGTACTAATAGGTTAAAATTACCTTCTAGGGTATTAACTTTTCATTTTGTAACTTTTGGAGGTATTAACTTCGAGGGTATTAACATAGTTAGTCCCTGTGGTTTGGAAAAAATAACATACTTAGGTACTAATAGTTTAACAAACAGTTAACGTTAATACCTCCAAACGTTACAAAATGAAAAGTTAATACCCTAGAAGGTGATTTTAAACTATTAGTACCTAAGTATGTTACTTTGTGCAAACCACAGAGACTAACTATATAATTAACTCTTTTTATATTTTTAGAATTTTTGATTTTGTTTATTTTTTAGAATTTTGTGAATTTTTAGAACTTTTTTGAATTTTTTAGAATTTTATGATTTTTTAGAATTTTATGATTTTTTTGAATTTTTCATATTTTTTTTAATTTTTTGGACTTTTTCGAAATTTTTGATTTTATAGATTTTTTTAATATTTTGAATTATTTTTTAAAACTTTTTTTTGATTTTTATGGATTTTTTGAATTTTTATGAATTTTTTCATTTTTAATTTTTTTTTTTATTTTTGTGGGTTTTTTTGAATTTTTAGAATTTTTTTGATTTTTGATTATTTGAATTTTTTACAATTTTTCTTATTTTTTATTTTATTTTTTCTGGAAGGCTTTGAAGGAAATTTGTTTTTTTCTGCTTTTTTTAACTAGTAGTGGATCGATGTGGATGAATCATCGATCAATCCATATAATTAATTTGATAAATGAATCGATCCATTGGATTAATTAATAGATTAGTGGATATTTTTTATGATCCAATAAGTGATATAAATGGATCGGATTGGATATGGATCAATATCCAATCTAGGGATGGCAAAAATACCCGAGCCCGACGGGTATACCCGAAACCCGACACAAATGGGACGGGTATACCCGATACCCGACGGGTATTGGGCCGGGTATGGGATTAGTTTTAAAAATTTTCACGGGTATGGGTCGGGTATGGGATTAGGTGATACCCGACCCGATTACCCGAAACCACATACTCGTTTACCCGAACTATATACCTGATTTTTTTAATTTATACTTTTATTTTCCATTAACCCTTGTCTATTAGTGATTTATTTTAGTATGTTCATCATGTGAAAAAATAAATTTTCTTTTAGTATATGCATTTGATAATAGTATTTATATTTTGTATATTCTGAAGTATATGCATGTGAGTGTATAAGTATTATAAAGTTGTAATTAATTTATGATAAAACTTATATGTATGTAATGTACATTTTTAATTTATAACAGTTGTTGTATAAATAAAATAATATAATAATTAAAATAGTAAAAAATGTATTTAGAAATCCCAACGTATATCTTTTAACAAACTAATGGGTAAACCCGATACCCGCAGGTATACCCGATACCCGATGGGTAATTACCCGACAAATACCCGACGGGTATTGGGTCGGGTATGGGACGCGATTTTATAACCGGGTACGGGTATGGGATTACCAATACCTGACCCGAACCCGACCCATTGCCATCCCTAATCCAATCCATTTATACGCCTACTCTCTCATTCCCCTCTTCTTCCCCTATGCGCTCAACACTCACTGCTTCTTTACTTAATCACCGGGGTGGTGAGGGTCGGCGGCGGTGTTGCCGAGCGGCAAACCTGTTCACCGGTGCCTTCCCTACACCCACCCCGTTCACCCTAATATGTTAAATTTGATATGCACCCGGTTGAGTTTTCAGTTTTGTCAAAAGTAATCTTCGATTAGACATCATCTTTGACAATCCATTGATCTCTAGAAAGAGAACGTGATGATTCGCCCCGGATATAATGTAAAGCACAAATCTATGATAAGATATGTCTATCTATCGATCGAATCACACATACCATAAATTTAAATAAATAAAACTATCAACATTATAGTACAGTATTATACGAGTCTATCTCTATGACACACTCAACACCAATAGGCAATAGCATTATTCCAAAAGAGATATGAGAGTTACATATCATAATATTATATTCAAAGGATAACAAATGTATCTAAAACCCAAATCTGCAAAAATAAGCGATCGCACAGTTGAGTGGTTGACGTCATAACTTATATAATAATACTAGGTTAGAACCCCGTGTATTATACGGGTTGAATAAATGTAATTTTATATACTAAATAAAAAAACAATGTATTTTTAAAAACCTTATTTATTACCCGTGTTGATTAAATATAATTTTATATATTAAATAATAAAAAGTTATATATTTAAGAACCTCATTTATTGTACGGGTTGAATAAATGTAATTTTATATACCAAACAATAAAAAAAATTATATTTAAAAAAAACCCGTGTATTCACGGGTGGAAGAAATGTAATTTTTTATACTAAATAATAAAAAAGTTATATTTAAAAAAAACTCCGTGTGTTATTATTTTTTAAATTAGGTTAATTCTATTTTAAATTTTTTGTTTGATTAATAAGTTGTTTAATATAATTTCTCATAGTTAATAATAACCAAACTATAAATAAGCAACTTTTTGTTGTTTTAATAGTTGTAACATATGTATTGGGTGTTTTCCAAAAAAAAAATGTTTTTTTAACTTTTAACCCAAAGGTTTTTATTTTCTCATTTTAAAACCCTTTAACTTGTTAGTTTTAACCCAAAGCTTTTCAACTTTTTAATTTAACCCCAACACTTTCTTATTTTCAACTTTGTCCATTATAATAAATAACATTAATTGAAACAATTCTTTTTAGTTTAGATAAGACTTTACGATTTGAAGTTAAGTTTATGCCAATAATTTAGAGATGATAAGATTTATATTAATTTAATTAATATTTAATAATTTAAATTAAATAATAATTAGCTACAATTAAGGATGCTCTAGAATAATGACAAGTGTCCCTTTATTGGTTTCTCTTATTATATAGATAGATATTAATACTAGAATTTAGTTTATACACGAGGCATTTAAATTTAAATATGGGTCTCACTATTCTCACATCCCTAAAATCTTATTTTCACACCACTACATGTATACACCCCGTATAGGGTTATACGGGCCGTATAACTGATTGTTGCATAAAAAAATATCAGGGGATGTTTTTTTGTCCATGTATACGGGCCGTATAACATTATACGACCCGTATATATACACGAGGCATTTAAATTTAAATACGGGTCTCACTATTCTCACATCCCTAAAATCTTATTTTCACACCACTACATGTATACGCCCCGTATAGGGTTATACGGGCCGTATAACTGATTGTTGCATAAAAAAATATCAGGGGATGTTTTTTTGTCCATGTATACGGGCCGTATAACATTATACGACCCGTATAGAATGTTATACGACTCATATAATGCTACACGACCGGTATAATGTTATACGACTCGTATAGAATGTTATACGGCCTAATATTTTATCTATGTATACGAGACATATAACATTACACGAGCTATATAACATTATATGGCCAAATATTTGTCATGTTAAATTATTCTATACGGGCCGTATAATGTTATATGACCCGTATACAGAGTGTGAAATTAAGATTTTAGGGTGTGGGATTATTAGCACCCTTAAATACATTATTATTTTGAAATAATTTCCATCTTTATTTGAAATGTTTTTTTCGAAATGTATTTCAATTAATTTATTTCATATTAACTAGTTAGTATTATCACTATCTTGTTTTTTTAACGAAAATGAATCTCACGTGTAAATCCACCCTGCTCGGGGCTATGTTCAAGGACGACTCCTCGATCGCCATGAGACCGTGCCCCCTGATGCGCAGAAACCGGATGGAATCCGTGAACCCTTGCCCCACGTCATGTTCGAACCTGAGATTAAAGTCCCGATTCGTCCCTTCACCCGGATGTCCCTCGAAAATGGCCCAAACAGGAGTCGAACATGCGTCTTCACTAGAAAGAGCAGACCTTTTGACCACTGAACCAACGTGTTTCAGTATAATTATCACTATTCAAATAAAAGAATCATTGATGCTTGAAAGTGAAAATAGAATAGCACGATCTGCATTGACCTTGACTCAACATTTATTCTGCATCTTGACTCCGTATTTTATATATTATTTATTAAACCTTTTTGTCTAAAAAAAATCAAGTCTCTTTCAATAAACTAATAAAATATAATACTTTCTAGAATAAATCATATGTAGATGGTGTTTTGGACCAGTGGCTTAATGTATTTATTCTATTAAAGTAGTGTGATTTAAGCTCCATAAATTGCGCAATAGATGGATTTAAGAAATAGATTTTAATTGATGTATGTTCCTCGTCCAAAAAAATAAAAATAAATAAATAATAAGTAAATAAATAAATTATACAAATGCTTAATGCGACGTTCATGTGGATAGCAGATTAAGCATATGAATGGTATGCATGATTCTCGTTGAATTCAATCTATTTTTAGGTATTTAGAGGTGGTTTGATTCATGGAATATTTACAAAGGAATTAGAATGTTTGAAAGGAATTGAAATTTGAAAAAATTGGAATTAATTTCAATAGAAATTAGTGTTGTGTTTGGTTTGTATACTTGTTAAGAGAATCTGAAAGCAAAAATAAATCGTTTACATAGTGTTGTGTTTGGTTTGTATAATTGTTAAGATCAAACGTAGTGGGGCGGTATGGATGGGCATAGCGCCCCATCGCGCTGCCGAACACCGCCACAAGGGGCGGTATGAAGGAGAAAATGGGGTGGGGCGCGACCTCCATAGCGGCGCCATTTGTGTGTTTGTTTGAATTTTTTTTTTTAATTTTCTGGTTGTCCCCTCACTCACAAACATATATACATACATATGTTTTGCTCTGTTTCTCTTTTGTTGCAGGTATAGAAGAAAGAAGAAGGAAGAATTGCAGGTATAGAAGAAAGAAGAAGGAAGAACCCCTGGAAACGTCTGGAAAAAAAAATAGGTTTTCTGTTTGTATTGGGCTGGGCTCAATAGGTTTTGTGGTTTTATTGAGCCAAGAAGCCCGGTTATTATAATTTGAGTTAATTAATGTAAAGTTTTTTTATTTATTTTATTTAACGCTTTTTTATTTTGTTGTAATGTTTTTTTTTATTTAATGAAATGGTTTTTAATTTTATAAAGTTAGAAATTAATTAAAAAAACAAAAAATAATTAATTGAGTAATGATGAGGTAGGGGCTTTATGACTACGGGCTCTAGTGACATAACGCCCCATAAAGCCCCTGTGTGACGTGGCACGACACGTGTCGTATAACGCCCACAAAGGGGCTTTATGACTACACATGGCCTAAGAGAATTTGAATGCAAAAATAAATCATTTACAAAATTACTATGTATAACCCCATTCCAAGATAGAATAAAAGAAGGTGAATAATGGAATGATATGGATGCTTTGGTAATCTTTATGCATTCCCTGGAAAGTTTATAATTCTCTCCCACATAAGAATGATTGTTAATCTTTTGATCAATGAAATTTGGAGGAGTGTTTCCAATTATAATTCCATCAAAACCCAACCAAAAACAATTTATAAAGGAAAGTTTTCAAATTTCAATTCAATTTTCATTTCTCTCAGATTTCATGAACTAAACTGCCCCTTAGAGTATTTTCATTAAAATTATGATTTCTAATTATTGCATAAACCATATTGAACTCAAGTGTGACTAATGACAGACTACGAAACATAGGATTTTCTATGATAGAAGTATCCATCAAAAGATGAGTGTTATCTGTGATACTCGTTTTTTCTAGTAGTGATAACCCCTAACTCAACTTGGGCTTAAATGTGAAGATAAAGTTAACACCTTAACACTGTGTTCCTGAGTTTAATAAAGGAAAGAAAAGGAAAGAAAGAAAGTTTAGGAGAGAAAAGAAAGCAATATAAAGGAAAAATTAAAAATTTATTTGTGTTCTCAAGTTTAAAAGGAATGGAAAGAAAAGGAGAGGAAAATAAACATTTTGTATGTTCCCGAGTGAAGAGAGGAAAAGAAAGAAAAGTAACAATTTTACTATTATACCCTTCTAAGCAAAATTAAAATAAAAAAATAACCCCGACAATCCTTGGTACCGTCACTGAGTTTCTTGCCCTCCATAGGCTCCAGCAGCCTAACAAGATCACAGCCTGCACCATTTTCCTCTTCTGCTCGCTCACCGGAATATGCTTATGAATCTTTAGCAGGTCACCTATTGAGAAAGCAAAGATGTGTGGTATGTTGCTCCACTTAGATACTTCCTGCCAAACCAAAGTCGCCACGATGCAACCTGTAAACAGATGGTTTACCGTCTCCTCATCCGACCAGCATAAATAACACCCGGTTGGACTGTTTATGATCTTCCTTTTACTCAAAGCTTCAGAAGTGGGCAGCCATCATTGAATAACTCTCCAACCAAAGTTACAGCCAATTGGATTACATGGCCATTATTTGATAGTAATGGGTCTTTCAAAACAACCGACCAAAACTAGTTCCTTAGTAAACTAAAGTAAAACATTTCTAAACCATTAATAAGCTAAAACAAATTAACTAACTTTAGTTTCAAAACAGTATGACCATTATAAAATCATTAAGCCCAAAAGGATATTTATATTAAACTCAAATAACAATAGAATTAAATCGAGCCCGCACTCCCGCGGCACCTAACTCGTTCAATCTCCAATGTTATTTCCTCGATCAACGAGTTAATCCAATATCCTAAAATTGTTGATAACACTAAAATTACCAACAATTTCAACCAACCTAAACTTGTGGAATAATATAGCAAAGATTCTTTCAGTCACCCGCATCCTCAATTTAACATAGTTCTTTAAGTTTGACCATCTTATATGATATTGCATTTTCATAAACAAAGCATCAGTAGTTGATAATAATTTAGCACAGTTCAGCTCTTTAAAGGCATCACAAGATCATATGTTACAGAAGACGATAGAATAAGCAATTTACCGTTTCGACGCGAACCGTTTCGACGCGTACCGTTTCAACACGTACCGTTTCGACGCGAACCGTATCGACCCGTACCGTTTCGACGCGTACCGTTTCGACGCGAACCGTTTCTACGTGAACCGTTTCGACCCGATCTTGAGTAGCTCACAATGCGTTCGACTCGTTTGCACCCCTACAAGCTACACATTCATAGGTTATATGAAGGTTAGATTACCTACACATGTGTAGGCTAATACTGTAACACCCCAACCCAGAAGGGCTGACGTGTCACAATAACAGTGGTATCATAAACAAAAGTCATAATTCCATTTATTTATTTGATAAGGATACAACCACACGACAACTAAACTTAAGGTTAATATACAAACGGATACATTTGACTTGATTAACTAACATCTTCAGATTTATTCCTAGGCTTTATTCTTCTCTCTTTACCCCGCCCGAAGTAACCTGTGAACCTGTATATACAAAAAGTTTACGGAATGAGCCAAATGCTCAGTACGGAATAATAGGCTCAAATAACAAATAATGCTTTATATGAAATGTTATTCGGATGAAACTTTATGTTAAAATGATATGATGCAAGTAACGTAATTTCATAATCATATCATACGGATGTACCCATGAGCCAAACTTAAAACGTGACAATACACAGGTAGCTACTCCTGCATAATTATCACACGAGATGGCGAGTTGGCATACACGCTATCCACCTCCTTAACTTAAATCCTAGGATCGATCCATACGCCTCCTAGTAGCTTTGTACCTCACTTGTACCTAGGGACGCTGTGAACTGATCTCTCCGTCACGGATGGAGCACATGATGTCGATGCCGCAACAACATGCTCGTGGGACACTCCACGAGAAGCGACACTCAGGGTATCAGAGTACAAATGGTCTTATTCACATAACTTATCAAAATATTTTTCATAACAAGACGTAACATATATTGGAACATGCGATAATGAGTACAATTAACATAATACTATCGCATGACATGAAAGCTAAATCCAAAGTTATGATTAGAATAGGAATCCAACGAACTGTCAAATGAATCGATAATCAAAGACGTGAGGAGTTTTAAAAGATATATGAATTTAATGGGTTTATAACAATTTGAATATGAAGCAATAAGGAGTGAGGGTAAGGATCCGTACCTTAATAATTCCAAAGTGATGCTACCTTGTGATAATATTTCAGATTTATACGGGCAGAGTTTAGACTACTGATTAATCTTTTAACCTAATTTAAATAACATGCACACAAACTAGGTTAGTAACTTAATACAGCATTACGATAACTCACGAGATTAAAATCCTTACAACGAATGACAAAGTGCGATACTTAAACATCCATCGGATTCACAACTAATGACAAAGTGAAATCACTTAAACATCCATCGGATTCACAACGAATGACAAAGTGCAAACACTTAAACATCCATCGGAATCACAACTAATGACAAAGTGAAATTACTTAAACATCCATCGGAATCACAACTAATGACAAAGCATAACCCAAATGTGAGCAGCACTTAAACATCCATTGGATATATTGATCGATCGGACAATGAATCGTAATAGCGATCGAGTTAATACCCTGATTGCGGCGTCGATTAGTGATCCGTGTGTGTTGATTGTGGTAAATAGAGCATAACTCGGTGTATTTTGTGAATTTTTACGTCGAACTGAAGCCAGAAATCAAGTCCCAAGCCCCTGTATTTATACGTGAAGTTGACATCTCCCGCGTGTCGCGGAAGATGTTCCTGGTTCTGTCGCGACACGCCTGGGGTAACAACGTAGAGTAGGGTAGGCTTGTCACTAGTATAGGCCTGCTGAGTCGACGTTTCGTGAATTTTCATTTTTGACAGCGTTTTCTGTAGATAACTATAACTAGGGTTTACCCCCCTTAGTTTTAGGGGCTCTGATCCTGATTCTGAAAATTCTGAAAATTCTAGGGTTTGTACATAATTACTTGGGTGTCTTAATTAGGGTTTCCTATTGGATAATTTATAAATAATAATAATAGTTTTGGTTGATTATACAGAAGGATGGATCATAAGATAAATGTTTAGTTTATTATAAATTATTATTATTCTTTTATTTCTAGAATAATGATTTTAAATATATGGTCATTACAACTATTACCCCCTTAAAAGAAATTTCGTCCTCGAAAATTTTCAAATAAGAATATAACATATCGCATAAGTAATGGAAACGGAACTTTCATAGCAGAGTTACTAACTTATATAACAAGAATCTCCTAAACACACATGTGTATCTGAAATTCATAATTAAGTTCATGACCATAATTGTCAATTACCTTACTACCATGTCCTAATGGTTCTTCCACTACGTATCTTAATAACATATTTAATCATGCAGAAAATCAACATAGACTTACAGATAACAAGAGTGACTATTGGTACTGATATCTCCTACATAAACATGCTTAATCATAACTAAGATATATTCACATAAGATAAACAGAAACAAATGAACATATATCAAAGAGCAAGATTTACCGTTGCCTCGACTAAAATTCTATTACTAGAATAGATTAGGGTATAGAGAGTGAATTGATTCTTCAGATTCCCATGTTGCTTCGCGTTCAGAGTGATTTTTCCAGAGGACTTTAACAAACGGAATTACTTTCCTACGCATAACCCTTTCTTGTCGATCTAAGATGGCTTCTGGTTCCTCTTCATAGGACAAATCTTCGTGAATTGTAAGTAACGGATAACTAATGACATGGAGTGGATGATAATTATATCCTCTTAACGAGGAGACATGAAAAACGTTATGAACGTGAGAGAGCTGAGGCGGTAAAGCCAGTCGATATGACACTTCTCCAATTCTTTCAAGGATTTCAAACGGACCGATGAAACGGGGACTAAGCTTCCCTTTAATTCCAAATCTACGAACGCCACGCCAAGGTGATACCTTTAAGAATACGTGGTCACCAATTTTAAATTCGAGTGGTCGTCTACCTTGATCTGCATAGCTCTTTTGTCTGCTCTGAGCTTCTTTCAGTTTTTCTCGTGCCATAGTGACTTTTTCATTTGTAATCTGAACTAGTTCTGGCCCTTCAATAATCTTTTCTCCAACTTCATCCTAGCATATCGGTGCTCGACATTTCCGACCGTACAAAAGCTCAAAAGGTGCCATGCCAATACTTGCTTGCCAACTATTGTTGTAAGCGAACTCAACAAGGCATAGATATTCATCCCAGTTTCCAGACCATTCAAGTGCACATGCTCGGAGCATGTCTTCCAAGGTCTGAATCGTGCGTTCCGACTGCCCATCTGTTTGTGGATGGAAAGCCGTACTAAACTTCAGTCGTGTACCCCAAGCTGCCTGAAAACCTTTCCAAAATCGTGAGGTGAAACGTGGGTCTCTATCGGAAACAATGGAAGATGGTGTGCCATGGAGTCGAATAATTTCTTGAAGAAATATTTCGGATAACTTATTAACCGAAAATCCTTGCTGAATCGGTAGAAAATGTGCTGACTTCGACAATCTATCGACAACAACCCATACAACATCATTCTTCTTGAAAGTCTTAGGCAAACCTGTAACAAAATCCATTGTGATCTCATCCCACTTCCATATGGGAATATCCAATGGCTGCAACAGACCGCTTGCTCGTTTGTGTTCA
The DNA here is from genome assembly GCA_030545235.1 of Helianthus tuberosus. Taxonomy (NCBI): domain Eukaryota; kingdom Viridiplantae; phylum Streptophyta; class Magnoliopsida; order Asterales; family Asteraceae; genus Helianthus; species Helianthus tuberosus. The sequence continues at coordinate 19,871,885 of CM060436.1, read as the reverse complement.
ATTTTCACTTGTTGGCAAGTGAGGCATTTACTTACGTATCGAGCAACGTCTTCCTTTATGCCATTCCACCAGAAGTTCTGTCTTAAATCTCGATACATCTTGGTAGATCCTGGGTGAATTGAAAATGGTGAGCTGTGAGCTTCGGCTAACAATGACTCACGAAGGGTGGAGTCATCGGGTACACAAAGTCTTTTACCGCACCAAATCACCCCATGATGGTCTATACGAAATTTAGATTGCTTACCCACCTCAAGATTTTGCACAATTGCCCAAAGTTCTCCATCTTGCTTCTGTGCATTTTTGATCCGTGATATGAGGTCGGGTTCAATCTGCATTCTAGCTAGATATCCATCAGATTTATTAACCTGAAGCCAAATGTTCATTCTTTCGAGATCCCTCCTAATACGAGGCTGAATTTGTAAGCAAGATATAGTCCCGGAATTCTTTCGGCTTAACGCGTCAGCTACAACATTGGCTTTGCCTGGATGATATTGAATATTTGCATCGTAATCTTTTAAAAGTTCTAACCACCTTCTTTGCCTCATATTTAGCTCTTTCTGGGTGAATATGTACTTGAGGCTCTTATGGTCGGTAAAAATGTCACAACTTTCACCATACAGATAGTGTCGCCAAATCTTAAGTGCAAAGACGACTGCGGCTAGTTCTAAATCATGTGTAGGGTAGTTAACTTCATAAGGCTTTAACTGACAGGAGGCATAAGCGATAACCTTCCCATGTTGCATTAGCACCCAACCTAATCCTTTCTTTGAGGCATCACTATAGACTTGGTAACCTCCTGATCCAGAAGGGAGAGCGAGTATCGGGGAGGATACGAGTCGTTTCTTCAATTCTTCAAAGCTTTTCTCTTGTTCCTCATTCCATGAGTACTTCACCCCTTTCCTTAGGAGTTTTGTGAGTAGTAAAGCAATTACCGAGAATCTTTCAACAAATCTTAGGTAATAGCCAGCAAGACCCAAGAAACTTCGTATTTCGGTAACAGAAGTGGGTCTTGGCCATTTTGTAATAGCTTCAACCTTTGTTGGGTCTACCATAATTCCCTCTGCTGATATGACATGACCTAGAAATGCCACTTGGCTAAGCCAAAAGTCACATTTGGAAAACTTAGCGTACAACTTCTCATGCCGCAAGGTTCCAAGTACCGCATGTAGATGTGCTTCATGCTCTTCACGACTCTTAGAATATACCAGAATGTCATCGATAAAAACAATAACGAATTTATCTAGGAATTTGTGAAATACACGATTCATCAAATCCATGAAGACTGCGGGTGCGTTAGTTAGCCCAAAGGGCATAACCAAGAATTCGTAATGACCATAACGAGTACGAAAGGCGGTCTTGGGAACATCATCATTTTTGATCTTTAGCTGATGGTACTCGGACCTCAGGTCGATTTTTGAAAAAAACTGAGCCCCCTGAAGTTGATCAAAGAGATCATCAATGCGAGGCAGAGGATACTGATTACGAATAGTAATCTTGTTCAGCTCTCGGTAGTCAATACATAAACGCATACTACCGTCTTTCTTTTTTACAAATAAGACCGGAGCACCCCAAGGTGAAACACTGGGTCTTATGAATCCCAGATCTAACAATTCTTGCAATTGTTCCTTCAACTCCTTCAGTTCCATTGGAGCCATACGGTATGGAGCTTTAGAAATAGGTTCGGCACCAGGGATCAAGTCGATGGTGAATTCTACCTGACGGTCGGGTGGTAATCCCGGGAGTTCATCCGGAAATACATCAGGATATTCATGAACAATGGAGTGGTTATCGATACTCTTAACACTAGCAGAAGTATCCTTAATCGATGCTAGGAATCCAGCATAGCCGTTTGATATGAATTTTCGAGCTTTGAGCGCAGAGATAATTTTAAGAGATTTATGAGCTTGAGTTCCCTGATATATAATATCAGGATGATGAAGATCACCGAAAATAACACGGCGGGAATGACAATCTATAGTTACGCGATGTCGAGACAACCAATCTATCCCTAGAATAACATCAAAGTCACACATATGTATTGGAAATAGGTCTGCCTTACACACAATAGATTCAATACGGATCAGACAATCTTTATATACGTAAGTGATTACGGATAAATTTTCCATGGGAGTGGAAATGGTTAAAGTATGATGTGACAACTCGAATTTCCGACATCCTTTATTCGCATTTAATGCACGTTGACTTTGACTATATGGTTGTGTTATGATAAGACCTAGTGTGTTTGCATGGTTATGTGTGATTGTATAACATGTGTACTGTTGTAAAACTTAAACTGTCTAGAACCCGACGAAACACAAGGCTGTTTCGCCATAACCCATTTCGACGAAACAGGCTGTTTCGCCATGAACACTCCGACGAAACAGAAGTCTGTTTCGCCGGCCCAGTAGCCCAGTTAGGCCCAGAACGTATTTTGAGTATTTTACGTAAAAACAACATCACTTTACATTTTCTATCAACACAATCGAAACCCTAGAGCTCTCTCACTGTGACGGCGAACTAGAACCCACCGGAAACCCTTGTGCGATCAAACCATCATCTCGGTTAGTAAAACTTATGTGTCTTGATTGATCGTTCATCCGTATACGTGTTTATGTGCCATGTGATTCTGCTTTGATGTATATCTGAAACTGATACATGTTAAAAATTAGGGTTCTTGTTATGATGATGATAATATAGATTTCAATAGAAATGTTGTTGTCAAATATATATAGTTTTATGTGAAACTCGATACGGTTGAATACTTGATTTCTGGATGGCGTTAATCTGAATCTGGTTAGCATCTTGATAGGGTTCGATAATTTGATATTGAATGATAGTTGGTTTTGAGATACGTTTAAATTAGGGTTCATGCTAGACAATGATTCTGGAATGATTATGTTATGATGAAATATGCTAAATGAATTCTGGATGATTGCTACTTGATAGTGACGGCTGTTAGGGTTTCTGCATGTATCTGTGTACGTAACTGATTTCACCACGTATCTGTCTTGACGAAACAGATCTCTTGGCGAAACAGAAGTGTTTCGCCAAGGGCAGTCGACGAATCTGACCTTTGTTTCGCCAAACCTGACCTCGACGAAATAGATATGTTTCGCCAAGGACCACCGACGAAACTGAAATCCTGTTTCGCCAACCAAGGCCCGACGAAACAGAATGTGTTTCGTCAATTTGTGTTTCGCCATTATGTGTGTTTCGCCGAACAGTATTCTGCACAGTAACTTGGGTTAATTCTGCTAAGTGTTAACTGGAATATTTAACTGCTGTTAAGTGTAACCATCTTGTATACGATTATGATTACGTGTTACATGTTTATGTGTGCACAACTTGAACACAAACTGATTCCACATACGTGCATACTTTAGGACGTGATTGATTACTTGCGAGCATACACTTAGCATACCGAGCAAACCAAGGTGAGTTCACACTCTTACCAAGGCATGGGATTCCCCAGGTGGGTTGGGAATGGGATTGATTGATTGCTTGTACACATTACTACTAGACTACTTACCACGGTCCTCGGATTGGGAAGGATGCCTGTGCCAAAAATCTACGTATAACATACGTACTATCCTCGGATGGGAAGGATACTAGTGTTAACACATACAAAAATCCTAGGTACCAAATGTTCTCGGATGGGAAGAACACCAGCGCTAAACCTACGTACTTGATACGTACTATCCTCGGTTGGGCAGGATACTTATTACTATCCTCGGATTGGGAAGGATACTTACGAATACAACTAGTCTAGTAAATATACATTATGGGAAGCCCCCACCATTAGAACGTACTAACGGCCCAGTAGAGCCACATGTTACATACGAACTTACTATTACGCATTTACTCTCTGTGAACTCGCTCAACTAGTTGTTGATCCTCTGTTGCATGCCTTGCAGGACCTTAGGTACTGATGGAGCTTGCACGGGAGGCGTAGTCGTTGTGGGCATGGATTTTGGATATTTGTTTAGACTTTATGACATTTCATACTTTATTATGATGGGTTTAATCATACGCTTCCGCTATACTGTGATAACATACTTATGTTTTGGAACACCTTTCATATGGATTGTTGGAATTAAATTGCAATTACTTTTACTTTATACATTGTTCTATATGATTGGTGGCTTGATCCTGGTCAGTCACGCCTCCAAGCGGTGATACTCCGCGTGTGGATTCTGGGGGTGTGACAGATTGGTATCAGAGCCATTGGTTATAGAGAACTCGGTTTTAATAAAGGGAAAACGGATTTTGTTAAAACCAGACTTGATATACGTTAAATTACACATGTTTCTATACCCCAAAACACTCCCGTTTTAAGCATTTCTGACCGAAATCGCAACGTTTAAATACCAAAACCGGTACTTTTATATTTTCAGGTCTTAAACGGAGCACAAAACAAGATTATGCGAGAAAGCGGTAAAAGATCGGTGAAGGAAACATTACCTCGGGAAGCGTGCAAAAGAAATCCAAAAATTTGACCTAAGTCAACGGTAGCGCACCGCTACAATAATAAGGTAACGGGGCGCTAGCTACGTAAACGACAAAATAGAAGTTTCCTCAGAAAAGTGGTAGCGCACCGCTACCACAAAACAGTAACGGTGCGCTAGGCCGTTACTGTCGGTCAGTGCATTAGGTGATAAAGGGGTAGCGCACCGCTACACCAAAAACGTAACGGTGCGCTAGGTCTGTCCAGAAGCCAAAATGTTACCTATAAATAGCCCATTCGTGTTCATTCAAAATGTTGGGTTTTTCTCCAAGTTTTCTGGCGATTTTGAAGGTTCAAATCAGTTTTGATCAAGCCGGTTCGATGCCTCGAGTTCGTGTGAAAGCCTAGTCAATCCACCCCGTCAATTCATCGCTTGTTTATGGTTCGATTTCTTGTTCTTGAACATGTATTTCAATCATTGTGCAAGTATTGAGTTGATGTTAGTTTATGTTTATATTAGTTTGTGTAATTGTAATTTTAAGCTTGTTTCTTGAATAATCTTTGTATTGTAATTTGTTTTGTGTGAAATCAAAGTACTTGTTTATGTTTGAATCTTCATGATTGTATAATAAATATTTCATTGATGTTGTGTTCTTGATTATGTTTGATTATCTTGGGTAATGAATATGTGGTTAGTGGGATGGTAACTATTTCTTGATTAATCACTTATTTGTAGACGTTGTTTACACCATGAAACCGGACCAGGGTATTGGTTTTACACAAGATATATCTTATTTTAATAAAGAATACTTTCTTGCACGTAAGGGTTCTCACGAATTATATGGTGTTGTTTACATGTTCTTGCATGCGGTTTATGATCCTTGTTTAGTAGTTTTTGTCTGAAATTGCTAACATGGTAGATTTGTGTTCAAGACTTGTAAAGGTGAAATTGTTTGTTATATGATCTACATAATTGCTTATCCTCGTGGCTGTATTGTGACCATCGATATTGCTTTCTTTGATAAGTGAGGTTAGGAATCCAGACCCGGTAAATAACCTATCTTTAAAGATTCACATAAATCAATAGCTCGCTAATGAATGATTTTAGGTGGTTAACGTGTGACCATCGTGTTAACTTTCCGAAGAATCATAATGCTAGAAATCCAGACCAGGTAACTAGTTGTCTTGAAATAGGAAAATTGATAAAGTGCTTTTATGACATACATGATAGATAACATGTTTAGATCATTTGTGAAATAAGATATGTGTTATATTTATGTTTTTATTTTCAGTTATTTTAATTAAACAACCATTCAATCATTTCTTCTTTTGGTAAAATAATAATAAAGATTCAGTACTTATAACATCGTATGTATGTCAACTTTTGTCTGACCCCGAACGATACCTGGATCTTACCAATACTTTACTGCATATGTGACGGGATACACTTGTCCTTTGTTGTGTGTGTTTTAATGTTAAGGTATAAACCATGTTTATAAATTTAAAACTTAAAACCGTGCTTAAAATCAACAGTGTAAATACACACTCGTGAGCACACACCAAGTTTTTGGCGCCGTTGCCGGGGATATACGGTGAAATTAATGGAACAATCGGAGTTATTATTTTACCAATGTACAAACTGTAAATAACTGTTAATACCTGTAAATTTTTGTAATTATTTATTTCTCTTTATTTATTTTTCACTAACGACTAACCTTTTATTTATTGTTTATCTAACTATTTATTTATTTATTTATTCATTCTAACTACTAACAATTTATTTATTATCCACTAATTTTTTAATTTTATCTATTCTAACCTACTAACCTTTTTACCATCCAAATCTGTCATATTTTTCTTTGTGGTGGCAAGTGTTTGGTTAATCCAGCCGAGTCTACCATAATTCTTGTGATAAAATTTGTGTTTTGGTTAAATTAACTATACTAATTCTATGGACTACTAACATTTGGACTACTAACTTTTGGACTACTAATTACTAACTTCTAACTTTTTATTTATTGTCAACTAACATTTAATTTCCGCAATTTAATTTCTGCAATTTAATTTTATCACTTTTAATTCAGTTATTTTTCATTTCAGTTATTTATTTATTTTTGTACATTTATTACATTACTTCAATTCATTTATTTTATTTCTGTCATTTTATTTATTTACTTCATTTCTGTACAGTACGTTGATAGCAGTGTTCGAAATCGAACCGCTTATATACGGAATTTTATTTATTTATTCATTCTCGTATTTATTTATTTATTTATTATTTATTTTTTTTTTATAACAAATTGCATAAGGTAGTTGTCGGGTACGCAATAATGTGGGAACCGATTATACTACCATGCACATAACAAAAAAGGCGTTGCGAACCGATCTACATAGGTTGAGACCATGTACGACTTTTTAGCAACATAATAATAATAATAATAAATATATAAAGAATGTTTCATAAAAAAAAAAAAAAAAAAAAAAAAAAAAAAAAAAAAAAAAAATATGCATGGAGGCAGCCCCCGAGAATCGAACTCGGGTCTGTGCGCCCACACACTCATTCGCGCCCTTGTCAACCACTGGACCAAGGCCTGATGTTGTTTATTTTCTAGTTTTCATTTGTATATATAGAGTAAATATTTATTAGAATAATTGTATATATAGTGTAAATATTTATTAGAATTATTTTATATATACGGTATATATATATGTAAATTATATAATAGTTTTAGCATTTATATTTTGTATAATATTAATTTTTTTTTCATTTTATCTGTATAATACTTTCCTTTTCAAATGTAGGTTAATGTCCACACCCCTGAACCCATTTAACGCTGAGCCAGCCAACGAACCTGTAAATAACCTTAGAAGAAGTAGGCGGCTACGCGAAAGAGCACGTGTTGTTGCACAAAGAATTGCAGCCGCGATCGACGAACCAGTGACACTTTCTGACAGCGATAGTTCGGAGGACGACAAAGAAGGCATTATGGCAGAAATTATAGCAGACGACGACCAGCCTTTGAATGAGACCGACCGTCCTGGAAGAGAAGGCTTGCTACCGAGCATTAACCGACCTGAGATAGAAGCACCTAGTTTTGAAATTAGATCTAGTATAATTAATATGATACAAAATTCTGTGCAATTTGATGGTAAGGATCATGAAGATCCTGGTCGACATATCGCATCATTTCTCGAAGTCTGTTCAACTTTTAAAATTACTGACGTTTCAGCAGACGCAATCCGTTTACGCCTTTTTCCATTCTCTTTGCGAGGCAAAGCCCGATCTTGGCTTTTGTCACAACCAGCAGGATCCATCACGACTTGGAACGAGTTGGCAGATCTTTTCATGCAAAAATATTTTCCGCCAGAAAAGACAACTAAGCTTAAAAATCGTATCATGACATTCAAACAAGATGAAGGAGAATCTCTACACGCAGCTTGGGAAAGGTTCAAAGATCTTCTGATCGATGTTCCACATCACGGGTTTTCCAAAAGACAACTTGTTTTGAACTTTTACCAAGGACTCAGCTACAATTCACAAGAACGTTTAGATGTTTATGCAGGAGGTGATTTGGGAACGAAAACGCCCAATGAAGCTTATGCAATCATTGAGAAAGCTGCGTTGAAGTCAAGTTCGCGTCATAGTGGAGCATGAACTAAAGTTGAATCCAATCCGGGAGTTCATCAAGTAGATACGTATACGGCTCTTTCAGCACAGATTGGAGCTTTGGCAGAAAAATTTGACCAAGCTCAGAACGCTTCAAAAGTACAAAAAGTTCAATCATCATGTGAGCTATGTGGAGTGTCACACGAGCCAGGTACATGTGAGCAGGGTGTTATGTTTACAGGCCACGAAGAGGTGGACTATTTGGGCAATCCAATCAGGCCCCAAAATAACCCCTATAGTAACACGTACAATCCAGGTTGGAGAAATCATCCAAACTTTGGTTGGAAATCCAATTCCAATAACCAAAACCCACTCGGATTCGCTCAACGCGCTCCCGCACCACAACAGTCTCAGGGGCATTCCTTTCAGCCTCAAAATCAGTCCTTTCAGTCCCAAAATCAATCTATTCAGCCATTAGGTCAGTCCTTCCAGCCACAATACCATCATCAAGGCTCCGGGAACAATTCCCAATCTCACGCCTCCCAGAGTAACTCTAAGCTAGAGGAGATGATGGCACAGCTGCTAGGAAACTTCAATCATGCTAATCAGATAGCTGAGAAACGCTACCAACAACACGAGGAGCGTTTCATAGTACATGAAGGAGAATTGCGGAACCAGAAGGCTTCATTACAAACAATTGAGAATCAGGTGGGACAATTGGCTAAAATGTTGTCTGACAGACCCCCGGGTGGTCTTCCAGGAAACACGGAGTCAAATCCGAAAGGGCGTGTCAACGACCCGCACACTTAAAACAAGTGTGGGGAGAATGAGTCTAGCTATCGACTTGCTGACAAATTTAGCGAGCGTGTTTTCACACGTTAAGGGTATTGTTTGTAAATATTAAATTTATCGCATTTCTTTCCATTGTTCCTTATTTGTTTTTACTGTGTGCTTGTTTTTGTTTAAATAATGGATTTAGTTATGGTTTTCTAATCAGCTTGATCAGTAGTATTGTTGTTTTGGTTAGTGGAATACGTGGCAGATATATAGGAATGCACACTGAGTGGAGAAGACTTTTATTCAAAGTTTATTCATACAAGTCTACTTCAACTCTAAAGGGAGTACTTCTATCCTTTTTCACACTTTAGTTTAGCTCTTCATAATCGCTTCACTAAGACGTGTTTCACATTGGGGACAATGTGAAGTTCAAGTGTGGGGAGGGGTTTAAGGTTCTTAAACTTTGTTTGTCCTTAATTGCTTTAAATTTTGTACAACCTTTTCTAAAAAAAAAAAAAAAAATAAAATAAAATAAAAAAAAAAAATAAAAAAAAAAAATTTTTATAATTAGTTTTGTACATATTTGATTTATTCTTAACTAATAAGTATACAAATGAGAAAATGTTAAAGTAATTTTCAGAAATAAAGATTTTCACAATTATTCATAAATTTGCATCTTAAATACACACCCAATTCCAGTGAGTTTTTAAGCCTTTCTAAAAAGCATTCATCTTATGCTTAAGATTTCATTTAATTGAGTGTGCCGCATATAGTATACATTTCAGAACTTGTCTTGAATATACTTGTTGAAATCTGAAAACTGTAAAAATTATATGAAAATGATAGAGGCATTAGGATACACCCATGTGTTTACCCTTTCCTTTAAAAAAAAAAAAATATATATATATATATTATCCAATAGAAAACCAAGTTGAGCCTTTTCTTTTTCGTTTGTTATAAAACCACCATACTAAACCCTTTTAAACCTTTTTGTTTTACCTTTTTAACCCAAGTGTGAATTCCGGTTTAGTAAAATTTTCCTTTCATAGGAGTTTAGTTTGGTCTTTTACCGGCAGACCGAAAAGAACTGGACATGCATTCGTTTGATTTAAATTTGCTTTGCTGCTTACAATTCGCGAAACCAAGCTTACCTTCGGAACTTAGAGAGAAAATATTTCACCAAAGTGAAGAAGTTAGAAAAACGTGGCGACGACAAGAACAAACGCCACCATTTTGTGGGACATCCAAAAGTGCAATGAAAAGAAGAGCAAAACGATACGACAAATGCATTGGATGTGGAAACTGGTCTCACGAAGGAAGATGTAGAAAAAGTCAAACTGAATCCCAACATGAATATACACTTCTAATGAGAATGGGGGCTATTAGGCTCAATGCCGAACGGTCCATTAGAAAAGAAAGTAATGTTCACTACAGGATAAAGGAAGACATACAATACATCAAGGATAAAACTGGTCTTGACAATCTGACCTTAAAAGAGTCACTTGGTTTGTGAATATGTTTGAAAAAAAAAAAAAAAAAAAAAGAGTGAATTTAAATTTTGTGTGAGGTTTGCTAGGATAATTTGCTAGACCGGATTGAAACACTTAACCCAGTAAATATCCATAAATTCCTACCTTTAAACCTTAGCCAAATTACAACCCACAATAAAAGTCCTCTTGATTTGTATGATTTTTATATGTTAATTGGTAGAGATGAGATTTCATTACAAGCTTATGAAAATGATACTATATGGCCCGGCTTTTGAGTGATCACAGAAAATTACTAGTGCATCATTCACTAGTTTACACCAGTGAGCCGAGGGAAGTACATCAAAGATGCAAGTAAGTGAATAATTGATGTTAAAACGCCTTTATTTTTGAAAAATTGCATTAAGTTTTCTCATGTCTATCATTATTAGTTAATTTTAAAACATTTATGTACATGATTGTGTGTTTAATTTTTCTGTTTTAAAAACTGATAGTTTGTACAGTTTTGCTTAGGGACAAGCAAAGTTCAAGTGTGGGGATGTTTGATATACGTTAAATTACACATGTTTCTATACCCCAAAACACTCCCGTTTTAAGCATTTCTGACCGAAATCGCAACGTTTAAATACCAAAACCGGTACTTTTATATTTTCAGGTCTTAAACGGAGCACAAAACACGATTATGCGAGAAAGCGGTAAAAGATCGGTGAAGGAAACATTACCTCGGGAAGCGTGCAAAAGAAATCCAAAAATTTGACCTAAGTCAACGGTAGCGCACCGCTACAATAATAAGGTAACGGGGCGCTAGCTACGTAAACGACAAAATAGAAGTTTCCTCAGAAAAGTGGTAGCGCACCGCTACCACAAAACAGTAACGGTGCGCTAGGCCGTTACTGTCGGTCAGTGCATTAGGTGATAAAGGGGTAGCGCACCGCTACACCAAAAACGTAACGGTGCGCTAGGTCTGTCCAGAAGCCAAAATGTTACCTATAAATAGCCCATTCGTGTTCATTCAAAATGTTGGGTTTTTCTCCAAGTTTTCTGGCGATTTTGAAGGTTCAAATCAGTTTTGATCAAGCCGGTTCGATGCCTCGAGTTCGTGTGAAAGCCTAGTCAATCCACCCCGTCAATTCATCGCTTGTTTATGGTTCGATTTCTTGTTCTTGAACATGTATTTCAATCATTGTGCAAGTATTGAGTTGATGTTAGTTTATGTTTATATTAGTTTGTGTAATTGTAATTTTAAGCTTGTTTCTTGAATAATCTTTGTATTGTAATTTGTTTTGTGTGAAATCAAAGTACTTGTTTATGTTTGAATCTTCATGATTGTATAATAAATATTTCATTGATGTTGTGTTCTTGATTATGTTTGATTATCTTGGGTAATGAATATGTGGTTAGTGGGATGGTAACTATTTCTTGATTAATCACTTATTTGTAGACGTTGTTTACACCATGAAACCGGACCAGGGTATTGGTTTTACACAAGATATATCTTATTTTAATAAAGAATACTTTCTTGCACGTAAGGGTTCTCACGAATTATATGGTGTTGTTTACATGTTCTTGCATGCGGTTTATGATCCTTGTTTAGTAGTTTTTGTCTGAAATTGCTAACATGGTAGATTTGTGTTCAAGACTTGTAAAGGTGAAATTGTTTGTTATATGATCTACATAATTGCTTATCCTCGTGGCTGTATTGTGACCATCGATATTGCTTTCTTTGATAAGTGAGGTTAGGAATCCAGACCCGGTAAATAACCTATCTTTAAAGATTCACATAAATCAATAGCTCGCTAATGAATGATTTTAGGTGGTTAACGTGTGACCATCGTGTTAACTTTCCGAAGAATCATAATGCTAGAAATCCAGACCAGGTAACTAGTTGTCTTGAAATAGGAAAATTGATAAAGTGCTTTTATGACATACATGATAGATAACATGTTTAGATCATTTGTGAAATAAGATATGTGTTATATTTATGTTTTTATTTTCAGTTATTTTAATTAAACAACCATTCAATCATTTCTTCTTTTGGTAAAATAATAATAAAGATTCAGTACTTATAACATCGTATGTATGTCAACTTTTGTCTGACCCCGAACGATACCTGGATCTTACCAATACTTTACTGCATATGTGACGGGATACACTTGTCCTTTGTTGTGTGTGTTTTAATGTTAAGGTATAAACCATGTTTATAAATTTAAAACTTAAAACCGTGCTTAAAATCAACAGTGTAAATACACACTCGTGAGCACACACCAAGACTATAACCAGAACAGTGCTCTCAACGATCCACAACGACTCATCGCTCCACGTGCAAGACTCAACATCCTAGGTAATAAGGTTTATGTTTATTGCCTACATGCTAGAAAACTACATAGAACTTTGCTCGTGGTATGCTTAGATTACATTGCTCACTAATTGTTGTTGCATGAGAATACTTGTGTGCTCACTCTCTTCGCACTATTCGCGAACCTCTCACCCACATGTTCTCCCTGATGTCAAGATCATGTGTGGACGCGTTAACCTAACTCAAGCCCAGTTGGCGGCTTCGATCACTGAACAAGTTACTGCAGCACTCGCAGCTGCCCAGGCAGGAGGTGTAACCTGCCATCACCACTTACTCTAGGATCTTTAGATCCTACTCTCGTAACTCAACACTCATGCTTAATTTTGATTACTCTTACGCACACGACAAGTCAACATGCTCAGCCATCTGTATGCACATACAAGACTTTTATGGACTGTCGTCCTACTACTTTCAGCGACACTAAAGGAGCTGTTGGACTCCTCCATTAGTTCGAGGAACTCGAATCGGCCTTCGAACGTGCGAATGACCTGAGGCTCGTAAGGTGAAATATGCCACTGATATTCTCGAAGGCACTGCGCAAACTTGGTGGAACGCGCAAGTTACGATGCTGGGGCTGGCGGCTGCTAATGACACCCCATGGAATGATTTTAAGGAACCTATCAAACGTGAATACAGTAGTTATGATGCCATCCACAAGTTGGAAGTGGAGTCCTTTAACATGAAGATGACGGGGTCAGAGATAGAAGCGTGCACGATAACGATCCAACAAACTGACAATTTTGTGTCCAACTATGGTGGATCCTCCCATAGAGAGCTTTGAGCTGTACCTCAAAGGCTTAGTACCAGGAATTCAAAACCATGTGATGACGGCTAAACTTGCTACTATTCAAGATGTTACTCCTCTTACTCATCGTCTCACAGACCAGGCAGTGGAACAGAACAGGCTGTCTCAATGTATCAGCGCTACTACTTCAACTGCTTCTGCTACCCTCAGTGACAACGAATGAAAGTGAGATGGAACCTCTAGCAAGGGTTCGACTACGACTCCGTCCCAGACACAACAGTGAAAGATCGATGACAACCAAAGTCCTGGTCAGCAACCTTTTAGTAGTCAAGGGCAGGGTGGATACAGGGGAAACCACCCTAAGTGCAAACGATGTAACTTGCACCACAGCAGGCAGTGCAACCGAAATCATTGTCAATAATGCGACAAGCTTGGTCATGGAGCCAAGGATGGTAGAAACTCACGAGCCAGAACCAACAACCACAGACACAAGATCTGTAGAATCAGCAGCAGCAGCAGGGTAACAAGGGATGTTATCAGTATGGTGAAGAAGGTCACTTCAAAAGACACTGCCCACAGTTGAACCAGAATCAGAACCACAACCAAGGAAACAGGAACAATAATGGAGGCAAAAAAAAAAAAAAAAAAAAAAAAAATGGGGGTAATAACGACAGCAATGGTGCCAGGGGTCGAGTGTTCGTGATGGGTCAGGGTGATACTAGGAATGACCCCAACGTTGTGATGGTTTCGACATCGATATCGGTATGGATTGGCTACCTCAAGCAATCGAGCAGAGATCCTATGCAAGGAGAAGATCATTTGTATTCCTCGTTTTGACAAAGAACCTCTCGAAGTTCAAGGCGACAAGAGTGGTGTCGTGAGTGGCATCATATCCTTCTTGAAGGCTCAGAAGTGTTTACGAAAGGGCCACACAGCTGTTTTAGCTCTCATTACCGATACAGTGAAGAAAGAGAAAAAGATTGAGGATATTCCAGTAGTACGCGATTTTTCCTCAGGTGTTTCCTGAAGAATTACCTGGGTTACCGCCTCATCGCCAGGTCGAATTTCAGATCGAGCTAGCTCCAGGAGCAGCACCTATAGCTCGAGCACCTTATCGTTTAGCTCCAACTGAATTGGAAGAATTGTCAAAGCAGCTACAAGAACTCTTGGAAAAGGGCTTTATACGTCCTAGCTCTTCGCCCTGGGGAGTTCCAGTGTTATTCGTAAAAAAAAAAAAAAGACGGTACGTTCAGGATGTGTATAGACTACCGTGAACTCAACAAGGTGACGATCAAGAATCGTTATCCTCTTCCGCGCATAGATGATTTATTCGACCAGCTGCAAGGGTCGAGCTACTACTCCAAGATAGACTTAAGGTCAGGTACCATCAGCTGAGAGTCCGGGATTAGGACGTCTCCAAAACAGCATTTAGAACTCGTTACGGCCACTACGAGTTTATGGTCATGCCATTTGGGCTAACGAACGCGCCTGCCGTATTTATGGATCTTATGAACAGGGTGTGCAAACCCTATCTCGACAAGTTCGTCATTGTTTTCATCGACGACATCCTGATTTATTCGAAAAGTCAGGAGGAACACGAGCAGCACTTACGGCTTATACTGGAACTTCTACGAACGGAACAGCTATACGCTAAGTTTTCTAAATGTGACTTCTGGCTTCGTGAAGTCCACTTTTTAGGCCACGTGATGAACAAGGATGGGATTCATGTCGATCCATCCAAGGTAGCTTCGATCAAGAATTGGCCTGCACCTCGCTCACCAACAGAAATACGCCAATTCTTGGGTTTGGCGGGTTATTACAGAAGATTCATCAAAGATTTCTCAAAGATTGCTCAGCCGCTTACGCTACTGACCCAGAAAGGTGTTGTTTATCGTTGGGGTAATGCACAGGAGACAGCGTTTCAGCACTTAAAGGATAGACTCTGTAGCGCACCTATCCTCTCATTGCCTGAAGGCACGGACGATTTTGTAGTCTACTGCGACGCATCTATCCAGGGTCTTGGATGTGTATTGATGCAGAGGGATAAAGTTATTGCTTATGCTTCGCGCCAACTTAAGATCCACGAACGAAACTACACTACACACGACTTAGAGTTGGGAGCGGTTGTTTTTGCACTCAAGATATGGCGACACTACTTGTACGGTACCAAATGTGCAATCTACACTGATCACAGAAGCCTCGAACATATCTTCAAACAGAAGGAACTGAATATGCGACAGCGACGATGGGTCGAACTGCTAAACGACTACGAATGCTCAATCAGGTACCACCCAGGCAAAGCCAATGTTGTGGCTGACGCCCTCAGTCGAAAAGACACTGCGCCTAAGCGCGTACGAGCTTTACAACTCACCATACAGTCTAGCCTTCCTTCCCAGATACGAGATGCTCAGGTAGAAGCATTGAAACCAGAAAATGTCAGGGCTGAAGCCCTACGCGGCTCAAGGCAATGATTAGAACAAAGGGCAGACGACGCTTATTACGTAACAGGACGCATTTGGGTCCCACTGTACGGCAACTTACGTGAGCTAGTAATGGATGAAGCTCACAAGTCTCGCTACTCGGTACATCCTGGTTCAGATAAAATGTACCATGACATCAAAACTACATATTGGTGGCCTAGCATGAAGGCCCACATAGCCACATACGTTAGCAAATGCTTGACTTGTGCGAGAGTCAAGGCAGAATATCAGAAACCGTCAGGACCACTCCAACAACCTGAGATACCACAATGGAAATGGGAGCAAATTTCCATGGATTTTGTTACTGGCTTACCTAGATCTCAACGCGGAAATGATACTATTTGGGTGATCGTAGATCGACTCACAAAGTCTGCTCACTTCTTGGCCATCAAAGAAACAGACAAGTTCTCTACACTAGCAGACATCTACTTGAAAGAAGTGGTCTCCAGGCACGGTGTGCCAACCTCTATTATCTCTGATCGAGACGCACGCTTTACTTCAGAACTGTGGCAGGCAATGCATAAATCTTTTGGCTCTCGATTAGACATGAGCACAGCTTATCACCCTCAGACAGATGGGCAGTCTGAGCGCACTATTCAAACTCTAGAAGACATGCTTCGGGCGTGCGTAATTGACTTTGGCAACGGTTGGGAAAAACATCTGCCACTTGTGGAATTCTCATACAATAACAGCTACCACACAAGCATTAAAGCTGCACCATTCGAGGCATTGTATGGGCGTAAATGCCGATCACCTCTCTGTTGGGCAGAGGTGGGGGAAAGTCAAATCACTGGTCCAGAAATGGTAGTCGATACCACTGAAAAGATTGCACAAATACGACAACGCATGGCGGCAGCTCGCGACCGTCAGAAAGCATACGCTGATTTAGACAGAAAACTACTCGAATTCCAAGTTGGGGATCGAGCGCTACTTAAAGTTTCACCCTGGAAGGGTGTGGTTCGTTTTGGCAAACGCGGCAAACTAAATCCACGATATGTTGGACCTTTCGAAGTTATTGAGAAAATAGGCAAAGTGGCCTACAGACTGAACTTACCACCTGAACTCAGTGCAGTTCACAACGTCTTTCACGTGTCGAATTTGAAGAAATGTACGTCAGATGAGACCCACGTAGTTCCCTTGAAGGAACTCACTATCGACGAGCGGTTGAACTTCGTCGAGGAACCTGTTGAAATCACGGACCGGGATGTTAAGGTCCTCAAGAACACGAGAATCCCTCTTGTACGAGTTCGTTGGAACTCCCGCCGCGGCCCAGAGTTCACCTGGGAGCGCGAAGATCAAATGGAACTCAAATACCCCCAGTTATTCGAAAACCAAGCAACTACTACTGAGGCTGAAGCTACTAATGCAGAATTTCGGGACGAAATTCCAAATCAACGGGGGGATAATGTGACACCCCAAGAAAACCAGTAATCTTCGCAAACATGCTCGGGGAGCCGCGATACAATTCAGGTAAACAACGTCACACCATTAGCTTTCCTCAGTAACTGCATGCTAAATTTCGGGACGAAATTTCTTTCAAGTTGGGGATAATGTGACAACTCGAATTTCCGACATCCTTTATTCGCATTTAATGCACGTTGACTTTGACTATATGGTTGTGTTATGATAAGACCTAGTGTGTTTGCATGGTTATGTGTGATTGTATAACATGTGTACTGTTGTAAAACTTAAACTGTCTAGAACCCGACGAAACACAAGGCTGTTTCGCCATAACCCATTTCGACGAAACAGGCTGTTTCGCCATGAACACTCCGACGAAACAGAAGTCTGTTTCGCCGGCCCAGTAGCCCAGTTAGGCCCAGAACGTATTTTGAGTATTTTACGTAAAAACAACATCACTTTACATTTTCTATCAACACAATCGAAACCCTAGAGCTCTCTCACTGTGACGGCGAACTAGAACCCACCGGAAACCCTTGTGCGATCAAACCATCATCTCGGTTAGTAAAACTTATGTGTCTTGATTGATCGTTCATCCGTATACGTGTTTATGTGCCATGTGATTCTGCTTTGATGTATATCTGAAACTGATACATGTTAAAAATTAGGGTTCTTGTTATGATGATGATAATATAGATTTCAATAGAAATGTTGTTGTCAAATATATATAGTTTTATGTGAAACTCGATACGGTTGAATACTTGATTTCTGGATGGCGTTAATCTGAATCTGGTTAGCATCTTGATAGGGTTCGATAATTTGATATTGAATGATAGTTGGTTTTGAGATACGTTTAAATTAGGGTTCATGCTAGACAATGATTCTGGAATGATTATGTTATGATGAAATATGCTAAATGAATTCTGGATGATTGCTACTTGATAGTGACGGCTGTTAGGGTTTCTGCATGTATCTGTGTACGTAACTGATTTCACCACGTATCTGTCTTGACGAAACAGATCTCTTGGCGAAACAGAAGTGTTTCGCCAAGGGCAGTCGACGAATCTGACCTTTGTTTCGCCAAACCTGACCTCGACGAAATAGATATGTTTCGCCAAGGACCACCGACGAAACTGAAATCCTGTTTCGCCAACCAAGGCCCGACGAAACAGAATGTGTTTCGTCAATTTGTGTTTCGCCATTATGTGTGTTTCGCCGAACAGTATTCTGCACAGTAACTTGGGTTAATTCTGCTAAGTGTTAACTGGAATATTTAACTGCTGTTAAGTGTAACCATCTTGTATACGATTATGATTACGTGTTACATGTTTATGTGTGCACAACTTGAACACAAACTGATTCCACATACGTGCATACTTTAGGACGTGATTGATTACTTGCGAGCATACACTTAGCATACCGAGCAAACCAAGGTGAGTTCACACTCTTACCAAGGCATGGGATTCCCCAGGTGGGTTGGGAATGGGATTGATTGATTGCTTGTACACATTACTACTAGACTACTTACCACGGTCCTCGGATTGGGAAGGATGCCTGTGCCAAAAATCTACGTATAACATACGTACTATCCTCGGATGGGAAGGATACTAGTGTTAACACATACAAAAATCCTAGGTACCAAATGTTCTCGGATGGGAAGAACACCAGCGCTAAACCTACGTACTTGATACGTACTATCCTCGGTTGGGCAGGATACTTATTACTATCCTCGGATTGGGAAGGATACTTACGAATACAACTAGTCTAGTAAATATACATTATGGGAAGCCCCCACCATTAGAACGTACTAACGGCCCAGTAGAGCCACATGTTACATACGAACTTACTATTACGCATTTACTCTCTGTGAACTCGCTCAACTAGTTGTTGATCCTCTGTTGCATGCCTTGCAGGACCTTAGGTACTGATGGAGCTTGCACGGGAGGCGTAGTCGTTGTGGGCATAGATTTTGGATATTTGTTTAGACTTTATGACATTTCATACTTTATTATGATGGGTTTAATCATACGCTTCCGCTATACTGTGATAACATACTTATGTTTTGGAACACCTTTCATATGGATTGTTGGAATTAAATTGCAATTACTTTTACTTTATACATTGTTCTATATGATTGGTGGCTTGATCCTGGTCAGTCACGCCTCCAAGCGGTGATACTCCGCGTGTGGATTCTGGGGGTGTGACATATGATTTAAGAAAGTTGGTCTTATCGGAAGGTACTTAGTAAACGAGTGGGATACTAAAGAATGGGTCGCTCCTGTATCGAATAACACATAGATACTATGTTTACCAAGCTGAAGGGTTCCCGACACAGTACCTGGGGCATTAGCAGCATCAGTAGCAGAAAGTGCGAAAACTCTTCCTCCAACATTGGGTGGTGCAACGTTTGGTCGGTTATTCTTCTTAGTGTCTTTCTTTGTACACTCCTTGATCATGTGTCCAGTTTGGCCACATCTAAAGCATGCTCCTGTACCTCGGTGACATACGCCCTGATGTCGCTTACCACAAGTATTACATAGAGGATATGTAATTTGATTCGGGTTTACATGTTGATTCAGTGGTTGAGCTCTAATAGGTTCTGCATACAACTGAATCTGGTTTTGAGCAGGCCTCGGGTTTTGCAGTCTAGGTTGCCATAGACGTGCCTGATTTCCAGAGTTTTGATTTCCTTGCACTTTGTGGTCTTGATGCTGTGGCGTAGTGGATGATTGGCCGATTTCCTGCTTAAATTGTCCTTCCCTGCTTCTCTTCTTATTATCCCCAGTTCGAGATAAAAATTCTTTCCTCTCGAACTCAAAAGTTTTGATTGCATCAGCAACTTCGGTGATATCCTTAAATTTCATGTACATGATCGACTTCCGAATTCGATCATTGACTGCCCACTTGCATTTTTCTTCCTGGGCTTCTGTTGATCCTGCAATTTCTCCTACAATACTAGCCAACCTTGAAAATCGAGTAATGAACTCAGAGGCTGGTTCATCATTCCCCTGTCGAATCACTGCATACTCCCTGATATAAGCTTCTTTATCAGCGGTAGAAAAATAGTTGTTGTAAAAGATGGTACAAAAGTCAACCCATGAAAGATTAGCGTCAAAATCATCCCCTCCTTTGACTTGCTTATATCCTTCCCACCAAGTTTGTGCGTCATCTTCAAGTTTATAGGTAGCCAATCTAACTTTGTATTGCTCCGGAACTCCAAGAACTCCGAAGATCTTTTCAACATGAGCTATCCAGTTTCTTGCTTCGACTGGATTAGTAGCGTGACTAAAGGATTTCGGCTTTTATTTTTGGAATTTAGCGATCCATATGTCTATACTATAGGTAGTATGGTTCGTGGTATTCTCACGAATTTCTTCACCAGAGATTGGATTCGTGTTATTACGTTCTGGATGACGAGTTTGTTAAATAACGGCCTCAGCTATTTGAGCAACAAGGTTTGGAAGCAACCCGGTAACAGCCTGGTTGATAGCATTAATTACGTTTGGATCAACTGGAGTCTCATTCGAAGAAGTGTTGTTACGCACATAGTTAGTACGAGTACTCCTACGTGGCGGATGACGAGGAGGTATCTATAAGAATAGACATAGGAGTTAAACAAAATAAGAGACCAAGTTGAATCCTATCATAGATATCTACCCATTCCTCACAGGTTTTAATTACTATCTTCAAGTTTTCTACAGGAAAGAGCCTTTGCTCTGATACCATAGCTGTAACACCCCATCCCAGAAGGGCTGACGTGTCACAATAACAGTGGTATCATAAACAAAAGTCATAATTCCATTTATTTATTTGATAAGGATACAACCACAGGACAACTAAACTTAAGGTTAATATACAAACGGATACATTTGACTTGATTAACTAACATCTTCAGATTTATTCCTAGGCTTTATTCTTCTCTCTTTACCCCGCCTGAAGTAACCTGTGAACCTGTATATACAAAAAGTTTACGGAATGAGCCAAATGCTCAGTACGGAATAATAGGCTCAAATAACAAATAATGCTTTATATGAAATGTTATTCGGATGAAACTTTATGTTAAAATGATATGATGCAAGTAACGTAATTTCATAATCATATCATACGGATGTACCCATGAGCCAAACTTAAAACGTGACAATACACAGGTAGCTACTCCTGCATAATTATCACACGAGATGGCGAGTTGGCATACACGCTATCCACCTCCTTAACTTAAATCCTAGGATCGATCCATACGCCTCCTAGTAGCTTTGTACCTCACTTGTACCTAGGGACGCCGTGAACTGATCTCTCCGTCACGGATGGAGCACATGATGTCGATGCCGCAACAACATGCTCGTGGGACACTCCACGAGAAGCGACACTCAGGGTATCAGAGTACAAATGGTCTTATTCACATAACTTATCAAAATATTTTTCATAACAAGACGTAACATATATTGGAACATGCGATAATGAGTACAATTAACATAATACTATCGCATGACATGAAAGCTAAATCCAAAGTTATGATTAGAATAGGAATCCAATGAACTGTCAAATGAATCGATAATCAAAGACGTGAGGAGTTTTAAAAGATATATGAATTTAATGGGTTTATAACAATTTGAATATGAAGCAATAAGGAGTGAGGGTAAGGATCCGTACCTTAATAATTCCAAAGTGGTGCTACCTTGTGATAATATTTCAGATTTATACGGGCAGAGTTTAGACTACTGATTAATCTTTTAACCTAATTTAAATAACATGCACACAAACTAGGTTAGTAACTTAATACATCATTACGATAACTCACGAGATTAAAATCCTCACAACGAATGACAAAGTGCGATACTTAAACATCCATCGGATTCACAACTAATGACAAAGTGAAATCACTTAAACATCCATCGGATTCACAACGAATGACAAAGTGCAAACACTTAAACATCCATCGGAATCACAACTAATGACAAAGTGAAATTACTTAAACATCCATCGGAATCACGACTAATGACAAAGCATAACCCAAATGTGAGCAGCACTTAAACATCCATTGGATATATTGATCGATCGGACAATGAATCGTAATAGCGATCGGGTTAATACCCTGATTGCGGCGTCGATTAGTGATCCGTGTGTGTTGATTGTGGTAAATAGAGCATAACTCGGTGTATTTTGTGAATTTTTACGTCGAACTGAAGCCAGAAATCAAGTCCCAAGCCCCTGTATTTATACGTGAAGTTGACATCTCCCGCGTGTCGCGGAAGATGTTCCTGGTTCTGTCGCGACACGCCTGGGGTAACAACGTAGAGTAGGGTAGGCTTGTCACTAGTATAGGCCTGCTGAGTCGACGTTTCGTGAATTTTCATTTTTGACAGCGTTTTCTGTAGATAACTATAACTAGGGTTTACCCCCCCTTAGTTTTAGGGGCTCTGATCCTGATTCTGAAAATTCTGAAAATTCTAGGGTTTGTACAGAATTACTTGGGTGTCTTAATTAGGGTTTCCTATTGGATAATTTATAAATAATAATAATAGTTTTGGTTGATTATACAGAAGGATGGATCATAAGATAAATGTTTAGTTTATTATAAATTATTATTATTCTTTTATTTCTAGAATAATGATTTTAAATATATGGTCATTACAAATACGCAGGTGAAAACAAAAATGTGAAAAACATAAGAAAAAACTAGTTCAACGTTTTTTTTAGACAAGAGATCAAATAAAAATACGTTTATCATATAAAACGTACGAATAGCAAGATCCTCTCTGTTTTTAAACGTAATAGATTCGATTCAGATTTATCTTTTTTATTTTAAAGAGTATATAATCTGCAAATTAGATTTTATTAATACTATATTGATGTTGCATACTGAGATTGTGGTATAGGTGGGTCTGAATTTTAAATAGACTTCAAATTGTTATATTGTTGCTAAAGAGTTGTTTCATTTTTCAGATTATGTGTGCAAGCTGAAAAGAAGAAAGAGCAAGAATCAAAAGCCATAGCATTGGAACCTGCAAAAGAAGCAGCTGACATGGCAGTTGCAGAAAGTCAATAAAGGCTGATGAGCCTGTAAGTACGGCTGTAATCAAACCAACGAACAAGGCCATGTTCATGTTTTGACCCGTTACCTAATCAAAACATCTTACCAGTTACCACCTCTAGGTAGAGATGCACAAATCGAGTTTTTTTGTAGAACCTAAACCGGGTAAGAACCGAGCTCATTATACTTCTTTACAAGACAGCCGTAAATAATATCATCAGGTAATGTTGTACAAGTAACGGTATTAACTGTATTACCTGTACTTGCTGACAACGGCCTGTGGTCCAAACAACTCCATCTCCCTCTTCAACTTATTTATTATTTCTGCAATGAACTTCTTCCCTTTATCAGGAACCTTATCCATAATATCAGCAGCATCTTGTATCTCTTTCTCTGTAATCCATCTGTCCAACTCATGTGTACCCACTTCGACACATTGGCCGCCATCCATCACATCAATTAGATCAGCTTCTTTCACAAGATTCAATCTGCTAGTAATCAAAACAATCCCAAACAACATATATATACTCACTAAAACAGCAGTGAAATATTAGTATATAGCATCATAAATAAGTCATCCGGATGCGATTTAGTTATAAAAAAACAGACCCAAAAGTGATGTAATTTAGAATCATAAACAATCCTTAAACCAAATGCAACATTAGCACCTTAAACAATCCAGTGATCCATAACGAAATAGTAAAAGGCCCAACAATGAAATAAAAGTCATAAACGTACGAAATTACCAAACAAGAAAAACTCTAACTAAATATATGCATCCTAAACTCGCTTAGTTACTAGAACCTGACATATCTCGTAGTATACCCAACCGTATCCCAGGAGGAGCGCTAAATAGTGACCTTGCTTTTGCTTGGTTGGCCACCAAGTAATTAAACACCCTCGGTATTTCATGTGAATCTAAATCCATCGGCTTCAGTTCATTGTAAATTTCCTCACCGGTGTACTCGTGATGATAAGCTCGTTCTAGTATTTTATTGCTCTCCTGAATAATTTTATTGCCTTCTAAAATAGCATTAGCTACACTGCCAACACTATTCATAATCATAGAGGCTAAATCTTCATCTTGTTGTTCAATTTTTCTTTTTCTACTCTTACATTTCTTTGCACTTGAAGATTGATCAGGTAGACAAGATGTAGGATGCAACACTTGAATATCATCATCAATATTGAATTGGGTCTCTAGAATTACATCATTGGCAGCCAATAAGTCATCCACTTCGGCAACTGTTTCTAAGTTAATGTTGTCAGTCTTTTGCAGCTTGGCATTTCTTTCTTTAGCAGTTTCAGCCTGTGCACCGGATGCCCTATCCTTTGCAAACAGTTCTAGCATTTCATTGAAGTTTGAGATTTTCTTCATCTTCAACACTGCAGCTTCAGGCTTCGACTATTTAACAAAATCAAGATAATTAGTATTATAAATGATAATCTAAATATTCATGTAAATAATTAAAAGCCCTTACATATATTAGTTGATCCCACACTTCATCTTCCGCTTCAATTAATTGAGTTTCTGAATTCCATGAGAACCCACTCATCGACGTACCACGAAACATATCGTACCATTGGGAGAAATGGTCTTTCAATGTCTTCAAACGATTCTTCAAATGTTTTTTGGTAACATCAATTTGAAGCTTTGTCCTCAACTCCTCAATCATATTGTTGTATGCTTGTGTTGTAAAAGTGCCATTAATCCTATAGCCTTTATTCTGTTGCGCTATCATGGATTGTATGAATAGCTCGTCCATATAGTCGGTCCACTTTAGTTGTTCCTTCTTTCCGGTAGCTTCGTGTTTGCTCATGATAATTTTCTACATTGTAACATAAATAAAATTCGCATGTGTACATATATAAATGGTTGCTTATGCTAAAAAGAATTACTATATGCACACGCAAATAAAATAAATGCCAAATCACCAATTAATTGAAATCATAACAGTCAATACAAAATCAAATTGAAATCCATATCGTACTATTCTAAAACTATTTTGACATATTTATTTCATTGTTTTGATACATTAAATAGTTAGTCCACATGGCATTTGCAATTGAGTTCCTTAGTTGTTCGGATCTGGTACTTCCCTCACGTATGTCTCTTGTATTGTAGCGCTCTTCCTCTTGTGGTGCATTTAACACCTCTTGTATGACCTCGTCTTCAAGATCTTTATCACGATCTTCCTCTAGTAAAAAGTTGTGTAAAATACAACATGCTAAAAAGATGGCAGACTGTGTTTCGCAATAGTAGAATGGTTCACTTGTACTTCTAATAATGGGAAACCTCTTTTTTAGGACGCCAAATGCTCGTTCAATTGCGTTGCGTAATGATGCATGACGAAGATTAAACAACTCCTTTGCATTCACAGGGGCACGAGTGGAGTACTCTTTCAAATGATACCTAATACCTCTATACGGTGTCATTAGGGAACTCGTATGAGGCAAACCCGCGTCTACTAAACAATATCTACCTATAAACAGGTTGTAGTTAGTTTTGTAAAATATTATTACACAACTAAATAAACTCGGTTTAAGAAATTACCCTTTGGAATTACTAGTTTATCATCTCTAGTAAATGCATTCTTTATTATTCTTGAGTCTGATGATGTACCCTCCCATCCAGTTAGCACGTATGTAAACTTTAAATCAAATGTACAAGCAACCAGTACATTTATAGTCGGGTATCCCTTGCGGCCGCGATATCTAGGAGCATCTTTATTAGGTACTTTGACGCGAACATGTGTTCCATCAATTGCACCGATACAATCCTTAAAAAAGGATAAAATCTCTTTTTTCCTGAATTTCTTTCGGGACAATATCACCTTTAGGTTGTTGAATATAACGACCTTCTAATGATATAATCGCTCGTAAAACTCTATGAAGGCACCGACTGGTTGTTGATCTAGAACGACGGTACAGCCAAGAGGTAAACCGATTTCTCAAATCATTACCTACAATATGCAAAAATGTTGCAACTTGTTCTTCAACAGACATGCGTTGAGTAGGTCGAAGTCCCCCATCACACTTTAAGATACTGCATAATATCTTAAAAGCTTTCTCACTCATGCGGACAAGGTCACGACATTTACCACCGTTTAAAAGGTTGTGTAACATCTCTTCTCGTACATATCGTCGTTGTAAAATTTCATCTCTAGTAGGTAAATTGGCACGCTTTTTGGTTAACAGTCTACATAGTGCAACGAAAGCCACCAATAAGCAAATCAAGTTAACCGCTTGCAATTGTCTGGCTCGCACAACTTGAATTACCTTGCGTATCTGATTATCCATTGCAACTTTACGTGTTGTTAAAAATTGTTATTTGATTAGAAAATTGTTAATTCTTGTTCTATGAAATTATGGTAGGATTCACAAATTAGGCATTTCATTCTTCCAAACCTTGCTATCTTATTTCTTAGGAACTACAAGACTTATTTTTACAATTCGACAGGCATGATTATTAGCCTACATTTCACAGCCTGCTATCACATTATTGTTATGAACCTGAACGAGTGTCTCCCATGAGAACTCAATTAAAATGCGATGGAATTGAGAACTCAACATGATGAATTGAACTACATTAACCATTAATAATTGATTTTAACCTCAACGAACAGCTTTGGCAGACAGGCTAATAGTGCTAATAGTATTTCAAAAATGATATTAATAGTAATATAAGGAGGTTTTATGTATATTCAAAACAAACCGTGGACAACTTTTGACCTAAATGAGCTATCTCATTTTAAGTATTTTTTGTTAAATGTCTGACCCGTTTGGCTGTTGATGTGCGGTAAAGTGTTATATATATTAGGTGTATATTTTTAGCCCCTTTAACACTTATTTTAGCCAAGTTGTAAATTTATAAAACACGATATTTTACTAACACTAAACACACATATGGGCAAGTGCACCCATCGTGAGCGTAGTATAGTGTTGGTAAGATACCGAGGTCGTCCAAGGACACAAGAGCTTTTAGTACCGGTTTATCCTCAACGTCTAATCAAAATAAAAAGTTTAGAAAAATGTTTTTAAACTAAGAAAAATAAAAACTAACTAAAATGCTGAAAAATAAAAATAAAAGAAAAACAGATAGACAAGATGAATCACTTGGTTCCGACTTGTATCTAGTATAACCTTTGATTATTTCCGCACTTTTGCACATAATTAAGAGATTATCTTAGTTATTGTAGTAGGCCCCTCTTTTGAAGGTGACGTTACCCTCACCCCAGTAGTTTGAGTCAGCAAGGATACAATCCTAAAAGGGTGGATTATTGGAAGATAATGAATTAAGTTATTAATGCAGTATTGTGGTAGGCCCCGCTTTTGGCGGTGACGTTACCCTCGGCTAAGTAGTCTGAGTCAGCAGGGATACAGTCCTAAATAGCCGGGTTATAGTATTAATAGTAGTTAACTTATGAGGGGATCAAAGAGTTTGGATCCCCGCCATCCAATACCGTGAAGTATTGAAGGAGGTCCTACTAAATTTGACCCAGGTCCATTGCAGGACCTCTAAACGCTGAACAATGGCAAGACCTTTACCAAACCGTTCCCTTAACCCCCGACCAGGTAGCCAACATACCTCCATATAGACCGTGGAGATATGAATGGTGAAAATCTTTTATTTTATATAGACAGTAAAATAATGCCAAGACACCACGGACAAACGATAAGGAAAGATCACCTTCAACATAAGTAACTAGTTATTAAAGTCATTAATACAAAACCAAATAAAAAGTGCAAAAGATTAGAAATAAAAAGTATTATAGTAGACACTTTGTCTTCACCAAGTGATGTAAGAGACTTAGGCAAACATGGCCTTGATTGTCAAGAACTCTTACGATCAATCTTGGATCCCGAGATGACTCACACACTCTACGATGGACAATGGATGATGGTGGTGGATGATGGTGTTGTGATGGTGGTGGGTGGTGGATGAAGTGTGAGAGAGGTGGTGTGCCAAGGGATGAGTTAAAATGAAACCAAGCACTCCTATTTATAGGCTGAACATAAGGCTGGGCACGGCCCCGTGTCCGCTGGGCACGGCCCCGTGCCTGTCTGACACTCTCTCTCTTCATTAATTGTAATTCGCAATTACAATTAATGCGCCTGCAGTACTTTCTCCACGCCCCCGTGCTCACTGGACACGGCCCCGTGGTGGGCAATAGAAGCTTCTATAGGTTTGTCTTTTCTGCTGCTTCTTGGGCACGGCCCCGTGCTGGCTGAGCACGGGGCGTGTTCAGTCTTCTGCCTTCTCTATTTTGCTTGGGAAGATGCCGTTGAGGGGTCGGGCAGTCCACTTATGTTCCTTTCCTTGTATTTATGTTAGATTTAGCTGTCTTTTTGCTTCTTTTGTGAATTTGAGCTCATTTAATCCTGAAAATACAAAAGGAAGACAAAAACACTCTTTTTCCAACATTAGTACTTAAAAAGGGTTAGTTTTATGCCTCATTTGATGTAATTTATATGTTGCATTTTACACACATCAAATACCCCCACACTTGAACTTTTGCTTGTCCTCAAGCAAAACTCTTTAATATGTGGCTTACACTCCCAAATGGAATAGGTAGAAGAGAAGGTTTTGGGCTTGTCGTAGAGTGTCGGGGTTTCCAAGATTCTTTAGGAAGTTTTATTTTTATTTATTTACAATCCTATTCGTCATGATTTATTTAAAACTTTTCATAAGAGAAATTATTTATTAGGGCATAGCATGCCTTTTTTTTTAAAATTCTATTTATATACAAGTTCACATACCTCACGGGGGAAATCACTCACACTCGGCCGAAGGTGTATTTTTAGTGAATCACTCGAGAGCGGCATGGAACTTATTCCTACCATAGGCTTGCCAAGCAATCAATCCTCCTCCTTTTTAACTTATATACCTTTGTAAATATCAAGAGGACTTTGTGGGTTAAGGGTTAGGTTTGGGTTAAAGGTAGGTGGTTGGGTTAATGGTTAGTGGTTAGTAAAAAGGGTGAAAAAGCGTAACAAGTGTCGGTTTTCGTAGGACTTTCTATTTTTGTAACTTTTACTTTGATGAAGCTATTATTCAAACAAGGTTATTTTTGATGAACTTATTTGTTTATTTTCTTTTGCTTCATCATCAACAATTTTTTTTTTTTTTGACCATACGAAAAACCGAACTTGTTACTAAAACAAAGGGTTAAAAATGAAAAAGGTTTTGGTGGGTAAAAGGGTTTTTGGTTTGGGTTATGAAATGAAAAAGGTTTAGGCTCAAAGGGGCTAACTAGGGGGGATTTTTGGGTAGGTGGTAAAAGAAAAAGAAAAATAATGGTGTAGAAATAAAAAGGGTTAGTCCTAATGCCTCCATCATTTACTTACTCGGGTTTAAGTTGATAAGGACCGGGAATGTATCGTCATGGCAAGTTCTAGAGTCGTAAGAACCAAGCGGCTATTCACACAAGAAACGAAAAATGAGCATTTAGTTTAATGATATGTAATTGTATGCTCAATAAAGGCTCAATAAAGGCTCAAAACTCACTTTTGTGGGAATGAGTTTTTATGTGATCAAGTATATAATCAAATTTTAACTAAGCTTGTTATGCCCTTTTTTATAATTTTCTTATGTTGGTTCTTTTTATCACGACGCTATCGGTTGTAAATTCGTAAAAATATAACCTTTTTGAGAACTTGGATTTCCTGAGTTAAACCTAGACAAGTAAAAAAAAATGAAATTTTTGAAAAAATTTGGGGTGATTAGCGGTTCCAATAGAGTTTTGTGTAAGGCTTGTATTTAGGACTTGCAAAGTTTCCAAGGTTTTAGCATCCTCCCCACACTTAAATTACACATTGTCCTCAATGTGTCCCAAAAATAAATTTTTAGGTTTGATTAGATGTGTAAAATTGTGTTAAAAAGCAAAAATTTTGTGTTACTGGTAACCTGGACACGACCCTGTGTTGAGTGGGCACGACCCCGTGTTCAGGTGCCAGTAACGAGAACTTACAGAAGATGAACACGGGGGCGTGTTGGGTGGACACGGCCCCGTGTCTGACAAAAATCTGCAGGTTAGTAACCCAACAGCAGGTCTGGGAGGTGAGCACGGGGGCGTGTTGGCTGGACACGTCCCCGTGTGGACAGTCTGTAAGCCTGAAAAACAGGTTTCTTCCCTCGTCTTTTCCATCCTGGTCCTATAAGTGCTGAGGCTTAGCATTCCAAGCCTCGGTTTGTACCTGTGTCATCACTTACTACCACACCAAGTAACACAAACATCCTACATTACCATAGTTAATCGTTCCAAGCATAAAGTAGAAAAATAAAAATAAAACGGAAAATAAAAGAAGTCAAGGAAAGTAAATTGTTCAACATTTGGCACGCAGGCCACCAATTGTTCGATAGTGAAAAAGGGTTAACCTGGGAAGTCATCAACCAACCGCTTCCTCCTCTGCTCCTCTCACCTATTCCATAGCATCGTCATCATCATCATCCCCTCCATGGCGTGCAATGTGGTCTCGTATGTATCCAACATCGTCCTGGATCTCGGATAGGTTTCTCTCGATAGCTCCGACCCGGTGGTAGGTGTTGCTCGCCATGTTGTAGGTGTTCCTAGTACACATAAGGTTTTCCTGCAACAAATCATGCAAACTTTGAAAGTTAGGAAAACCGCCTCCCGAGGAGGATGATTGGCCCGGATCACCGTGGGGTTGGTACTGGTACTGATGATGTTGCGGAGCTGGGAGGACAAGCGCTTCTTGCGGGTTCCATGCATGACCTTGCATCCTTTGAAAGGTTACCGTCCCGTCTTCGGCCTTATAAATTAGGTTCATTGAGCAGCATATGTGAATATCCACCGTACCTGACCATAGGCTCCTCTCAAATGACCTAGGTATATGGGCGAAGTGCTTGAAGAGACGGTACACCCATCCCCCAAAGAAAATAGGGGTCGGTGCACTAGCAAGGCGGTTGTGATGCATGTTTCGGAGCATGAGGAATGGAACATCGAGCGGCCTGCGGTTGTGGATACAGTGGAGGACAAGCAAATCTCTTAACCCAACGACGCCACTACTTTCATGCCTTTGGCTAAGAGAATAGCCGAGTAGCCTATGGATGTATCTGTAGAGTGGATCCCTCAGCTTTGTACTCTTAGTGCTGCTCGGATTGTAAAATCCTTCTCCAATCTGAGCCCACATGGCTTGGCGTTCATTGTCTTCGATCTCTCTCAATCCCCCAGTATTTTCTTCGTTTCCCGATTCTTATTCCTGGTACAGTCCTATTATAGCTCCAAACTGTGCCATAGAGATCGAGTACATTGTCCCGCCACATCTGAATGACACCCCGTCATTGTCAAACGGGTCGCACCTTGAAGTGAATGCAAAGGTGCTATAAAATTCTAAGGTGCATTCATGAACGGAACGGAGTCGAGTTGTTAGGGTGACTCTGAGTGGTCCCGTGACGATGTTGTTGAAACGGTCAATTTGATTCACCATGGTTAGCAATTCTGTGCAAGCTTGCCTCGGGTATTCCTCCGGCCTTGTTTGAAGAATCTCATATCGAGCTCTTGCATCGAGCTCATTGGCGTTGAATCTTGTGAATTTCCTGGCCATCTGCAAGAATACACCAAAAGTTAGCACGAAACAGAAATGTTTTCGGATAAAACTGCAAACAGCGAGCTGGACACGACCCCGTGTCCAGCGGACACGGCCCCGTGTCCAGCGGACACGGCCCCGTGTCCAGGGGTTTTTTACTCAAAAATCCCATTTTTCGACCCGGTTTCGAAAACTTGAAGATTTTTGGTCCAATAGGCGCGGTTTCCCCCGAAAATTAAACCCTAAGTGCCGTTTTTCCCAAAATATCCCATTTACCCTATCAATTTTATCTTTTTCGGTTCAAGAACAAGGGTTTGGGGTTTTTGTGAGAAATCGGTTGAATCTATGAACAATACAAGTGTATTTACTTCCCTTAACACTAATCTAACTAAATGCAAACAGATTTAGGCAAAAATTTGAGGTTCGATCCGGATGAACTTCAAGAACCCTAGATTTTTCCCCAAATTTGTGGTGTTTTAACTACATGCAAGTAACTAATCTAACTACAAATAATGATAGAATCATACCTTGATGTTGTTAGATCGATAGAAGACGTCGAAATTTTGCGAAAAATCGCCTGAAACCAGAGCTTTTTCGGGGAAACGGGGCGTGTGGAATGAAGAAACTGTTTTGAAAAAGGGGATTTATCCCGACTGCAGCGCGGACACGGCCCCGTGTCCAGCGGACACGGCCTCGTGCCGAGCGTGGTTTTTTTAATTTTTTTTAGTGCTCGTGTGAGTGCCCTCTTTTTCCCATAAGCCATGGTTAGAAAACTTACCGCTTTATTTTGTTGTCTCAATCGTTCGTAACTTACCAGGCATGATGTTTTTATTCTTCCACCGTTTGAAACGAGATCTCTTCCTCTTCATCCTCAATGAATCCTTGATAGAGTTTTAGCCGTTGGCCATTGACTTTAAATGGAGGCCCATTTCGAGATTTAATTTCTACTGCACCGTGTGGAAAAATATGGGTGATGGAAAAAGGTCCTGACCACCTAGATTTTAATTTACCAGGAAACAATCGAAGTCATGAATTAAACAAAAGAACTAGATCTCCTAACCGAAATTCATTAGGTTTAATATGTTTGTCATGCAAATGTTTCATTCTTTCCTTATAAATTTCAGAGTTTGAGTATGCATAATTCCTAAGCTCGTCTAATTCATTTAATTGACAAAATCGATTTTTACCAGCAAATTCTAAATCTAAGTTTACATTTTTGATTGCCCAGTAGGCTTTGTGTGTAATTTTTACTGGCAAATGACAACTTTTTCCATAAACTAGCTTATATGGGGTTGTATCTATTGTTGTTTTATAAGCAGTTCGAAAAGCCCATAAAGCATCATCTAATTTATCAGCCCATTCTTTTTTATTTAACCCTACGGTTTTTTCCAGTATTCGTTTTAAACCTCTATTAGTCACTTCGGCTTGCCCGTTTGTTTGAGGGTGATATGCTGTTGAGACCCGATGATAGACCCCATATCTTGTTAAAAAAATTTCAAGTTGATGGTTGCAAAAATGGGTACCTCTATCACTTATTAAAGCTTTAGGTGTGCCAAAACGAGAGAATAATTTTTTCAGAAATTTTACCACAACTCTTCCATCATTTGTTGGAAGTGCTTCGGCCTCGGCCCATTTAGACAAATAATCTACTGCCACAAGTATATATTTGTTTCCTTTCGATGGTGGGAAAGGTCCCATAGAGTCGAGTCCCCACACATCAAAAATCTCACAAACAAGAATGCCATTTTGTGGCATTTCATTTTTGGAAGAAATATTACCTGTTCTTTGACAAGCATCACATGTTTTTACAAGACTTTGGGCGTCTTTGTAAATGGTTGGCCAATAAAATCCTGAATCAAATACCTTTCGTGCGGTACTAGCAGCACCATGATGTCCTCCGTATGGACTTTCATGACAATGGCGGAGAATTCTTCGTGCTTCACTACCATGTACGCATCGTCGGACGAGTTGGTCGGCACACATTTTGAAAAGATATGGATCTTCCCAAAAGTAGTGTTTCACATTGGCAAAGAATTTTTTTCTTTGATGATGTGGCCACCCTTTTGCGACTATACCGCTAGCTAGGTAGTTAGCATAGTCGGCGTACCATGGTTCTTCCTTGTATTCCACCATTTCCAGGGACTCAGTAGGGAATTTTTCGTTGATTTGCTCGTCCCTGGTTGCTTCCAAAGCTGGGTCTTCTAAGCGCGAGAGATGATCTGCAGCGGTGTTTTCTGCTCCTTTTTTGTCCTTGATTTCAATATCAAATTCTTGGAGGAGTAGAATCCACCTAATCAAACGTGGTTTTGCGTCTTGCTTTTTGAAGAGATATCGGATGGCTTCATGATCTGTATAAACTATAGTTTTAGAAAGAATAAGATAAGAACGAAATTTATCAAAAGCAAATACCACAGCTAGTAATTCTTTTTCAGTTGTTGTATAATTTTCTTGCGCATCATTAAGTGTTTTACTAGCATAATAAATCGGGTGGAAATGCTTTTCCTTTCTTTGTCCCAAGACAACTCCAACTGCAAAGTCACTAGCATCACACATGATTTCGAAAGGAAATTTCCAATCAGGTGCTATCATGATAGGTGCATTGACCAACATTTCCTTTAAGGTGAGAAATGCTTGATTGCAATCATTGTCAAAGATGAAAGGAGCATCTTTTTCAAGTAATTTTGTTAGAGGTCTAGAAATTTTAGAAAAGTCTTTGATAAACCGCCTATAGAACCCGGCATGCCCTAGGAAACTTCTGATAGCTCGTACGGAGGATGGAGGTGGTAATCTAGAAATGGTATCTATTTTGGCTCGATCCACCTCCATTCCCTCGCTTGAGATCTTGTGACCGAGCACTATTCCCTCCGTTACCATGAAATGACATTTTTCCCAATTAAGGGCGAGGTTAGTTTCCTCACATCGGGATAGCATTCGTTCAAGGTTATCGAGGCATTGGTCATATGAATCCCCAAAGATAGAAAAGTCATCCATAAAGACTTCCATTGTCTTTTCTATCATGTCGTGGAAAATGGCCACCATGCAACGTTGAAATGTTGCGGGGGCATTACATAGACCAAATGGCATGCGTCGATAAGCAAAAGTTCCATAGGGACATGTGAAGGTTGTCTTTTCTTGGTCTTCGGGTGCTATCGGGATTTGAAAGTAACCTGAAAAACCATCCAAGAAACAGTAAAATCTATGACTGGATAATATTTCTAACATTTGATCAATGAAGGGTAAAGGAAAGTGATCCTTTCTTGTTGCTTCATTTAATCGTCTATAATCT
The DNA here is from genome assembly GCA_030545235.1 of Helianthus tuberosus. Lineage (NCBI taxonomy): Eukaryota > Viridiplantae > Streptophyta > Magnoliopsida > Asterales > Asteraceae > Helianthus > Helianthus tuberosus. Next base: position 19,836,721 of record CM060436.1, on the reverse strand, counting down.
ATACATAGTCTCCATCCTGTGACGGTTCTCGTTGGTATTAGTTCATTCTTTTCGTTAGTTATTACCGTCATACCTCCTTTCTTTGGAACTACTTGGACAGGACTTACCCAAGGGCTATCGGAGATAGGATAGATAAGTCCGGCGTCAAGTAATTTGATGACTTCGTTTTTAACCACTTCTTGAACATTTGGATTTACTCGACGTTGTGGTTGTATGACCGATTTGTAGTCATCATTCATCAAAATTTTGTGTGTGCACATAGAAGGACTAATTCCTTTTATGTCTACCAGTTTCCAAGCTATTGCATTTTTGTGTCTTTTCAAAAGATTAATTAATTTTTCTTTTTCTAAGTTATCTAATTTAGAAGAAATAATTACAGGTAAATTACCATCTTTGTCTAGAAAAGCATATTCCAAACCTTTTGGAAGTTCTTTGAGCTCAAGTGGTGGGTCTTTGGGAGACTCCTTATTTGGTTGATCAAGAACTTTAAAAGTTTGTTCTATGGCGACCTCTTCTTCAACAAAGTGGTCAATCTCTTCACTTGTATCGGGTGGTTCATCTTCATCTTCAATTAGGGGGTCATTATTGCCGAAAGGATATTTCATTGACCGTTCGAGATCGACACTTCTTTTAAATGCCCCTAATTGAAGAGGTAGATTGTTGAACTTCCGGTTTTTCAAAGCTTCGTGTGTTTTTACAAATGGTCGTCCCAACACTAGAGGAGCATCATCGAGGATGACAAAGTCGGTTGGGATCACCATTTGATTTGCTTGAACCAAGACATCCTCAACTATACCGATTGATTTTATTACTTTCCGATTGGATAGAAAAATGGGTATTTGAAGTGGAGAAAAATCACTAATACTTAATTTTTTGAAAATGTAGTTAGGCATTATGTTAACACAAAGATCTTTATCAATGGTGACATTACTAATAAACGAATTTTGAAAGAAACATGGAACCGGTGTAATGTTAATTTCAAATGGGTCTTCTTTTATTAGTGAGGTTTGATCATTAGTTAACTTGACACTTACCATTTCGTCAATTTTAGTGTTAGTGTTTAACTCTTTTAAAAACTTAGCATGAGTGGGTACTAAACAATGATTTTCAAAAGATGGTGACAAGAGATTAATTTTTTCAAAATTAGACTCTTCTTGAATTTTAACGTTGTCGGACTCACCTTTTTCGTTGTTTAACTCATGTGTAGGTTTTTCACTTATTTGTTCCTCCATTTTAACACTTTTAGTTATCTCTTCCTTTTTTAGTTCTTCCCTTGCGCGGGACTCCTCTTCCCTTGCGCGAGCTTCTTTCATACATCGATCGATAACTCTAATGTGTTCTAATATCCTATCGGTCACTTCGGTTATAGAAAAAGAATAATTATTTCCTAAGCTTGAATCCGGTTGTTCGACCCTTTGTTCCTCATAATACCCATATGAAGTTGATGGTTCACACCATTGTTCTTCATTGTAAGCATATGATGGATAAGGTTCGTAATTTTGTTCTTCATAATACTCATATGAGGTGGGTTGTTCATGCCATGGTTCCTCATAATAAGCATATGAAGGTGGTGGTTCATATCTTGGTTCCTCAAAGTATGAGTAAGAAGGCTCATACCTTGGTTCATCAAAATATGAGTATGAGGGAGGAGGTTCATACCTTTGGTCTTCATAGGATGTGTATGAAGTTGATGGCTCGTACCTGGGCTCCTCATAGTATGTGTATGAATTGGATGGTTGATATGAGTGATTATTTTGAACCGAGCGTGCATTACGACAATTAGTGCAATAATTACCCCTATAATCATCCTCATCATAGGTGTAGTTGTAACCTCCTGAGTATTGATCCATAAGGATCACTCAGCAGACCACAACCGAGTCTCGAGATCAGAAAACAAAAATAAAAACGAAAACAGAGGCTGGACACGGCCCCGTGTTCAGTGAGCACGGCCCCGTGTTCAGGATCTGTATCTGGGCGTTTTAATTAAATTTACTGATCTAGTTGAGCACGGGGCGTGTTCAGTGAGCACGGCCCGTGTTCAAGCTTCTGTTACTGGGTGTTTTTATGAAAATGTGCAGCACGGCCCCGTGTTCAGTGAACACGGCCCCGTGTACAGGCTACTGTAAATGCAAAACTAAACTAAAATGCAGAAAAATGTGCGCGCTTTTAAAAAGGTTTTGAAAAACTGATTAGGCCGTCGATTTTAAGCTTTCTTAAAATCCTTGTGTCCCCGGCAACGGCGCCAAAAAACTTGATGTGCGGTAAAGTGTTATATATATTAGGTGTATATTTTAAGCCCCTTTAACACTTATTTTAGCCAAGTTTTAAATTTATAAAACACGATATTTTACTAACACTAAACACACATATGGGCAAGTGCACCCATCGTGAGCGTAGTATAGTGTTGGTAAGATACCGAGGTCGTCCAAGGACACAAGAGCTTTTAGTACCGGTTTATCCTCAACGTCTAATCAAAATAAAAAGTTTAGAAAAATGTTTTTAAACTAAGAAAAATAAAAACTAACTAAAATGCTGAAAAATAAAAATAAAAGAAAAACAGATAGACAAGATGAATCACTTGGTTCCGACTCGTATCTAGTATAAGCTTTGATTATTTCTGCACTTTTGCACATAATTAAGAGATTATCTTAGTTATTATAGTAGGGCCCTCTTTTGAAGGTGACGTTACCCTCACCCCAGTAGTTTGAGTCAGCAAGGATACAATCCTAAAAGGGTGAATTATTGGAAGATAATAAATTAAGTTATTAATGCAGTATTGTGGTAGGCCCCGCTTTTGGCGGTGACGTTACCCTCGGCTAAGTAGTCTGAGTCAGCAGGGATACAGTCCTAAATAGCCGGGTTATAGTATTAATAGTAGTTAACTTATGAGGGGATCAAAGAGTTTGGACCCCCGCCATCCAATACCGTGAAGTATTGAAGGAGGTCCTACTAAATTTGACCCAGGTCCATTGCAGGACCTCTAAACGCTGAACAATGGCAAGACCTTTACCAAACCGTTCCCTTAACCCCCGACCAGGTAGCCAACATACCTCCATATAGACCGTGGAGATATGAATGGTGAAAATCTTTTATTTTATATAGACAGTAAAATAATGCCAAGACACCACGGACAAACGATAAGGAAAGATCACCTTCAACATAAGTAACTAGTTATTAAAGTCATTAATACAAAACCAAATAAAAAGTGCAAAAGATTAGAAATAAAAAGTATTATACTAGACACTTTGTCTTCACCAAGTGATGCAAGAGACTTAGGCAAACATGGCCTTGATTGTCAAGAACTCTTACGATCAATCTTGGATCCCGAGACGACTCACACACTCTACGATGGACAATGGATGATGGTGTTGTGATGGTGGTGGGTGGTGGATGAAGTGTGAGAGAGGTGGTGTGCCAAGGGATGAGTTGAAATGAAACCAAGCACTCCTATTTATAGGCTGAACAGAAGGCTGGGCACGGCCCCGTGTCCGCTGGGCACGGCCCCGTGCCTGTCTGACACTCTCTCTCTTCATTAATTGTAATTCGCAATTACAATTAATGCGCCTGCAGTACTTTCGCCACGCCCCCGTGCTCACTGGACACGGCCCCGTGGTGGGCAATATAAGCTTCTATAGGTTTGTCTTTTCTGCTGCTTCTTGGGCACGGCCCCGTGCTGGCTGAGCACGGGGCGTGTTCAGTCTTCTGCCTTCTCTATTTTGCTTGGGGAGATGCCGTTGAGGGGTCGGGCAGTCCACTTATGTTCCTTTCCTTGTATTTATGTTAGATTTAGCTGTCTTTTTGCTTCTTTTGTGAATTTGAGCTCATTTAATCCTGAAAATACAAAAGGAAGACAAAAACACTCTTTTTCCAACATTAGTACTTAAAAAGGGTTAGTTTTATGCCTCATTTGATGTAATTTATATGTTGCATTTTACACACATCAGCTGTTAACTCTTGAGATTATTTATAATTGAATTAACCATTTACAAGTACATAGGTTAAATGTCTGACCCGCTTGGCTGTTAACTCTAAGTTGTTATTCAATTTTGAATTTTAAATTAACTACTTAATGTAAATCTTTTTTTTACAGTTACATCTTAAAAATATCTCTTCACTGGGTACATAGTGAACCTTAGATTGAATTTTATTCTCTATGTTGTTATTCAGTTTTGAATTTTAGTAATAAGTATATTGAACTCTTTTACAACTTAAATCCATTTAAAGTCAACAGCTTTCATCCAGTTGAATAACCTCAGTTTTAGTCTACAGAACTAGGCTGGTAAACGGGTCGGGTCGGGCAGGTTTGCTTAGGGTTGTTATTGCGTTCAGGTCGGAACGGGTTATGGGTCATAATGGGTTGGTTTAAAAATGGTTATTTTGAAATTAGTATACAACTTCTAAGTTCTGACTTTCTGGTTTTCGGTATGTGAAACTCAGTTTTTGCATGTTTATATGCCAGTTACGTGTGCTGGTTTTCTACCCGCCGTTTTAGTACCATCAAAAGGCTGTCACAAGCATTAACTCGGGTCAATTTTGCACGCAATAAATGATAAACTCTACCACAACAAACCAACTTTGGTAACTGTAACATCCGTCGAAAACACGTTTAGGCGTTACGCGCGTTTAGGCGTTGGTTATGTAGGCATCTCTTATGCGCATGACGTTGGTTATGGGTGTTTAAAGGCCGGTCACGCGTACCGGGGCCGGCAAACACCCATCATGCGCCGCGTAACGCGCATAACCCAGCTTTGATACACACTTAACCTAGCACTCGACGCGTAACCGGTGCAGGTTACGCGCGTTTAAGCGTTAGTTTTGAATGCTTAATGCAGGTTACGCTTGTACCGAGTTTTGAACAATTATGCTGTCAATAATTATTATAAAAAAAGGGTCAAGTTCAATGGAGTTGTGATTTCTCAGGCTCTGCTACTGTTTCCCAAACACCTCCTTCAGGTAAGTCTTATGTTAATTTACCATCTTACCCCCCTCAAGAATCAAGATTTCATTATTCTTATTTTTTTTGTGTGTTTCTTGATTGTTTACTGGTGCAAATTCTGCTTGTTATTCTAGGTATGATCACTACCCATCTTAATTGGATCTTGTCTTTTTTAGTTTAGTGTTGTCATAGTATTAAAAGATGTATAAGGATCTGATTTTTATTGCTATTATGTTGGTTAATTAATATATGAACTGAATTTTAAAATAAAGGTTCGATCTTTTTAAAATTTACATTGTCAAAATGGTAGTTTTTGCATTAAATGTAGTTTTATATGTCTTTAATCACTTGTACATTAAGCATTAACACTGTGTTCTGTGTTCCTGAGTTTAATAAGAATACAGAGTAAATCAAACAACCAACCAAAAACTAAGCAAATTAAACCAAATAACTAATTATCCCCCAATTAAACACAAATAAAACTCATATAATCTAAAATTACCTAAAAATCTAAACAAACTAAACCTAATTATTCACAAATCAAACACAATTAAAACTAAAAGAACCCGAACTACCTAAATTACCATCCATTCAACCACAAAATAACATCAAACTTACCCTAAAATTGCGACACACTCATCTTATACAAAACTCATGTATATGATAAATTGAATGTAGGTGTGTTACCTGGAAGATGAATTGCTAAGCGTTGTTGGATAGTAGTAGCAACGATTATGAACAGTTGAATCAAGATATGGGAAATATGATGATGAAAACTGAAGATACGAGATTCTGGGAGAGATGATGGAAGGTAGGTTGAAGATATGGCGGGTTGAGGGAGAAATACCCGCCATTTTTTGATGAGGGTAAAATTGGAAAAAGTGAACTTACAATATTCGGTTCTCTCCCAATCTTTCCGATTTGGAGAGAAACAATTGAACTCCAAAAGACCTTCTTTTTCTCTCCTTCCCTCTTTCTTTCTCCCCATAAAAAAAACTCTGGAACACCATACCCCTTTTCTTTCTTTCTAAATCCCTTCTCTTCTCTTAAAAATAAAACTCTGGAACACAGTGTAAGGGCATAAGGAGTGGAGTCTGGGGTGGGCTCGATGACTCACGGTCCTGGGTGGGAAACCCCCTCCCCCCCCCCCCCCCCCCAATCTGGGGTTAATTTCTTCCCCGGAAATCATTGAGCCATCACCGGTTGACATGGATGATGGGAAGGAATATTTAAATATTTTTTGTATTTGTATATTATACACACAGACACAGACACACAAACATATATATACATATATACATACACCCAAACGTATGTACACATGTACACACGTATATTTAGGGATGTGGTGCTAATGTGGTACAGGAGAAATCTAAGAAAACGGGACGACTCCCTCCACCTTAATATTTTTTATCAAACGCGTAAAATTTTGCAACAAACTATATAATTTTATGACACGGGAAACCTTACTCTTCCTGGACAAACAAACAAATCATCTTAATATTGGTAAATTCTGAAATATTATATGTAGAAAAACAATTGGAGTTAAATAAGCAAATCTTAAACACCCTCTAAGAATATTCACTTCTAAATTCTAATGCCGAATGGCCGACTTTTGTCTTCCCCAACCTACCTTTTTATTCAATTTATTCAATTTAATGGAAAAATACAAATAAAAGATTAAGGTGATGTTTCTTTCATAGGACTCAATGGAATTGAAATAAAAATTTCCATTCGCATTGTATAATTTTGTGACTGACTGGTTATGTTAGGAGGGTAATTTTGTGACTAGCAACACAATGTTCATGTGTAAAATGAAAAGTTTAAACAAATCACTAGGAAGCAAGTTAATCATCTTTTAGTCCTAGTACTCAACACATTTTTCAAATAAATCCAACTCCAGATTTGAAAATGAAGCAATTGAAATAAATTTAAACCTTTTACATTTATTGATTGTTATGGATTTTTTTAAACGACCAACAAAAACTCTTTTATTACAAAACAACTGGTCAACATTATGATAACCCACACCAAAAGATTACAACACCAAAGCAAAATATAGGAACAGTAGGCACCAGGCAATTACACTCCTAAAACCATTAAATCAAAATGATCCCACGTTAATGCTTGAGCTTTGGATCTACTCCTTAGCCAGAAATATCCATCGTGTACACCGCTTTCTTCCACTTCTTCGAGCCCCGGGCGTGGTGATGAAAAGCGTTAGAATTAACCAAAGAAATCACTTTTGAAGAAGGATAACACGAGCCAAGAAGAGTGGCAGTCTTGAAAAAAAAAAGAAAAAAAAGTTAAAACCCTAGAAACTTAAACAATAAGAAACCATATAGCTAGTGGGAAGAAAAACCGGATACACGACCATAGTAGTGGCGTGGATGCGACGAGACGGGGCAAGGCGACAACACTACTACGACATGAGCTACAATGTGTGGCACGATGACATGACGCAAAGTAAAAACAAATCAAACATACATGTAGAATGTGTCCATATAGCATGTCTCTAGAGAGAGAAAGTTATCACGATACCCACAAAGGAGACGGTGGGAAGAAGTGGGTTTGGCGGCATAGCTACAACGAGAAATTGGAAGATAGAGAAAAATAGAACGTCTGATACCATATAAAATAATGAAAACTAATAAGATATTGTGTATTACTAATAAAACTATTTACACAAGTTTAATTAATAAAGATAATTATGTAAGAACTAGACTCACTACTAATCAACTAGAAGGAAATATCTGAATTTAACTTGTATGTTCATATAATCATCAATTCACCATTCTCCTCATCATCATTATCATCACATCCTCTTCATCATCATCATCATCATCATCATCCTCATCATCATCATCACCATCATCCTCATCATCATTCGCATCCTCGCGATCATCATCTCCATGACCACCCAGTTTGTGATCATACCTTGGCAAATTCTTTATATCTTCTTTTGACATAATACTTCTTTGCATCATAGTACTACTCTCAATGCTTTCTTGAGTCATCCCAAATGTCTCCTCATCATCTATACATGTTAATACACGAACTATGACCAAAATAACAACCACCACAAGCAATAACACCACCATGATTGATTTTGTTGAGTTGTTTTTCAATTTATCATAAAACTGTATGAACAATGGATGTATATTTGAATGTAAGTGTGAAGAAGGGTAAGGGAAATTTGGGATACAAAGCAAACATGATGTAATGTTTATTAGGATCTGCTCTACATGTCTCAGAGAATCAAAATGTATCTCATTTGAAAGCTAAGTATTGAAAACAACTGCTCATATGTTATATTATTATTATTCTTTTTTACTTTGAAAGGTAAGTATCGAAAACAACTGCTGCTATTGGTACTGTAATGTATAGTTTAGAACCTTTTTATTTTGTTTTGTTATTATTATCATTTTCAGTTTCAATTATATATATTTTATAGCGCATAATAAACTATATTTACTATTTTTAAAAGTTTAACAAGCTAATGATTTATAAGAAAATGATCAAAATGTAAAAACCCAGCCGTTTGACGGGTTAGAATTTTCGTTTCGCAATTTTTGAAGGGCCGATTAAGGGGAAGTATTTTGAAGCAAGAGCTTTAAGCTCCCAAACTTTAAAAGGTTTTTTCATGTATGTATTTTTTGAAGGGTGACTTAAGGGGAAGTATTTTAACCATGTAATTAACTCTTTTGAAAATCCTTATGTCATCATGTAGCAAGATAATAATTGGGTCATGGTATCTAAACACCCCCTAAAAATTAGTGTACATCTCTCAATACAAAGTGTATAGCACAATACGCTTCCTATAGGGTTTAAAAGCAATAAATGCTTAACCAATAGGAACCGTATAGGCCAATAAAATTCCCATTCGCTTGCTGAAACCTGATGCTCTCTATCATGCAGGAAGTGCAGAGAGCGTAGACCTGAAAAGTACTGAAAAGTTTTGAAAACTGAATGCAACAGGAGGCGTATTGGGCAATATGATTCCTTTGCAGTTACCAGGAAGTGTATTCAGCAATACGCTTCCCATAGGGTTTTGGTTGGTGGACCAATTAAATCAATAGGACGCGTATTGAGCAATATGATTCCCATAGGTACCCAATAGGAAGCGTATAGGGCAATACGCTTCCTATTGGTAGTTCAGAACTGAAAAGCTGTAAAGTGACTCGAATATGAAGCGTATAGAGCAATACAATTTCCATAGGGACCCAATAGGAAGCGTATAGGGCCCGCTTCCCATAGGGTTTTGGTTGGTGGACGAATTAATTCCATACGAAGTGTATTGGGCAATATGATTCCTATAGGACCAGAAATCTATTATATATCCAAGCTTTGGGGATGAATGTATTATGATGAAAATTTACAAACTAAACAATCCGATCAAACCATTCGTATCACGATGTCGTCTTGGGGCCTCAATTATATTTTTGGTGATTATTCAAACGAGTCATATCCGAACGAATCATACGTCTCCGAAAGTAAAATCGAACACGTTGTTGAACGAGGGGACGAAGAGGTTGCATCCGTGGATCGTTGTAATGACGGGTTTCAGGTGCCCGATTTGAACCAAGAGTACGCATATGAACCTGAAAGTTATCCGCAGTACCAATACCCGTCTTACCATTCGCATGCGGATGTAAAACACGAGAACGAATACAAGTACGAGTATGGGGAAAATGTTAAACATATCGAGGAAGATGATAACGATTTCGAGGAAGCTGATGACGAGGAGGAAGTTGGCAACGACAACGAAGAACCTAACCCGGATGTCTCTTTTGAAACGGATCAGGTTTGACATTCCGGTTACTTACGCGTTATTTAAATATTTTGTGTTTATATTCTTTTAGGGATGTTTTTACCATTAAGGTTTCACTATCACACTTTATAGATTGGGAAATATATGTGTTATTCGATGTATAATTTTTATTAGATTCTGTATTTTGTTACATTTTTTCGATCTATAGTGTGTTTATATTGTTTTAGGGTCTATAAAGATATTCTCACTCTTAATTTATCAAATAAAAAACAATTTCCTAAAAAAAGTACGTTCTTTAACAAGAGTTATAAAAAGTTTATAACAAAATTAAAAAAAAAACAATTTGTTGAATCATGAAATTTTAAATAAAAGTTGTTTAACCTTTTTTTTTTCTTTTGTAGACGTCTTTAACTCTTTATAAACGTTTTTTTGTTATAGAAATGATGTTAATCTTTCGTAAATATTTTCTTAATTCTTATAATATAATATATTTTTGTTATCTGGAAATTTGTATTACATAATAAGTATCCGCTAACATATTATATATACATCCTTGATCCAAATATACTATTAAATGTTTATTGAATTTGGTGTTTTGTTACATTTTATTCGATATATAGTGCGTTTATATTTTTGTGGAAATCGTTATATATAATGTTTATTAATATATTCGATACATTTTAAAGAGAGAGTTGATTTTGTTTTAGAAATTTACATCAAATTATTAACTTATTATTGTTACATTATAATATTTTTATAAAAAACACTTGTTAAACAAAAAACAAAAAAAATATACATATATATATATATATGGGAATCGTATAGCACAATATGATTCATATTGTTACATGCCATAAGCATCGTATATGTTATGTATCTTATTTATTTTAGTTTTATTACTATTGTTAAGTTAAGGGATTAGGATGTTATTTTGGTTTAGTTTGGGGGGGTCTTGTGTAAGTGTCTTGTTTATTTAATTGGTTTACGTATGGAATGCAAATCAGCCAGAATTTGAGTCAAATTTCCTTCTATCTCTTAGCTTTCTTCTTCCCCAAGGTTTTAACCCTATCAAGGGTATCAGAGCCGTTCCGATCTCCGGTCAGAATTACTTTCGATTACCATGACTAATACTCGCAATCAAGAAATTGACAGCACTCTCAAGGAACATGGCAAGGCAATCTCAAATCTCCAAGAAACCCTAGCCACCATGTTGAAGCAACAAGAACAGTCGATGAAACAACAAGAAGAGATCTTACGAGCATTCAAGGAGCATTCAAGCGGTGGCAGTTTTAGCGGCGGTGGAGGCGGCTTCAGCGGCGGCGGAAGCGGCTTCAGCGGCGGCGGAGGCGGCCCTGATAAGGGCCTGTTTAGCGATGATTCGCGGATGGGTACTCGGCCTATGCGGGTCGGGAAGGTTGAGTTTCCTTGGTTTTCAGGTGAAGATGTGGAGGATGGGCTACAACCCGAAGATGTCAAAATAACACCTCCGGTTAACGCTTCAAAACTTCCGTTGCTTCCAGATCCAACAGGAGTCCCTGGGCCACCAGCTTATAAACCAGCAACTATTAACGCGAAGCGCTTGTTAGGTGAGGAACTAGAGTTTAAAAAGTCAAAAGGAGAATGCTTTTGGTGCACTGAAAAGTTCGTTCCAGGACACAAGTGCAAAAAGAAACAACTTTTTGTGATTAACGTGGAAGGCGATGAGGAAACTGAACAAGACGACAATGGTTAAGGATTGAATTGGAGAGCTTACTTTATTAGGGCAAAAAGTAGGTTAAGGGGGGAGTATTGTTACGTATCTGATTTATTTTAGTTTTATTACTATTGTTAAGTCAAGGGATTAGGATGTTATTTTGGTTTAGTTTGGGGGGGTCTTGTGTAAGTGTCTTGTTTATTTAATTGGTTTACGTATGGAATGCAAATCAGCCAGAATTTGAGTCAAATTTCCTTCTATCTCTTAGCTTTCTTCTTCCCCAAGGTTTTAACCCTATCAGTATATGGCCATATGAGATTGAAATTAAAAAACGAAAGGAAGTGTATAGCTCTATACAGTTCCCCTGATTGAAAGTAGATTCTTCAGTAAGATACATCCCTATTGGAAGTGTATAAGCCAATACGGTTCTTCTGGTCCTTAAAGGAAGCGTATAGGCCAACACGTTTCCGCTGATCCCTTAAACCATTTCCTTTTAAAAACTCCATGCCTCCATTCCTTAACAAATCTCCAAAACATCACACAGCTCTCAACTTTAAATCCGAAGAACAAGCCTCTCGTATAGCTTAATACGCTTTGTTTCGGCTTCAAGGTTAGTAAACTCGTTTATAAACCTACATATTTTCATGTTTTTTTCGTTTATATTGGTTCAAGGGGGGGGGGGGGGGTTAATGGTAGTTTTAGGTATTTATTTGCACTGAAGTGGAGGATTTGTGACTTCAGTTTTGCTTAATTTTGGTGTTGGTTAACTTAGGCATTTTACTCTAGTGGTTTGTTATTGTTTGTTTGTAAATGAAGGATCTGTTCTGATATCACACTCTTCAAATCTCTGTTATAGTTTTATTTTCGTACTTAGATTCTTTCCTACGTTGTTGTTTCGTGATTACGGTTTTGTGCGGAGGATATTCATTTTTTAATTTTTATTAAATTGTTTCTAAGATTTTGTAATACTGTTCAATTTGCGTAAGACGAACATTTGAATTCCATTTATGCGTAGCATATTAGGGGATGACATGGATGAATAATATTTAGTGGACTTTTTTCATTTAGTGGATTGTTTTCTTTTGAAATGTGATATATAGAAGATCACCGTTTTGAATGTATGTGTTAGCCAAAGCCTGAACCAACAAATCATACAAATTCTCTGCTTTTCATTAAAGAATCTATCCATTGTTTTTGGTTACTTGAACTAACTGCTTCATTAAGAGACAATGCTCTAGGACACTTTCAACAATCAAAATATCAATAGCAAAAGAATGATCTGTCAATATGAACAATCAAAATCAATATTGAATAAAACAAATCAACCGGATTCAAAACATAATATTCTACAAACGACGACAAAATGAATTTTTTTAAACTTACCGAATATAATTTTTGTTTTGTCTTGCTCTGTGTCAAACCCGAACCCGATATAGTTAATTTTGGGTTTTAACACGTTTTTTTTTATAATTTTATAGATATGGCGTTGGACGATGAGATGCATGTTGCGGAACTTTTCGATCCATGGGCCGGTGATGATTGTTCACAATATTCATATATGGTGTACCCTGCCCGAACGTACGAAGCTAAGCGGTTCAATAAACTTAGGGAGATGAAAGTGGGGTGCATGAGGGGGATACATTGGGATTCGTTAGAGACATGTGGGGGTGGCGGACACTGTGCGGCAGGTTATCGGGCAGGATAGCCCGTGGGATCGTTTGTTTCGAATCAGAGCTGGGTCGTCTTATCAGTCGTTGATGGTGGAGTTTCTATCCACATTCCGCTATAGATCTCGACCGGCTGACCGGGCGAACTCGGATTTTGATGATCCGAATTTGCCGGCCCCACTACCTGGGATCACATTCTGTCTTTTCGGCGAGGTGTTTCAGATGTCGCTTCGTCAATTTGTCATCGCCACCGGTTTTTACACGGATGCTGAGTTGGTTCAGGACGTTTATACCACGGCTATCGATTCTATGCCCGACGATGACTTGATTGCCTGGTGGCCCACCATTTTGTTTTTATTTCATTTTTTATGAACAATTTTAATATTATGTAATGATTATTTTGTTTAAATTTTTTATAGGCTCCGGGCACGTCCTATACGCGGCACAACCCGTCGCCATCTATTAGGCGTGGCCCGACATTTACGAAGGAGGAGCTCGCGGAGTCTAACGAGGAGTCTGACGAAGAGTCTGACGAGGATTGATGAAAATAGTGGTTTGTTATGTTTTTATATGATGCAATATTGTACGAACAATTTAGTTTTTATGTTTTGATGTATGAAAGATTTAATTTTCCGTTTGATTAGGATATGTTTGTTTTGGTAAGTTATAATGTATGTATATATTTAGTTTGTTTGGATTGCTTAATTTAACTACATTGTTTACAAAAATTTATAACAACAAAACCATCATTATTTTATAACAAAATAAAAAACTAACTCAAATTAAAAAATATAAAGTTTGCTAAGAGCAATATGGTGCCGTGGGAAAAGAAAAATTCTTCTAGGGTCGTATAGGGCAATACACTTCCTTTGGTCCCTAATCATTGGCTTGGCTGAAAAGCATCTGAAAAGTGGCTGAAAAGCATCCGAAAAGTTGTCCAATAGGAAGCGTATAGATCAATACGCTTGGGCTCAGAGGAACCATATAGCCCAATACGCTTCCTGTAGGGTTATGGATGTGCAAATAAAAATGGGGATGTGTGGATACTGAGAGTCTAATAATTTAATGTATTTTGTTGTTTTTTCTATATATAGTATGTTTGTTTAGGGTTGGAGACATGTTAATTTTTAGCATATCTCTTTCTTTTCTTGTATTCTGCACTCTTGTATAATAAAATAAATAAAAGCCTTCAAGCATTGAAGTCTCTTTAGTATTCCGATTTATATATTAATAGTTAATTTTTTAAATTTATTTTTGTTTTATTTTTTAAAACATTTTTATATAAATAGATAAGAAGACTAAATTACCCTTGTGTGATCTAATTTAACCAAAAAAATTAACTGGGTTAGCGACAAAAGACAAAAATGTAGTATTTTTAAAACATTAAGTATAAAACTTATAAATTTTAAAGACAAATGCCACCACCTTAAATTTGTTATACATAAAAAAGGTTAGAACTTGCAATTTACTCATATTTTTTTTTACTTAAAAATTATATTTATGTCTCCAAATAACACTAAATTCAAAATTATGTTAGTTAAAATATATTAAGAATTAGGACAATGATAATTATTGTTTTTTATGAGTATTTCAAAAAAAAAAATCAAATATTTAATGTGTTTGGATTGTTTGAACGTTAAAAGTATGTTAAATAGTTGAAAAAATCGATGATATTAAAAAAAACTAAATTTTCGTCTTTAATTTTTCATATGTATTAGTACTAGGTTAGAACCTCGTTTATTACACGGGTTAAATAAATATAATTTTATATACCAAATAATAAAAAAATATTTTTTTTAAAAATCTCGTTTATTACACAGGTTAAATAAATGTAATTTTATATATCAAATAATAAAATAATATATATTTAAAAATCCTGTTTATTATATGGGTTGAATAAATGTAATTTTATATATTAAATAACAAATAAAAGTTGTATTTTTAAGAACCCTGTGTATTGTACGGGTTGAATAAATATATTTTTATATATTAAATAATAAAAAAAGTTGTATCTTTAAGAACCTCACGTGTTATACAGGTTGTGCAAATGTAATTTTATATACCAAATAATAAAAATTTATATCTTTATAAACCCTATGTATTATATAGATTGAATAAATCTAATTTTATATACTACATAATAAAAAAGTTATATTTTTAAAAATCCCATGTATTACACGAGTTGTATAAATGTAATTTCGTATAGTAAAAAATAAAAATGTTATATCTTTAAAAAACCTCGTTTATTACACGGGTTAAATGAATCTAATAAAAATTTATATCTTTAAAATAAACTAACGGATATACTCAATATACGATGGATAGGGTGATCGATTGCGGTGATGGTTCTTATAAATGTCACGTAAACATAATGATTACCGTATTTGAAGTTGAGAGTTGAATAGGAAAATAAAAATATAGAACCAATAAACATTGATTAATATTTTTGTTTACATCTTATAAAGATTTACATTATATTAATTTATTTTTAGCGTATATTTTTTGTTAATTTCTGGATAAATAATTTTGAAATCTGATAAATATTTTAAAATATTATATTATCTTCTATACGAATTGTTTAAATTTATATTAAATTAAATTTTGTAATTATCTTTTAATTGATATTAATTATCTATAAAAAATAGATGGCTTCAATGAATGACACGTGTACTCTCATTGGTTTCTTTTATTATATAGTATAGGTATAGATTTCTATGTATTTATACTTGTAGGGAGTTGGCTACAAAGTCCATTTTTCCTACAAAGTGTAAAAAGTTATAAAACACCATAATGTCAATAATAAAACACACTCAAAAGCCACAAATAACATAGTGAAGATTACTAAAACACCATATTTGTGGGTTTTGTGTTGTGTTTTGGATGATAAGACTTTGATTATCGAATGACTAACATTAGTGTGTTTTATCTTGATTACCATATTGTGTTTTACATTCATAGTTGTATGATGGTGTGTTTGAACTTTGAACTATTTAAAGACTATTAGGGTTTGGATATTGTGTTTTAGTGAACTTCGCTATGTTATTTGTTGGCTTTGAATGTGTTTTATAGCTGAAATTGTAGTGTTTTATGACTTTGTACACTTTGTAGGAAAAATGAAATTTGTAGCCGAACCCCACCCCTATTATATTTATATATTATATTTAGAAGCTAAAGAATAGTGTTTTAAATATTATAATAATATATATAGTTTTTTAATAGTTTTATTATTTTTATATAATATTATAATAATAATTATTTTCTTTGCTTTTTAAGTTGGATAAGCTTCGTGTCAACTGGTACCGGTATCGAAAATAATGGTACGGTCCGATTCGTTATCGGTACATGAAGGTAAAAAACGGCACATCCTGGTATAGAAAACGCCAAAAGTCGGTACCGAATTGATTTTGAAAATCTTTTAGTTCAGGAAATTCGGTACTGCTACCCGATACCATTTGCTCATCCCTGATCACGGGTACCGTACGAACAACAACGGTATCGTACAACTATTTTTTGTTGATATTTTTCAACTTTTAATGGTTTCTTTCTTTTTTAGTTTCAAGTGTATGGATCAACTCGGTGCCAACCGATACCGAATCAGTACTGGTACCAAAAATACTGGTTATGGTACTGGTATATGAAGGTAAAATCCAGTACAAGGAACGTCAAAAGTCGGTACCGATTTGGTTAGGATCTTTCGGTTTGGAAAATTAGGTACCGGTACCCAGTACCATTTACCCATCTCTGACCACATGTTTCATACGAACAACATCATTACCATACAATTTTTTTGGTTGATTTTCTTTCGGTTATCTTTTATTCTTTTTTTTCTACATTTTCTTTTTATTGTTGTCAGTGTTTCCGTGCGCAACACGCTAATACTGATTTCAAAACACATGTAAAACAAATTAAATAACAAAAGAAGTCCGCCGCAATTCGGCGACAGTGATAAACCTAGTTTAAGTTAACTTAACTTTTTTTTAAATGATATTTAAAAGAGTAGGTACACTAATATTGAATTAACACATATCAATTGCATAAAAAAAGTTAATATATAGTTAAAGAAAAATGTTTTGAAAATTAACTTAACAAAGTTTAAAAATGTCGCGTCAAAGTCCACGGGTATTATCTTTCGAGACCCACATTTTGTACACTTTATCCTTTCTTTGCGATAACCTCTTCAATTACTCCGTAAGATCTA
The DNA here is from genome assembly GCA_030545235.1 of Helianthus tuberosus. Taxonomy (NCBI): domain Eukaryota; kingdom Viridiplantae; phylum Streptophyta; class Magnoliopsida; order Asterales; family Asteraceae; genus Helianthus; species Helianthus tuberosus. The sequence goes on along the minus strand of CM060436.1, from coordinate 19,819,456 downwards.
ACTAAAACTCTATGCCAAGTTTCTGTCCACTAGTGATGCTTGGGAGGGGGCGATGACCGACCCAAATGAATTCCCGATTAAATCGAAAGCGGGTGGTTCCCATAACACCCTCGAAACTCCGTTTATTACTAACCAAGCTAATTGTTCCTCTTGAGAATAAATTTCATTCCAAAATAAAAGTGATGCTAGATACGTACTCCATTCTTCCTTCTTATTGGTCAAGAAATCGTTCGCCTTGTCGAAGGAATCAACTGTCTTGCTTACACACTTTAAACTTTTGAACATGTATTCATCAAAATATAGTAGGCCATAATTTTAATATCCTACGCATTTCATACTCGTATTGTATGATATATACAATTTACGTGATCCTCTAAACAATACACATATACATTCACATACACGTACTTTCACATGCTAATGGTTCATGATTCTACAAATAGCAAATATCATTCAAGGTAACTATATAATATAATTCCAACATATCATTTACTAATAAGCTCGTATGATTCACATTAGCATATATTCGCCTCTTAATCATAACAAAGCAAATCATTAAATACACATAAGTATCACACCATTCAAGCACAAGGTACAAGCCTCTAATGCATAATTCTGATCAAAGCATACATTTATCCGAATTCTCATACGAATTCCATCTAACTCACATTCTTCAAGTTATTTTACCACTAATCTCATCATTTTCATTTTCATTTATAAACAAATCATATTCTTTCACGCATCAAAGTACTTTAATCTATATTTACTTCATTCATTATTCATAATCATACGTTTCAAACTCAACCTCTTACGTTCGTTATTCATTTCATGCCATTCCATACATTACGTTCGACTTTTACGAATTTCATTTCATCATCAACGAACTATTATGACTCTACATAACTTGTTATATCTTCTAGGAACTCGACAAAACCATAAAACGGGCTTTCGGAAAGTACGGAAGTCAAAAATATGAAAAACTGAAAAATTCAGCGATCTAGGGCCGCACGGGCCGTCGCTAAAAACCTCCGTAGGCAGGAAGTTAGGGCGTCGGCCCAAAATGGTGGCGTCGGCGACGCAGCAGACCAGCGTCGACGACGGCTTGTCTACTGCCGTTTCACTGCAGATTTTGTTTTGGCTGTTTCGACCATTTCCCGGGTCCGTTTTCAACCATACGGGTCCTAGAACTTCTCGTGTCACCCCCATTAATACTTTCCTGCATATATGGCTTAAAAAATTATATCGTAAACACATCATACCTACTAGCATCTACCGATAACTTAAATTTTTTACTTCATGTGTGATCTTGGAGCGAACACACCTTCGAGCGAGCCGTCAGTTTGAGTTCGAGCACTCTCACTTGTGCTTGAATCCCTCAAACCTTGGCTCTAATACCAACTTGCAACGCCCACTTTCCATAAGGTCAAAACTCAATACCTTTTCGACAAAATCACGACCCAATTTAAACTTTTTACATACTATTAGAAATAAACTTAATGGTTCATATAAAAACCATTCCGTTTAGACATTCGTAACCAACTAGGTTTATACGTAAGACATGGCATACCAAGATTTAAAGTTTAACAACTAAAGATAAACTATTTGTAACAAAAGTATTTGAAACACCCTTAATGCACATTCGGAAATAATATTAATGACATACTATTTTTAACAAAAATTGGGCATGACCCGTCTGTAACATGAGCGGTTCCCTGTTTTTAACAATCATCATTTCAAGGAATTCTACGACACGTTCAAAAGACATAACATGTTAAACTTTAAAGTCTAACTACTAAACATAAGTTATATACCACAAAAGTATTTTTGACCCATAACATAATTACAAAAGTAGCGGAAGCGCATGGTGGACGTGATTCATGTGTGTTCATTCCAAGTCGTCAAGCCATTATGTTGAGGATTTACCTACATCAAACAACAAACTTGAAGAGTTAATTCCATTAACTATGTTACTTTTACGTTTCACTTTGATTTCGAATATTCAAACGCATATACATCTTCATGTAAATAAATTCGAAGTGATTGCGAAATAACTTGCCTTTAGCGTCCATGTTCATGCTTGCCTCATTGCTTCCTCTTAACACGCTTTCCATCCATGCTTGAGTCAATTGACAAGATTTCAATTCTTACATATCATTACGTTCGTAACATTGTTAGCTTATGTGAGCATACATACAACTATTCACTTTCTTAATTGACTTTCGTTAGTCAAATTTCGTATAAATGAGACTTTTATTAAACGTTATCTCATTTCAAATCCATACAACTAAACTATCATCAAGCATAACACGTAAATCATCTAATACATAACACATTAACTCTTTACTTTAACAATTGTGTCTAATGGCCATTCCATGATATCCCTATACTATTGACTTTCAGAAAGTCAACTGTCTTGCTTACACACTTTAAACTTTTGAACATGTATTCATCTAAATATGGTAGGCCATAATTTTAATATCTTACGCATTTCATACTCGTATTGTATGATATATACACATATACATTCACATACACGTACTTCACATGCTAATGCTTCATGATTCTACAAATAGCAAATATAATTCAAGGTAACTATATAACATAATTCCAACATATCCTTTACTAATAAGCTTGTATGATTCACATTTAGCACATATTCGCCTCTTAACCATAACAAAGCAAATCATTAAATACACATAAGTATCACACCATTCAAGCACAAGGTACAAGCCTCTAATGCATAATTCTGATCAAAGCATACATTTATCCGAATTCTCATACGAATTCCATCTAACTCACATTCTTCAAGTTATTTTACCACTAATCTCATCATTTTCATTTTCATTTATTAACAAATCATATTCTTTCATGGATCAAACTACTTTAATCTATATTTACTTCATTCATTATTCATAATCATACATTTCAAACTCAACCTCTTACGTTTGTCATTCATTTCATGCAATTCCATACATTACATTCGACTTTTATGAATTTCATTTCATCACCAACGAACTATTATGACTCTACATAACTTGTTATATCTTCTAGAAACTCGAGAAAACCATAAAATGGGCTTTCGAAAAGTACGGAACTCAAAAATATGAAAAACTGAAAAATTCAGCGATCTAGGGCCGCACGGGCCGTCGCTAAAAACCTCCATAGGAAGGAAGTTAGGGCGTCGGCCCAAAATGGTGGCGTCGGCGATGCAACAGACCAGCGTCGGTGACGCAGCAGACCAGCGTTGGCGACGGCTTGTCTGCTGCCGTTTCGCTGCAGATTTTGTTTTGGCTGTTTCGACCATTTCCCGGGTCCGTTTTCATACGGGTCCTAGAACTTCTTGTTTCACCCCCATTAATACTTCCCCGCATATATGGCTTAAAAAATTATATCATAAACACATCATACCTACTAGCATCTACCGATAACTTAAAGTTTTACCTCATGTGTGATCTTGCAGCGAACACACCTTCGAGCGAGCCGTCAGTTTGAGTTCGAGCACTCTCACTTGTGCTTGAATCCCTCAAACCTTGGCTCTAATACCAACTTGCAACGCCCACTTTCTATAAGGTCAAAACTCAATACTTTTTCGACAAAATCATGACCCAATTTAAACTTTTTACATACCATTAGAAATAAACTTAATTGTTCATACAAAAACCATTCCGTTTAGACATTCGCAACCAACTAGGTTTATACGTAAGACATGGCATACTAAGATTTAAAGTTTAACAACTAAACATAAACTATTTGTAACAAAAGTATTTGAAGCACCCTTAATGCACATTCGGAAATAATATTAATGACATACTATTTTTAACAAAAATTGGGCATGACCCGTCCGTAAAATGAGCGGTTCCCTGTTTTTAACAATCATCATTTCAAGGAATTCTACGACACGTTCAAAAGACATAACATGTTAAACTTTAAAGTCTAGCTACTAAACATAAGTTATATACCACAAAAGTATTTTTGACCCATAACATAATTACAAAAGTAGCGGAAGCGCATGGTGGACGTGATTCATGTGTGTTCGTTCCAAGTCGTCAAGCCATTATGTTAAGGATTTACCTACATCAAACAACAAACTTGAAGAGTTAATTCCATTAACTATGTTACTTTTTATCTAATAAACCAATTCATCTATTTCGTGTCTTCACATCATTCTTGTTGGGATTCAGTGGTGTCAATTTTACTTTTTATCAAAACGGGTTTGACATATTTTATTTACTAAATATATAATTAATAAAAAACGCAGCGGAATAAATATAAATAATTAACACCAAAAGTGAACCGAACAGGATCATGGTTACAAATATGCAAATACGGTATATAAAATAATTAATCTACCGATGAGATTAAATATACCTTCTGGTTAATAATAACCGTGTGAGACACCGAGGTACAACGAACAAGTGCTAGATACGAACACGAACCGAACGGCGACGGCTTTGGCTTGGCCGGTCGTCACAATACAAAGGAAAAAGAAAGGGGGCGGCACTTTTATTGAAATGTCGGCTGTCCTTTTCCTTTGCTGATGGTATCACAAAATTGAAACCCTTTTCCTTCCTTGTGATGTCTTATGGTAGAAGCATGCCACACAATTAGAGGTGATTGAAAACCATATATATATATTAATATATATATTGAGTTTAACTACAATAACCCTAATTATCTCTTAGGCTACTAAAGCCCAACACATCTAGTACAAGCCCAAATGCGATACGAAGTCCGAAAAACAAAGTTTAATTAAATAAGTAATTAAACGTTATATTATTTATAACCCGTATAAATAATAAATCCCGTTTCTCGTGGATATATAATTATTCTAGATAATTATATATTTTGTTCCGTTAATTGTTCGTGATCACCAGTTAACCAAATTAAGTGGATTTAATGTTCGTTGCCCAAGGTGTAACTCTTACGGGTCATCGCTCGGTCAGCAGCGTTGACTTATCGAACCCATACATGTAATTCCAACAATCTCCCACTTGGACGACCTTCGATAAAATCCTCAACGCAGATAGTCAGCGGCGCTCTAGCTGCACATGGCTGCCCCCAACAAGGTATGACACTTTAAAGTCATTAACCAAAACACCTTGCCATTAGTAACAACTTACTATTGCAAGTCAATAGACTTATGGTAATTGTTGGCATTCATCCTTTCTGTAAAAGACATAAATTGAATCAATGAGACATGGATTAAGTTCATTCTCATATGGTGTTCAATTATTATTGTTCTCGATCATGAGTCAAAGTGGTCCGAACAAACACACAATAAGTTTGGGTAAGGCCTTACACTTCACCAGTTTGAATCAACGAGGGCGCCACAATGTCTAACTGTTACATATCATGTAAGAGTACAGAATCTCATATCGACTACATACAACTCCCCACTGAACTTCAGAACTATTCCCAATTAAAGCCTTTATGACTGGCAGTTACACGACAACGGTTGACAGTAATAAAAGAATAATCCTTGGTAAACGAAAGTTCTAACATGTATCTCAGGTCAAAGGATACTAAATGAGTATACCAATATCAAAGCATCTTATGACTAAGATCCATGAAGATGATTTGATGCGAGTTACATCCAACGTCATTCTCAATGAGGTCTGTGAATTTGGAAGTCAACTCCTTGAGTCCAAGGTCAGAGTAGTCTTAATTCAGAATCGTTCCCACGAGTCTGACCGACTACGGATAGTTTAGAATGCAAGATTAACGGACTAAACATATTAAAATCGAACACAGATATAAGATTAAGAATTGCATTTAACTAGTAAATCAACAATGAATTCAAAAGTACAACTGTTAAAAGTTCGTACATCCAAATACTAAATCAAAACATACTGCTAGCTAATCTAAGCCCGATAGCACCCATGTACTGATCATGCTTGTCCTGAGTCATGGGCTTAGTAAACGGGTCTGCTAGGTTTTGATATGTGTTCACTTTACTTATCACGATGTCTCCATGTTCCACAATTTCCCGTATGTAGTGGAACTTTCTTAGAATGTGCTTGGCCCTGTGATGAGACCTGGGCTCTTTGGCTTGAGCAATAGTACCTATGTTATCACAGAATATCTCGATGGGTTTCTTAATGCTTGGAACCACATCGAGGTCGGTTATGAATTTCTTCATCCAAGCAGCCTCCTTTACAGCATCTGATGCGGCAATATATTCAGATTCGGTGGTTGAATCCGCCACCACACTCTGCTTGGAGCTCTTCCATGAGATAACTCCTCCATTTAGAGTGAATACAAAACCTGATTGTGAGCGAGAGTCATCTCGGTCAGTTTGAAAACTGGCATCAGTGTAACATCTTACAGTGAGCTCTTCTTCTACTCCTCCAAATACTAAGAACATATCTTTAGTTCTTCTCAAATACTTCAGAATGTTCTTGACAGCAGTCCAATGGGCGATGCTAGGAGTTTGCTGATAACGACTAGTCATGCTGACGTCAGGTCTAGTACATAACATAGCATACATGATAGAACCAATCGCTGAAGCATATGGAACTGCTTCCATTCGCTTAATTTCAATATCCGTTGAAGGAGATTGTGATTTGTTCAACACAGTACCTTTAGTCATAGGAACACCTCCTTTCTTGGAGCTTTCCATCTTAAAGCGAGTCATCATTTTGTCTATGTATGTACTTTGACTTAGCCCAAGAAGCCGCTTAGATCTATCCCTAAAGATCTTGATTCCTAGAATATAAGCTGCTTCTCCAAGATCTTCCATTGCGAAACAAGTTCCCAAATAGTGTTTAACTTCGTTAAGCATAGGGATGCTGTTTCCAATGATCAGTATATCATCCACATATAGGATGAGGAATGATATAGTGCTCCTACTAGCCTTTCTTTAAACACAAGGCTCATCTTCATTTTTGACAAAACCAAACTCTTTGATCTTTTGGTCAAAACAAAGATTCCAGCTACGAGACGCCTGCTTGAGTCCATAAATGGACTTATTCAGCTTGCACACCCTATTAGGATATTTTGGATCAACAAAACTGCCTAGCTGAACCATATAGACATCTTCAGAGAGATGCCCATTAAGAAAAGCAGTTTTGACATCCATTTGCCATATCTCGTAGTCATAGTACGCGGCTATGGCAAGCAATATCCTGATCGATTTGATCATAGCAACGGGCGAGAAGGTTTCATCATAGTCAATACCCTAAGTTTGAGTGAAACCCTTCGCAACTAGCCGTGCTTTAAAGGTGTGTACATTTCCATGCATATCGGTTTTTCTCTTGAAAACCCATTTGCTCCTTACTGCCCGAGATTCGGGGGTAGCTCAACCAAGTCCCAGACTTGATTATCACGCATAGATTGCATCTCAGCGTTCATGGCTTCCAGCCATTTCGCAGATTTAGGATCTGAGATAGTAGATTTGTAGTTTGCAGGTTCGTCATTAGACTCATCTACTACCAAGACTTCAGCACCTTCAAGATGCCAAAGGTATCTGTCAGGTTCTTTACGAGTCCTGCTACTTCTGTGAACGCCTGTGTTTATGTCTGATTCATCAGCAACAATTTCTTGTTGTTCAGACGTTCCGACTTCTTCGGCGGTTGTTGTTGGTTCTTGAATTTCTTCAAGATCAACAACATTATTTCCAGTTCCTTGATTAAGAAGATCTTCCTCGAGAAAGTGCCCCTTCCTTTTGATGGAAATAACATTTGCATCAGGATGGTAGAAATAATATCCGCTTCTTTTATAGTATCCGACAAAAACAACCTTTTCGCCTCGAGGATCGAGCTTATCATCAGCATCACTTGTGATGTATGCATCACATCCCCATACTTTTAGGTATTCCAAATCGGGTTTACACCCATGCCATATCTCATATGGGGTTTTGTTTACCTTTTTAGTCGGAGCCAGATTGACAATGCGGGCGGCACTCATAAGAGCATGACCCCAAAAGGAGTGAGGCAAGTTAGTTCTACACATCATCGATCGAACCATATTAAGTAGGGTTTGATTTCTCCTTTAGCTCACGCCATTAAGTTGGGGAGTGCCAGGTGGAGTGGGTTTTGAAATTATTCCACACTCCTTCAGATGAACTCTAAGCTGAGGTATTCGCCACCTCGATCTGATCGAAGTATTTTTATCTTTCTAGTAAGTTGGTTTTCTACTTCGTTTTCAAAACTCTTTGAACTTTTCAAAAGTTTCATGCTTATGATTTATAAGATAGACATAAGCATATCGACTATAATCGTCGATGAAAGTAACGAAGTATCTTTCATGGTTTCTTGTCATGGTTCTGAAAGGGCCACATACATCGGTGTGAATGAGTCCTAGCAGACCATTGGCCCGTTCACCAACACCAGTGAAGGGATGCTTTGTGAGTTTGCCAGCTAAGCAAGATTCGCAATCATTAAAGGAGTCATGTCCAGTGGATTCAAGAATCCCCTCGGATTGGAGCCATTTTATGCGTGCCTTACTTATATGGCCAAGTCTACAATGCCATAGAAAGGTTTCATTAATACCAGCCTTACTACGCTTAGAAAGATGATATATGTTATTACATGTTTGAACATCAATCTCATAAATACCATTTTGAGGTTTAGCCTTAAAATAAAAGACATCATTCAAGTAGGCAGAAATAGAAACACCATTAAAAACGTACTTGAAACCTTTTTCAAACAAAAGGGAAATCGAAATAATGTTTCTGGTTATACCAGGTGCAAATAAACAATTGTTTAAATTAACTACAAGGCCAGAAGGACATGAAAAATGAAATGTGCTGGTTGCAAGAACGGGCACTCTTTTCCCATCACCAACGATGAGTTCCATGTCACCTTGTTTCAGCTTCCTCCACTTTTCAGGCTCCTGCAAAACATTAGTGATGTGGTAACCACACCCGGTATCAAATACCCATGTGTTGCTGGAGACAGTAAAAAGTTCAATAACATAAATGAGAATACCTGAAGAAGTGCCAATGTTATTGGCCTTGTTCGCCTTCAGCTTAGCTAGATACTGTGGGCAGTTCCTTTTCCAGTGCCCCATTTGGTTGCATTCAAAGCACTGACGCTCCTTGGGAGGGGGTGGTTTAGCAACCTGCTTGTTGTTGGTGGCAGATTTGGCAGCAACAACAGCCATTTTCTTGCCTTTGCTGTTATGAGCCCTTTTCTTGTTGTTGGGCTTCTTAACACCACCAGACTTGACCATCAGAACTTGGTTGGTTTTATGTGCGATGTTCATATCGGCCGTTTTGAGCATACCATGTAGCTCAGGCACAGTGTTCACCCAAGCATTCATATTATAGTTCATAATGAACTGGTCATACGAGCTAGGGAGAGAGTTCAAGATGAAGTTCGCTGCCATTTCATCTTGCAGGGGATAACCAAGTTTGTTCATCTGGTCAATGTACCCTTTCATCTTAAGCACATGAGTACTGACACACGATCCTTCTTGCATTTTACAGCTTATGAGCTGCTTCATGGTGTCATATCGCTCCTGTTGGGCTTGTTTCTGAAACATGCCTTTCAGTTGTTGGATCATGTCATAAGCATATTTATCTTCCATGTTCTTCTGAAGTTCAGGAGACATGGTGGCTTGCATAAGGCAGGCTACCTCAACGACATCCTCGTTATACTTTTCCAGTGCCTTACGAGCAGCAGTAGTGTTACTTTCAGGCTCGGTAGGGACTGGGCCATCTAAGATGTATAGCTTTTTTGCCATCTTGAGAACTATTCTCAGATTGCAGTGCCATTCAAGAAAGTTGGTGTTATTTAGTTTTTCCTTTTCAAGTATAGACTTGAGAACGAAGGAGTTGTTTTCATTAGACATCTGTTACATAAGCAAAGAGATTTTAATTAGTATTTTCGATGCATATTTCCTTATTTAATTAGTGACCCATTACAGTAATTAGAACAAGGAATGAGAATCTGACTATGTCAGTAGTAAAGGCAGCTGTGGCATGCACTTTAGTAAGTGACTAGACAGACTGACAACGAGTGTCAATTGTGAGAATTGCACAACTCTCGACTATGAGGCCGCTAAGACAACTCTTGTCTATGCATTGATACGTTTAGCCTCATCTATGCCGACTTTTTACTTTCGAGACAGCTGGAGCATGTGGTGAGAAAAGAAAAAGTAATAGTCGTCCTAAAAGAGGTATGTGTGGAAGGGCCGGATGTGTCAACGAAACCCTTGCACCTTGGAATGATATGCTAGACATCAAGTGTGGTGTTGTGGCTCTAAACACTGATGGTTCGCTTTTACGTTCCAAGTGTAGCTTGTGATAGGATGGCATAGACTATTGATTTTAATTATGGGTTAATTTAATATTTACCAAATAGGGTCGTAGGAGCCAATTTTAGTACATATTTAGTCGTGACATCTTGATGAACCCTTTCATCTCTCGGGACACTTAATTTTAAATAACCTATTAAAACTAAGTTTGTCGCGACTTGATAACCATATAAAAGTTAATAGTTTTAACACTATTAAGTTATGAGTTTTAAAAAGTTAAAACTTGTTAAATTTCAAAAACTCTAATGGTTATTATTTATTTTAAAATAAACTATTTGTTTTATAACAAATATTTACAAGTTGTAAAATCAGTTTAGAACTTGTTATAATTGATTGTGAACATTTTAAAACACCTTTTAAAAGTTTGGCATTAGGTTGCTATGTTATATGACAACTTATATGATAAAAGCAACCATAATAGTAAAAATAAATATGTAAATCTTTAGGCCATTTCGTTTGTTCTTGCTAGAGCCAAATAGCAAGACCAAACTGGGTCACGGGGTAACAAACAACCACAAGAATGGACATAGTGCATCTAGTTGTCTTTAGCATCTCCTTGATTCCTGTAATGTCTTCAGTTTTGTCTTCGGGTCTTCAACATTATAATAAAAATATAATAAAATTGAAACCCTAATCTATTACAACTTTGAGCCACAAAGTGGGCCAAAACCATAAAACAAAAAACAAAACAAGAACAAAAAATACAAGTACAAGGTCGGCCAGATTTACATATTCAACACAATCATATTAAAGTGGGAAATCTTTTGATCAAATATAAATAAATAAAACTTTTGACCAAATAACTTCTTGCCCAAAAATATTTAGATCTGAAACTTTAAACAAGTTAAAGTTTAAGATCTATAACCGGTTAAAAGGACCGGTTCTGATTTGCATGTTGTAAGCGTGGCTCTGATACCACTGTTGGGATTCAGTGGTGTCAATTTTACTTTTTATCAAAACGGGTTTGACATATTTTATTAACTAAATATATAATTAATAAAAACGCAGCGGAATAAATATAAATAATGAACACCAAAAGTGAACCGAACAGGATCATGGTTACAAACATGTAAATACGGTATATAAAATAATTAATCTACCGATGAGATTAAATATACCTTCTGGTTAATAATAACCGTGTGAGACACCGAGGTACAACGAACGAGTGCTAGATACGAACACGAACCGAACGGCGACGGCTTTGGCTTGGCCGGTCATCACAATACAAAGGAAAAAGAAAGGGGGCGGCACTTTTATTGAAATGTCGGCTGTCCTTTTCCTTTGCTGATGGTATCACAAAATTGAAACCCTTTTCCTTCCTTGTGATGTCTTATGGTAGAAGCATGCCACACAATTAGAGGTGATTGTAAACCATATATATATATATATATATATTAATATATATTGAGTTTAACTAGAATAACCCTAATTATCTCTTAGGCTACTAAAGCCCAACACATCTAGTACAAGCCCAAATGCGATACGAAGTCCGAAAAACAAAGTTTAATTAAATAAGTAATTAAACGTTATATTATTTATAACCCGTATAAATAATAAATCCCGTTTCTCGTGGATATATAATTATTCTAGATAATTATATATTTCATTCCGTTAATTGTTCGTGATCACCAGTTAACCAAGTTAAGTGGATTTAATGTTCGTTGCCCAAGGTGTAACTCTTACGGGTCATCGCTCGGTCAGCAGCGTTGACTTATAGAACCCGCACATGTAATTCCAACAATTCTTGCACTTACGACCCGTCGAAACGGGTCAAAACATACTTATCTCAAAATAGAGATAAAACATACCATTCATTACTTACTCGTTGAAACGGGTCAAAACATACTATCTCATTAGTGAGATAAAACATACATTTATTAACCCGCTAGAAACTGGTAATTACATTCGTAACATAAACTTCCATTCGATCCGTTTACCACGAACGAATACATTCCTTTCATCTTTTGTACTTACATCAACTCCAGTCCTTTTGTAACGGTTCGAGTAATTACATTCCTTTCTTACATAACTTTCCAATATACGGTTCATTCGAGACAAACCGATTATAACACAATATCATTCATAAACTTCCATTTTATATGACCCGTTTGTGATGGGTCATGCTATCTACAACTTAACTACTACGGACTACCATAATTATGATTTTGGTACAAAAACGACAAGTTACAAAATAAAGTTTATATGCATAAAACAACATACCTCGATCTTGTGAGCCTTCCGATTTCGTAGCATTTGAGCTTTCTTCTTTTACGCCTATATCAACACATTCATTCATTTAGCCCAACCAAATATCATTCCATCATTTACATAATTTATCACATGACAACATCATCATAAATTTCCAAATTTCACATATTTGTTCTCTTAAGCATTTCATCGAACACTTGGCGGGTTTCGCATTAATAGAACATATTGTAAAAGTATTCAAAACATGGTTTCTACTAGTTCATCTAGCAACTTACCAACAATCAACTAAGTTCATAAATCTTTTTTATTCTACATCAATTTATTCAACAATTCAAGTGTTACAACAACATCATATGTCAAAATTACACACAATTTCTTCTATTTTTCATCATCCTACATCTTGAATATTTCATATCAAATGGGTTTATGCAACAAGTCCTTCAAATGATCACAATCAAAACAAACCTTATTCTATAGTGCAATCCTTACATCTAATTACACATATTTTAACATGAACTCATGATTTGGTTAAAAACCCATTTCCTACGATTCATCAAATCAAGAATTTTAACTTACTACTTCAAAGTATGAGCTTAGATGATCGAGATTAGGTTTCACCCTGTTCTTCCTTGTTCCAGTCGAACCCAGACACACACCCAGTGGGTGTTTTTATTTTCCATTCTTTTTAATATTTTGATTTTAACATTTTACACATTTAGCCCTTCTAGTTTGTTCATTTATTTAACTTAGACACCTTCCATCACTTAACTAGTATTTTAATACATTTCACCAACTAAGTTAAGTCTTTTAAATATTTTAACTTATTTTCGTATTAACCCCTTTTTGGGGTGTTACAAGTCTACCCCCCTTAAAAGAGGTTTCGTCCCTGAAACCTGAACACATAACAATTTTAACATTTACGCACCGAAAAGAAAAGGGTAGTGCTCCAACATTTCATCTTCCGTTTGCCATGTAAGTTTCGATCCTTTCCGGTGTTGCCATTGCACTAAGACTTGTCTAATGGATTTATTGCGAAGGTTCTTTACTTTAACGTCTTTAATGGCTATCGACCTCTCAACATAGTTTAATCTCTCATCTAATTCATTGTCGTCAAGAGGCAAGAACGCCGATTCATCAGCAAGGCACTTTCTCAATTGCGATACATGGAAGGCGTTGTGGATCCCGTCTAATGTGGACGACAATTCTAAACGATATGCAACCTTCCCAACTCGAGCCAAGATCTTGAACGGCCCAACATAACGAGGACCCAATTTGTCCCGTTTACGAAAATGGATTATACCCTCAACATATCAACAAGTGTTTGGATGGTTCTTTCTGATTGACCGTCAGTCTGAGGGTGATAGGTGGTGCTTATGTGTAACTTCGTGCCCATATTTTCATGAAACTTCTGCCAGTAACGAGAGGTGACCCTGGTATCTCGATCTGAGATGATTTACACGGGCACCCCATGTTGAGATATTATCTCATTCATATAAACTTCCGCCATCCTTTCCGAGGAGTAGGCCTCTCGAATAGGTAAAAAGTGGGCACTTTTTGTGAGTCGGTCCACAATTACCCTTATTATATCGTGGTGCCTTTTTCGTTTTAGGAAGCTTAGTCACCAAATCCATTGTTTTTTCCTTCCATTTCCATACCGGAATTTTGAAAGGTCGTAATTTTCCGTTCGGTTCCTGATGTTCTGCCTTCACTTGGGAACATGTTAAGCATTTCACAACATACTTAACAATATCGCGTTTCATACCCAGCCACCAATAGTTTGCCTTCAAGTCCTGGCACATTTTTGTTGTCCCGGGGTGAATTGACTACCGTGACTTATTTAAGAGGTAGTATTCACTTACAATCATAAGTATATATCTTGTTCTCGTCTTAAAATCAGGCGTTGAACTTTCTTGCATTTACCATTCGTAGTGGGTCATTCTATTTCCACCTCACTCATACATCATAGAAGATATTACATTCTAACATTAGCCCCATGATTAATTATCCTGAGTTTTGTAACACCCCGTGTTTTGAAAGTCAAAGTACAAGTCAAAGTCAAAGTCAAAGGAAGAAAATATTGCAAACTGTGATCTGTCTCTCCTTGCTTAATTATCGATTGTACTTCTTGACTTGTAATCGAGAGTCTATTTTAAATCACTTTTGTTGTATTATGTGGAGTACTTGTTAATAAATCGTTACTTAATCGCAGTTTAATCGCTAATCGATTTATCGCTAATCGCATCGCAACTTGAATTATAGGTTATGGATATTGTTTTACGTGTGTGTGCTAATATGTGTTACTTGTGCATTATATTTATGTTAAATTGTTTAGTCGCAAACACAACCGTAACTCTATCGCAACGCAATCTCATCGCAAACTCGAGGATTACGAATTCTTTTGCGATAATTAGTAAATAGGTTATTCGTGTAACTAATGGAAAATACTATCGCATCGCTTACTCGAAACGCATCGCAACGCTCAACGCACGAAATAAAAACATGAAAACCAACTCGCGACGACCACTCGATCGAATGGTCATCCGAACGGATGACCATCCGATCCGTCTCTGCACGCACCTTTCCTCTTTTGGAAACACTATAAATACCCCTGTCACATCAACAATCATTGATGTGACCGATCAGAACGCTCAAGCCCTATTTTCTCTTGATTTCTCGCGATTCTTGTAAGTTTTCAACTCAAATCTTGTACTTCTATGATCTACACGCACTTCTTCATCATTTTCACCTTTAAATCTTCAATTTTAATCGTGGAATCAGCGGGTTTGAGGTGTACTAGGGTGATGTCATCATAGAGTTCTTATGAACTTCAAGTCTTGGCCTCATTCCACCCAGAACAACTCAGATCTAAAGGATTTCGACATGATTCAACACTGTTTTCGTCTAGATCTAAACGTTTTCGAGGTTAAAAGGATTGAAAGATGGTTTCATCACTTTCTTTCAACTCTTTTACACTCAATGCACTCAATACCGATAGAATCGGAGCTTACTCAGGCCTTCTACTCACTTTCTGGTGAAGTGTGTTAGTGCATATGTCTGTTGACTTTGTCTTATGTCTTGTATCGAGTCATGTAATAGGGTAGATCAGGACACGTTGTTCGAGAGAATCGGGAAATAGGCTTGAACCAGCAAGTTAACACGAACTGACAGGTTCATGCGACCTGGCCAGTTCGTGCGACCTGGTGATGACTGGTTCGTGCGACCTGGAATTCCTATAAATAGGTGAGTCTTGGTCTTCATTTGTAACATTCTGATTCCAGAGACGAAGTGCTGCCGAAGTGTCGAACGATCTGTAAACACTATCAAATCAATACAATCGATAGTTAAAGTGATTCTACGTGCAAATCAAGCTGCTATAACATCAATACGTTTGATTCTGCCTTTCATATTGATCGAGAACTCTTCTGATCGACTCGTTTAGATCGATCCCCGATCCTACAAGTGGTATCAGAGCTCAGGAGGAAGAGTTCTTACCATTTCAGCTTGTTTTCACTGATAAATCTGATTTCTACTCATTTCTTCTCACTTTTCTACACTTTTTCATCAAAATCAGAACGTTTTCACGGCTAAAATGACCTGATTTTGTGATATAACACGTAAAACTGAGTTATAATCAATCCGTGAACAAATCAGAACCTAATTCAACATAAAACTTGATAAAAACTGACAAAATCATTCAGATCGTTCGACAGAGGTTCAGATCGTGTGAAAACCTTACCAGGTCGTGTGAAAACTCCAAGTCGCACGGTTTGGGTCCAGGTCGCGTGAAACATAGATCAGATCGTACGGTTTGATTCACTCAGCTCGCACGAAGTGACTCAGATCAGTTGGAAGTTTTTCAGATCGCTTGTATTTGAGAACCAAGTCGTACAAAGTATGTGATAATTTACCAGGTCGTTTGAAACTCATACCAGGTCACATGGTTTGATCAGGTCGTACGGGGTTGATTCAGATTGCACAGTTTTAACTCAGATCGTTTGATCTTGTCATACCATTTGTGGTTTCCATTTCGTTTCAAAACATCAGATTGTTTGAAGATTTTGTTATTGTGAACTTTCGCACCAAAACATGGATAACGAGTTTTACAACGCATTTGCTACTGCTCTGGTTGCTCCAGTTACAGTTGCTGAAACTGTTGGAATCGAGAATGAAACGGGAACTTTCCAAAAGCCTCCAAAGCTTATGTACATTGAGGACTTTAAAGGGTGGCAAGATCGTTTTGAAAACTGGGTACAAGCGAACAAGTTTGATGCATGGGTTTCTTTAGAGAAAGATTATACTTTACCGAAAGATGAACTTGGAAATGAAAAACAATTAAGTCAATTTTTACCAGATGAAAAATTAAAATACACAAGTGAAAAATTGATTATTAGCATTCTCTAACAAGCAGTAAAAGAAGATATTTTTGTTTTGCTTCAACATGAGGGAACTGCTAGATCAATTTGGAAAGCGTTGATTAAAAAGTTTAAGGGTAGTGCTGATATGATAAAAAATAAACGAGCATTACTAAAAAAATCTTTTGATATGTTTACAGCTTTTGAAGGTGAAACAACAAGAATGATTATTGAGAGATATTGTCATCTTGTCATGGAAATGAAAAGATTGGACATCAAGAAAGAAGATGAAGAATGGGTTGATAAGCTAGCCGATGCGTTACCACAGAATGAATGGGGAATATATCTGTTGATTTTAAAGCATAACCGACAATTTGAAGATATGAATTTGAGTATGTTTATCCAGAAATTGGAAGAACATGAGCTATCAATTCGAAAAACTGCTACGATGAGAAGTCCGGGTGCTCAACAAAATGTTAGTCTATACTATAGAGGAAGCAAAGTTGAGACCACTCCAAGTCCAAAGATTCATACCGCGTTCAGTGCTGATGGTACTTCCGGAACAAATGCAAACAATACAAATCAGAGCAGTGGATATTCTTTGTCTTATTCAAGTTTTGAACCAAATTTCTCAACACCAAGTTCTCAACAACAAAGTTCAACAAACTTTAATGGTCAAGTTTTGCAATGCAATGTTACATTAAATATTCAAAATGGTCAAAATTCTTCTCCAGATATTGCGAAGCAACACATGGCATCACTTGTTACTGTGTTAGAGTCGTATGAAAGCTTGGTTGCTAGACGAATTGGCAATCCGATGCTCACTAAAGAGGATTATGACCAGATTGATTCTGAGGAACTTGAGTTGATGGACATCAAGTGGTGTTTAGCTAGCGTTTTGGGAAGAACAGAAAAGTTCAAACAGATCACCGGAAGAGATGATCTTCGTGAAGCTGCAACATCTCAGCTAGGTTTTGACAAATCGAAGGTTACTTGTTTTCGTTTCCGAGAAAAAAGGCATTTTAAACGAGAGTGTACAAACAAAGAAGCAACTGGAAGACAAGATCCTTTCGGAAACAACGATTATCATAGAAAAGCAATTTATCATCAGATTGCTCAACAACCATATCAATAACAATCTTCACACTCACGTAATATTTCGATTGAAGAATCAAAGGGTAGAGCTTGTTTTGGTCTGCTAGATCAAGAAGATGAAAAGATTCCGAAAAAGTTCAATTAGGATGATTATGATCCTTCTAGACCTTCAGTTTCTAAAGCATTTGTTGCTCGATTCTTTGAAGATTCAACCTCAGAAGAAAAATCAATCAAATCTAAGAACAGTCCTAGAAGACAACCGATTTTTAAGTCCTCAGGAAGTGATGAAGACACTGATGATGAGGAAGAGTATATCAATAAAGCTAGAAAACAATTGGATCTTTATAGTTTTAATTTGTTTTTTGCAGATAAAATCGAGATATTGAAAGAGAAAAGGGCTGCTAGATTGAAGAGAGAAATGGAAGCAAGAAGTGTTGCTGAAGAAAAGACTAAAGTTAAGATAGAAGCTGATAAGGCTAAAGTTGAAGAAAAACCGACAGAGAAGGTCGAGGTTGAAGAAAGTGAAGTGAAGATAGAAGCTGAGAAAGAACCGATTGTGATTGAAAAGGTGGTGGAAAAAATAGTTGAAAAAATTGTTGAAGTCGAAAAGATTGTAGAGGTTGAAAAACCTTGTGCAAAGTGTTTAGAATCCTGCAAAGATTGTGCTGAAAAAGATACAAAATATACTGAATTGGAGAAGCTCAAAGAAAATTTGCTGCACAATGTGAGGAGCATAAAGGAGTCATATGATCTCCTAAGCAGCAAAGTGAACTTGTACAAAGGAGCTAGTGATGAGGATATTCAGATGAAGAATCTTCTAAAAGCAACAGTTCTTCAAAAACAAACTGCAATCAACAAATACATTGAGATTGTTGCAGGGCTGAAACAAGAATTGGCAGCGATGACGATCGAAACCGAAAGAGTGAATTCTTTACTTCGAAGTTATCAAAGTTCAGATTATGTTATTGATCGCATTTATCCTACCGTGGCAGCTTATAAGTTTGCAGAAGATGAATAAAATTCTGGTAAGAAAACTGGTTTGAATTATAACAGAGTACCAAATCCAATGTGGGATGGCTATACCCCCCGACACTTTGAAAAGGTGGCTGAAGCACTCAATCTAAATCTGAAATCCGAGTCTATCGATGGATTACCAGATGATATTGATGTCACCTTCACAGCGTCTGACACAGATCATGAGTCCGAGTTAATTAAGAAAGTGGTCGATCAGGTGTTGGATAAAGATGAAGAGTCAAAGTCAGAGTCTAAATCTGAAAATTCGAGTTCACCAGTCAAAAGCTCGAATTCACCAGTCAAAAGGGTTTACAATAAAGATTTTCTGATGTCACAAAATAATTTGAATGACGAAACATTCAAAGTAGCATATACTTTGAATGACTCTGACAAATTATATTCTGATGAAGAATTTCCAATAAGAGGTGTTAAAACTGAAATGATTAACAAGGTTTTCAAATTAACAGAAATTAATATTTCTGAAATAAAAGATGTAAATCTTACTGAAAAACCTAAAAAATACACTTCAAGAGTTCAACAAAGATTGAACAAGAAAAAGGGTTACAGTTCTGGTTCGGGTTATCGAAAGAAACCAAACCATAACAGTAATTTCAAAAAGAAAGGATTAGGTTTTATTCCACCAGAAAATCATAAAAATTACAAAGAAGTTAAACCAAAAACTAAATTTGTTTCAGGAGTAAGTTCTGAAGAGCAGAAGGAAAAACCTTTCTGGAAACAGTCAAACAAGGAGTTTCTCGCCGAAAAGCAAAAGAATATGTTGAAGGAATTTGAACCGAAAGTTGAAAGAAGAACCTGTTTCAGATGTCAAGAGGTTGGACATATTGCTTGGAATTGCTCAAAGCCCATCAACACAAAACAAGAAGTTTCTTCTAACTCTAAATTGAAAGAAAAATGTGTTGATAAAAAGGAACAACCAATAGAAAAATTTAAGGAGTTCAAAAATTCGACTTTCGAAGTTGGTGAAAGGTCGAAACATTTTTCCAATAGAAGAGTCGATTTAAACAAACATAAATGGGTTGTTAAGAAATCAGAGGTTGTTTCTGGAAATGAATCTGATTCGTCAAAGTCAGAGGAGCCATCTATTGTGCTAAATGATGAGAATTCCGTTCCAACAATGGATGATGAAAACTTTCCACCATTGTCAAACGGAAACTTGAAATCAAAATTTGGTAAGATTGAGATTTCAGATCAATTCTTCTCTGATAAGAAAGAATTTGATGTTGAAAAAGCATTTAATGTTAAAGTGCTACATATTTTTGGTAAGATGGCTGATGGGAAGGTGAAGGGAGTGAAAGAATTTTATGAATCGAAAGTTGTTAAACCAAATGAGGATGGTTCACCCATGATTGATCAGGCATGGGTGAGATTCTTTAAAAAGTAAAATCCTGACTTGCTGGAGCTCCCAAGTTGGTAATCGTGGAGCATGAATCAGCATCATTCTTGAAAAATATTTTTTGATAGTTTGTACAAGTGGTTAAAAGAAAAAAAAGGATTCATTCATAAGCTGTGGAAAGAACAAAATGATGAATTAAACCCCATGATGCGTGAAATCAACAAAACTAATTTTCCGGAAAAACCATTTGATTAAAACAAACTTAAGTGTTTTGAAATCATAATGGGAAAATAGTTTGTTGTTAGGGGGAGTTCTGATTGTTTAACTCAAGTGGATGGTGAATTGAAGCAATTCACATCAGTTTGTCATTTTATTTGTACAGTTTATTGAAAGTAAAAGCAATTCTTTCAAATTTTCCCAGAAAATCAAAAATTGAAACATATTTTTGATTTTAGGGGGAGTAAAAAAATTTAGAAATTTTGAAAATTTGAAAAATCCAAAAACATGATAAAATCTAAAAATCCAAAAACATCGAAAAATTCAAAATGAGTTTTGTTGTGAAAAGAGGAAATGATAGTACATCAGTAGACAATCACAGTACGCTAAAGAATTGGAAAGTTAAAATTTGATAAATGGTCTCACTGATGATATGCCAGTAGGTTTTTACACGCTTAGTAGATTGTTTTCGAGATATAAACCTAAATATCAAATACTTACTTATCACGTGGGGAACATCTCTCGGATATATAGGTAACCCCTGAAATCTTGTTTAAAGGGCTTTCTATTTCTGACATACTAGGTCTTTGTGCGTGATGATATCTGGGGTATTATACCGGGACTTCTGATTTTGCGGGATCAATAGCCTAGTCCTCGTATAATACTCTGCACTGTTTTATTCATAAAGCTCACCCTCAGCATAAAAAATGATGAAACATTGAAAAAAGCTAATCATGTGCTGTTGAAAAGAAGATCCCCAAGGGGGACACACCTAAAGACGAGCCATCATCTCTCAGATTGAACGGAAGTTCTAGCCTGAGCTCTCATGGTTTCGCATTAACCGTTTACAGATATCATTAGTGTACATTCACCTGTAAGACTGAATATAGGAGTCTGGATACGGGAGTATATTCTGAGGTGGGACACACGAATAAGTTTAAGTTATTAAAACACTAATCTCGTATCTCGAATCAATTGAACTTTGTGTGAAAATTTAAGTGGATTAGTATACTGACAATCTAAGTGAATCGTTTAGAACTTAATGTGTTTAAAGCTCAACGGTGCTAGTGATTTGTCTCAAAAACTGATATGATCCTCTTACACAAACTCACAAAAATTTGTCTGTAAATATTTCTTTATTGAATTTTAACACACTGAAAATATTAGAAAAAAATCCAAAAAGAATGTGTTTTAGCATAAATTTTGAAAAAATCAAAAAGATTTTATTTCATCTTATTTTCGACAACTGATGTTGAAAATCTGATTTTCAAAATTCCAAGGGCTAAACATGATGAACGACAGTGGGTTGGGAGAGTGTGTTTGAAATGAAAAATGAAGTTTGAAATAATTTGAGAAATGTTTTGAGATAATCTTACAAGTGATATTTTGAAGCTGATTTTACTGTAAGTTAATCAAGGTCATTAATTTGAACTTGATATAACTATTGTTGATGTTGAATGATATCTACAAGTGGTTTCTAAATTTTGTTAAATTTTAAAAATTTGTGAAATTTACTTTTGGGTAGAGAATTGTGCAGGTTATCAAGTTCCTGATCCTGTTGCTACGGAGAGCCAGGAATCGTTTTTGAACTTGTGAAAGCTATGTCAAATTACGATCCCGAAACAACTTAAGGGGGAGTTTTTAGCAAAAGGGAGTTTGAAGATTGAAAGAGCCAGACTCAGATTCTGGAACATTGCTCAAGATAGAAGCTGTTGATGCTAATGAGCTTAAGGAATCAAGAGACCTGATAAAGAGAATTAGAGAGAGAATAGAGCCAGGTTGAGATTCTGATAGAAGAAGATAGAGATTGAAAGATGCTTACAGAGAAAGATACTTTGGAAAGAGCAAGAAGACTGATCAAGACTGAAGACTCGACACACTGAAGACTCGTCATCATCCAAGGGGGAGTTTGTTAGTGCATATGTCTGTTGACTTCGTCTTATGTCTTGTATCGAGTCATGTAATAGGATAGATCAGGACACGTTGTTCGAGAGAATTGGGAAACAGGCCTGAACCAGCAAGTTCATACGAACTGATAGGTTCATGCGACCTGGTGATGACTGGTTCGTGCGACCTGGAATTCCTATAAATATGTGAGTCTTGGTCTTCAATTGTAACATTCTGATTCCGGAGACGAAGTGCTGCCGAAGTGTCGAACGATCTGTAAACACTATCAAATCAATACATTCGACAATTAAAGTGATTCTACGTGCAAATCAAGCTGTTATAACATCAATAGGTCTGATCCCGCCTTTCCTATTGATCGAGAACTCTTCTGATTAACTCGTTTAGATCGATTCTCGATCCTACAAAGTGCCGGTCTAAGATCTGACATCTATCTAAGAGATAACCGATTTCGGGTTGAACATGAACTAATGTCTCGAACAGTTAGACCGATCGGATTGGGGTGATTCCCGTTCGAATGGGTGACTAGGGCCTGATGGAGTTTTTCCGTTGTTTAACACGTTGCCATATCGTCTCGATCAAGCCGCAAACTATCAATACTTAACAAGTTTCCAAAACAAACAAGTCATCGCACGGATGACAACTGAACTCTCAACACCTAAACATTTTCAAAGAAGGTTAGTTTCCAACGAACGGCCATCCGTTCGGATGACTATCCAACCGGACGACCTGAATTGTAGAAACTCTTCTCTTTTTCATAAAATGCTACAATGAAAACTTCAAAGCCTTCATACACAAACACATCCATCCCAAACGAGTGGCGAACCGACCGAACGGCCATCCGATCGGATTGTGATCCATTCGGATGTCACTTCGTACTACAGCACTTGCATCGCTTTACGTGCCATTTATCGCTTATGCTATCGTTCTGTAACTAGGCTGACTCTCTAGCGCTCCCTTCAATCCATTAGCTACCATCGCTGTGAGTATACTCGATCCCTTTTTGCTTAACGCACTTTTGGGTGTTACATACGTTACTTATATCAAAACACATCAACACACAACGCAAACACTTTTAACGATAACCGCTCCCGCATGTTATACGTGACTCGATGAATGCCTGTTTGTTATGTTAACACGTTGATTGCTGTCTACCTGCCTTAGCAACGATAGTACTATAGTTTGGACTCAGCACCTGTTTATTCAGGGGTTGTTAAGGATCATACTTCATGTGTTCGCAGTGGTGAACATATGTTACGCACTCTACAACTCGCAGTCATTGGTATTGATAGGGTCTTTGTCGATAACTTACGTGCTTCACATTTTACGTAGTACATGTTGGTTATGCGTAAACCGCTTTCGCTACTATTATGTTATTAAACTTGTATGCTCACCTTTACACTATGTGTATTGACCTCTATTTTAATGTATGTGACAGGTGTTTAGGATGCTCTGCTTGTTATTTGCTGAAATCAAGCTAGGATTGAGTCTAGAAACAAATTTAATAAAATATGAGTTGTCGGAACAGTTTACTATTTGTCTTTGAGAACAATTGTCTGTAATAACTTTGCTACTTTATATGTTACGGTATGGGATGTAATGATTAAAATATTTGGTAATCATAGTTGTTATGGAATCTCCTGGACAATCTGTTTCGCTCAGTGCCGCGCCCCGATGATTCCGCCATAGGTTGGGGTGTGACAGATTGGTATCAGAGCCATAACTATAGGGAATTAGGCAAGACTCGACCTAGTCTGGGTAGATGTCTTAGAAACGACCTATTCTATAGTTTAAGTACCAACAGACCGACTTGTGCATACCCGGTAGATGTTTTGTACGAGCCTACTTGCTAATCTCGCTTACACTCGTTGCACACTACACTCATGCGCGAACATCGCATACTACCGCTTCGCGCAAGGTCAGTCTTTCCTAAGACTGGCAACTCGCACAATTTTCAAGGTTTTCCCGTATAGGGCAAGGTGATTGGGTCGAGAATAGGTGTGAAAGCCGTAAACTCTCGATTAAATCCCTCGCCTAACACGACTTTTTAGTATAACACAAGAAATCGCGTTGAATCAGGAGTGAAATTCGTACTTCGACGCAGATTTTCTCTATCTATCTCGTGATCCTATCACACAGACAGGAACGGAGTCGCTAAGTTAGGGGTGAAACCCGAATCTTGATGACTCGTTCCGCTCCCCAATATGGTTTTACAAAACTCTCACCAAAGTTTCGATGGATTCCAACGACTGGAGTTGCGTAAATAACCAAAAAGATGTGTGTCGTTCACCGTATGCCGGTGATAGAGCACGGTCTATTAGCCCAGAGCGTAAGCTCAAAGTCCTTGAGAATAGTCGAATCACTTTGGGTAGTCAACGTCTAGTAAGCCAAGACGATCTCTTTTCTATTTTATGTGTTTCGATTCTGGATTTCACCGCCGCTGACTCTGAGATTTACCGATTTTAGGTGTTTTTATGTGGTTTTATGTGTTTAGGTGTTTCGATTTTGGTGATTTATTCGCTTTTCGCTGTCCGCTTTGATCAACGTACACAACTCGCACTGCACAGCTATCTCAAAACGGTAATAAATCGCTTAAGTTACTCGCAATCACTACTCGCTTCTCGCACTCGCAATACTCGATCACGTTACTGTGAAAGATAAATGAATACATGCAATATATATAGGCCAATACGTGCAAAATATAGTGTGTCCTTGCGTGTTTCCATGCTCTATGTGCTTATGTGTTTCTGTGCTTATGTGATTCTGTGGGTTATGTGCTTACGTGACTATGTGTTTACGTGTTCCTGAGCTTTATACGTATATAGTAGTTTTCGATAAGATAGTACACTATACTCGACTTAATCGAAGTTGTGTTTGAGTCCCGTGGCGATGTCTGCTGTAGAGAATGTCATCATCTGGATCACACCACTCCCGCGTTGCTAGACGCAAACTCGCTGACAAGCGACTCGCTTCTCTGGTCGCGAGTCAAGTCGTTAAAGTAATTCCGCAAATTGTCAGTGAGTTGAACGAAAAAGCCATCAAGTCTTTAGAAGAATCCATGACAGATTCTCCTAAAGCGACTTTCAGCTTCAAGCAGTTCAAAGCATCTGGTCCGAAAGAATTTACCGGAGAAGACGGGCCAACGGCCATGTTTCAATGGTTTGATTCAACCGCAGTCACCTTGAGCCAGAGTGGCTGTCCGGAAAACCTTTGAACTGTTAACGCCGCCGGCGTCTTCCAATCCCGGGCTCTAGATTGGTGGATTGCTGAGAGAAACAAACGAGGGAATGATGCAGCTTACGGGCTAACGTGGGATGAGTTGAAGGACATCATGATGCGAGAGTTCTGCCCTCCCCGTGAGCTCCAAAAGTTGGAGGACGAGTTCTGGCATATCAAACGGGAAGGTGGCGACAACGCGGGTCTTACTGCTCGCTTCAAGCGGCTGAGTCTCATCTGTCCGGGTCACGTTACTACCCTCGAAATTTTGATCAAGAAATACATCCGTGCTCTTCCAGATTGTATTGCAGAGTTTGTGCGAACTGCGAAGACGACGACTATTGAGGAAACCTACCTGCTCGCCGCTGAGATCAATGATAAGCCGGTCAGGGCTGGTTATTTCGATAAAGCTGCCAAGAGTCTTCATCAAGCCACCGCTGCTCCCACCGCTGAAACAACCGCCGCACCGCAATCTTCAAAGCCCTCACGTTGCAAGAGAAAGAACAACAAATCCAGCAACAAGAACTGTGCAGTTACTGCCGCACCACTCCAAGTTGTGCCTGCCCAACCGCATCCTCAACACTGCCAAGTAGCGGCTCCTGTGGCCAATGCACCGCCTGCCAAGCGTGCATACACTGGCCCACACCCGCTCTGCCCTACTTGTACTAATCATCATCCGGTTGGTATCACATGCCGATTCTGTGTTCACTGCAAAATGTACGACCACTTCACCGCTAACTGCCATACCGGTCCATGCCAAGCTCCAGTTCAAGCTCAAGCTCCTGCTCTACCAGCTCCGCAAGGACAGCAAGCAGCTCCTGCACCCGCTGCTCACGTAAGAGTTTGCTTTGCGTGTGGCGATCTAAACCATTTCGCAAACGTCTGCCCTAACAGAGTGGTTAAGCAAGAGCCACAGTAGCAGCAGCAGCCAGCACGGCAATAGCACCAGCAACAGCAGCAGCAGCCAGCTCAGCAAGCAGCCCGTGGGCGAGTCTTCAACATCAACGCCCGTCAGGCTCAGGCAGACAATAACGTGGTTAATGGTACGTTTCTCGTAAATAGTATATATGCTTCATGTTTATTTGATACTGGAGTCGATAACTGTTTTGTATCGTTCGAATTCGAAAAGCTCCTTAATCGTAAGCGCGCACGTCTCCCCACGACCTTCAACGTTGAAGTTGCCACTGGAAGAACCGTCACCGTCTGCGTGACTGTATTCTCGATCTCAACGGTCACGTTTTCCCGATTAACCTCATACCAATGCAACTCGGTAGCTTTGATGTCATAGTAGGTATGGATTTCCTTCAGGAAAATCATGCTGAAATTGTTTGCTTCGACAAGATGATTCGTTTCTCTCTCGCAAATGGTGATCAATTGTGCGTCTATGGTGAAGTTGCTTCAAAGAAGTTACAACTCATGTCGTGTGTCCAAGCTAGCAAGTATCTCCGCAAGGAATACCAAGCTTTCTTGGCGCACATCATAGTAGCGGAAAAGGAAAAGAAAGGTAAGACCATAGGAGAAGTACCCGTGGTTCGTGATTTTCCTGCTGTGTTTCCTGATGATTTACTTGGTTTACCTCCCACTCGTGATATCGATTTCCGAATCGACCTCATTCCTGGAGCAAATCCTATTGCTAGAGCGCCTTATCGTCTCATTCCTTCTGAAATGCGCGAACTCTCGAGTCAGCTCCAGGAACTACTTGATAAAGGCTTCATTCGCCCTAGCACCTCTCCTTGGGGCGCGCCTGTTCTTTTTGTCAAAAAGAAGGACGGATCGTTCTAGATGTGGATCAACTACAGGGAATTGAATAAGCTTACCATCAAGAATCGCTATCCCTTGCCTCAAATCGACGATTTATTTAATCAATTAGAAGGTGCTTCATGGTTCTTGAAAATCGATCTATGCTCAGGCTACCACCAGCTGCGAATTCAGGAAGAAGATATACCTAAAACCGCTTTTCGAACCCGTTACGGTCATTTCGAATTTGTTGTTAAGCCTTTTGGTTTGACTAACGCTCCCGAAGTCTTCATGGATCTAATGAATCGCTTGTGTAAACCCTATCTTGACCGTTTCGTCATCGTGTTTATCGATGATATCCTGATCTATTCCAAAACAAAAGCCGAACACGCGCAACATCTCAGTTTGGTTCTTGAGTTACTCCAGGGAAACCGTCTCTATGCCAAGTTCTCCAAGTGCGAATTCAGGCTCGAGGAGGTCCAATTCCTGGGTCACATCGTCAATAGTCAAGGAATTCATGTCAATCCTGCGAAGATCGATGCTGTTAAGAGTTGGGTCACACCAAGGAACCCGGCTGAAGTTCGTTCATTTCTCAGATTGGCAGGTTACTATCGCCGGTTCATCGCAGACTTTTCGAAAATCGCTGTACCGCTTACCTCTCTTACACACAAGGACAAGCCTTTTGTTTGGGGAACTGAACAAGAGGAAGCCTTTCAAACTCTCAAACTTATGCTCTGCAACGCTTCTGTGCTCACTTTACCCGACGGAGACGACGACTTCATAGTCTATTGTGATACCTCTAACCTCGGTCTTGGTTGTATCCTTATGCAACGAGACAAGGTTATCGCGTACGCGTCTCGTCAGCTCACGATCCACAAGAAGAACTATACCACACACGACCTCGAGCTTGGTGCAGTTGTTTTTGCACTATAGATTTGGCGACACTACCTGTACGGTACCAAGTGTACGGTCTTCACCGACCATAAGAGCCTACAACACATCTTTAGCCAGAAAGAGCTGAATATGCGCCAACGCCGGTGGGTAGAACTACTCAACGATTATGACTGTGAGATCCGTTACCACCCAGGCAAAGCAAACATCGTCGCCGATGCTCTCAGTCGGCGAAGCTATTTGCATAGCGTTCGTAATACTCAAGCCCAGCACAATCTCGAAGCTCTTATCCATGACCGTGACGCCCAACATGCCTGTTTTACCGAACGCACTTTGAAGAGAGAAAGGATTATCAACAATGGCGAACAACTGGTGAATATATCGAATGGTATCTTTCATTATCTAGACCGAATTTGGATTCCCAAGTGCACCAATTTACGACAAATTCTGCTAGACGAGGCCCACAAGTCGCGATACTCCATTCATCCCGGTGCCGATAAGATGTACCAGGACATGCGTTACAAGTACTGGTGGCCGGGCATGAAGAATGTCACACTCCCAAAATCCACACGCGGAGTATCACCGCAGGAGGCGTGACATGACCAGGATCAAGCCACAAATCATATTGAACAACGTAATATAATAAAGATAAACCAATCACAATATAATTGGTGTCCAAAATAAATTAACCAAATTCAAGTATCAGCGGAAGCATAAAGTGAGAAACCAAATCATAAGTTTTAAATGTTCAAATGTTTCACATGGAACTCTACAGTCCATGTCCCACAACGACTCTTCCCCATGCAAGCTCCTGCTAAGTACCTAATGACCTGCAAAGCATGTAGTAACGAGTCAACAAAAAAGTTGAGCGAGTTCACAGTTGGGTGTTTGTTTAATTATTCCAAAAACATAGTTTCCTTTAACTGGCATCCTTGTCGTGGGGGTTACCCCATAGTTGAAAACATGATTTGTTTAATCCCATTTACTCTGGCTATCCAGCCGTGGGGGCTACCCCATGTTTACACTACTAGACTCGTTACCATATCGACAACTGACATTAGTCGTGTTTATGTGCCCTTTGCGTCAATGTCTATCATCATTGACGTGCCCAGATCCATTAGTTCACGCCCGTCCTCTGCGGCATGTTGTGAGGCTTGTCAAACCTTGTCACACCCCGACTTTCCACGTGTCACCGGTGGGCCTGGTGGGGAGTATCATGACGTAGTTGGCAACATAATAGTCAAACAACACAATATATATAAATGCACAGCGGAAGCAAAAGGTAAATATATTACAAATCTGAATTTTAAAGTAATATCCAGTATTACAACGGAAAGTAAAGGATCCACAGGCGGATCTTAAAAACATATCATTTGTTCAACAGACTTTAGACGCCTAGAACTTGCAAGATTCCTTATTAGCGCCCTGAGCTTCCAGCCAATTACGTTCAGTACCTGTCACTTAACCTTTTTGGAAAATACGTCAGTTTTCACTGGTAAATACACTCAACCGACTCATTTGAAAAGAGTTTAAGAAAATTGATTTGAATGCACGTGGCACAAAATATCTTTTATAATTTGATTAAAATGCTTAGAGGCAAAATTAACCTTTTTAACTTGGAACAATTATATTTATAACCTTGTATACAGATTTACATGTTCGTTGTACGTTCAGGGCCCGTTGTAGAAACCGAGTCAGATTAACAGACACACCACAAGTATAGGCCCACATAGAAGTGAGATACCGTTATTACTTAAGTAACTGTCAGGTGTATGCCTACACCCCGTACTTAAGACATGGCCATTTTATAATACAATGATGTCAAGGATATCCGGGACATGGTCATTAACCCCTAAAGGTCTTTATTTCAAACAATACAGATTAAACCGGGTTACCTCAATAATTTAACCATAATAAGATTAAATATTCAATACCCAACCAAGCGGTATTATAATACCGTATTCCAAGCCCGTATAGGGAAAATAAGTTAAGAGTATTTACCTGAGCTAGCTCCTGTCTTAAATAGCAAGAATCTAATAACTCAGCTGTATTCACTTAAGTAAGCGTAGGTACCATTTACCGGAATGCTCTAGTCTGGAATGATGGTATAAATAACCAATTAGAATGCTAACGGGTCTTTAATTTAGCCTAAGCGTAGGGACATTTTGGTAATTTCACACAAGCCGTAAAGCTCAAAACTGAGGTCTGAGTTAAACAACTTTTACTTACTGTTAAAACGTTATAATTTACTTAAAATATCAGTAGGTATCACCCTTGTATGTTTAAAAATAGTTTTAGTACATACTATGCGCTAAAAACGCTTAATAAGGCGATTATAAGCCGTTTCCGGGTTTACCGATAAAGCTGATATTTTTATTATTCCAGGAGGCTTAAAATAATTTATTTATCATTTAAGATCAGTAGCAAAAGGTTTGGAGTCGTTTGGATATGTAAAACTCATTTTATGGCCCGTAAGGGCAAAACCGACAATTACCGGATTAAGTCTACGACTATGAGTTATGCTCAGCCTAAAATTAATTAAAAATATTTAAAATTCCCAAAATAATATATTACATCAGTGGGTAAAGATTTTGATATCAAAAAGTAGGCTTAACTAGACTATACGCTAATTACGCCATTTTATTAACAAAAAGCTTTCAATTTGCGCTAATGAGCATAACTCTTAATCTACACTTCAAACTGATGTCAAACTTTGCATACAAGTTTATATTTCGGTAATTAAAGTTTTTACCCTTTTACATTTCCAAAAATCACGTTTTAAGGTAATAAGGGCATAATGGTCAACATGTGAGCAATTAACGGAATCATGCATTGTAATTGGATAACTAATGATCCGAGGTGTATAATCACAAAGGGTTATATTAGCATGTAACCTGGTCCAAATGAAGCTCTTAGGTATTTCTAAATCATACCAAAACGGGTCAGAACTGAAGTCAAAGCAAAAGTCAAAGCTTTGCGACTTTCGGTTCCGAACCGGGTCTAAACAGTAAATTGTCGGGTTGAACATGTTTAGACATGTTCTTACATTAATTACTAAGTTATAACAATGATCCAACAGGTTGTATATGTTCTACCTTGCTAAATATGCATAATTTGCAATTTAAGTATCCTGTTGACTTTTTAAATACAAGTTTGACCCGACATTTGACCTAGTTAGAGTGGGAATCAGGGGGAACCCTTTTGAGGGTTTATTACCCACATAATTACCAACTTATAACTACTTTTAATTCGAGATATGACTGAGCCATTGTTGACTAATCTCGAAGTCAAATCGTAATTACGACGGTTTGACTTTTAGCTAAATAACTAAGCTAAACTTAATCGAGGAAGGTCAAGGGTACTTACAAGGGTCCTATGCACGAGTAGGGATGTCTTGGATCTGCTCCTAAGCTCCAGAAATGCTCCACAATTGCAGATGAAGGTGTGATCAAAGTTGTTGCACATGAGGGCCTTTTATAGTGATTTAATCACCACAATTTGTTGACATGTAAGTCTACAAGTGACCACAACTGATCAACACATGTCCCTAGTGTTCTAGGAGGCACTTAGGGGTCGCATATGAAGTGAAACATCCGTTTTGGGTCGAGTTTTCGCGCATACAGGAGGCTGTTTGATGTTTCAGTTACTGTAAGCCTGACGCGGCCCGCGTAAGGGTGTTGATGGACCTTACGCGGCCCGCCTTAGCCCTTCTGTTCAGAATTTTCATTTTCTTGTTTTTGCAACTTGTCCCTTGGCTTCACGAAAGGTCAACTAAGCTTATATATTGCAATTTGACCCTTTAGTATTTACCTACAAGGGCTTTAAGACTTGTACCCACTTTGCCAAGTCCCTGGAGACTTCCGGTTAACCCGAAAAGTCATAACTTTCAACGTTAACGCTTTAACCCCTCGCACACGAATTTGATCATAACTTTCTCATACGATATCGAAACTTTATGAAATTTATATCGCGCATTCTAGTGAGCATGATTAACAGTTACAAAGCTTCGGGTTTGTCAAAAGGTCACTCAGAGGTATAACTTAAACATGTTGACACATTTAACCCCTGTAGTTTGTAATCTCTCACTTTTAGCTTCGTATGATCCATGATTTATTCGTTTGAAGGTACGAGCATCATGTAGGGTTATTATAAAGTATATTTATTCACTGTTGACATTTTGAACTCGTATATTTACATACTTTCCATGTTTGTCAACTTTAGTCCTTTCAGAACATTCTTTTCACACGTTCAAACATATGACACGTGTCAGCACATTATAGGACGTGAATTTTCGAGGTGTTACATCCTCACCCCCTTAAAAGAAATCTCGACTTCGAGATTTGTTAAGGTTAAGGAAGTATTTTCTGCCTTACATTGGGCTTAATCTTCCCCAGTACCTTTGAGCCTCTAAGGCACTCCAATTGACCTTTATAATAGGTACATGTATCTTTTTGGAGCTTCTAATCCTGTCGATCCTTTAATCGACACAGGTTGCTCATCATATTATAAATCTGCATATCATTATGTGATAATGCTTCTTGACTTATTGGCGAAACACGTCGCGAAATCCTTAGTGTGCAATGTATTGCGAGCTCCGCCAAGCTCTTTAAATCGGTCTTAGCTTAAAGGCTACTTGATCTTGATACATTCGATTTCCTTCGAATGATTCTATATATTCAGAGCTTAACTAGCCTGAAAATTTTTAACAATTTGGCACTCCCTCCCTTAACAAGAATTCAGGAGGTTTGCTACTTTTATTAATCCTTGATTTTTCTGCCGAATACTGGCATTTTACAGATGATTATGAATTTGCGTGATCTTATTTGTTGTTTCTAATGCAACCTTCAGATCCTGATAATTGGACTTACCAATCTATTATCCAAACAATAGATGTTTAACATCCCATCTATACTAGGTCTTCAAGGGAGCAGCCTTGATACTTATATGACAGCTATTATAGAAAAGCTTGTCTTAAGGTGAGATGGTTATTCCAACCACTGCTTTATTACTTCTTAAGGAATAGCTAATCCTTGTCGTTAGTCGAATAAATCGACGATCCTGGGCAGCTGATGGCAAATTCTTAATCGTTGCCTAAATAGGGTTGCGGTAATTAATGCATAAGCAAAATGAACCGTCTTTCCTAATTAGCTATACGCAATTCTCAGGATATTGAGTTAGGCTATATGAATCTTCTATTTTAAAACTTACCTAAATCAGGGTTTCGATCCCTCCAATGATGGTACTAGCCGTTTTGGAGATTTCATATTATTACAGCCTTAAATGGGATATTAAACTCAACTCTACCTGCCTCCCAGGGGTAAACAGGGTAATCTTAGGAGAAGATAATCAAGGTAAAAGGAGGTTACAGAGATTTCCATATCTCAGGCTCCAGTTCACTAATCAACGCTTGTGTCTAATAAGTGACACATTTATGTTATTAGTCCACGAATTTCTTAATCGGGAACATTTCCTTGGACAATTTCATTCTGGATATCTCCTTTGAATACGATTAGTTGACTTTAGTACCATATGATCATTGGGATATCTTTGTGGTTCCATGCATTAGACCTCCATACTGATCAGGCATGGAAGCAATCTATGGAACTTATTAAGATACACCAATCCTCATATAGCGCTTTTGTCATACCATTTGGTATTCGAAATCAGTAGAGATCAAAGAGATATCAATATCATATGATGATGTACTTTATCTATAGAGAGGGTACATTAGAATTTTCTACGGTTTACTATTGTAGTATCAATAGCATGCGTCGCATCATCAATGGCGCGATTGACTGTTGTCTTATCCGAGTTTATCATACTCGAGATTTAGTTCCTATTACCAGATGAATCATTTACTTAGTTGCAATCCAACATCTGCTATTCATCACCCTGATGGCCTTAACATATACTAACCATGGTTTCATTAAACTATACCGGCCAATAAGGCACTAACATTCTTAATGAACGTTATTTTAAAAATATATCAATATCACTTAGCCTAGGTCACAAAAGACCATCAATGGCATTTAAGGGTTGGACCTAGTCCATCACCTCTTCGACAGGGGATCAAAATGTCACATCTGTCTTTAATATACTGATGAATTTGGATAGCTTGAAAGTTTGCCATAAGGGTATCAGAAAAGAGTGATTTCTAATAGATATTAAATATCAATATAGGATTTGTTGGAGCATTTTCTAAAGTATCATCGGTCAATTTCTACCTCGCATTAAATGACCGGAGTCTTAATCAGGCGGAGACAACAGTTCTCAACATTTATCATTCATTATAGAATCATATGTGCCAGTATCAAATAAAATTCATGCATAAACTGCTTGATATGGAAAGGTATCTGTTATATAGTTATTATTCTGCATCATCTCCTTAGCGTTCGTCTGGAAGACTCATGCGTTTGCTTTCTTGGCATCTTCAGGCTTCTTCTGATTCCTAGGGCAGTTAGTCTTGATATGCCCCTTCTCGTTGCAACCATAACAGGTTGCATCTTTCAACTTCTTGCAATCCAAGGTTTTATGTTCCTTAGACTTGCAGATTCCACAGGGTAGTGGCTCAGACTCAAATCTGCATTTCCCAAGATGGTATTTCCTACAGGTTCCGCACCTGGTCTTCTCTCCCGACTGCTGGCTGTCTCTCTTAAACCCGGAACTCTTCTTATCTTCAGAATTCCTCTTCCTATCGGAGCGATGAGAATTCTCATCCTCCCTTTTACGCTTTCCATCTTCAGAGGCTTAGGCAGCCTTGTTTCTGACCACATCGAGTGTGAGAGATAGCGACAGATCTGCCGCTGACCTGAATGTAGTAGGTCTTGAAGCCTTAACACTGGTTTTGATTTCTGGGGCTAAACCCCCGATGAAGCGAGCAATTCTCTTGGGTTCTGGTGTTACTAGGTAAGGAACCAGTCTGGACAGGGTATTAAAACTGGTGAGGTATGCTTGACAATCTAAGTTTGTCATCACCAATGATAAGAAATCTGATTCGATTCTTTCGACCTCGTGTTGAGGGCAGTAGTTCTCCATAATGAGAGCAACAAACTGTTCCCATGACATGTTGTAAAGTGGGATCTTCCCAGCAGCTTGAATGAGAGCCTTCCACCATGCTAGTGCCTCTCCCTTGAACGATTGGGATACATACTTCACTACATCCTTCTCAGCACAACCGCTGATATCGACAACTGTGTCCATTTCATCTAACCAGGTCATACAATCGATTGCTCCTTTCTCCCCAGTGAAGTCTCGAGGTTTGCAAGAAACAAAGTATTTATAGGTACAAGACTTGGTATGCGGTTCATTATCGAACACTATCTTATTGGATGGAACACTGTGTTGACCAGATGAATGCCGATCATCATCTTTCTTTAACTCATCTTTCTTTGGAGGTGGCTTG
The DNA here is from genome assembly GCA_030545235.1 of Helianthus tuberosus. NCBI lineage: Eukaryota > Viridiplantae > Streptophyta > Magnoliopsida > Asterales > Asteraceae > Helianthus > Helianthus tuberosus. The sequence goes on along the minus strand of CM060436.1, from coordinate 19,783,809 downwards.
CTATGAGCCTCTGAATGAGTTTTAGGGACAGACTTAGAGTGGGGTACAGATGAGGCTTTACTATTAGTCTCACTATACTCCCTGAATTGCTCCTCCACAGCTTTAGATACAGCTGAATCAATCAATGTATGAAGCTCTCCTCTGGTTATATTAATCCTTTCATCATCGCGGTTTTCCAGAGGGTGACTGTTCTCTTCCTTTGACCTAGCCATGTAGCTTTAAATGCTACATAAAAATCAAACAAGGCCAAGGTTTATACGGAAGCTTTTACTGTTTTATCGTTTTAAACGATTTATTAACCATGGTAATATAAACCATATTGGTTAATTTGTTAGCTTCATTTATTTAGCATTTTTATTATAATTTATCCTAGTTATAAAACATTAAGGATATTAAAGTGGCGCAAAGGCCTAGTCACATGGACAGTTTTTAAATTTACAAGCCATGACTTCAGAGAATCAAGGCATTATGGTTTTAATAATAGCACAAATGGCCTAGTCGCGTAGACAAGTTTAATTTATAAGCCACGATTTCAGAGAATTGAGGCATTAAGGTTTGAATCAAAGTTCATTACCTTTTCTTGACAGGGAGTTGTAGGCTACCAATGTCTTTAGTCTCAGAGGACATTAACTATAGCCCGTAGGCATTTCCCTTCTAAGGGATGTTTATAATATGATCATCTTATAGGATGATATAAGCCATGATTTCAGAGAATCGAGGCTTTAAGGTCTGAATCATAGTTCATTACCTTTTTCAGACAGGGAGTCATAGCTACCAGTGTCTTTTGGCTCATGTAGAAATGAGCAAGGCCCGTAGGCATTATTTTACCAATGTATGGTCAAAATATGATCATCTTAATTGATGATCTAAACCCATGATTCAGAGATCATTAAGTTGGGTTAGGGATCTTTTAAAGAATCCATATATAAAAATGACGTGTGTGATTTTAACGAATCATGTCTGCCAAGAGTGTTAACATATTTACAGATCTTAACAGGGATTTGAATCTTTTAAACAGGTCTTACCATCATGGCCTGGCCTTAAAATGACCCGAAGGTTAGGTTTCACTCTTAAGATTCTTATTAATATTTAACGCAGAACAATCCTAAATTGAGGTGTTAAATATGGATCTGAATCTAATTTGAGGAACTGCCATCTTGGCCGCGTCTTAATAATGACACCAGGCTAGGTCTTGTCCCTTTTTAGATTTTTTTTGCCATTTTATTATAATGGTAGATCTTATAATATAGGAATGATATTTTAACATAATCGTTCCTTTAAAATTTAAACAAGTATATGGTTGTCCTAAATGGGACTTCTAATAAAAATGACTTGCCCATGCAAAGGCTAATCAGAAAAAATAATCAAGGAAGTAGTTAGAAGACAATGAAACAAATTGGAATTTGTCCTATGTTCTTGTCTAGACTCAAGAATGTGCAACTGTGTAACTGAGATTAAACGCAAAAGGTTAGCGTTTAATTCACTCAGTGTTGGCTCTGATACCAACCTGTCACACCCCGACTTTCCACGTGTCACCGGTGGGCCCGGTGGGGAGTATCGTGAAGTAGTTGGCAACATAATAGTCAAACAACACAATATATATAAATGCACAGTGGAAGCAAAAGGTAAATATATTACAAATCCGAATTTTAAAGTAATATCCAGTATTACAACGGAAAGTAAAGGATCCACAGGCGGATCTTAAAAACATATCATTTGTTCAACAGACTTTAGACGCCTAGAACTTGCAAGATTCCTTATTAGCGCCCTGAGCTTCCAGCCAATTACGTTCAGTACCTGTCACTTAACCTTTTTGGAAAATACGTCAGTTTTCACTGGTAAATACACTCAACCGACTCATTTGAAAAGAGTTTAAGAAAATTGATTTGAATGCACGTGGCACAAAATATCTTTTATAATTTGATTAAAATGCTTAGAGGCAAAATTAACCTTTTTAACTTGGAACAATTTATTTATAACCTTGTATACAGATTTACATGTTCGTTGTACGTTCAGGGCCCGATGTAGAAACCGAGTCAGATTAACAGACACACCACAAGTATAGGCCCACATAGAAGTGAGATACCGTTATTACTTAAGTAACTGTCAGGTGTATGCCTACACCCCGTATTTAAGACGTGGCCATTTTATAATACAATGATGTCAAGGATATCCGGGACATGGTCATTAACCCCTAAAGGTCTTTATTTCAAACAATACAGATTAAACCGGGTTACCTCAATAATTTAACCATAATAAGATTAAATATTCAATACCCGACCAAGCGGTATTATAATACCGTATTCCAAGCCCGTATAGGGAAAATAAGTTAAGAGTATTTACCTGAGCTAGCTCCTGTCTTAAATAGCAAGAATCTAATAACTCAGCTGTATTCACTTAAGTAAGCGTAGGTACCATTTACCGGAATGCTCTAGTCTGGAATGATGGTATAAATAACCAATTAGAATGCTAACGGGTCTTTAATTTAGCCTAAGCTTAGACCGGTTAGTCTTAAGGGAATATACGGTTCAAACGCATGATTAAGCGAAGACCGGAATAGAATGTGTTTTAGACCCGACAAGTTTGAAGACTTGTATAATATGGGTATTTCTTACACACTCTGAATTTTGAGATAAAACCGTTAAGGTTTGACCCGCTTCGGCTAATTTATGTAAACTTGCTACATAAACCGAACCGTACGCGTAATAAGCGTGACGGGTATTCATGAGAGCCATATACAGGTTTCCTAAGTTAATTGTGCCTCAAATATGTTGTGACATCAGTAAGATGTCTTTCATTATGCCCGAAACGTATTTAAACACAAACTAGGCCCCGTAGGGGTAGTTTGGTCATTTAAAAGGTTGTAAAAGTGTTTAAGTATTTACCTGAGTTACAGGTTTGATATAATCAGCAAAAATACTTATTTTGGTAAGTTATAACAGTAGGATAAAGTATATATGTGAAATTTATCAAGTATAACCAAACTATGCACCGTAGGGGCATTTTGGTAATTTCACACAAGCCGTAAAGCTCAAAACTGAGGTCTGAGTTAAACAACTTTTACTTACTGTTAAAACGTTATAATTTACTTAAAATATCAGTAGGTATCACCCTTGTATGTTTAAAAATAGTTTTAGTACATACTATGCGCTAAAAACGCTTAATAAGGCGATTATAAGCCGTTTCCGGGTTTACCGATAAAGCTGATATTTTTATTATTCCAGGAGGCTTAAAATAATTTATTTATCATTTAAGATCAGTAGCAAAAGGTTTGGAGTCGTTTGGATATGTAAAACTCATTTTATGGCCCGTAAGGGCAAAACCGACAATTACTGGATTAAGTCTACGACTATGAGTTATGCTCAGCCTAAAATTAATTAAAAATATTTAAAATTCCCAAAATAATATATTACATCAGTGGGTAAAGATTTTGATATAAAAAAGTAGGCTTAACTAGACTATACGCTAATTACGCCATTTTATTATCTTAAAGCTTTCAATTTGCGCTAATGAGCATAACTCTTAATCTACACTTCAAACTGATGTCAAACTTTACATACAAGTTTATATATCAGTAATTAAAGTTTCTACTCTTTTACATTTCCAAAAATCACGTTTTAAGGTAATAAGGGCATAACGGTCAACATATGAGCAATTAACGGAATCATGCATTTTAATTGGATAACTAATGATCCGAGGTGTATAATCACAGAGGGTTATATTAGCATGTAACCTGGTCCAAATGAAGCTCTTAGGTATTTCTAAATCATACCAAAATGGGTCAGAACTGAAGTCAAACCAAAAGTCAAAGCTTTGCGACTTTCGGTTCCGAACCGGGTCTAAACAGTAAATTGTCGGGTTGAACATGTTTAGACATGTTATTACACTAATTACTAAGTTATAACAATGATCCAACAGGTTGTATATGTTCTACCTTGCTAAATATGCATAATTTGCAATTTAAGTATCCTGTTGACTTTTTAAATACAAGTTTAACCCGACATTTGACCTAGTTAGAGTGGGAATCAGGGGGAACCCTTTTGAGGGTTTATTACCCACATAATTACCAACTTATAACTACTTTTAATTCGAGATATGACTGAGCCATTGTTGACTAATCTCGAAGTCAAACCGTAATTACGAAGCTTTGACTTTTAGCTAAATAACTAAGCTAAACTTAATCGAGGAAGGTCAAGGGTACTTACAAGGGTCCTATGCACGAGTAGGGATGTCTTGGATCTGCTCCTAAGCTCCAGAAATGCTCCACAATTGCAGATGAAGGTGTGATCAAAGTTGTTGCACATGAGGGCCTTTTATAGTGATTTAATCACCACAATTTGTTGACATGTAAGTCTACAAGTGACCACAACTGATCAACACATGTCCCTAGTGTTCTAGGAGGCACTTAGGGGTCGCACATGAAGTGAAACATCCGTTTTGGGTCGAGTTTTCGCGTATACAGGAGGCTATTTGATGTTTCTGTTACTGTAAGCCTGACCCGGCCCGCGTAAGGGTGTTGATGGACCTTACGCGGCCCGCCTTAGCCCTTCTGTTCAGAATTTTCATTTTCTTGTTTTTGCAACTTGTCCCTTGGCTTCACGAAAGGTCAACTAAGCTTATATATTGCAATTTGATCCTTTAGTATTTACCTACAAGGGCTTTAAGACTTGTACCCACTTTGCCAAGTCCCTGGACACTTCCGGTTAACCCGAAAAGTCATAACTTTCAACGTTAACGCTTTAACCCCTCGCACACGAATTTGATCATAACTTTCTCATACGATATCGAAACTTTATGAAATTTATATCGCGCATTCTAGTGAGCATAATTATCAGTTACAAAGCTTCGGGTTTATCAAAAGGTCACTCAGAGGTATAACTTAAACATGTTGACACATTTAACCCCTGTAGTTTGTAATCTCTCACTTTTAGCTTCGTATGATCCATGATTTATTTGTTTGAAGGTACGAGCATCATGTAGGGTTATTATAAAGTATATTTATTCACTGTTGACATTTTGAACTCGTATATTTACATACTTTCCATGTTTGTCAACTTTAGTCCTTTCAGAACATTCTTTTCACACGTTCAAACATATGACACGTGTCAGCACATTATAGGACGTGAATTTTCTAGGTGTTACAAACCTAAATAGCGTTATCTAACTAATGACCCGCTCGCCATTGGCCCGGCGATTAAGTTGATATAAAAAGGAGAGACTTCGTGATAGAGTTTTGGTCGAGTGAGCTTAAGACTGTCCCATGAGGACGAGGAATTACATTCCTTAACCCATACTGTCCTACCCAAGAAGGACGAGGAATCCATATTCCTTAACCCATTCCCAACCTACCGGGAATTACCATGCTTTGTAGAAAGTGTGAACTCACCTTAGGTTAGCTCGGCAGATAAACGAAAAGTCAATCGAGCTGCTAGGGGTTAACCACGTCCTAACATGGTTACCATACAAGTCAGGTCTAGGTTCAAGTAGTGCACGTAGGTTTACACATAAGCTAACAGGTTACAAACGCGTATTGATCATGGCAAACATGGCATACACATAGAACATGTTAAACGACAACTGTTTAGCATACACATGAAGCCCAGACATTACTCGGCCCAACATGTTGTGCGATCCGCACAACCTTGTGCGATCCACAGGATGTTGTGCCATCCAACTAAAACCTGGCCCAAACAACTAGAAAGCCCAAACATATATACATGGCCTAAATAATAACAAACGTTGATCTTGTGCGGTCCGGATGGACTTGTGCGACTGAGAAGTCCTTGTGCGATCCGGATAACTTGTGCGATCATGCATATCCTAGTTATACCCTGTGCTTTATGTGCTTGTACCCAGCTTGTGCGACCAGAGCTTGTACGACTAGCTCTTGTGCGACTGGCGGACTTGTGTGATCAGTTACAAGACTCCTAAAATTATGCAATCTTTCTAACAGTTTCCATTTATGCATCAAATCGGTCAAACAATCAAACAGTTTCCAACTTGAATGTGGATCGATCAAACTAAGATTTTATCCTCTAATTCATAAGAACCCTAATTATATTCATAGCATGAACATCAACCACAACTTCAAACACATTAACAAGTTCATGGCCTTGATTACCAGCATGCATCCTAATCATGACAACTCAACCAATCATCCGAACATGAATACATCACAGCCGATTATCATTCTTTCAGTTTTAGATCATCATTCAACATAGCATTATCAAACCCTATATTGATCCGTATATACTACACATGTGCGCCGATTATATGAACATCAAACCCTAACAATTTACATCACAATCAATCGCATGTCATCCCTAAATCATCATGTAAAACATATAAATCACCTCATCGTGTAACATGCTATCAGTAGTTAAAACACTAACCGGTTAGAGAAGAGAGTAAAGATTGATCCGAACACAAAATCTTTGATGGAGAGAGGTGTGTTGCCGTCGGCTTCGAGAGGGAGAAAGAGAGCGAGTAGGGTTTGTGTGTGTTATGTGATTTGCAAATAATGAGGAGTATACACTCTCCTCATGGGTTATGCGCATCAATGGAATGGGCCGAACCCATATATGGGCTGCCCTTTTAGGTTTCGAATACACTAAGTGTAGGCCGAGAAGGGTGTGAAGCAAAAAGCCCACAGGCTTGTGCGATCGGGTTAGAGTTGTGTGGTTACGTTATACATACATATATTACACACATTCACATAACATGTAGCATTTATTCGATAACATCAACATATCAATTAACCACATAGGGTTCATACACGTTACATTAAACACAAAGATAGGTCCAGAAATACGAGTTGTCACATCATCCCCAAGTTGAAAGAAATTCCGTCCCGAAATTTAGCACGTACTCACTGAGGAAGCTAGTTAAGTTGTATGGTTTTCCAGGGGTGTCACATCCTTCCCCCGTTGGTTTGGAATTTCGTCCCGAAATTCCGCAGTAGCTTCAGCCTCAGTAGTGGTTTCACTATTTCCGAACAACTGGGGATACTTGTGCTTTATCTGGTCTTCTCGTTCCCAGGTGAACTCTGGGCCACGATGGGAGTTCCAACGAACTCTAACAAGAGGTATTCTGGTACGCTTGAGAACCTTAACGTCTCGGTCAGTAATCTCTACTGGTTCCTCGATGAATCGCAGCTGATCGTCGATAGTGAGCTCCTTGAGGGGAATTATGAGGGTCTCATCTGACAGACACTTCTTCAGATTTGACACGTGGAAAACATTGTGAACTCCACTGAGTTCTGCTGGTAGGTTTAGTTTGTAGGAAACTTTGCCTATTTTCTCTATGATGTCGAATGGTCCAACGTATCGCGGGTTAAGTTTGCCTCGTTTGCCTAAACGAACAACACCTTTCCAAGGTGAGAGTTTGAGTAGCACTCGATCCCCAACCTGGAACTCGAGTGGTTTCCTGCGCTTATCAGCGTAGCTTTTCTGACGGTCACGAGCTGCCGCCATTCGTTGTCGCATTAGAGCAATTTTCTCAGTTGTGTCTCAAGTTCTGGGCCAGTGATTTGGCTGTCACCAACTTCTGCCCAGCAAAGAGGTGATCGGCATTTACGTCCGTACAATGCCTCAAACGGAGCGGTCTGGATACTGGTGTGGTAGCTGTTATTGTACGAAAACTCAACCAAAGGGAGGTGCTTTTCCCAACCATTGCCAAAATCGATTACACATGCTCGAAGCATGTCTTCAAGGGTTTGGATGGTGCGCTCAGAAATATGCGACAACGAGCTCATAAATAAGATTTCATCATTTTATCATTCAAAATTGCTCGAATTTTGTCTACTTCACCCTATTTTAGGGTGTTTTATTTTATGTTTTTTTTTATAAACTAAAAACTAATGGATTTATACAATGAATCATAAACTATAACAAGCGCTAGTTAAACGATTATTTTGACCGAGTTTCAACACTAAAAGGTTTAAAACATAAAAAAGCTAAATTTGGCTAAGTGGACGATTATGTTGGGTAAACAAAGGTGAACGGGAAGGCTCGACATGGTTAATCCTAAAGGGTAATGTAAGGTTTACGGGAAAACACAACACAAAGAACAAGGTTAACAACAAAGGGGTAATCTAAGTGCCTCTATCACTTCTACACAATTCCGCAAGTTTATGGTCTTAACAAGCATACTAGTGACAAGTTCTAAATTACACATGACATCCGGCTCACTCCTACTCCGAAATGAACAAATATATAACAATATCAAGGCTCAAATATGCTCACGTAACAGAAGGAATGGGTAAAAGTGTGAAAACTATCATGCAAGTCTTTCTTTGTTTGTCACGCTTTCCGGTTTTCTTTTCAAAATTTATTTTGCTTGTCGAGTTTTTATCAAGTCCGAAGCTTTCTAAAACACAACTAACCGGTTTATTTACTAAAATATATATAGAATACATATCTTTTTGAGTGATTTTTCTGATTTTTTTAGGACAAACAAAGTTAACCCCCTCCCCACACTTGAACTTCTCATTATCCCCAATGCGAAACCCGAAATATAGAGAAAAAGGATAATAGTACTTCCCTCAAGATGATTTCTGATGAAACGAGACTTCCAAGCTGTATCTGTCATGTGCTCCGGTCAAAGATTTGATAGCCAAAATCTGCATGTACGTCACAAGGTACAACAAAACATAACAGAAATAAAATAAACACAAATAAACCATAATTTACATAAATAGAAGTACTAAAAAATCCAAACAAAGACATGATAAGTAAAGTAAAGTGTCTGAAAATAAAGAGTACATAACCGGGGGTGTTTGACATAACAACCAAAATGAACACCCGAAATAAACAAAGTACGGAAATAATAAAACCACAAACGATCAACTCCACCGTCTCCTACTCGTCGTCACCAGCATCATCTCTCGTGAAGGACGGGCCCGTATCTCCATAACCAGGTGGGTTCCATGGTGGGAACTGCGGAGGATGCTGAAAGTAGTTGGGATAGGCATGATGCATCTCCCCGAACGGCGCCAAAAACTTGACGTGTGCGCGTATATACATATTTTTATCATGAATAAACACACGATTCGGTTTTAAATTTATAAAAGTAATTATTACTTTAACATCAAAACACACACGAAAGAGGCAAGTGTACCCCGTCATATATATAGTAAAGTATCGGTAAGAACCAAGTATCGATCCAAGGAAATGGTCGGAGGAATAATACTAGACATTTGTCACTAAACTACCGGTAAAAACATAAGTTGTTTGATTTTTAATAAACTAAAGTAAGCATAAACAACTACTAATAAAAACATAATAGATTTCAAATATGAAAATAGATAAATAGCCTTGCTTAATACACAACCAAAGCATGTCAACTAAGTCGGTTTTGGCACTAGAAGCATTTGATCAATTCTCCAATTTTGAGACAATTAGTATCCCTTTCGGGAATCCTAACATGACAATCATTCGGAAAGTTAAAACGATAAACACACTTTAACCACCTAAAATTGTTCTTTAATGTGCAATTGATAAATGTCTATGAAAATCTCTTAAAAATAAGTTAGTCATGTGTTAGGAGTTTTCTAACCTCACTTAAACAAGGAAAGTGACACAGATAAACACAATGCAACCACCGAGACAAGCATAAACTAGATTAAATCACAACCGAGTTCATTTTACAAATCTTGCACATAAATTCACCAAGATAGCAATTTTGGCCTAAACTACTAACTAAGCTAACAAATCATGGCAAGAATTTATAACGACACCATTTAACCCGTTAAGGTCCTTACGTGACGGTAAGCTTTCTTGATTAACAATAATTACATTTTATTAAACCACTAACCATTTCTATTATCATGGTGCACACATTTTAACCAAGCTAAACTAGTTAACCAAGTTTAAAGTTTACTAATACAAGATTAATTAAGCTTCATTTTTCAACTATCTTAACTAACCAAATACCAATCATCCAACAAAATTACTTATAATCAAGAAATCAATATCAATAACAAGGTTGCAAACTAATCATCAAAGATTAACATAGAAAATACTTCCAAATGTCATTACAAATAAAGATTAACATACTAATGCCTATAATCAAGCAAGGGATTGTTGTGTTTTTGCCCAAAGGCTACAATAATACATAAACATTAATCTAAATGCTTGAAAGATTAACAAAATTATGGAAAGATTAGAAAACCAAACCATAAACAAGCACTAGATTAAGAATCCGGATAGTAATCGAGCTAAACGGGACAATGTGGCTTAAATCCGAGTGAAAGCTAACGCCTCCGGAGCCTGAAAATCGCCTGAATTGCTCTCCAAAATTCCATAGTTCCGAGCAGAATGTTTCTGCAAGTTTTTATATAATTTCGATCTCGCACGGTCGTGCATTCTGTCGCACGACCGTTCACTTTATGAATTATTGGAGGTATGGTGCACCATACTGCATGACGTCATCAGATCTTGACCAGTCGTAGGTCTCGCACGACCGTTCTTCAGATCGCACGATCGTGCGTTTCCGGGTTCTTGTTGCACGGGCTGCTGCACTGGTGGTGCATTGCCGGGATTTTGCTGATCATCGAATCCGCACGGGGTGCAATCAGACGCACGCCCGTGCATTACCGGAATATGCTTGCACGCCGGGTCGCACCCTCGTTCACTGCCGGATTGGACTGCATTTGTCGGAGATGCACGGTCGTTCACTAGGTAGCACGACCGTTCCATTCGCCCAGGTCAGAATTCCAACAGAATGTTCGCAGCTTTGTCGTTTCGTCCGGAAAGTCCTCGTTTTCACTATCATCTTGTCTGGTATGCTGTTTTAGGCCTGTAAACAGAAGTATACATGATTAAGTATCCGAATGACGGTTTTACGGCCGAAAACGCATAAAATGGGGATAAAATGGGGGACTAAAATATGTGTAAATTAGCGAATATCAAATCTCCCCACACTTGAACATTGCTTGTCCTCAAGCAAGCTAAACTAAAATGCAATAAAAGATAGAATCAAACAAGAACGATAATTTACACACTATTTTATTGAAAAAACTACAAACGGTTAGCCGGTTTTTCGAAAGACAACATCAAATGAATCAAACCCAACAAGCATATGCAAATATGTGGCGATAACCAAAAAGCCGTGACTTCACTTTCAATTGACTTAACATGCTAATCTTCACACAACTCACAATATTCACACACACTCGGTTTTATTTATGAAACATACATAAAATGTGTATGTGCAAACACTCAATGCCTCGTCAATGAAATGTGTAATATCATAAGCTTGTCATAAGATCTCGTCTCCACCAACTAACATGCGAAAAGTGTAAATCAAGAGATCTTTACGGGGTGTAACGTTAGGCTTGGGCGAAGGGTATGGAAATGGATATTTAAAGTGGCGAAATGGTTAAAACTCGGTAGTTACGTTTAACAAGCGCAATACAACAAACTATACATACAAACGCCTTAAAAAGGCGACTTGTGCGATCGGGTTAGAGTTGTGTGGTTACGTTATACATACATATATTACACACATTCACATAACATGTAGCATTTATTTGATAACATCAACATATCAATTAACCACATAGGGTTCATACACGTTACATTAAACACAAAGATAGGTCCAGAAATACGAGTTGTCACAAAGAAGGATATCGCTATCTACGTTTCGAAATGCCTGACTTGTTTGAAAGTCAAGGCCGAGCATCAACGCCGCTCTGGCTTACTCGTACAATCCGAGATCCCTATGTGGAAATGGGAGAGTATAGCTATGGATTTCATAACGAAACTTCCGCGCACGCCATCAGGTCATGACATCATCTGGGTTATCATTGATCGCCTTACCAAATCTGCCCACTTTCTACCAATACGGGAAGACTATAAGGTAGAACGGTTAGCACGAATCTACACCGACGAGGTTATTTGTCAACACGGGATGCCTCGTGACATCATCTCTGACCGCGATTGTCGGTTTACCTCGCGTCTGTGGGAAACTTTCCAATCTGCTCTCGGTACTACTCTTAATCTAAGTATCACTTTCCATCCACAAACCGACGATCAGACTGAGCGAACGATTCGTACCCTTGAAGATATGCTTCGCTCGTGTGTCATAGATTTCGGTGGTAATTGGGACGTGCACTTACCTTTAGTCAAATTCTCGTACAATAATAGTTATCACTCTAGTATCCAAATGGCACCATTTGGGGCATTATACGAAAGGAAATGTCGATCGCCTATTGTGTGGCACGAGATCGGGGACGCGCAAATTACCGGTCCTGAGCTGTTGCAAGAAACGACTGACAAAATCCTCCAAATTCGAGAAAATCTCCTAAAATCTCGGAGTCGTCAGAAAAGTTACGCCGATAGACGCCGCAAGCCCCTTGAATTTGACATTGGCGATCATGTACTCCTAAAGGTTGCACCTTGGAATGGGGTGATCAGATTCAACAAGAAAGGAAAGCTCGCGCCTCGATATGTGGGACCCTTTAAAATCCTGGAAATGATTGGCAAAGTGACCTACAAACTCGAACTACCGGAGGAACTTAGTAACGTCCACCCGACTTTCCACGTCTCGAACCTCAAAAAGTGTTTGGCCGACCAGGAGTTACATGTCCCTCTTGAGAATCTGCAAGTGGACGAAACATTACACTTTGTGGAGAAGCCTGTCGAGATCATGGGCCGAGAAACCAAGGTACTCTGACGCTCACGCATTCCCATTGTGAAGGTTCGCTGGGAAGGAAAACGCGGCGCCGAGTTTACCTGGGAGCTCGAAAGTGACATGAAGGCGAAGTATCCGCAACTGTTTGTTACGCCTGCTTCTTAAATTTCAGGACGAAATTTCCTAAAGTAGGGGAGGCTGTAACACCCCGTGTTTTGAAAGTCAAAGTACAAGTCAAAGTCAAAGGAAGAAAAGATTGCAAACTGTGATTTAGTCTCTCCTTGCTTAATTATCGATTGTACTTCTTGACTTGTAATCGAGAGTCTATTTTAAATCACTTTTGTTGTATTATGTGGAGTACTTGTTAATAAATCTCTACTTAATCACAGTTTAATCGCTAATTGATTTATCGTTAATCGCATCGCTATCGCATCGCAACTTGAATTATAGGTTATGGATTTTGTTTTACGTGTGTGTGCTAATATGTGTTACTTGTGCATGTTATATTTATGTTAAAGTGTTTAGTCGCAAACGCAACCGCAACGCAATCTCATCGCAAACTCGAGGATTACAAATTCTTTTGTGATAATTAGTAAATAGGTTATTCGTGTAAGTAATGTGTAATATTATCGCATCGCTTACTCGAAACGCATCGCAACGCTCAACGCACGAAACAAAAAAACAAAAACACAAAAACCAACTCACGACGACCACTCGATCAAATGACCATTCGATCGAATGGTCATCCGAACGGATGACCATCCGATCGGATGGCCATCCGATCCGTCTCTGCGCGCACCTTTCCTCTTTTGGAAACACTATAAATACCCCTGTCACATCAACAATCATTGATGTGACCAATCAGAACGCTCAAGCCCTCTTTTCTCTCGATTTCTCGCGATTCTTGTAAGCTTTCAACTCAAATCTTGTACTTCTATGATCTACATGCACTTCTTCATCAGTTTCACATTTAAATCTTCACTTTTAACCATGGAATCAGCGGGTTTGAGGTGTACTAGGGTGATGTCATCATGGAGTTCTTATGAACTTCAAGTCTTGGCCTCATTCCACCCAGAACAACTCAGATCTAAAGGATTTCGACATGATTCAACACTGTTTTCGTCTAGATCTAAACGTTTTCGAGGTTAAAAGGATTGAAAGATGGTTTCATCACTTTCTTTCAACTCTTTTACACTCAATGCACTCAAAACCGATAGAATCGGAGCTTACTCAGGCCTTCTACTCACTTTCTGGTGAAGTGCCGGTCTAAGATCTGACATCTATCAAAGAGATAACCGATTTCGGTTTGAACATGAACTAAAGTCTCGAACAGTTAGACCGATCGGATTGGGGTAATTCCCGTTCGAACGGGTGACTAGGGCCTGATGGAGTTTTTTCGTTGTTTAACACGTTGTCATATCGTCTCGATCAAGCCGCAAACTATCAATACTTAACAAGTTTCCAAAACAAACAAGTCACCGAGCGAATTGCTATTCGATCGGATTGCAATCTGATCGAACGACAATCCGCATGGATGACAACTGAACTCTCAACACCTAAACATTTTCAAAGAAGGTTAGTTTCCAACGAACGGCCATCCATTCGGATGACTATCCGACCGGACGACCTGAATTGTAGAAATTCTTCTCTTTTTATAAAATGCTACACTGAAAACTTCAAAGCCTTCTTACACAAACACATCCATCCCAAACGAGTGGCGAACTGACCGAACGGCCATCCAATCGGATGACCATCCGATCGGATTGCCATCTGTTCAGATATCACTTCGTCACTACAGCACTTGCATTGTTTTACGTGCCATTTATCGCTTATGCTATCGTTCTGTAACTGGGCTGACTCTCTAGCGCTCCCTTCAATCCATTAGCTACCATCGCTGTGAGTATACTCGATCCCTTTTTGCTTAACGCCCTTTTGGGTGTTACATACGTTACTTATATCAAAACACATCAACAAACAACGCAAACACTTTTAACGTTAACCGCTCCCGCATGTTATACGTGACTCGATGAATGCCTGTTTATTATGTTAACACATTGATTGTTGTCTACCTGCCTTAGCAACGATAGTACTATAGTTTGGACTCAGCACCTGTTTATTCAGGGGTTGTTAAGGATTATACTTCATGTGTTCGCAGTGGTGAACATATGTTACGCACTCTACCTCGGTGTTCTATTATTAGCATCCTTTCTAGGTACTTTCGCTAACACATCATAATTTGGACCATTTACATACTCATTTTACTAACATTCATTTGAGTTAAACGTTACCACCGGATAATTATTATTTCATTCCCGCTTATCTAGAGCAAACCACTACATTCCATTACTAACGTTGCTCCTAATTTCTTTCATATCCTCATGGGAGGTTAGCATATGATAGTACGCACTACCGTAAACATTCAAATATTAATACACTATCATAATTAACATTTTCATACTCTCTTATCCATACACGTCACGAGGATTAAGCATCAATCTACATTTTCTACCCTTACTTGAACTACTTACAACTTTAAGTCTAGCCTCAAATTTAATCATTCGTATCACTTTATTATTAGCTCTTTGCATGCACTACTTATTATACTAACCGGGTATGTCGTGCAAGAGCAACATACGAGCGTTTAACCAACTAGTCTAAACTTTCATTCAAGGCCTTTAGATCTTTCTCTTAATGATATAAATACCTTCTTATGTTGACCATTAAAAGTTGAACATTTCATAACATACCATACCATAATTATCCTACCTTTCATTTCGTTCACACGTATAAATCAATCTACAGATTCTTACTTATCAATCAAGAACTAAACATTTTACTAACCTTGATTTCATTGCATAGACCAATGATCCACGGCCCTGATCGTCCCGCTCCTTCATGAGTTCTCACCATAACCGGATTAACCTCATTCATCCGTGTGATGAGCTTCCGCTCGTGCACTTCCTTTCTCAACACTACCAGCTTTATCACATCGAGAGTTCTACCTCCTTCATCTATAAAATTTAGGATTAGCATATTTCGTTCATATTCCTTCAAGTATGGCGCTTATCAACTCATCTTTTTTTTTTCAAAACATTGGTTCATTTGACCCGTTCACAACGGGTCAATACATGACCGTTCCCTAACATATCATTCCCACTCGTTTGACCCGTACTCAACGGGTCAATACATGACCATCCCTTAATATACCATTTTCATTTGTTCATTCATTGTATTTGGTGTTAATTCACTTACGTTCTCTCACAGATCCCTTACTAATGAGTATCCTACATTACACATTGCATTTCTTACGTAATACTTCCAAAATTTGTAAACAATTATTATTTACTGACTTCTGCAATTTAACCTTTTAAAGTGAATCACCACTTAGTACTTATTATATATAAGTATTGTAGTACGCATTGTACTTACTTTCAATTCGAACATACTTACAAAACGTCTTTAGCTAACATCTTAACTAATATTCTTTCCATACCTTTCATTGACATTACCAAGTTCTCATTTCCGTCTTAAAACTTCTCAACTAAAATTTATGACCGGTTTACCCCTATAATGAGGTCTTACCGGTTTAACATTATGACAACCTTTTCAACAAAACGTACCTTAACATTTCTCACTTATGTTTTACGTTTCACTTTGATTTCGAATATTCAAACGCATATACATCTTCATGTAAATAAATTCGAAGTGATTGCGAAATTACTTGCCTTTAGCGTCCATGTTCATGCTTGCCTCATTGCTTCCTCTTAACCCGTTTGCCATCCATGCTTGAGTCAATTGACAAGATTTCTATTGTTACATATCATTACGTTCGTAACATTGTTAGCTTATGTGAGCATACATATCAATTCTTACATATCATTACGTAAATAAATTCGAAGTGATTGCGAAATCACTTGCCTTTAGCGTCCATGTTCATGCTTGCCTCATTGCTTCCTCTTAACCCGTTTGCCATCCATGCTTGAGTCAATTGACAAGATTTCAATTCTTACATATCATTACGTTCGTAACATTGTTAGCTTATGTGAGCATACATACAACTATTCACTCTCTTTCTATTCATACGTTAATTGACTTACGTTAGTCAAATTTCGTATAAATGAGACTTTTATTAAACGTTATCTCATTTAAAATCCATACAACTAAACTATCATCAAGCATAACACGTAAATCATCTAATACATAACACATTAACTCTTTACTTTAACAATTGTGTCTAATGGCCATTCCATGATATCCCTATACTATTGACTTTCAGAAAGTCAACTGTCTTGCTTACACACTTTAAACTTTTGAACATGTATTCATCTAAATATGGTAGGCCATAATTATAATATCCTACGCATTTCATACTCGTATTGTATGATATATACAATTTACGTGATCCTCTAAACAATACACATATACATTCACATACACGTACTTTCACATGCTAATGCTTTATGATTCTACAAATAGAAATATCATTCAAGGTAACTATATAACATAATTCCAACATATCATTTACTAATAAGCTCGTATGATTCACATTTAGCACATATTCGCCTCTTAACCATAACAAAGCAAATCATTAAATACATATAAGTATCACACCATTCAAGCATAAGGTACAAGCCTCTAATGCATAATTCTGATCAAAACATACATTTATCTGAATTCTCATACGAATTCCATCTAACTCACATTCTTCAAGTTATTTTACCACTAATCTCATCATTTTCATTTTCATTTATTAACAAATCATATTCTTTCATGCATCAAAGTACTTTAATCTATATTTACTTCATTCATTATTCATAATCACACGTTTCAAACTCAACCTCTTACGTTCGTCATTCATTTCATGCCATTCCATACATTACATTCGACTTTTACGAATTTTATTTCATCACCAACGAACTATTATGACTCTACATAACTTGTTATATCTTCTAGGAACTCGACAAAACCATAAAACGAGCTTTCGGAAAGTACGGAGGTCAAAAATATGAAAAACTGAAAAATTCACCGATCTGGGGCCGCACGGGCCGTCGCTAAAAACCTCCATAGGCAGGAAGTTAGGGCGTCGGCCCAAAATGGTGGCGTCGGCGACGCAGCAGACCAGCGTCGACGACGGCTTGTCTGCTGCCGTTTCGCTACAGATTTTGTTTTGGCTGTTTCGACCATTTCCCGAGTCCGTTTTCAACCATACGGGTCCTGGAACTTCTCGTTTCACCCCCATTAATACTTCCCTGCATATATGGCTTAAAAATTATATCGTAAACACATCATACCTACTAGCATCTACCGATAACTTAAATTTTTACCTCATGTGTGATCTTGGAGCGAACACACCTTCAAGCGAGCCGTCAGTTTGAGTTCGAGCACTCTCACTTGTGCTTGAATCCCTCAAACCTTGGCTCTGATACCAACTTGCAACGCCCACTTTCCATAAGGTCAAAACTCAATACTTTTTTGACAAAATCACAACCCAATTTAAACTTTTTACATACCATTAGAAATAAACTTCATTGTTCATACAAAAACCATTCCGTTTAGACATTCGCAACCAACTAGGTTTATACGTAAGACATGGCATACTAAGATTTAAAGTTTAACAACTAAACATAAACTATTTGTAACAAAAGTATTTGAAACACCCTTAATGCACATTCGGAAATAATATTAATGACATACTGTTTTTAACAAAAATTGGGCATGACTCGTCCGTAACATAAGCGGTTCCTTGTTTTTAACACTCATAATTTCAAGGAATTCTATGACACGTTCAAAAGACATAACATGTTAAACTTTAAAGTCTAGCTACTAAACATAAGTTATATACCACAAAAGTATTTTTGACCCATAACATAATTACAAAAGTAGCGGAAGCGCATGGTGGACGTGATTCATGTGTGTTCATTCCAAGTCGTCAAGCCATTATGTTGAGGATTTACCTACATCAAACAACAAACTTGAAGAGTTAATTCCATTAACTATGTTACTTTTTATCTAATAAACCAATTCATCTATTTTGTTTCTTCTGTTAGTGCATATGTCTTTTGACTTCGTCTTGTATCGAGTCATGTAATAGAATAGATAGACCAGGACGCGTTGTACGAAAGAAATGGGAAACAGACCCGAACCAGCCACTCCTCACGAAGTGGATAGGCCAGTTCGTGCAACCTGGCCGTTCGTGCTTTCTGGCAGTTCGTGCTTTCTGGCGGTTTCGTGCTTTCTGGCTAGTTCGTGCGACCTGGTGTGTCTAGTTCGTGCGACCTGGCGTTTCCTATAAATAGGTGGTCTTGGGTCTTCATTTGTAACTTTGGGATTCTAGTAGCGAAGCTCTGCTGAAGTGTCGAACGATCTGTAAACACTATCAAATCAATACAATCGACAGTTAAAGTGATTCTACGTGCAAATCAAACTGCTACAACATCAATACGTCTGATTCCGCCTTTCATTTTGATCAAGAACTCTTCTGATTGACTCATTTTAGTCGATTCACCGATCCTACAAGTGGTATCAGAGCTCAGGAGGAGGAGTTCTTACCATTTCAGCTTGATTTCATCAAAAACAACTGATTTCTACTCATTTCTACTCATTTTCTACACTTTTTCTTCAAAATTTCAACGTTTTTACGGTTAAAATGGTCTGATTTCGTGATATAACTCGTAAAACATTGTTTTGAACAATCCGTGAACAAATTAGAACCAAATTCAACCTAAAATCTAATCAAAATTTGACAAAATGATGAACTTTTGAACCAAATCGCATGAAAACCCTTCAGATCGTTCGAAAAACTTTCAGGTCATGTGAGAATTATATGAGATCGCACGGGGTGTTTTCAGGTCACATGAATTGATCCCAGTTTGCACGGTTTGAACAATCAGTCCGTTTGAAAGAGTTTCAGGTCATACGAACTGAACCAGTTTGCACGGTTTGAATAGTCAGGTCATGCAGTGTGATCCAGATCGCGTGAAAGAGTCCCAGTTCGCATGAGTTGAACCCTGTTTGCACGAGTTAAACCCATATCACACGGTTTGACCCAGTTCATTTGAATCAAGTCACACAGTTTGAAAACTCAGGTCGCTTGAACATATACTTCAGGTCGCACGGTTTGGAATCAAATCAGGTCGCACAGATTGATCCAGACCGCACCAGATCAAGTCATTTGGTTTCATTATCAGGTCGCACGGTTTGAGTATCTCCAGGTCATACGAAGTGGTCCTGGTAGTTTGAAATTGACCAAATCATTTGAATTCTAACCAGATCGTGTGAAAGGATTCCGTGTTGTTTGAAAGTCTGTCCAAGTCGCACGAGTTGATAAGATCATTTGAAAGTTTGTCCAAGTTTCACGAGGACAATTAGGATTACCAGATCGTTTGAACTCAGATCGTTTGAAACTCCAGCTCGCTTGAACATTGTGTTTTTGTAAATCTTTTCACCGAAACATGGACAACGAGTTTTACAACGCGTTTGCTACTGCTCCGGTCGCTCCAGTTACAGTTGCCGAAACTGTTGGTATCGAGAATGAAATGGGAACTTCCCAAAAACCTCCAAAGCTTATGTACATTGAGGATTTTAAAGGATGGCAAGACCGTTTTGAACTTTAGAGAAAGATTATACTTTACCGAAAGATGACCTTGGAAATGAAAAACAACTAAGTCAATTTTTACCGGATGAAAAATTAAAATACACAAGTGAAAAAATGATGATTAGCATTCTCCAACAACCGGTAAAAGAAGATATTTTTGTTTTGCTTCAACATGAGGGAACTGCTAGATCAATTTGGAAAGCATTGATTAAAAAGTTTAAGGGTAGTGCTGATATGATAAAAAAATAAACGTGCATTACTAAAAAGATCTTTTGATATGTTTACAGCTCTTGAAGGTGAAACAACAAGAATGATTATTGAGAGATATTGTCATCTTGTTATGGAAATGAAAAGATTGGACATCAAGAAAGAAGATGAAGAATGGGTTGATAAGCTAGCCGATGCGTTACCACAAAATGAATGGGGAACATATCTGTTGATTTTAAAGCATAACCGACAATTTGAAGATATGAATTTGAGTATATTTATCCAGAAATTGGAAGAACATGAGCTATCAATTCGAAAAACTGCTACGATGAGAAGTCCAGGTGCTCAACAAGATATTAGTTTATACTATAGAGGAGGCAAAGTTGAGACCACTCCGAGTCCAAAGATTCAGACTGCGTTCAGTGCTGATGGTACTTCCGGAATAAATGCAAACAATACTAATCAGAGCAGTGGATATTCTTCGTCTTATTCAAGTTTTGAACCAAATTTCTCAACACCAAGTACTCAACAACAAAGTTCAACAAACTTTAATGGTCAAGTTTTGCAATGCAATGTTACATTAAATATTCAAAATGGTCAAAATTTCTCTCCAGATATTGCGAAACAACACATGGCATCACTTGTTGCTGTGTTAGAGTCGTATGAAAGCTTGGTTGCTGGACGAATTGGCAATCCGATGCTTAGAAAAGAGTATTATGATCAGATTGTTTCTGAAGAACTTGAGTTGATGGACATCAAGTGGTGTTTAGCTAGCGTTTTGAGAACAGCAGAAAAGTTTAAACAGATCACTGGAAGAGATGATCTTCGTGAAGCTGCAACATCTCAGCTAGGTTTTGACAAATCGAAGGTTACTTGTTTTCGTTGCTGAGAAAAAGGGCATTTTAAACGAGAGTGTACAAACAGAGAAGCAACCGGAAGACAAGATCCTTTCGGAAACAACGATTATCATAGAAAAGCAATTTATCATCAGGTTGCTCAACAACCATATCAACAACAATCTTCACACTCATGTAATATTTCGATTGAAGAATCAAAGGGTAAAGCTTGTTTTGGTCTGTTAGATCAAGAAGATGAAATGATTCCGAAAGATTTCAATTGGGATGACTATGATCCTTCTAGACCTTCAGTTTCTAAAGCATTTGTTGCTCGATTCTTTGAAGATTCAACCTCGGGAGAAGAATCAGTCAAATCTAAGAACAGTCCTAGAAGACAACCGATTTTTAAGTCTTCAGGAAGTGATGCAGATACTGATGATGAGGAAGAGTATATTAATAGAGCTAGAAAATAATTGGATCCTTATAGTTTTAATTTGTTTTTTGTAGATAAAATCAAGATATTGAAAGAGAAAGGGGCTGCTAGATTGAAGAGAGAAATGGAAGCAAGAAGGGTTGCTGAAGAAAAGACTGAAGTCAAGATAGAAGCTGATAACGCAAAAGCTGAAGAAAATTCGACAGAGAAGGTCAAGGTTGAAGAGAATGAAGTGAAGATGGAAGTTGAGAAAGAACCGATTGTGATTAAAAAGGTGGTGGAGAAAATAGTTGAAAAATAGTTGAAGTTGAAAAGATTGTAGAGGTTGAAAAACCTTGTGCAAAGTGTTTAGTACCTTGCAAAGATTGTGTCGTGAAAGATACAAAGTATGCTGAATTGGAGAAGCTTAAAGAGAACTTATTGCATAATGTGAGAAGCATAAAGGAGTCATATGATCTCCTAAGCAGCAAAGTGAACTTGTACAAAGGAGCTAGTGATGAGGATATTCAGATGAAGAATCTTCTGAAAGCAACAGTTCTTCAAAAACAAACTGCAATCAACAAATACATTGAGATTGTTGCAGGGCTGAAACAAGAATTGGCAGCGATGACGATCGAAAACGAAAGAGTGAATTCTTTACTTCGAAGTTATCAAAGTTCAGATTATGTTATTGATCGCGTTTATCCTACCGTGGCAGCTCATAAGTTTACAGAAGATGAAGAAAATTATGGTAAGAAAACTGGTTTGAATTATAACACAGTACCAAATCCAATGTGGGATGGCTATACCCCCGACATTTTGAAAAGGTGGCTGTAGCACTCAATCTGAATCTGAAATCCGAGTCTATCGATGGATTACCAGATGATATTGATGTCACCTTCACAGCATCTGACACTGATCATGAGTCCGAGTTAATTAAGAAAGTGGTCGATCAGGTGTTGGATAAAGATGAAGAGTCAAAGTCAGAGTCTAAATCTGAAAATTCGAGTTCATCAGACAGAAGTTCGAGTTCACCGGTCAAAACGGTTTACAATAAAGATTTTCTGATGTATCAAAATAATTTGAATGATGAAACATTCAAAGTAGCATATACTTTGAATGATTCCGACAAATTATATTCTGATGAAGAATTTCCAATAAGAGGTGTTAAAACTGAAATGATTAACAAGGTTTCCAAATTAACAGAAATTAATATTTCTGAAATAAAAGATGTAAATCTTACTGAAAAACCTAAAAAATACACTTTAAGAGTTTAACAAAGATTGAACAAGAAAAAGGGTTACAGTTCTGGTTCGGGTTATCGAAAGAAACCAAACCATAACAGTAATTTCAAAAAGAAAGGATTAGGTTTTATTCCACCAGAAAATCAAAAGAATTATAAAGAAGTTAAACCAAAAACTATATTTGTTTCAAGAGTAAGTTCTGAAGAGGTGAAGAGAAACATTTCTGGAAACAGTCAAACAAGGAGTTTTTTTGCAGAAAAGCAAAAAAATATGTTGAAGGAATCTGAACTGAGAGTTGAAAGAAGAACCTGTTTCAGATGCCGAGTGGTTGGACATATTGCTTGGAATTGCTCAAAGCCCATCAACACAACACAGGGAGTTTCTTCTAACTCTAAATTGAAAGAAAAACGTGTTGATGAAAAAGAACAACCAACAGAGAAATTTAAGGAGTTCAAAAATTCGACTTTCGAAGTTGGTGAAAGTTCGAAACATTTTTACAAAAGAAGAGCCAATTTAAACAAACAAAAATGGATTGTTAAGAAATCAGAGGTTGTTTCTAGCAATGAATCTGATTCGTCAAAGTCAGAGGAGCCATCTGTTATGCTAAATGATGAGAATTATGTTCCAACAATGGATGATGAAAATT
Source organism: Helianthus tuberosus (assembly GCA_030545235.1). Taxonomy (NCBI): domain Eukaryota; kingdom Viridiplantae; phylum Streptophyta; class Magnoliopsida; order Asterales; family Asteraceae; genus Helianthus; species Helianthus tuberosus. Next base: position 19,760,237 of record CM060436.1, on the reverse strand, counting down.
TTCCACCATTGTCAAACGGAAACTTGAAATCAAAAATTGGTAAGATTGAGATTTCAGATCAATTCTTCTCTGATAAGAAAGAATTTGATGCTGAAAAAGCATTTAATGGTAAAGTGCTACATTTTTTTTGGTAAGATGATTGATGGGAAGGTGAAGGGAGCGAAAGAATTTTATGAATCAAAAGTTGTTAAACCAAATGCTGATGGTTCACCCATGATTGATCAGGCATGGGTGAGATTCTTTAAAAAGTAAAATCCTAACTTGCCAGAGCTCCCAAGTTGGTAATCGTGGAGCATGAATCGGCATCATTCTTGAAAAATTGTTTTTGTGAAAAACTTACAAGTGATAGTTTTTACAAAGTGATGAATGTATCCCCATGATGCGTGAAATCAACAAAACTAATTTTCCGGATAAACCATCTTGATTAAAACAAACTTAAGTGTTTTGAAATCATAATGGAAAAATAGTTTGTTGTCAAGGGGAGTTCTGATTGTTTAAGCCAAGTGGATGGCGAATTGAAGTAATTCACATTAGTTTGTCATTTTTCTTGTACAGTTTATTGCATTTATTTTCAAATTTTCCTTGAAAATCAAAAATTGAAACATATTTTTTATTTTAGGGGGAGTAAAAAATTTAGAAAATTTGAAAAATCCAAAAACATGATAAAATCTAAAATCCAAAAACATCGAAAAATCAAAAATGAGTTTTGTTGTGAAAAAGAGGAAATGATAGTACATCTGTAGACAATCACAGTATGCTAAAGAATTGGAAAGTTAAAATGTGATAAACGGTCTCACTGATGATATGGCAGTAGGTTTTTACACGCTTAGTAGATTGTTTTCGAGATATAAACCTAAATATCAAATACTTACTTATCTAGTGGGGAACATCTCTCGGATATATAGGTAACCCCTGAAATCTTGTTTGAAGGGCTTTCTTTTTCTGACATACTAGGTCTTTGTACGTGATGATATCTGGGGTATTATACCAGGACTTCTGATTTTGCGGGAGCAATAGCCTAGTCCTTGTATAATACTCTGCACTGCTTTAATCATAAAGCCCACCCTCAGCATGAAAAATGATGAAACATTGAAAAATGCTAATCATGTGCTGTTGAAAAGAAGATCCCCAAGGGGGACACACCTAAAGACGAGCCATCATCTCTCTGATTGAACAGAATTTCTAGCCTGAGCTCTCATGGCCTCGCATTTACCCACTACAGATATCATTAGTGTACATTCACCTGTAAGACTGAATATAGGAGTCTGGATACGGGAGTAAATTCTGAGGTGGGACACGCGAATAAGTTAAGTCTCTTAAAACACTAATCTCGTATCTCGAAGCAGTTGAACTTTGTGTGAAAATTTAAGTGGATCAGTATACTTACAATCTAAGTGAATCATTTAGAACTTAAAGTGTTGAAAGCTCAACGGTACTAGTGATTTGTCATAAACTGATATGATCCTCTTACACAAACTCACAAAAATATTGTCTGTAAATATTTCTTTATTGCATTTTAACACACTGAAAATCTTAGAAAAAAATCAAAAAAGAATGTGTTTTAGCATAAAATTTTGAAAAATCAAAAAGATTTTATTTCATCTTATTTTCGACAACTGATGTTGAAAAGCTGATTTTCAAAATTCCGAGTGCTAAACATGATGAACAACAGTGGGTTGGGAGAGTGTGTTTGAAATGAAGTTAACGTTTGAAATAATTTGAGAAATGTTATAAGATAATTTTATTAGTGATGTTTTGAGGATGATTTTATTGTTAGTTAATCAAGGTCATTAATTTGAACTTGATATAACTATTGTTGATAATGAATAATATCTTCGAGTGGTTTCTAAATTTGTTAAATCTTAAAAATTTTGAAATTTACTTTTGGGTATAGAATTGTGCAGGTTACCAGGTTCCTGATCCTGTTGCTACGGAGAGCCAGGAATCGTTCCTGAATCTGTGAAAGCTATGTCAGATTACGATCCCGAAACAACAAAAGGGGGAGTCTGTTAGCAAAGGGAAGTTTGAAGATTGAAAGAGCCAGACTCAGATTCTGGAATATTGCTCGAGATAGAAGTTGCTGATGCTGAAGAGCTTAAGGAATCAAGAGATCTGATTAAGAGAATTTGAAGAGTCAGGTTGAGATTCTGGAAGAGAGAGTTTGATAAGGATGCTTACAGAGAAAGATACTTTGGAAAGAGTGAGAAGACCGATCAAGACTGAAGACTCAATACACTGAAGACTCGTCAACATCCAAGGGGGAGTTTGTTAGTGCATATGTCTGTTGACTTCGTCTTGTATCGAGTCATGTAATAGAATAGATAGACCAGGACGCATTGTACGAAAGAAATGGGAAACAGACCCGAACCGGCCACTCCTCACGAAGTGGATAGGCCAGTTCGTGCGACCTGGCAGTTCGTGCTTTCTGGCAGTTCGTGCTTTCTGGCGGTTTCGTGCTTTTTGGCCAGTTCGTGCGACCTCGCATGTCTAGTTCGTGCGGCCTCGCGTTTCCTATAAATAGGTGGTCTTAGGTCTTCATTTGTAACTTTGGGATTCCAGTAGCGAAGCTCTGCTGAAGTGCCGAACGATCTGTAAACACTATCAAATCAATACAATCGACAGTTAAAGTGATTCTACGTGCAAATCAAGCTGCTACAACATCAATACGTCTGATTCCGCCTTTCGTTTTGATCAAGAACTCTTCTGATTGACTCATTTTGGTCGATTCACCGATCCTACATCTTCACATCACTCTTGCACTTACGACCCGTCAAAACGGGTCAAAACATACTTATCTCAAAATAGAGATAAAACATACCATTCATTACTTACCCGTTGAAACGGGTCAAAACATACTATCTCATTAGTGAGATAAAACATACATTTATTAACCCGCTAGAAACGGGTAATTACATTCATAACATAAACTTCCATTCGATCCGTTTACCATGAACGAATACATTCCTTTCATCTTTCGTACTTACATCAACTCCAATCCTTTTGTAACGGTTCGAGTAATTACATTCCTTTCTTACATAACTTTCCAATATACGGTTCATTCAAGACAAACCGATCATAACACAATATCATTCATAAACTTCCATTTCATATGACCCGTTTGTGATGGGTCATGCTATCTACAACATAACTACTACGGACTACCATAATTATGATTTTGGTACAAAAACGACCAGTTACAAAATAAAGTTTGTATGCATAATATAACATACCTCGATCTTGTGAGCCTTCCGATTTCCTAGCGTTTGAGCTTTCTTCTTTAACGCCTATATCAACACATTCATTCATTTAGCCCAACCAAATATCATTCCATCATTTACCTAATTTATCACATGACAACATCATCATAAATTTCCAAATTTCACATATTTGTTCTCTTAAGCATTTCATCGAACACTTGGCGGGTTTCGCATTAATAGAACATATTGTACAAGTATTCAAAACATGGGTTCTACTAGTTCATCTAGCAACTTACCAACAATCAACTAAGTTCATAAATCCTTTTTATTCTACATCAATTTATTCAACAATTCAAGTGTTACAACAACATCATATGTCAAAATTACACACAATTTCTTCTATTTTTCATCATCCTACATCTTGAATATTTCATATCAAATGGGTTTATGCAACAAGTCCTTCAAATGGTCACAATCAAACATAAACCTTATTCTATAGTGCAATCCTTACATCTAATTACACATATTTTAACATGAACTCATGATTTGGTTAAAAACCCATTTCCTACGATTCATCAAATCAAGAATTTTAACTTACTACTTAAAAGTATGAGCTTAGATGATCGAGATTAGGGTTCATGCAGTTGATTATCTCTGAAATCTTCCTTCAATTTGGCTGAGATTTTCAAACAAGGGTTTCACCTTGTTCTTCCTTGTTCCAGTCGAATCCAGACACACACCCAGTGGGTGTTTTTATTTTCCATTCTTTTTAATATTTTGATTTTAATATTTTACACATTTAGCCCTTTTAGTTTGTTCACTTATTTAACTTAGACACCTTCCATCACTTAACTAGCATTTTAATACATTTCACCATTTTAGTTTGTTCACTTATTTTAACTTATTTTCGTATTAACCCATTTTTGGGGTGTTACAAAAAAGGTGTTTGGGATTGCTTATGTTGTGAGGAGTATAAGTTAATAAGTCATAATTTCTGACTTGTTAACTTTTGAGAATAGTCGTTTCGTGATGCCATTGCATTATCTGAACAACAATATAATTTTGGAGCTTTTATGATCTTGGAAACGGGCCTATCATTCTACCTTACAACTCGATACTCATGAACTGCTTGATTAGTGTTTTTGAACAAGGATTACATGTAGACTTTCTAAAGGCTTTGCTAACTTTCATAGTTAGCGACCAATGTTGTACGAAGTTGATTTGAAAATTAAAAGACTCGTGTTGAGACCAAGTCGACAAAAGCAAGTGAGTTAAAATTTGGTTGAATTTAAAACGAGCATAACTTTTGATATGTCTAGAGTTACTCGCCCAAAAAAAATGAATAAAACGGTGAAACTGTTGGGATCTGAGGCTCTCATGATTGTGCTTGTTTGTGAGATTTGAACAAATCAAATAGATATGAGTAGTTTTAAGTGCAACGGAAATGAATAACAAACTTTGTAAACACAATCAAAGGAGAATATAGTTTGATAAACCATTGCTTTTCATAGAGTCGAAAGATTACATCAAAAGCAAAAGGTTACAATGCAAGCTTACAGACTAAACTCCCCCTCAGCCTGATACTTCAGGATTGGTTGCACAAGATGAAAGGAATGGATTGAGGAGAAGGACTCACTCAAAACAGTCAAATATAACAGTACAGAGTACTGTCATATTTATAGGCAAACCAAACTATTGATGTACCTCAGCTGACATCACCATGATAGTGACATCTAACAGCCTAACAACCTATAAACACTGGTCTATACAAACTACTGATGTCTAACAGCTGATTGATAATAAAATACAAAACAAGTCTAACACTGTTCATGTTCCACTGTTGTAGCCTAAGCACTGATTACTTGAACATCAGTGCTTTCTTCAAAAGGTGATCAGTCTTTGAATGAGCAGTGCTTGGGTCTTCAGCAGTACTTAAGAAATAGCAGTAGATAGAGCTCAGTGTTTGCCTTTTAGCAGTCTTTAGTTGTTTCATCAGTTGTTCTTCAGAGCAGTACTTAGAGTGTATCAGCAGATTGATAACCACTGTCAAGGGGAGGGCTTAGAGTAAACGTCTGCTTATTGTGAATCCACCGTTGTGACTAGGTTTTGGCTTTACATTATCTGTTCCTCTGGTAGGGTTCAATCCCAACAATCTCCCCCTGGAACAGATAATGCCAAAACCTGTCATTATTCTGGATTTTTATTCTTCATCAGAAGTTCCTTTGCTTTTCTTTTAAATTCTTCCTCAAACTCTTTGGAACTTGAATCGGCCTCATCCCTGCACAGTGTAAGCTCAAGGAGATCCTGTAGATCTTCAACACTCAGGCCTAGTGCTTGATTCCTTGATATATGCCTCACTTCTCCATTGATTCTGATCAGAGTCAATACGTGGGTCTTTTGATCAGAGAGCCACTTTAGTATTTTTAAACCAAATGGGTTTCTTGGGAGAGGTTTATTGTCTGATGAACTTGAGGTTTTTGGCCTTGAGAAAAACTGTAAAGCAGTATCTTGAACTTCAGACATTCTTTTAAAAGCTTCTTCTATGACTTTATTTGCTGCAGCTATATCTTCTGCAACTTCTTTGTCAAGCAGCTCTTGTTTCTGTTGTTGATCAAGCTCACTGTCTGTGATATCTGCTGATGATGGTTGGCTCAAGACCTTTTTGGTAAGGTCTTGTAGCTTTGCCAATTTTTCTTTATCTGAAGCTATTTTCTTGATAGCTTCTTCAAGATAATCAGTCTCTTTTTCTTTTTCTCCTCCAGCAGTCAGTTGTTCCCTCTTTTCTTTTCTCAACATTGTGACAGAGGTTTCTGCTGCTTTGATTTGTGTTTCAAGAGTCCTGATATGTTCCTTTAGCTTTTTGTAGTCAGACTTTTTAGGAGTGTCCCTCCTTTTCTTAAGCCTTTCATAAGCTTCATCTGTTTGCTGCTTAGTCCATTTTGCTATGGCATTTGCAGAATCCACCCTTGCATCCACCAGCTCCTGCTTCTTTCTTTTATATTCAGAAGTAAGATCAGCTATGAGTTTTCTGTATTTGTTCCAATTTGGAGCTGTCTTTTTCTTTCTTGGATCATTTTTAACCTTTTCAATTCTTTTAGCCCCATGCTTTAATGCAACTATTGGCCATTCTTTGAATTCTGTTTCTTCAGCAGGATAGAACTTTTCTTTCATTATGTATGCAAGATATTCTTTTCTTAATTCATTTTGTTGATCTGTTTCAGGAGATAGGCTTGACACTTCTTTGTTCAGATCACTTGCATATTCTTCCATTTGCTTGACTTTGTTGAGCAGGAACTCCCTTCTTTCCAAAATGGCTTCATCACCTTGATTCTTGCATTCAACTTTGGCTCTTATCCTTGCTTGTCTTGCTTTCATTTCGAGATATTCATCCATGTCTTTTGGAATTATGAAACCTATGAGAGAAGGGAATTTCCTTTTTGAAGGATCATCCTCAGTGTAGAATTGTTTCATCTCATTTTTCACAGCTTCTAATTCCAGTGGATATTTAGCAGCAACAGGATCATACTTTTCATCAGTAGCCTGTGTTGTGTCTCTCTTTCTTTTGTGAAGCTTTGGAGGTTGTGGTGTAGGAATGATGAGATCAGTGGTGGATGTTTGACTAACAGTGGTTGAAACAACTGGTGTTTCAACCGCTGCTGTCATTACAACTGCTGATGTATCAGCAGATGTCTTCTGCTTTTGAGCAGGGGTTTTTGATGGTGGTGATGGTTGTGGTGGTGACTCATCATCAGGAATAAAAACCCTTCTCCTTTTTAAGGTAGGAGAGGCTGATGATGTTTTGGGTGGATCAGTGGTTTGAGATTGAATGGCAGTGGTTTGTGGTTGTGATTGACTGACAGTGGTTGAAACAACTGGTGTTTCAATCACTGTTGTCATTACAGCAGATGTTGTAACATCTGCTGTCTTCTGCTTTATGGCAGGAGGTAGAGGTGGTGATATGATTGTAGATGATGATGGTGGTGAAACAGTGGTTGTGATGGTGTTTGTTGAAGGTGTGTGTGTTGATGAAATGGCAGCTGTTTGGCTACTGACAGCAGTTTTTGTAACTACTGCTGTATCAGCTGTTTGACTAACAGATTTTGAGACCTGCTTTTCTTTTTCTTTTTCTTTTTCAGGCTCAATATAAAGGCCATGTTCTATTCCCATCTTATTCATTTTTCTCAACAGCTTGATATTCTCCCCCTTTTTGGCATTATCTGAAGGGGGGTTATTAAGAAATGATAGGGAAGAAGGAACTTTGCCAGAGGCACTTTGAATGCTAGCCTTTATAGCCTTGATATCTGCTTGAGTGTCTTTAAATCTTGATTCCACCATGTTGGTCAGCATTTGTACATGAATAGCATGCTTTTGATCAGCCATATGTTGCTGTTTTTCAAGCATGGGTTGAAAGATATTCCAAAGCTCATTTGCAGCAAATGCATGTTGTGCAGATGCTTGAGTAGGAACAGCAGTGGCTTGTGCTTTTTGAGCTTTTAAGATCTCTTGCACCATATCTTTAATTTCAGCAACTGAATCTTCAAGTTTTTCAACTCTATCCGTCAATTCCTGATATTTTGAATCATCACCTACTTTAGTAGGATCATCTGAATCCCCACCAGCAGTGGTTATATCAATGTGTGACTTAGGAACAGAGTCCCAAAAATCACCCATTGATGCCCCTTGTTCTTGGTACTTGGGACTTCTTTCTTCAGCACTTGATAATCCTTTGATGTTACTAGTGGTCAAAATAGGCTCACTAGTGGTTATCGATGGTGCTATAGAAGAAATTGCCTTCAAGGGAGTCTTACTTATGAAACAACTGTCCAACTGAAGATTTGTTGATCCATCAGTTGTAGTTGCTGCTCCACTTGAACTACTGACAAGAGTTACTTGTAACTCCTGCAGTGTAATCTCCTCAACTGTTGCTGGGATAGCAGAGGTAAAGGCATCAGACCCAGTCACTTGTGGAGGTAAACTCTCAGTGATAGGTGATAGAGAGGAACTGTGTTGGGATTGAACCCTATCAGAGGAACAGATAATTAAAGCCAAAACTGGATCAGAGCAGTGGATCCAGAATAAGCAGATGATTACAGTTGGTTCATACAAATCTCTCCCCTTGAAAGTGGTTTCATATCTGCTGACCTCCTATCTGCTGATCTTACTAAGTGCTGATCTACAACTACTGTCTTGCATCTACTGCCAAATGTCAAAGACTGATGGAAGACCAAAGCTCTGTTGATTCAATCTACTGCCTTGAGTCAAGTACTGCTGATCCGGACAAGCACTGCTGAGTTCACAGCAGTGGAAGGAAGCAGCAGCTGTTTAAGTGTCTTTTATGTAATAGCAGTTGTTAGTACATCAGTGTTTGTATAGATCAGAGGTTAGAGTTTGTTAGGAGGTTAGATGTCACTTTCATGGTGACGTCAGCTAAAGATGCTCAGTGGTTTGCAAGTGCCTATAAATAGTTCAGTACTTTGTACTGTTCTATTAGCTCTTTCACAACATTGTCTTCTTTGCACGAACAAACTACTGAGCTCTGGCTGAGGGGGAGTTTGCATTCATACATCAATCATTGTAATCGTTATTGAAACAAATTCAATCTTTCGATTCATTGTGTAAAGATGTTTGATTAAAGTATTACTCTCGTTTGATTGTATGCAAAGTTTGTTTTCATCATAATTCCGCTGCACAACTCTTTCATTTCCATCTTAATTTCAAATGAAAATACAATCAAAAACAAACTCAGATCCAACAATTGGTATCAGAGCTTGGACAGTCAAATTTGATCTAACAATCATTTTGACGTAAATAGTTCAGCTCATAACAGTTGATACTGATCATTTGTTCGTCCGTTGAAAAACAGAGCAAGGATTAATCACCATTAAAGTTGATTTCTCAGTGTCTGTAAAACAACAAGAATGACGTCACAATCTCAGGATGATAAAAACAACATCGGCTCGCTTTTTAAACCACCTATGCTAAAAAGAAATGAGTACAACATCTGGCAGAGAAGGATGGGTCACATCCTTACTCAACAAAGCACAGGTTGTTGGAGGTCTGTCACTTTTGGTCCCCATGTTCCTTCAGTGCCAAGCGCTGAAGATGCTAAAAAGTTCGTTCCAAAACCAGTTGAAAATTATACCGAAACCGACTTTCAAAAGATCGAACTAGATGCTAAAGCGTTTAGCATCATAGCATCAGCGCTGCCCAATGAGATATATGCTGGACTGTTACACTGTAACAGCGCCAAAGAGTTATGGGACGCACTTAAGGAACAGTTTGGGGGAACCGAGGAAGTCATAGAAAACAATAGGGAAATCCTGAACCAACAGTATGAAACATTTTGCTACGTTAAAGGTGAATCACTAACGCAACAATTTGAGCGTTTCAGTTGTCTCATCAGTGAACTGAGGCTTGTTAACACTACTTTTACAAACTCAACTCAAAATAGCAGGTTCCTCAGGTCACTGCCAGAAAAATGGGACACCATAGCTTTTGTCACCCGAAATTCACCTGAGTTCAAGGATCTGACCTTGACCCAACTCCACGGTCGACTCCTGACCTACGAAAGGGAGTTGAACCAGAAAAGGAGGTTACAAGAGTCAGGAAAAGTTACTGATGATTACACTTTCGGTAATACTGCTCTTCTGGGTCAAGAAGAATCTGGGAGCAGTGGTAAGGATCAGGGTTATGATCACTTCATTGACATAACTGCTGGTGCAAATTTTAACAACCCTGATCCTCACTCTGCTAGTTATGCATTCACTGCAAACGAAAACCAGATGTCAGACAATTTAAGCTTTGAACTAAATGATTTGCAACATTTTGATCCCACTGACTTAGAGGAAATGGACATCCTGCACCAACTGGCTTTGCTAAGTGTTAGAACTAGCAAGTTCTACAAAAGAACAGGGCGAAAATTCCCAGGTTTGCATGGGAATCTAAGGGTTGGGTTGGATAAATCGAAAATCAAGTGCTACAAGTGCAATAGGTTAGGGCACTTTGCTAGGGAGTGCAGAAGTCAAAACACTGGACCAATAGTTACTCATCCTAGCTCTAACCCTAGACCACAAAGTCAAAACACTGTGCACTATACCCAATATACCCCTGCAGCTCAAGTGAACACTGCTCACTATGCTGCTGCCCCTGTGCCAGTGCACTATGTCCAAACTACTGTTCCACAGATCCAATATGTTCAAACCCCTGCTCCACAGGTACAAGTGCAACCTGTTGCACCTCAAACCACTGCTCCAGCAGCAGTACAACCAGATCAACAAAGTTTTTTCACTCAAGGGTTTGTTGACTGGAGCAGTATGCCTGAAGACCTTAGTGATGAAAATTTTGCACTCTATGCTTCTAATGATTCTTCTCATGATGAGTTTTGTTTGATGGCATTAGAGTCAATACAGGAGGGGGTTGAAACTGAAGAGGAACAGCTGAGTATTGAAACAGTGGATGAGGTGACTGAAGCAGTGGTTACTGCTGTGGCTGGTGAACTACTGGTTGGAGAAAGTTCAGGTACCCTGATTGAACCAATGACAGATCCATGGTCCGTAGAGGACAATGAAGAAGAGAAAGAAGAAAAGGCTGGTGAAAAGAAGGTGAAAGCTGATGATGAAGAAGATCATCAATGTGATTGTGCAATGATGGCAGCTGCCAAGGTATCTCCTCAAGTTCTTGAAAAACTATGTTCTGACAATTGCATAATTGCTTTTGCTAACATCAAAGAGGTGAATGAAAACCTTTGGGATAAAATCTTGACTGATGAGGTCAAATTTGAAAAGTCTTTAAAAGAACTTAAAAACAAATTGACTGAAAAAGAAAAAGAAATATGTTGTCTTAAAGAAGAGCAAAGCATCACCAAAACCCAACTTCAAACTATGGTAGAAAAATACCAAGTTTGCAAAAAGGAGTTGGAATCCACCCAGATTACTTGTGAAAGATGGGTGGAATCCTGCAGAGGATATGAGGTGATGCTTGCTAAACAGATTGAAAGCAATGTGAAATTTGGGGTTGGCTATAGAAAATATGATGATGAACATATTGCTTTTGAAAAATCTGTCCAAACCACTGATGAAGCTACTGAGCTCATCCCCACAAACAAGAATGGCCAAGAAGTGAAAATCACTGACAAAATTGGTAACAAAATCACACTTACCAGACCAATGGGATCCTCCACTTTCAAGGAGCTTGAAGATCATCAGTTTAAACCAAAATGGTCTGATGAGTGTGATAGTCTTGAAAATTTCAAGCCAATGGACTTTACATCAACTGATGGTGCTAAGGCTCCAAAAGCTAAAGTCATACCTCTCAAGGACATCCCAGCAGTGGTTAAAACCTCTGCTGCAAAGGAGTCTGAAAAGAGAAAGAAGAAAGAAAAAATTGATAACTTGTTTTGTGAATTCTGTGAGAAAAGGAATCATCTAACAAAAGATTGTTTCCACTTGAAAGCTTATGATTTAAACAAAACAAGTGTCATTGTTTCAGCTGAAAGTTGCATTGTTTGTGGTAAAACAAACCACAAAACTCAAGCATGTGTGTATCTCAAAAACTTTGATGTGAAAAAGAATGAGTACATTGCTAAAACATCCTTGAGTCCATCGTCATCATCAACATCTGTCAAATTCACCAAGAAACAACCACTGTTTGTGCCAGTCCAAACAGCTGTTACAAAACAGCTGAACCAAACATCTGTCAAAAGAGATGTTCAGGTTACTGATGCACCCCCTGCCAATCAGTTCAGAAAAAGCAAGGAAAAACAGTCTTACCAAAGGATTCCACACGTTTATGAGGCCTACAAAAGGCCCTCTAAACCCAAAGTGAACAGGCATCCTTTTGGTTACCAGCAGATGATTGGTCAGGACCCACAACAGTAGTTAGAGAAACACTGTCTTAAAACAGTTCAAACCCCTGACCTAACCACTGTCCACCATTCTGCATCCATCCCAGACACTGTTGAGACCCCATCCAAAGCCCTGCTGGCTTTGGAGACCTTAATGAACTAATCCTTTTACTTCATGTGCAGGGAGCTTCTGCATGCTTTGATAGCCTTTGGTATGTAGATAGTGGAGGCTCCAGGCACATGACAGGATGTAAAGCCCTCCTCAAAGACTTTAAAATCCATGGAGGGGGTGATATATCCTTTGGGAATAATAGTAAAGGGAAAGTTCTGGGGTCTGGTACAGTGCAGTCTGGAAAAGTAAAATTTGAAAATGTCAATCTAATAGACAATCTAAAATTCAACCTTCTGAGTGTGTCCCAAATGAGTGACAAGGGATTTGGGTCATTCTTCACAAAAGACTGTTGTAGGATTGTTGGACCAGAAATGGTCAAAAAGATTGAAGCAATAATCAAAACTGGTCAAACTAAACTTGTTGCTCAAAGAAGTGGCAATGTTTATGTTGTTGACATGTCAAAAGAGTGTCCCAGAGCTGATGCCTGTCTGTTCTCAGCTGCCTCTAACAAAGAGACAGAACTTTGGCACAGAAGGCTGGGGCACACAAATCTTAAGACAATCACAGAAATTTCAAAAAATGGGTTAGTGAGAGGCCTACCACAAAAATTGTTTTCATGTTCTGAACATTGCATTTCCTGTTTAAAAGGAAAACAGCATAAAAGTTCTTACAAGTCCATTGAAGAGTCCAAAACAACCCAGTGTCTGCAAATGCTACACATGGATTTGTTTGGCCCAGTTCAAGTCATGAGCCTCAAAAAGAAAAGATATTGTTTGGTTATTGTTGATGACTTTTCTAGGTTTACATGGACTTTCTTTTTACACTCAAAAGATGAGACTGCAGGCATTTTGCAAGACTTTGTTACACAGGTTGAAAAGCAATTTGACCTTCCAGTGAAAAGCTTTAGGAGTGACAATGGCACAGAATTTAAAAATAAGGAGTTGGATGCCTTCTGTGTGAAGAAAGGGATTGTAAGGCAGTACAGCATCCCTAGAACACCAGAGCAGAATGGGGTAGTGGAAAGGAAGAACAGAACTCTGATTGAGGCTGCCAGAACCATGCTTGCAGATTCAGGTTTGCCACTAACTTTCTGGGCAGAGGCAGTAAACACTGCTTGCTATGTCCAGAACAGAGTTTTAATAAACCCTAGGCATAAAAAGACTGCTTATGAAATTCTGTATAAAATCAAACCACTGATCTCATATTTCAAGGTGTTTGGCTGCCCATGCTTCATTTTGAACTTAAAAGATTCCATTTCAAAATTTGTTGCCAAAGTTGATTGTGGTTATCATTTGGGATACTCAACCACTGCCAAGGCCTACAAAGTGTTCAATACACGGACCAAGGCAGTGGAGGAGACTTTGAATGTAAAGTTCAATGAACTTTCATCAATGAAAATCCCAGCAAACCCTGCAGATCTGTTTGATCTTGAAAAATTTACTTTTGAAAATACTGTTGTCAAGACTAACAGTGCAGGTCCATCAGAGGATACAACACCAGACTATGGGTATGAAATCATCATCCCTCAAAGGTCTGCCACAAAGGGAAAAGCACCAGCTGTTCAAAACAGTTGTCAAAGCTCAATCACTGCTACCTCAACAGTTGTTGACCAAAGTAGCCCATCAACCACTGCTTCCACATCTTCAAACACTGCTGACAAAAGTCCTCAAACAGTGGATAAAAGTCAGCAGTTGTCCACTTCATTACCTCCTATTCCACCACCTTTTGAAACCACTGCTGGATCATCAAAGTCCCCAGCAGTGGTTAGCTCAGATGATACACATTTGCAGCCTTCACCAACAAATGCCATCATACCATACCAAGGAGATTTAATCTTCTTGAGATCTCATCCACCTGATCAAATCATTGGCAACATAAATGAAGGGGTGCTCACAAGGAGCCAAACCTAAAACATTTGTCTTTTTGCTGGTTTTCTATCACTCCATCAGCCAGTCAAGTACCAAGAGGCACTGAAAGACAACAGCTGGGTAGAAGCCATGCAAGAGGAGCTCCAACAGTTTAAAAGACAACAAGTATGGGAGCTTGTACCACTGCCAGAAGAGGTTAGTCCCATTGGCACAAAGTGGGTCTTCAAGAACAAAACTGATGAAAGGGGTATTGTTGTCAAGAATAAAGCCAGGCTTGTGGTTCAAGGTTACAGACAGGAAGAGGGGATTGATTATGATGAAACATTTGCCCCTGTTGCAAGATTGGAAGCCATTAGACTGTTCCTAGCCTTTGCTGTCAACCACAATATGAAGGTGTTCCAAATGGATATCAAAAGTGCTTTCCTCTATGGTACAATTCAAGAAGAGGTGTATGTTTGTCAACCTCCAGGTTTTGAGGATCCATTTTATCCAGATCATGTCTACAGGCTAAACAAAGCCTTGTATGGCTTGAAACAAGCACCAAGGGCCTGGTATGAAACTCTTTCCAACTTCCTACTCTCAAATGGTTTCAAAAGAGGTACCATTGATAAAACACTGTTTTTAAAATGGAGGGGGAAGGACTTAATGATTGTCCAGATTTATGTGGATGACATTATTTTTGGAAGCACATGTAATTCAATGTGTGAAGAGTTTAGAGAACTCATGACAGCTGAGTTTGAAATGAGTGCAATGGGTGAGCTCCAATGCTTTCTTGGTCTCCAAGTACAGCAAATGCAAAATGGAACTTTCATTCATCAAAGCAAATATGCTAAAGAACTTTTAACCAAATTTGATATGAATGATTGTAAACCATGCAGCACACCCATGGCAACAAATAAGCTGGTCATGTTTGATGAAAAGGATGAGTTGATTGACCAAACACTTTATAGAAGCATGATTGGGTCTTTATTGTACCTAACTGCATCTAGACCAGACATCATGTTTGCAACATGTGTCTGTGCAAGAAGTCAATCAGCTCCCAGAAAATCAAATCTCATTGCTGTAAAAAGGATCTTCAGATACATAAAAGGTGCTCCCACACTTGGTATCTGGTATCCAGCTAATGGGAATATCAAGCTTTCAGGTTTCTCAGACAGTGACTTTGCTGGATGTCACACCACAAGGAAGTCCACATCAGGAGGGTGCCAGTTTCTAGGTGATTGCTTAGTTTCATGGCAAAGCAAAAAGCAAGCAGCTGTTTCAACATCCACTGCTGAAGCTGAATACATTGCTGCTGCAAGTTGTACAGCCCAACTCCTGTGGCTTCAAAATCAGTTACTGGATTTTGGTATCACTGCCTTAAAGACACCACTTATGTTGGACAGTCAGGCAGCAGAAAATATCATCAAAAATCCAGTTTCCCATTCAACTACCAAACACATCGACATCAGACATCACTTTGTGAGGGATTGCTATGAAAAAGGTTTGATTTCTCTGCATCATGTCCCAACTAAAGATCAGCTGGCAGATGTGCTCACAAAAGCACTTGATACAGCCACTTTTGAAAGCTTGGTCTCTAGAATTGGGATGCTGAACATGGAATAACAAGCATCATCTTGTTTTTCTATGAATAAAAGCAACAAAATGTTTTCAGAAAATCAAAACTCCATCCTTAAAAATAGCTAAAAATGATATTTTTCATTAAAATCCTTAAAAGTCTGCCATTAACCACTGATTGTTCAAAAGTCTGCTCTACTTCAAAAGTCTGTCCACTGCTGAAAGTCAACCCCTGTTCTCTCATTCCTTTGATAAACTCTGTTGTTCAAAAGCAGTGTATTATCCACTGATATGCTATCCACTGATAGTGAAAATCATCCACTGCTTCCATACCACTGCCTTCATTAGTCACTTTCATAAAAGTACTGTCCTTCACTTTTACCAGGGGTTGTCACGTGGGCAGTACATAGTGGTCAGACCTTTTGTAACGGCTGCCACCTCAGCATTCACTTTCTTCCCTATAAAATCCCCATTCACCACCAAAACAGGGTTTTACTGTCGAATTGAATTCTTAAAAAATCTCTTCTCAAAACAGTTTTTCATCTCATCTTCCACAAATTTCTTCGATCATTCATCTTCAAAATGACAAAATCGAAGTCATCTTCAAAACCCTCATCCAAATCATCATCGAAAACAGTCTCTCAAAAGGCAATCTCCACTGAAATTCCATATAAACCATCTCACAATCTTCTGGGTCTTCTCACAAAACCAGGAACCACCAGAGTTTTCGATTCCATCATTGATATCATGGCAAAATCAAAGTACAAAACTTTGTTCACCGCCGACGCACCAATCTATTTGGCAACCCAAAGGGAGTTCTGGAAGAATGCAACCCTTGAAAAACAAGGAGACACTGCAACCACCATAAACTCTTCTATAAAGGGTAAAGCTGTCCAAATCACACCACAATCCATTTCAGAGGTCTTTTAACTCGGTGATCAGGAAGGTAAAATTTCTTTCACTAAAAACGAGTTACAAACTGACTTCATTGAGAGAGGGTATGAAGCCACAGTGATGAAGAAAATTACCTTAGAAAAAGGTTATTTTCCGTCTGCAACCAGATTTTTATTTCATACCCTCCTACTATGTGTTTCAAACAAAACCACTTCTTTCAATGAAATCCCTTTAAAGATTCAAAATCTGGGATATGCAATTCTTCAAGGAGAAAACTTTAACTATTCTCGAGAAATTTTTAAAGATTTGGTTAATAATGTTGAAACAAAATCATTCTTACTGTTTCCAAGGTTTTTAAGTTACTATTTTTCAAAGAAATTCAGTAAGGATGATTTAGCATTAATAAACCAAGGTGATTCTACTCAAATAAACAGTTTAACAACTGAAACTTTTTCAAGAATGCTAGCACCTTGCAAAACACAAGCAGAGGTGCCTGAGCAGACTTTAGCAGTTACAACTGCTCCTCAGGTATCTGCTGCTGAGCTCACTGCTCAAGGTGATCAAAGCCGCAGAACAACTGCTTTGAAACCCACACCTAAAATCACCAAAAAGCCAACAAAAAGAAAACCACAAAAACCCCCCAAAACCATCAAAAAGGCATCTCTGGAGGATGAGATACCAGAGCTCCTGCCAGTGACAACACAAAAGTCACAAGAAACCACTGCTGCTACTTCCTCACAGCAGTTGGTACAAATATCTCAACCTATAACCGAAACTCCTCCTGCTTCTTCACAAAAAGAACAGGTTGTACAAATAGGGTCTCCACATCATGATGCTCTGGAAACACTTGTTTCTATCATCCACAGCTCAATACCCGGGGCAAATCCATCTTCTACACCACCTTTCACATCCACAATTCCCACACCAACTAAACTGCTGTTGGATGCAATTGATTTGAACCAGGCATTAACCAGTCCTTCTCAATCACCTATCAATGAGAATATACCTCAACAACTGACTGGGTCTGATGTATCAATCTTTGCTAACCCACCAACACAACCTGAGGAGGTTAGACCCCTTGAGTTACAAATAACTCTTGGTGGTAGTCCAAGTGAAGCAGCCACTACAACTGTTGAACCCACTGGTTTACAGTTGGACAGTGGTTTCATTAATAAGACTTCCTTGGAGGCAATTCCTTACATAGCACCTCTGCCAACCACCAGTGGATTTATTTATCCTACTGGCAACATCAAAAGGTTGTCAAGTGTTGAAGGGAGAAGACCCCAGTACCAAGAAAAAGGGGCATCAGTGGTAGATGTTTGGAGCACACTCCCTACCTCAACCACTGATAAAACCACTGTTAGTGGGAAATCAGATGATCCCATTAAATTGGGTGATGATTTAAAATATCAGGATTTGACGGATCGTATTGGAAAGCTTGATAACTCTGTTGCAGAACTCAAAGATATGCTACAACAGGTGTTACAAGTACAAAAGGCACAATCAACTGCTGTTCCATCTCAAGCACCTGCTCCACAAAGGGCACCTGCTACAAATGAGCTCTGGAACTTGTTTCAACCTTTTCTCCAACAACAAGCACAATTAGCAGATCAGCAACATGAGAAACATGTCCAACAGCTGAGAAATGCAATGGAGTCTAGGTTCAAAAACACTCAGGCTGATTTAACGGCTCTCAAAACTCAGATCCTGCAAACCACTGGCACTGCTCCTCCAACAGTACTTTTCATTGATCAACTCCCAGACGATAATGCCAAAAAGGGGGAGAAAATTCAGGAGTGGAAGAAGAAAGGAATAGATGATGGTCTATACATTGAACCTGAAAAGGATGCTATGACCGGAAAAATTCCTGTGCCAGATGGTAGTAAAAAGGTTGATGCTACTCAAGAAGCACTTGATGAAGGAGTAGCAAGTGTAAAAAGAGATAGAATGGCAAAGGATGTTTCAAGGTGGAATGAAGAGAAAAGAGCTTTCATGGAGCTGTATGAGCAGGGTTGTTCTGGTTCTAAAGATTCTAAAAATCCGAAGACAAAAAGAAAACCTAAGTCCACCCCATCCAGATTTCCAAAGCCTCCAAAACCACCATCCAAAAGCCATCAGCATAAAACCTCCACTCAAACAGTTGTTGTAACTCCTGCTGTATCAACTACTGCTGGTACTTCAGTGGTTTCAACATCTGTTCCCACTTCAACACACACTACTTCAACACACACCACAATTACTACATTACCATCACCACTGTCACCACCAAAAACAATCTCACCACTTCCAGCTGCTGACAAAAAGCAGAAGACAACAGATGTTATAACATCTGCTGTAATGGCAACAGTGGTTGAAACACCAGTTGTTTCAACAGCTGTTAGTCAGACACAAACCACTGTCACTCAATCTACTACCACTGTTCCATCTCAAACATCATCAGTCTCTCCTAAACCAAAAAGGAGAAGGCTAATTTTAAAAGATGATGACACATCTCCATCACCAACATCTTCAAAATCCCTGTCACTTGTCACTATTCCAAAACCCATACCTCTCTCTTCAACTCAAATTTTAAAGCCATTACCTCCTGCTGGTGTCTCATTTCCTCTGGAACTCATTGCAGTCAGAGAAGAAATCAAATCTTTTTATTATGAAGATGACCCAGCCAAAAGGAGTTTGCCATCAATTGCAAATTATCCCAGGCCTAACAATATTGAAGAATACTTGAAACTAAAGGCCAAACAAGCAGAGGATATTGCAATCAAAAACAGAAAAGGGAAATCTGATAGAGAATTTCAACAAAACTATCAGCTTTTACTCTCACAGGTCAATGCTATGGAGCGTTTTGCTAAAAATGTATGTCAGCAAATTTCAGAAAGGGCAGATGAGTCCTTGAGGAAAGACTACATTGAGAATATCATGACCTACAAGAAATACAAGGGGGAGAAACACATGTACAAAAACTGGACCATTCCTGAGCTTGAAAAAGAAGCAGCCAGGATTCAAGGAATGATTAAAAATAAGGTCAAGCAGACTCCTCCTGAAAAGTTTAAACAATTTGAAGCTGAGAAGATGTTAGAGTTGAAGAGAATGAAAGAGGAGCTGATTGCAGCTGATTATGGGTCAAAGAATTCAGTGTCAAAGTGGGGAGAAGATAGAGTCAGGGCAACTTATAAAAGATTAGAGGAACTTAGAAAGAAAGATCCAAGAGTTCCACAAAAGCCTGACTATTCCAAAGCAGAGGTCTCAAAAAGACCACCAAAGCTGCAAGTCAAAAGAACCACTGCTCCAGCTGGTGCTGCCATCTACAAAAGAAGGAGCAAAAACCAGTTTAGCATGGAAACAATTCAAGATCTATTAGCTGGAGATGCTATTGTAAAAGCAGGCACGGAAGTAATGATAAAAGAAGATCTTGAATTGGAACAATCTGCAAGTGCTGCTCAGCCAGTCATGAACAGGCCCGCCTCACCAAATACTTCTGCAAATAAACATCTCCCAAGAAACCCACCAGGCTCAAAAATACAAAAGTGGGAAACTGACAAACAGACCTGCGTATTGACTTTGCTCAGGTCTGGTGGAGAAGTGAAGAAAATATCAAGGGAACAAGCTCTTGGCCTGAGTCTTGAAGATTTGCAGGATCTCCTTGATCTTCCACTTAGCAGGGATGATGAAGATACAGATGCCCTAGACTTTGAATTACAATTTAAAGGTCAGATAAGGGAACTTTTGATGAGGCAATAAAGATTTCCACAAATAATGAAGAGTTTTGGCATTATCTGTTCCAGGGGGAGATTGTTGGGATTGAACCCTATCAGAGGAACAGATAATTAAAGCCAAAACTGGATCAGAGCAGTGGATCCAGAATAAGCAGATGATTACAGTTGGTTCATACAAATCTCTCCCCTTGAAAGTGGTTTCATATCTGCTGACCTCCTATATGCTGATCTTACTAAGTGCTGATCTACAACTGCTGTCTTGCATCTACTGCCAAATGTCAAAGACTGATGGAAGACCAAAGCTCTGCTGATTCAATCTACTGCCTTGAGTCAAGTACTGCTGATCCGGACAAGCACTGCTGAGTTCACAGCAGTGGAAGGAAGCAGCAGCTGTTTAAGTGTCTTTTATGTAATAGCAGTTGTTAGTACGTCAGTGTTTGTATAGATCAGAGGTTAGAGTTTGTTAGGAGGTTAGATGTCACTTTCATGGTGACGTCAGCTAAAGATGCTCAGTGGTTTGCAAGTGCCTATAAATAGTTCAGTACTTTGTACTGTTCTATTAGCTCTTTCACAACATTGTCTTCTTTGCACGAACAAACTACTGAGCTCTGGCTGAAGGGGAGTTTGCATTCATACATCAATCATTGTAATCGTTATTGAAACAAATTCAATCTTTCGATTCATTGTGTAAAGATGTTTGATTAAAGTATTACTCTCGTTTGATTGTATGCAAAGTTTGTTTTCATCATAATTCCGCTGCACAACTCTTTCATTTCCATCTTAATTTCAAACGAAAATACAATCAAAAACAAACTCAGATCCAACAAACTGGTTTGTGTCTGTGCAATATCAACTGCATGCAACAGGGGTATTATTGATTGTGGCATTATGATTGGTGAGGGTATGAGTGTTGAAAGAGACATGTCCTTGGGATCAGGACTGTGGAAGATAGAACCAAGTGGATCTAGAGCTTCATAATTTGGTGTCCCTGTGATTACAACCTGATCCTTTTGTGAGGATGCAGGAGGAGTTTTAGGCATAGGTTGAGATCTTTCTTCCAACTGCTGTGAGGAAGTAGCAGCAATGGTTTGTGGTGACTTTTGTGTTGTCACAGGCAGTTGCTCTGGGATCTCATCTTCCAGAGTTGCCTTTTTCTTGGGTTTAGTGGGCTTTTTGGAAGGTTTTCTTTTGGTCTTTTTGGTGATGTCAGGTGTGGGTTTCAAAGCAGTGGTTGTGTTGCTCTGATCACCTGGAGCAGTGGGCTCAGCAGAAGTTGCCTGAGGATCAGTGGCAGTTTCTAAAGTCTGTTCAGGCACCTTTGCTTTTAATTTTATTGGTGCCATCATTCTTGAAAATGTTTCACTTGTTAAACCTTTTATTTGAAAATGGACACCTTGTTTGAGCAAATTTTCATCCTCTTTTTCAAATTTTTGTTTAAAGTAATAGCTCAGAAATCTTGGAAAAAGAAGAAATGATTTGCTAACAACATTCTTTACCATGTCATTGAAGATCTCCTGGGAGTAGTTGTAATCTTTATTGTTTAAAATAGCATAGCCCAGGCATTGAATCTTCAATGGTATTTCGTTAAACGATGTTGTTTTATTAGAAACACAGCTTAAAAGTGTGTGAAATAAAAATCTGGGTGCAGATGGAAAATAACCTTTTTGTAAGGTATCTACCTTTGATTGTTCTGCATATCCCCTTTTTGTGAAATCAGTTTTCATCTCGGCTTTATCAAAAGAAAGTTTACCTTGTAGATCATCGAGTTTAAAAACCTCGGAGATTGATTGTGGAGTGATTTGAATCACTTTACCCTGTATCGAAGAGTTAATGGCTGTGGCTTTATCGTCTTGTTTTTCAAGCGTCGCCTTTTTCCAGAACTCTCTCTGGGTTTGCAAGTAAATGGGAGCATCTGTTGTCAACAAAGTTTTGTACTTTGATGCAGATAGTGTATCAATGATGGAGTCGAAAGTGTGGTTATCGGTAGGTTTTGTGAGCAAACCCAGATAATTATGTGGAGATTTGTATGGTATCTCGATGGGTTCTTCGGCCGTTTGAGCGACCTCTTTTGAAGGTGGTGGTGATTTTGGTTTTGATTTTGATTTTGACTTTGATTTTGTCATTTTTGCGGAGAAGAACGAAGAATGATTTTGGAGATTTTGAGAAGAAGGGTTGGAAACTGCTTTGAGAAGAGAATTTTGGAATTCAATTCGACAGTGTAAAACCCTGTTTGGGGTTTAGGGCAGGGTTTTATTTAGGAAAAAAATGATCGCTGATGTGGCAGCGGTTATTACGATCTAAGGGCTAAAAACTGACCACGTGTCAAACACTGATGAAATGGATGAAGGATGGAGAACAGTTGTTTTAAGGGCCACTGACGTATCAAGCATCAGTGGTTACAACGGTAAAAATTATGGACAGTGGATGATTTTTACTATCAGTGGATAGGACACTGATTGTGAATATCAGTACTTGTCAAGATAATGAAGGATCAGTGGCTAACTTTCAGCAGTGGACAGTATTTAGAGATCAGACGTTGGAACAAAACAGTGGTAAGGGTAAATGGTACAAATCTGAATGACAAGTATTCCAGCAACAGTTTTGAGAATTTTCATTCAAGGTTTTGCCACGTGTCAATTTTGAAAGACAGTGGTTTAGTACCCTAGATGATGAGAACTTCTTACTACGACACCTCATTTTTGTTTAATATCCAATTAAGACATGAGTGCCCCAGTAATTTAAGTACAGTTTGACAATCAACCTTTGATTTATGTTTAGAACAAACTTGAGTATAATCTTGACAAATGTACCATTTCCTTTTTGACCCATTTGTGAGAATAAAAATACCAACAAAAATAAGGTACTCTATCCTGACAGAAGACACTAACTATCGCATAGCAAAAACAGGCAAAAGTTCAAAATATATTATTCTTAAAAAATTGAATAATATATTCTGGTTATTAGAGAAAATCCTTTGAAAAAAAATGGTTAAAGGATTTTCTGAGAACAGCATCAAAAAGGATCTGGTAAATTTTCAATAAAATACGTAATTATATAATTCTCAAGTTTATGACAATGGTCAGTGGTCTTACAGCAGATGGTAGAACATTCTGAATACACTTTGACCACTGTTTGGTACCATTTTCTTTGTCAGTTGATTGCAATCATGAGGACTCATGGATAAATTTTTGAACATTTGTCTCATCCTTTTTAGAGTTCATTCACGGGAATTAAAACCTTTTCCTGAACAGATGAATGCACATAGTTGCTTAATAACCATTATTACCCTAAGCTTTGACTCTTAAGTGTTTTACGTTTATACTCTTTTCTTCTGACTTCAAAAGTTTTGAGATAAACACACTTCTGAGTTTTTGTTAATTTTCTTCTTCCCTTTTTACCCTTCCCAAGCATAAGTATTTAAATACTTACTGAGGGGTATTTATTGAAGGAATACTTATTCCAAGATCATTTTGCAGTGATTTTTGAGAGATTTGGTCATTTTGGCACATGCTTATGCCAACCTTCTCATTACCTATGATCTGGACATTTTTTACTCCTGATTTTCTTAATGTATTTTAACATAGTTGATTTTGTCCTTTTAAGGAACTCAACCTGTTTTCAACACATAAGATCTGAATGACTAAAGTTTTACTTTCCCTCTTTTTATGTTAGCAAAACACCAATGTTTTAATGAACATAGGTTTTGTTAATCTGAGGTTCATACTCTAGAATTCAAAAGGTTGACATCACAATTTATACATCAACAATTGAAATCAATCTAGAAAATAAGAAATAATCTCATAGTTTAACAGATATTGTTTTCAGATCTAGAAACCATGAGTGTCTTGTGCATGAATTCACTTGTTGTGTGAAATTTGTGTGTCATATGACATCTTGGTTGATGTATAGAGTTTTTGAATAACCACTTTGATCATGATTTACTCGTTACTCTGTTTTTCAACTGAATACAACCAACCTTAGTATCAATGAATTTTGAGCCGAACTGTTATGTCAAATTGATTGTTAGATCGAATTTGACTGTCCAGGCTCTGATACCAATTGTTGGGATCTGAGGCTCTCATGATTGTGCTTGTTTGTGAGATTTGAACAAATCAAATAGATATGAGTAGTTTTAAGTGCAGCGGAAATGAATAACAAACTTGGTAAACACAATCAAAGGAGAATATAGTTTGATAAACCATTGCTTTTCATAGAGTCGAAAGATTACATCAAAAGCAAAAGGTTACAATGCAAGCTTACAGACTAAACTCCCCCTCAGCCTGATACTTCAGGATTGGTTGCACAAGATGAAAGGAATGGATTGAGGAGAAGGACTCACTCAAAACAGTCAAATATAACAGTACAGAGTACTGTCATATTTATAGGCAAACCAAACTATTGATGTACCTCAGCTGACATCACCATGATAGTGACATCTAACAGCCTAACAACCTATAAACACTGGTCTATACAAACTACTGATGTCTAACAGCTGATTGATAATAAAATACAAAACAAGTCTAACACTGTTCATGTTCCACTGTTGTAGCCTAAGCACTGATTACTTGAACATCAGTGCTTTCTTCAAAAGGTGATCAGTCTTTGAATGAGCAGTGCTTGGGTCTTCAGCAGTACTTAAGAAACAGCAGTAGATAGAGCTCAGTGTTTGCCTTTTAGCAGTCTTTAGTTGTTTCATCAGTGTTTGGTTCATCAGTTGTTCTTCAGAGCAGTACTTAGAGTGTATCAGCAGATTGATAACCACTGTCAAGGGGAGGGCTTAGAGTAAACGTCTGCTTATTGTGAATCCACCGTTATGACCAGGTTTTGGCTTTACATTATCTGTTCCTCTGGTAGGGTTCAATCCCAACAGAAACACATCGAATGAAAAATATAGTTGGTTATCTGACATCGGATGCAGTTCCCTCATACAGAGTTCCGATTTTGACATTGACATTTTTTTTCTTTCTTAGTGTTCTCCGAATTTAACCTTGACGTTTTTTTTCTTTATTAGTGCTCATTGATTATGCTTTAATTTTAAAAATATGTATATTGTTTATTCCATTATTTCATGCATTTAAAATTTTCATTGGACGTTAAAAAAATTCACGCATTTATTTGGTTATTTAATTTTAATTTTAGTGTCAGTTTTGATTTCAAAAATATAACTAGGCTAAATGGTAGCCAAAACCCTATGACTATCCTTCACGTCATCATCACTCTCCATCATCCACCTAAGCGGGTGTGGTGTTGATCCTCCAAATCACCCTCATCCATCATCAAACAAAATAATGAAGTGATAAGGAAGCCCGTGATGATCCTGGAATACCCCACAATCTTGATGAGCCTAGGGTCGTTGGGGTGGTGTTTGGGATCTTTATGGTCCTAGGTGGCACCTCAATGATCCTCCCACTAACCTCAAACTGAATAGTTGTTTTCTTTTCTAAAATTTACAAGTTTTTTATTAAAATTAATATATTATTATCAACTTTATTTGCATCTTCCTACCACATTATTTTTTTTCTCATATTTTTATAATAAAAACTCATGCGATCACTAAATCTACTCCTAACTTTTTAAACTAATATTCATAAGGAGACTAGAAACCACACCACTTGGGAGGAGGGAATGAATGTCGCAACCCCCGACCCCTGCCCCGGGAGGCGGGCGGTCGCGAGCTCGCCCATTTGGTGGTATCGGTGTTTAATTATTTGGCAGCGGAAATTTACATCAGGACCGTAGTTAGGAAATAGTTTATCAGAGTAAAACACCTCATTTTATAAATAATAAACACATGGGTAAAACCCAAGTTTCCATTCATAATATGTTTATAGGGATAAACCCTATTTTATTCAAATAAAACATCTTCTTTATTATAACACCCCTAAAAGTATTAAATTATATACAAGCGTGTATATATAAATTACATATATACACATTGACAGTAAAATAATGAGATTTAAAAACTAGGAATAAATAACCTAGTTAAAAATCTTGTCATAAAAAGATGGGGAGTTAAAGGATTATAACCATTTTGCTAATCATACAAAACTAGAGGGACCAATAGGGTAACAATTGAAAGTGTTTTTAAAACACTGGATAAGCTTTACAAAACACACATATGTGTGTTCTGTAGTTCGATCAGACCCCAGGGAACCTAGTTCCTCTTCTTCAAAACCCTAAACACACCAAATCAGCCTAAAATCAAAGGAGGAATTCGAATTGGAAGCAATTCTAAGCTAAAATTTTGATCACCAAGCTTAAAGAGATCACAAGGTATGCTTAATTTTGAGTTTTGGTGAAGGTTTGATTCTTCTTGAATTTTCATAACTACAATTATTAAAGAACACTTGAATTGAAAGGATGATTTAGTGTTACTTGAATGTTTGGAATTAAGTTTAAGTGTGATTATAGTATTCTTGACATATGAATTGAAATACTATGCTTTAACATAGTTAAAGTCATTAATCATGAACATGATAATGTTAGGATACAAATTATGCACACAAGATGTTTAATAAAATGCTTGAATGAACTTGAAATAAGTGAGAACTATGAAATAATTACTTATTTGGCTAGTTGAAATCATTTAAAAGTTGAATATAAAATTATGGATATTAAGCGATATGTTCAAATTTGGATTTTATAGGCAATTTGGGTGAATCGTCTAGTAACCAAGGTGGAGCGGACAATCGGTTGAAAGGAAAGCTCTAAAGGTACGTGGCTAGGCGCTTCGTAGATTTCGTTATTTATTTATGTAAATTGTTATTGAATGATAAAGGTATCGTTATGAAGTGCGAAGAATGTCAAAACGGTAGATTCTGTATAGACAAACCGAACGAATTTAATAAGAGTTTAAAGTTATGTTAGACAATAAAGTGATGGATTTCACTATAATAGTCAAATGGGTTAATTTGACTCAAATGATGAACGTTTAGTAAAAGAAAGCGATGGATGTCGCTAATGAAACTAAACGGGTCAAAATAACCAAAGTAGTAAAACTTTGGTGATATAAAGCAATGGATGTCGCTAAGAAAGCTAAACGGGTCAATATGATGTCTTGATGTAAACCGGGAAGGTTACATGATTAAAGACGTCAAAATGATGCCAGATTTTTTTTAAATAATAATATATATTAGTCGTTAGCCGAGAAGTGGTAACGCCGAATATAAGTCATAAACTTAGTTGTGGGTATGACTTAATTATGCATGAATTCCGAATATAGTATTGGTGTTAAATTGTTTAATTGGTCAATAGTTAAACGGGTCGAATAAAGGACAAACACATAAATAATGATGTGTAAACCGTATGGGTAACATCCTGGAATTTTAGAAATGATCATATAGATCAAGCCTATACAAAAACTGAAAGTAATAAGACAAGTTGTGGTCAAGAGATCTAAACGGGTCAAAATAAATTGAATTTATTATAAGCCGATAGCTTAAAATTAAGAATTTTGTGAAAACCAATATCGGGTTTTGAATTCTTGTTATAGAGGGTTGAATTACGGTCGCGTAGGAAGAAACAGGACTTAATTCGGGTCAATAATGGACAAGTTATGTCTGTTTTCGTAAAAGATAGCATAGCTGGGAAATATGCAGGTTTTAGAATAAACCTGCTGGAAAAAGTTACCTGTCGCGCCACGCAACATCGACATACTCCACCGTCACGACACGCGACGGCCCTCGCGGCCCGCGAGGGTTGGGATCTTTCCTGTCGCGCCACGCGACCGAACCCCA
This sequence comes from Helianthus tuberosus, assembly GCA_030545235.1. Lineage (NCBI taxonomy): Eukaryota > Viridiplantae > Streptophyta > Magnoliopsida > Asterales > Asteraceae > Helianthus > Helianthus tuberosus. Next base: position 19,732,318 of record CM060436.1, on the reverse strand, counting down.
GACCTGAAAAACTTGTTTTTGTTATGTGTTTTGACTTTAAGACTTGTTAATTCACATTATAAACATAAATGACTAATGTTTTGATGAATTTTTAGTCATAGGTAAAGGAACAGATGTGCGGATGATGATCAAGCCTTGTTAGAGAACCGAACACACGTGTAAAAAAAGCTTCCGCAACTAAATCAAGACTTCTGTTACTAAACTGGTTGAGGGTTGTTTTGTCCAACCTTGTAAATATTGAACTAATGCTTTACAGGTCAGGTATGTGTTAGTAAAATAGAATGTTCTAAAACCTAGTAAACTTGGTTTTAAGGTTACGAAACTTATGTAAATGTTGCTATAGTAATGTTTTTGAAAAACGGTATTTAAATGCGCTATATGCATTATATGAATTATTAAATTGGGTGAAAGCGTCTTACATTTATTTAGGTAACTTTTATAGCTACATTTTCCAAGCCTTCAGTGCTCTCCAGCTGGCTTCTATTTGGCTTTTATATTTTGTTACCTGAAACGCGTTTTAAAAACATTTGTCAGTGGGAAATACTGGTGAGTGAATCCCATTTTAATCAAGAAAAGTTTTATCATTTTACAGTATTGAGGGCAATCCAGCAATTACATTTGTTTACATCTACTTTAATTACCACCCACGGTACTGTCAACCCTGACTTGTGGTCATGCTACTACTCACAATGTAGTAAGCAAATTTTGTATACAAAACCCCAACATACCGACGATAATTGTAGAATTACAAATACTCAATCACTGTTATATAATTTAAAACAATTGAGGTTTTGTAAAAAAAGTTTACAAAAAGAGGAATTACTCACAAAAAGGTTTACACAAAAAGAAGGATTACTCACTTTGCTAATTTAGGTATTTCCTGGTGACTTCATGGTTATAATCTATTAAATTAAACAATGCACACGCGTTAGTATAATAACCCAATTTACATTAGCTATACCCCCATCCCGAGACAGAACTCCAACGACGAAGTCAGGCAGAGCCTCAACATGCGTTACGGAGCACTAGATCAATCAGGCAGAGTAACTAAAACGTAACCGGGGGTTATAATACTTACATCGAGGAAAAGCATCGCTATTTTAGTGGGTATAATGCCCGAGTATTATAATTTCTATCAGATAATTTGAGAGAGAGAGAGAGATCGAAATTTTGAACGAATTTAAACTGAATCTTGAATTCGCTATTTATAGGGCTGATCAGGGGGTCTCCCGCGCCCCGCGAGCCCCTGTGCTTGATCTTTCGCGGCCCGCGAGCAAGGCTGGCTTGGGCCTAGCCTTGGCCAGTCACAAACTAGCTTTGACACGATACGGACACGTGGCGGCCTAGGGTGCGGCCTGGTGTCAAGAGGGTCGTGGCCCGCAATAGACATCTATGTCTGTGTCGCGCCCCACGAGCGAGTTAAATTATTGTTTTTATTTAATTTTTATTAAATTAAAGGTATTTCGGGCCCACTTTTCGTATACGGGACGTATTTTAAAACATATAGGGATAATCTAAGGGTTATGAAATATTTTTAGGAGGGTTGTTATGTCCTCCCCACCTTGTTTTAAAACTCGACCTCGAGGTCTACTGGAACATGTGTGGATATTTCTTTTGCATCTCTGATTCAAGCTCCCAACTGTACTATGGTCCTCTTTTGGAATCCCATTTCACTTTGACTAGAACTAATCTCTTGTGTTTGAGATTCTTGATCTTTCTGTCATCAATTTGTAGTGGTCTCTCTAAAAACTTAAGTTTCTCATTTACCTCTATGTCCTTAAGAGGTACCACTAACGATTCATCTGCTAAACACTTTTTGAGATTACATACAATGTATTCCTGCCATTTCCTCTGGCAGTTGTAGCTGGTAAGCTATGGGTCCTGTTCTTCTAATAATCTCAAAAGGTCCAACATACCTGGGGCTTAGTTTTCCTCTTTTGATGAATCTAACTACTCCTTTCCATGGAGAAAATTTTAATAACACTTTATCTCCTACTTGAAATTCCAACGGTTTTCGCCTGTTATTAGCATAACTCTTTTGTCAATCGCGTGCTGCTTTTAGTCTTTCCTTGACTTTAATAATTTTTTCTGTTGTTTCTTGCACTATCTCTGGTCCAGACAGTTGCTTTTCTCCAATTTCTGCCCAACAGACTGGAGTTTGACACTTTCGTCCATAAAGTGCTTCAAACGATGCAGCATTGATGCTGGTATGATAGTTGTTATTATAGGAAAATTCTATTAACGGTAAATGATCATCCCAATATCCTCCAAAATCAATTACACAAGCTCTAAGCATATCCTCCATTGTTTGAATTGTCCGTCCGTTTGAGGATGATAAGCTGTGCTTAGATTTAACTTGGTTCCCGATTTAACTTGGTTCCCATGGATTTTTGGAAACTAGTCCAAAAATGAGAAGTAAAACGGCTATCTCTATCAGATACAATAGATAAATGAATTCCATGTAATGAAACTATTTCATTTACATATAACTTAGCTAATTGTTCCATGCTGAAAGTTTCCTTCATCGGTAAGAAATGAGCAGACTTGGTTAATCTGTCTACAATCACCCAGATTGTATCATTACCTTTTCGTGTATCGGGTAATTTAGTAACAAAATTCATTGTTATCAATTCCCATTTCCATACAGGCATTTCTAATTGCTGCAATAAACCTGAGGGTTTTTTATGTTAAGCTTTTACCTGAGAACAGGTTAGACACTTAGCAAAATAGGCTGCTATATCCTTTTTCATTCCTATCCACCAGAAATTCTCTCTTAAGTCTTGATACATCTTATCACTTCCGGGATGTATCGTATACTTAGACTTATGGGCTTCTTCTAAAATTCGGTGGCGTAGGTTTCCTTGTTTAGGTATCCAAATTCTTTTCTTATGGAATCTCCAAATTCCATTTGTTCCTTGTTCTAATTCCTTAATCATTAATTTTGATTTCTCAATATCGTCCTTGATTACTAATTCTTGTATTTCTCTAATTTAATCATTTAAATCTATCTGCAGATTTAATTTGAGAGAACGTACTCGTTTTGGCTTTTCATGATACTTTCGACTTAAAGCATCATCTACTACATTAGTCTTTCCTGCATGATACAGGATATTACAATCATAGTCACTAAGTATTTCCATCCAGCGTCTCTGTCTCATATTTAATTCCTTTTACCCGAAAACATATCTTACACTCTTATGATCGGTGAAAATAGTAAACTTACTACCGTAAAGATAGTGTCTCTAAATTTTAAGGGCAAAAATTATGGCTCCTGACTCTAAATCATGGGTTGTATAATTTTCTTCATGATTCTTAAGTTGTCTAGAGGCATAGGCTATAACTTTTGGAGTTGCATCAACACATATCCATAACCTATTTTAGAAGCGTCACAATAAACTACAAAGTCTTCAGTTCCTCCTGGTAACGCTAGTATGGGTGCGTTAGTTAATCTTTGCTTAAGAATTCTAAAGGCTTCTTCCTGTTTTGGTCTCCATTCAAACTTAACTGATTTACAGGTTAGCTTTGTTAAAGGAATGGCCATTCTACAAAAATATCGGATAAACCGTTTATAATAACCTGCCAGTCCAAGAAATCTTCTCACCTCCGTTGGCGATTCAGGGACTTTCCATTTAGTAATTGCCTCAATTTTTGTGTGATCCACATTAATTCCTTCATGATTGACTAAATGTCCAAGGAATTGCACTTCTTGTAACCAAAATTCACATTTCAAAAATTTAGCGTAAAGCTTTTCTTTTCTTTTCTTAGTAAATTCAGAAGTGTATGCAGATGTTCTGCATGTTCCTCTTTACTCTTAAAGTAAATAAGAATATCATATATAAAGACAATTATGAATTTATCCAGATATGACTTACATATTCTGTTCATCATGTCCATAAATGCAGCTGGGGCATTGGTTAAACCAAATGGCATGACTGTAAATTCATAATGACCATACCTTGTTCTGAAGGCAGTTTTAGGAATGTCCTCTTCCTGTACCTTCAATTGATGATATCCTGAGCGTAAATCGATCTTAGAAAAGAAATCGAGCTCCTTGCAGTTGATTAAACAGATCATCGATTCTTTGTAATGGGTATCGATTTTTAATCGTGACCTTGTTCAATTCACGGTAATCAATGCACATACGCATCGATCTATCCTTTTTCTTAACAAACAAGATTGGTGCTCCCCATGGTGATGAACTAGGCTGTATGAAACCTTTCTCCAGAAGTTCGTCCAATTGGTTCTTTAGTTCCTGCATCTCTGCTGGTGCTAAAAGGTAAGGTGCCTTGGCAATCAGTGTTCTCCCTGGTAGTAGATGAATTCTAAATTCAACTTCTCTATCTGGTGGTAATCCAGGTAATTCTTTTGGAAAAACATCTGAGAATTTAGATACTACGGGAATATCTTTCAATTCTTTTCCTTTAGTGTTAATGATTATGGAAATCATATACACTAGTGTTCCTTTTCTTGCATAACTTGTTGTTTTCATCAAAGAGATGAATTTTGTAGTTCTAGTTGGCTTATCTCCTTTAATGTGATCTTTTCACCCTTTGGTGAATTTACTTGTATTGACTTTTGATCACATAGAATACTGGCTTTATTGGTTATTAACCAATCCATTCCTAATACAATATCAAATCCAGCTAGATTCATTGGATAAAGGTTAGCAGTAAAATTTTGATTTAAAATTTCTATTCTTGCTCCCTGCAAGATTTCAGTGATCTTAATGGATTCTCCAATTGTTGTCTCTACTAGACATTCTTGTCGAAGTTTAGTTAATGGCTGATTAAGAATTTTGCAAAATGAAGTATTAATAAAACTTTGGTTCGCACCAGAGTCAAATAATACTTTAGCAAAAACGTCATTAACTAAAAACGTACCGGCAATCACCTCCGGAATCATCTTGGCTTCTTCTGCTGTCAGAACAAATGCTCTAGCATTCTTAGTAGTCTTGTTGTTCATGGCTGGAGCTAGTTTCGGACATTTTGGTTTGATATGCCCCTTTTCTCCACAATTGAAGCATACTCCATTGCTGGGTTTCTTCCTACAATTTTCTTCCTTGTGTCCTGGTATCTTGCAGAAGTCACAGTAGGTGGAACATTTTCCCGAATGCTTCTTCTTGCAAGACTTACAATAAGGTGCAGAAGTAGAACCTATACTTTTCCCACGATAGTTATTTCCATAATGAAATTCTTGTGTAAGTTTCTGAGCTAGGTTCTTTTTCTGATTCTCTTCTTGCATACGTATCAATTCATCAGTCAAGGTATTTGCTAGTTCTACAGCTTCTTCTATGGTTTGTGGTCTAGCTGGCTTGACTACATGTCTAATCTCACTAATTAATCCCCAGAGGTAACGAGAGATTAATACTGGTTCTGGTGAAGCTAAGGTTGGAACTATTCTAGCATATTTGAAGAATATGGTAGTGTAACCTTTACAGTCTATTCCAGTCATTCTAAGGTTTAAGAACTTATTAGCTATTTGTTCTTTTTCATTGGGAGGACAGAATTTTCTTTCGGCCATGTTCTTAAACTCAGTCCATTCCATATTATAGACTCTGTCACTTCCCCTAGACTGGAGAATAGTATTCCACCATTCTAACGCTGCATTCTTAAAAAGATTGGAAGAAAACATGATTTTATCTTCCTCTGCGCACTTGCTTATTTTTAAGACTGCCTCAGTCTTTTCTATCCAGCGTAGAGCTTCAATGGCTCCTTCATTGCCAGAGAATTCTATAGGTTTGCAGGACCAGAATTCTTTATAAGAATAACCATATGACATGGTTCTTCTTCATTTTGGAATAGGCATTTGAAGTAACGGTCCATTGTTTACGCTGTGACTGGGTTCAGTAGGTGGTTGCTTACTTCCACTATTACTTTTATTATTTTCCGCTTCTTTAACAGTCTGGATGATATATGGCATAGCATATCTAATTCCTTGGGTTACTATGTGTTGAATGGCACTGTTATTTATTTGGTTATCATTATTCTGGTTTTCCTGATTTTCTTCGTTGTCCATCTGGATTTACAAACAATTATCAGGTATTAACATCACAGAATAAGATTTAATGCCAACAATTACACAAATAAACACATTGGTCAAAATCTTCGAGAATTGCGACATTCTACTCTTTTTATATATATATGCATCTATTACAAACTGCAATTAGAATTTGAAAAATACTACTAGTTATGCATCAGTGGATATTAAATTATCTATTTTAGTTGGGGTTTTTTTCAACTACACACGTTTATATATATATATATATATATGTATATATATATATATATGTATATATATATATATATATATATATATAGGACAAATATCCGTTAGGAACCACCCCTTATTGCGAGAACCGCGAGAACCAATGTGAACACAACCAAAAATACCTAAAAATAGCTAAAAAAACACACAAAATTTTTTTTTAATATTTTTTTATAAAAAAATCGCTACTTTTAGTAGCCAAAAAAAAATTTAAATTTTTTTTGCTATTAAAAGTAGCGATTTTTTTATAAAAAATATAAAAAAAATTATGTGTTTTTTAGCTATCTTTAGTTGTGTTCACATTGGTTCTCGAGATTTTTTTAGGTTTTTTGGGGGTTTAGTTTTTAGCATTTTAGCTCGGGGGGGGGGGGGGGGGGTTAGGTTTTTTTTGGGGGGTGGGGGGGTGGGGGAGGGGGGTTTAGGTTTTTGGGGTGGGGGGTAGGTTTTTTTTAGGTTTTTTTGGGGTTTTAGTTTTTAGCATTTAGCTTGGGGGGGGGTTAGGTTTTTTTTTGGGGGGTGGGGGGGTGGGGGTTAGGTTTTTTTTAGCTATTTTAGATTGTGTTCACATTGGTTCTCGCAATAAAGGTGGTTCTCGCATGAACCTTACCCTATACATATATATATATATATATATATATTATTACTACGGGTTAAACTGCATTTCCCGCTCGCCGTATTTCCACACGAGCTTCTCTCCTATCGCTTTCATCATCTCTCCTTCATCTATCAATTCCTCACCGTACAGGCGGAGTTCCTGAATGTTCTCATCACTCATGGGTGGTCGTGGTACGGGTACTAGGTCAGGGTACATAGGTAAAGGTTCTCCATATGGATAAGGATTATTTAGGATTTCCTGAACATATGGGTCGTCATTCCAGTACGGGTCTAATGGGTTAAGGTTGGTGTATTGTGCTATGGGGTTTGGTATGGGTTCCTCCTGTGGGTAGAGTTCTCGGTAATCCCTATGGTCATCATTCCATGGATCATAAGCTATAGGATTGGGTGCTGAAATTCTAGGGATATTTCGTTTGGGTCGAAGGCTGGTATAGGAACCTGGTCTCCTTGGGTAGGTTCTATTTCCATTGGTTGAATTGGGAATAGTGGTAGTGGTTGTGGTGCAATAATTTGTTCTAGGTTTGGGTCTGCTGCGGTGGTAGCTAGTATGTGAAAGTTGGCAAATTGCCTATTGATTATGTCTTGGGTCTAGGTGTTCATTTCCCTATTTGCTGCTGCTAAAGCCCTCTGTTGGTACAACTTTCTCATTCACTTCCTACGCTCATGTGCTCCCCGACTGAACCATCCTCTCTTTTTCGTAGGGAATGGTTCTTCGGATTGCGTCTTAAATATAAAAATTCCCTCTTCAGTGTCAGATGAATACCCCGAAGGAGTAGGCTATGAGGAAGTTCCTTCACTCTTGGGAGAACTAGATAGGTGACGATAGGCGTCAGATGATCCTTGATCACTCATACTGTAAACTAACAGATTGTCAAATAACACAAAATAATAATATACGTGTATACACGTAATCACATAGATTATTTCCTAACACAATTAAAATTTTGGTGTCACCAGAACACTTATGTGGCTGAAATCAGTGGCTGTAGCTCTGATACCACCTTCTGTCGCAACCCCCGACCCGGGAGGCGGCCGGTCGCGAGCTCGCCCATTTGGTGGTATCGGTGTTTATTTATTTGGCAGCGGAAATTTACATCAGGACCGTAGTTAGGAAATAGTTTATCAGAGTAAAACACCTCATTTTATAAATAATAAACACATGGGTAAAACCCAAGTTTCCATTCATAATATGTTTATAGGGATAAACCCTATTTTATTCAAATAAAACGTCTTCTTTATTTAGGTAACTTTTATAGCCACATTTTCCAAGCCTTCAGTGCTCTCCAGCTGGCTTCTATTTGGCTTTCACATTTTGTTACCTGAAACGTGTTTTAAAAACATTTGTCAGTGGGAAATACTGGTGAGTGAATCCCAGTTTAATCAAGAAAAGTTTTATCATTTTACAGTATTGAGGGCAATCCATCAATTACATTAGTTTACATCTACTTTAATTACCACCCACGGTACTGTCAACCCTGACTTGTGGTCATGCTACTACTCACAATGTAGTAAGCAAATTTTGTATACAAAACCCCAACATACAGACGATAATTGTAGAATTACAAATACTCAATCATTGTTATATAATTTAAAACAATTGAGGTTTTGTAAAAACAGTTTACAAAAGGAGGAATTACTCACAAAAAGGTTTACACAAAAAGAAGGATTACTCACTTTGCTAATTTAGGTATTTCCTGGTGACTTCATGGTTATAATCTATTAAATTAAACAATGCACACGCTTTAGTATAATAACCCAATTTACATTAGTTATACCCCCCTCTCGAGGCAAAACTCCAACGACGAAGTCAGACAGAGCCTCGACATGCGTTACTGAGCACTAGATCAATCGGGCAGAGTAACTAATACGTAACCGGGGGTTATAATACTTAGATCGAGGCAAAGCTTCGCTATTTTAGTGGGTATAATACCCGAGTATTATAATTGCTATCAGAGAATTTGAGAGAGAGAGATCGAAATTTTGAACGAATTGAAACTGAATCTTGAATTCGCTATTTATAGGGCTGATAAGGGGGTCTCTCACGCCCCGCGAGCCCCTGAGCTTGTTCTTTCGCGGCCCACGAGCGAGGCTGGCTAGGGCCTAGCCTTGGCCAGTCACAAACTAGCTTTGACACGATACGGACACGTGGCGGCCTAGGGTGCGGCCTGGTGTCAGGAGGGTCGCGGCCCGCGACAGACATCTATGTCTGTGTCGCGCCTCGAGAGCGAGTTAAATTATTGTTTTTATTTGATTTTTTATTAAATTAAAGGTATTTTGGGCCCATTTTTCGTATATGGGATGTATTTTAGAACATATAGGAATAATCTAAGAGTTATGAAATATTTTTAGGAGGATTGTTATAATGAAGGCAATACTTTACTATATTTCTTGCTATTGCTAAGCTACAAAAACTTTGGAAAAATGCCTTTATGTGTTTATTAGATCCAAGAGGTTTGTTCTTTATGTCATCATTATCATCATACTCAGTAAATCTCACAAATAGCAAATCTAAGGTAGTCTGAGGAGAGTATGAGGCTTGTTCTTTAGGTATGTCATTTAATACGATTATTGGTCGATGTTTATCGTAGACCTATCAAATCCCTTCTTTACTTGAAATGAAATGTAAATAATAAATATTATTCTTGGAAATAACAAATTAAAACAAATGAAATGTGTTTTTATGCTTAAAACTGCGGGGAGTGGGGGCGTTGGTTGGGTGGGAGAAGTCAGTCAACGCTGGCTAACCCATTCTGGGTTGGCGTTGGGCATAGTGTTGCCCCTTTGGCGCGGCTATTTAGCCTGGCGTGGGGCGGGCGCAGGGGGGGGGGGGCAGGGTGACTTGGCTGGTTCAATATGACTGACTGACTTTGGTTGGCTACTTTAATTTAAAAAAATCAGATAGCTGGCCACGCCACACCACACCCTTCATTTTTCACCATAAGCTTGTGGATCTCATCCTCACCACGTGTCGAGCAATGCCCTCAACCCAAACTCGTCCGCTCCTCGTATCCTAAGGTGCACAACAAAGGAAAATATAGGACTGCCGTTGATTGCGGGGTGTATAAATGTTTTCCAAATCAAATCATATGAAATTAGCAATTCTTTTTATAAATAGTCAACACTCAACACTCATCATCTTTTATAGTATTTCCTAAATTTTCTAGAATAAATATATATTGTAGGATGTCCTCTTGGAGACAAATATGTGTTCATATAAATATATGTAGTCCCTTGTAAAACGAAAGATATGCTTGTAAGATTTAACCGTTCAAAAAAATATTACTCATATTCATTTTAATCTATTCCTTTAAAATGAATGCGGGCAATATTTTATGTTACATATTTACGTAAAAAAGAAAAACAAAGGAAGTTGTTTTTGTATCAAACCAAAGCTGATCCAGTCATGCGTCACCTACATCTTGCTCTATATGTAAGTGTTATATTGGCTACTATAAGATGATTGCTACAATGTTGGGGCTTTGTTATATGCTATATGGTTCCGTTTACCCCATTGCAAATCATTCACATGGCCCTTTACAACTAGGAAACTAATAAAAGAAAAATAGTCCAAAAGTAATCTAGTTTTATATACGTGTCGGGTTAGATTGCGCTCTTTAAAAGAGCCTTGGTGCCACCCGCCGCATCGTGCGGGCTAACCCACTGGTTATATAGTATAGATTTTGATTAAAAGTTAATAAAAACAGTTTAACTAATACTATAATTGATAGGATAACTTGATTTTTTTTCAGCACAAAGTATTAAATTGTAGTAAGAAATTCTGAGGGGGTTAAATGAAAGATATCAGAATGTTAAAGGGAGTATCTTGTAATTTTCTCAAACATAAAAAATACAGTGAAATGGAGATGCGGGGTATCGATCCCCGTACCTCTCGCATGCTAAGCGAGCGCTCTACCATCTGAGCTACATCCCCTTTGTTTGTTGTTGGTCATCTTCATTACCAATTATCGTTTGAAAAAAACCTAAGAGTAACAAATATAAATTACTAAAAAAGTTATAATTAATTATCATATGAAATAGAATGTTTAGCAGTTTACATGACTGTATGCTCTTATTTTTAGTTTATAAATAAATGATTGACCAACTGATATATCTTATCACACCACTACAAAGAAATTGGATAATTAATCAATTAGACGTAAACAACGTCTTCTTACATGAAAAATTAAGTGAGGAAGTTTATATGAAGATTCCACAAGGTTTTGAAAAGGGCAAAGAAAACAAAATATGTCGACTTAGAAAGTCTCTCTACGCCTTGAAGCAAGCGTCAAGAAACCGGTATAACAAATTCACCTCATCTTTGCCTGCAAGGCCGGCCCTGAGAATTTATGTACCCTGTTCGAGCTCGAAAAAACGTGCCCTTAGGTCTTAACTAAATAAAGTTTGTATCAAATTAAGTTAACGCATAAATAATGATCGACAACATAAATTAACTGAATTCGACATAACTTAACTGAAATCGACATAACTATATAAGTTAACTGAAATCGTAAATAACTTAACTTAAGTGATCGACAACATAAATTAACTGAATAACTGAATTCGACATAATAACTGAAATCGTAAATCACTAAATCAATCTTAAATCATAAGTTACCTGTGAACTGATCCGACTCCGTGATCGAAGATGAAGGTTGTGACTGTGAAATCGAAGGGCCTTCTGGCTGCTGTGTGTGAACTGTGGGTTGTTGGCTGAAGAGTGAAATCGAACAAAACATAAAAACAACTGCAGAATGATGATGATCGAAGGCCTCTTCTATCTCGATTATCCTTCCACCTTCCTGTTCCTGCGATGTTTCATTACCAGTCCCAGTTTCGAGATTTCTTTTTTTATTAGTTTTTAGAATTATTTGGGTATTGGGCTCACTATCCTAACGAGCTAAATAGTTTAAACAATATGATTTTTTTAAGTAGGCATATGTTAATATTTGTTTGGTTATACCCTATTAAAAAAAAATTTACATATATAATATCGGATTTTTTTTTTAAATTATGTGCCCTACGAAATCACGGGCCATGTACGGTTGTCCTCCCCGCTCTCCTTCATGGCCGGCTAATTGCCTGAAATAGGTTTCCAACCATCAAAAGCCGATCATTCTCTTTTTGTGTTCAAGTTAAATGAGTCTTTTGTGGTGGCTTTAATTTATGTTGATGATGTTATATTCATGGGGAGTGATTTTGACAAAATTAAAGAAACAAAAGAATTCCTTAATGAAAGGTTTAGCATTAAGACCATGTGTAGTGGGGCAAAATTCACCCTTGGGCGTTTTGCGTCATGTGGCAACCCAGTCAGCAATGGGGCATTATTGGACGTTTTCTAAAATGGGTGTAGTGGAGATGGGGCATTATTGGGCAATATGTTTTGTAGTAAAAGAAAATAAGAAAAACACCTAAAAATCTTATTGGCCAAGCAAATGTAATCTCTAATGTGATTGGCCAACCTTTTCCCCATTAGGCGTTTTTCAAACCACGCCAAGGAGCATTTTTTGCAAGATAACGCCCAGGTGTAGTGGAGAAGGGGCGTTATTGGGCAATTTTAAAAAAAAAAACGCCCCACTACGCATGGTCTAAGGATATTGGTGCATTGAAATATTTTCTGGGAAATCGAAAAAGCAGTCAGTTATTCGGTTCTTTTGGGTGGTGCTCCCATATTGTGGAAATCGAAAAAGCAGTCAGTTGTCTCACGCACTTCTGCTGAGGCCGAATATCGGGCGATGGCTTCAACCGTGAGCGAAGTTTTATGGCTTCATTGGTTATTGAAGGAGTTGGGAGTCGAACAAGAAAACCAAACTCAAATGTTTTGTGACAATCTGGCTGTAAAACACATTGCCAATAATCCGGTTTTCCATGAACATACAGAACAGGTAGAAATGGATTGTTACTGTCTGGGAATCGAGGTCACCCGGACTCGTGAGTTTATAATTCATCATCTAAACATTATACAATCAGAATTAAAATAAAAATAAAAATCATATTCAGGTATGGAAAATTATCATATTAAAAAACCTTTTATAGAATCAAATAAATAATACTCTAATTGCGGATACAGAGTTACTGATTTCCATCACAAAGTATTACATATATGATGATTAATTAATGATATCAAAAGAATAAATGACCATTACAATTGTATAGTTAAACGAATAACAAAGGTTCATTGTTGTTTAAGATTGGTGGGTTTGCTGACGGTTTCTTATCAGCGATCGGCCCAGGTTCCAACATCCGACACAAGAGAGGGAAACAAAGCTTTGTCGGCTTAGGTTCATTGTGGTTTTTGACATTCAATGTTACAAGACACATTAACATTTTGCTATGACTAAAGGTGACCAAATACACCATAACTATTTTGACAAATCAATCACTATAGATGCAAGAACCGGTCAAGTTCACATGCTTGCCAATTTGGTTACCGTATAATGTGACTTGACACAAAACATTCTTGTAGAACTTCGGGCTCACGAGCCTCCCCAAAATGTATGCTCTTGACCTCATCGTGAATGTCAGATTAACTGGAACTATTACATTCTCGAGGTGGCCTATGGCGGCATTGAACGGAGACACTCCACCATATAGCGGCATTTGATACCCTAAAACATGTGACACAATCACTCTTTGGCTCTTTCTTGATTGATAAAAGTTCTTCACCTGTTTCGATCAATCATCAAACAGAAAACACCTTCAAGGTCAAAGTCAAACCTTGCACATTGACTATTTTGAAAAATTTTAGTTCAAAGGTAATATATAACAGTTTGCAAATCAAATTATATAGTTATCAACCCTCTCACAACAACCCCCCACCCCCAAAAAAAAAAAAAAAAAAAAAAAAAACACTCAAGGACGCCACATGGGCTAAAACGCTCTAAAAACGTGTAATGTGATGACCTTATAAAAACACGAAAGCCTGTTACATTTTGATTTCGCGTTTTAATCATTGTAATTAACGAACCATTTTGGGCTTCCGCGTTTTAAGTTTAAATTCCATTTTGACACGATAAGCTCGGTTACAATGACAAATAAAAGCATTCATTAAACTTACATAGCCAGAAGCAAACTTTAGTTGGAAATAATGGATTTCGATAGGAGTAACGGTGACATGAACACCAAAGAATGTTGCCGGATTCCGGTAAAAGATCTTGACCGTTGTATTCAAAGTTAACATATCCGTTGGTACTCCGGTTGCATCCATTCCAGATCGAACATTAAAGTTGTCAAACACCATGCTCTGCCCAAAAGAAAATCCCCACATTATTTAACTCGTTAAGTTAAACAGGTCAACCCTATCAACACATTGAGCATTTATCATGTTCACACACGTTGAGCATTCATTATGTTTACACACATTATGCATTGATTACGTTTACACACAAACCTTTGTATCCTCTATATATACTTCAATGTAAGACCTTGTACAAAACTTGAGAAATAACGATTACATCTTTACCAAGTTCAATATGGTATCAGAGCTTCTATGCTCCTCTGAGCCAATCGATCCACCATAACCCACATGGCGGAGACCAACGGCGGCTCAGCCGCACCACCGCCGCCGCAACGGCGCGTTCCCGTTCCACCATCCTATTTCCACAGCCGCCGCAACGGCGCGTTCCCGCCGCAACGGCGCGTTCCCGTTCCACCATCCACATGAACAGAAAAGGTGGAGGAAGTACTGACCAGTGAGTTCACAACCATCACCATCGCTGCTGGGTTCATCGCCGCCGCCGCTGCTCGACCAACCGCAGCCGCCGCTGCCGATTCTAACTGCCGACGCTGCCTCTCTTCGCCGTCGCAAGCCGCCACTATTCCGGCGAATAGTCAAATCAACTCCAGCCAGCCGCAACTATTCCGGCCACATAAACTCCCAGCCAGCCGCTACTATTCCAGCGAACCAGCCCAATCAACAACGCTGCGCATCAGATCCGTCACCACCGGTCACCAAACACCATCAACCCGTGGCAACATAGGCTCAAGATTCAGCCTCCGCCACTGAAAAGCCTTCCGCTGCTATCCAAAACTAAAAACCACCAGCCACACCACTGTCGTCGGCTGCCGGAAAATGGTTACCCGAACCGTTCTTAAACCGAACCAAAACAAAACCCCATCTTGGATGTGGGACACCGGTGCGTCCAACAACACCGCGAACAACAACCAACAATTTCCCGTTCTTTCTGCATACGGAGGACCCGATAAGATCGTGCTAGGTGATGAATCTACGCACGGGGGCGCGTCTCAACATCAATGATGTCTACTATGGACCAATCTCCTTTACACATGTGTGTGGTTTTGCAACATGTACCACAAGAATCAGGTGATCTTGAAAGCACTAGTAGTGAAGGATGAAGACGAAGAAGAGTGCAGTGGGTTTTAATAAAGGCGCATGGAAAAACAATAATTTAAGAAACCATTGCTTTTACATGGGACCAAACTAAATTACAAAAATGTCGTTTTTCTTCTTTTCGCTAGGGTCCCACCACTTTCAGATATTTCACCCTTTGAATAACATCGCCACTTGCGGATTGCGGATTCCTAAGCCTTCATCACTTGCGGATATCCTCACCAAACCACTTGCAAGAGCGCCTTTCATCTCTTTTCGGTCCAAGATTGAAGTCTCCAACGGATCCTCCATCTTGCGGGGGCGTATCAACACATTGAGCATTCATCATGTTCACACACGTTGAGCATTCATTATGTTTACACACATTAGGCATTGATTACGTTTACACACAAACCTTTGTATCCTCTATATATACTTCAATGTAAGACCTTGTACAAAACTTGAGAAATAACAATTACATCTTTACCAAGTTCAATAAACCCGTGAATCTATTTAACCTGTTGAGTTAAACCAATCGACCCACTAACCCGTTTAATCCCTTAGTTACATTCCACCAACCCGAATCACACATTTGCAACTTGCCTATTATCCACCAAACCAGTCTGACACGTTTAGATAAATGGGATAAACATGTCACGTTCGGGTCTAACCCATTACAATATTTTAAGTGTGCGCGTGAGGCTTAATGTTTTTACAATGAATAAAAATATGGGTCGTTTTCGGGTTGAACAATTCAACCCGCCTACCCGATTGACACTAGCAATTCAACAAACCATTAAACAATAAACATCGTACCTTAACTAAAACCTCGGGTTTGTACGGAACACTAGCAGCCCACAAAACCAACGAGAAAACGGTAAACAAGATAACAAACGACACAATGAACCACATAACATAAAACCTTAACGGAACCCCGCCGTCACCGTCACTGTCATCATCATCATCATCCTCCACGTCACCATCCTCTATCCTCTTCCACGTAGCATGACCAGGATGAGCACCCGTAACGACGGCGTTTTTGACAGACGCAGTAAACGTCCGTGAAGTGGAGGACTCTCGAGAATGGTGAATAGGAGTACAATGGTAGTGGGTCAGGTGACCCGGAGACCCGTATGGGGGTGACCCGTATGACAATTTATCGTTAGCATCATGGTTTGATGGGCTCTGGACGTAGTAGAGAGTGGTTGTATCGGAGTCGGATTTCACATGCATTGTGACACCAATGTTTGAGTTATGAAAGAATATAATGGATTTAAAGGGGGGGTTTTGTTTGAAAAGTATGAGACGCGTATGGAGCCAACGTTTTGAAAACAAAACGAGGTTCGTGTTTTTTTTTTGTTTTTTTGTTTTGTTTATGAGCCATTAAGGCCCCTTGGTTCGGATTCTTGAGACAAATCCATGGGTTGTATGTTCTAGGTTGACCGGTGTAATTACTTGTGCGTTGACCATATATCTCCTTTGTCAAAGGGAGTTAATGATTAATATTAATGCATTATGTTTTAAGTGTAAAATTGGTTGTTTATAAGATATTTTGAAATGAAGATTAACATTATACGGGTGTGAAATGGTTTAAACTGTTCAAACCGAAGTAGTTCGGTCCATGATTTGATTGTTTAATCATTAATGGTTCAATCTGGTTTGAAACTTGGAATTGAATTTGTCATTTGATCTTTATTATTTGTATATTTCTTTACATGTTTGGAGATGTGTAGTTATGTGTATTTATTATTATCATTACTTATCCTTTTAGTGATATAGATTTTAATGCTAATTAATGACTTAAAATAGTTTAAAAGTAAAAAAAATTGGTTCAAACCGACAAAACATAACTAGTAAACCATCAAATCAGTAAAAGCGGCCGTTACGGTCGACCAAGTCAACCTGGTCGGTTTGGGTTTGTTGTTTTCCGAAACCATAATTAGTGGTTTGGTCTAGAATTTCAGACAGAAATGGTCAAAGCATATCGTAAACACCCCTAATAACATCTCACTTATTAATTATTATTAAACTTATTATGTTAGATTATTAAAATAAATAGTATATAAATTTCATATACTCATATATTAGTTGGAATTGAAGTGTTACATATATATCATGACCCATGACTTAATGGTATGATATAATAATAGTGGTATGATAATTGCCATTACAAAAAAATGATGTATTTTCATGTCCTTGCAAATACAAAAATATATAGTATTTATGTATAAAAATTGTTGTTAAATAAGCATGTATGTGAAGAATTTGTAAGGCAAAAGTGCCCCCAAATATGTGATATATGTTTACCGATTGATTAACCTCTAATGATCATCGAGAACATGAGATCGCCATCTCATAATCTAAAATATATGTTTAGAGGCAAATCTTTCTCATGAATTTTATCTTGTAAATCTAGCCAGATAAATGTTTGAATCTTCGATGAAAATCTTTGTTACTATTCATTAAAATCAAATATATTTATTCCAATTGATTATTGTCTGTCCTATTAAGAACCTTATGAATTTATATGTGCGTTAAAAATGATGTAAAAACGTAGGTTGCTAAAGAATGAAATTAATATTCTCATTTAAATCTTAGTTTTATTTAATATGTTTTTTCTAGATGTCTGAGAGCTTGTATTTTCTAAATTATACATTTATACTTTATTATGGTGTAGGATGTATATGATTCGATATAATATGATTCGATATTAATTTGTGAATCCCATTTGAGCTTGTAGTCGTCACTTATGGGCATCATTAGATTAACAATTTTGAATTTGCAAGGTTTTTTTTCCAAAAATTTGTCATGTGGGGTTTAGGGATGTGTTTTAATTGTCATTTTTAACAATTATTAAGATTAACTAAATCAATACATGATAGGATTAAAACTATAATGATGATTGGCGTAGTTTGAATACATTGAAACTATTTTTATAGCTTTGGAAGGAAAAAAATTATGGAGTTTGGTATTTATATAAAATTTCACGTCAACCTAATTTGAGAGTACAATATACCGTATATGTTTGAATAATACATTTATGATTTATCTTTATGAACCGTTAATGTTTGAATGAGTTATGAGTATATAGAGTTAAGTGTCATTTTCGTCCTTGTGGTTTGTTCACTTTTGTCATTTCAGACAATTTTAAAAAATGCATCAGTTTTCTCCCTGACATACTGGAAACGTGCCACTTTAATCCAAAAATTAAATCCAGTTAAGTTATACAGGTTAAATGAAGAGAATTATTGTCAATTCATATATCTTTTATTTTCACCTTATTTTATGAATTGACAAATACCCTTCATTTAACATGTCTGAACTTAACTGTGTTTTAATTTTTGGACTGAAGTGTCACGTTTCCAGTATGTCAGAGAGAAAACTGGTACATTTTTAAAAATTAGTCTAAAATGATAAAAGTAAACAAACCACAGGAAATAAAATGACAGTTAACTCGAGTATATATAAGTTGTTTAAAGTTGATTGTTTTTATATATCTAAAAGTCTGTGCAACTCTCTAATCAGGTCAATGGTCAATCATCGATTAGTTTGGTTTATAAATCGATCTGAGTTGGAAAAGAAAACCACCAACTTAAAACATGCTTAAAATTCCATTGGAAATTTGGAACAAAAAGTTTAGAAAACCATCCGCTAGAGATTAGAACCTTGGATACAATTAACAATACGTGGTACACTTTTTTTTTTAAACTATAGAATTAGTATGCTATTTTTTTTTTTTAAATTATAGAATTAGTATGATAATATCTGACAGTGACACCCATTTGTATGTGTTAATTAGGTATTCGGTATTCAAGTGTCACTAATTCTGAATATTTTTAGAAAACGATATCAGTAACTCTAACCCTGGGGTTGCAAGTGAATATCAGGGCAGCTCAAACACAAGTATTTTGAGGCTTGGCCTTTAGGCCTCCAATTCTTTAGGGCCTCCAGGTTGAAAAAAAATAATATAGGATATTTGGGCTGGGCTGCAATGGAGAATGATATTGTTGTTAAAAAAATACTATATAATTATAGGATATTTGGGCTGAGCTGCAATGGAGAATGATATTTTTGATCTACATATGGAGTAGCTAAGTAGACCGTAGGGTTATTTTTCGTTAGGCGGCAGTTGCTATTTACAAAACACGGGGAAAGAAATCTTTGTGTGTAATGGCGCTAACAAATAGAGAGAGGGGGGGGGGGGGGGGCGGAAGACTCGCTAGTTACTATTTCTCTAATAGGAAAAAGGCCTCGAGTTTTTACGCCTTAGGCCATCAAAATGGTTGAGCCGGCCTGGTGAATATAGACAAACAAATTTCAAAAATATGTAGTTTTATGGATACATGACATAATTGCAAAGGACTAAAGAATAATCTACGCATATGAAGCTAAACTTCACATAAGATTGGAATGAAGTTGATGTGATTGTTTTATGACCGTGGGAACTCGTTGTCACTAACTCATTGGCCCCGTAGATACCCTATTAACTATACGAGAAAGGTAAAGCACGGGCAAAGCCTAGTATGCACCCTTCAAAGATACTTGGAAGAAGTTGATTTAAAAGTTGACAAACTCTAAGGATAAACACGTTAAAAAAGGAAACTCACTCAAAGAAAAGTTTCAGCCGTCGAAGAGTTATCAGGCTAGCCTTATAACAAGAAACACTCTTGACAATTGTAACACCCCAAAATATAAAATTTACATATACATATGTAAATTATAAATCGGTCATAACCAAATGTAACATAACTAGGAATAATTAACCTAGTTAGTAAATTGTATTGGAAAACAATAAGGAAAACATGAAATAGATAACCATTTTACAAAATATGGAACTAGAGGGACTAAAAGAGACAAAAGGGAAAATGTTTTTAATTAAAACAAATAAACACCAAAACACACACATATGTGTGTGTTTGGTCGACGTTTACAAAGAGCCAGGAGAAGGGTTCTTTTCAAAACCCTAAACTCACTAAAATCCATCAAAATCTAAGGGAAATCGAGTTGGAAATTAGGGCTTTAACTAAATTCGTGATCAACCAAGTTAGGAGATCACAAGGTATGTTGAATTTTATCATTTGGTGATATCTTGAAATTTGGATAAACATTCATGAACGAAATTCTTGTGTGAATGATGAATATTATAATTGAATTGATATGAGTATGAGTCTAGGAACAAACCCTGGATGAGAACTTGATGAATTAGTGTCATAAATTAGAGATTGAATGATTACCCATATATGTGTTAAGTGGATTTTTATGATATTATGATGAGCACTTGAAAAGTGATGGTAAATCTAAGAAAATTGATGATGAGATATAAGTTATAGATGTGGTTAATGCACACAAGACATAGAGGTTTAATGTTAAAACTTGGTTAATAGTTAACCATGAATTGGATAATAGATGCGTATGAATCTCGCCTACAAGGTGCTCGTTAAAATGCCTAAGTGAAATCGTGTTGTCTACTAGTTTGTATGTAGAGCTTGATTTGATGATTTCATGAGTAGTGGGTTTATGACAAATCTTTGATATGTATGAAATTAAACATGATGGTGTATGAGAATCACCATAATAGAACTTGAATATATGTTAATTTTAGTTCTAGTTCTCAAATTGACAAAGATGAAGTTGAGAAGATGATAAAATTAGGATTCATATGATGACTTCTTGAAATAGATGATGTTTTTGACATCTCTTAGCCTACAATCACTGTGTTATAGGTTTCTAACCATTAACCAAGAGTTTAATAAGGGTTTTAGCCATAGAAAAGGGTTGCATTTAATGATTTGGGTCGAATTAGAAAGGACCCTAAACATGATTTCCGTAGCTTTTTATATGGTTTTTTACTAATCTTTAAAAAAATCATATAAAATCAACCGTTTATCCGATTTGGGTGTTCTATACCTTTTCGGAAAGCTTATGAAGTAAATTTTTACTGTTTTCAATCATAAGAAACAAATGTGGTTGTTAAATAGGCCAAAAAGACGAATTAAAACTGCTGTTTAGAACTTGAAAGCTGTTGAAAAATGAAAATATAGTTGCTGAGCTGATTTTATAAAAATCATATAAAATCATAGAAAATTCGTTAGAAGCTGTACCTTATATGCTTGCGAATGTATTGGAGTGTTCTACGATCCATCTTTGAACATGTTGATCTAATTCATATTTTAAATGGGTCAAAATGGTCAATTACAGCAGCTAAATAGAAAATCGCTGCACATAAATAATGTCCTTATTAACCAAGAAAAAGGCATAGGATTGTATATACTTGCTTTAGGCATGAAGTATTGAATGTTGGGAACAAATAGCAGTTTATGTGACATGCTTAAAGTGTTTAAAATCACTTACTAACTAGTTGTATAAGTAACTTCACTAACGGGTCAAACGGTTAGTGAATGAAAAGAATTATGGTATGAAACTAGTTGTTGAATATATGACATGCTTTGATTGATAAGTGTGTAAAAAAAGGGGTCCGTAGGGTGATGGCCATTATATAGAATGACCAATCTAACCATCTTATGGATGTTATGATATAGTTGACTCTAAACAAGCTAGGTGAGAGCTTGGAAAGGAACGGGTCAAACGGATCATGGATGCGAAGAATGTTTGCGCGGACGCGAGGTAAGTAAAGCTTACACCCAATTTAAGTGTACGTATTTATTTTATAGGTGATAAATGTGACAACGGATTGTATCCGAATATCGGTTCCGATACGAAACAATATGAGTCGGAACGAATAAAAACGATCAAAACCATGGTTAATGGAAAAAGGATCTTGTGGTAAAAAAAATCCGAAATGGGTCGGATGTGTGAATGGGTAATTAAAATCCATGATTTTTTATAAATATAAATGTTTGGTCGTATAAGCCAAATAGGTCAAATGGTTGTAATAACACCATTTGACAAATATCGACTAACGTTTGGTTGTCAAGTCGTATGTTCACAGGAGTGAACAGGAAGTGGATAATTGTGTCGCCATAAGTAGCGGTTAATAAAGAGTAAGGTATAAAACGGGTCTATAAGTTGACCCGAGACAGGTACGCATAAATAAGGTTATAGTTAAAAATGCGATTTTGGTCAAATATAGTGAAAGTCCTTCGTCGTAAAATGATGGACTAAAATTGACCAAAAAGCCTTTAATGGGTAAACCGGGCAAACGACCCTTAGAGGTTGTTTAGGAGCTTATATTATGATTATGTAACCCTTTAGATACGTATAGGAGTATAGGCATAAACTTTCGTGGGTCAAATGCCTAAGAATGGGTCATTCGCGTAAAATGATTAACCGAATGGTAAAAATTTACGATAATGGGTTAATTGGTTCATTTTGTTAAATACGCCACAAAAAAAATAGTTGTGGTGGAATATAAGTAGTTAATCAAATATGGGAATACGAAGTGTGAAATGAAAAGAACGAGTTAGATGCTTGAATGCATAAAAATACTCTAAATGGGTCAAAACGGACTCGTGACCATAGCTTGTGTACTAGTTGCATAATTAACAAAAAATTATGAACCCGAGCTAGAGATTTTGAGTTAAATACATTGGTGTATGTACTTTTATTATTTAGAAACAAGTTGGTAGTTTTTAACTTGAACGGGTCAAAATTCCATATAAATTAATTTCAAGCCGAGGGCTTAAAATCTAATATTTTATGAGTTCAGACATCGGGTTATAACTCCATATGATGGAGAATTAAATTACGATCACGTAGGAAAAAGAATCGTGTAAAACGGACATGTAGATTGAAAGTTATGATACTTTGAAGTTAGAATTTTGGTAAATAAGTATAGCTGGGTAAATGCAGCACCAAGAAACAACCATTCTGTCGAATACATGGTGTCACACCGCGCGACCGCTAACCGGGAACAACGTCGCGCCACGCAACAAGTGTCGCGGCCCGCGACAACATAAGCTCAGTCTCTCGCGGCCCGCGAGAGACACCAGAGCTTGAAAATTTGTTTTCTTTTGTTGTTCAATGCTTGGAACTTGTCTAAATGCATTTTGAGATACCAAAACTAACTTTTATGTTGGTTTTGAACTTAGGTGATCGTGGTGTGCTCCCGGATGAAGATCAAGCGATTATCAAGAACCGAACACATGTCTTTTGAAGCTTCCGAAATGATCTTATTTTGTTCTAGTTAAAGGTGGATATTGTAAACACAGAGAATTATATTGAAAAATGTTTTTAATCATGTAAGAATGTTAACTTGGAAAAGTTTTTGAAAGGTCGCATTTCCATATAAAAATGCGTATTTAATATTATAATCGCGTTAAATTGAGACGGGTCTTACAACAATATGAATGTAGGTCGGAGAATGGAATTGATCTACAAGTGAGTTCGTGAAATCATATCATTCTGTAAATTGGGAGTAACATTACAGCGAACGAAACCAAATCATCGCCTCGTCAGAGAAATAATCGGACACATATAGAAAGCAATCAATGCCATAAATTGTATAATAATCAAAATACCTTTTAGCAAAGGTGATCCATTTATCCGGTTGCAGTGAATGACGACAAGGGTGTATGTGCAGAACCGTACATATCCAATCATGAAGGTAACAATAAATTGTCAGGTAAGTCACCAAGCTCGATTGGGGGGGGGGGGGGGGACTGTGTGTAGATCTCATCAAGCAGAGTCTATCATATCATCATAATACCTTAAACGTTGAACTCTTAGGACTCATTGATGCCTGATAACGGAAAATCAATTACAAATCATCATCCATAGCCATCAATGCTAAGGATCAATGAATACACTAATGTTGTGAACTCATATTGACACAACAAGAGATAATCAATTGGAAAGTAAGCTATTGTAGCTCTATTGATCAATGAAAAGATTACATTGAGAATTCAAAACATATCACACATAAGAGGGAATAGGAATAAACTATACATCGAGATGGGAAAAAGAACAAACAACATTCTAAACAATCTTCATAACCCTATGCTCTCAGTCTCGCCTACTTACATCCAACAACCGCTCCCACAATTTCTTTCACTTGCTGGGCTCTTTGAACTAGACCACCAACTAGACTGCTAGGTTGGCGCACTATGGTCGATTTTGGGTCAGCTCTCAAATACGGTTCATCCTATAGAAACATGAGTTGGACCCTTTAATTGTAGTGTCAGAGAAAAAACCTTATAGTCCTAGTCCTAGGGCTGTAAACGAACCGAACGTTCAACGAACAGTTCGTGAACCGTTCGGCGGGAAGTTCGTTTATGTTCGTTCGATTAGCTTAGCGAACGAACATGAACAAATTTTTTTGTTCGGTTAGCTTAGCGAACGAACATGAACACAGGTCTCGTTCGTTCAATGGCGTTCGTGAACGTTCGGTAATATGTTCGGTTATGTTCGTTCATGTTCGTTAGTTTACGTTCGTTTGATTATATTAAAAAATAATAAATAATAAACCTTTTATCTAAATATATTAAAATCTTGAAACCCTATTTTTCTAAATAGTTAAAATTTGGACATTCTAATACATTTTTGGGGATGATTATATCTAAGTTAGTTAAACTTGATTTATCGTTTGGCGGTGTAGTAGACTTCTTGTGTTTTGATTTATCATTTGATGGTTTTATTTAACTGCTTAAATACAATGTTTAAGGATAACAATGTTTTTATTTTTTATTTTCAAGTTAAATGTTCGTTTGCGTTCGACTTTATTTGCTTGTGTTTGTTTGTGTCCGAGACCAGTGTTCACGAACTGTTCGTGAACAACTGAATTTCCTTAACGAACGAACACGAACATAAACTTATGTTCGGTAAGCGTTCGTGAACAGTTCGCGAACGTGTTAATTTCCTTAACGAACGAACACGAACAAGGCCTTGTTCGTGTTCGTTCGGTTCGTTTACAGCCCTACCTAGTCCGGAACAACTTATTTAAAAATTCAAGACAGTCCTATTCTTCAAAAAATGTAAACGAAAAGGTATATTATTTCATTACACAAAACCTATGGGTACCATTCGAAAATATTTACAACAGTAATTCTGACTGTAACGTGTGTTCTCTTCACTTCCACACATTCATTCTGCTTTAAACAGTTTCGGATCATCTTCTTCCCCCTTTCACCACCACCACCACTGCAACCGTCGCCACCGTCACCGGAGATCTGCAATCTGACAATCTGTAAGGTGTCCGGAATCCACTAATCTCAAATCTTACGAAAAAAATGAGTTCCGACTACATTTTCCGATCGATTTGAGCGAACAATCGTTCAAATTGGAACATATGATATGGCTGAGAGTCGATCTTCATCGAGAGAAGAAACCTACAGCAATAACTCGAGGTGTAGTAGCAGTGAGAGATGTTACGATGAGAGTTACAGTCTCAGTGCTGACGTCAGCGAATCGGAAAGTTCGAGTAGTTTTTCCGGTCGCCGGTACAATCACGGAGCTGCTTCCGGTTTGTTGACGTCGTCTCCGTACGGCGGTTTCCGTACAGTTTCCGTCACCGATTCCGTGTTTTCGTCGTTCCCGCCGTTTGGCGGGAAGGATGATGTAATGGTTTGGGAAGAGAAGCAGGTCAAGCAGTGTGGAAAACAACCTAATGCTGATATATCCGGTTTGTGTTTATAGCTTTCTGTATTTGATTATGGTGCATCTTTTTTTGTATGTTATAGGAAAGTGAAATGTATTTCTCTTAATGATTTGAGTACAAATGAGAAGGGTTGTAAACGAACCGAACCGAATGAAAACTTGTTCGTGTTCGTTCATTAAGATTTTATCGGACAAATGACGGTTTATGTGAATATAACCGAAGGAAATTCTTGTACGTTTTTGTTTGTTTAGGAAAAGAATTTGTTTGTCAAAGAAAAGAATTTTTTGTGTTCCATATATGAACACAAACGAATATGGACGAACACAAATGAACATATATTAATTAGAGAATATGTATTCGAAACATTAGACATAATCAATCAAAAACCACATTTGAAATTACTACATATTCACACTAGTAGAGGATTAACTACTCCTAACAAACTTAACTCATTAAGTAAGTGATTAAATACACTAAGTCAGGATTATTGACTTTTTAACACTATGGAAACAGATAAATGTGTCGCCTGCCGGTGCTTTTAGGGGAAAATCAAATTTAAGAGTGAAGACACATGAATGCATAAGCTTTTGTTTGTGTTTATCCGCTGGCACGCATACATGTTTGTTGCATACGTACATTAGTTTAAGAAGTGAAGAGGGGTATGTATGGCATGGCTAGACTAGAAAACAAATTTGTGTTCTTGTATTAGACCTAATGTTGTGTTCATTTTGTCATGCGTTTGCAGAGATCGACATGATGAAGGAGCGGTTTGCTAAGCTACTTCTTGGTGAAGACATGTCTGGAGGGGGCAAAGGAGTTTGTACAGCCCTAGCAATCTCCAATGCCATAACAAATCTGTCTGGTCAGTGAATATTCAATTCTAATTTAGTCAATTAGTCAAATGTATATGCACCTTTGGCTGTACTTTCTTTTTCTGATTGGAATCTGTTTGTGATAGCCTCTGTGTTTGGAGAATTGTGGAGATTGGAGCCACTGGCATTGCAAAAGAAGGTAATGTGGCGAAGGGAAATGCAATGGCTTTTATCAGTAAGTGATTCCATTGTAGATCTTGTACCAACCATACAACAGTTTCCTGGCGGAGGAACATATGAAGTTATGGTCCCACATCTAAGGTCAGATCTGCATATGAATCTCCCTGCTTTAAAAAAGATCGATGCTATGTTAATCGGTATGCTAGACGGGTTTTGCAATAAGGAGTTCTGTTACGTTGATCGGGGGATAGTTTTATCTCAGGGTGAGAGTTGTGACGCGTATTGTTCAAATACTCAGGCAGCTAGGCCTTCAGTTAGGCAGGAAGAAAAGTGGTGGTTACCTTATCCTAAGGTTCCGCCAAACGGGTTATTGGAAGATTCTAGAAAGAAGTTGCAGCAGTGTAGGGACTGCACGAATCAGATACTTAAGGCAGCCTTAGCGATAAATAACAATGTTCTTGCTGAAATGGAGATTCCAAGTGCTTACTTGGAAACTTTGCCCAAGGTATTGTTTTAAGCCGTTGATTGTTTCCTGGAATGTTCCTTTTAATGAAATATTAGGCACGTTGATCTAACTAGTTTCTATATTTAAAGTGATTGTTATTATGGATAAATTATCGAGAACGTAGGTACATACATGCATATATATGATGTCTGTTTGGGATTAGGGGTGTGAATTTCTGACACAACCCGAAAACACGACACGAACCTAACACGAAATTCACGGGTTTGGGTTTAGTCTAAACAGTTTCAGGTTGAACCCGCGGACCCGTTTAGCTAAATGGGTCGGGTTTGGGTCAACCGGGTCGGGTTGGCGGGTTGACCCGTTTAACCCAAATATTTTATATTATATTTTTTTACAATATGTTTTATATTATAAATTAAACTGGATGTGTATTTTATGTCGTAATTATAACTTAAAAAGCGAAATTTACATAAGATTTTGTGGCATGGAGAAAAACCATTAAATCTGTTAACTGTTCATTCAGTTTGATTTTTAATATGTATATAATATGTAGTTAATATAATTGTATTATATACAGTTGTGTTTTTCTTAGTGAATTTTAATTTTAATATATTAATTTGTGGAAAAAGTATAAAGTTAAAAACAATTGGGTTAAACGTGTCATGTTCGTGTCACCACACAAATATTTCGGGCCGTGTTCGGGTTCATATGTATGACATGATTTTCGGGTTCGGGTTCGTCCAAAATTTTCTGGTTCAGGTTGAACCCGCAAACACAATCCGTTTAGCATCCCTACTTGGGATATTGTCAGTCTTATTCAGCATGTGTAGAAATGATATGTGAATATAGTATCAGTACAAGAATTGTTCTTTACATGTATGTGGTGCAAGAATTGATCTTCTTTTTCCTTCAATCTAATATTAATGCAGAATGCGAAAGACTGTTTAGGTGAAACCATCTACGGTTACTTAACCGCAGAGAAGTTCTCTCCAGAATGTCTCCTTGACTGCCTAGATTTGTCATCGGAACATCGTACTCTGGAAATAGCCAATAGGGTTGAAGCAGCCGTCCATGCATGGAAGCTAAAAGAGCATAAAAAGCATCCAAAAAGTAAGCGTTCATCATGGAGTACAAAGGTTAAAGGCTTAGTTGCTGACAGTGATAAGAACAGTTGCTTATCTCAAAGAGCAGAAACCCTGCTATGTTGTTTGAGACATCGGTTTCCTGGCCTTCCACAAACTTCACTGGATATGAGCAAAATTCAATATAACAAGGTATATTTACCATACCTTTTACATTCATTTTCTATGCAAACCTTAGCTTTTGTTGCAAGCTAATAATTTTATCTGTCGCGTGTTGCGGCGCGTCGAAACATAAAGTAATTCGAATTTATACTGTCTGCTGAAAACGTATTATATTTGGCCCGACTCATTTATTTGAACAAAAATGGCGTCAAAACGGTAAACAACTGAAAACGTACATAAAGAAAACGTATTATATTTGACTTGACTCATTTCTGAAAATCAACTTGAATTATACCGACATGTACATTAAAATTATGTAAGAAAATAGTGTTTCTTTAAGTTAGAAAAGGTAAACTTGAAAATTTAGAAACCCGAGGGGGTCAAAATGAATTTTTACAAAGAATATAGAAAGTTGAGGGGGTGTAAGCGTCAATACTGAAAGTTGGGGAAGCGAGGTACACAAAAAGACAAAAAAAAAAACAGTAAAGACAAAATAACTAACTACCGTAGCTAACAATTTAAGAATTGTTATGTATACAATATAATGTTTGCATATTAGATCAATGCATACACCTAGTTGACTATAGATCATATTATTAAATCTGTGAAAATATATCATTGGTGATGAATTAAGTTTTTGCTGCACCATATTCTAATTTAGGTTTCAAGAATTTGTAGGCTAGTGCCAGGTGCTACTTGCTTCTTTTTGAGTTGTAGAGGTGTTAAATTTGAGCCATATGCTTATGAACGGGTCGATCCAGATTTTGTATCTTCGACGCTCTGGCCAAAGGGTAAAATATTAAAAAATATATATATAGCTAACAAGAAAACAGCCCCCAACGTGTACTTTTAATGTATACAAAGTTATATTATCATCATAACTTTTTATTGTGTATAAAAAAAGAAAAAAGTAAAATATTTGGACAAATAGTGTTTTAACCGAGGCTGACTGCACAAAACTAAAAATTTTAATTCTTTTTTGGTGTGTTGGTTGCAGGATGTTGGACAACTGATTCTCGAAAGCTATTCAAGGGTGATGGAGAGCTTGGCATTTAACATAATGGCGAGAATCGATGATGTCATCTTTGTAGACGATGCTATCAAAAGTTGCGTTGCTACAGAGTCCTCGACAGTTTTCAACCGAGGAGGTTTAGGAGGCCTTCCCATTCAAAAGCGGATGTCTCCTAGTCCGTTTTCAATCCACAATTCACCTTTTTCTTCACCCTTTCGTACTCCAACATTCTGTTCATCTCCACCAGTCCTGGGCCCCATAAAACATGTCAATCATTGTAAAGCTGCTGACCTGGACATGCCATGGACATATGCTGCTGGGAAAGTTCCTGCTAACGCTCCAGAGCGCGATTAAATTATCGATATAGAAGACGGGTAGCGGGGTAGGTAATTATAACATATGTGCTTGTTTTTAGTAAAGTTTTGAGGTTTCGTCTATGTTTTCTTATTACTATGAAGAGAATATGATGATTTTAGCATGAAGATGTTTTATTTTCTGGTTGAGTTTAATTTTGATACGACTATGTCAATTATTGTTTAGTTGTTCGTGTGTTCCAATTTGTATGCATACGAGGAACATCTAAACTATAAAGTGATTTTATATAATGTGAAGTAGAGGAATCTTTCTTGGTTGCTTGTTGTTGTTAACAGCTGCAAGATATACCTTCCTTCATGATGATTTAGAGATACTTTAAATAAATGAATTTAACCACTTTTATTCCATTAATCAAATAAATTAATTCAACAATTAAAAATACAGAAGAGATTGGATACATTGAATATTTGATCAAGTAGAATGTATATACGACAAAAAAGCTAATTCATGAAATTTGATGAAAAAATTGCATAAAGAAAGTGATTTTTTTGAAAGACTTGATCTTAAATTCGTCATAGGACTTGCATCTATTGAGACATATAATTTTTTTTTAAAGGCGACATCTAATTCTTTTAGGGCAGATAAGAACAATTTCTTCAATTGAACAAGAATATAAATGAAGATAAAGATTTCAACAACTGCATGAGTTTGGATTATCACATAAGAATAAACTTAAAAATATGTTTAAAACATGGTTGTAACTTGTAAAAATACCGACTAGGTGCCGATTGATCTCGATTAATCACAATCAGTCCCGATTACTTCCCAATTAATCGCTAGTCCTCATCCCACCAATCGACTAACGACTAGCGATTTCTACAACCATGTTAAAAAGCGAGTGAAGAAATAAAGATAGATAAAACTAATTGAGGTTTAGGTTCATGTATAAATGACATTTTTTCGTGAGAAGTGTGAGAAGACATAGGAATTGACATGTAGGCATCATGTTTTGGACTTAGGCATGATGTTTTGAGTTGTTTTGACAAGAAAAACACCAAACATAACAATTTAAGACATAATGCAATAAATTATAGGCTTAAACTTAAAACACCATGCCAATGTGAGTAAATTACAAGTTTTGTCCTTTATGTTTGTCCCAAATTTCAAGCGCTGTCTTTTACCTTTAAAATTGATGAGTTTTGTCCTTAATGTTTCCAAATTGTGCACATTATGTCCTTTAAGGCAAACTCAGTTAATTTTTTTTGTTAAATCTGGTCACCCAAGGGTATTTTAGTCTTTTTACCCTGTTTACTTAGTATTATTAAAAAATAAAACAAAATAATTTTAGTATTATTATTATTATTATTATTATCATAAGTGGAAAAATCAACAGACTGATGAAGAACATGATCATGAAGTTCCTCAACAGACTGATGAAGAACAGAACCCTTCACCGCCATCTCCACCACCCTTCACCGCCATATCCACCACCACCCTCCATCGCCACCGGCACTACGGCCACCATCACCACCACCCTCCACCCTTCACCGACATCATCACCACCCTCCACCAAACACCCTTGTCAAAACCCCTCCAATCCTTTGCCTTCTCTCTCACCTGCCGCCACCTGCCACCACCACCACTACCACCATCCCGCATAACCCACCTCCACCGCTTCAATAGTGCAACCCCACCATTACCACAGCTGTACCTACACCAAAACCACCCACACAACCCACCCACCACCATCGATTCTCTCTCTATCTCCTTCACCCACCACCGTCTCCACCATCACCACCCCCACTAGAACCCTAACCCCAACCTGCAACAACCCAAACCAGCAACAAACACCATTAAACCCACCACCCCCACTGGAACCCTAACCCCAAGAACCTGCAAACCACCCAAATCAGTAACCACCACCATAAACTCACCACCCCATTCACAGCGACGGTGATGAGCACAGTTACCGATCTTCATACTGTTTTCGGAGGAGCAGATCGCCGGAGAAGACGGATGAGCACATCGACGGTGATGAGCCGGAGAAGATGGATGAGACGGTGATGGTGGAGGAGCTAATCGCCTGGATGGTGGTGGTGGTGGGAGGTGGCGGCAGGTGAGAGAGAGGGGGAGAGAAGAGAGAGAGTGACGGTAGGTTAGAGAGAGAGAAGGTAATGTTTGTTTTTATATATATTTTTTAGAGTAATACTTACACAATAGTCCCTGAACACAAGTTCTTTTACACAAGTTCTTTTACACAATGGTCCCTGATAAGATGAAATGACAACAATGCCCTCGTGTGCAAGGCACATGAGCAGATTTAACAAAAAAAATTATCTGGGTTTGCCTTAAAGGACATAACGTGCACGATTTGGAAACATTAAGGACAAAACTCATCAATTTTAAAGGTAAAGGACAACGCCTGAAATTTGGGACAAACATAAAGGACAAAACTTGTAATTTACTCTTAATTAGTTGTTTTAAGTGTTAAGCAATGTGTTTAGTTGTTTTTTAAATTCCATGCCTATATTACGTTGCATTGTGTTTCAAATTGTTATATTTGGTGTTTTTTTGCCAATACAACCCAAAGCATCATGCCTAAGTTTAAAACATGATGCCTACATGTCAATTTTTATCTCTTCTCACACTTCTTACAAAAATAAAAAGATCCCTTTTACAGAAATCTCACCCAACTAATTGAAAAACATTTTTAAAATAAAATATGAAGCGTGACTAAAATATATGTTTTGACTCGACTAAAGCTAGCTCTAGTTCTGGTGTCCTTTGACCGACATGAAGAGAGAAAGACAGGGAGAACATGGGAAGGAGGGAGGAGATAGGGCATGGCGAAGAGCGGTATCATACAACGAATGTAAGAGGGGAAGAGAGAAAGAGGACGCGTTCAGGAGACGTAAAACATGAGCGAGAGATCGACTTGGTGGGAAACGTTATAAACAAGAGACATAAGGGTGCCTAACGTACCATTTGTCTTGTATGTTTTAAGTACAATTTAATGCCTAATTTTTTAAAAATAATAACAATCAATGCAACATTTAAAATTCGTAACAACTATCATTCAAACAATATTGGTATTGGTACCGGTATATATTTTATTTTTCTCGATTTCCTGTAAAAATTTCATTAAAAATGAATCGAACATCAATACCGGTACCTGTATTCGTCTTTTGTTTATCAGTCCATAAAAAACGTATCACTTACTATATCAAATGCCGGTATCATACTAATACTATAATTAACCGAATTGATACCAATACCGATCAAACAACCAGTACATAACATGATAACACGAATAATCTCACTAGTTAATCCACAATAACCATTTATCATTCCAAAAAAAAAAAGTCGTTACAAACATATAAAACCACAAAATCAGCCAACCAAACCAAACCAAACATAGAGGACACAAACCACATCAATCTCCCTAATCACAATCATTTCCACAATCCCACCCCTTTCTTCTTCTTCTTCTTCTTCTTCCCCATAATCATTCAATCACCACCATCAATGGCGGCAGACTGGTCTCAACTTCCTCGAGAACTCCTCGACCTCATCTCCACCCACCTCATCTCCGAAACCGATCTCCTCCGCTTCCGATCCGTCTGCACCACGTGGCGATCATCCATCAACCCCTTCACCTCCCGTTTCCCCATCCTCCCAAACGCCGGTATCTCCGACACCACCTGGGGTTTCTACCTCTCCAAACGCACCATCTTCCGGGTCGGCTTACCCGACCCCGACCCGGCCCAAACCCACATCCCCTGGCTCATCAAAGTCGAACGAGACAACCCGCAAAAAACCCATTTGATGAACCCCTTAACCGGGTCCGAATTCATCCCTTTATTACCCGGGTTTCCAAGATCTTTGAACCTTTTGAATTTTAGGGTTTCGGAATTGGGGCAAGAGTATGCGTTACAGTATATTAGTTATAGACCGAATGCGAATTCGATTGGGGATTCGGTTACCCTTTATATGGAGAAAGTTGCATTTTGTAATGTGGGTGTGGATGGGTTTGTGTTGTTGACAATTCATGTGTCTGGGAAGTTGGCTTTGTTGAGGAAAGGTGAGAGGGTGTGGAATATTATTAATGATCTGCCCGAGCCTTACGACGATGTTCTATACCATAACGGGGAGTTTTTCGCGGTGGATAGTACTGGTAGGACGGTGGTTGTGGATTGGGAGAAGAGTGTGTTGAATGTTGTTGCGGGTTCGGTGTTTGGAGGGGATAAGAAGTTTTTAGTGGAGTGTGATGGGGAGTTGTTTATGGTCGATAAGTATTTGAGCGTTGGGCCGGAGAATGATGTGGAGGATGATGATGAGAATTATGAGTTTTATGAGGATTTTGATTGTTTTATGAGCGAGAGGACGGTGAAGCTTGAGGTGTATAAGTTGGATAGGGAAGAGGGGAGGTGGGTTGAGGTGAAGGATTTGGGTGATAAGATGTTGTTTTTGGGGGATAATTGTGGGTTTTCGGCTTCGGCTGAGGAGTTTCCGGGGTGTAAAGGGAATTGTGTGTTTTTTACGGGGCAGAATAGGGAGGATGATGGGTTGGTTAAGAGTAGAGGGGTTGGTGTGTTTGATTTGGAGAGTGGGAGTATTGGAGCAATTTCTAATGACTCGGGTTATTCGCAGTTGTTTTGGCCTCCTCCTCAGTGGCTTCATTCGGATCCGTTGAATTTGGAAGTAAGTTGTTCCTTTTGACTATATCTTGTTTTGGAATTATCTTTGTGTGTTAAGGTAGATTGGTTAGGTTGTTGGAAACACGGTTAATCTTAGTTGGTTTTAGGCTAGGTAGTCAAAGGCGCAAGGGGCTTGTCTGTCGCCTTGTTGTGTTTGAGGCGCCTAAGTGTGTGCCCTTTGTTGTTAAAAAGCGTGTGATGCTCTGATGCGGTTTGAACCTAAAAGTTGATGCATGATGTGCGATGTGCACGCATCACATATGCGAGGCGTTTTATTAAAATAATACTAAAAAGTTATATCCAGATAGTATTTTGAATTTTTCACTTTTAAACACTAAAATATAAGAAATTTTCATCATCTTGTTTGATCGATGGTCTAATATGTTCAAATACTCAAACCCATTGCTCAATTGATGGTCTAGTTTGTGCAAATATTGGTCAACTGCATAATGTGTCGCATCAGACTGAATCGTACCTATCGCATGTACATCATGAAATCACATCGCTGCGGTTGATGTGATCTCATCAGGGCATTACGCATAAGCGCTTGTCTTGTGTGCGTTTGACTACATAGATTTTAGGTTTACCATTGTGATGATGCTTTGATAAATGAGTTAGAACAATGTCTTTATCAACTTTGATCAACTTGTGTAGTATTGTAGTGTATATTATTCCCTATTCTGAGCTTTATCTTTGATCTTTTAGTGTATATTATTCCCTTGAGTAAGGATGTGTGGACACGCGATTTAAGGTCCTCGTTGCAATATAAAGAATCAGAATTAAATAATAAGATAAATAAGTTTGGATGATGTTAGGTTTATCTTGGTAAGACGATAATCAGTTTTCTTACGGTTCTTGCTTTCTTCAAGTCTTATTATTCTAGATTAACCGTACATTAGACTTATAACCAGGGATTAATTGCATCGAAATGTGAAATACTTTCGTCTCTTTGGTATTGTATACAAGGAGCTTTGTTTTCCTTCTGTAACATAATTACATTTTGATGCAACTGAAGTTCTAAACGAACTAGTGTTATACTTTGATGAAATAAAGTGTGGAAACAAATGGGAAAAACACACAATTGAACATCTCGAAAAGATGCTTTTTGGATGGTGGTTTCTATAACTTCTATAGTTGATTAGTTGTACATAGAGATAAGAAAGGTACGCCATGCTTTTAATGGTTGTGCATAAAGCTTTTATGGTTGTATATAGAGATTAGAAAGGCATGTCATGCTTTTTATGGTTGTAGTGCGTCTTAGTTCTGGTATATGTTGAAGTCGCTAGGATATAAGCTGAATTATAAATTACCTGCACCTCACATATATGATGCGTGCACTTTCGCCTTCGTCTCTCGCCTAGGGTCTAGACACTTCAAATACTTTGGAGCACCTCGCGCTTAAAACATAGTTAAGTGTGCACTCACAGTCGTTATTGTAGGAAGTATGGTATCAACGTGGTTCGACAATTTGCTTATGAGTGATGGTAGGATTATATTACCAGATAAAGTTCTTGAATTCTGATGGATATGATACATGAACTGAAGAATCGTTATCTATTTCTTATAGAACTTTACAGAACTACAGATATTATAGCTAATGTTGGTAGGCATGTTCTGTTTCGTATAACATTATCTTCTATAAGATTATGAAATCTAAGAACAGTTTTAGGATTTCCTTTCTGAAATCTGGTTGCAAATATGTAGTTTTGTAGAAATATAAACCCCTTGTCGGTTATATCTTGCAGGAGGGACTGGATCATCTTAACATCTAGTCAAATACAGACAAGAAAAAACACAATGACACAAGGCGAAACAATAAAGTGTACATATGCTCTGTCTGGCTCGTGACCTTGTGCTACTCGTTGCGTAAACCTGCGCGTTTATATTTCGTTTTATGAAAGTAATGTTCATGATTTGCTTTTTTTGTTCTGTGTTTCTTTTTATAAATAATTCATCTGTCATTCAATTGTATGTTTATGCTGGTTGATTATGGCTATATCACTTTTCTTTCAGCTGTTTGTTTTAGGTTCAAGAAAATTTCACATGTTGTCGGTTCGGTTTGTAAGTCTAAAGGTTGACCCGAACCAGACTTTAATTTGTTCTTATTGAAGAAAGTTTGATTTTTAGTTTGAATTCTTGAACTTAGTATCAGAAATTTGGTTGCTAAAGATAGTCTAATGCGTCTTTTAACAGAAAGAAAAATAATAGGCTGCACCAGACCTTTCTAACTAATCATACCGAACCGAAAAGCTCAGTTTAAACTAGTCGATTAAAAGCCTATGGAAAAAAATGTTCAAGAAAATGGTATTGAAAAGCCGGGGCTTTTACAGTGACATAGATGGTCACAGCTGTAGCAACAGTCGCGCAGCTCTTTTGGCAAAATTCATGGCGGCGGCATCAACTGTAGTCGGGGCAGCGTAAATGAAGGAAAAAGACAATGAAGAATGTGACTGCGAGTAGTGTAATGTGATTAGAACCACCCAGGTATTGGCGTAGAACTAATATACACTAGTTTAGAGTAATATAATTAAATAAACGCTAGACTGCCGAGAATTGAAACTACATCACACTAGACTTGGGGTTGATGTCGTATATCCTTACTAGCGGTGCACAAAATAACCGGTTATTAATCGAAACTGGTTAATAACTGATTTAGGAATAACCGGTTAGTGGTTATTTTTAACCGTAGCTTAGTAACCGGTTATAAGTATTTAGTATAGGAACCGGTTATTAAACGGTTTTTTAACCCATAGACCGGTTAACCGAAAAATTCAAAAAAAGAAAAAGAAGCAAAATAACCAATAAATAATTGAAAATAACCGGTTAATTAACGAAACCGGTTAAATTAATTAACTGGGTCAGTTAAAAAAATAACCAGTTAAAGTCAAAAGGTCAAATTAACCGGTTTGTGCACCTCGGCTCTAATCCTTACCAGGGTAAAGCCCATTAGCCTGATAAAGTACAAATGTACAATGTTGTCCCGTTGGGCCTGAACTAGCCTATATTTGCCAACCTCACACTATGAATGACGAGTCTATGATTACTCCCTCATCCTTTAAAAATAGGGGCTTAGAATATTCATAATGATTTTCCTTAATATTATAAGGAATGGTTGTAGGTGGAGATAATGGTTTTTCTGTATATTTGTGAGTGAGTTAGTTATATTATAAAGAATGGTTGTAAGTGGAGAGGAAATAAAATGTTACTGTTTATTTGTACATATATGAGTACATTGTTTACTTCTATTAATTTTTTTAATATATTTTGAAAGTGGTTGTGAGTGAAGAAAAGAGAAAATGTAATGATAAAAGTAAAAAATATATTATTTAATTGAAAAAAGAAAAGAAGAAATAATGATTTGTAGTGTAAATAGTAAAGATTTAAGAAAAAATAGTAGATATAAATTTAGGTAGTAACACGAGTCCCATCCTTTTAGAATCTTCAAAGTCAAATATTAAATTAAAATAGGATGTCTTTTTGGACACCTCACCGATAATTGTTTCTATCTGGTTGTGTCACTCACGGACCAGACTAGTTCTCCAACAATCGTCAACCATTGTTGGTTGAGAAAGTTAGATCATGGCTTTTTAAAGAAAAGTTACACGGCAAGCCATCATATATGAAAAATAACAAATCATTAAGTTAAAGCTGAAAATTAGGTTGTAAAGATTGATAAAAGACAACATCAAACCTACAAAATTGGACGTACCCATGTAATGTAATTAATTTGACATACCTTTATAAAATATGTTCATTAAATCTCACCGTAGTGGAAGGTGATATAACGGCGGAGGCCACCATAGCGCATCCCCACACCGTCCTGAGGAACGCTATACCCCTTAAATTGTTTCTCTTTTGAAAATTATAACGGGGTGAACACATTTGCCTCACGCACACACACACACACATATATATACATACATACATATATAAACCCATATCTACATAATCCGACACTACACACATATATTATATAATCCCTACATTTCACTTTTTGGTCATTTGTCACATAACCCCTATAAAGAAGGTTATGTGGTGTTACCACAATACCACTACACATGACCTTAGAGCAGGGCATTAGAGTGTACATCACAACTCATTGCCAGTGGCGGAACTAGCCAAAAGTTTTTTTACCGTGCAATCGTA
Organism: Helianthus tuberosus; assembly: GCA_030545235.1. NCBI lineage: Eukaryota > Viridiplantae > Streptophyta > Magnoliopsida > Asterales > Asteraceae > Helianthus > Helianthus tuberosus. Next base: position 19,693,689 of record CM060436.1, on the reverse strand, counting down.
CAATATAAAAAAACGACAATAAATAAATAAAGTAAAACAAATACCTAATAGATTTGTTCTCTTCTTTTTTCATAGCTTGAAATTGTTCCACATCGTCGTTTTTTACTTTATTAAAAAAATTCATTTTCAACTGCACAAACCATGACGTTGTTCAAAAATTCTGAGACTGATTCAGTTTTGTTTTTGTTTTTGGTTTTGGTTTGGGCTAATAGGCTAGGTTTATCAATTATGCAAACATAAACATAAGCTAGTTGTAGTTTTCTAAACAAAAGATGACTTCAAAAATAACTTTTAAATATTATAAAAAGAAATAAATTTTACTAAAATAAGGTATCATATTTTCTGGAGTAAACTGCTATTTTGGTCCCTGTGGTTTGGCCAGTTTTACCATTTTAGTCCAAATCTCAAACTTTTTACATCTGGGTCCCTGTGGTTTGCATTTTGTTGCCATTTTAGTCCAAAATCCAAAAACCACCCTTTTGACTGTTGAAAACTGCCTATTTTGTCCTTTAGTGCAGGGGCATTTTGGTCATTTTTTAAATTTCATTTGTTTTAGTTTTTTAGCAATAATATATATTGGGGATGATGATGTTGGGGATGATGATGATCATAATCAGCTCTCTCTCTCTCTCTCTCTTCTCTCTCTCTCTATAGCACCACCACCGCCACCTCCTCCCCCTCTCTCTCTTCTCTCTCTCTCTATAGCACCACCACCGCCACCTCCTCCCTCCCTCTCTCTCTCTTCTCTCTCTCTCTATAGCACCACCACCACCGTCACCTCCCCCCTTCCCACCACCGCCACCTCCTCCCCCTTTTCTCTCTCCCTTTTCTCTCTCTCTCTTCTCTCTCTCTCTCTTTTCCGGTGAAAGCCGATACTGAAACCCTAAACCGCCGGAAGTTTAGCAGATCTGGAACCTTCTATGTTCGATCTACGATGGTGTAGCAAAAGTATTGTTGAAAACCAGGTAAATAATCTGCTATTTTTATTTAAAAACGAGAGATTTGAGTGGTTAGGATGGATATTACAGTGTGGTCAGAGACGGTGGTGGTGGAGGGTGTACGGTGGTGGAGGGGAGACGGTGGTGGAGGGTGTACGGTGGTGGAGGGGAGACGGATGATGATCTGTAATTTTGTGATGGATGATGATCTGTGATTTTGTTAGTTTTAAGGGATCGAGATGATGGATGATGATCTGTGATTTTGTTAATGTTTTAGGTGGTTGATTTGTTGTGATTTTGTAACAAACAGGATGATCAAAACTTGAACCCAGTCCTTTTATTCACCACGAGGCTGTGATGATTTCACCTAATCCGAGTCAAAATTGGGTCAACATTTGAGATTTTCCGCAGTTTGGCGTGGCAGAATCGGAGGAGGGCAAGTGCGCTTGCAACCTCTGTTTGCAGCCATGGCGGTTTTGATTTGTTGTTGGAGCCTCGTTTCTTTTTACAAATCGGTTTTTGATTTTCTTGAAGATGATGTTCTTGATTTTCTGGATTTTCTGGGTTTTGATGATGATGTTCTTGAAGATACAGATCTGAGCCTCGTTTCTTTTTACAAATCGGTTTTTGTTTTGATTTGTTGTTGGAGCCTCGGTTCTTTTTACAAATCGGTTTTTGTTTTGATTTGTTGTTGTCTGTATTTTGATTTTTGTGATGGTTTCTGGTTTTGTTCTGGGTTCTTGATTTTCTTGAAGATGATGTTCTTGATTTTCTGGGTTTTGATGATGAAGTTTGATAATGTTCTTGAAGATGATGTTATTAATTATTGAAATGTTATAATAAATTAACATGGACTAAAATGCCCCTGCACTAAAGGACAAAATAGGCAGCTTTCAACAGTAAAAAAGGAGGGTTTTTGGATTTTGGACTAAAATGGCAACAGCATGCAAACCACAGGGACCCAGATGTAAAAAGTTTGAGATTTGGACTAAAATGGCAAAACTGGCCAAACCACATGGACCAAAATGGCAGTTTACTCTATTTTCTGGTTAGGGGAATCCTAGAATAGTTTTAGAGGTATCATTTGTATAAAGAAAACATTTTACATTGCGCATACGAAGTTAAGCCGTACGGGTAATATAATGGTGGTTTCATTGCAGTGATACGTCAATATTTACGGTAATACTTCAAATATGCACGAAACTCATTACCACTATGCATTAAATATATAAATTTCAAGTCACCATCGTAAGGCTATAGGGTGTGGTGATAACTAGGGGTGTGAATTTATGACACGACACGAACCTAACACGAAATTCGCGGGTTTAGGTTTAGTCTAAACAGGTTCGGTTCAGTTTCAGGTTGAACCCGCCAACCCGTTTAGCTAAACGGGCCAGGTTCGGGTCAATCCGGTCGGGTTGGCGGGTTAACCCGTTTAACCCATTCTATAATATTATATTTTTTACAATATGTTTTATGTTATAAATTAATTTTGATTTGTAATTTATGCTATACTTATAACTTAAAAATAGAAATTGATATATTTTTTAATTTTAATGTAATTTTATGTGTTGGAGAAACTATTCAAACTTGAGATATATCTTATTTCTAAGGGCATGTTTGGCTAAGCTTATTATAGTTAAAAATGACTTTTGGGAAAATGACTTTTGAAAATGAGTTTTTAAAAAAAGTGTTTGGATTAGCCTATTGATGTAAAATGACTAAATGGGCATTCTTTTAGATATAAGGAGGTAAAGAAAGGGTATATTGGTAATTTGTAGTTTGAAAAGTTAAAAGCTGGCAAAGAAGTCATAATATTGTGACTTCTTGAAACCTCATTTTTCTTCTTTGCAAAAAGTCATTTCTAAAAGGACTTTTGGCTTAGGCAAACACAAAAACAATTTATTGGATTTTTGATAAGTCAATAAACCAATAAGTTGTTTTGAAAAGCTTAGCCAAACATGCCCTAAAACTGTAATATTGAAAACGAAAATAAAGATAAAATTCATTCATATAATAAATCGTTTAATATACCAACGATACTTTAATTATTTACTCTAAAACCATGTGAAAGATTTAACTACCATTTTAAAAGATTTCATAACGAGTTTTATTGGACGCCAAATCTCTTCCAAAATCAAACCTTTTCGAGATTTAACAAACAACGCCGGAAAATATCATCTCCGATCAACCACAAACAAACTTCTCCGACGAACAAACGATCATTCAATCGTTTGCATGACGTAATCAAACCACCTCCAATGGATTTTTCTTCATCCGCTAAGAAATCTCCTCGCTCCACCACCACGCGGAACACCGACGCCTCTCCGGCGGTAAACTCCGACCACGACGCCTCCACTTCTCACTCCGATTTCATCGTCAAAATCAACGGCGAAGATCGAGACACCGAAAAGTTCCGACGAGCCACCGGCGGCGTGGATGATCCGCCGTCGCGGCTGATCGGAGAGTTTTTAAATAAACAGAAACACGCCGGAGGTGAGATGTCGTTAGATATGGATCTAGAAATGGACGAGTTACGTAACGGAAGTCGTAATAATTCTGGTAACGCCGTTAACAATATTCCGAAGTTTCCAGAAAGTCCGTTAAGAGGTACGAACAATAATTCCGAAACCGTTAATAATATTCCAAACCCTAGGGTTTCGAATTCTAGAGAATTAAAGGTTTCGTTTCAACAACCGAATAATAATAAGAACAATAACGATGAGGATGATGATGACGACGATGAGTTGGAGGAAATTCGGTTACAACAACAACAACAACTTAGAAGAAAATCAAGTAATCTGAATAATCTGACTCACAGTTTGAATAACAGTCTGAGCCGTGTGCATGATGATAGAGGTGGAACTGAGGTTTTGAAATGCACCTCGTTTCAAAGGCGAGCACCGATTATGCGCACGCGAACGCAACAATCGAGGTTGATTGATCCGCCTGAGGTGGAAGTTGAGGTCTCTTTATCGGGTACAGCGGGTAAATCGGGTCAATATAAGTCAGGTTTGTTGTTAGCTAGACCTTCAGGGATAGTAGCTAGAGGTGAGATAGAAGAAGAGGATGATTCATTGTATGAGGAGGATAATCCGGATGATTTTCGTAGGACGAAGTTGGATGCGTTAACACTTGTTCAATGGATTAGTCTTGTTTCGATTTTGTCGGCTTTGATTTGCACGCTTTTGATTGATGATTGGAAGCGGAAAGTAGTTAGGGGGCTGCATTTATGGGAATGGGAGGTTTTAGTGTTGGTGTTGATATGTGGACGGTTGGTTTCGGGTTGGGGGATAAGGTTTATTGTGTTTTTTATTGAGAGGAATTTTCTTCTGCGCAAGCGAGTTTTGTATTTCGTGTATGGGATTAGGAAGCCGGTTCAGAATTGTATTTGGTTGGGTTTGGTTTTGATTGCTTGGCATTACATGTTTGATGAGAAAGTTGAGGGTCATAACCGGTTTCTGAGGGTGTTGAACAAGTTGATGGTGTGTATGCTTGTGGCTACGTCGTTGTGGCTTGTGAAAACGCTGATGGTTAAAGTACTCGCGTCTTCGTTTCATGTTAAAAAGTTTTTTGATCGGATTCAAGAAGCTTTGTTCAACCAGTATGTGATCGAAACCCTCTCAGGCCCACCATTGGTCGAGATGCAAAATATTATAATAGAAGAGGAGAAGACACTGGCGGAAGTTAATAGACTTCGGAATGCTGGTGCTAACATGCCTCCAGAGCTTGGGGAGAATGTGTTTTCGACGAAGAGTGAAAGGTTGCAAAAGCCGCCACCTGCCATCAAGATTGATGAGAAGGAGCATGGGATCTCGATTGATCACTTGCATAGGCTTAACCCGAAAAATGTATCAGCTTGGAACATGAAAAGATTGATGAAAATCGTTCGTTTAGGAACATTGAGTACATTAGATGAGCAGTTACATGACATGAATACGAAAGACGATGAGTCAACGACACAAATCAGAAGCGAAATTGAAGCCAAACGGGCTGCACGCAAGATTTTCTTGAATGTGGCCAAGACTGGCTCCAAGTATGTCTTTATACCCATTTCGAAACACGTTTACTCATGATTTAAAGATCATGTCACATGATTGAGATTCTAGAATGGGAAGTTTATTGTTTGCAGGTTCATCTATCTTCAAGATCTGATGCGGTTCTTGAGAGAAGATCAAGCTGTGAAAACCATGTCTCTTTTGGAAGGTTCACCTGGAGATGAAAAGATTAGCAAGGGAGCTTTGAAGACTTGGGTGGTAAGAACTTATACCAGATATAAGGGTGTAAATGAGTCGAGCCACTCGCTAAAAGCTCGAATCGAGCTTAAACGAGCCCAAGACCGAGCCCGCGTCTAAAAATAAGCTTGTTTAGTTAATGAGCCAAGGCCTGAGTTAAACTTATCGAGCTCGAGCTTGCTTGCGAACTTAAACAAGCTTGTTATCTATATAATCTTTATTTAATTTATAATATCTATTATTATACATAAAAATATGATAAAACGAATTTAATAATATTATAGGGGAATTGGCCTGTAATAATCCCACCTAGACCTTATTGGCCATTAATAATCCCACCTCAGAATATTCCCCCACCAGTCCCACCTTTCATCTATTTTTCCTACAATGGTCCCCCGTTATAAAAACTTAACGGAGTTAAGCTTTTTTCCAAATTACAAACAGATTTTTAGGGCTTTTGATCAGAACGATGATACGAGTCCATTGATGTAAAACTTACTTCGAAATGGTGCTCCAAGTGACAGCGAAGGACGGGAACGAGCGGAATCAATGTGTTCCAATTTCTGGCCTTGCACCGACCATTTGATTAATTGGAAATTTAAACACTCGAATTGAAGCGCCATTTTCATCGTTTGGAGCACTGTTTCGAGGCAAGTTTTACATCAATGGACTCGTATCGTCATTCTAATCAAAAGCCCTAAAAAATTTGTTTGTAATTTGGAAAAAAGCTTAACTCCGTTAAGTTTTTATAACGGGGGACCATTGTAGGAAAAATAGATGAAAGGTGGGACTGGTGGGGGGAATATTCTGAGGTGGGATTATTAATGGCCAATAAGGTCTAGGTGGGATTATTACAGGCCAATTTCCCAATATTATATCATGTTACATACAATTTTTAATTATACATAGATATAAAATGAGTCGAGCTCGAGCTTTAGAAATAAAGCTCGTAACAAGGCGAGCTCAAGCCTAATCTTGCTCAGGCTTGGCTCACCTTAGCTCGTTTACATCCAGAAAGCCTCAAATCCATGATCACTTGATTATAAGCTCACAACTAGTGAATCATATGTTGCATTTGATCCTACTTTTCAGGTTAATGCATTCAGAGAACGAAAAGCACTCGCCTTGACACTAAACGATACAAAAACAGCAGTCAACAAATTACACCAAATGGTGAATGTTTTGGTTGGCATCATTATCCTGATTATTTGCCTCTTAATACTGAACATAGCAACAAGCAAATTTCTAGTTTTTATTAGCTCCCAGATCGTGGTGGTCGCGTTTATCTTTGGCAACACCTGCAAGACCGTATTTGAGGCCATCATCTTCTTGTTCGTCATGCACCCTTTTGATGTTGGTGATCGTTGTGAGATTGATGGAGTTCAGGTACTAAAAACAGTTCAAAAACTTCTGCATGAAATGTTTGAAACTCATAGCTTATTTTCTGAATCTTTAATCCTTTTCAGATGATAGTAGAAGAGATGAATATTTTGACAACTGTGTTCTTGAAATGGGACAATGAGAAGGTTTACTTCCCAAACAGTACTCTCTCAACCCGAGCCATCAGCAACCATTACCGGAGTCCTGACATGTGGGATTCAATCGATTTCTTCATCCATATCACCACTCCTGCTGAAACGATAGCTGTCATGAAACAAAGAATAACCAAGTATGTGATCGACAACCTCATAACATACGACTTGATTAGTACCAGGGCTGTAAATGAGCCGAGTTGAGCCAAGCTAGGATGGACTAGGGCTCGGCTCGTTTACAAATCGTGTCGAGCTTGCTAGGCTCATTTAACGAGCTGAAATGTTGATCTTAGGCTCGGCTCATCAAAAGCTCATGCAAGCTCGTAGCTCATCAAGCCGACTCGTTTCTTTAAAAAAATATTTTTCTAAATTTTGTGTTTTTTACTGATGATATATATAAAAACTAACCATAAGATTTGTTTAATACACATAATGCAAAATCTATATAAACTATATATATAGAGGAAGGTTAACATACATTACGGCTTAACGTACATCACGTACGACAGGTAATTACGCACGTTCATTTTAAAATCACGCACGTTATAACTCAAAAATCCAAAATCACGCATGTTGAAACACAATAATCACGCATATTGAAAACATTAATCACGCATGTTATAGAACAAATCACACACGTTGTACGTGAAGTACCTTAAGCCGTAATGTACGATATACTTTTTCTATATATATATATCGCGAGAACTCCTATCAAACAAACGATTTTTTCTCATATTTTCCTATATATTACTAAAATTTGAGAAAAAAAATTAGATAGAGTCAATGCATATATGTAAGAAAAAAATATTGTTACATATATATGTAGGATAATTGACATATATGTAATTTATCCTTCACTCATGTAAAGGTAATTTTTTCCTTACATATATGTAATTTCTGTATCAAATTATTTTTTTTTCTTTTTTTTTTTCCGTAACTCGTGGTAACATATAGGAAGTATGAGAAAAATCGTTTGTTTGATAGTAGTTCCCGCAACCGGAGGTGGTTCGAAAAATATCTTTAACCGGTTAATTATATATATCTTTAAATTTGGGCTTTAATTTAATGAGCCAGCCTGTCGTTTCAACCTTTTTGTAGGTGCAAGGCGAAATGAAAATTTGGGGCCCTTTTTCCTTTTTTGATTATTATAAACTGTACTTCTTTATCCGTGTTTGAAACCAAGCAAAAATCTAACACAACTATAACACAGAGTGGTTTGCTTGTACAAGAAATCAAACAAATCTAAAACAATATATTTGCACGAATATTAATAGTTAGTATATAAATTTCTTTTAATTAGAGGCCCTAAGCCCAAGCCTGAGTTACTTATACTATAGGTCCGGCCCTGGCCAGCCATGAGCCGACCTCAGCCCCGTTCATAAACCACCTTTTCCAAGCGAGCCCTAAATTGGTTAGTGGTTCTTGATGATGCTAAACTTATTTTGAATCGCAGGTACATCGAGAGCAAGAAGGATCATTACTATCCAAATGATATAACAGCTGTTTCATTGACATTGGTGCAATTAAACACGATCAAGATGCACATATGGTGGAGACATAAAATAAACTTTCAAGACATGACAGAGAGGTACATAAGAAAAGGGGCAGTGATTGATGAAATGGTCCGAATCTTTAAAGAACATGATGTCGACTACAGATTCTACCCGGTTGATATCAATATCAGGAACATGCCTTCACCATCGACCAGTAGTCGGCTTCCTCCTACATGGTGAGCACGTAACTAAGTATGAAAATGGGACGCTACAACTTTAATTGCATGGTGTATGATGCGAGTTCACACGTAGAATCTAAGCATTGGGGAAATGCAGGATGAGATTGTGCACAAAAATTGCATGGAATAGTGTTGGAAGGGCTATATAGATTTAAGTTTGGTGGTTTAGTGAGAACACACATGATACTAGAATTACATCTTTGATAATGGTTGAAATTTGAAATAAGCTTTTTGGTATGGTATGGATGGCTTGGTTTTCACTTTTCATTGCTTATATATTATTTCTGGTAAAATTTATCTATGTAAATACTATCTTGGTTACTACTGATGATTCGTTTTTGCGGTATGATCTATGTTGACACCCACGGTTGGTTTGTGTTAGATATTTTAGTGTAATCGGGGATTGACTTGGTGATCAAAGCGAATAATAATACACATCAAGCAAGTTAGGAGGTGCGGGAGTGCACGCTTGTTTGAGTTATTATTATTCGAAGTGTACGGGCGGAGCCCGTACTATACGGGGGTTCCAAGGGGGCAGCGCCCCCTTGGCGGGGGTCCGGGGGCAGCGCCCCTGGGAGCAGGGTCCAAGGGGCGGCAGCCCCTGGCGGGGTCCAAGGGGCAGAGCCCCTGGCTGGGGTCGAGCTGCCAGGTCAGCTTGGAAAAATTTTATTTTTATTAAATTGCTTTATTAAAAATGTGACAGAAAATTTATTTTTCTGAATTTTGCCACATTTTCGAAATGTTTGGAAATGGCAGTTAAATGGCAGTTTTGTCCAAAAATTGGATTAACTGCCATTGGGCAGTTACACCCCAAAAACCCAATTTAGTATTCAGTTTTTTTTATCACAATTTTTCTGGTTCAATCAATTCACGCAAAAAACATACACTAGTTCAATTTCTCGAAATCAGAGTTGTATCCGATTGAATTATTCGGGTGAACCACCGAAATAATTTGATCTGAGAGTGATTACACGCCTCTCTGATCGTCCGGTTTCTGAAAATTCCCCAACAGTTTGGTTGTCATCGGCTCCTTCCTTCCTATCGCTCAATCAGTGTTGGTCGCAGTAATTAACCAGGTACTATTGATTATAGATTTTTGGCTCGTCAGAGGCGGTTACTCGCTAACGAGACAACAAGACCCCCGCCAAGGCCTTGTTGTATATTGTAGTCTAGAACAATGAATTAGAAGAATCAACAAACCTGGAAACCGAAATGAATTTTGCAAATAATCTGACTAAACCCTCATCAATCTCTGAATCATTTGAGAACTATCAGAATAACATCCTATTTCACGGGTTACATGCGATTGATTTATAGGATTACATATTACTTACTATACAAAGGAATTGGATCTGATAGATTTCTGTATGTCGATGCTGATGCCTGATGTATTGTAACCGTATGTTTTTTTTTTCTTTTTGAATGACATGTGTCGATCAAGGGTACAAAATCATAGACTTCATTGGCCATCAACTAAAACAATTTCTTTTTAGGTCATCAGCCCAAACAAATTAATTAACATCATGGGTTTTTAACCCGAATCAAGTAAGTATAAGCACATTAATAAAACACTTAAGCCCAAGTGTTTTAAATATATGCCCAATGTTAACCACATAGCCCAAATAATATTGATGTTAAACGGCCCGCACTCACGCATCACCTAACTTATTTAATCACTAATATTATTATCTCGATCAACAAGTTAATCCTATACCCTAAAGCCCATGTCGATAACACTAAAATTACCAACAGGCATGCCCCCTTTGTTGTTGAAGCTAAAAATCATATTAGTCTTGAACCAGTGTAAACTCGTTTTGAAGTTGTTTCAGGTTTCCCTTTGGTATTAAGTAAATCTAAATTACCAAAATGAAATAATTACACTAAAATCATTGACAACTAATAAGCTAATAGCTCCAGGGCTAAGTAGTTAATGTGGTAAAATATTGGATATCGGTCAAGGACCGATGTTTGAGATATCAGTTATCGTGGTGGGATTTGGTAATTTTAATATCATGCTAAATTTATATATACATAGCAATTTAACACTAACAATTTAGTATGTTCTCGTACTATTAACAAATTAACCTTTTGCAACTTGCAAAACACTAACAAATGTAGCACGTAGGAATTGACTAAGACTTAAAACACAAACATTTAAGACTGAAAACACTAATAGCAACAATAAGAAGAAAGACGAATGGTAGAACTAAGAAGGAAGGTTTTGATATCTGGAAAATCGGTGATATATCGGTCAAATATTGGTCAATATCGCCGATATTATCGGTACTGATATTCTGACCGATATTTTGCACCGATATCTCGATAGGGAACCGATAACCGATATATCGGGGTATTAACTACATACCTCCTGGGTCTATAATCATCACTCCAGTCATGACATAGCCAAAAGCTATGAAACTGATATGTGCAATAAAAAAAAACCAAAAAATCAGTAGCAAATCAATAAGGTTCCTAATGCTGAAAAGGTGAGTGCAGTCTCACAAACTGTATAAAAATAATGCAAACAATTAGTCAATGTGGCTTAACAACGATTGGAGAATGATTCAATCATCAGGGTAGTGTACTTTCACAAATTGTAGAAGAGAATGTTGATGAGCCTCAAACAAACAAACATCCAACTGAAAGGAGCCGTTGAAGATACAGAAGTCTCCATTCCATTGCTACTGAATATGTGAACTAGGAAGACAAGAATAATGATGTATGCTTGGAACAAAAATATAGTTTAACAAGGGTACATATTATGAGACCAAAATTGAAATTGGTGATGATGGAAAGCACGATTTGAAATTAAGGTAGCTCGTGTTGTATGCCAACTCAATTAGCTTCTTGTCAAACTTGTAAGGGTTAATATCCAGATTCAATGGCTCTTCAGTCATCTTGGTGGCAGAAATAATGTGCCAACATCAACAATCCTAAATCAATTCTCATTATTTTAAAAAGAAAATTACAAGGTTGTTACTCGTGATGGTATTGATGACATAGATGAGAAAGTAGATGTAATCTTTGTTGAAATTTACATAAAAAACGCAAGTATGAGAGTCCATATAAGGCTTTCAATGCTAAAAACTTGAACTTAAGGGATGCAAGGCATCTAATCAAATCAAAGAGGCAATAAATGGATCATATTTATTTATTCTTCTTTTACGCAAAGTTAAATGATATAACATATCACCCACCCTCCCAAGACTCTACCAATAGCTTTGCTATCTATGAGATATAGGGGGTATGGTTGTTGTTGTATGATGATTAATAAATCTTTCTAGTAAATTATTAAAGGTGTAAATTAGGTCAATACAGGTTGAGAGCCTTAAAGTAATATGTTAATTATATATATCAGATGAGCAAGTTACATGGGAGTTGAAGGTGAAGATGAATGTTTAAGTTGGTATAATGTATCCTTAACAATGCATTCGGCTACAGTAAGCAATAGGCTTCGGCTGCAAAAGCGAGAAGCAAGAGACAACTCAACGGGCTCACTGAAGAATCATGAAGGTAATTGATACATTATCAGTCTATCAGATCTATTAAAAGGACATGGAGGAGTATGCCAACCAAGGCTCTTACTCTTTGCTCATCTCATTTGTCTCGCACTGTAATTTTATACCCGTGAGTACTAACAGTGAATTCTTGCAGCGGGCAACAAGAGAGTGATATTATAATAAGATGTGCAAGTGAAACTGATCAGAGCCAGTGTTAGCTCGAGCTCTGCTTAAATATTAGTGAGTCGGCTCGAACCCAGCTCAGTTTGAACTCAAGCCAGCTCTGCTGAGCTCAAATTGGTTAGGACTAGAAATAAGCAAAATCTACAAGCCATATTATATGCATATGATCATCATACAATATCGAATGTAAAGTTCATTTCAACTAAAACGTACCCATTTGAATTCAAAATTCCATCTTTCATACATCAAACATTCTAACAGTTTAGATCTTGAAGTAGGTCAAGGGAAAAAGTCAACTGATTGTAGCACATGCTAGTCAAACACAGTAACAAGAACAATGAAAAACAACTTTTTTAAACAAACTGGTCAAAAATGAAAGATTACCATAATGATTCAGGAACATTTTGAAAAAACTGTGTATGCATTCTGACCCTTCCTTGGTTGTCCACATGCCAAATAACACGATCATGATACACCCAGTCGATTAACTTAAACCGTGGCGTCAGCAAGTAGTCTTCTCGAGCTTCTTCACCTGATTGATCATTCTTTCCTTCCGCAGTAGCAAGAGCCCGCGCGAGAGAGAACTCCGCATCGGTCTCCATGGTCCTAACTTCATCAGACCCATAAAACAGTCTCTCAGTCACACGATCATACTTCTCGGGATATAAAGTTTTTGGTACAATCCCGTCAGCGAAATACTGCCAATCATCAACATCTCTAGGTCCAATATTCGGCGTGCAAGCGGTTCCAAGAATATAAGCAAGGGCAACATCCTCAAGATCGAAGTTACCCTCTGATGGAAACCAAGCATACGCACGCTTATCAAAATGCCAATCGAATAACCACCAAGTTCGTCCCATTGCATCCTTAGAGAGCGGCGTCGAATGCCCAAGGCTTCTTCCATTCATCATAAGCGCAAATTTATAACATACGTCTTTCGGTGTAAAGTCGTTAATACCAAAAGGATTCGAATTATCCACATTAACAGAATCAACAATAATAGGAATGTATGGCGCGTCATCAAGACTATGCATAAGATAAGTAGGCCGAATCGACGCGTTGAGTAATGCCAAATAACCATCATACTTATTATAAACCGGAACAAGGTCTCCTTCAAAATGCTCGTTGAACGCAATGACAGAAAGGTCACTTACAACAATGCGATTCGAAACATACAGATCGATGAACCACATCGAAATGTAGCATCGAGCAGCATAGACGTGCAGAGGCACGCCTGTTGGAGGAGAATAAAATTCTATACAGTGTTTGTAGTTCTGCCACCGAGCGGCGAACTCATATGCGTACAGATTAACCAGATTATCAAAGATTTCTTGTTTTCGAAGGTTGATGTAACGCGGTTGATGACAGTGGCGTCCCCATTTGATAAGAATATGTGAGTATTTACGGAAATGCTCAGTAATTCTTTTTAGTCGGTTTGTTGCTTCAGTTTCTGTGGCGATAACATTATCAGCAGCAGATAAAATGGGGTGATGGTCGGCCATTTTTGTTAAGAAGTAATCAAGAAACTGCAAGTGATTTTGATGAAGGCTTTTGAGATTATTGAGTACGTTTGGACATTTCTGCTTTTTTATAGAGTAGCGAAGAGTCGTAAGTGGATGAACGTAACTGGAATTCAAATAGACTGTTTTAGTCCGTTTGGAACGTGGATGAACCTAAATGGAATTCAAATAGACGGGTTTGGTCCGTTTGGATCCTGACTCCGTGATCCGCATAATGTTTTTTTTTTCGAACCCAAAGGGGTTTGGAACCAGTTTAGGCTTTGCCGGTTCCATGTCGAACCACTTTTGGTTCCGCCATAATTTGCGGTTTGAAAGCCAGTTTCGGTTCGGTTTAGTGTCGGTGCGCACATTTAAAAAAAAAAATCGACAAAGGTAAAAATAAATAAAAATACGACTTTGTCCCACACTCCCACTTGCATCTCTTCATCATGGATTTTTTCTTCAATTTCCGTTTGGTATTTGAGAGTTGTTTCCACTTGTACATGATCCGCCACGTTCAAGTGATCTTTTAAACGTATGCACATCGCCACCGACGGGGGAGTTAGTCTTGTTCACGGTATCGATAAAACTCTACCACTAAAAGAAAAGGCCGATTCCAAAGCTACCACAAAAGCTTGGACGCTTAGTAGATCACGGGCCATAGCGACTAAAATTGGAAATTGATATTCCTTTCCTTTCCACCAAGCCAAGATATCAAAATTTAGTAATTCTTGGGGGTCATGCTAAATTGCTAATAACAAAATTTGAGCCATGATCCCTTGGTAGCTCATTGCTTGGGATGTTTTATCCCTTTGTTTTCTGTCTTTTGGTTGTCTAACAGTATTAATTAAATTAAATTTAAGATTTTACCCCGACTTGCACCGAGTCCTACATTAACATCATACATTGCTTGAAAATCATTGTCGAAAGTACGTTTTGTGTTGGTGGCCTAATTTGGTTTACTTTGATACAAACGTAAAGCCATTTATATTTCATCGATTATAGTAACAACCTTCGTGGTATGTAAGCACGGGTTTATGGTTAGGGCACACATAATAGTGGTTGGTATTTCTTCAAAATATTTTTGGAATTTTTTTCTTGGGGGTATCATTTTTCTCAAACAAATCATTTTCCCCCTCAAACTCATATAATGTTTGAGCCATTAAATATAATTTGTGCATTACATTCGCACTCGTGGTATAAAAAAACCCTGATAATCATGTAGTTGCATTTTGAAAACCTTGAGAAATTCGGTTAGATATATTCAATACAAGCCCAACCCTTATCGGGAAACGGTGTAACTCAATCACGCAAAGCAATTTGATTATGAAAAGGTTGCAAAGTTTATTTTTGTATTAAAAAACTTTTAAACATTTTACATGTTGAATTCCACCTAGTATGTGCGTCCTAATTCGGACCTAATAAGTGTTGTGTCGTATCTAGACAATATTTTTTATATTTCCTATATCGCTCTCGACTTGATATATATAACCTTTTTTTAAATTTTCAAACACGGGAATGGAGTAACCGTCTTGCACAACTAAATTAATAAATTGTGTGACACATCCTGTAGGGATGGAAAATAACTCCGTCACAAATTGGTTTATATTTTACTTCTAATTTTTCAACCGTAACATTATTGTTTGACGCGTTGTCGAACGACATTGAAAATATTTTGTTTTCTAATTTACAAGTTTTTATTACATTAACTAAACTTGAAATATATTTTCTCCGCTATGTGGACACTCAGACAATTCAAATGCAATCGTATTTTTCATCGTTTGCCATGTATTAGGATCTACCTTATGAGTGGTGACGCAAAAGTACGATACCAAATAACTATGTGGAGCCGACCAAACATCGGTAATTAGGTACACACCAATTTGTAAGTTTAAAAAAAAAACAATTAAATATTTTCATATTATTTCTACATTTTCATACAAAAAGCGTTTTAAAGTAGCATGACTTGTGTGTTTATCACGAGGTTGGAGCGTATGTCGAATAGGGATTAGCAAATGGTACCGGGTACCAAACCGGTACCCAAATTACCGATCCGGGTACATTTTCGGTACCGACTTTTGACATTTTCGGTACCAGTCTAGTATGGTACTGGTTTTTACCCTCAAATACCGGTACCGTACTGGGTATATTCGGTACCAGTACCCACTTTTGTGGATTTTCGGTACCGGTTGGTACCGAGCTCATCCATACTCTTGAATCATCTTTGTCAAGCGAGGGTTGTGGAATTGAGTGAACGACAAACCATCTTGAATTGCTAACTTCGTCATTCGGTGTTTGAAGACTCACTTACCAGTTGATCCGAGCTAACTGTGTAAGAGCCTCAGAGAGCCTTTTGCTGCAACCTGAAAGATCACAACCAAGAAGAAAACACACCGTTAGACTCGTCACAGGGAGGGGGGCCTCTCTGTGACCAAGCTCGGGCATGAGAATAAGTATGGAAGAAGATGGAGTAAGTCAGGGAGAGAGAGAGAATTTAGAGAGAGAAAGTAGTGATTACCCTTCCACAAGGCCTTAGTGGGTTATTTATACCTTTTGGGTATGCTGATGTGGCGAGGTAGTTATGGCCGAATCAGTCACTGTCAGACAGTTAGAGTTGTGGGCCCCGAGTTAGTTAAGGAAGATCCTCTAGGTCGATCGTTCTTGTGTGGGCCGTCCGACTTGGTCCGATGGCGTCTTTCCTTCGGTGATTATGGTTCGACCCTTGACGGGGGACGATCGGTTCTGTGATAGACGGTGTTCGGTTTGGTCTAGCACGTATCGTCATCAGTGTTGAACCTTGCTAAAGTGCCTTTTTAGAAGTTTGACCACTTTCCACTGGATTATCTTTTATCGTCTTGCAATATTTTGTAATATGGTTTCTTATGTTGGAGTTCGAGTTTGGTTGGAGAAAAGTACCACACCTTCTGCAACGTGCCTTTTTAAGCCATTCCACGTTGACTTTCTCACCAAAATGATATTTTGCTGAGTTCCTTCGAGAATTTGAGCAACGATTGGCTCGTTTGAGGGACCGACACCAACAGATGGTTGTGATGAAGCCATAAAGTGAAGTAGTAAACTAGTGAAGTAGCAAACAAGCAAAGTGGACAAAAAACAAGTGTATACGAACGAGAGAGGTTTTTGCATTTTCCGGTTCGGTTGTGCGTTTTCTAGTGTTGTGTTCAACCCAAAACTTCAAATACCTATTTATGCTTGGGGGGGAAATGGTGAATTGGGGGTGAAGAAAACATTAAAAAAATGGTCATATTACCGTTTTCTAATGGTAAAAAACAACCCAACGGTCTGATCTGGTTCTAGACCCTTTTTTTGGCATGGGTTCCAAACCGGTTTGGCCAAAAATTTGTTCGTTTCGTTTTTTTTCATGTGGAGATGGGGAACCAGTCTCAATCCTACGATTGCTATATCAACCCGAAACGGTTTGTACGGAAAAGGTACTACTGCCCTTTCTTTCCTCCCCGTTATTCACATCATCAATCCCACCAAAAGCAAAGAAAAGCTAAGGTAGGGTCTAAGGAGGGTAAGATGTAGACAACCTTACCTCTACCCCGTAGGAATAAAGTGGCTGCTTCCAATGAGACCCCCAGCTCGAAAGTACTTTTGTATCAAGCCTTGGACATATACACTCAGCAATTGAGACAAAGACCGATTAGTGCATGTACCTCCTTGTCTTTTGGCTATCAAATCCACCACATGATGCATGATTAACCTACCTCCTTTTTTAACGTTATTTTCACGAAATTAGTAAAATAACGCTAAAATTAGTGCACTTTCACTCCCCACGCGCGCGCGAGTGTCCTCTCCGCTATTCACGCATGAAGAATTATTTTGTCAGAATGGTACCTCAAAGAATAAAGAATGTTTGATTTTCTTCTTTAATACCAAACCGGTTTCAGTTCGGGTTGATTTCGCCAGGTCAGGTGGGGAGCGGTTCCTGTGTACATCTCTAGCTTACACTTACACTTACATTTGTGCAAGTCATGGGCCTGAACTAGTTGGGCCTAGATCAATACAGATTGTCCTATTTTGGGCCTTCGTTTAGTTCTCATGGACCAAACTCAACAGTTGAACCTGAACGTTTGAACATTGGGCTTCTCAAGCTTGGCCTCGTCGAAATATGGGACTACGATCAGGTGGTCGTAGACCAGTCCTGGTTGTAGCATGTCCCTTAAGTCACTAACACCAGTTTGGAACTCGTGTCTCTCACCGACTCGGTAGCCATTGATGATCTGCCAAATCTAGTTTCAGGGTATGGTAATTTGAAGTATGATTTATGAATATATTTCCTATTTCGTTGAACTCACTTCTAAAAGTAATATTTTGACGTTTAGTGTCCCGGTTGCACAAAATCAACTTTGGGGATCGTATAAGAAACTTGCACTAGGCAGTTACTAAAGAAAAAAGGTTGTATGATGTAGTTATCTTTTTCTTGTATCATATCATATCATTTAGGCCTGGTCTATTCGCACACGTTGTTTGTCTTTTTGCACACTCAAAGCGCCCCGCTATGGCCAAAGCGGGGCGCTTTGAGTGTGCAAAAAGACAAACAGCGTGTGCATGAGCTTGTGTTGTTTTTTTTTGAAATAGGTGGGATGTGGGTTAGTTTGGTAGTGTTTTTTGGAGGAAAAAATTGTATTTGAGTTTTATTATTATTATAAAATATTAGTTACATATAATTCATAGTTGTTTTATAATTACGTTTTTTTACGTCATTATTTTTATAGAACGTATATAATATAAGTGCGTCTTTATAAACTGTTAACCTTGTTTATTTTGTTAAATTAAACGAACACGTTAAATAAAATGTACAAAAAGCCATAAGAATTAAACGTAAACAATCCAAAACCAACGTGATGTAAATAGAAGATTAACTGCAATATATATATATTTATATATATCAGTTTGTACATACAAAACAAAAAGGTACAACTGAGTACATAATACATAACAAATCACTATACAAACAAACTAAGGTACTAATCCTCGTGCGGTGGGGACGGTGGGAGGGGAAGTGGAGGCAACCCAGCGAGCTCTCGTAGAGAAACGAGCGTCTCGATGATCCAGTCAATGCGTGCGCCCTGGCGTCTGAGGCGCCGGTCGAAGTCCCGAGCCACCTCACGCGCTACCGGAGGCAGGTCATCGTAAACGTGCTGCGGGTACTGTGGCGGCTCAGGAGCTGGCTGAACTGGTGGTACCGGGATCTCCTCGACATGCTCCTCCTGAGCCGAATCCTCTAATACAGGCTGAGCCTAAGCCTGAGCCTGAGGCTGAGCCTGAGCCTGAGGCTGGCCCGGGAACTGATCGAGTCCCAGAGCCTGTAGCTGAGCCTGCCGAGCGGCCGCCTGAACATCAGGAGGGGCTAACACTCCAGGCCTCACCTCAATAACAACCGGGATGACCTCCGGCACCACCTCCGGCTGCCAAATCTGCCCGTCACGTCCCTTAAACCTCAGACCAACATCAAAGGTACGGGTGATCTGCATGGAAGATACTGACGCGCGGCCCAACCTGGTAGACGGGACCGGATCGGACCGCTCCGGATCATGCTCGGGCACGAGCCCTAGCGAGCGTGCAATGGCGGTGATGTATGAGCCAGTGTGCACGTACCCGCGGAGCTGCCGGTGGTATGCTGTGGCAAAGTAATATGCCAGGCAGGCTGCTAGATCGCAGGGCTGGCGGCGCAGTAGGCAGTATAGAAAGAAAAGGTCACTGAGGTTGACCTTCTCCCTGCTGGAACCCCGCGGCACGATAGTTGCCGCGATAACATGGTGCAGGTATCGGAACAAGGGGTCTCTAATGGAGGTGGCCTTTTGCCAGGATTTCCCAAAGGGAACCCTGGAAATGGCCATCATTCATTCGTGATACCTAAATCAAAGTAATCGTACATGCACATATTATGACGTTCACAAAATTAGCAACAAAACGAAGGCATATATTAACATATCAAACGTCCACCATACCAAATTGTTCAATAGCACGACAGATTAGCAAAAATTAAAATTGTTCACAAACTTGTCAAATGATTACAAGACCATCCAAGGTCATACGCGGCACGCAGGCCGGAAGCCTTCATTCCGGATGACTGGAACCAGCGCCTCCAGCCGCACGATCCTCATCTCTAAGAGCTTTTTTTCAACAAGGCGACACCATCGGATCTTCGGGCCAATTTTTGGGCAGCCTTAACAACAGCAAAATCTAAAGACGCGAACTCTTGCCTTTTTGCGGCATAGGCAGCACTACAGTCCTCTTTCCATAACTCGAAGTTATGCTCCTTCTCATTATTGAGAGCCGCAGCCCTGCCCTCACAATCCACGAAAATCATAAAATAAAACGAAGGAAATTACCAGAGGCACAACGCGTGAAAGAAGCCACTTGCAATCTGCAGAGACTTCTTCGAGAAGAAGTTCAGAAGCCCTAGACTCTGCAGTTTTCTCCTGAAGAAGGCGTTCAGCAGTCTCACACTACCTCGCAAGACCTTCCAGTTTAGCAATACGATCAACATACTCCTTCTCTTTCTTCTCAAACGCAACACGTGCCTGTTGAGCCTCCTCAGCAAGATCTGTCTTTTCACCAGACAAACGCACAATAGCGTCACGTTGAGACTTCAGCTCAGCATTAGTACGCTCACACGCGGCTTCCCAATTTTTCTGCTTGTCAACATTGGCTTGCTTTTCTTGGGCAAGTTTCTCTTCTGCATCAGCTAACCTCCACACCAACCCTTTCTTCTCAGCATTAAATTTTTCTCTCTCCTCAGCAAAGGCCCTCTTCTCATCTTCAAATTCAGCTGTCTCCTCCCCCATTAACCTCCATTCACGCACAATCTCTTGAGAGGTGGCGAAGTAGTTGACCTCAGCGCGCACATGATCATCTAAAAACTCAAACCGACCACGTTTCTTTTGAAACATCCTCTCGGCTGGGGGAAGAGATAACGAGAAGAATTCATGACAGTTACCCACATCATTCATCCTGGAACCCTGGGTTAGATTCCAGCGAGGGGCATGAGGAAGATCATCACAAGCAGGATTCTGTGTATCAAAAGAATCAACATGCACATCCTCAACACGAGGGCTGCGGACAGCACCTGAAGTAGCTCCACCACCATCACCAGGAGGGCGTTTAGTATAAATGGTCTGACGTGGAGCAGTCTGACTGGACTCCACTGTAACATCAACGCCCTTACCTTTACCGTCACCACCAGCAGCAGCATCACCACCTCCTTCACCCACCTGCTCAACATGAACATCGTCTTCTTTCCTCTTCTCACCAGAAGTGTCACGAGGAGGAGTCAACCCAAACGTCCTCGAAGGCGGAGATTCTGGAGGAGTGATTTTCGAAAGATCAATCTTGTGAGAAGTCTTGGCTGGCTTGGCACCTGCTCCAAAGCGAGCATCACTTTTAGGAAAAACAAAAGAAAAAGCAAGGAACCAGAAAAGACAAACGGGAAAACTGATAAAACGAGTATTAGAAGCCACATAAAATTTTTCCAACAGATTCCCTTGTCTCTGAGTAAAAACACCCAGGTCAACTTCCAATTCCGAAGGAGCGGGAGGAGTCTCCTGAAGCTTAGCCCTTTTCGAAGCAAGAAGAGCAGCAGCCTGCTCGTCAAGTTTCCGCTTGTGGTCAGCAACAGCTTTTTTCTTCATATGTTCCGACAAGGTAGCACGGTCGTCTGGGTCAGATCCGCGAGGTTTCTCTCCACCCCCTAAACCGGAGAACGAATCAGAAACTACAACGTAATCTAGGACAGGGCAATTAGAAGGTTGCTTACGAGGAGTCTCAGCAGCGTGTTCCTCAGCCTTCTTCCCTTTCACTTCTGGTTTGTCCACTTTCGTCTTCCCCCTCGTTTCCAACTGCTCAGCAGTCTCAACCGGAATTTCGACGTCTTCATCTATAGGCTCGTTCACCGGCTCATGCACAACTCCCTGCGCCGGACCTGCACGCGGGGAACGAGAAGTTAGGGCTTCAAAAGATCTGCCAGACCCATCACTTGAGAGAACAATAACCTCCTCTCGAATAATATCAAAACCATCATCATCATCCTCACTATCTTCACCTAAGGCAGCGTTAACATAAGTGGTAAAACTCTCGTCGGATGGATGCAGGAAACGACCGCGAATCTGATCTAACCAGGGTCGTTTCTCAGCTTTTTGTATCGCCTCGACCATGGCACCACCGGCTCTCGGGTCCAGGACATTCAGCAAGGTGTAACCCACTGCAAAAGACACGGAGATGAGAAACACAACAAAGGGAAAAACGACAAAAAACGAGATAAGACAAAAAAGCTGTGACGACACATACGTTTACCCTGATAACCATATACGGGGACCCCCAAAGGATGTTTTGGAACCCACAACATACTCATCCCGGCCCCCACCAACGCCATCTCCTCAAGCTGAATAATAGGAGTAGCTTTATCAGTCAACTTTTTATACCAAGCCTGGTCAGCGAAATCTGCAACCACATCAACCTTGGGAATACCCTCATCCAACGACCGGTAATGCATATCCACAGGGATAACACCTCGACGAATATAGAAGAACTTCTGTTTCCAGTCATGAAGACTCTTCAAGGGAACAGAACAAACTGGAGCAACGCCGGTACGAGCACTAAAAGAGTAAAAACCACTAGTATATGTCACAACTGGGGTGTCCCAGTTGGCCAGTCCCACCTCTACTCTTCACAGAGACCCGGGTTCGAGTCCAGGCAGGGGGTATTCTGCCACCTTCTTCCCAGAGGGAAACGGACTCAGCTCGGGATGGGGTATTAACCGCCAGGCAGCATTGGGACGTTGCTAGCTTGTGGAGTGGGATCACTCCAGCGGCCGGGAGGTCCGTGCAATAACCCCCCCCCCCCAGTATAAAAGACGTTGAACAACGCAAAGGTTGGCTCCAGACGATGAGCCATACACACATATTCAAAATGGGTAATACGAGGAAGCCCAATCGCATTGATCTGAGAAATATAGAGCCCATAGTTCCTCAACACCTCCCCGGTAAACCTGGTCATCGGGAGCCTGAAGTTGCCCTCCCGGAAGAAAGCAGCATATAAAGTAATGTAACCTGGAGGGGCATCCATTGCAGTAGATCCTTGGGTTGGGAACTGAGCACCCCACTCAGAACGGAAACCCATCTCCTGTACCAGATTATTAAACTCATCCTCCTTCCACCCTATAGTGGCCTGATCGGGACCTGGTGGATTCTTGCCCTTGTTTCTCCTTCTCCTGGAAGAAGGATTTGCTCCAGACATAATCAAAAGATAGTATGAGTGAACTCTAGAAGACGGGTGAAAGAAGAAGAAACGAGAGAGAAATCAAGAATTCAAATTTTGAAAAGTGAAGGTTTAGAGGAAACTGCCTTGAATTTATACCCATCACATTTAATGCTATGGGTAGTGAACCGTCAGAGGTACAACAGGATATCCAATAAGGAAAGGACACGTCACAGGAGAGAGAAGACGCCACCACCTTTTTTCGGGAGCAGGTAAACAGACGCCTGACACCTCGCCGAAAAGTAACTGACAGCGACTGAAAAGGCGCCTGTTCACCTCCGATAAGACAGGGGGACACGTGACAGTCACATCAGTCACTCCTTCCCAAGACAAACAAAGCTTCCTCCTGAAGACAACAGCAAGTGCCATGCGCTGTACGCCATGCGTCCATTTGGCTCAACTTTACAAAACAGTCAAAACTCATGCGCCATGCGCCATGCGTCCATTTGGCTCAACTTTACAAAACAGTCAAAACTCATGCGCCGTACACCATGCGTCCATTTGGCTCAACTTTTACAAAGCTGCCAAAACCCATGCGCCATGCGTCCATTTGGCTCAATTTTACAAGTTGCCAAATACCACGCGCCATGCGCCCATCAGGTGCAAATTTCTTAGGTCTCCCATAACAACCTCACGCCATAAAAAACACTACCTTCATAAGTCCAGAATCCCTCCTAGACGATCAACTCAACTAGAAGTCACACTGGACTGGGGGGACTTGAAGAGGTATGGTCCCATTTCCTTGCCCACATGGCAAGGACCACACCACTTTTTCATCCTATGTGGTGCTGACGTCAACGAGATCATCCAGAAGCTTCTAGAAGCTTCTGGAAAATATCAAGGTGACACCAAAGATGCTCCATCCGACATAAAGGACAACACGTGTCACCAGTCACCAGGCGCCAGGTAGGCCTGCAACAAATCAAAAAGCAGTCCGACAACACCAGTACGACGTCTCCAAGATAGGCAAATGTAAGCGCGCCACGTGCACCACTACACTGACCACAAGCAGAGGAGACCAAGAGGATATTCCCCTTGGTCCGACAGCTGGCGCGCAACCACAGCTGGCATCGCTGCTCCTCCCTCTCTCACCCTCCGGCTATAAATAGGACCCTTCATCATCCAGGTTGAACGATCTGGCCCTCTATACTCTCACACTCAACACACACTGTTTATTCTCCTTCGGAACAGTACTTATTCTCAAGCCGGAGCCTGGTTAAGAGGGAAACCCCCATATTCCCCTCTTAACGAGACTAACGGTGTTGCTGTTTTGCAGGATCTAAGTCATTTCACGAGTAAGAAAGGAGATCGAACCCATAGAAGAAATAACCCCACAGATTATCACTGGTGTTAACCTGTGTTTCATCAAATGTCATGCGTCGATCAAGGGTACAAAATCATAGACTTCATCGGCCATCAACTAAAACAATTTCATTTTAGGTCATCAGCCCAAACAAATTAATTAACATCATGGGTTTTTAACCCGAATCAAGTAAGTAAAAGCACATTAAAACACTTAAGCCCAAGTGTTTTAAATAATAAACCCTGTAGGTCCCTCTCGAGGATGAGATAAAACCTTATCCTTGTTATATCAAACACACTAGCGAGTGCGGAATCCAAGCTAGCATGCAACCGAGACTTTATACGAGAACAAGCACAAACACAACACACAACATTCAACGATTAACACCACTTGTATTAATGCGTATGAAAGGTTCGGTTACAAGCCCAATGTTCACAGATGTATTCTGCAAACTCTCAAAGTTCTCTCGTGTGTGTTCTCTTCTCTCTCTCTCTAATTACACAACACACTACATGGGTATATATACCCGACACAGCAGGTCTGGTCGAAGGATCAGACAGATTGATCGAAAGATCATCTGTCGACCAGAAAGTCATCGAAAGATTCACAAATACCTCGAAGGATGATATCCTTCGAGATATCCTTCGAGTTCATCCATCGAAGGTTTATGTTTCGAACTCATCTATCGAATGTTCATCTTTCGAGCTCATCGAAGGATATAAAACAATCCTTCGATGACACATCCTTCGACACAACCAGCTTACAACATTTTTCTAACTGTTTGGTCAAGTCAAACCAGGAGGATGGTTGACTTGGTCAAACTTACATCAACCTTACATTAAAGACATCGTTTTGTATCATGACGAAATACAGACAAAGTACAGACACAAGTGCACCAACAAACTCCCCCTTGGCTGTAGCTTTGTCTCGATCTTCGTGTCTTCAAGTCTTCAAGGCCGAGTCGAACCGAGCCGAGTCGCGTCCACACAAAGTGTATCAACAAACCCAATGTTAACCACATAGCCCAAATAATATTGATGTTAAACGGGTCTGCACTCACACAGTCACACGTCACCTAACTTGTTTAATCACTAATTTTAATATATCGATCGACAAGTTACCAACAGGCATGTCCCCTTGACCCCCTTTGTTGTTGAAGTTAAAAATCATATTAGTCTTGAACGAGTGTAAACTCGTTTTGAAGTTGTTTCAGGTTTCCCTTTGGTATTAAGTAAATCTAAATTACCTAAATGAAATAATGACACTAAAATCATTGACAATTAATAAGCTAGTAGCTCCTGGGCTAAGTAGTTATTGTGGTAAAATATTGGATATCGGTCAAGGAACGATATTTGGGATATCGGTTATCGTGGTGGGATATGGTAACTTTAATATCATGCTAAATTTATATATATAGCAATTTAACACTAACAATTTAGTATGTTCTCGTACTATTAACAAATTAACTTTTTGCAACTTGCAAAACACTAACAAATATAGCAAGTAGGAACTGACTAAGACTTAAAACACTAACATTTAAGACTTAAAACACTAGTGGCAACAACAAGAAGAAAGACGAATGGTAGAACTAAGAAGGAAGGTACTGATATCTGGAAAATCGGTGATATAAGATGTGCAAGTGAAACTGATCAGACCCAGTGTTAGCTCGAGCTCTGCTTAAATTTTAGTAAGTCAGCTCGAACCCAGCTCAGTTTGAACTCAAGCCAGCTCTGCTGAACTCAGATTGGTTAGGACTAGAAATAATCAAAATCTACAAGCCATATTATATGGAATGTAAAGTTCATTTCAACTAAAACGTACGCATTTGAATTCAAAATTCCATCTTTCATACATCAACCATTAGAACAAACAACTTTGTAACAGTTTAGATCTTGAAGTAGGTCAACGGAAAACGTCAACTGATTGTAGCACATGCTAATCAAACACAGTAACAAGAACAATGAAAAACAACTTTTTTAAACAAACTGGTCAAAAATGAAAGATTACCATAATGATTCAGGAACATCTTGAAAAAACTGTGTATGCATTATGACCCTTCCTTGGTTGTCCACATGCCAAATAACATTATCATGATACACCCAGTCGATTAACTTAAACCGTGGGCGTCAGCAAGTAGTCTTCTCGAGCTTCTTCACCTGATTGATCATTCTTTCCTTCTGCAGTAGCCAGAGCCCGCGCGAGAGAGAACTCTGCATCGGTCTCCATGGTCCTAACTTCACAGGACCCATAAAACCGTCTCTCAGTCACACGATCATACTTCTCGGGATATAAAGTTTTTGGTACAATCCCATCAGCGAAATACTGCCAATCATCAACATCTCTAGGTCCAATATTCGGCGTGCATGCAGTTCCAAGAATATAAGCAAGGGCAACATCCTCAAGATCAAAGTTACCTTCTGATGGAAACCAAGCATACGCACGCTTATCAAAATGCCAATCGAATAACCACCAAGGGCGTCCCATTGCATCCTTAGAGAGCGGCGTCGAATGCCCAAGGCTTCTTCCATTCATCATAAGCGCAAATTTATAACATACTTCTTTCGGTGTAAAGTCATTAATACCAAAAGGATTCGAATCATCTACATTAACAGAATCAACAATAATAGGAATGTATGGCGCATCATCAAGACTATGCGTAAGATAAGTAGGCCGAATCGACGCGTTGAGTAATGCCAAATAACCATCATACTTATTATAAACCGGAAAAAGGCCTCCTTGAAAATGCTCGTTGGCCGCAATGGACGAAAGCTTACGTACAACATGGCGATTCGAAACATACAGATCAATGAACCACATCAAAATGTAGCAGCGAGCAGCATAGACGTGCAGAGGCACGCCTGTTGGAGGGGAATAAAATTCTATAGAGTGTTTGTAGTGCTGCCACTGAGCAGCGAACACATACGCGTACAGATTAACCAGATTATCAAAGATTTCTTGTTTTCGAAGGTTGGATGTAACGCGGTTGATGACAATGGCGTCCCCGTTTGATAAAAATATGTGTGAATTTAACGATATGTCGAGTAATTCTTTTTAGTCGGTTTGTTGCTTCAGTTTCTGTGGCGATAACATTATCAGCAGAAGATGAAATGGGGTGATTGTCGGCCATTTTTGTTAAGAAGTATGTGAGATTAAATATATTATTAATGTAATATTTAATCTTGTAGCCTTTATAATCATTTATATTATATTAGATCAAAATATAATAATAACCTATTAATAATTAGTAGGTAATTGTTGATGGACCATATTACCCTTATTAACTAATTGGGTTTCCTCTTGGGTGTATAAATAAGGAGCTTATTAGAGAGTTAAAGGGTTACACAAGTTAGACAATAATTAGTTGATGCGTTTGTTATAGTACTGGCACTTGGAATAGTTTACCATTACAAAAAAAATTTAATTTGAATACAACTACGAATTTAGCTTTTCGAGGTTAACAAACGCATGTTATTAATTATTAGAGAAAAATAAAATTATTAAAAAAATAAACTAATTAAAGGTGTATATTATTTTTAGTATAAGAGGTAAAAATGAAATTTTAAAAGAAAGACGTGTTGCACGTTATTAGACATAAGTTTACTCGAAATCAAATGGTAATGTACATAACGTCATCAATTAAGGTATATAACCAAATGGGACAACTTGATAATCAAAATATAATCAATTTTAAGCAGAGTTAGTCGCATAGATCGTTCAATGAGGTTAGGCTCAAGTCAAGTCACACATTTGGAGTCTTTTAAGTTTCAAAAGTTGCAAGTTTGTGGTTTATGATTTTAATCTTGTAACATGTTTGGGGTCTAAGCCAACTACCATGTTAAATTTGTTTTTTTTTTTTTTTTTTTTTACTATTTTAAGTTATTTACACAACACATCATACATAACAGTTGATAGATGAAATTAAAGTTATAGAGAGGAGGGTAAGCGATACATAGCCACCTTATGTATCGTAATTAAAACAAAAAATACAAATGTTTATACGGTAGTTTATAATTCAAACATAATCATTATTAAACATATAACTAAAAGAACCGCATGATACACTTGTAAATAGTATTTTGTAAATAAAATAAAAATTGTTAGCTAGCGATATATAACCGGTTTATGTATCATAATCAAAACAAACAATACAAATGTTTATACGGTTCTCAAAGTTCTTCACAGTTGGCGAAATTAAAATTCATGTATGAAAATCACAAGTATATGTATTCTTAGTAGTAGTATAGCAGTTATTAGTAACTTTAATCACACGACAAAGAATGTTATAACTTGAAACAAGTAAACGAGAAAAACCACTTTACGACCGTTTTCAATGCAGATTAACTTTAAGAATCATTTTATTTGAAAATTTTTATCATTTTCATCACTTTTTTTGGGATTTTTGAACATTTGTATTACATGAATCCCGTAAGCTTGGGGTAAAGGGAAAAAATTCGAAACAATACGCAATGTATAGGGCCATGAGCGCGTATATGCGGATCACCTTTTCAGCTATCTTGTCAGCAATATACCTTAAATTCAGAGATTATAGTACCAATGAGCAGCGTATAAAGCAATGAGAGGCGTATAGGGTTTAATGCTCCAACTACCACATTTCTATACACCGCTCATAGGGCAATGAGAGGCGTATAGCTTTATTTTTTCTGACATAATTAATGCACTCAACCCCTATACAGCCCTCATTGCCTTATACGGGGCTGCTGGGGGGGGGGGGGGGGGGGGGGGGTTGTCACTACTTTTGGGGGATGTACCAATACCCTCACCCTTCACAAATTGTAGAAGAGAATGTTGATGAGCCTCAACAAACAAACAAACATCCAACTGAAAGGAGCCGTTGAAAATATAGAAGCCTCCATTCCATTGCTACTGAATATGTGAACTAGGAAGATAAGAATAATGATGTATGTATGCTTGGAACAAAAATATAGTTTAACAAGGGTACATATTATGAGACCAAAATTGAAATTGGTGATGATGGAAAGCACAATATGAAATAAGGAAGCTCGTGTTGTTGTCAAACTTGTAAGGGTTAATATCCAGATTCAATGGCTCTTCAGTCATCTTGGTGGCAGAAATAATGTGCCAACATCAACAATCCTAAATCAATTCTCATTATTTTAAAAAGAAAAGTACAAGGTTGTTACTCGTGATGGTGTTGATGACATAGATAAGAAAGTAGATGTAATCTTTGTTGAAATTTACATAAAAAAGCAAGTATGAGAGTCCATATAAGGCTTTCAATGCTAAAAACTTGAACTTAAGGGATGCAAGGCATCTAATCAAATCAAAGAGGCAATAAATGGATCATATTTATTTATTCTTCTTTTACGCAAAGTTAAATGATATAACATATCACCCACCCTCCCAAGACTCTACCAATAGCTTTGCTATCTATGAGATATAGGGGGTATGGTTGTTGTTGTATGATGATTAATAAATCTTTCTAGTAAATTATTAAAGGTGTAAATTAGGTCAATACAGGTTGAGAGCCTTAAAGTAATATGTTAATTATATATATCAGATGAGCAAGTTACATGGGAGTTGAAGGTGAAGATGAATGTTTAAGTTGGTATAATGTATCCTTAACAATGCATTCGGCTACAGTAAGCAATAGGCTTCGGCTGCAAAAGCGAGAAGCAAGAGACAACTCAACGGGCTCACTGAAGAATCATGAAGGTAATTGATACATTATCAGTCTATCAGATCTATTAAAAGGACATGGAGGAGTATGCCAACCAAGGCTCTTACTCTTTGCTCATCTCATTTGTCTCGCACTGTAATTTTATACCCGTGAGTACTAACAGTGAATTCTTGCAGCGGGCAACAAGAGAGTGATATTATAATAAGATGTGCAAGTGAAACTGATCAGAGCCAGTGTTAGCTCGAGCTCTGCTTAAATATTAGTGAGTCGGCTCGAACCCAGCTCAGTTTGAACTCAAGCCAGCTCTGCTGAGCTCAAATTGGTTAGGACTAGAAATAAGCAAAATCTACAAGCCATATTATATGCATATGATCATCATACAATATCGAATGTAAAGTTCATTTCAACTAAAACGTACCCATTTGAATTCAAAATTCCATCTTTCATACATCAAACATTCTAACAGTTTAGATCTTGAAGTAGGTCAAGGGAAAAAGTCAACTGATTGTAGCACATGCTAGTCAAACACAGTAACAAGAACAATGAAAAACAACTTTTTTAAACAAACTGGTCAAAAATGAAAGATTACCATAATGATTCAGGAACATTTTGAAAAAACTGTGTATGCATTCTGACCCTTCCTTGGTTGTCCACATGCCAAATAACACGATCATGATACACCCAGTCGATTAACTTAAACCGTGGCGTCAGCAAGTAGTCTTCTCGAGCTTCTTCACCTGATTGATCATTCTTTCCTTCCGCAGTAGCAAGAGCCCGCGCGAGAGAGAACTCCGCATCGGTCTCCATGGTCCTAACTTCATCAGACCCATAAAACAGTCTCTCAGTCACACGATCATACTTCTCGGGATATAAAGTTTTTGGTACAATCCCGTCAGCGAAATACTGCCAATCATCAACATCTCTAGGTCCAATATTCGGCGTGCAAGCGGTTCCAAGAATATAAGCAAGGGCAACATCCTCAAGATCGAAGTTACCCTCTGATGGAAACCAAGCATACGCACGCTTATCAAAATGCCAATCGAATAACCACCAAGTTCGTCCCATTGCATCCTTAGAGAGCGGCGTCGAATGCCCAAGGCTTCTTCCATTCATCATAAGCGCAAATTTATAACATACGTCTTTCGGTGTAAAGTCGTTAATACCAAAAGGATTCGAATTATCCACATTAACAGAATCAACAATAATAGGAATGTATGGCGCGTCATCAAGACTATGCATAAGATAAGTAGGCCGAATCGACGCGTTGAGTAATGCCAAATAACCATCATACTTATTATAAACCGGAACAAGGTCTCCTTCAAAATGCTCGTTGAACGCAATGACAGAAAGGTCACTTACAACAATGCGATTCGAAACATACAGATCGATGAACCACATCGAAATGTAGCATCGAGCAGCATAGACGTGCAGAGGCACGCCTGTTGGAGGAGAATAAAATTCTATACAGTGTTTGTAGTTCTGCCACCGAGCGGCGAACTCATATGCGTACAGATTAACCAGATTATCAAAGATTTCTTGTTTTCGAAGGTTGATGTAACGCGGTTGATGACAGTGGCGTCCCCATTTGATAAGAATATGTGAGTATTTACGGAAATGCTCAGTAATTCTTTTTAGTCGGTTTGTTGCTTCAGTTTCTGTGGCGATAACATTATCAGCAGCAGATAAAATGGGGTGATGGTCGGCCATTTTTGTTAAGAAGTAATCAAGAAACTGCAAGTGATTTTGATGAAGGCTTTTGAGATTATTGAGTACGTTTGGACATTTCTGCTTTTTTATAGAGTAGCGAAGAGTCGTAAGTGGATGAACGTAACTGGAATTCAAATAGACTGTTTTAGTCCGTTTGGAACGTGGATGAACCTAAATGGAATTCAAATAGACGGGTTTGGTCCGTTTGGATCCTGACTCCGTGATCCGCATAATGTTTTTTTTTTCGAACCCAAAGGGGTTTGGAACCAGTTTAGGCTTTGCCGGTTCCATGTCGAACCACTTTTGGTTCCGCCATAATTTGCGGTTTGAAAGCCAGTTTCGGTTCGGTTTAGTGTCGGTGCGCACATTTAAAAAAAAAAATCGACAAAGGTAAAAATAAATAAAAATACGACTTTGTCCCACACTCCCACTTGCATCTCTTCATCATGGATTTTTTCTTCAATTTCCGTTTGGTATTTGAGAGTTGTTTCCACTTGTACATGATCCGCCACGTTCAAGTGATCTTTTAAACGTATGCACATCGCCACCGACGGGGGAGTTAGTCTTGTTCACGGTATCGATAAAACTCTACCACTAAAAGAAAAGGCCGATTCCAAAGCTACCACAAAAGCTTGGACGCTTAGTAGATCACGGGCCATAGCGACTAAAATTGGAAATTGATATTCCTTTCCTTTCCACCAAGCCAAGATATCAAAATTTAGTAATTCTTGGGGGTCATGCTAAATTGCTAATAACAAAATTTGAGCCATGATCCCTTGGTAGCTCATTGCTTGGGATGTTTTATCCCTTTGTTTTCTGTCTTTTGGTTGTCTAACAGTATTAATTAAATTAAATTTAAGATTTTACCCCGACTTGCACCGAGTCCTACATTAACATCATACATTGCTTGAAAATCATTGTCGAAAGTACGTTTTGTGTTGGTGGCCTAATTTGGTTTACTTTGATACAAACGTAAAGCCATTTATATTTCATCGATTATAGTAACAACCTTCGTGGTATGTAAGCACGGGTTTATGGTTAGGGCACACATAATAGTGGTTGGTATTTCTTCAAAATATTTTTGGAATTTTTTTCTTGGGGGTATCATTTTTCTCAAACAAATCATTTTCCCCCTCAAACTCATATAATGTTTGAGCCATTAAATATAATTTGTGCATTACATTCGCACTCGTGGTATAAAAAAACCCTGATAATCATGTAGTTGCATTTTGAAAACCTTGAGAAATTCGGTTAGATATATTCAATACAAGCCCAACCCTTATCGGGAAACGGTGTAACTCAATCACGCAAAGCAATTTGATTATGAAAAGGTTGCAAAGTTTATTTTTGTATTAAAAAACTTTTAAACATTTTACATGTTGAATTCCACCTAGTATGTGCGTCCTAATTCGGACCTAATAAGTGTTGTGTCGTATCTAGACAATATTTTTTATATTTCCTATATCGCTCTCGACTTGATATATATAACCTTTTTTTAAATTTTCAAACACGGGAATGGAGTAACCGTCTTGCACAACTAAATTAATAAATTGTGTGACACATCCTGTAGGGATGGAAAATAACTCCGTCACAAATTGGTTTATATTTTACTTCTAATTTTTCAACCGTAACATTATTGTTTGACGCGTTGTCGAACGACATTGAAAATATTTTGTTTTCTAATTTACAAGTTTTTATTACATTAACTAAACTTGAAATATATTTTCTCCGCTATGTGGACACTCAGACAATTCAAATGCAATCGTATTTTTCATCGTTTGCCATGTATTAGGATCTACCTTATGAGTGGTGACGCAAAAGTACGATACCAAATAACTATGTGGAGCCGACCAAACATCGGTAATTAGGTACACACCAATTTGTAAGTTTAAAAAAAAAACAATTAAATATTTTCATATTATTTCTACATTTTCATACAAAAAGCGTTTTAAAGTAGCATGACTTGTGTGTTTATCACGAGGTTGGAGCGTATGTCGAATAGGGATTAGCAAATGGTACCGGGTACCAAACCGGTACCCAAATTACCGATCCGGGTACATTTTCGGTACCGACTTTTGACATTTTCGGTACCAGTCTAGTATGGTACTGGTTTTTACCCTCAAATACCGGTACCGTACTGGGTATATTCGGTACCAGTACCCACTTTTGTGGATTTTCGGTACCGGTTGGTACCGAGCTCATCCATACTCTTGAATCATCTTTGTCAAGCGAGGGTTGTGGAATTGAGTGAACGACAAACCATCTTGAATTGCTAACTTCGTCATTCGGTGTTTGAAGACTCACTTACCAGTTGATCCGAGCTAACTGTGTAAGAGCCTCAGAGAGCCTTTTGCTGCAACCTGAAAGATCACAACCAAGAAGAAAACACACCGTTAGACTCGTCACAGGGAGGGGGGCCTCTCTGTGACCAAGCTCGGGCATGAGAATAAGTATGGAAGAAGATGGAGTAAGTCAGGGAGAGAGAGAGAATTTAGAGAGAGAAAGTAGTGATTACCCTTCCACAAGGCCTTAGTGGGTTATTTATACCTTTTGGGTATGCTGATGTGGCGAGGTAGTTATGGCCGAACCAGTCACTGTCAGACAGTTAGAGTTGTGGGCCCCGAGTTAGTTAAGGAAGATCCTCTAGGTCGATCGTTCTTGTGTGGGCCGTCCGACTTGGTCCGATGGCGTCTTTCCTTCGGTGATTATGGTTCGACCCTTGACGGGGGACGATCGGTTCTGTGATAGACGGTGTTCGGTTTGGTCTAGCACGTATCGTCATCAGTGTTGAACCTTGCTAAAGTGCCTTTTTAGAAGTTTGACCACTTTCCACTGGATTATCTTTTATCGTCTTGCAATATTTTGTAATATGGTTTCTTATGTTGGAGTTCGAGTTTGGTTGGAGAAAAGTACCACACCTTCTGCAACGTGCCTTTTTAAGCCATTCCACGTTGACTTTCTCACCAAAATGATATTTTGCTGAGTTCCTTCGAGAATTTGAGCAACGATTGGCTCGTTTGAGGGACCGACACCAACAGATGGTTGTGATGAAGCCATAAAGTGAAGTAGTAAACTAGTGAAGTAGCAAACAAGCAAAGTGGACAAAAAACAAGTGTATACGAACGAGAGAGGTTTTTGCATTTTCCGGTTCGGTTGTGCGTTTTCTAGTGTTGTGTTCAACCCAAAACTTCAAATACCTATTTATGCTTGGGGGGGAAATGGTGAATTGGGGGTGAAGAAAACATTAAAAAAATGGTCATATTACCGTTTTCTAATGGTAAAAAACAACCCAACGGTCTGATCTGGTTCTAGACCCTTTTTTTGGCATGGGTTCCAAACCGGTTTGGCCAAAAATTTGTTCGTTTCGTTTTTTTTCATGTGGAGATGGGGAACCAGTCTCAATCCTACGATTGCTATATCAACCCGAAACGGTTTGTACGGAAAAGGTACTACTGCCCTTTCTTTCCTCCCCGTTATTCACATCATCAATCCCACCAAAAGCAAAGAAAAGCTAAGGTAGGGTCTAAGGAGGGTAAGATGTAGACAACCTTACCTCTACCCCGTAGGAATAAAGTGGCTGCTTCCAATGAGACCCCCAGCTCGAAAGTACTTTTGTATCAAGCCTTGGACATATACACTCAGCAATTGAGACAAAGACCGATTAGTGCATGTACCTCCTTGTCTTTTGGCTATCAAATCCACCACATGATGCATGATTAACCTACCTCCTTTTTTAACGTTATTTTCACGAAATTAGTAAAATAACGCTAAAATTAGTGCACTTTCACTCCCCACGCGCGCGCGAGTGTCCTCTCCGCTATTCACGCATGAAGAATTATTTTGTCAGAATGGTACCTCAAAGAATAAAGAATGTTTGATTTTCTTCTTTAATACCAAACCGGTTTCAGTTCGGGTTGATTTCGCCAGGTCAGGTGGGGAGCGGTTCCTGTGTACATCTCTAGCTTACACTTACACTTACATTTGTGCAAGTCATGGGCCTGAACTAGTTGGGCCTAGATCAATACAGATTGTCCTATTTTGGGCCTTCGTTTAGTTCTCATGGACCAAACTCAACAGTTGAACCTGAACATTTGAACATTGGGCTTCTCAAGCTTGGCCTCGTCGAAATATGGGACTACGATCAGGTGGTCGTAGACCAGTCCTGGTTGTAGCATGTCCCTTAAGTCACTAACACCAGTTTGGAACTCGTGTCTCTCACCGACTCGGTAGCCATTGATGATCTGCCAAATCTAGTTTCAGGGTATGGTAATTTGAAGTATGATTTATGAATATATTTCCTATTTCGTTGAACTCACTTCTAAAAGTAATATTTTGACGTTTAGTGTCCCGGTTGCACAAAATCAACTTTGGGGATCGTATAAGAAACTTGCACTAGGCAGTTACTAAAGAAAAAAGGTTGTATGATGTAGTTATCTTTTTCTTGTATCATATCATATCATATCATTTAGGCCTGGTCTATTCGCACACGTTGTTTGTCTTTTTGCACACTCAAAGCGCCCCGCTATGGCCAAAGCGGGGCGCTTTGAGTGTGCAAAAAGACAAACAGCGTGTGCATGAGCTTGTGTTGTTTTTTTTTGAAATAGGTGGGATGTGGGTTAGTTTGGTAGTGTTTTTTGGAGGAAAAAATTGTATTTGAGTTTTATTATTATTATAAAATATTAGTTACATATAATTCATAGTTGTTTTATAATTACGTTTTTTTACGTCATTATTTTTATAGAACGTATATAATATAAGTGCGTCTTTATAAACTGTTAACCTTGTTTATTTTGTTAAATTAAACGAACACGTTAAATAAAATGTACAAAAAGCCATAAGAATTAAACGTAAACAATCCAAAACCAACGTGATGTAAATAGAAGATTAACTGCAATATATATATATTTATATATATCAGTTTGTACATACAAAACAAAAAGGTACAACTGAGTACATAATACATAACAAATCACTATACAAACAAACTAAGGTACTAATCCTCGTGCGGTGGGGACGGTGGGAGGGGAAGTGGAGGCAACCCAGCGAGTTCTCGTAGAGAAACGAGCGTCTCGATGATCCAGTCAATGCGTGCGCCCTGGCGTCTGAGGCGCCGGTCGAAGTCCCGAGCCACCTCACGCGCTACCGGAGGCAGGTCATCGTAAACGTGCTGCGGGTACTGTGGCGGCTCAGGAGCTGGCTGAACTGGTGGTACCGGGATCTCCTCGACATGCTCCTCCTGAGCCGGATCCTCTAATACAGGCTGAGCCTAAGCCTGAGCCTGAGGCTGAGCCTGAGCCTGAGGCTGGCCCGGGAACTGATCGAGTCCCAGAGCCTGTAGCTGAGCCTGCCGAGCGGCCGCCTGAACATCAGGAGGGGCTAACACTCCAGGCCTCACCTCAATAACAACCGGGATGACCTCCGGCACCACCTCCGGCTGCCAAATCTGCCCGTCACGTCCCTTAAACCTCAGACCAACATCAAAGGTACGGGTGATCTGCATGGAAGATACTGACGCGCGGCCCAACCTGGTAGACGGGACCGGATCGGACCGCTCCGGATCATGCTCGGGCACGAGCCCTAGCGAGCGTGCAATGGCGGTGATGTATGAGCCAGTGTGCACGTACCCGCGGAGCTGCCGGTGGTATGCTGTGGCAAAGTAATATGCCAGGCAGGCTGCTAGATCGCAGGGCTGGTGGCGCAGTAGGCAGTATAGAAAGAAAAGGTCACTGAGGTTGACCTTCTCCCTGCTAGAACCCCGCGGCACGATAGTTGCCGCGATAACATGGTGCAGGTATCGGAACAAGGGGTCTCTAATGGAGGTGGCCTTTTGCCAGGATTTCCCAAAGGGAACCCTGGAAATGGCCATCATTCATTCGTGATACCTAAATCAAAGTAATCGTACATGCACATATTATGACGTTCACAAAATTAGCAACAAAACGAAGGCATATATTAACATATCAAACGTCCACCATACCAAATTGTTCAATAGCACGACAGATTAGCAAAAATTAAAATTGTTCACAAACTTGTCAAATGATTACAAGACCATCCAAGGTCATACGCGGCACGCAGGCCGGAAGCCTTCATTCCGGATGACTGGAACCAGCGCCTCCAGCCGCACGATCCTCATCTCTAAGAGCTTTTTTTCAACAAGGCGACACCATCGGATCTTCGGGCCAATTTTTGGGCAGCCTTAACAACAGCAAAATCTAAAGACGCGAACTCTTGCCTTTTTGCGGCATAGGCAGCACTACAGTCCTCTTTCCATAACTCGAAGTTATGCTCCTTCTCATTATTGAGAGCCGCAGCCCTGCCCTCACAATCCACGAAAATCATAAAATAAAACGAAGGAAATTACCAGAGGCACAACGCGTGAAAGAAGCCACTTGCAATCTGCAGAGACTTCTTCGAGAAGAAGTTCAGAAGCCCTAGACTCTGCAGTTTTCTCCTGAAGAAGGCGTTCAGCAGTCTCACACTGCCTCGCAAGACCTTCCAGTTTAGCAATACGATCAACATACTCCTTCTCTTTCTTCTCAAACGCAACACGTGCCTGTTGAGCCTCCTCAGCAAGATCTGTCTTTTCACCAGACAAACGCACAATAGCGTCACGTTGAGACTTCAGCTCAGCATTAGTACGCTCACACGCGGCTTCCCAATTTTTCTGCTTGTCAACATTGGCTTGCTTTTCTTGGGCAAGTTTCTCTTCTGCATCAGCTAACCTCCACACCAACCCTTTCTTCTCAGCATTAAATTTTTCTCTCTCCTCAGCAAAGGCCCTCTTCTCATCTTCAAATTCAGCTGTCTCCTCCCCCATTAACCTCCATTCACGCACAATCTCTTGAGAGGTGGCGAAGTAGTTGACCTCAGCGCGCACATGATCATCTAAAAACTCAAACCGACCCCACGTTTCTTTTGAAACATCCTCTCGGCTGGGGGAAGAGATAACGAGAAGAATTCATGACAGTTACCCACATCATTCATCCTGGAACCCTGGGTTAGATTCCAGCGAGGGGCATGAGGAAGATCATCACAAGCAGGATTCTGTGTATCAAAAGAATCAACATGCACATCCTCAACACGAGGGCTGCGGACAGCACCTGAAGTAGCTCCACCACCATCACCAGGAGGGCGTTTAGTATAAATGGTCTGACGTGGAGCAGTCTGACTGGACTCCACTGTAACATCAACGCCCTTACCTTTACCGTCACCACCAGCAGCAGCATCACCACCTCCTTCACCCACCTGCTCAACATGAACATCGTCTTCTTTCCTCTTCTCACCAGAAGTGTCACGAGGAGGAGTCAACCCAAACGTCCTCGAAGGCGGAGATTCTGGAGGAGTGATTTTCGAAAGATCTATCTTGTGAGAAGTCTTGGCTGGCTTGGCACCTGCTCCAAAGCGAGCATCACTTTTAGGAAAAACAAAAGAAAAAGCAAGGAACCAGAAAAGACAAACGGGAAAACTGATAAAACGAGTATTAGAAGCCACATAAAATTTTTCCAACAGATTCCCTTGTCTCTGAGTAAAAACACCCAGGTCAACTTCCAATTCCGAAGGAGCGGGAGGAGTCTCCTGAAGCTTAGCCCTTTTCGAAGCAAGAAGAGCAGCAGCCTGCTCGTCAAGTTTCCGCTTGTGGTCAGCAACAGCTTTTTTCTTCATATGTTCCGACAAGGTAGCACGGTCGTCTGGGTCAGATCCGCGAGGTTTCTCTCCACCCCCTAAACCGGAGAACGAATCAGAAACTACAACGTAATCTAGGACAGGGCAATTAGAAGGTTGCTTACGAGGAGTCTCAGCAGCGTGTTCCTCAGCCTTCTTCCCTTTCACTTCTGGTTTGTCCACTTTCGTCTTCCCCCTCGTTTCCAACTGCTCAGCAGTCTCAACCGGAATTTCGACGTCTTCATCTATAGGCTCGTTCACCGGCTCGTGCACAACTCCCTGCGCCGGACCTGCACGCGGGGAACGAGAAGTTAGGGCTTCAAAAGATCTGCCAGACCCATCACTTGAGAGAACAATAACCTCCTCTCGAATAATATCAAAACCATCATCATCATCCTCACTATCTTCACCTAAGGCAGCGTTAACATAAGTGGGTAAAACTCTCGTCGGATGGATGCAGGAAACGACCGCGAATCTGATCTAACCAGGGTCGTTTCTCAGCTTTTTGTATCGCCTCGACCATGGCACCACCGGCTCTCGGGTCCAGGACATTCAGCAAGGTGTAACCCACTGCAAAAGACACGGAGATGAGAAACACAACAAAGGGAAAAACGACAAAAAACGAGATAAGACAAAAAAGCTGTGACGACACATACGTTTACCCTGATAACCATATACGGGGACCCCCAAAGGATGTTTTGGAACCCACAACATACTCATCCCGGCCCCCACCAACGCCATCTCCTCAAGCTGAATAATAGGAGTAGCTTTATCAGTCA
Organism: Helianthus tuberosus; assembly: GCA_030545235.1. Classification (NCBI taxonomy): domain Eukaryota; kingdom Viridiplantae; phylum Streptophyta; class Magnoliopsida; order Asterales; family Asteraceae; genus Helianthus; species Helianthus tuberosus. The sequence continues at coordinate 19,653,678 of CM060436.1, read as the reverse complement.
ACTTTTTATACCAAGCCTGGTCAGCGAAATCTGCAACCACATCAACCTTGGGAATACCCTCATCCAACGACCGGTAATGCATATCCACAGGGATAACACCTCGACGAATATAGAAGAACTTCTGTTTCCAGTCATGAAGACTCTTCAAGGGAACAGAACAAACTGGAGCAACGCCGGTACGAGCACTAAAAGAGTAAAAACCACTAGTATATGTCACAACTGGGGTGTCCCAGTTGGCCAGTCCCACCTCTACTCTTCACAGAGACCCGGGTTCGAGTCCAGGCAGGGGGTATTCTGCCACCTTCTTCCCAGAGGGAAACGGACTCAGCTCGGGATGGGGTATTAACCGCCAGGCAGCATTGGGACGTTGCTAGCTTGTGGAGTGGGATCACTCCAGCGGCCGGGAGGTCCGTGCAATAACCCCCCCCCCCCCCCCCAGTATAAAAGACGTTGAACAACGCAAAGGTTGGCTCCAGACGATGAGCCATACACACATATTCAAAATGGGTAATACGAGGAAGCCCAATCGCATTGATCTGAGAAATATAGAGCCCATAGTTCCTCAACACCTCCCCGGTAAACCTGGTCATCGGGAGCCTGAAGTTGCCCTCCCGGAAGAAAGCAGCATATAAAGTAATGTAACCTGGAGGGGCATCCATGGCAGTAGATCCTTGGGTTGGGAACTGAGCACCCCACTCAGAACGGAAACCCATCTCCTGTACCAGATTATTAAACTCATCCTCCTTCCACCCTATAGTGGCCTGATCGGGACCTGGTGGATTCTTGCCCTTGTTTCTCCTTCTCCTGGAAGAAGGATTTGCTCCAGACATAATCAAAAGATAGTATGAGTGAACTCTAGAAGACGGGTGAAAGAAGAAGAAACGAGAGAGAAATCAAGAATTCAAATTTTGAAAAGTGAAGGTTTAGAGGAAACTGCCTTGAATTTATACCCATCACATTTAATGCTATGGGTAGTGAACCGTCAGAGGTACAACAGGATATCCAATAAGGAAAGGACACGTCACAGGAGAGAGAAGACGCCACCACCTTTTTTCGGGAGCAGGTAAACAGACGCCTGACACCTCGCCGAAAAGTAACTGACAGCGACTGAAAAGGCGCCTGTTCACCTCCGATAAGACAGGGGGACACGTGACAGTCACATCAGTCACTCCTTCCCAAGACAAACAAAGCTTCCTCCTGAAGACAACAGCAAGTGCCATGCGCTGTACGCCATGCGTCCATTTGGCTCAACTTTACAAAATAGTCAAAACTCATGCGCTATGCGCCATGCGTCCATTTGGCTCAACTTTACAAAACAGTCAAAACTCATGCGCCGTACACCATGCGTCCATTTGGCTCAACTTTTACAAAGCTGCCAAAACCCATGCGCCATGCGTCCATTTGGCTCAATTTTACAAGTTGCCCAAATACCACGCGCCATGCGCCCATCAGGTGCAAATTTCTTAGGTCTCCCATAACAACCTCACGCCATAAAAACACTACCTTCATAAGTCCAGAATCCCTCCTAGACGATCAACTCAACTAGAAGTCACACTGGACTGGGGGGACTTGAAGAGGTATGGTCCCATTTCCTTGCCCACATGGCCAAGGACCACACCACTTTTTCATCCTATGTGGTGCTGACGTCAACGAGATCATCCAGAAGCTTCTAGAAGCTTCTGGAAAATATCAAGGGTGACACCAAGATGCTCCATCCGACATAAAGGACAACACGTGTCACCAGTCACCAGGCGCCCAGGTAGGCCTGCAACAAATCAAAAAAGCAGTCCGACAACACCAGTACGACGTCTCCAAGATAGGGCAAATGTAAGCGCGCCACGTGCACCACTACACTGACCACAAGCAGAGGAGACCAAGAGGAATATTTCCCCCTTGTCCGACAGCTGGCGCGCAACCACAGCTGGCATCGCTGCTCCTCCCTCTCTCACCCTCCGGCTATAAATAGGACCCTTCATCATCCAGGTTGAACGATCTGGCCCTCTATACTCTCACACTCAACACACACTGTTTATTCTCCTTCGGAACAGTACTTATTCTCAAGCCGGAGCCTGGTTAAGAGGGAAACCCCCATATTCCCCTCTTAACGAGACTAACGGTGTTGCTGTTTTGCAGGAATCTAAGTCATTTCACGAGTAAGAAAGGAGATCGAACCCATAGAAGAAATACCCCACAGATTATCACTGGTGTTAACCTGTGTTTCATCAAATGTCATGCGTCGATCAAGGGTACAAAATCATAGACTTCATCGGCCATCAACTAAAACAATTTCATTTTTAGGTCATCAGCCCAAACAAATTAATTAACATCATGGGTTTTTAACCCGAATCAAGTAAGTAAAAGCACATTAAAACACTTAAGCCCAAGTGTTTTAAATAATAAACCCTGTAGGTCCCTCTCGAGGATGAGATAAACCTTATCCTTGTTATATCAAACACACTAGCGAGTGCGGAATCCAAGCTAGCATGCAACCGAGACTTTATACGAGAAACAAGCACAAACACAACACACAACATTCAAC